>CM042959.1:18370006-19745685 GCA_023678885.1 Pogostemon cablin | reverse complement strand
TTTTGATCAACCCTTGCACTTCTTTTGTTTGTTTCATCCTGCTAACAAACTTGAAAGCCGCGATTTCCTAGGCATTAATAGCTCAAGATAGACCTAATATGGTGTTTTCTTTTCAAGGCATGCGCATATGCTCCGACAAAACGTCTATTTGATGAGAATCTTGCATAATTCAAACAAGAAGGAGGGAAAAGAGCTGAACAATGGCTGACTAATTTGCCATATGAAAAGTGGGCAGTTGCATTTTCTCCTAAAATTACTAGATATGGTGAAATGACTTCTAATGCCATAGAATCATTCAATGCATGGATTAACAATGCTAGGGCCTTACCAATAACTCATATGTTAGACTCTATTCGTAAAGGTATCATAAAATAATTTCACTTATTTCATTGTCTTTGTATTTTTGTTATACTTTGTATCTTATTTACATAATTCACTTGATCAATGACATAGGTATCAATTCATGGTTTGTTGAAAGGAGGATGGAAAGTTCAAAATGGATTGGAGGATTGTGCCCAACAAAAGAGGTAGTATGGCAAGATTTGATATACTTGGGTCGCACATGGAATATTCTTTTATGCACTTCTGGGGACTATGAGGTAGCATCTCAACCTTCAGTTCGTGTTGACTTAAAATGTAGAACATGTTCCTGCAAATTGTGGCAAATTTCTGGTTTCCCTTGTGCACATGCTGTAGCTGTGATTCGTGCGACCAACGGATCTTATTTTAACTACATCAGTGATTATTTTTTTGTTACAAAATATCGGGAGTCTTACATGCACGACATACATCCAATTCCTGAAACTTATCGCCTTGAAGTCGAACCAATCTTTGATAATCCCATTCTTCCCACCATTATTGAAACGACCACCTGGTCGTCCCAAGATGAGTAGAATTCCATCACATGGGGAGTTTTGTAAGCGGAGAAAAGCAGGTTGAAGATGTTTTGCTAGCAAGGTATGAGTATTGATTTTCTTTGCTCTATTTTTCATTGATGATCTAGTAATCTTCCATGGTTGCAGCAGGTTACTCTCTTTTCTTGTATAGCGATTGATTGAAATATTGTGCTCTGAAATTCATTTGTTAGTTTTTTATCTGATTAATGTGATTACTTGAGGTGATTTGTTCCTCTTTGCTCTGTGATTTGTGCAGCATATATGTTTCACATATGAGTACTTCAGTTTTTCCGCATTTGGCAGTAGGTTTACTGGTTTTTATTGCTAATTATCTGCTGGAATTGATCCATTAACTAATGGTAAATAAATTGTGGATCATGTGAAATGGGAATAGGTTATAAATTATAGTAAATAATTCTTTGTGTTTAGTTTAAATAATCAATAAAACCTGTCCTAAGTAACCCATCATATGATAAAAAGTTGTCCAAAATGTAATAAGCAGTTGATAACATTTATATGCTGTTATGGTGTTGTTTGATTGAGCTAGCTTTATTTTGTTTTTAAGAAAAGATTTTTCATATTCATATATTGATGTTTTTGCTTTTTATGCAGGAAAAATGTGCAAATGCTTTCTTCCAAAAGTGGGTTGATGTTTCTAAGTGCATTCCATCAAGTGTGTTAGTTGATGTAATCAAGGAATACAACCTGCTCATTATTTTTGAACTATTCACTTGGTTTAGGTTCATTTTTCATGAATATTGTGATTTTATATTTAGCAAGCTTGCACTTTATTGAGTATAGTGAATATTAAAATATGCTATGTTTTTAAAGTTGATATTCATTTTTTTGATGCCTTTTATAGTTGATGCATTTTTGGAATGTGCATTCTAATCTCTTTTTATTCAATAATATTTGTGCTTCTTTTAAAATGTTCATCTGATATCTTACTTATGTTTTCTTGAATATTTGTATGATGTCTTTGAATTTAAGAGTATAAATATGTGTATAAGTGATTAAATGTAGAGTGAAATGTGGTTGGAGGAGGTGGATCTAGGTATGTCTGAATTTCTGTAGAATGGTGATGTTGTGGGTAACAGCCTGTGGGGTGGTGATGCATCATTTTACTCAATAGATTATGAGTAGCATATTAGAATTAGTCTGCAGTATAAGCATGTTAATTATAATTTGTAGATAATTATCTGATGGATTGTAAACATGATGGAGGATAAGAAATATGCAGTATATGATGATGAGGTTGCAAGGCAGGATGATGGTAGGTAGGGGTTGTCTTGATATGTCTAATACCTTTGAGTCTGAATTTCTGTAGAATGGTGAGGTTGTGGGTAACAGCTTGTGGGGTGGTGATGCATCATTGCACGTAATAGATCATGAGTAGCATATTTAGAATGAGTTTGCAGTATGAGCATGCTAATTATAATTTTGTGGATAATTATCTGATGGATTGTAATTATAGACTGATGGAGGATAAGAAATATGTAGTATATGATGATGAGGTGGCAAGGCAGGATAATGGTAGATAGGGTTGTCTTGATATGTTTAATACCTTTGATTATGTGGGCTGATGTGTCTGTTAGTATATTCATGTATCTGCTTTCCCTCCTCCTCCTTCATTGCAAGGTTGTTTGATTTCTGGTCCTTTAAATTGTTGATTTGATTTATTATAGAAACTATGAAATCTGAATGTTGATTGATTGGATTCTATCATTTGAGGAAATCATCTGTATTGTAGATATGATATCCAAATCAAGGGAGAATGAATGTTTTATGCAATTTGTAGAACCTATCTAGTAGCTCCTTTTGTTGCCAACTGATGATTAGTATGTTATATGGATGTCCTTTTGTATGCTGAATGATATATGTTCTATATATGCTTTCAGACGTTCTTTGTTGTCCATGCAACTCATTATTGTGAACGTGGTGATTACTTTTATCAACATTTAATGGAAATGGAAGGCTACTCCAAATTATCATGATATACCAATCATCTGGCAACACAAAAACACTAAAATTTCATACCTGCCAACACAAAAATAATAATAATAACAAAATTTACTACTTTTCATTCACTAATCATCTTCCAACACGAAAACTCTAATTTTCACATCTGCCAACATAACAAATAGCAGCAGGTAACTTAATTTGCACAACTAGAATCCAACATAACAATCCAACATAACAATCATAAAGCAATTTCACAGTAAAATCAATATAAGAAATTGTGTGCCAAAAAACTTGTCATAGATGTTTACAAGCAAACTAAAAGACCCTATTTTCTACTGGTTCAACAAAGTGATCAACCATCTTTGCTCGATATTCTGCAGCATCTTCTTCAGAAAGTATCCCCTTTTTCACATCTTCACCTTTCATAAAGCTTTCAATAAGCATGCATACTATCACCCCACAATCCAAAGAGGTATCTGATTGTTGAATGCAATCCTCCACTACAACTTTGTTCCTTGCAGATTTAATGAACTGGTGTCTTGGCTTACTCGATAGCAACTGCTGAACAACAAGATTCTCAACATATTCAACCTGCCAAATCACAACAATGAAAACAACAATATGAACTTTAACAATCCAGGGAATAATCTAATATAGCAACATGTTTTCTAATAAAATGCTGCTCTAACCAGAATCTTGGAGTTCTTCAAGTTATTATCTGAATTTGGTCTTCTCGGTTTCATTGAATTGAAAAACTGCCAAACGCATTTGCTCAAGTCAAGCTTAATGACTGTCCAGTGGTCAGTTGTGCTTAAAACAGGGAACACCAAGGCATCTCTTTTGATTGCTTCATCTATATGTGCGTCAACAAAGCTACCTAGTGTTTTGCTTCTACTATTTTGATTACGCTTAATAAGTTCCTGCATATTTAAAAATAAATACTATTAAATCGACTACTTGCAAAACATAAAGTAATTCACTTCCAATTTTAGTAAATGATATGCAATAGTATCATCCAACTCTTACCAAACAACATGAAGAAAATACATAGGGCAAATTTTGGCATCCAGCACGTTGATATTTTAGATGCGTTAATTCAGCCCAACCATCAATCACCTACAAAATACAACAACAATAGCTGCGTCATTGTGCAAATCAGAAGTAAAAATTACTTTCTACTTTAAATCTTACATTGTCTGGAATCCTCTTGCCTTCTAAAATATCAACGATATTGTTGGTAGTAACATCACCCAATGTGTTATTCGTCCAACAACACATCCTGAAAAAAAGAAGCAAATTCAGATTCAATATTGATAATTCAACCATTTTTTGTAGCTTTATCTTACCATTCATCTCCTGCTTCCCAACGTTCTTTAATGGTTTTCAATACTGCATCTCTAGTCCTTGTCACAGCCAATAACTTTTCATTTAACTTTAAGGTGCCACTGTTTTGTTGGTGATGGAGCGGGGATCCTTCATCACTGCCCTCATTAATTTCAGTTATTTCTACCTTATTCATCTCCGGTGACATTTTCTTCTGGGCTCTATTGCCTTTTGTTGTCCTACGTTTCACTCTACGCACCAATGTGCTAGGAGATGCTTTTTCTTTAGCTTTTAGCTTGCGCACCTCAGCCTGTAACTTCTCATTCTCAACTACCAATTCTTCGTTCAGTTTTTGAGCTTTGTGGAGATTCTCGACTGCAGTGATTTGTTCAATATTTTCTTCTTTTTCATAAACTTGTGCCATTGACTCCTCCACTTTAGCTTCCAACTGCTTTCGAAGATTTGCATTTTCCTCGTTCAGCCTCAAAATTTCTATATCTTTCTTCATTAAAATTTTTGCAATATCTTCCTTGGCTGGATAACTTTCTTGTTGGACACTTGACTCCATCCCTGGAAATTGTGTAGGAGTATCTTCAAATGTGGTTGTTAACTTCTCCTACAAAAAAAAACAAGAAAAATTGAAATATGTAATCACATGTTAAAAAAATCAGAATGCATAAGATCTGATTTTTAGACAATAAGTTAACTATAAACCAATTCAAATTTTACTCTTTTCGCTGGAGTTTCCTCTTGCGATAAACCCAAACTGAATGATGGCATGTCCATGATGACTTCTTGAACCATAGGAGATTTTGATTTGCGCTTTAAGGATTTGTTAATTAAATCGCTAGCGTCCTCATTCATTCCTTCTGCAGACTTGAATTCTGAACTTTCTCCTTTTGTGCAGCCTGAGTCCTCATGAACAATACTCTCATATTTTTTAATGATTTCTTCCTCCTCAGAAGTTGGACTCAACGTAACTTCACTCACCTGTTATGAATTCAGTATAAAGATAACATAAAAAATCATATAAGTATACTGAAACACAGTTATCAACCCATTGAATTTTACATTCTTATATAGAGATCACTTACCTCTATCATATTTAATTTTTCATGCTGAAGCAGGGCATTGTGTAGTTCGTTCAAGTTCTACTTTAACAGCCGTGGGAATAGAAAGCCTTCATGAGGATCAACCAAATTTGTGTGCTCACAAATCCAAAACTAGAAAAGTAAAAATAAAATCATTTATCAAAGAAATAAGATACTAAGTGTTATATTTTAATGTTAGCATAATTCAAAAATAGCATAATTCAAAAAACATACATACCGGCAGTAGCATAGCACAGCCTCCTATTCTTAAGTTCTTGGTTGCCTTTATATGACTTTTCAGCATTTCAATGATATAATTGTTCCAGTCATAGCTACAAAGCACACTTATGTCCTCCATGGTAGCTGTAAGATGCCATGACATCGACCCATTTTTGCAAGGAGCTAGTAAGGTTGAGAAGAGGTAGCATGTGACTAGTCTTGCCATATCTTTGCTCCTATGGGTGTCATCTCTAGCCAGCACTTCTTTCATTTTATCCATTATTACAGACGGGTATAGCACACCTTTTTGTTCTTTCTCTTTGAAGTATCTAATCACCCAAGGAGATAAAGGGCAATCATATTCTCTCAGTGGAACTACTTTTGAGCCACCACCAATCCCAAATACAATCTGAACATCCACCTTAGATAAGAACAATTTTTTTCCACCAATAACAAACGAACCTGATTTTTTATCGTACCTTTGCAATATTTTTACAAAATCACATTCCCACTTCCTTAGATATTTCTTTGAATAATCACTGGTGGTTTTTCTAATGGAATCAAATAAAACCCAAAACGGTGTCCTTCTTATCTCCTCTAAATCTTTTTCTATGTAGCTTAATGAGTTTATGGATTTTATAGCAGCTCTTATATTACTTCTAAAAAGGCTTCCTTTTGAACTTGCTTTCACAATACCTATTTGTGATGCAAAATATGTTCATGCAATTTGTGAGAGATCAATGACGCATGGGTGCGAGTGGTTCATCAAAGTAATCTATTTCAATCAGATATATCAATTAGCACAAATATAAAGTAATTTGCATAAAATAAAATCTGGAGAAAGCATGTGCTCAAACATAAAATTGTTGGAAAACTCATATTTTTCATTATTTAATATGTTAGTAATTTTCATAGAAATGTGCGAAAACATTTTGCAAATATGAAATTTGCACAATTTAATCAATTTTGCACAATTTTCTATGTGGAGTTGAATTGCATGTAAAAGAGAACTTAGATTAAGAAATGTGCAAAAATCAAACTTGCACAATTTCCTATATGGACTTGGAATACGTGTGAGAGGTTCTCGATTAAGAAATGTGCAAAAAAATGTGCAAATCTCAATTCTTCACAATTTAATCAATTTTGCACAATTCTCTACATGGACTTGGAATTCATGTAAAAAAAGGACTTAGGTTAAGAAATGTGCAAAAATCATTATTTGCACCATTTAATCAAAATTTGCACAATTTACTCAAATTTGCACAATTTCCTATGTGGACTAAGAATACGTGATAATAAGATCTCGATTCAGAATTGTGCAAAACTATTGTGCAAAAACAATATTTGCATAATTTAATCAATTTTACACTAATACTGAAACATAAATTTTAAAAATCAGAACTGGTCCAGATTTGCAAAGGAACCAAATTGTTCAAAAATTATCAAGAGGGAAAATGTAGACAAACAGTACCAACATATATCCATACAACCCAAGAAAATATGATTCATGGTATTAAAAAAACAAGCACCAGTCACTCATACATCAAAACGGGTATCAAGTTTTTCTCTACAGTCATCAAAAGGGATATTCACATCACACTTTATGAATATACTAAAAACATAGCTAACAAACATAATTTAAGTCCAAATATGCTCAGTTATTATTATAGTACTAAAATTTAACATTAAATTTCATAATAAACTCACCAAAGCAGTTAATTGGGCTAGGAATCCCACTTTTTGGCAAATCATCTTTACGCCGACTTGTCCTTGATGTACCAAATTCTTCAAAATCAGAATCTTCTGATAATATTGGTTTCTTCCCTGTTTATATGTAAATAATATTTAAAAAAATCAGTGTTAGATACACAATAATATAAAATTAAATATAGATGATTGTTTATAAACAACCTTTAGCTTTAGACTTTGGTGAGGTTACTGCTGCAATGTTTTTAGCTGATTTTGCCCTCTGTTTTTTATTAGCATGAAATCTCTGCCTCATTTTGTGCCTTTACATAAAAGAAAAACCAAGATATCTCAAATTTAATCACCATGAATACAGATTTTAGAGTAGTTAAAAAAATTATGAAAAATATGGTGAAAATTGCACAAGAAAGTACACGACTAAGTTATAAGGCTTACAAACACTACAGTTTAGTGTAAACTAACTTATCTTCTAAGCCTAAACATCCAAAGATATATTTTAAACATAATATCTACAATTATATTACAAAACATGTCAGGCCCTCCTTAACTACATGTGCATAACTTCCAAGTATGAAAAAAACTGATAGAATAAAGTATATCTATATACTAGTGCTAACTACATATGCATATTTTCCAAGTACGAAACAAAATGATAAGGATGCACAGAATGTATGCATATTCATAACTTCCAAGTATGAAACAAACTATAAATTTAAACATTTTTGTTTGCAAGTATCCATATCTTAACAAATTGACCATATATACATTAAGAAACAAACAAATCCAGCCCAAAAATATATAAGAAACTTGACTAATAGAACCTCTAATCATTCATTTTTCAAACTATATTAAATCACAGCACACACCATTCATGCATTTATCTCAGCATTGCACTGTCTAATGCAGAATAATAAAATAGAATACAAGTATTGAGCCCAGTTTTTTCATATACAAGATCTTTGTCAAATAGAATATAAAATTGTACAAGAATAAATTTAACAAAGTGATACCTCTGGTGAAATCGAATCAGTGCAAAACCCTAATAAATCGTAATCTCGGGGAAGAGAAATTGAAAAACACACTTTAAATTTTGGCTACCGATTACAACCTGATCAGGGAATGCAATCGAATTAGTAAGCGTCCAAATCAGATTCGCAATTAATAAAATAGAAGAATTATGAGATTCACAACTAAAATTTCAAACACTGGTGAGAATTTAAAGACTTAGAATCGCATGCAACAGAATTAGAAAAGCACAAATTCACGCATGAGATTGAAATTAGGAATTTTAAAAATAGGTCTTACCTTACTTCAACTTCGACGAAGATGAACCTCGATTTTGAATTTTGTAAAAATCTGGAACGAAATCTGAGATTGCACGGTTTGGAGGAATCTGGAAGATATCGCGAGGAGATTTTCTCGATTGAATTAGAGCACAGATTTTCAATGGATTACATAAATGAACGAAATCAGATTGGGATTGCACGTTTTGGACAGAAATCAGGAAGAAATCGGGAGGAGATTTGCAAGGGTTTTGGGAAGAGATTTGGAAGAAATTTGGGATTAGATTTGGAAGGGATCTGGAAACCACACACCGTTTCTATTTTCTGAAATTGGGAATATTTGATTAATGTTGAGGGTATTTTTGGAATCACACTTATAATTGTGTAGTTAATAGTATTAGTAATTTAAGTGATGTAGTTTATAACAATTATGCATTTTTTTATGTACCTATTAGTAAGTAACCCTAAATAAATATATATGTATTAATTAAGATACGCTCATAAAATAAATTAATATAAGTCAATTTGAAGAAATAAGAAAAGAAAAAAAATCATAAGAAAATTAATTAAAATAAATTGAAATTTTAAACATAAAAAAATAATAAATAATAAAGGACAAATTTAATTTACGTATTAATTTACGTATTAATTAGAAAAAATAGAATAAAAAAATCAAACGAAAATTTAAAAAATATAAAAGAGACAATATGATATGGCTAATTATACTGTGTACCCGGGTGCACCCACTTTAAAAAACGTATACAATTATAAACAAAAACATATACAGTTATGAACAAAAATGTATACAATTTAATTGTTAGTTTTTTTAATGAAAAATTGAGTGTAAAAATATACAATTATTAAAAAACATGTATACACTATTGAATAAAATGTTATACGCATATGTATGCTAGTTTTTTTAATGAAAAACTTATTGTGAAAAAAGTATATAATTATTAAGAAACACGTATACAAAATAGAATAACATGTATACAAAATAGAATAAAAAGTTATACACATATGGATGCACACTTGCACCCGAATGCACCTAATATCAACTCATATTATATTAAACAATAGAAATCAATTAAAAAATAACAAAAATTATTAAGAAGAAATATAGAAGAAAAAAGTTTTAACAAAAAGAAATAAGACAAATTTAATTCACGTATTAATAATAATAAAAAAATGAATAAAAAACCCAAAAATAATCTAAAGAAAATTTAAAAAATGTAGAGGAAAAAAAAAACAAACCTGTTTTTCGGAACTTAAAGAAAGCTACTGTTCAATTTTCGAGAGAGAATGAATGAATAAAAAGTTTTATTTATAGGTAGGTATATTTATAAGTAGATATATCATTAGTATATTAAATATATTTCTTTATCTCCTAATTAAATAATAATTAAAATGAATAATATATTAAGTAAATAGCAGGATATACGTTTTATGATAGATATCTCCTATTAATTATAATAAATAAATATATTAATTAAGATATATTCATAAAATAATTATTAAAATTTAAGAATAAAAAAATATATAGTTGAGAATAATTCTGGAGGCAAATTAAACTCCCATTTAGTATATTAAAGATATATATATATATATATATATATATATATATATATATATAATTTTTTTTAGCAATTTTTTAAAAGTAAGAATTAATTTATAATAATAGGAGTAAAATTTATAATTTTTTTTAATTAACCCTATTATTAACCAAAACTTACGTAAGATAATTTTGAGTTTTTATATCTGTTCTTATTTTTTTTATTAGAAATTAGTTTCCTATCAAACTATGTTTTGCAATCATAATAAACAAGGCCCATAACAATCATACAAAATATTGGAGTGTATATTTCATGACATGTATTTTCGCATAAACAATTGTCAATTGTCCATTTTAGAGGAATATCCATAAAAGAAAAAAAAACTGGATTAAATCGGGAGAATATTGTTTTACAAAAAATATTATATATAAAGAATATTTAATTTAATTTATAAATAGCAAATTTTGCTCACCTAATTATTATTATTTTGAAAATTTACAATGTTTATGTGATTAAAAAATATAAAAACACAAAATAAAAATTAGATTATCATATGCAACGTAAATGTTACGTGCAACCGATGGAATTATGTGAAACACGTCAAATTATTTTTGTTTTTTGTTTTTTCTTTTTCTAGGGTTAGTTTGGTAAAATTATCATGAAAGTGGGCCGTTTTGAATAAAAATTTGTCCAGGTGAGCATTTTGAATTATTGCAATTTCACCCCTAAAACTTAAACCTAACCTAACCTAACCTAACTTAAACCCCTTTTATAAATACCGGTAAAAAATTAAGACAACATAAAAATTTTCAAATTTGGTGGGGATTTTGGTTTCTTGATTTCTGCTTGACCTTGACGCTAAATATCTCCCGCCTGGTGTTTCTTGATTACGATCTCCCCATTAGGGTTTTGATTTAACTCGTCATTCTCCCCCATTCAAATCGACACTTTAGGTTTTGAATTAACAATTAATCGGAAACTTATATCTGATCTTGAATTAACAATGAATCGGAGACTTCTATCTGATTGGTACACTCCCACTCGTCTCCACGATGCTCCCGTCGACTATGATGTTCCGGTACGACTGAATTTCATCATTCTCTTCCGACAAGATCTTGTGTAATTTCGACAATTTCTTGTCTTTTAATTATTATTATTATTTTTTTATATTAGGGGGATAGGTTTATCCCGACTCGGAGTCTGATGGATATTGATCAAGCCCGGGGTGAATTGGCATACAGGACGCCCGCAGTACCGCCCAATTCCAAGTTCAATGTTAGTTCTCTTTTATCCTTTTTAGTACTTTTGTTTCTTCAATTGATGATTTAAGGTTAAGTTGGTCTTGAATTAAATGTTGGGAAGAATTTGACTTTCTTCGCAAATTTCTTGCTACAACTCAAAGAGGTACATAATGGCCTTTGATATTCGAAATTATTAATCATTTTTATGACTTTTTGTTCTCACTTCTAATGATGAAAAGTTCTGGATTTTTTACATTAAATTTAGTAGAGTTGTGAAATGGTTCTGATTGATTGTTATGTTAGTGATCTAGTTTCATTTCATCAGTCTGAATATAGGTTAAATTTGCAAAATCTGACCCTCGCTGCTGATGGAAGGCCATTTAAAATGCTGGTTTTCAGGGGTATCCCCAAATCAAGAAGAAGAAGAAGAATCAGTGCTCAGATTGATGAGATGCGACGTGGCGATGAGATGCTTCCTACATCTAGACCATTGCCATTGCGAGAGTTTCCTAAAAGTGAATCACATCTTCTGGATGCACATAATATCAAGTGCAATTACTTGCTTAACATTATGGATTGGGGAAAAACGAATATTTTAGCAGTTGGGTTGGGTGCAGAAGTGTACTTGTGGAATTCGAAGAATCATAAAGTTGAGTTGTTATGTGAAGGGTCTGAGAATGACTATCCTGCTAGTGTATCTTGGTCTGGAGATGGGAAAAAAATAGCAACAGGATACGCTGGCTCTCGCATACGTCTCTTTGATGCCGAGTCTCTAAAGCCTGTAAGGGAGCCTTTCATCTATCAACCTATTATTTATACCACTCTGATGAATATTGATGTGTATATTTAATGATCACTGTTCATTGTATGCGTTTTATGCAGATCAGGTGGCTTCACGGTCATCAGGGAAGGGTGGGATCTATTGCATGGAACGGTCACCTGTTAACATCTGGAAGCTCTGGTCGAGCTATCATTAATCATGACGGTAATTAAGCTTGATGATCACATTAGTATAGATTGAATTTAATCAATGATGAAGCTGATTTAATAATCCTTTCTCATGTTATGCTTCAGTAAGAGCAAAGGATAGCCTAGTATGCAACATTAAAGCGCACAAGTGTCAAGTTTGTGGTTTGAAATGGTCAAGCACAGGGACCAAACTAGCAAGTGGCGGAAATGACCATCTACTCTTTCTGTGGGATGCACGAAAAATGAGCTCAGATCATCACCTGTACCGATTCAATCAACATTGTGGAGCAGTGAAGGCGCTGGCATGGTGCCCCACTGATTACAATGTGTTGGCCTCCGGAGGTGGCACATCCGATGGATCTATCAAGATATGGAACCTTCTGAAAGGAACCTGCACTAGTAGCACTGAAACTAAAGCACAGGTGAGCTACATGTTACACATATAACATTTAGTCAGTCAAAATTAATTCATTGCATCTTAATCACTACCAGCATTGTAATTCTGACAGATAACAGGGCTGCAATGGAACAGACATCATAAAGAATTATTGAGTGGCCATGGCTTTGGCACTGAAACTGAATATAACAACAGGATGTGTCTGTGGAGGTACCCTTCCATGTCCAAATTAGGAGAATCTGGAAATCTGGGATCTAGAATTCTACACCTAACTCAGGTATATGATCTAATGATGTCTTCTGAAGCCTTTAATTTGGAATGGAGATACCAACTACAATTGACTCAATTTTCTTACTATATAGTATATTGATGTGATTTTGTTGTTGACAGAGCTCCGATGGCGCAACGGTGGTCTCAGCTGGAGAGGATGCACGACTTCGTTTTTGGGAAGTATTTGGTCCCACGACGGATGACGGTTCAAAAGTGCCATACATGGAAGGCCTTTTTTCTCTTAATACGTCAACTATAAGGTGAGAAAATAGGTGGCCATCTTTTTAGAAGGTTTTTGGTGCATAATTTGTTTAATTAGTCTTTCACTCTTATGGAAGTGTATAATTTTTTGAATGAGCAATAGTATTAAATAAAGACTGAAGGTATAATTTTTGCCTCATAAATTATTAAACAAACTGTTCTTGAAGCTGACATGTTATTCTATTCAATTGGATATAAACAAAAAATAAAATATTCTACACCAGAAAAAATTAAAAGCTTTCAAGGCATTATCATTTATAGTCATAATCGACACATCAAAAGCATCAAACTCGAGATGACATAGAAATTTATTCAAGAAACCCATCCCATAGCAGAGATCACCGTATATCTATTCTTATATATAAAGAGAATTCTCTTCAATTTGGGCCAGTTTTGGTATCAATAGCCTTATAGATCAAAAGTTTGCATTTACATTAAATTAATAGTTGAAATTAATAGCCTAGAGATCAAAAGTCCAAGTCCGCATTTACATTAATAATAATTGAGAAGATGAGTAGGCGATCAATAAAAATTAATAATGGATTCATGTAACCAAGTGGGCTAGCCCACTTGGCCACTGGGCTCCTTACTAAGGTGAGTGACCCGGGTTTAATTCCCCTTGGGAACGAATAGGTGAGGAGCAATAAGGAGGCTTGGAGATAGAAGGGTGTATGGGTACTTGGTGAATTAACTACTAACCGTACTATCAATTAACTTTGTCCGAAAAAGAAAAAGAAAAAGAAAAAGAAAAAAAAAGAAAAAGAAAAAGAAAAAAAAAAGAAATAGAAAAAGAAAAAAGAAAGAAAAAAAAAAAAGATTCATGTTGTATGTGTGGGCCTGTCGATCATTATCCACTATCCACATGTCAGCACCTGGTTGGTTTTTTGTTAACGTGGCTTCCGAACTGAAGAGGGAGGCGATGCTCGCTCCACCTACCTGTCTCCCTCCACCTCCATTTGTCCAGTTGCTTTCTTTTATCTTGAATCTTAATTCACTTTTTCCCCTTATTCGTTTCATTTATGCTTCCTCTCGGTGGTATGGGTAAGCTCTCCATTCGTCTGTGTTCAGTTTTTGCTCAACTTTTTCTATTTGAATAGCCTTTGTTTGTGTCTTTTGCACATGTCCGTAATTTCTAATATATATGTTTTTTTCTCTTTGTTAGAAGACGTATCTTCTCCCACGTATCCCAACCAAACTCGTTCTCTTAGGAGCAACACTGACAAAGACAGCTCAAGATTAGTGAATGAAAGTTCACTGTGTGATTCTAAGCATACGTCAAACAGTAATGGCTGTGCAATGTATCCATATAGCAGTTTCACAAGGAGTCACGTCAAGCAGTAATGGTTGTGCAATGTATCCATATAGCAGTTTCAAAAGGAGTCATCGTGACAGAAATCGTGTTAAGAGTGAAAGAAAAGTTTCTTATGGAAGACATTTGGGACCATAGTTCTTCAGACCCTTTGGGAAGTTTACTAAATGGTAGTGCTGATAAGATTGCCTTAAGGCGATCTCTATCAGTGAGTTCAAGAAAACCTGGTGAAGTATCGCCTCACCGGAGGACTCAAGAGGAGGCAGTATTGGCAGACAAAGCAACATTAATGCTGAACTTTCAAGGGGAAGTAAGCCTAGTGGCATTCAATAGCCTTATGAGAAGGAATTTCCATCACTTGGAACTGAAAGAAAAGCAAGAAATAACTGGAATCAGGAGAGTCTTATCTCCTGGTTCGAGTTCTATTCAAAATTTGCCAATTGGAAACTCAGGGTTTCTTGATGGTGAGAAATGGACATCTGCTTTAGCAGAGGTGCCTTACCAGCAATGGCACAAGCCCCTCTTCTCTTCAACAGACTGTGGGTACATGTGTGACTCCTGCATCTGCAGGGGCTTCTTGTGCAGCAGGTATCAACTTGGCTGAGGCATTGTCAAATCCTCCAACCGTTGGTGTTACTCCCCAGGTAAATAGTACTATAATTTCTATGGCTTTTTTTTTTTAATAATTATATTTGGTCAATTGGCCAGTTTTGATTTGAGTATTTCATCTCTAATGCACTGCAGCTACCTGCTAAGAGCCAGCAGCTTGAGGAATTGGCTATTAAGCAGTTCAGACAATTAATTCCCATGACGCCTTCAATGCCTAAACCTTTGGTAAATGTAGTTATATTCTTGGACATATTCATTTTCTTTTTGGATGACGTTTTCCACTTATAATTTGCTTGGAATTTCTCTAGGCTGTCAATTTCCATTTCATGTGTTCTCATGAATGCCCTTTTGGTTTTCCTTAATTTTCTGTTTCATAGCCTATGCTAAGAGCATGCCTGAGAGACCCTGGTTGTAAAAGAAGATATGTTTTGACTTGCTATTTTCTCTTAACATATGTTGTCTTTAATATGCCTGATCTACTGATTGATTGCATGACTGGTCATCCTTAGAGATGTGTATGAATCCAAGCAGACAGCCTGATTTTCTTTATTTGATTGCACATAGGACCCTGAATCAGGGGAGAAGGTGACTACATCGATTTTAATGTTGGACTTCAGTGACATGATGTAATCAATGTCATGGGATTTCAAGAAGCACTGCTACCAACTTAAGTTCCTTTGTAAGAAATTCCTTTAAGTAACGCTATCGTTTTCTACGAGGTTGATCACTTGGTGGTTAACTAACAAAATTTTAAGTCAAGATGATGCTTGCTGCATGATATATTCTTGTCATCACTCTCACCTCGCTAATCACTCTCTCTCTGGTTATCCACGAGTTCTCTGCAATGGTGGCCACCGCGCTCTCAATGTTGGCTCCCTGCACACCTGCCATCGCTAGCTACAACAGTGCACTTGGACGTCACTTCGACTTCGTTCAAGCGACTGTCTTTTGCGGTGTCCAACGTGGCCCGGGAGAGCATCACCTCGCCGTCGCAGCTCCGGGCGCAACGGTGTCGTTCTGGAGGTGAATTGGAAGCACGCAGGCCGGATATTGTTTCTCCGAAGGCGGTGTCCGACTCTCAGAATTCGCAAACCTGCCTTGATCCTGATGCCAGCAGAGTACTTGCTTAATTTTAGGCTCTATTTTGAATTTAATTTGTTGACTGTGATTTTGGGGAATTTGAAATGAATTGTGTGCGGCTATGTTAGTTGATGAATCTGCCTGCCTTTCTGCGTTTGTGCTCGTATTCTACACACATGAATTTGTTCAATTTTTGTTCATCTGCATTCAACTCGTTGTATGTGAATCCTTACCACTATTTTCTACATACGTTGTTCATGGGTAATCCGTGAGTGTAGATCTTTTTACCTACAAAGCAAATGAAGATACGTGTTTGGAGATCTGCTTAGACTGCTTTACGTGTCTGCGAAGCCTTTGCTTTAATTTTAATTGTGTTTAATGCTTTATTCAGATCCATGATTTTCTCTCTCAGTACAGTAAAACCATTAAGAGTATATGTTAATTTTTTTAATGAAGAGATATTTCTTGCACGTGTATTTTTAAGTTGATTACAATTTAATAACAGCTGCGTAATTGGCTTCAAGTGAGTAAAGTGTTTTACCAACAGTGAGTATTTGTTGATGTACTGAACTTGACTTATTATCTCTGGGAATATTCGATTTTGGCATGATGAGGTTTACTACTATTCTATTTCCTTTGTGTTGAAATATACATTAGTGATTCCGTTATATCCAATTCAATTGATTTGAATATTCAAATGATTTATGTGTGCCATTTGTAATGGAAATCTTCATGCATAACTCATATGATGCCATCTGTTTGATTTTCTTTGTGGTCTTTTGCAGAGCGTATTGGGAATTATTCTGGGAGGTGGAGCTGGTACTAGGCTCTATCCTTTGGCAAAGAAGAGAGCGAAGCCAGCTGTCCCTCTTGGAGCAAATTATCGGTTAATTGATATTCCTGTTAGCAATTGCCTGCACAGTAACATATCTAAGATCTATGTTCTCACACAATTCATTTCTGCATCCCTTAATCGTCATCTTTTGAGGGCATATGCTAGCAACATGGGTGGATACAAAAATGAAGGCTTTGTTGAGGTTCTTGCTGCCTGCTCAGCAAAGTCCAGAAAACCCATACTGGTTTCAGGTTCTTTACTATTATACCCACATTCTTACCATTATCAAGAGTATAAAGTGTAGAGAAATTGCTCACTCATTGCATCTAACGGCTAGAACTTCGTAAACTGCATATTGAGCGCCAGATTCATTTTCAATGCTAAATAAACGTGCTTTGCAGATCACATTCATTTGCTTTTACTTACCTCTCTGATATTTTGTTGATTCTTTTGTCTTTAGGGTACTGCAGATGTTGTGAGGCAATATCTGTGGTTGTTTGAAGAGCACAATGTTCTTGAGTTCCTGATTCTTGCTGGAGATCATTTGTATAGAATGGACTATGAGAGGTTCATTCAAGCTCACAGAGAGACAGATGCTGATATTACTGTTGCTGCCTTGCCTATGGATGAAAAGCGTGCCACATCATTTGGGTTGATGAAGATTGATGAGGAAGGGCGCATTGTTGAATTTGCCTAAAAACCATGGGTTGATGAAGATTGATGAGGAAGGGCGCATTGTTGAATTTGCCTAAAAACCAAAAGGAGAACAACTAAAATCTATGAAGGTGAATTTGTAGTATATTAGAGAATTAAGAAAAGCTTAACGAGACCAATATCTAAGTTTCCGTTTCTTGTTGGTTCCAAATTAAGGTTGATACTACCATATTGGGCCTTGACGAAAAAAGAGCAAAGGAGATGCCTTATATTGCAAGTATGGGAATATATGTTTTTAGCAAAGATGTGATGTTAAATCTTCTCAAGAACAAGTTTCCTGCAGCCAATGATTTCGGGAGTGAATTTATTCCTGGTGCTACTTCCATGGGACTGAGTATTTGTATGAAACGCTGATTGTTATGACTTTTTGGGCAGTGTTTAAGTGCCTTTTACTTAAATTTGAGGGAGAATATATAGGCAAACTTTCCACAAAATTACCTTGTTTGAGCTAATTGTAATTTTCTCTGTATAGGTGCAAGCTTACTTGTTTGATGGATACTGGGAAGACATTGGAACCATTGAGGCTTTCTACAATGCTAATCTGGGGATCACAAAAAAGCCAGTGCCAGATTTTAGGTAGGTTTCTTAAACTACTTTTTTCCATACCACAGTTGTATCAAAAAGCCAACAATCTTTACTACACTTTATCTTTGATATCTGCAAATGATTTCGTGTAGCTTCTACGATCGATCGGCTCCAATATATACCCAACCTCTATATCTGCCTCCTTCTAAGATGCTTGATGATGATGTCACGGATAGCGTCATTGGAGAAGGGTGTGTAATCAAGGTGAGGGATCAAAGCTGTGAATTGGTTTACATACAATCAAGAAACTGGAAAGTGACTATGAATCATTGGTTTGATGCTCCTATTTCATTTAGAACTGCAAAATCCATCACTCTGTGGTCGGACTTAGATCGTGCATATCGGAGGGTGCAATCATAGAGGACTCACTGTTGATGGGTGCAGATTACTATGAGGTAATGATCCCTACCCTACAGATTCACTATATTACATGTAATGCTAGCGAGTGAATGTCTACTTTACTCAACTCTTTTGTTTACTTTGTGTGTGATATAGACGGATGCAGACAGACAGTTGCTGGCAGCCAAGGGTGGCGTGCCTATCGGCATTGGTAAAAACACTCACATTAAGAGAGCCATCATTGACAAGAATGCTCGAATTGGGGAAAATGTGAAGGTAAGAAACGCGGGCCAAGATTGTTTTTCAGCAAGCAAAGTCAGCCTCTAAACGAGTTTGTATGATGCAGATTGTTAACAGCGATGATGTTCAAGAAGCAGCGAGAGAGACGGATGGATACTTCATCAAGAGCGGTATAGTCACCGTAATCAAGGATGCTTTCATTCCCAGCGGTACCGTGATCTGAAAGCCATAAGCATGACTCAGTAGTATCCCTGCAACTCAGTCCGAGGCAGCTCAGCTTGCTGAGTATAATTCTCGTGTACATGTTATGGTAGCCTTTACATAATAGCTGAGGTTAAATGCAAAGGACTAATAAATTAAAATATGGACATTAAATTCGGTCACCCCTCTTAGTCATTCTCCTTTTTAGAGCTGTCAAAATTGGGTTGAGCCCATGGGCCAACCTGCCCAACCCACCTGAATCTATCAATTTCTCAATCTAAAATTAACACGTCCCATAAAAATCCGCCCCACTTCAAGTCTACTAAAGTGTGGGCTAATTCGCACCGCCCCACTAATTCAACACCAATTCACTTTTATAAATTAAAATTTTAAAAGTTACATATAATTTTTAGATTTTAATATTTAAATAATAAAAAAATTTGAGGGTGGGTGGGTGAGGGTGGGGGTAGGGTAGGGTGATAATATTTTTATTATTTAAATATTAAAATCTAAAATAATTTTTTTTAAAAAAAAATTGGGAGTGAGTGGGGGTGGGTGATAGGTGGGGGTCCCGCTTTGAATGAAAAAAGCTCAAAAGCCTGCGCAGGATTAGACTGAGGTTATGAGGGCCGGGTGGGTGGTGGTGGGGATGGGTGGGTGGGGGTGGGTGGGGTGGGGTGGTTGGGTTGGTGGGTGGGATGGGGTGGGTGGTGGTGGTGGTGGTGGGGTAGATGGGTGAGGGGTGGGTAGGTCATATGTGGATAGGGGGGTGGTAGAGTATGGGCTAACCTGCAGCCCGCCCCACCAGTGGCTCGACCCACCGGTAGCCCGTCCCACCAGGGCTCGCCTCACTTGAGCCCATCAAAATGTGGGTTGTGATGGGTTTTGCATTAAACCGTCCCAACAACCCATTCTGACAGCTATAATTATATAAGGGTATTTAAGTCATATTAATTAAGATATTTTAATTTAAATTAATTTTGGGGTATGCTTAGTAAATTTGGGGTGCAAATAGCCGCCCACATACATTATACCTTGGCTCAATATTACTTATTGGAGTAAGTATTATTTACCCTTAGGATCATTACTTGCGTGAGACCGTAATGCTGTTTCATAAATAATTTATCATATAAATGAAAAGTGATAATATTTTATAATGAAAATAATAACATTTTAATGCTATGGTTTCACCGAAAGACGATCTCACACAAGACTTGTTCAGGATTATTATATTTTTATTTAAGAATTTAATTATCAATCCATTTAAAATTAAATTAATCACTTCATATATGTAAAAAAGATATTATATTACTATATTCTCTTATCATTAGGCTATGTTTTGGGCTTATTTGAAGTTTTAAAACCAATCTAACCTATGCTTGCTTTGGGTTTAACACATTTAGAATTTAATTTTACATCAAATGAAAGAATATGTATGAGAATATTAATGGAATAGAGCATGTATGAAATGTGTGTAGGTTGAAGATTAATACTGTGTAGATTAATTTTTAAAATTTAGGCGTGAATTTTGAAAATCAAAACCGAATTTTAAAGGTAATTATAGTGATATCTATGTTTGTTTTGAAATGTTTTACCACATTTTATATTTGGGGGCCAGCTATTTGCACCCCCAAAATTACTAAGAAGCCGGTTGGTTCAATTTTCGGAATGACAATAGTAATGGGAATGAGAGTGATTGAAGGAGTGGGGGTATACATTCAATGTAGGGGAATGATTGAGGGATTTGCATTTCCATTACCTCCTAACTAAGCTAACCAAGCATGAGGAATGAGAGTCAATACCCTCTCATTCTCATTTCCCTCCCCTAATACTCCTAACCAGGCGCCTCTAAATGTACTCCAACCGGTTTTTTACCACATCTTTGGAATATATCTGTTCGATTGCAACAACATTTCATTTAGTGATATTTTCTCGATCCGTGATTTTCTCAGGTTTGGAGTTATTCACATAAATTCTTGTGTTGTGCCTTAGGAATGAATGGGGATATGTTTATCCACCAGATTAAAAAAATAAAATTTAAAATTAAAACGGAAAAATATAATCCTCAACGTGGATATATTTTGGTGTATTTTTTCGAATGCTTTACAATCGATGGTCCCGCTTATAATTTGAACCCCCAAATTCTTACTATCCATCTTCTATGGTTAGCTTTCCAAATTTTGTTATTCCTCCAGATTCATCTAGGTAAGATGATCGTTCAAAGTTTTACTACTCCTTTATCAAATAAAGCGTAGCGAGTGTTCCTCTTTCGTCACTTTATATTTATCGAGTATTCCTCTTTCGTCACTTTATATTTATTAGTATAATCTAAAAATATCAGAATATCCTTACAAAGTTAATAAAATTTTTCAAAAAATAAAATTTCAAAATTACATATTTGAAGTGCTGGTAAAAATAACTAGGACATGAAGGATATTTAATAATTAATAAATTATGCGATTACTTAATACTCCCTCCGTCCCAAATTAAAGTTCACGTTTACTGTAGATACGAAGTTTAAGAAAAGTCACTTTTTGACTTACTTTTGAGGGTAGTATGATATTTTTGGGTAATAAATAAATGATAAAGTATGTTATGTGTGTTAAAAAGGTGATGGCAAATTTGAAATTAAAGTATGTTAGAGGGATATTAGTTTATTGTTTTTTCCTTTTATGGAAGTGTGAAGTTGAATTTGGGACGGACCAAAACGAAAAGTGTGAAGTTGAAGTTGGGATGGAGGGAGTAGATAAGAGAAAAAAACAAAAAAAATCACTAAAAAAAGCAAATTTTAGTTCAAAAAAAAATAAACATAAACATTATAAAAATTATTTAATAATAAAATTAATTAATAAGAATAATTATTGTTAATATTGGAATTATGTAAAACTCGTCTAATATTTTTTTTCTTTTACCAGGGTTAGTTTGGTAAATTTATCATTTAATGGGGGCAGTTTTGAATAAAATTTGTCCGGGCATTTTGAATTATTGCAATTTCGCCCCTAAAACCTAAACCTAACATAAACCCCATCTATAAATACCGGCAAAAAATTAAGACATTAATTAAAATTTTCAAATTTGGTGGGGATTTTGGTTTCTTGATTTCTGCTTGACCTTGACGCTAAATATCTCCCGCCTTTGGTTTCTGCTGAATAATCATCGGTGTTTCTTGATTACGATCACGCTAAGTTTCTTACAATCACGCTAAATATCTCCCTCAATTGCGATCACGCTAAGTTTCACGCTAAGTTTCTTGATTTCTGCTATTGATAATCCTAATTTCTCGGATTAGGTTTTAATTAACTCGTCATTCTCCCCCATTCAAATCAACCGTTTAGGTTTTGAATTAACAATTAATCGGAAACTTCTATCTGATTTTGAATTAACAATGAATCGGAGACTTCTATCTGGTTGGTACACTCCCACTCGTCTCCACGATGCTCCCGTCGACTATGATGTTCCGGTACGACTGAATTTCATCATTCTCTTCCGACAAGATCTTGTGTAATTTCGACAATTTCTTGTCTTTTAATTAATTTTGTTTATTTTATTTTTTTTATATTAGGGGGATAGGTTTATCCCGACTCGGAGTCTGATGGATATTGATCAAGCCCGGGGTGAATTGACATACAGGACGCCCGCAGTACCGCCCAATTCCAAGTTCAATGTTAGTTCTCTTTTAACCTTTTTAATACTTTTGTTTCTTTAATTGATGATTTAGGGTTAAGTTGTTCTTGAATTAAATGTTGAGAAGAATTTGACTTCTTCGCAAATTTCTTGCTACAACTCAAAGATGTATATAATGACCTTCGATATTCGAAAATATGAATAATTTTTATGACTTTTTGTTCTCACTTCTAATGATGAAAAGTTCTGGATTTTGTACATTAAATTTAGTAGAGTTGTGAAATGGTTCTGATTGATTGTTAGGTTAGTGATCTAGTTTCATTTCATCAGTCTGAATATAGGTTAAATTTGCAAAATCTGACCCTCGCTGCTGATGGAAGGCCATTTAAAATGCTGGTTTTCAGGGGTATCCCCAAATCAAGAAGAAGAAGAAGAATCAGTGCTCAGATTGATGAGATGCGACGTGGCGATGAGATGCTTCCTACATCTAGACCATTTCCATTGCGAGAGTTTCCTAAAAGTGAATCACGTGTTCTGGATGCACATAATATCAAGTGCAATTACTTGCTTAACATTATGGATTGGGGAAAAAACGAATATTTTAGCAGTTGGTTTGGGTGCAGAAGTGTACTTGTGGAATTCGAAGAATCATAAAATTGATTTGTTATGTGAAGTGTCTGAGAATGAATATCCTGCTAGTGTATCTTGGTCTGGAGATGGGAAAACAATAGCAACAGGATACGCTAGCTCTAGCATACGTCTCTTTGATGCCGAGTCTCTAAAGCCTGTAAGGAAGCCTTTCATCTATCAACCTATTATTTATACAAACTCTGATGCATATTGATGCGTATAATTAATGATCACTGTTCATTGCATGCATTTTATGCAGATCAGGTGGCTTCATTGTCATCAGGGAAGGGTGGATCTATTTCATGGAATGGTCACCTGTTAACATCTGGAAGCTCTGATCGAGCTATCATTAATCATGACGGTAATCAAGCTTGATGATCGCATTAGTTTAGATTGAATTTAATCTATGATGAAGCTGATTTAATATTCCTTTCTCATGTTGTGCTTCAGTAAGAGCAAAGGATAGCCTAGTATGCAACATTAAAGCGCACAAGCGTCAAGTTTGTGGTTTGAAATGGTCAAGCGCAGGGACCAAACTAGCAAGTGGTGGAAATGACAATCTACTCTTTCTATGGGATGCACGAAAAATGAGCTCAGATCATCACCTGTACCGATTCAATCAACATCATGGAGCAGTGAAGGCGCTGGCATGGTGCCCCACTGATTACAATGTGTTGGCCTCCGGAGGTGGCACATCCGATGGATCTATCAAGATATGGAACCTTCTGAAAGGAACCTGCACTAGTAGCACTGAAACTAAAGCACAGGTGAGCTACATGTTACATATATAACATTTAGTCAGTCAAAATTAATTCATTGCATCTTAATCACTACCAGCATTGTAATTCTGACAGATAACAGGGCTGCAATGGAACAGACATCATAAAGAATTATTGAGCAGCCATGGCTTTGGCACTGAAACTGAATGTAATGACAGGATGTGTCTGTGGAGGTACCCTTCCATGTCCAAATTAGGAGAATCTGGAAATATGGGATCTAGAATTCTACACCTAACTCAGGTATATGATCTAATGATGTCTTCTGCAGCTTTTAGTTTGGAATGAGAGATTTAGTTGAATGCAACCAACTACAATTGACTCCATTTTCTTACTATATAGTATATTGATGTGATTTTGTTGTTGACAGAGCTCCGATGGCACAATGGTGGTCTCAGCTGGAGAGGATGAAAGACTTCGTTTTTGGGAAGTATTTGGTCCCCCGACGGATGACAGTTCAAAAGTGTCATACTTGGAAGGCCTTTTTTCTCTTAATTCGTCAACTATAAGGTGAGAAAATAGGTGGCCATCTTTTTAGAAGGTTTTTGGTGCATAGTTTGTTTTATTAGTCTTTCAGTCTTATGGAAGTGTATAATTTTTTGAATGAGCAATAGTATTAAATAAAGACTGAAGTTATAATTTTTGTCCTCATGAGTTATTACACAAGCTGTTCTTGAAGCTGACATGTTATTCTATTCAATTGGACATAAACAACAAATAAAATATTCTACACCCGAAAAAATCAAAAGCTTTTAAGGCATTATCATTTATGTAATAATCGACACGTCAAAAGCATCAAACTCGAGATGACATTGAAATTTATTCAAGAAATCCACCCCATAGCAGAGATCACCATATATCTATGCTTATATATAAAGAGAATTCACTTCAATTTGGGCCAGTTTTGGTATCAATAGCCTTAGAGATCAAAAGTTTGCATTTACATTAAATTAATAATTGAAATTAATAGCCTAGAGATCAAAAGTCCAAGTCCGCATTTACATTAACAATTGAGAAGATGAGTAGGCGATAAATAAAAATTAATAATGGATTCATGTATGTGTGGGCCCGTCGATCATTATCCACACGTCAGCACTTGGTTTGGTTTTTTGTTTACGTGGCTCCCGAACTGTAGAGGGAGGCGATGCTCGCTCCACCTACCTGTCTCCCTCCACCTCCATTTGTCAGCAATCCTTCTTTTACTTCATTGCTTTTTACATCAGCACCATTAACTGTATATTGACTTGCTTTTTCGCAACATAAATCAGAATTAAATTGTATTATCCGAAAAAGTCTTGTGACTGAGCCAATTTGGTTGAGGTTCTTGAATTCTTCATGCTCCTTTTGTTAAGTTTTTGGTCGTCAATGCACATGACTGGACTTTCCCTGTTGTTTAGCAAAAGGTTTTCACCTGTGAAATCTCATAACCATATGAGACACTCTCCCATCTTTCTTCTTCACAATATGCTATCCAAATCATTATTATCTTTATGTTTCCTTCTGATATAAAATTTGTTAAAAACTAGCAATGTATTTTATAATGTTTTTAGAGGAAAGTTCTTCGTGATATTGAATATGGAATATATTGTGTTTCTATCATCATTTTCTATATTTCTAGCTTAATAAGTGCCTAATCCTATCACTTATTCACTTTGCACATGTTCAATACCTGCTCACATTGTTAGGGATGCGAATGAATTAAATTGAGCTGAACAAACAGCTATTTGAACATGTGCAAACGGTAATAAAAATTTATGCCTTGTATATTTAATCTCATCTAATTTTCGAATCAGTCAAGCTTTAATCTAGCCGGCCATAGGTTGAACGTCGAATACTTCTTTCATCTGTTACATGTTAAGTGTGGCAATATGCAGGGAAGAATCCATAACGTTCGTACTTGTAATATTACTTTAATTCTTCAAAGAAAAAGTTCCTCTTAAAATTATGTACATCCTTTTGTCATCTGTACTTGCTATGTAATTGTTAGTCCCAAAAAGAGGATTGAAATCAAACTTTGAGGGGGTGCTTGGTTAGAGGTATTAGGGAAGGGTAATGGGAATGAAAGGGTATTGATTCCCATTCCTTATACTTGGTTAGAAGTATTGGGAATCCAAAATCTCCAATCATTCCCATTGATTCAATGTATACCTCCACCCCTTCAGTCAATTTCATTCCCATTACCATTACCATTCCAGAATTTAAACCAAGTGGCTCCTGATATATTGTGATTATATAAATGATGAGATTGGAGTTAATTGTTATTGTAAATGGCAGAGGATAGCAATTCAAGACACATTGGTTACAACAATGCTATGCTTGGTCCATTCAGAATAGCCTCCGTAAGCCACATTTTAGTTTTGTTGGTTTAAGATGGTAAAGTACGGGTGAGTTTTGGCATGGTTTAAAATTTAGTCACCATTGGACATGTCTCTGTGAAAGCATATATCGTGATTTCTGTACCTACAGCTACATTCTCCACTTTTTTACTCATCAATCATGGGATCACTAAGAATCATTTTTCGAAAAGTTCTCTTTTGTCTTGCATGATCAAGCTTTCGTGTATTTGCTAAGATTAATTAAGAGAAATTATCTTGGTTGAGTTTCAGGTTTAGTTATGGAATTTTCTCATGCATTATGTTTGCATGCTCAGATTCAGAAAGCTGGAGAAAATCTTCTGATACTGACTTAGACGGTACCTTTTTGGGTGAAAGACGGCTTGGAGTTGTCGTCCCTGCATCCCCGGGACACCTCGTTACACTTGGTATGAACTTGATCTATCAGCTTCCTTATAATTATCAGCAAATACATGTATCTTTGCAGCACATGTTAACTTGTATCTTCAATCTTGGACACCCTTGTGCAAATCCTATGAATGTTAACTTGTTGAGTAAAAATAATGATGCAAATTGGAACCCTGATAGAAAATAATGTGTCAAAAAGAATATCAATGGAAGTGATCTTCAAGAATCAATTCAATATTGTTGGGTTAATTGCAAAAAAAACCACGAACTTTACTCCTATTGCAAATTAATCCTCACTTTTGAGAAATTGCAAAAAAAACCACCACTTTTAAGTATTGTTGCAAAATAAACCCAAAAAAGCTCTACTTTAGAAACTCTACTTTAGGAGTAAAGTTCGTGGTTTTTTTTGCAATTAACCCCAATATTGTTTTGTAGATGGGATAAAGATGCCATTGCTTTCATGGAGAGTTGTGATGTATTCTCTATAAGCCACTACAGTTTTTTGTATCTCTCACTAAGAATTACGGTGAAGACTAAATATTGATCTTCCATTGATCGTTATGATAATATTGCATTCATACAAATGCAAATGATACCATCTCGTAGGTTTATTAAAAAGGAGAAGATCGAATTGATTATTATTTGTCTTTATTTGTCATTATATAATTGGCTGCTGCAGAATAATATTCAGATAAGATTATGCTAATTTCGGACTGGGAGGGGTGGGCATTATTTATTATCAAATATGTATGTTTAGTCCCATATATATTTCCAGTACATATAGAGGTAAAATTAAAATTTCTTCAAAGAGTCCTAAGTGCCAACTCAACTCAAAGTCATCCGCAGATTTTGGTTGGCCCTTTTCATTGTGAGCTTCCTTTGTTTGTGTTCTTCAAATATATCCCTGTTGAATGAGCTACCCATCTTTATTTCCAAATCAACAAACTGAATTAGAAAGAAGAAATGATGAGGGCATATAACATATTCAAATAAGAGAAGAGAAGAGAAAAGAAATGAGAGAAGTGGAGTTTTGGTGAAATGTCTAAGAGATGTGCCCAATGATGAGGCGGGTGATTATATAATTGATTTGTCACATGATGCAGGAGTTTAATATATATTAGAGTAACTTTTACTTCTTTTAGCTCTTTAACTTTAAACCAGAATAAGGTTAAGAAAAATTCTTTTAAAGATATTTTTGATTACGTGTTGCTGATCTATTCCTGATAGACTGGAGGAGAACTTTCTCTCTCTTGTTTTTGCTTTCTATACATTGGGTTTTATTTCTTCGTATGGAGATGTGCTTTTCATTGATTTGGTTGGCTTGATTTCTTGGGTGAGTATTAATGAATATTCAGGTTATTTCATGTTTTTTATTGCATAAAATTATTAGCGTTCATGTTCTTCCTGATGTTATAATGGTTATCACTGTTTTTTCTTTCTTTTTTTTGAATAAAATATGATTTGCATATCAGAACACATTGTACAAAGTTCTTGTAATTTTGGACCTCGGAATAAGGATCACTGGTTGGTTGTGCATGAGGAGTCTATCTCAAACCTTTACATTTGCTACTTGAATTTAGCACACACATGTTGTAAAAGGATTAAGTGAAGTTGGGGCTGACCTTAATGCGAGGTACGTTTTGCTCTTTGATCATTTTAATCTTCTAATCTGTTTTGCATTAATCTCATGATACTGTGCTATTACTTTGATGAATGGTAGCTGGTAAGGAGTTGTTTCTATTAATGGATTTGCAATTAATATTGAGCCTTTATTATGCGAGTCTTTCTCTTATTCTAAATAGGTTACACCCTAACCGTGTATGCTGGACTGCGCAAATAAGTCACCCCTACTATTTTCCTCTAAGTGCTTGATTTTAGCAGCATAGTAGTAGTGATGCAAATTCGTAAGCTCTATCATTAATTACGTTAAACCATGAAAAACTTTAGTTGTACTTCATCATGATTCTTATTATGGTATAACTAGGGGTGAGCAGAAAACGGTTAAAACCAAATTAACCGCCCGAACCGATCAATTCGGTTCGCTTTTCGAAAATTCGGTTTGGTTTTCGAAAATTCAGTTCGGTTTGGGTTTTCAGAAAATTAAAAATCAGTTGTTCGGTTCGGTTTCGGTTTTAGGGCTTGGAAAACCGGAAAACCGATAACCGAACCGATATATTCATGGAGTATATAAATAGAAAACCCTACCCCACCACTTCATTTCAACATTAGAGTTGAGAGTTGAGCTCGCTGCCCAGCCCACCACTCCACCAAGCCGCCATTCCCAATCTCGCTGCCAGCCGCCACACCATCTCACACCTTCTGTCGGCGTCGGCTCTTGATGGTCGACGGCAGACAGGTGATCGTCCAGCGTACATCTCATTTTCCTCTCTTCTTAGTAACTCTCATAATTTCCCTTCCCTTTCT
The DNA here is from genome assembly GCA_023678885.1 of Pogostemon cablin. NCBI lineage: Eukaryota > Viridiplantae > Streptophyta > Magnoliopsida > Lamiales > Lamiaceae > Pogostemon > Pogostemon cablin. Next base: position 19,716,406 of record CM042959.1, on the reverse strand, counting down.
TCTTTCAGATCTGTATGGATTTCAGATTTGAGATCTGTAAGGATTTACCTTTTTTTTTTTTACTATACGGATTAAGGGGTTTTATGGATTTACTGTATGGATCAGATTGAGATTTGTATGTCTGAATTATTCCCAAAAAATCATAAAGAATAAGCTTGAAATTAAAGATAAAAGAAATAGCTTTTGACTTATACGATGAAGCTTGTGATCAGGTACTGTATGGATTCAAGAATTGAGCTTGTAATTACAGTTTTACGAAGATGTCAATTATTTTTGGGTTTTGCCCAAATTGATTAGCAGTTGTGGAAATTGAAGTGAATAATTTGGTGCAAGTTTTCTCAAATAAATGATGGCTGATGTGTTAGCTTTTGATTATTGCCTCCACGTTATCCTGCCACACACACCCAATTCCAATACTGAATGTTAATCTAATATACAAGTCTGAATGCCTGAAGTCATATTAATTAAACATTCATATTCATTTGGGTTGGTTGAAAATGAATTTGGGCTTAGTAAAAGTCCACTCGTCACATGCCCAACTCTTTTACAGACTCTCAAAATGACCTTATTTATTTTAGCTAGATCGGTTAAATCGGTTTTAAAACCGTACCGAACCGATGATTTCGTTTCGGTTTTGTTTGGTTTTTCTACTTATTCGGTTTCGGTTCGGTTTTACATTTTTTTTAAAATTTTGGTGTTTGGTTTTTTAATTTCGGTTCGGTTCGGTTTTGCACCGATGCACACCCCTACCAATACATAGCGCGGCCAGACATTGCGATAAGGGCTAAGGATACCCTTTCGTCCGACGCTGTTTTGTGCACTAGGAAATATTGTTCCGCCTGGGCTAGCCAGGCCATCGAATCAGACCCATCGAACATGGGCAATTCTCGACTCTTCACTGCAACGAAACCTGGGGAAGGTTGGTCCCCTTGTGAAGCGCCACCGCCAAGTACCAATTCGGTTGCCACAGTGTCGGTTGGAGGAGTACGGGACGATGATTCGTCGTTCTTACGGCCTACCATGGCTGCTGTAAGTTGAACGATTTGTTTGGACAACTCAGTGACGGATGCTTGCTGTGCCGCGATCTGATCGGTTACGACTGATTGAAACTCACTTAGTAATTTTTCCACTGATTCCAAGCGCTCCTTCTCGTACCCTGAACGTGTGTTCATCATGGTGGAGAAGGTTGGCAGGTCGGACCAATTGATAGCTTACAAACATAGGATCAACACAAATAAACACACACACACTACAATAATCCCTCAAGGAGGGCCACGGAGAATAGATTTCTCCGCCACAAGCCGTAAGGCTGCAAATCCTTCAAAGAAGGCCACAGAGATTACTCTGCCACAAACCAATTAAGGCTGCAATATTAAATATATTTCCCCTTTCCATCGCAGAGTACATACGGTATATAAAGAGGCTCAAGGCCCACAATCCCAGCCCTAATTCTAATGGTAATTCTAATTACCATTATGACAGGAAACTAATTCCTTCTTGACTAATTAATCTAAATTAAGGAAATATTTGACTAAAATAACTTATTCCTTCTTGCTCTCTATCAACTTATGCCTTATAGTCACATGGTACATATGTAAAAAGTATACAACTAAGTCCTCAATGATCTCCTTTGTAAAATGGTACAATAAAAAAGAAGAGGTCTACCTCATTTACTGGGGTATATAGATCTTTTCGGGCACTAAGCTGGAAAAAAATGTATGCGCCATACGCCACCAGCATAATGCAACTGCTGAACCTTGAAAGTGCGAGTTCAGACTTTCCAAAATGCAACTCGGTGCGTGTTACATGAAGAACGGCAGGGAATCAAGAGCAATCCCGAATTCATTGCAGCAGATGGCTACCAAATCATGGAAAAAATTAAATCTTTATAGTAGGATAACAATATTTTTATATATAATGATGGTGTAATCATGATCTCAACAAGGTTGTTTCTTTTATACAACATTGAAAAAAAAAAGAGCACTTCCAACCTTGTTAAACACTTGTTCTCTTCTAAAATTAACAATTCCTCCCCCAAAAAGTGCACATCCAAGTACCAGCAACATATTAGATAAAATGGATCCCAGTAATGATAGCTTGAACAACACGCAACATCCCACTTCTTAGGGCATGTATAGATATTATCAACTCCGTTGCATTACCAAATGTAGCATTTAAAAGACCCCCAGCTGAAAATTAATAAAAGAAAGGTCACTAAAAAGCATATTCAGATGAGAACCATGAAATCTGTATGGAACCAAATATTTTTGTACATGCTTCAAGTTCAAGAAAAATCAAAAGTATATAACAAATAAATGTTAAAAAAGAAAAAGACAAATTATATGCACACATACACTACAGAGAAATTTAACCTATGAACCTACAGTAAAGGTCAAATTATAAGAGAGAAAATTGAACAAAAGAGAGAATTTAGAAATAATTTTATAAAAGCATTTAATCATGTAATACATTCAAATTTGAAACTTGAAAGGCAATTAGATAAAGCTAGGAATTGTCCCTCTCATGACATAAGGATAATCTCTACAGCTAAGTGAATGCACTCTAATTACCTTTTTAATTTTATTCCATAAAAAAGAGAAACAAACTCTACCAATTGTTAGTTATTATATATAAATAGATGACAAATCGTCATTGCTGCTTCATATGAGCATTATGCATCATGTTCTTAATCCATAACTTCGGGCGTAAATTACATGAATTTCATTATGTTGAATTTTTTGTCCTCTATTTCGTATGCTTCAACCTCATAACACCTTTCACTGACCATTTTTAATCCATATCACTGTGGCTGTCATTTGTTTTATTCCATATCGCTCAATAATAAATTCTACAGAGTAACATTATTTTTTTCACCAAAGAACCTACAGGATATCATAGAATTGAATTAAGAAAGATAAGTCAGTACAATAAATTCTAGGACTCTAGCTGAACCTGGGTAACCTTCCAACCATTGGCAAGCTAGAAAAGTCAATAAATGGCTGATAGTCACTTTGATAGTTCAACATAACATTGTTTTATCAGTGTATGTGAACCAATGGCATGTTTTAACTTTTAAAATCATATCTTCCAAGATAGTTCCAACAAATTATTAGATGGATACTCTGTAAATGATTGTAACATCCTTCGTGCAATCTTAAAGTGTAAATGAGAAATAAATAAAGAATGTTAAGCCCCTAATCTTTATTATATCCAGAAATATCAAATTTTTATGGCAGAAGACTAATGATGTTGCATTTTCACTTATTCTCTACTTGATACTGAATGTAGAATATAGAAACAAGTATGAAATACTCATTAGAACTATGAGAATGTTATGATGTCCCACATCGTGTTCCACACGCAAGTGTGGAAAGGCATATAAGTGGGGGTCAACCCTTTACCTTCAGCCATGGTTTTAGGTGAAGTTAGGGCTCCCTAGCTTTATGTCTAACAATTTGGTCCGACCTGCCGGATCCGGACGGGCCACGGGAAGGGGCTACCCGATGTGTGGGCCCAGAGGTTGCCACCCCGGATGTGGGCCCGAGGGGGGTTGCCACCCGGAGTTGTGGGCCTTGAGGCGGGTTGCCACCCGCAGTGTGCCGTCCGTGGACGTCCGGTTCGAAGGGGGATGGATTGTTATGATGTCCCACATCGTGTTCCACACGCAAGTGGGGGTCAACCCTTTACCTTCAGCCATGGTTTTAGGTGAAGTTAGGGCTCTCTAGCTTTATGCCTAACAGAGAAGATGAAAAGGACGTGTATAAGAGAATGCAAAGTGAATGCACTCTAATTACCTTTTTAATTTTATTCCATAAAAAAGAGAAACAAACTCTACCAATTGTTAGTTATATATAAATAGATGACAAATCGTCATTGCTGCTTCATATGAGCATTATGCATCATGTTCTTAATCCATAACTTCGGGCGTAAATTACATGAATTTCATGATGTTGAATTTTTTGTCCTCTATTTCGTATGCTTTAACTCTCATAACACCTTTCACTGACCATTCTTAATCCATATCACTGTGGCTGTCATTTGTTTTATTCCATATCGACCAATAATAAATTCTACAGAATAACATTATTTTTTCCCCAAAGAACCTACAGGATATCATAGAATCGAATTAAGAAAGATAAGTCAGTACAATAAATTCTAGGACTCTAGCTGAACCTGGGTAACCTTCCAACCATTGGCAAGCTAGAAAAGTCAATAAACGGCTGATAGTCACTTTGATAGTTCAACATAACATTGTTTTATCAGTGTATGTGAACCAATGGCATGTTTTAACTTTTAAAATCATATCTTCCAAGATAGTTCCAACAAATTATTAGATGGATACTCTGTAAATGATTGTAACATCCCTCGTGCAATCTTAAAGTGTAAATGAGAAATAAATAAAGAATGCTAAGCCCCTAATCTTTATTATATCCAGAAATATCAAATTTTTATGGCAGAAGACTAATGATGTTGCATTTTCACTTATTCTCTACTTGATACTGAATGTAGAATATAGAAACAAGTATGAAATACTCATTAGAACTATGAGAAGATGAAAAGCACGTGTATAAGAGAATGCAACGTGAAATAGATGATAAGTGGTGGAAAATAGCACATTCCAGCATCCAGGCAATAATTTCTGAAACCTTAGTACATTCTGATTCTGACAAGCAATATAAATGGTGGGGGGAAAAACAGAGATTAATTGAATTGTAATTAGGCTGCTATACACCAATTTTTTACATAATAACAAAATGCAACTTATTATGTAATTCTGGTAGCCAACACATTTCTTTGTTGGATATAGTTATATTCTGGACACAATTAGTACTTGGATCTAAAAAGGGATGATGATGCACTGTTTATCTGTTTCTTTAGAGCTTCTCCACCATCAAATTAAAGAAAACCATTAAATCTGCTGGAGAACCAAAAATATGAGAAACAAACATACTGGGGAGTATATGGACCAATGAACTTGAAGCAAAGGATTTCTATCCATAATAACAAATTCATTGAACTTGAATATTTCATTAGTTAGTTTTGAATACTATAATTTACTCATTTTAAAGTAGAGCATTTCATGTCCTTTCCCCAGTCTTCTCACCAGTCCTAGTACTTCTAATCAGGTTCAACTTTAACGAATCCATGCTGTTGGTTTTGGCATTTATAATCAATGGAAGTATAATTCATGAGTATAAAATTAAATAAAAGAAAAAATGTGAGCCTCTGTTTGACAAGGATGTAAATGACTACTGAGAAGTAACAACTACATCATTGTTTAAAGTAGCATGTCACATCGAGCGTCAAACATTTTTTCTCAGCATTTAGTTAAGGATACATAAAATTAATTCAGGATTTTCCCATATGTAAAACAAAAGAAGGAAGGCAAACCTGTAGGTCCAGTATAAAAAGCAAGCTGCCTACATCAAAAAGAGAATCAAAATCATATAAGTCTACAGTTAGTAGTCAAGCTTATGCTTCTAACCAATGAATTCATGCACATACACATTTAAAAATTAGATATTAAGAGCATACTCTGTTGCCCATCCCAAACGTTCAGCCAAGGGAATGATGCCGAGTAAACTTAAAAAGAAGACCCATCCCTGAAATTATTTTAATAGAATTGAAGATTAGTCCAAATAGAACAAATAAACAAGGAATATCTAATAGTTGCTGTCAGAAGAAAGTAAAACTCACAAGATGGTTTGTATGCTTATCGACTAGTATGGCCAGAGGACCACAAGGTATAAGCAAGTTTAATTTGTTGGAAAACAGAGCAATCTTTAAACTGTGAAATATGCTAATTAGAATAATCGAGAGATATTCTTCTGATTGAGTACCACCAAAATGACTCTGAGGAGTAATTTCCAGAGGAGATGACTTTCCACCATTAGACTGAGGGTTGACAAGAGGCAGGCCTTCAAGATCTGGTGATGATTTTCTCTCTAATGATCCCATCTACAGGATAGTTTATGACATTTTGTTTCAAAAGTACAGGAAATTAATTAGTTTTGCAACTATAAAACCCTTGAATTATGAATAAGTTACAGCCAGTAATTTACGTAGATTAAGCTAATATTCAAGAATTCTCTTAATGTAAGTCGATAATTTCTGTTGTTACGAGCAGTGAATATAATATTTAATCTTGTTAAGAAAATCGCTTCTTTGTGAGCAATAAACTGGAAGAGCAATCCTCAGTTCCCAATAGTGTTTCTTATACTATAAGTTTGATGAGAGTGAGAGAACTGAAAAGATTAGTACAGAAAGTCCTGATAGTGTACTCCTTAGTAAATTCAGCTATCATCCTTATCACAAATGCAAAGATTTCTAACTTTGTGTACTATCATAAATGAATTTTTTCCACGAAGTGAGTTCAAAAATACATGATCAGTTACAAAGCCAAGAGGGGGGAAATTTAATAATAATAATAAAAAAAAAAAAGGAGACCTAACCTCAAGATGTGAATTAAGCTCTATCATATGTGAATTTGTTGTGTCCATCTACCAGAAATTTAAATCAAAACAAACAGCAATTCATTCCCTATTACGGGCATTATAGCTAAAGGGCCTTCAAAGAAAGGGGGATTACAAATTAAGACGACAGATTTCAGCAAATTCAAAAATCCATCGCATGATCTGATCATGCAATGTTACAAAAGCAGCACTTAAATTCATACATATAAACGCGCAGATCAAACAACAGTGAGAATCAATTACCCGGAAACGAGAGTGAGAATCCGACGAATTCCACACACGCCAAAAACACGCACAAAACGCAAAAAACGATGGTTAGGCAGAAGGAATCAGAGTGATGGTTGGGGAGTCAACAACAACTAGGGCCATGGCCACAAAGTGATGTGCATGTCTTCACCCGATTGTAGAAGTTGGAATTTCAATTGAGAAGTGAGGGATTCGATAGGTTTGAGGAAATTCAGTCTCCCGTATACGTGGGGGGTGTGATTAATTCCACGATTTGATTTTGATTGTTTCGCTGGAAACATGTTTGACGAGAGAGTAATAGGAAGGGCCTAGGTGGGTGGGTGGGTGGGGTGGAGTGGGGTGGGGGTGGTACTATACGCGAGAAGTTGGTAGTTAATGTAGTTATGGAGGGAGGGATCTAAATGTTGAAAACGTAAGGGTTAATTATTAATTAATGACTACAACCTGCGTATACCGGGTGTTCCCAAATCCTAAGCAATTACTCTCTCCATCCGCTACATTTTAATATTTTTTATGTCCGATTCAAAGTTATTCATTTCTCCTATTTAATAAAAAAATACACATATGGTCCACCATTCCCCTCTAATACAATTACTCACTTTACATATAATAATAATACTCATTAATCAATGTGCAAAAAGCAAACGGATATCTTAAAACTAGACGGGGAGTACTTAAAAATAAGAGTTGACATAATGTGCCTTTAGTTCACGCCTGCACTCGTAGGTGTATAATTTTTTATTTAATAGTGTATATATATTTTTTAATAATTGTATAATTTTTTTAAATTCAATTTTTCACTAAAATAACTTACAGAAAATTTGCAAACTAAGTGTATACTACTCCCTCCGTCCGCTTCTAACGTATCCATTTTACTATTTTTGGGCGTCCTCTTCAAATGTATTCATTTCCCCCTATTTATTAAAAAAATACATAATATGACTCACCACTTCTATCTAATACAGCTACACACTTTACATATTATAATAATAATAATAATAATAATAATATTCTTTAATCCACGTGCAAAAAGCAAATGGACACCTTAGAACCGGACGGAGGGAGTATTTTTATTCATTAATGTATAGTAGTATATTTTAATTTACTAGTATTTCGACCCGTGCGATGCACGGGATTGTGTTTATCATTATATATATATATTTTAAATTTTATACTAATTATTTAAAGACGGATAAAGTTTTAGGAGCTTATTTCGAAGTTGTATAGTCGTGAAGATTTGTTGATTAGCTAAATTTGAAGATTAATTGTATATTATGAATTAAATTTTATTTTCTTTGAATATTTGCTTATTTTACCCTTAAGACATTGAGTTTTGGGAACGAAACTATTCATATTTGTTGATTTGTAATCCAAAATCTCACAAAACGCACTCAATTTGTGAATAAAAGTGGGGTTCTTTTTTTAAAAAATTTGGTGTGTTTTGCAACAATACTTCAAAGTAGTGGTCTTTTTTGCAATTTCTAAAAGGTTGGGATTAATTTGCAATTAAAGTAAATTTTTTGTTTTTTTTTGTTTGGAATTAACAACATTTAAATATCTCCATGGGGCACACACCCACTACACATTAAAATATTATTTTCTTTAACCTCAATATACTCATTAAATATTATTTTCCATAATTCTCGTGCAAAAAGTAAACATAAACATTTATATAGGATGGAGGGAGTATTTAACTATTTATTTATTACCCGAAAATACGACATTAGTTATCAATTTTACTCTCATAACTTCTTAAATTTTCATTATTAGTTTTTTAAAAAACAACATTAATTATCAACTTCGATCGACTCTTTGTTTTTCTGTTCAAGAACTTTTTTACTTTCTTAGTTATCAAGTTTACTCTCAAAACTTCTTAAATTTCCAGTTTTTACTCCATGACAAAGAAAGAACTTATAAAACCGCGTAATTATGATATTAAGGGAATGTTGTCATACATGAATAACATCCTAAATACAAATTCCTACCCAACACGTTAAGTTAGAACAAAAACATTTGAAGAGGAAGAATTTAGAACATAAAATGTAATTTTTGAGCGTAATGATTAACATGCTGTAACCTAAAACTTTGGGGCAGGGACTATAGAAGAATTTATAATTGAAATTCTCCATGTTTTGTCAAGGGTCCGTGTGCTGGGGGAAAACTTGAGAGGAAGAAACTTACAGCGTGAGGATAAAAATCCAATTAAATATAAGACATATATTGCGGTCCACATTAAGAATGCCATGTAAGATTAACATTACAGTAGGGTATACTGCTAATTGATTCACACCTTCACGCATTTATTGTCATCTTAAATAACAAATTTTTTGTTATATAAATTTTTCTAAAAATGAAAAAATAAAATAATGATTACTGCTCACACTATATATAAGTACTCTATATTTTTTATATTTTATAACATGTTGAAATTAAATTTAGTTCCAAACTTTTATGCATTTCTTAATTAGTTAAATGGTTCACTTAAAAAAAATTAAAAATTCTCAAACAATGCACAACATAAATTAAAGTACAGTTCAGTAGAAACAATTAAAAGTTTTGCAATGTTGGGAAAACAATGTAGAACTGGAAAATGTTTGCAAACATTTTTGAGAACTCAAATCATGCACATCAAATCACAAATTGTGGTAGTAAATAAATAAAATTATTTATTCTCCAAAAAAGGAAAAGCAGGACCACAACAACAAATATATACACAATCAACACTAATTCGACAATTCATTAATCAGGAATAAATTCAAACGCACAGAGAGATAAAGGAGAGAGATATATGAAAAAGATGAAGAAAGAGATTATCGCTCATGTATATTAAATTTTGATTCCACAAATTATGTTGATTTCTTTCCTGATTAGGTTGAACAATCTCCAATTGGGCTGCAAAAAAAATAATCTTGAAATAAAAGTTGAATAGCAAAATAATGGAAAGAGAGAAAATAGCCAATTAAGACATCGAAGAAAAAAATAACAACAAAGTAAGGAATCTGAAATGTCGTTCAAGGACATAAAATTGGATCTCAGAGATTATAACAGGCTTCTCCCAGATTGTCAATTAAGCTTGAATTGGGCTACACAAAAATATTAAATAAATAAAATTTAAGACATTGCAAATATCATTGACGACAAAGTTACAAATGATATAAAATCTCAACATGGAATGAAGTCGCCGGCTTCGATAAATGATATCTAGAAGAAAGGGAGGGTTGGGACAAAAAAATAACAGATATGGAGGCAATCTACAGTTCGAAGAATTACACGCCATGGAAGAAGAGTGTTGCTTGGATACCAAACGGGAGAACCGGGTCCCCAATTCAAATCATGAAGAAAAGAGGAATTCGCCGTGAGGAATAATGAAAGTATGAGAACGTCGAGATGCAGATAATCTAAGAGAGAAGGGATTAAACCCTTTATGTGTCACCGGCAGGTATAATTGAAAGGATGTGAACGGCGGACGGTGTTAGTGAAACCTAGAGAGAAGGGAGAAAAAAATTTCAGAGAGAGTTCGTTACCCATAACAGAAAGAATGGAATAAGAGAAGGGACATTGATAGATGCAACAATAAACTTAACCTAATTGTATAGCCTAGAGCGAAGGGATAAGAATACCTAAACAAGGACAGAAATAATATCCTTATAAATCGGTTTAGAAGCGGGAAAACAAAGTTCCCCATTAGGACTATTATATAGATATATATAGATATAGATAAATTTATAAGTTTGTGAGAGTTGGTGCACAGTACACCAAAGTGTATCGAATAATTAGCCTAAAAATAAAGATGCAAAAGAAAATATATCAAGTATTTATTTTTTATTAAAGAATTTAAATAAAATATTTTTTTAAAATAAAATATAATTGATAACTAATATAATTATTTGAGACTAAGTCTAAGCTAAGAGTTATTTTATGGTACATCCGGTATACTGGTGCACCTAGGGATTTTAAGCTATTTTTTAGGGCATGATTATTTTTATTTTTAATTTATTTTGACCTAAAGGTAATTATTAAATCATTTCTTAATCTAATTGATTATATTAACTAGGTGCACTCTAGTTCAAATCCCAAGTTAAATAGATTCAAAATAAATTAACTGGATATAACCCTAATAAAATAATTCTAAATAAATTGAGTAGGCCGCCTAGTTCAAGTCAATAATTCTAAAATAAATTAAGCAGGTTTGGTTGAAGCAATGTCAAGTTCAAATGGTCTAATTAGATAAATAAATACTCCTTAATTTACATGTTTATAAATTTTATGATAAATATATTATGGGTTAAAATGAAATTATTTCATGCTTTTTAATTAATTATTAAATTTTATTAAATAAATTATTACTTTTTCTTACAAATTATTATTTTTTATTTATACTATAAATTGTTTATAAAATAGTTTACTCTACCATTATTGTTTTTAATATTATTTTCTACTAAAATATATTATCACTCCTATTTGTATCATCAGAAAGTTTGGAAGTTTTTCTACTCTAGGTATAAAAAATTGTAAATCATCTATTATAATGGCGTTGATTCTGAATAAAACTCCTTGCAGTTATAATTTAGTTCTGGCATCTTTCCTTATAACAGAGATTATGATGTTGTATAATATAAATAATATAAAATAAAAATAAATAAATAAGACAATGAATTGTTATTTTAAAATTTATATTTTTTAAAAATAAACCTTTTTGTTTTCAGCTTTTTCTTTATTTTCAAATTTTAGTTATATGTATAATTGAATTTTAAAGAATTACACTAATAAATTTTATTTTATTTATAACATCTAATCATACAATGTTTAATGACAAAAATTTGTGTGCCCGAAAACACACCGTGCCCGTATGTTTCCGGGGACATAGGAGACTAACTCATGTTTAATTTGCATTAGTCATTTTATTTTATTTATAAAATCTAATCAATCGTATGAGATTGTTTGGTTTGGTTTATATTGGGGTTAATAATATTTTATGTATGGAGATGACTGTACTTTGATATTTTTGTGTGTATAATTGCTTTGTACTGGTGTTGGATTTGTATTAAATTGTACCTTCCTCACATTCTATATCACATTCTATTCTATATGTATATGATAGGTTTTTTTTTTTAATAAAAAAAAAAATTAAACGGGCCTATTAGTTGAATGTAGAGGCTCAATAGATTAGAACTGAAAAAGGAAATCGATTAAAACTAATAAAAAAAATTAAGGCAATTCATTTGTTCGTTAATTTTTTATGACATTTTTAAACTTTATTAACACAAACAAATAATAATTTAAAGTAATAGTAATATATATTTAGCACTAGTCATATAATACAATGCTTAATGCCGCTAAATTAGATAAGTCCAAAGCAAGAATGACATTTTCACCATCACCCAAATAGAGCAACAGAGAGGTCCATGGAATTTGCAACGAGAAGAATCTCACACAAAGCAAGAAAGCTTCATCCTATCTATATATATGAGAAGGAAAGTGGTAGGTAAGAAGAGATGATGCATACTTAAACAACTTTTCATAACCCATATCTTTACAATATTCCCAAAAAGGGCATAGTCATTGCTTTAAGACAACGTAGGCAAAGGATATATTCACATGCAATTTATATGGATTTCTTAGGAACAGCAATGCTTGTTGCCTCAAGCAACCAAATTGCATTCTCTTCTTTCTCATCTTCCTTCCACACCTTAAATCTTGATGCATATGAAGTGCTCTTGCTCCATTTTCTCATTACGGCCAGCGAGCACTTGTCAAACTCACCATCTGGCCCTCGAACGCACCATCTTTCGCTTTCCAAGTCGTCAGATAGTTCCCTGATTTCATTTTCCTCATCATCACTCATCAACTCAATCACATTGTGGTCTTGATAAGTCTTCTCTTCTGTGGCAATTAAATAACCTTCATGTTAGACTAGCAGTTTATATTTACAAAGTTAACATAAGGAATATAGTACAGAAGGATCATGGAACACGAGTCATCCAACTTACCTGATCTAATTTCCATGGATTTCTTAGGAAAAGCAATGCTTACAGCCTCGACTAGCCAAATCGCATTCTCTTCATTCTCATCTTCCTTCCATGCCTTAAATTTCGACGCATGTGAAGTGCTCTCACTCCATTTTCTCGACACATCCAATGAACACTTGTTATGAGGCTCCTCGGATGCTTCCCTGTTCTCATTTTCCTCATCATCACTGGACAACAACTCAATCACATCGATCTTTAAAGCTTTGTGCTCTTTTTTCACCTCTTGAGAGCATATTTCCTCTAACTCTTCAACCTCCACCTTAATCATTTTTAGTTGGTCAGTAGTGAGTTGGAACTGCTGCGCTCTGGTAATTGCTTTGTCCTCTTTTTTCACCTCTCGAGAGCATATTTCTTCTAACTCTTCACCCTCCACCTTAATGTTTTTTAGTTGGTCAGTAGTGAGTTTGAACTGCTTCGCTCCGGTAATTTTATTATGCCCGCATGTCTTACCTTCTGCTGCAATTGAATACAACCATGTAAGACCAGTCATTAACATTTGCATAGATTACACAAGGAACAGAGGTATATGAGTATTGAAGGGTTCATGTAACATCAATCACCTAACACACCTGATGCTTTGGAAACATAAGAATTGCATTGGACAATTGATGGTGGAGAGACATTATCGCTGTTAGTCCCATTTATAATGTCTTCAGAATTAGACTTCACTTCGCATACATCTGCAATTACTGTTTGTATATTTTCAAGCAAATTTGACTGCTCAGACGAAGCCGTTTTCAGTTGATCAGTAGTGAGTTGGAAAGCCTTTTCACTGGTAATGTTATTGTGCTTGAATTCCGCACCAGGCGAACGATCATGTTGAGGAGGTCCTGTCCATACATTGTCATGCTGAGTCCTCTCTTCTGTCAGGATATGATATTAGCCCATTTCCACCTCAGCTCAAAAGATATAAATTAGCAAACATACAACAAGTGACCAACCAAAATCATCTCTAGTTCACCAAAGTCAATCTACAGGTTAGGTCTCAGGGTTGTAATATGGATGAGACAAATCATTTACCATTTATCAGCGGATTTACCATTTATCAGCGGATAGTAGATCCATCATCCTCATGTGTGGAATACCATATATCTTACCCAATGCCATTAGGCAGCAACGACACATTTTAGCGAGGTTTTAACGAGGCACAAGCATTTGGAAAAAAGCAACTAAAAGCGAGTCACTTATCTCATTGTATATTTGCCAGCATTGATGTCATTTATTACAGGTACAAGCACCATAAAAACACGTCCATTGATTTGTTTTCACTAGATAATTGTAAGTTTAGAACCGCTAAATTCAAAATAGACAAATATCAAAAAAGCACATAACTACACATCAATGAAACATACAATATTAAAGACTCATATTAAAGAAAGATTACCAAGATGTTATATTGTCTGTCATACTACATATACCGTACCTGATTCTTTATCAACCTTCGATCCTGCATTGGGAACAAAGAAATTACATAGGTTGATTGATTGTGGAGATCTTTTATCACTGTTCATGTCACTTGTAATGTCTTCAGAAGTGGAATTGTTCTCACATATATCTGGAATCACTTTTGGAGCATTTTCAAGCAATTTTGATTGCTCTAATGGAGTTTGTAGTCTCTTTTTCTTCTCTATGTACTCAAAGAGTGTATAAACAATCTAGTTAAGGACACAAACTAGAAAGCAAAAATTTATTATTCATTTTGAGGATTCTAAGGAAAAAAACAAAAATGGATTTGAAATACATCCAGAATGCTGCATATTTATTTATCCAATTATGCAACTTTAGATAGGAGTTACATTGCAGATGTGAGCCCATAACATAATTTGGTGTAGCAATTAAATCAATTCAAAAATGAAAGAAGAAATGTAGCTCTAGTCTCCCACAAAATAGTAACTTATAAAAGGATATTCGCGTCTCCATCCTTTTTCATTGGCTCGATCGATGAGGTTTTGCAATAACACTAGCTCTTCATTGATCCACTGCAAAAGGTTGGAGAATGATTCTAAGATTTTTAAATAACTTTACTGGATGACCATGTACCAACTTGGAAAGAAATTATAGTGAACCCTTTCAGCCTAGAAAACATCATTAAGATAAGACTGATAGTATAACTCATATTGCAAGATATAAACAAACTCATACTGTCATACATGCTTTGTAATATCCTCGTGAAGAATTTTGGCCTTCTGTTGAAGAAACCCCTGAAAAATAAGGAAATAATGCATGAATTAGCCCACCTCAGCACAAGAATAAACAAACAATCTACTATTTTTTGTAGGATGTAGCCATGTACCACATATATCATTGTTCTCATTCGTAGTCACAAATATGAAGAGGACTAACAGAATCATTTTACTGAGAAAAAAACAAAATATAAACTGAATTTCTAGGTAAAATCAAAGACACCAATAATCCATTACAGGAATGCATATGGATGCGGGAAGAAGAATGACCATAGTTGATAGTATATAACATAGAATGAGTATCATCACTAAAGTATTTAGTGTAAGAAGCTCTCCGATTTAGTGTGCCCAAAACAAATTGCCTCAAAACTTTTTGAAGATTTAATTACCTACAATCTTGCACATAGAATTATATGGAACACAACAAATTTACCAACATACTGCTAGAGAAACCACTCCTAAAGTAGCACTCACCACTGTAGGCCTCTTGAGCACATAGAATTATATGGAACACAACAAATTTACCAACATACTGCTAGAGAAACCACTCCTAAAGTAGCACTCACCACTGTAGGCCTCTTGAGCTGACCAGTAACCATTTTTTGTCTCAATTTCTTCACATTCTTCCTGTAGCAAGTGGATATCAAATGCCATATTTTCCTAAATTAAATGCTATATTTTTCAGAATACATCGTGGGTGAGGAACCTTAAACTATTAAATACTTCCAAAGCTCTTTTAGGATTTTTCCTGAAAAATATTGACAATTTGACATTTTAGATGATATATAATACCCAGGAATCCCAAAAGAACATGGCAATCAAAATGTGCATCTATTATATACAACATTCGATTGCAATTAATCTAGCTTGAGGTTGGCCTTTTCTTGATATCCATATCAATTTTAAGGTTTGCAGAAAATATAATCGTTGCTAATAAAAGGTTTTCATTGATGTGTAAAATTTTCATGGCTGGTGAAATTTGTTATACAGAGCTTGAAATTTAAAGAATGATTGTAATTAGTTAACTTAAGATATCTGTAAATAGAAAGAAACTAAAGGATAGCTTCCATAAACTTTTTAGTTGTTGTAATCATTTAATAGCTACAATATGATTATTTTTGCAGTTACCTTCCTTATTTGATGTTACAAAAAATCCGTGGATAAAAAGTGGAGGATAAATTAGCCATTTGCAATCAGATAACTGCTACAAAAGGGTAAGAAATCAAAGACAACATGACTACCTCTGAAAAATCACCATCTGACAGCAGATTTAAGGAAATTTCCGTAGGCATAGTTGAAAACAGAAGGAAGATCTCCGTTTGGTTTTCACATGTTGAAACTCTTTTTACACCTGATAATAAATTTAAAACAATATTTGTAAGAATTCAGTAATTTTTAAGGTAAACACTTACCACCAAGGATCCATGTTTGAGACGTCATTAACTCTCAGGTCATACAACCCATTATGTGATTCAAGACTAATTATAAAATATCATAATGAAAGAAAAATCATTATTATTTTTAGCAGATGAAGAAGGATGTTGGTTTTGAAATATAAAATGTTTTTCAACATATAATGATAGAAGTCTTACAAGATGGTATGTTGTGAAATTCAAGAAAAATCTATAAAGCTGTCTCCAAAATTTGCAAGCTTTCAGTCTCTTTAATTTTTATTTATTTTCATCATGTAGTTCAAATGTAGAACCTTAATTTAAAGTTCTATTCAGAAAGGCAACCAGAGATTCATGTCTAATTTAAAAAGAAGCCACCACACAACATATTTAGAATATATGGCAATAGCTGATCTAGAAACACTTAATACACTGAATGTATTTGAAGACTAACCTTCAACTTGCTTGAGTTGATGAGAGTTTCTTGAACTATAATCATGTGGATCAGATTTAACTCGAACAAAACACCCAATCACCTTTTCTCCAAAAGTTTGGGGTTGTTTAAGCAGTTCACGTAGCAAACTTCTTTTCAAGTAAACAAGTTTAATATTTTTAACTATAATGGATGCAAGACTACTTGGATGCACATTATCTTCCAAATCCATTTTCAAGGATTCATCACCCATATCCAACTTTCTTTGCTTTCTCCGTACATTTGGAGTACCTGAATTTTCTTCTTCTGAACTACAGTCCAGCTCATCTTCTTCTGATTCATCCTGGTACTCAGCAAAATGGGGCTCTAAAAGCTCAGATATTCTATTTCTACTTATCGTTCTTTTCCGGAAAAGTGACTGTATCAGTGCATCACACATTATCATTTTCCTCTTCTCTGGATTCAATAGTTTATTTTCTTTCACATACTCATTTATAATGGAAGTTACATCATGCAGCATTAATTTTTCTTTAGGGTTTTTACCCACTGAAATGAGGAACTCAGTAAGGGCTCTTGAAGCCCAGCCAATAAACTCACATTTGTTGGATTTTGTGGGTGTTTGAGCAGACTTCTCTCTCTTAGATCTATTTCCCTTTCTCTATCCTTTGCATTTCTTCTTA
Organism: Pogostemon cablin; assembly: GCA_023678885.1. Taxonomy (NCBI): domain Eukaryota; kingdom Viridiplantae; phylum Streptophyta; class Magnoliopsida; order Lamiales; family Lamiaceae; genus Pogostemon; species Pogostemon cablin. The sequence goes on along the minus strand of CM042959.1, from coordinate 19,698,971 downwards.
TCCTCAGTACCATCATAATCAGATATCTGGTCTTCTTCTTCTTCTTCTTGTTCTTCGTATTCTTCCAAACCAGAGCCAGATTGAACCTCCTCTCTCTTTTTCTGCCGCTTTTCTGCATCATGCAGATCCCTTAACTCAAATCCTTGCTCTTCCTTCTTGTTATAATAATAATCCACAAATAAACACTCTACTGTCTCCACATCTGTAAAATCTACCTTAACCTGCAAATAAATAAGGATCAAAGAGTACTCATATTTCTTTGAAAATTCAGAAAACAGCCTCCAACTCAAGCTATATTTCTCAGGAAAACTCAATAAATCTAAGTGTTAAAAACTTCAGAGAAGTTTGAGTACTCCAACTGAGTTAAGAGGATTGATCAGTTGCATCATGCATGATCCATATGATCAGTTGCACACATATACAAGGCATGGTAGAAGTTACACACTTGTGTAGTGGAAAGTATGGATGCAAATTGAAGGATGTGTAAACACAATGCCTCGCCTAGTCAACATCATGATTTTCAGGTGTAACAACAATATGTAATAAAAAGATTAAACAAAATGAAGATTTGACTGTATTTGGACATTAGAAACTAAATAATCATATCAGCTTGCCATTGCCCTATTCAGAGTCAAAGAGCGTTGCAGGGTATTATGCATACCACCTTTTGGGACTAAATGGCTAATTCAGCCATCATTGGTCCAATTCAAGTGTACAATAGGAACTCTACAACATATAATCATCTTGGACTAGTGTTGAATCTTGGACTAGTGTTGAAACCTAAAAGTTAAAGTTTAGACTATGGTAAAGACCACATTTATCAATATCCAAATTAACCACAACAAAAGATAAAACTATGGTAGAGACCATATCTTTTAACTGAGTCAAAGATTAAGGTTATTTATTGAAGAAAAAGAAAATAAGGGATGACAAATCCCTTGCACAAAGTACAAGCAAAAGCTATAGCTCATGATACCAATTCAAACTAAATTTGGAATATGAAAATTTTCGTACTTCTATGAACTTAAACAAAATGAGCAACTTTATATTTTAAGTTAAAGATGCATGACATAACCAAGAAAAATCCATACCCCGTCAGAGTCGTAATCCTTGTTTTCTTCGATAAGTAATGCAACTTTTAGGCAAAATCCGCAGAATCCATATTTCCCTTTAATTTTGAAAAAATTTGCAGTAGGAAGGCAGCGACGGCACACAGCACTTGTGCAGGTATAACAATAAAGGCAGGAAGATCTATGACAAAGTAAGCAAGAATGCAGATCTGAAAAGTATTAAGTTACTCTCATTCAGTCCAAGTTATTGTTTTCCGAATGAAAAATAAGATTAATGAACAGAAAGATATGATAATGTAATCTTTGACAGACTATACTACAAAAAAGAGATAAGAGATACAACCATGCAGCCTGATATTTAGAAGATTGATATTAAAGAATAGATGGTCATATCATGATTAAGTTTGTGGGAGAGAGTGCTCATGCATCCATGATAAATGCATTTGGTATATGACACACAGAAATATTGAAATTGCGACCATCTCCAACAGTAGAAACCATGGAAACCTAAGGTACACTTTTCAAGTATACATCCAACACTAGAAACAAGCCTGATGTTTAATAAGATCACTAATAGTTAAATATATGTCTGACACTAAGGATGTTTATTAATTGGTGAAAGAATAATTTATTACAAAGTATCACTACTTAAGATTTAGGTTAACTGTCAAGTCATTAATAATTAATTATTCATTGATTTACCAGAATCACTATACATTTTGAATCAAGATATGTTTTAATGATACACTGTTTATTCATTTTTGTTACATAGCAACTACTTTCTATGTTTCTTATACCGTTATAATATAATTCATTTAGATTTACACAACTTTTCAATGTTATTTAAATATATATGTGTTACACTATATTTATGGTTAGATCCTAAGCATCATTCGCTTTAATCTTCTTGACTTTCTATGTACATATCATATCACGTGTATAAAAGACATCTCAGTGTCCATAGTTCAAGCAAATTCATTATGATGCATGCATATAAGCTCCCCAATTTATTCTGCAGCATCACATGTGTTTACTTACTGCACTCCCAGTAGTCGTCACTTTGTAAAAATGAATCGTCCTTCCCCACACACGAAGGATGAAAACATTTTAAGCATTCCCTGGAAGCAGAACACTATGCAGTAAGTATGAGATTTTGCCTCCAATGGCACTTTGTTGCAATGTTCTATAAACTCAACAAAATGTGTCAAAACAACAAGCATCAACAAGATCATTTAATGTCAATTCAAGTTATGGTGGACCATTCTCATGCCACCTACATATATTGCAACTAAGATATCAAAACCCCACAAAAAATAGATCAAGCACACATTCATACGTCGCAGCATAGTATTCGAAAGCTTGGTTGCTCATTATTAGTCCTACCGTTCTTAAGAGCTCATAATCTTCCTAATAATTCTCCTATTAACTTTGAGATGTTCTCTCTCTCTCGAGTCACGCATGAAAACAAACAGAAGATATAACCAATTTCAGAGCAAAATGCATTAAACTGGAGAAAACCTTCACTTTCTTTAACTTGTATCAAATCACAAAATGTGGGTTAAGAAGCATACTTATTATCACATATCCGAAGATCTCCACCGTCTTTGCAAACTAAGCAATAGCTTTCAGCCTGTGCTTCCTTGTCAATCTCCATCTCCTTCTTCTCTTTTTGTTTCATAACTCAAGCTCCCAACTCTTCAAAACCCCCCTTCTGCTAAAAAGTAAAAAGAACAGAAAATGTTGAGCGAATACGACGAAATTTAACGCAAATTTTTTTCAAGAATCGAGATTAATCATAAAAGATCAGGAAACAGAAACGTGGGCTGAAATTCTTTTGTAAAGAAAAGAATTAAAATCAAGAGAAAAAAAAAACAGAGAGAAGGTGGAGGAAATATGGTGACCTGGGTGAATGAAAAGCAGCCAAGTAATCTGCTTCAATGAGCGAATAATGCTGCAAAGTGTGTCCACTTTAGGGGAAGAAACGAAAGAAATGCAGAGTTGGGAAGAGAGAGAGAGAATGAATGCAGAAGGAATGAGTGTGAAGCTGGCGAATCATGTTCATGGCAGAGTTAATGCAGGAGAGGAGAGGAGGGGTACATTTCCGTGTCATGTCATTGGTGGGATAAAGTAATTACATAAGCTTTAAGAATTGTGAGAGTGAATAGAGTCTACACTAGTTAGCTTAATTAATCATGTATTGCCACCACCTTGGCATTTTACCATTTACATTTACATCTTCTATATTAATAGTGAAGTGATTTTTATTTTTTAGTAGAAATAGGATGGTTTGGATTTAGTAAATTCAATTTTATATTTATTTTTTAGGAATTTAAATAAGATAGATTTTAATTTTAAGTCAATGTGGGTAAGATAGTAAAATGTGATATGGGGTAAAAATTATGTGGATAGAATAAAGAATAAATTACATAATCCTAAATTTAAAAGGAAAAGTTGAAAAAAAATAATAATAAAAATTCTAAGAGCAACTCTATAATTTGTAAAGCTTTTCATGTAAAAAAGGAAGATAGTTTAAAATATAGAAAGACGTATTTTTAATATCCTCCCAAGCTCTTTTTATATTTACTTTATAAAAATCCCAATATTTATTTATTATGTTTTTATTTTTCTTTATTTTATATTGTCTCTTTTAAGTTATTATTAGTATTATTATATTATAAATGTGAAATAATTCCTCTGTCCCATTTCAGATGACACACTTTCCATTTTAGGTTGTCACTCAAAAGTTTGCACATTTTCAAAAAAAGCAAAAAGTAAAAAACAACCATCATTCCACATGCACTTTAATTACAAAAAACTCATATCTACCTAACATACTTTATCATTTATTTATTACCAAAAATACCATTGTACCCCTCAAAGTTATCACTTTCTTAATATCCGTGCCGAAATTAGGGGTGCAATCTTTTGTGGGACGGGGGAGCAATAAATATTTAAGTGAAACTTTTAAGAATAAATAATGTTGGAAATATTGAAATATTATACTCTCATGTCCTAAATAAATTGACACACTTGAGTTTCCTTTTTAACTTGTATTATAAAAATTGACACATTTCTTTTTCTAGTATATGGAACCCACAAAATAATTAATTAATATATTTATATGGGGTCTACACACATAATACACATCATTAATATAAATACGCACTACAAATTAAAATATTATATTTTCAACTCAATACGCATTAAATTATTATATTTCTTAATCTATATAAAAAAAGTTGTTAATATTTTAGAACAGAGGAAGTATACATTTAACTTAAGAGAATTTGTTTTGGAGAGCCAAAATCATATACTCCATTTGTTTCGTTTTAATGATTATGCTTCCTTTGTGAGCGTGATCATATATTAAAAAATAAAAAGTACTCCCATTATCATTAGCACACAAGTGATGTATGTAAAATAAATTTAATATCCTCGATCCCAAAATACTCATTTACTTTATACATATTAATTAATGAGTAGTATTATTTTATATGTAATGAGTAGTTGTATAAGTGAGGTGTGTGAATCTCATATGTTAGTTGTATTAGTGTGCGAGTCTCATATATCTAAAGAGGAATATTAGATTCTTTGGGACGAACGCAATAAAATAAAAATAAAAAAAATAAAAACCTTATTGGCTGGTGAATGAATGGAGTATAAAAAAAATTTATAAGGCATAAAAAATAATATGCATATGTCTATGAATTTTGAGCATAAAAAATAATATGCATATATCTATGAATATAATTTTGAACAAATATATTTGATGGGTTTGTATACCCTACCGTCCTACGGATAGTATAATCGGATACGAGAATGATACTAGAAAGTGTTCTTCTATTTCATTGCGTAATTCAATTCTTACAACGAATTGCAATTTATTTATGAAATAGTAATAGACAAACTAAATCAATTAAGACAAAGTTTATTGTGAGAACATTGGTGAAACGTGTTAAAGTATACTTATTATATAAATAAAATATGTTTAATGGTTGTTAAAACATATTTTGTAAAGTATGATGGATGATGAATTAAAGTATGATTTTAGGATGTTATAATATGATTCATTATTGACATACTTTAACTACAAATAAGCATACTTTACCTATATGATAATGAGTCAACCAATTTCACAACCGTCTCACAAAAAATCTGTCTCATGAGAGAGTCTCTCATCAATTAATTAAGAAAAGAGGTATTAGCAAAAATGTCATTTTAATAATTTATTTTGGAAAATGACACCCATTATAATTTTATCGTAAAAATATCATTTTTTAAAATTTTGAATATAATTAACCCTAATCTATGATTTCTTGTGCGACTACACCTTTTATTTGCTAACATATATGATTATTGTACGTGACTAAATATGCGACTATCTATTAATTATATAATGAAAAGGGAAAAAAAATAAAAAATGACATTTTTTTCAAAACAAATTTATATTAAATGAAATTTATCAAAGAGTGAGGCTCCCGTGCACTCGGGCGCACAGAGCACATTCCGTGCGCCTTTGCAATTTTCTCGTGCCCTTTGCAATTTAAACTCCTAGCAATACATAGGTTTAAATAGGATATAGATGGGGAGTGTTGTGTTCACATGGGACACGAAGTATCCTTTAGAAGCAAATCTAAAATAACAATTTAAATATAATAGAAATAATTTGATATTATAGTCCTAAACAAATTGATATTGTAGTCCTGAAGAATTTTAGTCCTAAAGAAACGTGAAAAGTATTGGCATCCCTAAATCGGAGTTCGTTGGTAGCCGGAAGGAGGGAGGGAGGACGACGACGTAGCGGCGCCCAATAGTTCGTCCTATTATTAATCATTCACCAACCTTGCATGCCCTAATGGCAAATTTACCTCAATGATTCACGCAAAACCCCATTTCTTGTTTTCTCCCACATGTTTTATCGGAGGCTGACGCCCAATTTTCCATTGGTAATTTCTTCCGACTTTCTGCTAATTGGTTTTTTCTGGATCCACTAATATTGATTTGATTTCACTGTCCAACTGATAAGAGCGCATAGTTTGTATATGTCGATTTGTGAGGCTGATTTCACAGTGTATCTGATTGCAAAAGAATTCGTGTCGCTGGTTTTGCCCTGTTAATTTTTCTTTCAATTAATTTAAACTAGGATTGGATTCGAATTTCTTGACCGATGGATTCGGTTTAATTTCTTGTTTGCAATTGCCCTTTTGCGTATGAACTATTATGCAATGTAAAATCTACTATGCTGTAATGAGTACAACTGTGCAAGGGGTTTGAAATTCTGCAGGGTGTGTCTATTTTCTTATAGAAGGAATAGCAGTAATTTCCTAAATCCTTCATGTGATAATTAATGTGGTTATGATAGTTTTGATATGGTGTAAAGCTTATCTCCTAACATGGGATCGATTTTATTTACTAGTTGATGTAACCATTTTCTCTCAATAATTAATCGAAGGATGTGCCTTGGGAGTAAGATCTTTTGATGCCTTGAAATTGATTCCTTGTGTTGTGTTGATATTTAACAGATTTGATGCTTGTCATTAAGCTGTGGTGAGATTGTACAGAAGGAGCTTTTTTTTTTAATAAAGTCGGCGTTGTAAAGGTGTTTCAAGGATTCGAAAAAGAAAGGGTATACGAATCTTTGGGTAATGGATTGGTTAGAAAAAGATTTATGCATAAAATGCAATGAAGGTGGAAATCTGTTGGTTTGCAGTGAAAATGGTTGTCCTTTAGCTGTTCATGAAGGTTGTATGGGCTGTCCAGCTAGGTATGATGATGCGGGTCAGTTCCATTGCCCCTATTGTTTCTACAAACAATCCGTTGCAGAATCACGCAGAGCAAGGGAGTATGTCCTGGCAAAAAAGAAAGCTTTGTTACTTTTTCTGGATGAAAAAATGTTGGGCAATAGGAAACATATAGAGATAAACATTAGAGATGGAAATAATGGGTCACATAGTAGTGAAGCAAGTGGAAAAAAATTGGCATGTATAGATGGTATAAGTAACTCGAATGGTGATGCCATTCCTGATCAACGTATGCAACTTGATGAGGAACAAAGCAACGACATTGCTGAAGAAGAAAAGGTTCATGTAGCGGAATCAGAAGGTTCTGCTGGCTCCAAAGGTCGAAATCTTTCACCGAAGTTGCATGAAGAACGAAGCATTAGCTATGAAGGAGATGAAGAAGAAGAAAAGAATCAGGAAGAGAAACAGAAACCAAACATCAGCAATGAAGAAGAAGAAAAGAATCCGGAAGAGAAACAGAAACAAAACATCAGCAATGAAGATGAAAATTCGTATCAGAAGAAATTAGAAGGTTCAGCTTGCTGCAAAGGACGATGCCCTTCACCTAAGTTGTCTGAGGGACAGAGCATTACCAATGAAGACGAAGAAAACCAGAAAGAGAAACAAGACATTAGTAATGAAGAACAAAAAAGGTATCAGGAAGAGGAACTGAGCATTAGCAGTGAAGAAGGACAAAAGAACAGGGAAGTGAAGCATGCATCCTCTTCAACTTCCAGTACTCAAGTTTCTTCTGCTATGATGAATAAACGGCTTGATAAGAATCAGTATAAACCTCCAACTTTGAGATCTTCATTCAAGTCATCTTCTCCTCTGAAAGCCCAAAAAAAGTCAAATAAAGTAATCCGATCATCCAAAAGGCTGAAACAATCTAAAAGGTCCCCATTCAAACTGTAAGTGTTTTTAACATACTGAGTAATGTTCGAATTATTGAATATTGATAGGCATAACATCTCTTGCAGACCTATTGATGTGTTTGGCAGTCCGAAACGCAGGAGATTAATGTGGAGTGATAAAGAAGAAGATTGTCTCAGGGTAAATGTTCTGGAATTGATTCTCATTTACTATTTGGCAATCAAGTTGTCTGATCATTTTGTAAATTCTACAGACAACACTTCGCAATCCTATCTCTATTTACACATGTAATCTCAGTTTTACTACAATGCAAGTGAATCTTCTTATCATTGGTATGCATTTTGTCTTATAAGATAGTGTGAAGTTCATTATGCATTAATGTTAGCATGTCATTGCATCCCATATTTCATACAAATGCCTGTACTTCATCACAATATATGCTGTGATCTGACTCCAATTATCCTGTACTTCATCACAATATATGCTGTGATCTGACTCCAATTATCCGAAATGGAATGCTCTGTCTAAAACATCATTAGCTAATTTTCTATAATACGTTGCTGCTGCAGGCAGGAGTAGAGATGTATTCCAAAGATGTAATAAATATTCCTTGGAGGAAAATCTTACAATTTGGTAGGGATGTGTTCGATGAAACTCGCACTCCTAGTGATCTCAAGGATAAATGGAGGAACATGTCAAAGGAATAGAAAGTATTGCAACAACTTTATGCTTTCGTAGTGTTCCAACTTTGGCCCTTGAAAACCATGGCGTGTGTGGATGTTCATCAAGGGAGGGATGTAATTACGAGGATCTTCAAACCCCTCTTGTGCATTACTACTACTTCTGCAGTTATGTTTTTGACTATATAATCAGTCCATTCTACTGGTTCGGTTTTGTCTTAGAAATCCTGTCTGTCTACTTTGATTAGATTAGCTCAAGCATTAATGCAAACGAGTGAGTTTCTTAATTTGTCTGGATATATTGATCATAAAAATCGGGTTGATCCATTTAATTTTTTTTAGTTGATGTCCATAAATTCTATTAATCCTCAATCTAATCCTGTCTGTCTACTTTGTACATTTTTTTATTTTCTATTTATTCTCTCTTTCTACTCTCATTCTTTTTTTCACATAAATTAATATTCTCTAAAATGTATCATCACAAATTTAAAATGGGAGGATTACTACTAGGTACACAAAAAAACCCTAAATTACTATGAGATACAAACATACAAAAGTATTACTACTAGGTACAAAAATATATAGTGATATTCCAATATTACCCCTATTAATGTGCTGCACATAAATATTGTGTGCAGCAAAAGTTCATGTGCAGCAAAGTGTGTGCAGCAAAAAAAGTGTGTGCAGGAAAAAAAAAGTGTGTGCAGCAAAAAAATGTGGTGGTCCGGCGGCGGCGGTCCGGCAGCTTTTCCGATGGCGGCAGTTTTTACGGCGACCAGTTTTTTTTTTTTTTTTTTTTTTTTTTTGACGAACAGTTTTTCCGGCGACCGGCTACCGGAGCTCCGGCGGCGGCGGCGCGGCAGCTTTCCGGCGACCAGTTTTTTTTTTTTTTTTTTTTTTTTTCTCTGACGAACAGATTTTCCGGCGACCGGCCGCCGGAGCTCCGCCGGCGGCGGCGGCGGCGGCGGACCGGCAGCGTCAGCGGTGGTCCGGTGGTGGGTGGAGGTTGGGGTTAGTGTTTTAAAGGTATATGGGTTTAGGGCTATATTTGGTATTTTACTTTAATATTTTGTATTAAATAATAATTATTTTAAATCAATGTATCTAGTAGTAATTAGGGGTACAAAGTGTGTACCTATCAGTAATTATTTCATTTAAAATATATTCTTTGAGTCAATTTTTTTTTTTTTTCATTTTGGTGTCTTACCTAAATAGTCATTTCATATTTTAAACACATGGAATCAATATACATCAACTAATACAATTAAAATATGGGTTCTTATTCTACCATCAACTACTCACTACATATTAAATAATAATGTCCCTTAAGTCACATGCAAAAAACAACATTCCCACTAATGCAACTACTTACTACATATTAAATAATAATACTCCTTAAGTCACATGTAAAAAACAAAAGACCCTCGATCCACATTAATACAACTACTCACTACACATTAAATAATAATACCCCTTAATCCACCTGAAAAAACAAAAGACATTAAATAATAATACCCCTTAATCCACCTGAAAAAACAAAAGACACTCTTTGAATGAAGGCATTATAGTACAAAAAATTCAAAACGCATATAGATTATCACTATATTATTTTTAAATCTCAAATAAATATTTCCTTAAGGTAAAGAATAAGTAATGAACAACTAACGCTATGTTGATTTTCGATTTTAAATGTGGATTTTGGTTTTCAAAATTCTCACAAGTTTTAAAAATCAACACTACAAATATGTATAAACTCTATTAATATTTAACACACGCATCTTGCATGCATGCTCTTTTCAATTAATACTCTTTTGTACATATTTTTTCACGAATTAATTTAATTGATATAAAGTTAAAATTCAATACACTAAACCCTAAGGCTGTGTTTGGATGGATGGATTTGAGGAAGGATTTGGATGGATGGATTTGAGGAAGGATTTATAAATCCATCCCTCAAATCCATCCATCGTGTTTGGATGCTACTTGAAATCAACGGATTTATAAATCCAAAATTTTAAATCAATTGATTTCAAATCATGGATTTGATTTTGAATTTTTTTAGTTGTTTTTGAATGGATTTCAAATTTTTACTCAAACCGTGTCATTTGAAATCCTTCCGTTGTTGTGTAATTTATTATATTAATTAATATATAAAAATAGTATATATATATATATATATATATATATATATATATATATATATATATATATATATTTCAAACTCTACCATCCAGCCTACACCTACCCCACACCCCATCCCCAAAAAAATTTTTTTATAAAATTTTAAATTTTTAATATTTGAATAATAAAAATATTACCACCCACCCCCTACCCACCCCACCCCCCACCAACACCATCCCCAAAGCCAAATTTTTTTTTTAAAAAAAAATTTAAATTTTAATATGGGTGGGTAGGGTGGTAGAGTTCCTTCCCAAAAAAGTTATTTTTAATAAAATTTTAGATTTTAATATTTAATATAATAAAAATTTATTATTTTTATTTATTATATGTAAAATTTTATTTTAAAAATAATTTTTGAATCATGGATTTGAAATCCTTTCAAAGATCTATAATTTATCCAAACAGTGGAATTCAAACGAATTGATTTAAAATCCAATAAATTTAAAATCCACAGATTTTCAAATCCATTAGATTTGAAATGACTCAATACAAACACAACCTAAGGAAACATAGGTTATTACTATTTCTGATCGGTTTTCACATAAATATAAAACATAGCCTAATAATAAGATAATATGGTAAAATCACATTTTTTTTACATATAAAGTGGTTTATTTATTTTAAATGAGAAAATTCTTAAATACTAAAACATAATGACCCTAAGGGTAAATAATACTTACTCCAGTCAGTCAGTAATATTGAGCAAAGATGTACAGTGTATTCGGGTGTTGAGAAACTTTGCCTAGTGCAATGCCTCTCACAATACTTTGATCATTCTCAGGTCATTGTATTGCTAATCTTGATTTTGTATGTTCTTGTATTACTAAACTTTGTCATCAGTTATAATTTGTTGTTGACCACTCATTTCAGCGTTCATAGTATTAGCTTTGAAACACCTGATTATCATTGAAAAGGTTATAATCATTTTGTAAGAGTTGGACATCTGGTATGTTTGTCTTGCTCGTTTCTGCGTTAGGATACATATCTAGATCCTCTCGAGTAATTATAGTTAATTTCTCCTCACTGAGATGCTACAGTGAGGAAAAATTCACTGTGATTACTGGAGAGGATCCACACTAGTTTGGATACACAGATTTGACAATTGACTTAGAGAATACATGGATGGTGACTTGGATTACTAGAAGTCACTTCAACCCTCATTACCACCCTACTTTCTCTGGCATTCAATGATCAATAATAACTTAGGCAATAATACGATGAAGATGAAACTGAATACCAAATCAAAGGAGAGAGAAAAAGAGAATTTAATGTCCATGTTTTGAATTTATTAGTCACTCGCATTTAATTTCAGCTATTATGTAAAGGCTACCATAACATGTACACGAGAATTATACTCAGCAAGCTGAGCTGCCTCGGACTGAGTTGCACGGATACTACTGAGTCATGCTTACGGCTTTCAGACGACGGTACCGCTGGGAATGAAAGCATCTTTGATTACGGTGACTACGCCGCTCTTGATGAAATATCCGTCCGTCTCTCTTGCTGCTTCTTGAACATCGTTTGCAGATATCCGTGACATCGACATCAAGCATCTTAGAAGGAGGCAGATATCGAGGTTGGGTATATATTGGAGCCGATCGATCATAGAAGCTGCACGAAATCATTTGCAGATATCAAGATAATTGTTGGATTTCTGATAAAACAAAAGTAGTATAAGAAACTAACCTAAAATCTGGCACTGGATTTTTTGTGAGATTGGCATTGTAGAAAGCCTCAATGGTTCCAATGTCTTCCCACTATCCACCAAACAAGAGAAGCTTGCATCTATACAGAGAAAATTACAATTAGCTCAAACAATGTAATTTTGTGGAAAGTTTGCCAATATATTCTCCCTCAAATTTGAGTAAAAGGCACTTAAACACTGCCCAAAAGTCAACAATAAGCAAGTTTAAGAGTATGTACTCAGTCCCATGAAAGTAGCACCAGGAATAACTTCACTCACGAAATCATTGGCCGCAGGAAACTTGTCCTTGAGAAGATTTAACATCACATCTTTGCTAACAACATATATTCCCATACTTGCAATATAAGGCATCTCCTTTGCTCTTTTTTCGTCAAGGCCCAATATGGTAGTATCAACCTTAATTTGGAACCAACACCAAACGGAAACTTAGATATCGGTTTCGTTAAGCTTTACTTAATTCTCAAATATACTACAAATTCACCTTCATAGATTTTAGTTGTTCTCCTTTTGGTTTTTCGGCAAATTCAACAACGCGCCCTTCCTCATCAATCTTCATCAACCCAAACGAGGTGGCACGCTTTTCATCCATAGGCAAGGCAGCAACAGTTATATCAGCATCTGTCTCTCTGTGAGCTTGAATGAACCTCCCATAGTCCATTCTGTACAAATGATCTCCAGCAAGAATCAGGAACTCAAGAACATTGTGCTCTTCAAACAACCACAGATATTGCCTCACAGCATCTGCAGTACCCTAAAGACAAAAGAATCAACAAAATATCAGAGAGGTAAGTAAAAGCAAATGAATGTGATCTGAAAATGACGTTTATTCAGTAAACAATTTACGAAGTTCTAGCCATTAGACGCAATGAGTGAGCAATTTCTGTACACTGTATACTCTTGGTAATGGTAAGAATGTGGGTATAATAGTAAAAAACCTGAAACCAGTTTGGGTTTTCTGGACTTTGCTGAGCAGCAAGAACCTCAACAAAGCCTTCATTTTTGTATCCACCCATGTTGCTAGCATATGCCCTCGAAAGATGACGATTAAGGGATGCAGAATTGAATTGTGTGAGAACATAGATCTTAGATATGTTACTGTTCAGACAATTGCTAACAGGAAGATCAATTAACCGATAATTTGCTCCAAGAGGGACAGCTGGCTTCGCTCTCTTCTTTGTCAAAGGATAGAACCTAGTACCGGCTCCACCTCCCAGAATAATTCCCAATATGCTCTGCAAAAGACCACAAAGAAAATCAAACAGATGGCATCACTTGAGTTATGCCAAAATGAAGATTTCCATTACAAAAGGCACACATGAATCATTTGAACATTCAAATCAATTGAATTGGATATAACGGAATCACTAATGTATATTTCAACACAAAGGAAATAGAATAGTAGTAAACCTCATCATGCCAAAATCGAATATTCCCAGAGATAAGTAGTCAAGTTCAGTACATCAACAAATACTTACTGTTGGTAAAACACTTTACTCACTTAAAGGCAACTACGCAGCTGTTATTTAATTGTAATCAAAGATTAATTTAGACCATTAAAACTACACGTGCAAGAAATATCTCTTCATTAAAAAAATTAACATATACTCTTAAGCGTTTTAGTGTACCGAGAGAGAAAATCATGGATCTGCATAAAGCATTAAACACAATTAAAATTAAAGCAAAGGCTTCGCAGACACGTAAAGCAGTCTACTCAGATCTCCAAACAAGTATCTTCATTTGCTTTGTAGGTAAAAAGATCTACACTCACGGATTACCCACGAACAATGTATGTAGAAAATAGTGGTAAGGATTCACATACAACGAGTTGAATGTAGATGAACACAAATTGAACAAATTCATGTGTGTAGAATACGAGCACAAATGCAGAAAGGCAGGCAGGTTTATCAACTAACACAGCCGCATGCAATTCATTTCAAATTCCCCAAAATCACAGTCAACAAATTAAATTCAAAAGATTAATTCAAAAGAGAGCGTAAAATTAAGCAAGTACTCTGCTGGCATCAGGATCAAGGCAGGTTTGCGAATTCTGAGAGTCAGACACCGCCTTCAGAGAAACAATAACCGGCCTGCGTAGAAAATAATAGTGTTACTTGAAGGAAATTCTTACAAAGGAACTTAAGTTGGTATCAGTGCTTCTTGAAATCCTATGACATTGATTACATCATGTCATTGAATTCCAACATTAAAATCGCTGTACTCATCTTCTCCCCTGATTCAGGGTCCTAAATGCAGTACCTACCCACCCCCCAAATAAAAGAAAATCAGGCTGTCTGCTTGGATTCATACACATCTCTAAGGATGACCAGTCTGCAATCAATCAGTAGATCAGGCATATTAATGACAACATATGTTAGAGAAAATAGCAAGTCAAAACATATCTTCTTTTACAACCAGGGTTTCTCAGGCATGCTCTTAGCATAGGCTATGAAACAGAAAATTAAGGAAAACCAAAAGGGCATTTATGAGAACACATGAAATGGAAAGCGACAGCCTAGAGAAATTCCAAGCAAATTATGAGAACACATGAAATGGAAAGCGACAGCCTAGAGAAATTCCAAGCAAATTATAAGTGGAAAACGTCATCCAAAAAGAACTACATTTACCAAAGGTTTAGGCATTTACCAAATTATAAGGTAGCTGCAGTGCATTAGAGATGAAATACTCAAATCAAAACAACCCAATTGACCAAATATAATTTAAAAAAAAAAAAAGCCATAGAAATTAGAGTACTATTTACCTGGGAGTACAACCAAATCGGGTTGGAGGATTTGACAATGCCTCTGCCATGTTCATACAGGAGTCGCACACGTACCCACAGTCTGTTGAAGAGAAGAGGGGCTTGTGACATTGTTGGCAAGATTAGAAGGCACCTCTGCTAAAGCAGTTGTCCATTTCTCACCACCAAGAAACCCTGAGTTTCCAATTGGCAAATTCTGAATAGAACTCGAACCAGGAGATAACACTCTCCTGATTCCAGTTATGTCTTGCTTTTCTTCAGTTCCAAGTGATGGAAATCCCTTCTCAAAAGGCTTTTAAATGCCACTAGGCTTACTTCCCCTTGAAAGTTCAGCATTAATGTTGCTTTGTCTGCCAATACTGCCTCCTCTTGAGTCCTCAAATCGGCGAGGTAATACTTCACCAGGTTTTCTTGAACTCAATGATTGAGATCGCCTTTAAGGCAATCTTATTAGCACTACCATTTAGTAAACTTCCCAAAGGGTCTGAAGAACTATGGTCCCAAATGTCTTCCATAAGAAACTTTTCTTTCACTATAACACGATTTCTGTCACGATGACTCCTTGTGAAACTGCTATATGGATACTTTGCACAACCATTACTGCTTGACGTATGCTTAGAATCACACAGTGAACTTCCGTTCACTAATCTTGAGCTATCTTTCTCAGTGTTGCTCCTAAGAGAACAAGTTTGGTTGGGACACATGGAAAAAGATATGTCTTCTAACAAAGAGAAAAAAACATATATATTAGAAATGACGGACGTGTGCAAAAGACACAAACAAAGGCCATTCAAATAGAAAAAGTTAAAGCAAAAACTATACCAGAGTGGCGAGTTGATGTGCCACCTCCAACAACGTTTCCTGAGCATCTCAACCATTCAGGGACTAGGGTGTGTTCAATTCTTTCCATCAGCACCATGATCTATTTAGTTAGTAGAAAAACTTAAAATGCTAAACTAGGCACCTCCTAGATTACCTTACTTCATTTCCATTTTATCAACCAACCCTGTACAAAAGCGACCAGCTGCTGCCTTTCTTGGGGCAGCAGAAACTCCTAGATATCCAACTTTCCCCAATGCCACAAATCAAGTTCTCCCTTTATTGCCCATAACTAACTGCATTCAGGCAGTTTCAATCACAAGGATTTTCGTTATTAACTCATCAAAAAGGTCATGGATTCAACACACAAAAAAAAATCCCTCTTCCACTCCTGCATTCATCACACCAATCCACTAACAGAACCCCATTTTTATACAAAATCAGAGTCCATTTGCCATAAGCACAAAAAACTCCCTCTCTTAAAACATGATCCAATCACAAATTTAAAAGTGCCTGGCTTTTCCTGTTCCACAACAGAACGGAAAACATGCAATGGAATTTTATACTAACAACCTAGATCAGTCCACAAGTATGCGTAGTTTGATTGTAAAAGAATAAGATTCATTACCCAAAGGTCGTGGCTTGTAAGAGAGATGCAGTGCCAGTAAGAGTGAAGAAGCTCATAACCGATTGGCTGAAAGCGGACATCGATCATGAGGCTATGTGCTGCTATGGCTGCCCGAAGCCCCAAGCAAAATGAGAAGAAAGATGAGGGTAGGGGCAGTGGCGTGCTTGTGGAGCTTGGCCTTGTGGTGTTTACGTGTAGTCGATGAAGTTTAGTTTTAGAGAACCAGACAGCTAGTTTCGTTGAGGCTATTTCTCAAACAGTTAATGGGCGTTCTTATACAGTAGAAGAGCCAAGTAACAGTAAACCCATTTAAAACGGTAAACCAAGACAGAAAAATGTAGACGGATATACGGAGTTATGAATACTATGTGACAACCAAGCCATATAACAGGATTCATTTTCATTAGTATTAAATCATATGCAGTTTCCACGTGAAAGGTGTGGAGGCAGCTCAGTGAGTGTAAAAATCAAAATTACAGTGAGAGGGGGAGTAAGAAACTTGCAGTGTATCCGTGTAGAAATAAAAGAGCAGCATTGGAGATAAGAAGGGTTTTTCTTGGGGTGAATGCATTGTAGTATAATGATTCATAAACAAAATTTGACTCTTGGTAGGTCCGAATTAGATATTAGACAACTACAATCTACTAAGTTCCATGGAAGAAAAGCTAGTTAGTGATCATTATCTGTATGTGAACTGTTTCCTTGATGGGGTTCGTCACATGTCTAATAATTTTCTTCAATCAAACACAAAAGATTGCACTTGCATCTGTTGATCAGACAAGACATACCTGACCCTCCGACAGGGATGGATATAGCTTTGCATTCTCGGCCAATGTTTGTCCCGTAACTACAAAAGAAGCAAGAAAACTATAGGATCTTGAAGCAATGACATATAGTTTTCATAATCTATAAAAACAATCAGCAAATACCTGTAAGACAATCACCATTTAAAAACCCAAGCTCCAATAAAGAAGCTTATACAAAATCTACTTTTCAAAATCAGCAATATTCAGAATTTGTAAAACTATGAATGAAAGATAAAAAAAGGAAAAAATTTTATGGGCCAGAGATCAGGAAAATAGAATTTCATTCCAATAGGGTACGAGATAATTACAGAGTACAACAATATCAATTTGATTTTAAAAAACAATAACTATATCTCCAAGAATGTAACCTATCTAATGCGATTAATGCGAGCAAATGGCTCTGTAGCTGTCTTTGGTGCAGGCTTACCAAAGACATTCCAAAACATGAGAGTTTCATCCCCCGATGCCGATGCAACAGTGCAACCATCCGGACTCTGAGCCATAAAAAGAACACGAGACATATGGCCAGTGAGCTCTGCTACCTTCACCATTGAAGGGTATTTCCAGAGAGTGAGCTGATTCTGAGTAAAACCATGGGAGCTAAGCAGTTCTCGCTCATTTTTGCTCCACAGAAGAGCGCAGACCTGTGAGCCAGTATCCACCGAGTTTAAACAAGCACCCGTGCGTGTGTTCCAGAACTTTATGCAGTGATCGCCTTCGCCTCCACCTGAGGCCAATAAATTGCTCTGGAAAGGGCACCACGTCAGTGCCTTGACAGCGGATGTATGGTCCTCGAGCCTGTGAAGGCACTGTGCAGATCTGTCCCATATACGGAGGAGGCTATCATTGCCACCACTGGCTAACTGTTGGCCAGAGTCTGACCATTTAAGTCCAAATACACCACGCTTATGGCCTCGTTTTTTTACAATATATCGGCTTGCTCTAGTATCACTATTAATAATTCGGCCATCCAAGCCTCCTGTAGTTAGTATGTGACTGTTCCAGTCCATGGCACCAACTCCTCCTGATGAATGGCCACCTTTAAATGTTCTCACCAGTCTATTAGTTGTGTAGTCCCATAGCTGAACTTGAGAGTTGTTCAGAAAAACAGCAATATGCCTTCCATCAGGTGCAAACTTGACACTTGTCACTGGACCAATTTCTTCATCAATAGTAACAAGCTCTGATGTACTCCCATCTGTACCATCCCACAGATGAACAGTGCACCCGAGAGCAATGGAGAGCACGTTGCCACTACCCCAATCAAGTAAATTCAAAGAGTAATCATCAAGAAGGTCAGGACATCTAATGTCCTCTCTGGAGTCTTGGGAATGTACCGGGGGGAGGGGGGGGGGGGTTTCGCTTGTTTAGTTTGGTGTGCAGCCGGAATCGCCTCCACTGGAGTGTACGGCTTATTCTTGAAAGCCAGAATGCGACGGTTGTTCATGTTGAAAGTGTCCACAAGGAGACTCCTATAAGCCTCATTACATGGTGGAGTAGCAATTTGCTTACTTGTAAGCATGCTTTTTGCATAATCCCAGTCAATAGCTGATCGATTCGGTATGAATCGATCATAATTCCAGTCGAATGGAGCCTTCATCTCAAAAATAGATAAGAAATCAACAAAAGGGGAGCGTGATTGTGGAGAGAAATCAAGAAAGGGGGAGCGTGATTGTATTCTGAAGCAGAAATCAAGAAAGGTGTAGCGTGATTGTAATCCTGAAGCAGAAATCAAGAAAGGGGGAGCGTGATTGTAATCCTTCGACAACCCTAATTGATTGATAAATTTGACAACGTTAATCAAGAAACCAGAATAGCGATCAAATCCGAGAAATTAAGAAACCAGAATACCGATAAAATCAAGAAACCAGAATAGCGATCAAATCCAAGAAATCAGAGAATACAGCAGAAATCAAGAAACGAGATATTTAGGTAAAGCAGAAATCAAGAAACGCAATTGGGGAGATATTTAGGGTTCAGAAATCAAGAAAGTTAGCGTGATCGTAATCCCCAGCAGATTTTAAATTTTTTTAATAATGTTCACCAATTGCGGGATATATTTAGCGCGTAGTTATTTCTACCAGTATTAATAAAACACGTTTTAAGCCCGTAATATGGGAAAACACGACTTATATGAATAACTGTTTTTGAGTGTTAATAATTATTATTATTAATTAATTTAATTATTAAAAATTTGAGTATAATTCTATATTTTTTTAACTAAAAATTACTGTTTTTAATTACTTTCTTTTTAATTTTTTCATGTTTGGATAATTTATTAATTATTAAATATCCTTCGTCTCCTAGTTATTTTTATCGGGAGAATTTTCACTAAACTAACCCTAGTAAAAGAAAAACAAAAACAAAAAAAATTAGACGAGTTTTACATAAGGGGTCGGCTATTTATACCTCCAAAATTGTTAATTGAACTCAGTTACTAAATGTACCCCTCTGGAATTAAAGATTACATATTTAAATTACTTAATACACCTCATATAAAGATAACTTTAACCTTGTAATTAACATACCCAATTTAAAATTAAAAAAACTAATTAATCACAACATTAAAAACAAAACAAAAAATAGATAAGCTAACACTTATTTTATGTGTAAGTAAAATGTAATGCCATACAAAAATACATTTTAATGTTTACATATTTCTATTTTGGGCGTCTCTTTTTAATGTTTACGTTTCTTTTTTTAAATATTTCTATTTTGAGCGTCTCATTTCAATGTTTATGTTTCCATTTTTGAAATATGAGACACACCTAAAACAATTAATATATTTTTATGGTCCCCAAATTCAATACTATTACACCTACCTACTTTACATTATATATTATATCTTTCCATTCACTATCTATTAAAATACTATATTCTTTAATCAATGTACAAAAAACAAACGTAAACATTGAAACGGGACGGAGGGAGTATATATATATATATATATATTAAATTAAATTAAAAATGTAAAAACTTGCTATAAAAGGCTATGAAATAAAATCTAGAATGAGTGGGGTCCATTTAATCTTATAATAATGAGCCAATTTATTAGAGATTCATGGACCACAATTCAATAGTGTAGCTCTACGTAGACATGCACCAAAAATCGAAACCGGCGGTTTGAACCGGTCGATTTTAATCGAACTGGAACCGCCGGTTTCGAAACCATAAAAAAAATCGAAATCGGTAGGGGAAGGTTCGGTTCCGGTTCCTCATATTTGGGAAAAAACCGACGATTCCGGTTGCGAACCGGCGGTTCCGGTTCGAACTGCCGATTTTTCAAATTTTTTTATTTTTTTTACTTTTTACGCTTAAAACAAAAAAAAAAACGAAACCGAAACCGGCGGTTTCGAACCGGGGTGCAGCTCTACGTTGTTCTCCTTTAAATTGGAACCGCGTTTTTGAGGTAATAAATCTCACGAAAAACTTATTTAAACCAATTAATTAAAAAAAAAAAACTATTTTTCTTGATTGGCTTATTACATTTTACTTTAGGACAAAGTCTCTTGTGAGACGCTACCTTCATGAGACGGTTTGTAAGACGTGTTAAAGTATGTCGATTATTTAAATAAAGTATGTTAAATGGTTGTTAATGTATGTTTTTTAAAGTATGTTGGATTATGTATTAAAGTATGATGTTAGTGTGTTATAATTTGATTTATTATCGACATACTTTAACCACAAATAAGCACACTTTAACCACAAATAAGCATACTTTAGTGACGGGTTGACCCGTCTCACATCCGTCTCACCAATAACCCGTCTCACAAGAGACTTACTCTTACTTTAGTATTAAATCATGAAAAAAAAATTAAGTATTTTTTCCTTGATAAACAAAAAATAAATTGAATTGATATCTTTTAGAAATAAAAAAATAAACTTATTAAGAGAAATACTCCCTACGTCCCATAAACAAATTCACACTATCTATTTTTTCGTTCCATAAACAAGTTCACACCCCCCAAATAAGGAAATACACACAAATCAATAACCCCACAACATATTTTAATTTTAAAATTGTCACCCCTTTACAACTCACATAACTTACCTTATAATTTATTTATTACCTAAAAATATCAAACTACCCCAAAAAATATTTTTTTCTTAAACTCCATATCTACAGTAACTAGGGCTGGACGAAAATACCGAAATATCAGTATACCGCAGTTGTCGTATCGTAATATAACGAATATACCGAAAATTTCAGCATACCGAAAAAATCGGTACTGTATGGTACCGTACCGATTTTTTCGGTACGGTAACGGTAAGGTAATTTCAAAAAATCGGTATTTCGGTATATACCGAAATACCGATATTTTAATTAAAATAATTTAATTTTATTTATAAATATATATTTCTAAATTTTCTGACCACTAACATAATTAAACCCATTAATTAATTGTTGCTGATATCAGTACTCACATACACAAAATGAAATTAGAATTTCAATTCAAACCCTACTACTTCCTGCCCCCAACCCTCTCTCTCTAATCTCTTTCATGCTGCTGACCCTCAACCCTTTCCAACTCTCTTTCTCTAGTCTTTTTCCTGCCGCCGACAACTCCAAACACCCCAACCCTCTCTTTCTCTAATTTTTATTTTGAGCAGCTGATCCCAACCCCCCTCGGCCCTTCTCTCTCCATTTTTTATTCTCATCTACGATACGCCGACCCTAACCCTCTTTTCTTTCTCTATTTTGATTCTCATCTACGATACGCCTCCGCCCACCGATCTCCGTTGTATCTTAGCCGGCCGCTAGCCATTTCTGACACTACGTCCTTACAGTCTCTCAAATCTCTAATTTTACTCACTTGCTTCTCATTACCAGTGCATTGATTTTTTTTTATGTATTGATATTGTGTTCTAAATTGGTACGCTTACACAATGTTTGAGTAATAATAAGTTGTTGAAATTTTGGATCTACTGTATGAATTGTTTTTTTTTTTTTTTACGTTTTGTTGGATAATTAGGTAAATGATAATATGTTAAAGCAGTTTTTGTTTTCTCGGTATGAACTGGCATGTTTCGGTATACCAGTATAAAATAATATTTCGGTATACGGTAAAAGATGGTATTGATTATTAGTATACCGAAATTTCGGTATACAAAATTTCGGTATACCGAAAATTTCGGTACGGTATCGGCATGCATTTTTTAATACCGAAAATTTCGGTACGGTATACGGTATGTTTAAATATTTTCGGTATACCATACCGTCCACCCCTACTCAGTAACTGTGAACTTCTTTATGGGACGGAGAGGGTATTATTTTGGTTATTATTTTGGGCTTTGGGCTGGGATTTCTAATTTTTCTTTTTAGTTTGTTTCTTTAACTGCTTCCCTATCTATCAATTGGGCTGCCGATCGGGATTATGTTTGGATGGATCTCTTTTAAGAAATGAATGCGTATCTATTAATGGAACTAAACCTAAAACGAACCAATGTTGGCCCAAAATATCCTTGGATGAACTAATGGCAATTTGGATTCTTCATTTCAAACCAATATTTCATTGCTATTTCATGAAGTACTTTATCTTATGGATATATGATCATTTAGTCAATAATAAATATTATATGCACTAGTGTGTTTTATTTATTATTTAAACTTTGTAATTTAAGCTTTATATATTTACTCTTGAAGTTCATTTTTTATATAATTTTTTCGTTTAAAAATTAAAATTTTACTAGAATTAATATAGCGGCAATTTTACTAATTTAGTCTTGTGGTTCAATTACAAAAATATGCTGTGTTGAATGAGATCAAGTTGCTTCCATCAATTCTTTAAAGCAGAAAAGGGTAAAGAGATTAGACAATTTCTTAATTTTCCCTTTTGAATGAAAATCAAACTAAATTACTCTGTATTTGATTTGAGATCATTAAAAAAATATCATTTGAGCTCAATTTTATAAAATAAAAATATAAGACAAGAGCAAAATTTATGTTCAATAAAATTAAGTGACAATTATAAAAAATACCCGTGATGAAGTGAGTAATATTAATACTACCATTCTTATAATTCAATTATCTTTATAATATTTTGACACTTTTTGGATAATAAGACCCCTCAATGTATTTTATCATTTTAATCAAGGGTGGTACACCCCCCAAATACACTACCCACCCTAACCAGATGATTCGGCGGTGGCGCCACCAGCAGCAGCAGCGGCAGATCGGCAGCGACTGCGGAGAGCAACGGCACAATACGGCGGCCTGCAGCAACTTGGTGGGAGGGTAGAAGGGTTTGGGATTTGGAGGGTATTAGTGTTGAAATTAAGGGCATTAGAATTATGAAAGTTACAAGTATATTTGATAACTTTTTTATAAAAAAATATCGGTATTAATTTTTAAATATAAAATTTGTATAAAAATAAAATTTTCCCTTAAATTAAAAGCTTGACTCAAACTTGAACTCTATTTCATTGGAAAAATGGTGAAATCGTCCACCTCGTGTAGTTCATGAAAATAGTAAAGTGTAAAAATATAAAACAACTCGTGTAGTTCATGAAAATAGTGAAGTGTAAAAATATAAAACTACTCAAGTTTAGCTTGCGTTTGGTTCGATAAAAGCTCGTTTAGACTCGATTCGGTTGTTTATCAAATAAGCTAAAATATATATTTGAAACTCGATAACATGTCAAACAAGCTTTAACATCTCTTCATTAAGCTCGACGCTACTCATTTCTACCCAAATTCTCTAGCATAATTTTTATGAAAGGTGATTAAAACATCTGATGATCATTAATCTGTTATATTCCCACTTCTCCATACAAACATCTTCTAACCTACACACTGGAGAACAAACCAAAGGATAAGCCCTTGGCAGCGTTATGACAGGCCCCTCTTCCATATCCACACCTCCCTCCATTTTCCAATCAAAGCACTGAATCAATGCAGCTAAGGTTGTCTGAACGAGCTGCAACGCCAGCGTCGTCCCAGGGCAGCCCCTTACGCCACTCCCAAACGGCAAGAAATGATAATGCTGTCCCCTAACATCCAACTGCCAGGATACAAACCTCTCTAAACTTGACTGCATCGTCCCTATTAACGGCCCAAACGTTGACAAACAGTCGAGTCTTGGCCTTAATATGGTACCCTGCAACCATGCAGTCTTTGTTGCACTCCCTTAGCTAGGATAAGAGGCCCTGTGGGGTGCAACCTTAATGTTTCCTTAACTATGGCTTGAAGGTATGGTAGGTTGGAAATGTCTGATTCTTGCACTACTCTGTCTTTCCCTGTCAAAGAATCAATTTCTTCTACCGCTTTCTTCATCATGCTTGGATGATTGATCAGCTCAGCTAGAGCCCATTCCACTGTGATTGCTGATGTGTCGGTTCCAGCAGCAAACAAGTCCTGCAATACACAACATTCATTTCATCAACATCATTAAAAGACAAATGATGTAATAATGTCTTGATTTTACCCGGATAAATGCTTTGATGTTCTCTCTTGAAAGTTTGATCTCACAGCTTTCATCCTCAGCTTTATCAAGTAAAATGTGGAGCAAATCCTTCACAGTGCCCTCATCCCTGTTCGATTTCCTTCTCTCGCTTGCGTGTTCGTCTATGATCTTCTCCAACATCTCATCAAACCTGCCTCGTGCCTCTCTCAACCTCTTTCCAAACCCCTGCAGATCAAGATTCTTGCACAGCCAAATGTAATCTGATAAGTTGAACTTACCTGTCAAGTCCACTGTTTCTTGAATCAGATTCCTCACCATCCCAGATTCGTTTTCGTCTCCAGAACACCTCTTGCTCATGATAATCTACATCTACCGCCATTCGCCTCCTTCGTAAGAACTCCAACCATATGCTTTATTTCTTGCCCTCTGATTGGCTGCAGCAGGTCTAATGTCTGCCCACCAAGAAGCTGAGACATGCAGAGCTTCTTCATGAACTTCCAGTAACTTCCATAGGGTGCAAACGAGAAGTCCTTCGAGCCGTAAGTCAGGTAGAGCCGTCTGTGGGCGATCACGTCTCGTTCGTCTTGAGGAAATCTTTGCACACATCAGGCGTGGAGGCAAGTACACAAGGAATCGAGCCGAGGTAGAGGTGGATTAAGGGGCCGGCCGTAGGTGGATGAAATCTTGGCTAATGCTTGGTGAGGAATGGGGCCAAGAAGATGGAGATGGCCAATGATGGGCAGAGCTAAAGGGCTTGGTGGAAGGTTCCTTTTCTTCAAGTATGATCGTATTGCAATGGTGGAAATCAGCCAAACGAGGAAGTATGAGTTCTGCCATAGTTAAACCTCCAAATCATCTTATTGGCCGGCAGTGTTTGAAGATACTCTTGTGCAATAACTTTGTTTTAATTTAATTATTGTTTGTCTGACTTTTGCATTTTGGTGTTTTGCTACGGTGAAGACCTAGTCTAGGAAAATGATAACAATTTAATACAAAACCCAATATAAAACATTTAATTAGTGAAGTAGACCTCTTTTTGAAGATAAATTATCATCAGAAGGGCTAATCAGATTAATGGTGTTTTTTCTTGATAATGTCCCTCCATCCGTGGAGGATCAACTGGGCAGTTCAGCTATCTATATATAAATGGAATATTCTATGTTATTGTAGTGTTATACGGAGTATACTATTAGAAAATGACAACTTTGTAATTTTAGTACTGCAAACCCTCTCTTGCATATGGGCCCACCTTAGTAGCCACGTGGCGGGTCAGCTCCAAGACTTGGGAGTGAAGAATATTACTATAATGTCCTTATATATTCATCCACTAATATATTCTTTTATACAAATACTAATAATGCTCCAATACTAACAAAACATAGGGCATAGCAATTGTCACCTATAATGAGCAGCAGTAAAAAAACATTATTACAATTACTTTCATGACATGCCATGAACTGCTGGTGTAAATTCTAAAAGAAAAATGTAAAAGAATATATCCGAGCCATACCTAAGTCAGGCCAACCAGATATTCAATCACCTTTGACACCTCCAGATTCTCCCTCTACAACAGGTTCTATTAGCACTTCCCCGAAATCTGTCCAAGACATCCCAATGCAGCAGAATATACATCCCATGATTACAAGAGCCAAAGATGGAATTTTTAAACCAAAGGTTTACTTGTCAATTAAATCTGAAGATCAAGAACCAAAGTCTGTTATTGAAGTCTTACAACACCACCATTGGAAAAAGGACATGGATGAGGAAATAGCAGCTCTTCACAGAAATCATACTTGGACACTCACTACTCTACCAGCTAACAAAAATCTTATTGGATGTAAATGGGTATTCAAGGTTAAGAAGCATGCAGATGGTACAATTTCAAAATATAAAGCACGGTTGGTGGCTCAAGGATATTCTCAAAGTGCAGGGTTTGATTTCAAAGATACTTTCAGCCCCGTAGTTAAACCAGTCACTATTAGATTGATTCTCACTCTTGCCATTCACTACAATTGGTCTGTGAGGCAATTGGATGTGAACAATGCTTTCTTACATGGGGATATAGTTGAAGATCTCTACATGAAACAACCTCCAGGTTTTGAACAAGGTCAAGGATTGGTCTGCAAGCTATCTAAGGCACTTTATGGGCTCAAACAAGCTTCTAGAGCGTGGTTCTTTAAGGTGAAGAGTGTTCTTCTAAGTCTTGGGTTCTTTGATTCTAAAGCAGACACTTCATTATTTTACAGGTTTCATGGTCAATCAATCATTTACCTTTTGATATATGTTGATGACATCTTGATTACGGGAAATGATCCTTCAAAAATTAGCTCGGTGATTCAAGAATTGAGTATGGTCTTTTCTCTCAAGGACTTGGGTCCTCTACATCATTTCTTGGGGATTGAGGTTACCAATACTTGCCAAGGCATGCATCTTTGTCAA
The DNA here is from genome assembly GCA_023678885.1 of Pogostemon cablin. Classification (NCBI taxonomy): domain Eukaryota; kingdom Viridiplantae; phylum Streptophyta; class Magnoliopsida; order Lamiales; family Lamiaceae; genus Pogostemon; species Pogostemon cablin. The sequence continues at coordinate 19,671,829 of CM042959.1, read as the reverse complement.
GCTAAATATGTTAGGGATCTTCTTCAGAAAGCTAATATGTCCAACGCTCATGGCACTGCCACTCCTATGGTTACAGCACCACATTTGTCCAAAAGTGATGGTCACCTGATTTCTGATCCAAGTTTGTATAGGAGTATAGTTGGTGCATTACAATATCTTGTCATAACTAGACCGGAGATTGCTTATTCTGTGAATAGAGTAAGCCAATTCATGGCAAATCCCCTCAATACCCACTGGAAGGCTGTCAAGAGAATCCTTCGATACTTGAGTGGCACTCAGGATTTTGGTATTCACATTAAAAAAGGTCCACATCTCAATATTGTTGGATTTTCAGACTCAGATTGGGGAGGTGATCCTGATGATAGGAGATCTGTTTCAGGATTATGTGTATACTTTGGCAACAACTTAGTTGCGTGGAGTTCAAAGAAACAACATTAGGTGTCTAGGTCAAGCACTGAAGCTGAGTACAAGAGTTTGGCTCATGTCACTGCAGAAATTGTGTGGATAAAATCATTACTTCAAGAGCTACGTATTCCACTTGCCAAAACTCCTATTGTTTGGATTGACAACATGAGCACTATCTCTATGGCATCTAATCCTATCCTTCATGCTAGAACTAAACATATCCAATTGGATTATCATTTTGTTAGAGAAATAGTTGCTGCCCAGCAACTTCATGTTCAACATGTGCCTTCTCTTGATCAAGTTGCTGACATATTTACCAAGCCACTTAGCTTCCAATTCTTTGCAAGGCTAAGAAACAAACTTAACATCATTCCATTAGCCACGCAAGAATTGATGGGGAATGTCAAGCAAGCTTTACACCTCAGCAATAATAGTACAAGTTTGTTAGACAAGTTTGTTGGCTAGCATTTCAGAATTTGTTAGGTAGTACACAATATGTTATTTTGTGATTGGTGGATAGGAAAATATAGCTGTTATATTTATCTTTAAGTATGTTGCCATCTACCATTGTAGCTATCCTATTCCTGTGTAAACGCAAGAAAGATAAAATATCAAAAGCTCCTTTCATGGCTTCTTTTAGCTTATGCAATATTGCTTTCCCAGCTTTTCCATCACATACCCTTCATTATCAACCTGGATGATGCCAATAACCAACAGAAAAACCTGTCACCGCATAGACATCAGTGTCCGCACTTTCTTCTCTCGTTCGGCCTTCTTTGCTGTTGGAGTACTCCTGAGTTTATGAAGCTCCTCCATCACCACTTTTTGAACTGTGTCTATATTTTTCAGGAGCTCAGGCGTCAACCAATGTGAATCTCCGTTTTGTTTGGTCACATTTATTAATATTCTTGGAACTTCGCTAATTCTTGACGGGCCTAACACTTCAAAAGTAGGATGTGGGGAGATCATCGAAATGTGTTGCTCGAGATGAGCAACTGTTGGATCGTGAACTCTCCGATCCTGGGGCGCATGACTCTCGATTTCTAGGCCTTCATTTACTCCCCGTCTCATTCTTTGTCGTTCAATTGCCTAATGAGAGAATCATCTCAACATCATTAGTTAAAACTTTAAAGATCTCTGCTGCTAAGACCTGCCAAACCTTATTAAACCTAGGACACTTGGTATATTCAAGCCTCAAACATCATGTAGAATTGTTTCCCCAATTTTGAACAAATACTCAATCCAAATATATCATAACAGATACTGTAAAAGAGTGTAGAGTACTTCACTGACGGTGGGGAATGGTGCTACTCATAACTCGGAAAGAAAAATAATTATACTCAGGAATTGAACTTATTTATTATCATGTGAATCAAGGGTGATTAGAACCAATATCCACACCTGAAGATGAATGATCATGTTAAACAAGACTCAAGAAAATAGAATTAAAAGGCAATACAACAACAAAAAATTACCCAACTTACCAGAATTGTTACTAGGTTTGACACTTTTAATGTTAACACTCAGCACAAATTTAAATCAATTACTTCAACACTACAAAATATTAGCAACAAAGCTACTCTACAAATAAGAACACACAATTTTAACTCAAAGAATCAGCAATTAAGATATACGTTACCCTCAAAATAGAAGTGATGTCCAGGAGAGGTTTTCTTGGGTACCAGGATGGCAAAATGCTACGGGAACTACTACGTTGACTGCGCCTACTTCCCACTGCAGGGAACATGCTTTGTCCCACTCTTGCCAATGCTGCAGATCGACCGAAACAAATCTCGGACTTCCATTAACGCCCCTTCTGAAAGGTAATCTAGTAGGTCTAGGTGTTCCCATCGGCGTATCTCGCCAACTGAATGGAATTCCTGCAGCTTGATCCTCTGACTCATCCGGTTGGACAAACACTCCAAAGTTCCTCCTCCTCCTATTGATATATTCCTCGATTACGTCCTCACGCCTGGAAATTCTGTCTCTCGCCTCCGGCATTCTGTCAAAGATTTTCAACGAAACACCATCGTCAATCAATTGATTCAAGAATAATTAATGCGTATACAGTAAATGATAAACAGAATAATGCACACTCAACAAAACCCAAGCTGAATAAATTCAGTAGCACCAACTCCAAACCTCTTAATGTTAAATGCTCATAATAAAAAATGCAAAACAACTCGTCTTCAAACCCCCAAATCAACAATGTATAAATTAATCACGAATTAACAACTGGAAAACATCAATTTAATGCAGAAATTAAATTGAAAAATCTCAGATCCGCCGAATTGAGTCTTTTAAACTCGACTAAAATCAGAAAAACGAAGTGAGGAAAATTATTTTACCTCAGCTTTATGAAATGGTGCTCAGGAAAATTCCAATCGTTGAACTGAAAAATGGATTATGGGGTCTGCTGTTGAAGAAATAAATTAATTAGTAAATGTTAACATACAATTACAGAATTACTCAACAAACCACCAACGAGCATAATAAAATTAAATGCTCATAATAAGAAATACAAATCAACATATCAACAAACCCCCCCAAATCGGCACAAAAATCAATTAATTAAACATTACAAAGAATATAGATCATGTAATAAAATATATCATCGTACAAATTAATCACTCGTTAACAACCGAAAAACATCAATACGATGCAGAAACTGTCCGACGGTGAAAATGAAATCACATTTCCGCCAAACTTTATAGTTTAAACTCAACTAATATCAGAAAATCGAATTGAGGAGAATCATTTTACCTGCTGAATCAAATTCGGCTCAGGAATTCTCCAATCGTGGAACTGAAGAACGGATTTTGGGGTCTGCTGTTGAAGAAATGGGGAAATTTTTGGGTTGGGGAGTAAAAATGAATTGGCAAATGTTCAGAATGGGGATTGGGCTCTATTTAATCAAAAATTTTCATCAGAAAACGAAATTCATTTTCAAGAGTAAATTTTCAAATTTCGTTGAGAGCGGGCTGATTCTTTGATCTGTAAATACATTTTTGCCCCTACATTGAATTAGTAATTTTTATTTTTGAATACTAATTTTGAAATTTGTTAGTAAATATTCAAATAAATTTACATTATACTGTTTAATGCGTATACTCCCTGCATCTCACTTCACATGACACACTTTTCATTTTGGGCTGTCCCACAAAAGTTTGCACATTCCAAAAAAAGCAAAAAGTAAAAAACAATCACCCTTCCCCATACACTTTAATTACAAAAAAATCATCTCTACCTACCATACTTTATCATTTATATATTACATAAAAATACCATTATACCCCTAAAAGTTATCACTTTCTTAATCTCCATGCCGAAAATAAGGGTGCAAGCTTTTTAGAGACGGAGGGAGTATATATCTATTAGTTACTCCAACTTATAACATGCAGGGGCGTATCTTCCTGAGGGCAGCCCTAGGCTTAAGCCCGCTCACGAAAAGTTCATTACATTATATGTAAATAAATTGTATTTTTAAGTTTAGCTCAGTCCAAAAATATTTTAAGCCCACCCAAAAGAAGCAAAAAAATAAATATATCTTCTTAAATTATTATGAACACATTACAATAAATATTAGTAAAATTTAGTCCATTCTCCTTCCACATTTGAGAAAGTGATTTATATATACTCCCTCTGTCTCACCTCAAATGTCACACTTTCCATTTTGGGCTGTCCCACAAAAGTTTGCACATTCCAAAAAAAACAAAAAGTAAAAAACAACCACCCTTCCCCATACACTTTAATTACAAAAAACCATCTATACCTACCATACTTTATCATTTATATATTACATAAAAATATCATTATACCCTTAAAAGTTATCACTTTCTTAATCTCCGTGCCAAAAAGATGGGTGCAAGCTTTTTAGAGACGGAGGGAGTATATAATTATTATTTTTAATAAACATAGCCCATCTCATCGATAATTTCTGGATCCGCCACTAATAACATGAATCATGTTCTATGTATGTATATTATAGATCACGTAAATATATGACAACTACAGTAAAACGTAATAAGTGGAATAAATATATAAATAACTTGTACTCAATTTATCCTAATCTTAATATATTAAAAATTATAAGAGAACGTAAAATAATTGTGTACGTTTGTATCCAAACATTTTTTTGTTATTTCCAATTCTATCCCCACCATGGCTTAATGTTCAACTAATTACATTTTAAATGATCATGCCTATCCACTTTCTCATTAGATTTAATTGCAGCCTTTTTACATTCTCACCTCAGTATATTTGTATCAACTTAATCAATGGATTTAAATGCTACTCCGTATTTTATTAACTTCTCAATGTTCAATTCATGGCTTAATTCATATTAAGAATGCCATTCATTTTTTACTGGTTCCACACCTCTTATTTCTTATATCATGTAGTTCTTCTTGATGAGAATTTTTAGTGTTCTTTAACTTCATGTATAATGTATAATTAGAAAATGAACATAATTTATTAATCAATTCGTAATATCCACTCATGTTTTACTATTCCTCTTAATGGAGAAGTAAGGAGAAGACATATATACAAGAGCATAACTGCAGGCAAATAAACTTCAGTGTGACAATCATTTGGATGAAGGAGGAGCCTACAAACTACGGTTAGCACTAACATCAGTCCATAATTCTGATTTACATGTTAATGTTATTTGTTAAACATCACGAATTAAATGGACTTATTGAGTTGTGAGCATTATTAATGAACTATTTGCAGGTTTATTAAGAATGTAATTAATTAGTAGATGATATACTCATTATATTGAAAATTAAGATTTATCGGAATAAAAAAATAAAAAAACCATTAGATGATTAACACGTAGGATAAACTATTATATACTCTAACAATCAACTCTAAAGGAAGATGTTGATATTTTACTCTCGAGTAACAGGAAATGTAACACCAAAATATAATAGGACATCCAATATCCTTTTCGATCTCCTTTAGTTGTCATTATTAGTTAACAATTGATGCAGCATGGAGTACCATGTAAATATATGATATACGTTTGTCTCAGTTTATTCATAATATTTTGAGTTCGAAATTATTTTAGCTCGAAATTAATACTCTCTTTTATCCTAAGTATTGGAGTACATACTTTTGTCATTATACCATTTATTTATCCATAATTAATAATAATAATAATAATGAAGGTAAATATGTTATTTTATTATTATCTCATTTATTAATACTTAATAATAAACATAAAATAACTAATACATAACTATAACAATTTCATCATAAATTTAAATAGAATATAGAGGGGAGGATTGTGTTCACATGGGACACGAATTAATACTCGTATCCTCAGGGACGTATGAGCTTTTGCCTAAATACAACTAATCATCGGTCAAATAAATATCATTATACTTAATTCATTTATTAACAAACGAACTCTCATTGAATCATGCTCATATATATCTAATAATATGAAACAGACAAACAACAAAAAAGGAAAAGAAAATTATTAAATTTAAAATTGGTGTTGAAACCACTTAAGAGATTATAAATCGTTGTACTCTAATAACTATGCCTAAATTGAATTCTTAGCATAAAATAATTTCGAACTCAAAATATTATGAATAAACTGAGTATAAGCCAAAATATTATGGCAATCCTCAGGACAGGGGCGGTGGAGGAGGTAAACCACACATTTGGCATGGATTTGGCCCATTGCAAGCACAAGTTAAACAGTGAGTCCTCCCTATAAGCCACTTGAGGCACATCCTGCGATTTACCTCCTTCACCAATCCCCAGGGCAGGAGCGGTGGGAGCCCTTAATGGTGGGATACACTATTAATCCTTTTCCTAAGTTGGAAAATTCTTATTATTGTATTCCTTTAATAAAAAAAATGGCATTAATTTTGTCAAAATAAATGAAGTTGATGATATTTAATTTTCGAGAGCACGTGAAGGAGTAAACTCGTGTAGGCTCGTTTTCGGATTTCAAATTCAGGTTTTGGTTTTCAAAACTCACATTAAAATTTTAAAAATCTCTTCTATTATAATTACTACATTCTCTCTCCTCAATTAATACACTTTCTCTCTTTATCTCTCTCTCTTTTAATTTTTTAAATAAATTAATACATTAATTTGACATAAAGTTAAAATAAATTTTAACTCAAAACACAAAACAAACATAGAACACACTATTCATGATTTTCAAATCCCACATAATCCTAAAACAAACATCACCGTAACGAACAACCCGAATTCATTTGGGTGGACCAACTTTGTCCAATTCTTGAATACTTTTTCATTTGACCCACTCCATTCACATTTCAAATTAACACCCATCTCTTTCTTTCTTTTACTCTCTTTTTTCTTTGATATATACTGTAATGTACTTAGTATAAGCCGCGTACATCGGAATATTGAGTTTTATTTATTATACTCATCTGTCCCATAAAACCTTTCAAATTCTCATTGGTTTGTTTAACAAAATTTTTCATACAAAAAAAAAATTATTTTATCTAACAATTTTAAAAGTTTCTTTAATTTCAAATTTATCAATTTTTTTCCACACGCATATTATTACTTTATATTTTTTAATATCTAAAAATACCATAATACCCTCCAAAGTCAATAAAGTTGATCAAAAAGTGTATATTTTCTTCAAACAATGTGGAACAGTAAACGTGAAAAATATTATCGAACGAAGGGAGTATAATTTAATTATTAATTTAATATAAAATAATTTATTAACTCCCAAATACAATAACACTTTATACTATGAAGTTATGTACTGACAATGTTTTGGATTTTGTATAAAAAGAAAACATAGTCCTAACTTTTTATCCACATATTTGTGTAGAATTTACTCGATAAATATCATGGTAACGGTAAAATCCTAACGTAGTCCTTACTTTTTATCCGCTATACTCCAAATCAAGTCAAATCAATAATTTTAAATTGTCAATTAAAAATTTTGTTGATTTGATAGCCTAACTGTTCGAGGACATTAAGTAATGTGGAAATGGTAAAAAGTGACCACTTTTGGATAACTGTAATTTTAAGTGGCCACATTTGTTAAACATAATTTTTTCTAGCCACTTTGAAATGAATTGGCCAAAATGCCCTTGTGGGGGACCCACTTTTCAGGTGGTTGCAGATGAGATTCCACACTTTTTTGACCCAAAGTACAGTAAAGGAATCAGATTCTTCTTTATTTCTGAATAAAGTGTGGAAGTACAATACCTAGTACTACTATGTAGGCTGTGCTCCCGCAGCTCCCCCATATCCTTACAAAATAATGAGGATAATATATAGTGGAAATTGGAAAATGGAGGTGGTCGTCCAACACATATTAAAATTTTTTGTACTAGAGGTTGAGCATTTGGGAGCAAATTTCCAGTAATTTTGGAGAGAATTAAGATATTTGGGTAGCAGGTGTACAAGGTATGTTAAAACAAGTTTTATAGTTGTGATGCCCTAATTTTATAATTGTTGACATGACTCATGAGTGTATTCTAATTATTCAACGTTTTTATAATAGAATAGAAAAAATTGTATGACTTGTAGAATAATTTTGTAACATTCAAAAGTTTTTCTCTCTTAAATCTTCACCACTCATGTTACATCATGGTTTTTTTAATTAATCTTTTCAAATTTGTTAAACAATGGTGAGTAGGCCGAATAGATTCAGTTGCTGGGCCGAGTAGAACAACTTTTTGGGCCGAATAAAACACCCGTCGGCCGAAATGCCCAAAAAATGATCTTTTATTTTGTGAAACTTAGTAGGCCGAATAGAAGAAGTTAGTGGGCCGAATAGAATTGCTTGGTGGGCCGAATAGAGTAACCGTTGGCCGAATAGCCCAAAAAAATTATTTAAATTTCAGAAAGTTAGTAGGCCGAATAGAACAATGTTGGTAGGCCGAATAGAACAACTTTGTGAGCCGAATAAAACACCCGTTGGCCGAAATGCCCAAAAATGATCTTTTATTTTCTGAAACTTAGTAGGCCGAATAGAAGAAGTTAGTGGGCCGAATAGAATAGCTTGGTGGGCCGAATAGAGAAACCGTTGGCCGAATAGAGAAACCGTTGGTAGGCTGAATAGAAACTCAATGTTGGCCGAATAGAGCAAGTTATTAGGCCGAATAGGAGACACTTTTGGGCCGAATAGAGGAATAATTGGCCGAATAGAAGAAAAAAATACTGACATTTTAAGGTGTGTCAAGGGTTTAGGGTTTTGTTGAAACAGTGTAGATTTGCATACATTAATTCGTCATCCACTAGGCACCAGACCCAGCTGTCTACTCCCACCTTGGTGACATCCGACCCAAGGAGAAAGTAGTACAACAACAGAACTTTGGCAACCTTACTGCGTCCTCAGGGCTAACACCTATAAATCTTCGTCCTTCAAAGTCACTAGCAATCTGACTTACTAAAGGTCTCTCACCCTGACCATAAAACCTATCATATAACCCACCAGGCGGGATACCATACGTCTCGTTCGGATCAAAGCCGAGTCTATCCCGAAAACAGAGTCCCATAATCCTCATGAACTCTACCCGGCTAAATCTAAGGCACACGTCTCCAACCTGAAAATACCTAGCCGTTAAATCGTCCCCCCTATGTATGATCTCACAGGTCATGAGACTGTGCAGATGAGCATTCGCGTTCCACTCATCGCTGAGATCCCAGTAATGACCAAAACATGATCTCTTAAATATCTCCTCCGCATTACCCCCAACCCTAGTTAACTGCCTACGAATGATATCCATAATGACCCCAGGTTTGCAGTAATTATGTATACTGCATTGTTGACCCTGCATGGAAGGACGCTTCCATTCACCCTGCACATATATATATTTTTTTGCTAAATAAGACATAAATTCATAATTATGGGCAAAATAACAATAAGTTCATGAAAACCCTAAAACGAAATATTTGAACACAAACATTTACTCTATTCGGCCCAAAGTTCCTTCTATTCGGCCTACCAATTCCTCTATTCGGCCTACAGAGTTGTTCTATTTGGCCATCTCTAAATCTCTATTCGGCCAACAAAAATTTCATTAAATTTAAAAATACAAGTCTTCCAGTTTGCTCTATTCGGCCAACACTTGTTCTATTCGGCCTAAAGATTTGTTCTATTCGGCCTAAAGAAAACCTCTATTCGGCCTACCAAAATTAAAAAAGTCATTACTACACTTTGCTCTATTTGGCCTACACAATTGTTCTATTCGGCCTGAAGTATTGTTCTATTCGGCCTACTGAAAACCTCTATTCGGCCAACCAAAATTATATGTCATTGCTCATATATTTTGCTCTATTCGGCCTACACATGTTCTATTCGGCCTGAAGTATTGTTCTATTCGGCCTGAAGTATTGTTCTATTCGGCCTACACTTGTTCTATTCGGCCTGAAGTTTTGTTCTATTCGGCCTGAAGTATTGTTCTATTCGGCCTGAAGTTTTGTTCTATTCGGCCTGAAGTTTTGTTCTATTCGGCCTACACTTGTTCTATTCGGCCTGAAGTTTTGTTCTATTCGGCCTGAAGTTTTGTTCTATTCGGCCTGAAGAATTGTTCTATTCGGCCTACTGAAAACATCTACTCAGCCAAGACAATATTTAAAAAAAACCAAAAATAAATGAACACCACTGCATTCCTACTACAGTAAAGGCCAATTCAACATCCTTACATAACATTAGAAACAGTACATTATACGTATTTAAACATGCCAATAACAATGCTTATATACATACCTGAAAATTTGTCATTTCAAGTTGATGCACTCTGGAAAATTTGACCGCAAATGGAGAATTCTGGAGACCGCAAATGGAGAATTCTCCACCAAGAAATGCACTGTTCTTCACTGGGACGAATGGAGAGAAGAAGAGAGAGGGTGTTGGACGAATGGAGAGAAGAAGAGAGTGTGTGTTGGACGAAATATGAGAGAGAAAAAAAGAAAGAAACAAAGAATGAAGGGAGAGAAAAAGGTGAAAGTGATGGTATTGATGTACCCCACCAACCCATATCCAAAATCTTAAATTCAAAATTTAAAACTTCAAAAAATGTGGTCCACCCACCCCACATTTATTGCAGTCAAAACTGACATGATGATGGCTCAATTATTTTCGTCCTTTGTGTAACAGTTATGGGGATAATTTGGGGAATCCACTTGAAAGTGGCTAGTAAAAATTGGTTTTAAGAGATGTGACTATTTTAAATTGTACTTTATCAAAAGTGGCCATTAAAAAATCGGACTCTTAAGTAATTATTATCTATCATAAAAGAATTAAAATAAATTTAGCTAAATAAATAAATATATATATATATATATATATATATATATATATATTATGAAACTCGCGTACTACATGAAATTATTTAACAATTATTCTTATTTTTTATAATTAAATAATTAGTGTCATATAATGATTCGAGGATTTTTTTTTAAAAATTTTTTTAGTTAGATAATTTCTTTTATCAATGTAAAGAATTTACAATAAATTATACTCCCTCCTTCCCATAATACCCTTCACACTTTCTACATTTGAACGTCCCACAATACCTTTCACATCCCATTTTTGACAAAAAAATAATGACAAGTATATCCCCCCACTTACCCCATTATTTCAAAATTGCCATTTAAATTTAGATTCATAATTAACACTGATGAGCATTTTCTTCGCACGAAAAATTAATTCCCAACTATGAAGGATATCAATTGTAGTTTAAGCAAGCACCCAAGTTAAGTATCGAACACAAAGGACGGCGTATTATCATTTTAATTATTAACTAAATTAATTAAGACAAAAGACAATAAAAGTTGGTGGATTTAATTAACAAATACTAAATAATTAATTAAAATAACAAATAAAATATCACTAGAAGAATACGATATTGAATAAAGTAGGAAAATAAGTAGCTCTAAGATAATCCAATTTCACTCATTAATTTCCCTGTGTATCAATATCCGACTCTGCCTTGTGGAATATGGACGCATCACTAAGTCATACATACTACTCTATAGATACAAGTAAATATGAGTGTAACACGTGTGAATAACCTTGGAGTAAGAGATATAATTTCACCCCCTCTTTCTAGATACTATCAGTATAATTATTTTTCCCTAGGATTGATAATCTAACCCGATATAATTTTATTTTATTATTTAATTTTATTAATTTTAAATTATATAAATGACTAAAGAAAATAAATTTATAATTCATATGTCATAATTGAATAATTAAGATATATATGTAAACAAATAAACATTAATATACTAAATTTAAAAAATAAAAAAATATTTAAAAACTTAATTTTAATGTTATTTGATATGAAATAATGATTTAATCTAAAGAATTTAAACTTTATACATGAATTAATTTTTCAACATTTTATTCTCTAGAGGTAAGTCGATTCAAGAGTATTTGAATGTCGATCCTCTTTCACTTGAACTAGCTACCGAACCCGTGCGTTGCACGGGAAGATATTTTTTTAAAGTATATTATATATTAAATATTAAATAATAATTATAAAAACATTTGGTTGTTAAATTATTGTTTGTTGTATATTATTTTTTTTATAATATTGTTAATTTAATTTTGTTAAGTAGCAAATTTTGACTTAATAAGTTTGCTGATATGTTGTTTAGTTAAATTTTGATTAATATGTACACATTGCATAATAATTAAAAAAAGAATAAAGTTAAAAAGATTAACAGTTAGTTCGTGTAGGAAGTCAATAGCTATTATGTTAAAGGCTTTTCATCCAAATAATTACAATAATATTTATGTAATAATAACATAAATGAACATAAAGCAATAAATGTTTCATGAATCTTTTTATTTAGAAATGCAATAAGTTTGTATCTTGCATAAGTAGCTTGCGAAAAAGTTAAAGTTAAACATTTCTAAATACCTCTCTGAATACGTAATTCTTGCAAATAGCCTTATTTTCTCCTTCAGGTTTCTCCATCAATATCTTCAAGCCTACCTTGCTAGTAGATCTCGAGATAGCAACATAAAGTTGACCATGACTGAAGACTGGTCTTTTTAAGTACAACCCAACTGTATTCAATGATTGTCCTTGACTTTTGTTTATTGTCATGGCGTAGGACACAATCAGTGGGAATTGTCTCCTCTGGAATCTAAATGGCAACCTGATGTCTGTGGGTGTCAATGTCAGCCTTGGTATAAGCACAAGATCACCAGCATTATTTCCGGACAATACTCTTGCCTGAATCACATGATCTTTCATCTCTGTAACCAAAAGACGTGTCCCGTTGCATAATCCCCTGGAGTGGTCAATGTTACGAAGAAGCATTACCGGCGTTCCCACCTTAACATGAAGCTCGTGGTTCGGAACTCCAGAGCACTTCAATGTGTTAAGATATTCTGGTGTATGAACATCAGCTAGTATGTCAAAATTTGCATCTGATTTACACGCTGAATCAGAACTTAAATAAGTTCTAAGTTCATTGCCGTTCAATGCTATCATGTATTCATTGATGTTGTCCACTACATCAAGAGTTGGTGCAAGTATTGCTCTATCTTTTAAGTAATTGGAATCATCAAGTACATTGACGAAGTTAGGATATGTGCTTCTAACAATAGAACCAATGGGATCATCACCACCATCAAGTAGAATATCTTCTGGAATTTCCACGTCTGCCCCATAATCCGTTGGCATTCTGACTGTACCATCTCCAATTTTTTCAACCCAATCTGCAAATTCCATGACAACTTCAGATTCACTACCCACTGGCAAATTCATCAGGCGCATGTTCTTGGTAAGCTTCAAAACCTTTACGTGTTCCCACAAGTAGGAAGAATTTATTGTGGCACCAATTATTACCTGCCGAGTCCCCTTCGGAATGACTGGCAATATTTGTTTGAAATCACCTCCAAATACAACAGTCTTCCCTCCAAATGGCCTTTCTGCAGAGCAATCATCCTTTAGTTGCATAATATCTCTCATTGTTCTTTCAAGCGCCTCAATGCAAAATCTGTTCACCATGGGAGCCTCATCCCAAATTATGATATTGCATCTCGACAATAATTCTGCTAAGTGACTGCCTTGCTTAATGTTGCATGTTGAATCCTCATGAACATTTATTGGTATTGCAAATCGAGAATGCGCCGTTCTACCATCGGGAAGTAACAACGATGCAATACCGCTCGATGCAACATTAAGCACTATTTTTCCTTTTGATCTAATTGCTGCCAACAGTGTATTCCATAAAAAGGTTTTTCCAGTGCCGCCATATCCATAGACGAAAAAAATGGACTCCGTTTTCTCAACCATCGATTTCATAATTGTATCATACACACGACGCTGGTTGTCGTTCAACTTTTGACACAGTACCTCGTGTTGCCTACGTAAATCACTCCTGTTGTAGCGAAGTTCATTGATGATCATCCTATTTTCTAAGTGTGCATCGCGGTCATGTTCTGGAATAGGCATCCCATCGTAATCACTGAGTGATTTTCCCATTCCTCTCAGTATTTTATCAATTTCAAATAAAGTAACATCAACTATTTCTTCCTTTGTCATCTCCAGTTCTGTATTTCATTTTATTTTCAAAAACTTAGAAAATTAGAAATTAAAAAACATAAATATATTTATACATAAAAAAAAACATATTTGTGCTAAGATTCTGTTCTCCTTTAAATTTTATTAATGTTTACAAATTTATTACACTCCTACATATATAATAACATTCGATATGTAAAAATCATCGCTTCTTTCATTTGATATATAATGTTATTACACTACTACACTAACGCTTCTTAAATGATCGTAAAAGTATGATTTAACATACTTGAATTGATTATTGGTAATGATTCAACATTAACATGTTAAATAGTTCTTGCAAGATAATTATATTCTGTAAAGTAGCGTTTGGTGAATCTTTATTGCTTCAAATGTTGTTGTGAAAAATAGATAAATTGCATCGTATCTAATTGAATAATAACTTTTTCTTCAAAGATCAATTATATAGTGTTATTTATGTTGCTTTAATACATTTATTCTAACAAATTGGTGCTTTAAACCAACACATTTACTATCATATTATTATAACCAAAATGCTAATAAAATACCTGGAAAGTTCATAAAGATCCTCTAATAGAATATCATCGGATAGGTGATGCCAGCACTTTTCAAAGACATCCTCTGGACGGCTCATTGTACCTGACATTAAAAGCGTAACAAAGAGTTGTCTCATCGAGCGTGCAGAAGAAAATTGGCTAGCTTCCTCAAAGCAGTCAATGTATTCTTTATCATCATCCAGCTATCCCCGTGCATAGCAAGCCTCCTTGTACGTGTCATGAGTTTTACCGTTGTATTTCCTGAAGTCTTTATAACACGTAGCACCCCTAACAACGTTTAACAAAATCCTAAAATTATAACTTATTCCCGCTCCTGCAGGCACAAAGTATATCCTGCCAATGGATCCTCCACTTTTTCTAATCACCCACTCTTTGTTATCTCTTTTATAGACAAAATACAATGGAAACTCAACATAGGTAAGATTCCTCGCCTCTGGGTATTTTTTATTAGCTTCAAACCAAGCAAGAAACATACTTTCCCTAACCGTTTCTTTATTCATTACTTTGCTTAGAGGATCAGTATCTGAAAATACTACATTTTGTTCGCCCTCTAAATGGAAGCTTAACCTTTCCACGGGAGGATAACGATACTGTATTTCGTTCCCAAAAATTCTCCATGCTGATTCACTGGCTGAAAGATATCTACAGTCGTAGTATATCTTTACCTCATCAAAGCTTGAGATTTCAGATCCATCTTTTGTGCTCTGGCAGAATGTCGTTGAGATTCGATCGTTCCCTTTGTTGACGTATTTGAAAAGATACTTTATAGAACGTGTCTGATTACACCACTCAACGTTTATGTGTGCTTGATACGTCAAAAGAAGGTATCTATTGTGTGGAACGACGTATCTGTTATCTAAATCTATTCCACTCTTGTTGACAGTTCTTCCATCATTTCTTCTGCGGTATATTGGATATCCATCTTGATCAATTGTTGTTTCAGAGACAAATTTCTTTGGAAAATGCTTGGTACAAAAACCATCCTCACTCATACATGGAGATTTCATTCGTACCTGACCACAGGGTCCATGAAGCATGTATTCACAAACTGCAGAATAATATTCATTATCGTGCATCTCATCTTGTATCTCGGCTGATATAAGAGCGTCAATGTCATTGCCGGAAGGACTATTTAATACTCTCTCAAGGAATAGAAGTATATGTGCGTGAGGCAATCCCCGTTTCTGAAATTCCACAGTATAAATAACTGGAATGGTGGAACAAAGAGTTATTTTAGTTTACATGGTATACATGTTTACATATCATTCTAATTTAAAGAATCATCTAATGATAATCGTCGTGCAGAATAAAAATAATATAAGTAAAAATAAGTAACGAAGTCATGAGGAAAAAAGTAATAAAAGCTTTTATTGTATTCTTAAAAACATTGTATAATAAATAAATTTTATTGTGTTGTTATTTCTTCTAATGCCATGTATCTTGTAAAATTAAATCAATTATAAATGCCAAATTTGTAGAAAAATAAAATAAAACTAAAAAAGTTTGATTTAATGTACCTGCTTTAACCTTCCCAAATAGTTTCCCACTTCGGAGGTCAGCGATCAAAGAATCAAGCTTCATCTTGAATACTCTTGTAATAATGTCGAGTCTGTCCTCTGCTTTGAGGCCATGAGACGCAACCATGCGCTGAATCTCAAGCCATTTCTGATTGCAAGTAAATGTGATGAATAGATTTGGGTAGCCAGCCCATCTGCAAATGGCCATTGCATCTTGATAATTTTGCACCATATATCTTGGTCCGCCGGTGAATGTGGCTGGTAGAACAATTCTCTTTCCTTGTGTTCGTGGATCATTTTCTCCGGCCAGAAGAGCATCCTGAAGACCAATGTACATTTCACACCTGAGTAGTTTTTGATTCAATCTAACCCATCTCAAACGACTAGACTCAATCAATGTGTAAGAATCAACAATAAATTGCTGGAGTAATCTTCGTGAGTGCATTATTGTGGGTGCTTCGCAATCCCGATCTTGCAATCTGAATGAAAAGTATTCCCTCAAACTAACTGTCTTCCTTCCCTTCTTTCCATCATTCACTTTTCGTGAGAATGAAATGTCTTCTCTGAATCCATCCTCGGCGTAAACAAATAATAGAGGGTATTGCAGTGCAAGATATGATGGGTTAAGTTCATTTATTCTTCTGAGTAGCCCGCCTTTTGTTTCGATGATGATATCCCGAACTCCCATTGATTGATCAAAATCACCAACAACTAACGCTGCAACCTCAGATGTGGTTGGCATATTATATGTCCTAGCATCACTGCTTCGACTGCCTAACAGATGCAACCTAACTTCAGTTGATCCATCATTTATTTTCTGACCTGCTGCTCTGAAATTTTTTGCCAAAACATTACACTCATTCAACATTTGTCTCAAATCTTCAGCAATACTGTGGTCTATTGCAATGTTTTGATCCCGAAGGCTATTAAAGAAAGTGTACAACATAATGTCAAATTAATAAGTTGTGGATGCTAAAATATGAAAATATTCTGTATAATAAAAAATGTAAAAAAGATGTATATACCCAACAGCCTTGATCCGGTTTGTAAGTTCATTATCAGTATCATATATATAAAGCTGGGCAAATTTCGGAGTCGCTCCTTCAGGAGGAAGTAAACTCCCAATACGATGATAGTTCTGACCACTTATCCTGAAGATTGGAGGTGAACATCTATTGTTTAGCGATCTATCAATCTGTCCTCCCATTGATGTGAATGCAAACATGCTATTGAAAGAGCGAATGTTTTCTTTGAATCTTTTATTTCTTTGGTCGTCACCATGAAGTAGCTGATTGAGGATATCAGGTGGTTGACGCATCAGGGGTAATTCGATTTTACCCTGAACACAACACAACTGATTGTCGTTATTTTCACATAGATTTTAGTGCCTTTTTGTGTGTATTTTTCGTATTGTTTTATCCGTATTTTCGTGTATTTTGGTGGTGTTATGTGTTTTCATGGGAATGTGTGAGAATGATCTTAAACATATGTATAACAGGTGAACATGGAGTAAAAATGGAGACGGGAGATCAAACAAGGAAGAAGAAACAAAAGTGCAAGAACACGACTGGCTGTGCTGGCAACACGACCCGTGTTGCAGCACACGGCCCGTGTACCAGACACGGGCCTGTAAGCGACGGCCGTGCGGCGACATCTATTCATCTAACACGGCCACCCTTTGTCCGTGCGATGCAGAACGACTCGTGTGCCGTTTTGAGTAAAGTTGATCAAGGAACCCTGACACGACACGACTCGTGCTATGCAGCACGACTCGTGTCGGCACCAGAATAGAATATTTTTTTTAATTCTTCTAGAAGATCTCCATGTGGTATAAATACCAATCCATTCAATATTTTGAGAGGAGATCCGATTTTCCATCTTTTCCACACACCTCACACACCTTTCCTTTGATTTTACACCATATTCTTCATCCCATTCATCCATCTTTGGATCTACATCATTTCTCCATAATTTCTACCATCCAAATCAAGTGAAGAAGCAAGGAAGATTGGGTGATCACCAAAGGAAGAAGGGAGATTCAATTGGATCAATTTCCAAGGGAGTTTTCATTCCAATTTTGTGTTAATCCTTTAGTTTACCATGATTTGTAAGAATTCTAATATCTATGTTATGGATCTTATGAAGATTGTAGGCTAATCTCCCTTGTGAGATTAGCAACATGAAGGTTGTTGGTTAATTTGTGGATCTATGTAATTAAATTCATATGTTGATGGGGATATTTGATTTTCTATCATTGGTGCTTACATATCTTGAGATCTATGATGTTTTGTGTGTTTGATTGTTCTAATTATATGATTAGATTAAGAAATCAATTATGTGATTAGGATAGTCAAGTGAATCATTATATCAAACACCTCATGTGCATTATAAATTGTAAAGTGATTGAGAAGTCCTTTATTATTTAGAACCCTTTGATAGAACATGTGATTAGTTAGATTGAGAAGTCAATTAATTATATGAAGGGATTCTTTAATTGAACTTAGTACCTAGTTGGAATAGTTTAATTGAGAACCAACCTTTGAGCTATTTTGAGATTGTGCAAATGATCTACATCCTATTCATTTCGAGAGGAAGTTTAGGTGGTATATGTGTTGGCCCTTAGTCTTAACCCTTGATACATATGAGTTTAATGCATGAGTCCATGAGTTACCACTTCATTAGTGTTGTTAATCTCACTTCTACTCAATTTGGAAAACCACTCATTCATGATTTTATCTTGTCATTTGATAATTGCTTGTCTACTTTCATTGGTTTTCATTTAATTAATTGTTTAATCAACCATCCATCTATGATTCGTTTCTATAAAATCGTGATAAACGTGATCTCGCTTAAGTGCTAGCATCGACCTCCCTGTGGTTCGATAAATTCTTGAATTGGTCAACCCGACTACAAGTTATGGCTAACCAAATGGCGCCGTTGCCGGGGAGGTAACGGTTGCTAGTGGCTTAAAGAAGGAACGTTTAGAGCGATCTTACTAGAGATATTTTTTTCTTGTATTTATTATTTTATTTTGCTTTAAAAATCTTGTTCTAACTTCTTTTATCTTGAAGGTGTATGCAAACAAGATCAAAAGGGGAACAAGTTGAACCTATTGACTTAGAAATTGAACACACTTTTCGAAAACAATACCAAAAAGAGTGATCTAATGGAAAACAATCAAGATGAACGTGGCAATGTTAGGAATGATAGAGGCGGAATGCAAAATTTGCAAGATCAAGCCAATGCCAATCTTCCTCAACAAGCTTATCAACAATTTGGGGGGTTTAATAATCAAGCTTTAATTCAACAAATGGTGCAACAAGCTATGATTCAACAAGGGTTTCAACAAGCTTATGCTCCTCCACAACAAGCATATGTACCACCACCTCCGGTGCAACATGGAATTCACAATGATCAAAGGGTGATCCGGGATTTCTTCATGCCAAGGACAATACCACAAATGATGGGACCACCAATTCATGCCAACAACTTTGAATTTAAAATGGGCTTGATTTCATTGGTGAGAGAGCAACAATTTAGTGGAGCTCCGAATGAAGATCCTAATGCTCATCTAGCTCAATTCGTTGAGATTGCTAACACCGTGAAGATGAATGGGGTGAGCGAGGATTGCATAAAAATGAGGTTATTTCCATTTTCTTTGAGAGATAGAGCTCGAACATGGCTCTCCACTCTTACTCCCAGTACGTGCAACACATGGGACGAACTTGCACAAATGTTCTTGAATAAGTATTTCCCACCTTCCAAGACACTTCAAATGAAGAGCTTGATTACTCAATTCAAGCAATTGCCTCAAGAAAGCTTTTACGAAGCGTGGGAAAGATTTAAGGAAATGCTACGCAAGTGTCCTCAACATGGATTTCCGGAAAATCAACAAGTGGGGTTTTTCTACCAAGGTTTGGTAAATGGTCAAAGAGTGCTTGTTGATGCTTCGGCAGGTGGATCCGTACTTGGAGTAACTCCGGAAAGGGCTATTCGAATTTTTGATGAAATTGCTACAAATGTCTACCAATGGCCATCGGAGAGGGTTAGTGGATGCTACAGATTTGAGAGCTATGATAAAGGGCAACAGTTTAGTGTGAAGAATGTGAATGTTGAGCCACAAACGCCAAGCATGGAAATGATAGTAGCGGAGGTAATGAAGCAAATGAGTTTGAACAAAGGAGTGACTAATCAAGAAGTTAATATGGTTGATAGCCGAATGGATCAAAGTGTGCTTCCTCCAAATGGTGTTAGTGGGGAACAATGGGCTACAACAATGTCACGTGTGGAGGATGTGCAATACATGCAAGGAAGAAACTACCAAGGTAATTATCAAAACAATTACCAAGGTAGTTTCAACCAAAATCAAGGAAACTATCCACCAAGGCAAGGAGGTTTCAATGGTCAAAGTAGTGGAAGCTCATACCCACAACAACAACAAAGGCAAGGAGGTTTCACTAGTCAAGGAAGTGGAAGCTCTTACCCACAACAACAAAGGAGGCAAGATAATTTCTCTTATGCAAACCCAAGTAATGTGGTTGCTTATCCTCCGGGGTATCATCCGGGAGCTAAAGCGCTAAATAATGAAGGAAAGGCGACTACCGAAGAACTTCTTGAAAAGTTGATTGCTTCCAACAAAACTCAAGAGGAAAATAATGAAAGAAGATTCAAAGCCTTGGAGTATTCAGTTGGTCAAATTGCTAGCTCAATGAGTGCTAATGAGAAAGGAAAATTTCCTTCCACCACCATTGTAAACCCAAAGGAACAATGCAAGGCAATTACCTTGAGGAGTGGAACCAATTATGATGGACCGTCTATGCCAATGGAAGATGATAAGGTGGAAGAGGAAGAGTTGGAGAAAAATTTGGTTGAAGAAGAAATAGAAGTTGAAAGTGAAATTGAGGCTAAAATGAATGAGGAACCAAAATTGATTGATAACAAGGTTGTTGAAAAGAAATGGGAAAGAACTAAGGCAATGAAAAAGAAAGAGGAGGAAATTGAAGTGGAAAGGGATAGTTGGGGAATTCCAAAAACACAAGTACCTATTCCTTTTCCACATCGATTTTTGAAGAAGGGGTTGGATGAAAAGTTTGCAAAGTTTTTGGAAATTTTCAAGAAAATCCACATTAATATACCCTTTGCGGATGCCTTGAGACAAATGCCCCATTATGCCAAGTTTTTGAAGGACATCATATCAAGAAAGAGGAGTTTAATAGAGAATGAGACCATCAATTTAACGGAGGAGTGTAGTGCAATAATTCAAAGGAAGTTGCCTCCAAAGCTCAAAGATCTGGGGAGTTTTGTTATTACATGTGAAATGGGCAAGAGTGAGGTTCATAAAGCTCTTTGTGATCTTGGGGCAAGTATCAACTTGATGCCTATGTCCATTTTTAAGAAACTTGGTATAGGGGAAGTGAAACCTACATCCGTTACATTGCAACTCGCGGATAGGTCTTTAACTTACCCTAGAGGAATAGTGGAGGATGTGTTAGTTAAAGTGGAAAAGTTTATATTCCCGGTTGATTTTGTAGTGCTTGATATGGACGAGGATGCAAATGTTCTATTGATTTTGGGGCGTCCATTTTTAGCCACGGAAAGAGCTTTAATTGATGTACAAAAAGGGGAGTTGAAGTTGAGAGTAAATGAGGAGGAGGTGGTGTTTCTTTGAAGAGTGCTATGAGGTATCCACATGAGAAAGAAGAATGTAGAAGGATCGACATGATTGACGAAGTTGTTGAAGAGAACCTACCATTCATCTTAGCTAAAGATCCTCTTGAAATGAGCATAAGCCATTCTCTTACCTTATCTTTAAACTCTAACCGTTCTTTTCATTGTTTAGAAGATGAAGATATAAATGATTGTTTACATGAATTGAATGCTTGTAGGAAAATGCAAAAGGATGAAGCAAAGTTGGCATACTATGGAAAGAGGGAATATCTTCCATTGGAGATGGAAAATGAGGAATCAAAAGTCGATAAAGGAAAGGAAGAATTGAAGCCTCTACCCGATCACCTTAGGTATGCGTATTTGGGGGACAAGAAGACATTTCTGGTAATTGTATCATCATCCCTTTCCCCTCTAGAACTTGCTAAATTGTTGAGAGTACTTCGAAGTCATAAAAGTGCTATAGGGTGGAGTCTTGATGATTTAAAAGGAATAAGTCCTACCATTTGCATGCATCACATTAGGTTGATTGATGAGAATAAATCATGTATACAACCTCAACGTCGTTTGAATCCTATTATGCAAGAAGTTGTTAGGAAGGAAGTTTTAAAATGGTTAGATGCTAAAATTGTTTATGCCATTAGTGATAGTCCTCATGTAAGTCCTTTGCATGTTGTGGCTAAGAAAGGAGGGTTAACCATTGTTAAAACGGAATTTGATGAAGAACTTGCAACAAGGGTGAAAACGGGGTGGAGAGTTTGTTGTGATTATAGAAAACTTAATGAAAACACTCATAAAGATCATTTTCCTTTGTCTTTTATTGATCAAATGCTTGATAGGTTGGCGGGATACAAGTATTATTGTTTTTTAGATGGTTACTCGGGGTACAACCAAATCATGATAGCTCCCGAGGATCAAGAGAAAATAACTTTTACTTGTCCGTATGGCACATTCGCTTTCTATAAATTGCCTTTTGGGTTATGCAATGCACCCGCCACCTTTCAACGTTGTATGATGGCTATTTTTGGAGGATTGATTGAAAATGTGATGGAAGTTTTTATGGATGATTTTTCCGTGTTTGGATCTACATTTGATAAATGCTTGGCTAATCTCTCTATGGTTTTGCAGCGATGTCAAGATACGAACCTAGTCTTGAATTGAGAAAAATGCCATTTTATGGTTCAAGAGGGTATCGTACTTGGTCATCATATCTCAGAAAAAGGTTTGAGAGTTGATAGAGCGAAGGTTGTAGCCATTGAACATCTTCCTCCTCCTAAAAATGAAAAAGGGGTTAGATCGTTTCTTGGTCACGCCGGATTCTATCGACGTTTTATAAAGGATTTTTCTAACATAGCCAAACCTTTGTGTAAATTGCTTGAAAAAGATGTTCCATTTGAATTTAATGATGAATGTCTTGATGCTTTTAGGGTGCTTAAGGAGGCCTTAATTTCTTCACCAATACTTGTCTCTCCCGATTGGAGCAAGACTTTTGAGCTCCATTGTGATGCAAGCGACAATGCTTTGGGAGTAGTGCTAGGACAAGTGAGAGAGAAGAAGTTTCGGGCTATCTACTATGCATCCAAGACGTTCAATGCAAATCAAAAGAATTACACTACAACGGAAAAAGAGTTTTTATCCGTGGTTTATGCTTTTGAAAAATTCCATCCATACCTAGTTGGCACGAAAACCATTGTTTATACGGATCATGCCGCCATTAGGTATTTGATGAGTAAAAAAGATGCTAAACCACGACTAATTCGTTGGGTTCTTTTGTTGCAGGAGTTCGATGTGGAGATACGTGACAAGAAGGGAGTCGAAAATGTCATAGCCGACTATTTGTCATGCTTAGAAAATGTTGATGAAGAAGGAACCATGGAGTTCATTAAGGATGCATTCCCGGATGAAGAGATTCTTCTAGTTGATTTTCAAAGAATGTACACTTTGTGTGAGACCGGAAGGCCGTGGTATGCGGAATTTGTGAATTATCTAGCTTGTGGCCTAAAGCCGGACCATCTCACCGAATCTCAAAGGAAGAAGTTCTATCATGATGTCAAGGAATATCTATGGGATGATCCTATTTTGTTTAAGAATTGTCCGGATGGAATCATAAGGAGGTGTATCCCGGAGGAGGAGAAGTTAAGTGTAATGGAAATATGCCATAATTCACCTTGTGGAGGGCATTTCGAATTTCAAAACACGGGGGCTAAGATCCTTCAATCGGGGTTATTTTGGCCAACTTTGTTCAAGAATTGTAAGGAGTACATCAAGGGATGTGATAGGTGCCAAAGGATTGGAAGTATAGGGCAACGTGATGAGATGCCTATGGGGAACATTTTTGAAGTTGAAGTGTTTGATGTATGGGGGATGGATTTCATGGGGGCCATTTCCGCCTTCCAATGGTTACCTTTACATATTGCTTGCGGTGGATTATGTATCTAAATGGGTCGAAGCCATTCCGACAAAGACAAATGATGCTTTAGTGGTCAAGGGTTTCTTAAAGAAGAACATCTTTGCTAGATTTGGGGTGCCAAGGGCTATAATTAGTGATGGGGGATCACACTTCATCAATAAGCTTATTGAGAAGCTTTTGAGTGGATATGGAGTAAAGCACAAAGTTTCAACACCTTACCATCCTCAAACAAATGGCTTGGCGGAAGTGTCAAATAGACAAGTGAAGATTGTTCTTCAAAAGACGGTCAATGGGAATCGAAAAGATTGGTCTTCTAAGTTAGATGATGCTTTATGGGCTTATCAAACGGCTTACAAGACCGCTCTTGGATTTTCTCCTTATAAACTTGTTTATGGGAAGGCTTGTCATTTACCCGTGGAGTTGGAACACAAAGCATTATGGGCCCTTCGGAAGTTGAATTTTGATGAAAAGGAATCCGGGAAGAAAAGATGCCTCCAATTGATTGAATTAGAAGAGTTTAGGGATGAAGCTTACTCAAGCTCAAGAATTTTGAAGGAAAAGCTCAAAAGATGGCATGATGAAAGGATCAAAACGAAGGAGTTTATTCCGGGGGATAAAGTTCTATTGTTTAATTCAAGGCTTAAATTATTCCCCGGAAAACTTCGTTCGAAATGGACCGGACCGTACTTGGTGATCAAAGTAAGAGATGATGGCTCGATTAAACTTGAAGGAGCGGATGGAAATGCCTTTGTAGTTAATGGTCATAGGGTGAAACATTACCATTCTCCCTCTCAAAGGGAGTTGGTATATGTTGACACTTTCACCTCTTGAAGGCTCGTATCCTTTTAGTAGTTTAGGTTTGTAAATATTTCTTTTTCTTGTTTTGCTTTATTTTGTTCTTGTAGGTGAATTGTGCTTATGAGGAGAAGATTTATTGAAGATTCAAAGAGTGCGTCATTGATGTGAACGGTATATCGTACCACTTTTTGCAAACTTACTTTGAAACTCTTGTTTCAATTCAAGTTTGGGGGGATATGATGTGGTACGATATGTTATATCCTATGTTGACATGCATTCTTGTGTTTTTGAGCCAAATTTGAAATTTTCTCATGAGTTCGGTTTAGTTTTGGTTCGTTTTGGTGGTGTTGAAGTTGATAATCCTTTTGTTTTTATATTAAGGTTGAGCTAATGATGTTTATGAGTTGTGAGTATGAATAGGGAGTATTGGAAGCATTGAAACAGGGAAAGACAAGATTTGAAGTTGAAAATTGGAAAATTCAGGGGAGCTGTTACACGACTCGTGTCACCGACACGACCATAAGGTGGCCGTGCGGCGACATCTATTTGCCCAACACGGGCAGATTTTGGTCATGTGTCGTCACACGGGTCGTGTCCAAGCGCCGAGACTCGAGCCGTGTTGCCAACACGGGCCTGTAAGTGATGGCCGTGTGGGTGCATCAACTCACGCAACACGACCACCTTATGGCTGTGTTGCGTGACACGACTCGTGTCGTGTCTGAGACAGCATTTTAAAAGTCAGATTTCTGGACACGACCACTCACTCCATTCGTGTCCTAACTTCATCCCCGTCGTGAGATTTCCATCCAAACTCCACCAATTGTCACCCAAACATCAGAGTGGTAAGATTGTGAGATTAAAAGGTGAATTTCAAAGTTTAAACAACAATCCCCTTCCATTTTATTCAAGAAAATTCAAGGTATGTACTATTGTGCCCTAATTTTCATTTCAATGTATAAATTTCGAAATTCATGTATGGGTTTTGAATGATAGTATGTATGAAGCATGTCTAGGATTGTGAAATATGAATTTTCAAGTTTAATTGTTGGATTGATTGAATTTTGGGAAGAATTAGGGTTCATGAAGAAATAATTTGAGGATAATTTTTTTAGGATGATTAATTTAGGGCATGTGATGTTCAAATTGATTAATAATACTTCTATGATGATTGTATTGATGTGAAGTAGTTTAGGTGTTGAGGATTTGAGCATGAAGGCATAGTTAAGTCTTGTTGAATTGAAGTGTGAAATATGTGCATGCCAAGTGTTTGATGAAATGCTTAAATGAAATTTCAATTGGAATTCAAAGCTTTTGCATGAAGCATTGTTGAATTGAGTTGTGCCCATTGAAGAAGTGAAAATTTTATGAAAGAATGGAAGGATTAGTATGTTGAAATTGATTGATTGAATGAAATTTTTGGAATAACTTTGTGTTAAGTGGGTTGGATCAAAATGTTAAAGTCTTTGAAACACATTGTTTGTTGTGCTTGGATATGTGCTAGAATTAACACTTAGTTGAATAACTAGTGATAATTCTAATTAATATGAGATATTTTGCTTTGAGTTGAAGTGAAAATAATTTGAATTATTTTGAAAATTGTAGATGGCTGAAAGAAGAGTGAGGAAACACAATGAGGATTTTATTATTGTTGAGTCGGAAACGGAACTATCCGACCTTGATGCAAAACTGATAATGAAGGACCAACATCCCGAGAATTTCGGAGTTGAGTTTATAGAATGGGAGAAGTATGCATTGAGGTGGGAGTACATAATCCCCAAGATTAGGGAAACTCGATTCCAGGATCAAGAAACCATGGAGGGTCTTGGGATAGAGAGTGGTCTGAGGACTCTATTCCGTCGAGTGGAAATGGAAGAGTTTTTCGATAAGAGACCTCCCACTTATCTCCGTCTTACAGCCGAGTTTATGAGCACCTTAGAGGTTCATAAAGATAGGAACAAGTTTCCTATTGCAATTACATTTCAGTTGAATAATGAAATGTGGGAGAAGATTCCTGTGAACGAGCTAAATAGGTTATTTGGGTGCCCAATCATGAGAGGTCATCAGAGCCTTCTAACAGGAAATGGTTTCAATCAACAGACTTGGTGGAGAAAATTGGTTGAGGATGGGACTGAGCCTCCGGAGTACATTCCAAGCTCTTCAAAAGGGACAGCTATAAGGAACCCAGTCATGAGATACCTTGAGAAGATAGTATCCAATACCATTCTGGGTCGGTTTGAGAGTGGATCTGTTGGTGAGAAACAGTTGTACATCATGTACAGTATGTTCAAGGAGTTCAAAGTGAACATTGCAGCTCACTTCATTCAGCATGTTGAGAGAGTGGCGAAGAGAGAGAACACTCGAGGGATTATGATTGGAGGGATGGTGACAATGATTGCTCAAGGGTTAGGCATCGACCTCAGAGGGATGCAACACTCGATGGTTAGTGAAGGGCTCACTTATAATCAATTCATAAGGATGGAGTTCCTATCATTCATAGGAAACATGTATTGCTTGAAGCAAGATAAGGGAGCTCCATTTCCTCTACCTTCTCCTGAGCTCACCACATTGCGAGGACAAAGAAAGCAGCAGAATCTAGCAATGGCGAGTCCTAACCACTCAGCATTTGTAAGAGCCTTCTACAGAGAGAATAGAGATGGAGTGGAAACAGTACTCCAGCAGATGAGAGTAGATGAGAATCCTGAGCTAAGGAATTTGAGAGCTGAGCCAGTGGACATGGATGTAGGAGAGGAAGAGCAACCTCATCAGGTGGAATTTAAAGAGCATGCACCAGAGCCTCCATCATTTGAACAAGAAGAAGAAGAACAAGAGGAAGAAGATGGACCAAGAGAAGGGAATGCAAGATGGAATTTTATAGAAGATGAACTCAGGGAGATCAGGCAGACGCAGCAGGCGCATGGATATGAGATGAGAGAGTTCCGAGAGGAGCAGCAGAGACAGGGTGCGATGATTAGGGAGATCCATGAGGGGCAGCGTCGTAGGGAGTACTATGAAGAGAATACGCGATTACGCTCGAACAACATGGAGGAGATGATCACGAGGATGTTTAATTTCTAGTTCCCTACCACACCTTGTGTTTATACCCCTTGGGGATCATGGCAAAATCAACCCCATCCTCATCCGGATAACTAAGGGAGTACATTTAGTGCTTGCCACTTCATTAGTTTATCTATTTTAGTTGGATTGATTTGTGTTGGATTTGAGACATCTTATTGTTTTGTTTTGGGATGTTTAATTTCGTACTTTAGTTTTTTTTTTATGTTTAATTAAGGATTGAGATGATTTTGATGTGTATTGATCGTGGATGGGGTGATTTTCTTGTGTTGTGTTTTTGTTATTGTGTTGTCTTTATTTTATTTATTTTTGTGTGTAGTTGTTTATTATTCGTGTTTAGGTTTTGATTTGGTGGTTTGTTTGGGAGGTTGTGAGTCGTTTTGAATATGAGTGATGATGCATTATGGTGATAAGTGATGTCGAATCATGATTAAGGAACTCTACACTTTCGAATTGTGATATGTTTTATTTAATTAATTCAATTATAAGATGAATGTGTTGTAATAAGTCCTTTTAAGTCGAGCATAAACTTGTGAGAATTTGAGCCTCGACCATGTATACATGGTATAATTTCATGAGTGGATCGGTTGAGTTTTGATAAACTAAATACTTGCTCAAAGACTTTAGGAATGAATCCAATTAATGGAGATCGATGAAATGATCTAAGGCCATCCTTGACATGTATAACCATTGCCAAATATTTCCTTACCTTTAAAATCATCCCTAGTCAACCACTTTGAGCCTATAAGCCTATTTATTATGAAGATAGCACATTACAAGCTTTAATTACCCACATGAGCCTAAGATATATACCTTTTGTGTGAGTAATAAAGAAGATGGTGGCTAGAAAGGTGTGATGAGATAACAAAAGAGAAAGAGGAAATAGTAAATAAGTAAGAAAAAGGATGAAAAGAGCACAAGAAAGAATGGACATGCAACTTCAAAACAAGAAAATGAGCAAAGCAACAATAATATGCTCAAGTACTTAAGAATCAAAGAAAAGAGGCATGAATCTATAAGAAGCTCAAGAAATCCAAGGAAGTGATGATTAGTGCTTGTGATCAATAAAGAAAAGAAAGGAAGAAAAAGAATGTGAAGGGATGGAAGAAAGTAGCTACCTCTTCGATTACTTACACTCGTTTAGTCACTTTTATCTAAATTATTCATACCCTACCAAAGAGCCCATCATTACATCCTTAATTAAAAACCTTTTTGATCATTGATTAAAATTTTAGTGGTTTGTGAATAGAGTCTACGAGAAAGTGTATGGTGATTCGAACCAATTGATTGAGGAGTGTTGATTTACCTTATTTAAAGAGTGTCGAGTGACATTGATAAACTTATGTGAGGTTTAGACTAAAAGGGACTATATTGCTCCTTATTCTCTTTTGATTGAACTTGTTAATTTCCCATATCATAAATCTAATGTTGTAGGATAGCTTAGCATAATTTGTAATTCTTGTTGCTAATGATGTGTTATTACTTGTGTTCGTTTAGTCTTTTTACTAGGTGAAAACTTCTCCCTCGGTTTATCATTTTCATTGTTCGGGGACGAACAATACTTTAAGTTTGGGGGTGTGATTGTCGTTATTTTCACCTAGATTTTAGTGCCTTTTTGTGTGTATTTTTCGTATTGTTTTATCCGTATTTTCGTGTATTTTGGTGGTATTATGTGTTTTCATGGGAATGTGTGAGAATGATCTTAAACATATGTATAACAGGTGAACATGGAGTAAAAATGGAAACGGGAGATCAAACAAGGAAGAATAAACAAAAGTGCAAGAACACGACTGGCCGTGCTGGCAACACGACCCGTGTTGCAGCACACGGCCCGTGTACTAGATACGGGCCTGTAAGCGACGGTCGTGCTGCGACATCTATTTATCCAACACGGCCACCCTTTGGTCGTGCGACGCAGAACGACTCGTATGCCGTTTTGAGTAAAGTTGATCAAGGAACCCTGACACGACACGACTCGTGCTACGCAGTACGACTCGTGTCGGCACCAGAACAGATTTTTTTTTTAATTCTTCTAGAAGATCTCCATGGGGTATAAATACCAATCCATTCAACATTTTGAGAGGAGATCCGATTTTCCACCTTTCCCACACATATTTCCTTTGATTTTACACCATATTCTTCATCCCATTCATCCATCTTTGGGTCTACATCATTTCTCCATAATTTCTACCATCCAAATCAAGTGAAGAAGCAAGGAAGATTGGGTGATCACCAAAGGAAGAAGGGAGATTCAATTGGATCCATTTCCAAGGGAGTTTTCATTCCAATTTTATGTTAATCCTTTAGTTTACCATGATTTGTAAGAATTCTAATGTCTATGTTATGGATCTTAGGATGATTGTAGGCTAATCTCCCTTGTGAGATTAGCAACATGAAGGTTGTTGGTTAATTTGTGGATCTATGTAATTAAATTCATATGTTGATGGGGATATTTGATTTTCTATCACTGGTGCTTACATATCTTGAGATCTATGATGTTTTGTGTGTTTGATTGTTCTAATTATATGATTAGATTGAGAAATCAATTATGTGCTTAGGATAGTCAAGTGAATCATTATATCAAACACCTCATGTGCATTATAAATTGTAAAGTGATTGAGAAGTCCTTTATTATTTAGAACCCTTTGATAGAACATGTGATTAGTTAGATTGAGAAGTCAATTAATTATATGAAGGGATTCTTTAATTGAACTTAGTACCTAGTTGGAATAGTTTAATTGAGAACCAACCTTTGAGCTATTTTGAGATTGTGCAAATGATCTACATCCTATTCATTTCGAGAGGAAGTTTAGGTGGTATATGTGTTGGCCCTTAGTCTTAACCCTTGATACATATGAGTTTAATGCATGAGTCCATGAGTTACCACTTCATTAGTGTTGTTAATCTCACTTCTACTCAATTTGGAAAACCACTCATTCATCATTTTATCTTGTCATTTAATAATTGCTTGTCTACTTTCATTGGTTTTCATTTAATTAATTGTTTAATCAACCATCCATCTATGATTCGTTTCTATAAAATCGTGATAAATGTGATCTCGCTTAAGTGCTAGCATCGACCTCCCTGTGGTTCGATAAATTCTTGAATTGGTCAACCCGACTACAAGTTATGGCTAATCAACAGCCTATATTTTGGAGGGTCTTTCTTTGGTGTTGACTTGTTGCGTTCTTCATATCAGAATTTTGCTCCACAAAATTGACATCTGTGGTCTTGATCTCCTGCTTCTGCATAGTAATTCCCTGAAAATTTTTAATAAATCATCTATAGTCCATATTGTAATTGCTAATGAAAGTTCTTACACCATTTCTCAATATAAATCAATATTGTTGGTAAGTATTTCATAAAGTTGAATTTTTCATACCAATTGCAGAATTGATGCCATTAACTTCATCCTCTTCATATAAATCCACAATTTCAGGTTGCTCTTCATTCAAACTGAAATTATCTTCATGTGTTAATATATCATCATCAATGTTTGTAGACGAAGGAGTGTCTTGTTCGTTAGAATCAAGAATTGCATCAACAACAGGAAATGATCCACCTATTTGTAACGTGTCTAGATTCTTATTATTTATATTAGTGATCGATCTCCCTGCAGAGAAATTTAATAAGAACTTTATCAAAATTTGTTGAATGATAAAATTATGTGTATCAGCCAATTGCTTATTAAGTAATAATTTGTTAGTTTATACTCTAACATTAATTTTGCATATAAAAATTGTGTATATTTTTTTAATTTTTATTTACTAATTTATATTTATTTATTAATCAACGTATTTGAATTAAATTTAAGTGTATGAATATTACTTCGTTCAAGACATAAAATTATGACATATTAAGGTTATATCTAATGGAGAATTAAATTTGAATTGAACACAAGTACAGAAATGGCACAACGTAAAAAGATTTCCAAACATTTTGTCTTGTTGTAATTTATTTCATATCCTGCGATATATCAAAAATGAATTATGAAACCTTTTTCTCAACGACTTAATGATTTATCCAATAAATATAACTTTTTTTTTCTCTTTGGCAGTATGTCGGCAACGATCGAAACTAAAAATAAAATAAAATAAAAAGAAGTTATAAAAATATGAAATACTCCATTTGCATCTAACTTTTTGAAAAAAAATATGATGTTAAGCAACAAATACATACATGTTGTGTTTATTTGCAGTGTAAGCAGCAAAACATACTAAGTTGAAAAGGGAGTATTATTTGATTATTTTAGACATTTCTATTTCACAAACTAATGTTTAATCGATGAGGCAATACTTACATTTGTCGTTGTTTTGAAGATGAACTGAACTTTGGGGTTGGTTCACTGTAAACAAAAAAGAAGAGAATATGAGTTCTTAGAGCATCTCTAAGAGCTAATATAAAATAAAAAATATGTATAATAAAAATGTATATGGTATTGAATGCAAAATAAAAAGATGCTCTCTATTTTATGAAAATACTCTTCAAATTTTAGAGACTCTTGGAGATTAAAAAAATTGATTTTTTACTTAGAGAGAGACTGTATTATAGAATATATATCATGAATGAATATTAAAAATGAAAATACAAAGAGTTTGTTGAAGCATAATGATGCTTTCTATTATATGAAAATAATCTTCAAATTTAAATCTGAAAAATTAAATAATAAAAAAGCTCCCAAAAAATAATAATGGTACATAAAAGAATAAAAAATGTACAATAACAAACCATTGGTGATATCTGATATTGGGTTAACTGATGTTATTGGATCCCTTGAATGACAAAATCTCTCACCAAAAGTGTATCGCAAATTGCGATCGTTTGGCCTTGAGTCCGAATTTGTTATATATGGTGTAGTTTTTTCTGCAATACAAATAAAAAGTTGTGAGTAGGTAAGAACAAATAGAGCACACATACTGCTGTAGAATAAATTAACTCTACCAATGTCATTGTTTTCTTCTGTTCTCTTTCTTTTGTTAATTATTGTTGACTTTACAATCTTTCTCATCTATTTACAGGGAGAATAAAGGAGTAAACAGGTAAAATAAAGGAATAGTGCATATAGACATTTGTCATGCTATTTATAAATAAAAGATAAAAGATAAATTAGTGTTCTGATTGATGTAAAATTGATATCACCAAAAATGTAGGTGTACTAATTGACTAAATTATGCAATATTTATGGCAATTAAGAATCTGAAAATTAGGAGGAAAATATGCCTAGATTATATTTTAATTTGGGGAATATTGATTTTATGTATATTAATTAATTAATGACTGAGGATTATTCGTACTAAAATTATATATACTTAATTTAACAAAAAATGTATTAATTTTTTTTATTAGGGAATTGAGAATTATAAATGATAAAGGACTAAACTTGTAATCAGTCATACTTAGAGGACCAATTATGATATTTACTAATGTGAATATTTATTTATATATATTAATAAATTAATAAAATTTAGTGTGGTCATCATTTTTAAATAGAATTTTTCAACAATTCAAAATTAAGAGGCGATCAATTTTTTAATTTATAATTTCAATTTTATTGTACGTCTCATGTGATATTTAAATTTGATAGATAAATTAGATGATTAAGTTATCTTGTTTCATTATGATATATATATATATATATATATATTCTTTTATTCTTTTATGCCACAACAATAACTATGGTCATATATATCAAATACATTAAAAATTATAATCACGAAAAAAAATAGGTAGCATAATTTACTTTGCAAGAACAAAAAAAAATTAGTTAATTGGCAGTATATATAATTAGAGTTGTTGGAAACATTTTTAATAATTGCAATGAAAAAAAATAGGTAGCATAATTTACTTTGCAAAAATAATAAATACGAAGAATCACAGTAAATATATATAATAAAAAATGTATGATTAATCAATGGTTGTATCATATATAGATAAGCTTTTAGATAAACTTATTTAATTGTCAACCTGCCATGTTGACATATTATTAAAAAGACACAGCCAATAGTGCTGTGTTCTCAATGTCTGAAAGCAACGGGAAGAAACATAACTAATAACTTCACATATAAACCAAACAGATTATCAAAATCAATCCATCTTTTCTATCTTTATGTTAACAGGGTTGAAACATATGCAGGAGTGTCAAACAGCCTAACACATCTGACTCTTATAGCCATGTCGGTTTGGTTCCGCACCAGATTTTTTATCAATGTATATTGAGATACCATTGCTAAATGTGGTTGGTTCTTAACAGAAATTGAGTTATGTAAGACTACTTATAGCTACCAGGTATGAATTGTAATAATAGATTGATGCTCCAAATATATTATAGATTTTCGAAAAAATAATTGATTGATGCTCCAAATATATTATAATTGTAATAATTGATTGATGAATTAGTGTAAGAAATTCATTAGTTATTATTCGATAATTGTAATAGTTGATTGATGCTCCAAATATATTATAGATTTTCAAAAAAATAATTGATTGATGCTCCAAATATTTTCGAAAAAAATAATTGATTGATGCTCCAAATATATTATAGATTTTCATATATACGTTCTATATAATCAGATTATACGTTCTGATTTGATGATGATCATAATAATTA
Source organism: Pogostemon cablin (assembly GCA_023678885.1). Lineage (NCBI taxonomy): Eukaryota > Viridiplantae > Streptophyta > Magnoliopsida > Lamiales > Lamiaceae > Pogostemon > Pogostemon cablin. The sequence goes on along the minus strand of CM042959.1, from coordinate 19,637,282 downwards.
ATATACTATATATTATGTTTTGATTTGATGATGATCATAATAATTAATATACTATATATTATGTTTTGATTTGATGATGATCATTGATGATCATTCCTTATTAAGGTAAAAGAAATTGATTGATGCTCCAAATATATTATAGATTTTTGAAAAAAATAATTTTAATGTCAAGGGTATCTCATCCCTTATTAAGGGCATGTAGCATAAGGCGGGGAAAATAATGGGACAATTATTGCTTTAATATATATATATATATATATATATATATATATATATATATATATAGATTAATAATTTAAATGTAGATCTTAAAGAATACTTGAATAGATTCTTAAGAGGTAATACTTGAATCGATTTTTTCCGCTCGAAGAATCAATTCTTAAGATATAGATCGATTCAAGAATACTTGAATCGATCATCTTACTCATAAAAAATCAAATTTTGAGATGTAAATATATTCAAGAATACGTGAATCGATTCTCTTTCTCTTAAAGAATCGATTTCTAAGAGTTAAATCAATTCAAGAATACCTGAATCAGTTATCTTCCTCTTGAAAAATAATTGAATCGATTTTTTAGAGATAAATTGAATCTCTACTTGATTCGCTCTATCGAAATAAAATTTTATACTTTCAAAAATTAATAATGTAGAGGAACATGAAGAAAGCTCATTCGAATGTGTATATTTAAAATGAATAACCAAAAAGTTTAAATTATAAATGGGGTGAGAGAGAATACTATATGAAATATTCTTTTTTTTCTATGATTTAATTTGATATTAATCAATTTATTATTGCATTAAAAATTTTTAATCATTATTAAAAATAAGAAACACATTATTAAAAAAAAATTAAATGAGAAAGTTAATTAAAAGTAAATAAAATATAGGTAATATTATAAATAATATTTAAATAGAGTATTACTTTTTACTCATGATTATTGTTTAGTATTTCTTAATTAACTATATAATAATAATTCAATTTCCATTCATTGTTACTTTTAAGAAACTAATATAATATATATATATATAATATAAAATTAATTTATATTTAATATTATTTTAAATATTCATAAATTTGTAATGGATTTATTTATTTTATTTTATTATTTAACTTTATTAGTTTCAAATTATATAAACGACTAAAGAAAATAAATTTTATAATTCATATATCATAATTGAATAATTAAGATATATGTAAATAAATAAAAATTAATATATTAAATTTTAAAAAATAAAAATTATTTACAAATTTAATTTTAATATTATTTGATATAAAATAATGATTTAATTTAAAGAACTTAAACTTTCGATTTTATACATGAATTAATTTTTTAATTTCTTATTCTATATAGATAAGTCGATTCTAGAGTATTTGAATGTTGATCCTCTTTCAATATGTATGAAAATATAATTTTAGAGTTAAATTAGGTGAATCTGGATTTTGGTATCAGGGTTGGCCCTTTAGTTTGAAGGGTACAACGCGAAATACTTTTAAGGCCTTTTATTTTTTTTCTAACATATAGTAAAAGGTAATAATAAATAGTAGGATTAATTGAGCCAAAAACCTTGCCCTTTTCGCAAATTTTAAATTAGTACAAACTTTTCAATATTTACAAATAAGTTCTCAATCTTAAGTTCGTTTTGCAAATCAAGTCCGATGGCTTGATTTGCAAAAGGAGTTAAAAGTCGAGAACTTATTTGTAAATATTGAAAAGTTTGGACTAATTTGAAATTCGTGAAAAAGACAGGACTTTTGGCGCAATTAACCCTAAATAGCAATATAAATATATAATCAATCCTCTATTAATATATAAGTTAAGATTTGTTTGAACGAAAACTGATATAATTAATATATAAGCAAAGATTTGTGTGCAATGAAATTTATAATTTATAATGGGAGCGAAATTCGAAATGGAATTTTTGACGTAGCCTGGATTTGAACCCATATGTGTAGATGAAGGAAGAAAATCAAATCCCAACTGAGCTATTCAACATTATTAAAAATAAAATAAACTTTAAAATCTATAGTTAAATTATATATATATATATATATATATATATATATATATATATATATATATATATATATATATATATATATATATATATATATAAAATTGGGCCCCTCGTCGGTGCGGCTAGGGGTGGGGAAAAATACCGAAAACTCGGTATGTCGAGCTCGTCGAACCGAAAAATATTAAAAAAATATCGAAATTTAGGTATATCGAAATTTTTGGTACAGTATAGTCACCGTACCGAAAAAATCGGTTCAATATCGGTATCTGCCGAGTTAAAATTTTGGTATTTCGGTATACCGAAAAAAATTATATATTATATTTATTATTTTATTTTTAATTTTAAGTTTTTATTTATGGACCCCTAATTTGTCTTTCAATATAATATACTAAGCCCAAACTGTTAGCCTAGCGCATTTCCAACCCTCTTTATACTTACTGGTTGAGCACAAAGTTATTAGCCTCTACAACATAAATGGCTTTACGTAACACGTAAAAAATATTATTTAATGGTTTAAATGTGTTATTATAGACGATAGATAACACTTTTAGGGGTGTCACTGTTGCCCCTGTTACCTATTGTCTTATTTAATACTTTTTCTTAATATAGTAACACTTAAAAAAATGTTACATTTACTTTAGTAACACTTTATAAATGTTACAACAAAAAGTTTATGTAACACTTTATAAAATAAAAAATAAAATTGTAATTGTGTGGATTTGATCCCATGACCTATGTGTTACAATGCATCTCCTTTACCAACTTTGCTAGTTCATCAATCTTTACATGTATTTGATATTTATTTTATTATATATTTCTAGTCTTTTTTCCTTTTTAAATAAAATTTTTGCAGTTTAATATTTTAACCATTAACATAAAAGGTAAGTAGATATATTTTAAAATATTTTTTCGTGAATAATAGTATTCTTTTTAATTTTATAATTCAATTTTAAATAATTATATTAACATAAAATATATTTTATGTAACGAACTATATATATTTTGTATTATATATTTACATTAAACTAAATTATTTATTTTTTTTAAAAAAAAATATATAGTGTGTGTGTGTATGTAATGTTTCAATTAATATTCATCTTATAAATATGGAGTACTAAAAATACCACTCCATTTTAAATGTTGTGTAAATAATTCATATATGTAGAAGTGTTACTTAAAAATATTTTTCAAGTATAAGTGTTATATTATAGTGTTACATTTATAAAAGTATTACATAAAATGTGTTATATATATAAAAGTGTTATCTGCATGTGTTACATATTAGAAAAGTGTTACATGTATGTGTTACTTATATAGAAAGTGTTAAAAAAATGTTACATATCATAATAATTTTAAAAGTGCTACCATTTTGTGTTAAATAAATTAAAAGTATTACTATGAGGTGTTATTTAATGCTACTTATGTTGTAGTGCTCATTTTCAATCTCTTCATACTTAATGATTCCACCATCCACGCTAAGTTATTCTCAAATCACCATCTTCACAGAATACGCCGCAAATGGTTCTTGTTCAAACTTCAATTTAACCCAAATCTTCTTCGAAATCCCTCATCTCATCAACCGAAATCTTCATGAAACCCTCGTAGAAAATTTCCAGAAATTGAGAATCAAAGCCTTCGTCAGCAGCGACGCGTTCGATTTCTTCTGCAACTCGGAGTTCGAAGTTTCGACGGAGCTCGGACCCAAGTGGGCATTCGATTTCTTTTGTATATTGACATCCCTATGCGATTCTGGTATTTTGAGGAAAGTGTGCTTTTCTTTTCCCACCTAAATATCCAGATGCTTATGGGTTATGGAAGGTAAGTACATGCTGTGAGTATTGTGTCAAGTGAAACATAGTGAGGATATGTAGACTATGGAGATTCAGCTTGAGGTTTGCGATGAAATATGACTTGGTGGGTTGGAGATTAATTTCTTTCCAAATGGGGAGTAGCAATTAATTACTGATTTGAAAGATGAAATTATCTACAGATTGGATACATTGCACTTGATTGATTTTCTTTTGATTATGTTGATTTGGTCATCCGATACCAAGAAGAAATTGATTTCTAAGTGATTTAGTAATTAATCATGACAAGTTCTTTATTGATTGAGTATTTATTTTTTAGTGTTATATTTTTTTGAATTTTGGGATGCCGATAATATGCTATATTGAACTTTTAACATGCAGTAATAATTTTTTGGCATTTTGGTATAATCGGTATATACCGAAAAAATCAACACGGTATTTATTTCAATTTGGCAACGGTATGCATTTTCATATATCAAAATTTTGTATCAAAATTTTGGTATATCGAAATTTCGGTATCGACATCGGTATGCAAAATAGCATACTGAAAATTTCGATACGGTATCGGTATTTTCGGTATGCCATGTTTCCCCACCCCTAGGTGTGGCCTGTGGGCCTGTGCTGCGGCACCTGGGCACTGTACTAGGGTCATCCCTCATCGGTACGCCTAATTAATAGGAGTATAGATTATTAAATCAAAAAACTACCCATAATCACATTTGAATAAAAAGAGAAATTATCAATTTTGGTCTCATATTTTTCACCAAATTCAATTTTAATCCTATAACTTTTAGTATTTTCAATTTTAGTATTTTAGTCTTGTAAGTTTCAAATTTAGTTCTATATATATGTCTTTGAATTATCAAAATTATTCCTATATCTTTTGAACTAGAATATAATTTATAATAAGACTACAGTAAAACCTGTATAAATTAATATTCGATAAATTAATAATCTCGATAAAATTAATAATTTGTTCGGTCCTAACTTGGGACCAGTTCAAATTTGGGTACCAATTAATTAAATAATAAGATTATATTTTTTTGGAAAATTCTAAAGAATATTAAGTCCCAATAAAACTATATATATAAATATATATATATATATATATATATAATATATATATATATATATATATATATATATATATATATATATATATATATATATTATCAACCTCAATATTCTAAGACATTTTAGTAAAATATTAATCGACTATTATTTACTTTTTATTGAATTTAAGATTTGCATTAATTACATCTTTAAATCTCTCGATTGCACTCAAATTAAAAGCAAATAAAATAGATCAATATAAAATATTGATTTAATTCTAAAAAATATAGATAAATATTATATCATTACACAATTCTTGAAATACTATACTCACAAAATTAATTTGATCTACAAGTAATATATAATTATGAATCCCTTAAAGTATCATCATATATTCTAATTAATATATTCATAATATGTATAAATAAGTTATGAAAATTACTACATCCGTCTCATTGAAACGCATGCGCTCCGCTCCCTTTGTAAATTATTCAATGGGATAGAGGAAGTATATTTTTTTGTATATAATCTTTTTAAATTAATAAATTATTAATTTATCAATTTATATAATATCTCTCTAAATTAATAAAATTCTTCGGTCATGAGTATATTAATTTATAGAGGTTTTACTGTAATTTTGATAATTAAAAAAGATATAGGACTAAAATTGAAACTAAGAGGACTAAAATTATAAATACTAAAAGTTACATGATTAAAATTGGATTTGGTGAAAGATACATGACCAAAATTGATATTTTCTCAATAAATAAATAATTAAGAATTAAATAAATAAAAATAATTATACCCTATCAACCCTAAATACACCCGTATATCAAATGCATTACATAATAAACCATAATTTTATTACTATTAGTAACATTATATACTTCTGGGATTCAAAATAAAGTTAAAGTGTTCTATGAAATTATTGAGTAAGTGACATTTCCTTTTATTAGTGTGAGAACTTGAATTGAAGGTGGACAAAAATGAAAATTGTAAATATGAGTTTGAGATTTATATTGGAGTACTTAATAAAAACCCTTAATAGTAGCTCACGTGAATCACTTTAGTTGATTAAAATCAACTTCAACTTTTAAATTATAAATTGTTTGGGTCTAAACTTTAATTTGGACCAATAAGTCGTATCATGCATGATCATGGCTTTGATTAAATTCAATCCATAATGTTGGGCATAAATTAATTAAATCCACACATAAATTAATTTGATTGTTCTCCTTCAACACTTTAGACTCTTTCCATCACGTGTTTAATTTTTTATTCTGGACTTAGTAATTAATTGATTTTATGAATTTATTTTGGACATTTTAATTAATAAATTAATTCTATATATTTAAATTAATTTGAACACTATTATTTTTTTTTTAAGAATTGTCTAACCGTATTTCTCATGGAAAATAAACAATATGCACAAAGAGACTACGTCTATCGTACTTTAGTTCCTCAAATCTCTCCAATTTTTATGAACTTGGTATTCATGATGTTCCTTTGCGGAATGGATGGGAGCTATCAATGGAGAACAATTCGGCCTCGCCACTCTTTCTTGAGATGGAATTGATAGAGCAACATCAGTCTCACAAGACGACACCACATCGGCCTCGCAACACATGAGACCAACTCATAATCAACATCACTGAACAGCTCATGTAAAATAAAATATATATTTTTAAAAAGTCTTAATCATCCCTAAATTATTAAATACACACCCTTATATATTTTATATCTAATAAACTCAAATTAATTAAATACACGTCATTATCTCATAAACTCTAAATTAATTAATGATACAAATATCCATAAGATCGTTGTAGATTTTTTTCATTTTAACAAATCACATGCTATGAAACTAAATCATGTCAGGGATCTTTTTCACCCACATCCTTTTTACAGTGATATAAAAAAAAAAATGTAAATTAAAAAGAAGAATGGTAAAAAAATTGGTTAAATGTAGGATAGCCTGCAGGAGAAGGAAAAGGGGTGGGATACGGACCATACGGTTCACCATCAATGGATACACGTTCTTCAACCTAGTATTGGTGACAAACACGCAGCTATTTTATTAATCTTATCGGCGCCACCTTAGGCCGCCGTGGCATTCTATTAATGACAAAAAAATACACAATATGACCCACCACTTCCCTCTAATACAACTACCCACTTTATTTATAATAATAATACTTCTTAATCTACATGTAAAAAGCAAATAAAGATCGTATAACTGTCCACGTGCAAAAAACAAACGGTTACATTTGAAGCGGATGGAGGGAGTATTTTTTATAAAAAAAATAAATACTCCACTGAACCATCTGAACCGGACATTTAAAATTAAATAATTATTACTATTTTTTACATTATCACATTTAATTAATTATACAAATTGTTCATGAAATAATCGTCTGAACCACTATCACTTTTTATTAATTCTGAGTATCACTTTTATTAAAATGTTATCACTTATTATTTGGCTCTTCCGTTACGGTCTCACACAATTCTTTGCCATAATTTTAATGATTCAAACCTTTATAATTAATAATAAGAATATAATTGCAATTAGTAATAATTATATGAGCTACTCTTTTATGAGACGAATATTTATAAGATAAATTGTGAGACAGGTCAATTTATCGTTAAAGTGTGTTTATTATATAGCTAAAATATATTTATTGAATAAATGTACTTTAACCATTTAACAATAATATTTTAATATTGGTGGACCCATCTCAAAATCAATTAAGAATTTGTATAATTATTATATGGAGCATATAAACGTGGTAGTTAGCGGATGATTTGCTGTCTAAATTATTGAATGACAGTACCAAAAACCTCCGAAGAACATTCCTATACATCGTCGCTTTAATGGCGGTGGCACGTAGAGTATGTTGTCGTAACGTACGTCTATGAAAATTAAATTCGAATTAAAATGAGGAGTTGATATTTGTTGCAAATTAGCTGCACTATATGTATAATTTTTTTAGTAGTAGTGTATATATTTTTTAATAATTACATAATTTTTTATATTTATTTTTTTAATATTCAAAATTTTAATAAAAAAAGTAACAGAAATTTTTTTTAACAAATTGTATACAGTTTTATTAATTAATTTATATGTTCTTATTTATAAATAAATATGTTTCTGAAAGTTGGTATATGTTGCACGGCATAATTTGCCTACCAAATAAACTAACCAAACCAAATCAAAATACTAAATTTTGTTCAATATTTAAAAATTCGATTTGATTTTCAAATTAAAATTTTGAATCAGTTTTTAGTTTCGAAATTTCAATTATATGAAACGATTTTATTTTATTATATGTATATATATATTAATTATATGAATTACCATTAATTAATTTCTTTTCCTAATTTAATTACTTGATTAATAAAATCTAAACTTATTAAAAACATAAATAACTTTATCTACTCTACATATTTTCTTTATACAGTATAAACTTTTATTATAGAAAAAAACAATATATTCATTTTCAATCTCACAATACATGCTGTAACAACAAATTTATGTATTTATGATGAAATAAATACAAATTGGTATGTGTTCACTCAATTATCCAATGAGTATGCTGTTCCATTCGAACTCTGGGAGATATGTCTGGAAATGCTGTACTTTGCAAGCTATTCTGGTGATGCTGACAGCAGCATTGTCAGAGAGACCTGGGCTAGACTCATTGATCAAGCTCTTTTAAGGAGTGACAAATTTATGTATTTATGATGAAATAAATATAAATTGGTATGTGTTGACTGCGCTGAATGTGTTGACAGCGTGTGTGTTGAGTCGAATTTTTGGATGAAGTTTGTCCGAGTTTGGATGTGTAGTCTTGACGTTGATCCGGAGGCGTCGAGCTTTATTCGGATTGAATTTTGACTTGAAGACTTCTTATGAAGAACGTCGTTCAATTTGGTAAAACACCATTGACTTCACAAAGACAGTTGGATGAGTCTGACTGGAAGAAATGTCGAATCTGAGCGGCTTAGCTCCTTGATCTCAGGTCGAGTGTTGTTTTTGACCAACGTTGGATCGGGGCTGTTATCTTGAAGAATGCCGGATCGAAAGGGCTTGGCACCTTGATCTCTGATCGGAGGCGGCTGGCTGGAAGAACGCCGGATCGAAGGGGTTTGACACCTTGATCTTTAATCGCAGGCGATTGGCTAGAAGAACGCCGGATCGGAGGGGCTTGACACCTTAATCTCTGATCGGAGGCGGTTGACTGGAAGAACACCGGATCGGAGGGGCTTGACACCTTGATCTCGGATCGGAGGCCGTTCTTGGCTTGAAGATGCTTGAAGATCTCAAGGGCGAGATCAAGGCCGTTCTTGGCTTGAAGATGCTTGAATATCTCAAGGGAGCACTGCTCGTATTCTTGATCTCTTTAGAAACGTCTGCGTCTTCAGATGTTTTAGTGTGTTCTCGGAATGAATGGAGGAGGGCTCCTTATATAGGTGAAGGATGAGGATGCCCCATAAATAACTCGCAATCTGATTGGTCTAGGGCTGATTTGACCTAATTCTGGCCTTGGGCCTTAAACTTGCTTAGGCTTGAAGTCAGACTTATTTGACTGGATCTGACCTAATTATCAATTATTTACTCATTTATTTTAGGAATAAATTTATTTAAATTCCTTAATAAATAAATAATTAATTGATAATTATTGCATTAATTTGCCACATTTTTTTTAATGTGCAATAAACTTCAAGTGTCTACACATGCATATATATATATATATATATATATATATATATATATATATATATATATATATATATATATATATATATTATTTTTCTTATTGTAGAGAAAATAAAATAAAAGTTGATTTATCTATAAAAGAGGTTTTAATAAATTTTGGTTCGGTTAACGAAATAATTTGCTTTGGTATTATTGATTTTGAATAATTTGGTTTGGTTTTATAATTGTTAAAAAAAAATTGATTTTTAAAATTCAGTTCGGTTAGGAAGATATGCAGGACCTCCAAACTTGATGTTGGATCATTTCCACGTTTATTTAATTCTCCATAATCAGATCAATGGGCTGAAATTTGTATTAATTTGTTTGGGCCCAAGACTAGTGAATCGAATTCCTCTTTAGACTTTAATGCAATTTGTATTAATTTGATTAGGCTCAAGACGAGTGAATCGAATTCCTCTTTAATTTAATTAATCAAGTGGGCTAATCTGCCAATAAAACAGTATTGGGCTCAAAATTGAATTGTCTAAGGTGCTGATGGACTGAATAAAGCATGGATATATCTCTAAAAGGCGCATTTCAAATCTGCAACGACAAATCCGTACCGTTGTTTGATTCATGCATCAACATTCTAATTAAGGCATCGACACCTATGATTGTTATTTACCAAAAATTTTCTCCATACTTTTAGCACAAAAGTTAATGCAAAGACCGCCATGAATATATATATTAAATATCATCTGATCAAATTGTTGATAACCAGTTCTTAACCTTAGCTTAGGTGATAATCGAGACTGATTAAACACAAAGGATATTCGGAATGATTAGTCGAGCTGTTAATTAGATAGAATGAGGAATAGCGTATCTAGCTAGTTGCACGTAAATCAAGTCAGAGAGTTGGCATGGTGTCCACTACTTGTCAAATTTTCCCCTCCCCCTCCTATGTACACAATGTGGGGGCTATTTATAGGCAAAAAAGCCTAGGGGGTGTAATCATTATATCTATAGTTGTAGACCCCTAGCCTTCATGAGTCACCACCCTCTAGTGTTGCCAAACCAGCCAGCTGCCACCTAAACCTGGACACGTGGCGCGATGGTGTACAATGTAGTTTGCATGATTCAGCCGAGGTGAGCCACCTTAGCTGGTCAAGCCGAGCTGAACCACCTGAGCTGAGGTCAATTGAATTGAGCTAGCAAGGTTGACCTACTTGAGCTAGGCCAGCTAAGCTGAACCAGCCTGGCTAGGCTACTTGAGCTGAGGTTGATTGAGTTGACCAAGTGGAGCTAAACTAGCTGAGCCGGACCACCTGAGTTGAGGTCGATTGTGTTGAGTAAGATGGGCTGAACTAGCCGTGCTAGGTCAGCTAGGCTGAGCTGACTGAGCTGGACCATAGATTGAACGAAAGATCTCTTAGTCGAACAGCCTTGCGCAGTCCCACTGTTTTGAGCATAACTTTCACATTCGAACTCTGATTTGAGTGATTTTTGCGCCAAAACGATCCTCTCTTCCATGCTTTCTAACCATATATGATATCTCCAGTTTGGAATCCCAGATGAAGATAGAAAAATTAAGAAAGTTAAGCGTGCATTTATTTAGCATTTGTGCATAAGTTGCTCATTTTCTCGAACTATACACCTATGCAACTATTTCCCTTTAAGCCTTGGGCCGAGCTTGCTGAAGTTCTTGAGAAGATTTTATGAATTACCTAAGTTAATTCGAGATGTATCGTATACCCGGATTAATACTCAATTAATGAGTAATTGCGTAGTTAATTGCACCTTATCCACACAAGCTCCCGAAGTCGAGGCTCGAAGTGATTCGGGGGTTGAGTTCACCATATGAATAAGGTGATAAAAATAGCATCCGAAATATTCCCTTGTGGAGGTGTTGGAGACTGGATCCACGTGGAGGTGATGTCTAGCTCCAGGTGGAGGTGATGAACTCCCAAGTGGAGGTGATGAAGTCAAGCTCTAGGTGGAGGTGATGAAGACTAGCTCCTGGTGTAGGTGAAGTCTAGCTCCAGGTGGAGGTGATGAACTCCCCGGTGGAGGTGATGAAGTCAAGCTCCAGGTGGAGGTGATGTCTAGCTCCAGGTGGAGGTGATGTAGGCTAGCTCCAGGTAGAGGTGATGAAGACTAGCTCCTGGTGGAGGTGAAGTCTAGCTCCAGGTGGAGGTGATGAACTCCCAGGTGGAGGTAATGTCTAGCTCTAGGTGGAGGTGATGTAGGCTAGCTCCTGGTGGAGGTGAAATCTAACTCCAGGTGGAGGTGATGAACTCCCCGGTGGAGGTGATGAAGTCAAGTTTCAGGTGGAGGTGATGTCTAGCTCTAGGTGGAGGTGATCTCTAGCTCCAGGTGGAGGTGATGTAGGCTAGCTCCAGGTGGAGGTGATGAAGACTAGCTCCTGGTGGAGGTAAAGTCTAGCTCCAGGTGGAGGTGATGAACCCCTAGGTGGAGGTGATGAACTCCCCGGTGGAGGTGATGAAGTCAAGCTCCAGGTGGAGGTGATGAAGACTAGCTCCTGGTGGAGGTGAAGTCAAGCTCCGAGTGGAGGTGATGTATGCTAGCTCTAGGTGGAGGTGATGAACTCCCCGGTGGAGGTGATGAAGTCAAGCTCCAGGCGGAGGTGATGAACTCCCAGGTGGAGGTGATGAAGTCAATCTCCAGGTGGAGGTGATGTCTAGCTCCAGGTAGAGGTGATGTAGGCTAGCTTCAGGTGGAGGTGATGAAGACTAGCTCTTGGTGGAGGTAAAGTCTAGCTCTAGGTGTAGGTGATGAACCACTAGGTGGAGGTGATGAACTCACCGGTGGAGGTGATGAAGTCAAGCTCCAGGTGGAGGTGATGAAGACTAGCTCCTGGTGGAGGTGAAGTCAAGCTCCGGGTGGAGGTGATGTATGCTAGCTCCAGGTGGAGGTGATGAAGTCAAGCTCCAGGTGGAGGTGATGAACTCCCAGGTGGAGGTGATGAACTCAAGCTCCAGGTGGAGGTGATGTAGGCTAGCTCCAGGTGGAGGTGATGAAGACTAGCTCCTGGTGGAGGTGAAGTCTAGCTCCAGGTGGAGGTGATGAAGTCAAGCTCTAGGTGGAGGGGATGTCTAGCTCAAGGTAGAAGTGATGTCTAGCTCCAGGTGGAGGTGATGAACTCCCCGGTGGAGGTGATGATGTCAAGCTCCAGGTGGAGGTGATGAGCTCCCAGGTGGAGGTGATGAAGTCAAGCTCCAGGTGGAGGTGATGTCTAGCTCCAGGTGGAGGTGATGTAGGCTAGCTCCTGGTGGAGGTGAAGTCTAGTTCTAGGTGGAGGTGATGAACTCCCCGGTGGAGGTGATGAAGTCAAGCTCCAGGTGGAGGTGATGTCTAGCTCCAGGTAGAGGTGATGTAGGTTAGCTCCAGGTGGAGATGATGAAGACTAGCTCCTGGTGGAGGTGAAGTCTAGCTCCAGGTGGAGGTGATGAACTCCCAGGTGGAGGTGGAGGTGGAGGTGAAGTCTAGCTCCAGGTGGAGGTGATGAACTCCCAGGTGGAGGTGAAGTCAAGCTCCGGGTGGAGGTGATGTAGGCTAGCTCCAGGTGGAGATGATGAAATCACCAGTGGAGGTGATGAAGTCAAGCTCCAGGTGGAGGTGATGAACTCCCAGGTAGAGGTGATGAAGTCAAGCTCCAGGTAGAGGTGATGTCTAGCTCCAGGTGGAGGTGACGTAGGCTAGCTCCAGGTGGAGGTTATGTATGCTAGCTCCTGGTGGAGGTGAAGTCTAGCTCCAGGTGGAGGTGATGAACTCCCCGGTGGAGGTGATGAAGTCAAGCTCCAGGTGGAGGTGATGAAGACTAGCTCCTGGTGGAGGTGAAGTCAAGCTCCGAGTGAAAGTGATGTAGGCTAGCTCCAGGTGGAGGTGATGAACTCCCCGGTGGAGGTGATGAAGTCAAGCTCCAGGTGGAGGTGATGAACTCTCAGGTGGAGTTGATGAATTCAAGCTCCAGGTAGAGGTGATGTCTAGCTCCAGGTGGAGGTGATGTAGGCTAGCTCCAGGTGGAGGTGATGAAGACTAGCTCCTGGTGGAGGTGAAGTCTAGCTCCAGGTGGAGGTGATGAAGTCAAGCTCTAGGTGGAGGGGATGTCTAGCTCCAGGTGGAGGTGATGTCTAGCTCCAGGTGGAGGTGATGTCTAGCTCCAGGTGGAGGTGATGAACTCCCCGGTGGAGGTGATGAAGTCAAGCTCCAGGTGGAGGTAATGAGCTCCCAGGTGGAGGTGATGAAGTCAAGCTCCAGATGGAGGTGATGTCTAGCTCCAGGTGGAGGTGATGTAGGCAAGCTCCTAGTGGAGGTGAAGTATAGCTCCAGGTGGAGGTGATGAACTCCCCGGTGGAGGTGATGAAGTCAAGCTCCAGGTGGAGGTGACGTCTAGCTCCAGGTGGAGATGATGTCTAGCTTCAGGTGGAGGTGATGTAGGCTAGCTCCAGGTGGAGGTGATGAAGACTAGCTCCTAGTGGAGGATAGGAAAAAGGCAGCAGTTAAGGACTATGAAGATAACATATTGCCCGATTTTGGTTTTAAGAGTTATGTGATGGCTTTCACAGTGGCAGCGAAGGCACTTTTAGAGAACAACCCTGATTTTGATCTCGAATCATTACGTAATAATCTGCGAACTTTCATCCGCGAGAATCCTCCGAGCCCAAATAATAACTTGAAACTTGTGTTTGAGCCCCTTGGCACTGAGCATGAGTTCCTTGTATCTCCCCAGGTAAATGAAGAGGATGTTCTTATGGTATCAATGGAGCTGGAATCCATCTTGATAGCAGATCCCACACCACCAAGAGCGGGTAATATTGGAGCAGAAAATGAAGAGTATGATCCCATTAACCCTACAATGTAGTTGTAGGGTTAATTAGTTGGACTATTTCATAACTCTTAGCTTGTTATCACCTTTGTGTAGCCTTTTCCATGTAAGGGCTTATTAGTAGGACTTTTGTTGAACATTTTGTGCTCGGTAATTTCTTCATGAGTTGGGAATTGAATTTATATTTCATGTTTGATTGACCTGTTCTTGTGTACCTCGATATTCATTCAACTTAGGTTGAGACTAGCTCAACTCATCTGTGAATATTATCGAAGTGTTCGACTTAGATTGAGGTTACCTCGATTCATCTGCGAACTTGAGTCGATGATTGTTCAACTTAGACTGAGGCAAGCTTGGTTCATTTGTGAACTTGAGTTGTATTGAGTTTGATCTGGCCTTATTAGTATCGACTCTTGTTCAACTTAGATCAAGGCTAACTTGACTTATTTGTGAACATGGTCGATGATTGTTCGACTTAGACCGAGGCCAGCTCGATTCATCTGCGAACTTTATTTATATTGAGCTTGGCTAGTGGTTGTTACTAACCCAACTTAAGTTTAAATCAAAACTACTTGTGGGATTTCACAACACTCCCGAAGCTCAGAGCTTGGTTAGTAGGTCGGAACCCTTCTAACAAGCTATATTATCTGCTGATGAGTGTGTAAATTCACAAGTTTGGCACTAGTTTTGGAGAGTTTTGATGTGGAAATAGGTGGAAAACCTATATATATTGTGAATTAGCATGAATCAGGTGTTAGTGGAGCTATTTGAGTGGTTTTCTTAGCAAAAACGGAGTGAAAGTGCCAAGAATCGAAGAGACGGAGTCGAAGCCATGCGAACCGCCTAAGAAATAGGAGGGTTCGACCTGGTTGGAGGAGGGTTCGACCTCTCCAGCAGGTCGAACCAGCATTGCTGAGCTTACAGAAGAAGGTTCGACCACGACTCAAGTGGTTCGACCTGTCCATCAGGTTGAACCATGGTCGAATCAGTTCGCAGAAAAGAGGATTCGACCACGACGTTTGAGTTCGACTTGCCAGTTGGTCGAATCGGGAGCGGAAATTGTCCAGTGATGAGGTTCGACCTGGGGTTCGACCAAGTCCGGAGTTGTTCGACCTGTTCAAGAGGTCAAACCAGTGCAGAATTCTTCCAGTAGCGGGGTTCGACTTGGGGTTCGACCTGTGGCCAGTTGTTCGACCTGTTTGACGAGGTCGAACCTACATGCGAAACTTACCTTATCCGGATTTTCGAGGCCGAAACGCGTGAGATCACTTAGAAAGCCCATTCCAAGCCCTAGAGATGTGATTACAAGTATAAAAGAAGGCTCATACAGAGAATAAAGGAGCTTTTGATCATCAATCATAAGAGAGACAAGAGTAGAGGTGGTGATCCATCCGGAGGGCTGTGACAGAAGTTCGCTGAAGGTTCAAGTAAGAATGATCAATCTAACCATGATTGTTCCTAGATCAATCATGAGCTAGAACCGCCTTGGTAGTTCTAGGGTTATGAAAGTTTCATGATGTAATTCATATTTCGTGTGTAAAACTCCGTACAACACTACCTGTGGTTTGTTTTATATAAGATTGCATATTTAATCCATACTCATAGTCGTTTTGTGCATCAATGATCATTGTGTAGAGTCTGAATACATAACATGGTTATTGGTTGAGTGCGTTCACTACTGAGCAGGGTTTATTGTTATAATTCTAAGTGAAGGGATTCCGAAGTCTTATTAGAACCGTCTTATATGAATATTCATTAATTGAATTAAATTCGGGTTGATGAATAGGATGAAGAGTATAACTTTATAGTACCTAAAAAGGGAGATCAAATCGGGTTAGATTCTAGACGTAGAAGATAATTGATTATGATAGTACCTAGAAAGGGGGGTGAAGTATATCTCTTGCTCTGAGATTATTCACACGTGTCAAGCACATATTTACTTGTGTCTATAGAGTAAACTTGCATGGTCTAGTGTTGCGTCCACAAACCACAGGGCAGAGTCGGACACCATCACATGAAAATACGAATTGCTAGTGAAACTGGATGACCAGACGAACTACCTACTATTCTTCTTGATCACAACTCACTTTTCTCTACTCTTACTATTTCTTTTTGCTATTTCGATTAGAAGTCATTATTCCTTAAACCTTTACAATTACCAAACATAGTCTAAAGTATACTAGAATATAATGAAATTGATATTTAACCGTCCCGTGGGTTCGATATTGTAACTTGGTCATCTTCGCGACTACAATTGATATCCTTATACTTGAGGATTAATTTGTGTGTTGAGAAAATCCCTATCAAGTTCTTGGCGCCGTTACCGGGGACGGCGTAAAATATCTTTTTTGTATTATTTCTAGTTTATTAGGACTATTTACCTTGTTTTGTTGTTTTCTTTCTTATCCGTTTTAGGTGTATGCTCACAAGATCAAAGAAAGGTAATCTTGAACTGTATAATCCTGAGATTGGAGCATTATCAAGAAGGAAGAAGAAGAATAAGAGCAAGGCAAAGACAATTGACCCAACTGAAGCTCTGAATTTTGGAGTCAAGGTTGACGAGCAGATTTCGCAAACGATTGAGGCTACAACTGAAGTTAATTTGGAAGTAAGAACAGTCAACATGGCAGCGAATCCGGATAATCTAGCCATCCGAGAGGTTTTCAGAAATAATGGGGCTGGAAATTATGAGCTTTTAGGAACAAGGGGAACTAACACAGCTTTCGATCTTCATCCCGCTCTTATTAGCATGATTTAAAGAAACTCCTTTTCAGGAGGGTCTTTCGAGGATCCGCAGCAGCATCTGAACAAGTTCGTGGGTTATGCAAGTACTCAAAAAGACGTAGGAGAACATGAAGATGCTAGGAAGATCCTTTTGTTCAAATTCTCGCTTACTGAAAAGGCGAGGGATTGGTACGATACTATTAACGCAGCTGAGTGCACCACGTGGGAGCAATTGAAGTTAAGGTTCTTGGAAAGGTATATGCCACCTTCGAAGGTGTTCAAGATGAAGCAAGATATTAACCAATTTGCTATTAGTGGAGGTGAGAAATTTCATGAAGCGTGGGATAGATTCAAGGACATGCTCAGAAAGTGCCCTCAACATGGGTTATCTAAAGCCCAATATATCAGTATATTATATAATGGATTGGACTGTGAATCAAGAGTGTTACTTGATGCTTCTTCTAATGGAGCATTGCTTACAAAGTCATCCGTTGAGGCCGAGAAATTGTTTGAAGACATATCGATAAATTCGAGGGATTGGCCTACTGATAGAGTTAGAGGTACGTATGTCCTTGGAAAGGTAGCTCAGGTTGAACAAGCAATGGTGAAAACAAAGAGAGAGGAAGAGATCGTTTCGAGCTTGTCCAATATCAGCAAGCTACTTGAGTCTCAACAGAAGCAGATCAGCGAGATATCTCAACGAGTGCCAATCATGCAGCAAGAGATGATGAATAATGGAACCATCCAAGAAGAATTGGAGGAAACAAATTATGCCATGGGTCAAAGTATTCAAGGAACGAGGTACCCAAATCAAGGAAACCGGAATTACCAAGGGAACTATCGAGGAAACTTTAACAATCGTGGTTCCTCTGGTAGTTATCAACAGCAACCAAGGAGGCTCGAATTTTCATGGAGCAATACGAACAATGCAGTGCAACTTCCGATGGGTGTTGATCCGGGAGAAAAGGTGGAAGAAGGTAAGCCTGGTTTTGAGGATACTGTGAACAGGTACATGGTAAAGAATGATGAAAGAGTGAACCGCCTTGAGGCCAAACTTGAGAAAAAGATTGATGATCACCACAGAGATTTGTCCACTCAAGTGAAAGATCTCACGTTGTTGATGGGTACAATTGCAGAGAATGTGAACACATTGACTCAATCTGTAGGCAAAGGGAAGTTTCCGTCTCAGAGTATAGAGAATCTGAAGTCGTGTAATGCCATGACACTGAGGTCGGAAATGCAGTACGAGGGACCGATGAGGCCGGAATCAAAGTTGGAATTTTCTAAGCCTCGGTTCGATCAACACTCAGAGGGTTCAACCTGGCATACAGGTCGAACCATGGTGAACCTCATCAGCAAGAGCACTCTGTTTTGTCGCAGGAACGGTTCGACCAACACTCAGAGGGTTCGTCCTGGCATACAGGTCGAACCATGGTCGAACCTCATCAGCAAGAGCACTCTGTTTTGTCGCAGGAACGGTTCAACCACGATCGTAATTGTTCGACCAACCCATCAGGTCGAACCCAGGTCGAACCGGAGGATAGAAACTATACAGTGAAGCGGTTCGACCTCGGGGGCAATTGTTCGACCTCCAATGTTGGTCGAACCTAAGTCGAACCTCAAGAGCAGAATGAGATCAGTCTTCCAAGAGAGAGGTTCGACCAATACAAACTTGGTTCGACCTCTCAAACAGGTCGAACAATGGTCGAACCTCGCCAAGATGTTTTGATTGATGCACCTGATGTTCCTTTTGATGTCGATGCGACTCCAGTGGTACGAAATGAGCAAAGTACAGATATAATAGCTGAGAAAAAATGGGAAAGAGCTAAGCGATTAAGAGCCAAAAAGGAGAAAGCGGAGAAGGTTGATCGTGATGAATGGGGGATTCCCAAAACAAAGATACCTCCACCGTTTTCCTACAAGCTAGTGAAGAAGGGATTGGAAGAGAAGTTCAAGAAGTTTTCAGAGATAATGAACAAGATAAGCTTGAACATCCATTTTTCAGAGGCAATCATGGAGATGCCATATTATTCTCGATTCTTTAAAGACATATTGATGAAGAAGCGAAGCTTAACCAGAGTTGAAACGGTAAACTTATCTGAGAATTGTAGTTCAATTATTCAAAAGAAGTTGCCACCAAAGATGAAAGATCCGGGGAGCTTTACTATTCTATGTGAGATCAGGAAGGGGCCAGCACGGCGAGCTTTGTGCGATCTAGGGGCAAGCATCAATTTGATGCTGTTGTCCATCTTTCAGAGGCTTGGTTTGGGGGAGTTGACCCCGACAACTGTTGCTTTCCAATTGGCAGATAGATCAATGACGTTTCCGAAAGGTATTGTTGAAGATATTCTTGTAAAGGTGGAGAAGCTAGTATTTCCTGTGGATTTTCTTGTACTAGAAATGGATGATGACAAGGATAATGTTCCTTTAATCTTGGGGAGGCCATTCCTTGCTACGGCTGGAGCTATGATAGATGTTCGGAAGGGAGAACTTAAGCTGCGAATGGACAAAGAAGAAGTACTTTTCAACTTAGACAAAGCAATGAAAATGCCAATGGAGTCCCAGTGTTATAGTATTGACGTGGTGGAGGAGATTGTGATAGAGGATATGTCTCTGATCTTGTCAAAGGATCCTCTTGAGACATGTTTGATGGAGTCTCTTACTTATCCCACTACGGAGCTTGACGGACTTTCTAACGAGGTATGTATTGAATTTCTTGAAAATTTACTTGCTTTGGGTGATGACAAGTTTGAATTGGAAAGAACTAAGGTGGAAGAAGTCAAATTGACCAGGAAGTACTTGCCTTTGGATAACGAAAGCGCTCCAATGGAAGAAAGGAAAGAGGAGTTGAAACCATTGCCGGAACACTTGAAGTACGCTTTTCTTGGTGATAATGCAAAATATCCGGTAATTGTATCTTCTTCCCTTAATGATGATCAACTTGAGGAGTTATTAGATGTCTTAAGGAAGTACAAGTCTGCAATAGGGTGGTCACTTGATGATTTGAAAGGTATTAGTCCTTCGTATTGTATGCATCGGATTAGGTTGTTGGATGAAGCCAAGGCGAGTGTTCAAAATCAGCGTAGGGTGAATCCCGCAATTCAAGAGGTGATAAGAAAGTAAATCCTTACGTGGCTGGATGCTGGAATTATATATCCTATTAGTGATAGTCCCCATGTGAGTCCATTGCATGTAGTTGCTAAAAAGGGGGGCATGACTGTAGTGAAAGCTGAGGATGGAGAAGCTATAGCCACGAGGATTCCTACGGGATGGCGTACATGTGTGGATTACAGGAAATTAAATGAGAACACGTGTAAGGACCATTTTTCTCTTCCTTTTATGGATCAAATGTTAGATCGTCTTGCAGGGTATGAGTTTTATTATTTCTTGGATGGATACTCGGGGTACAACCAAATCATGATTGCTCCCGAGGATCAAGAAAAGACCACTTTTACTTGCCCCTACGGGACCTTTGCTTTTAGGAAGATGCCGTTTGCATTGTGTAATGCGCCTGCTACTTTTCAGAGATGCATGATGGCGATTTTTGATGGTTTGATAGAAAAGATCATGGAGGTGTTCATGGACGATTTTTCAGTTTTTGGTTCTTCTTTTGATATTTGTTTGTCTAACCTTGCTATTGTTTTGAAGAGGTGTCAAGAAACTAATCTTGTCTTGAATTGGGAGAAGTGCCACTTCATGGTGAAGGATGGGATTGTTCTTGGGCATCATGTTTCCGCCAAGGGATTGCAAGTAGATCGTGCTAAAGTGGTGGCAATTGAGAAGCTTCCACCACCGACCAATGAAAGAGGAGTGCGGTCCTTCCTTGGACACGCTGGTTTTTACAGGAGATTCATAAAAGACTTCTCAAAATACTCTAAGCCCTTATCTCATTTACTTGAAAAGGATATTCCTTTTGTGTTTAATGATGAGTGTCTAACAGTTTTTCAAGTTTTGAAGGAGGCGCTAATTACTGCCCCTATCTTGATCACACCGGACTGGACTCAACCGTTTGTACTTATGTGTGATGCAAGTGATGTAGCACTGGGTGTGGTGCTCGGGCAGCTAAGGGAGAAGAAGTTCTGCGCCATTTACTACGCGAGTAAGACTTTCGATGTGGCACAGAAGAATTACACGGTGACTGAAAATGAGTTTTTGGCTGTTGTGTATGCATTCGATAAGTTTCGTCAGTATTTGGTTGGCATGAAGACGATTGTGTATACGGATCATTCAGCGATTCGATATTTGATGGAGAAGAAGGAGACAAAGACTAGAATTATAAGGTGGATTCTACTACTTCAGGAGTTTGACATGGAGATTCGGGATAAGAAAGGAACAGAAAATGTGTTGGCAGATCACTTGTCAAGGTTGGAGACTAGGGAGCATTGTGATAATTCTTTTGAGTATATTGAAGAGATGTTCCCTGATGAGAAGATCATGGCTGTGGCTGTTGAAGGGATTGAGCGAGCGTGTGTGGTTGCAGCGCAAGGTATGGATCCATGGTACGCGGATTATGTTAATTACATTGTCATTGGAGAAATTCCAAGGGATCTCAACCGATATCAACTTGCGAAATTTAGGAGGAAAGTTGAGACATTTATTTGGTATGATCCGTTTGTTTACAAGATATGTACAGATTCTATTGTCCGAAGATGTGTACCCGAGATGGAAATGGAGAGTGTGCTTGAGTTTTGCCATGCACAACCAAATGGGGGGCATTTCGGAGCGCAAAAGACTGCAGCTAAGGTACTTCAATCCGCTCTCTATTGGCCTACATTGTTTAGAGATTGTGAGAGCTATGTGGCGTCTTACGATAGATGTCAGCGCATGGGAAATATAGGTAGGAGAAATGAGATGCCACTGCAGCCTAGCATAGTTGTGGAGATATTTGATGTATGGGTGATCGATTTTATGGGGCCTTTTCCCCCGTCGAATGGGTTTCTCTACATTCTTCTTGCTGTGGATTATGTTTCAAAGTGGGTGGAAGCGATTCCTACTCGTGTAAATGACTCGAAAATTGTTTTATCTTTCTTGAAGAAGCATATTTTTGCCCGTTATGGAGTTCCTAGAGCACTAGTTAGTGATGGAGGTTCCCACTTCGTCAATAAATTTCTTGAGAAGGTGCTTAAGGATTATGGTGTTAAGCATAGGGTTACTACACCCTATCATCTGCAAGCGAATGGGCAAGCAGAGGTCTCCAACCGTCAAGTCAAACAGATTCTGGAGAAAGTGGTAGGAACTAATAGAAAGGATTGGGCTATGAAGCTCGATGATGTGTTATAGGGGTTCCGAACCGCTTACAAGACGGTGTTAGATATGTCACCGTATCAAATTGTCTATGGGAAGCCGTGCCACTTACCTGTAGAGATTCAACACAAAGCATTTTGGGCTTTGCGACGCTTGAACTTGACCCTCAAGGATGTAAAGGAGTTGAGGATAACTCACATGAATCAGTTGGATGAGTTTAGGAGTCGTGCTTACAAGAATTCAGAAATTTATAAGGAAAGAATGAAGAGGTGGCATGATTCTAAGATCTCATACAAGGAGTTCAAGCAAGGAGATGAGGTACTACTTTTTAACTCTCGATTGAAGCTTTTTGCAGGTAAGTTGAAGTCTAAGTGGACGGAACCGTTCATGATTCATCGAGCCTTAGAAAGGGGGAGTTTTGAGCTTATTGACAAATATGGAGACGTTATCGCGGCGAATGGGCATCGGTTGAAGCATTATAAGTCGCCGGATGATGCGTGTGTCATTTTTTATGATACCTTAATATGATTTGGTACCGTCGTGACTCTCCGACGTTAAATATGAGCGCTTGTTGAGAGCTTACTCTTCAGTTTTATTACTTTATTTCTTTTGTGTGAGTAAGAAATTTTTATATTTGACGTGCTTACTTTTTGGCAATTACATCTCTTTGCAAACTTAGTTTCGACTGTAGTTTCTCCTAAGTTTGGGGGGGTGTGATGTACTTACCTCGATAAGCACCGACAATATAATCTTTTCTTTGTATTGTTTGTTAGGGGAGTTGGTTTTTGCGGCCATATTGAAATTTTAATCAATTTTGATGTGATGATTTTTTACAACTTGCCTAATGTTCAATGGTTTTTGGTTGTGTTTTCTTTTACGGAGTTACTCATGAATGATGTCTTGTGGAACAATTTTTGAAGTTGTGCTCTAGATTGTACCTAATGAGTTGTGTTGAAGCTTGAAGTGTGTAGTGAATGAAGAACACTCAGTTTTGAAAGTCAGAAGGATGTTTCTACTAACGCCAGGAGTGGTTCGACCAGTGCCGGAGGTCGAACAAAAGCAGAGGAAGTCGAATCAGAGTCGAAAGTTGTCCAGTGAGGTGGTTCGACCTAAGCCATATTTGTTCGACTTGTTTAGAAGGTCGAACCTGAGGTCGAACCAGTCAGTTCAAGGCACTCTGTTTTCCAGAAAATGGGTTCGACCAATTCAAGGATTGTTCGACCTGATCAGCAAGTCGAACCCAGGTCGAACCGAGAAGAGCATTTATCCAGAAGGTAGGTTCGACCTCGTCATCCATTGTTCGACCTGTTCAGCAGGTCGAACCTGAGGTCGAACCAAGCCAGGTACGCAACTTAAGTTCGATTTTTCGGAGGGTTCGATCACTTTTTCGAAACACCAAACCTCGAACCCTCTTCGAACCTCTACACCTTTACACAAATTCTTCGATTACACTTGATTGCACACTGATTACACAACATTACACTTTGAATTTACGAATTGGGCGCGGATTTGGGCGATTTTCGTCGTAAATTAGGGCTTCAGTCGCGACATTCTTGTGTGTGTGTGATTTTGATCGGTTGTTCACCATGGGCAAGTCAAAAGGTATGCTTTTCCAACTCAATTACTCTAGGATTGAAGGTTTAGGTATGAAATTCGATGTGAATAAGAGGATTGATGTTGAGTATGGTTGAATTTCATGGTGAATGTTGATATTGTGACTTGTTTCATATGAATTCTTGTTTGTTGGTTGAGAATGTTTGATTATAGATTGAACTTGATGGTTTATGTGAATTGATCAACAATATTGTGCAACTATTAGGACAAGCATGTTAGTTTGGTTGAATTGGTACTCGAATTGGAGTAGTTCATGTTCTGAATTGTTGAAACTATTATGAATTGCTTGAATTGTTGATGCATGCTTGTTGGTTATTTAAAGAAGGTTGATTGAAGATGTTTTGAGCATGTTGAATAAGCAATTGGTGTTGAGACGATAGTTGGAGTGATTATGCATTGATGCTTGAAGTCTTGAGTAGAGTATGTGATGTGCTAGTAAAATACTTGCTTTCTTGTCTTGTTGGTTGGATTGAAGTATTTGTTTTCAGGAAAGGGACAAGGATCAAGTAAAGGTAAAGGAAAGGCAGAGGAGGAAAGATCGAAGAAGAGGCATGACAGGCCTTCAAATTTGGACAAAGTGACAAGGAAACTGAGGCTACAAGATTATTTACCCAAAAATTTCAAGATCCAGATGCAAGATTGGGATGAGATCAAAGAGAAGTGGGAAGAAGTTTCAGACAAGATAGCTCGCACTCGATACCAAGATAATGAAGCGATGAGGATAATGAGAGTAGGGGATGACATATTTTAGATGTTCGATCAAGTAGGGATCCGAAGATTCATGGAGTTGAAGAGACCGACGTACTTCCATGTTACAGCGGAAGTAGTTTGCTCATTTGAGATGGAGAAGGACCCGCTTGGGTACCCATATCAGTGTACGTTTCAGCTTGGCGGAGTGAGTAGGAGATGGACGTCTGAGGATTTTAATGAGTTGTTTGAGACGCCTTTAGAGATCCCTCGATTGAAAAATACTGCATTCAGTGCAAATCGGTTTTGGAGGGAGATCACCAGGGAGATTCGAGATTATAAGACCAGACAGGCTCGTGCTTCCGCAATAAAGAACCCAGTCTTGAGGTACATGGACTGCGTCCTGAGCAACACGTTATTCGCCCGCTCGGAGGGGAGTGTTGTGCCTAGAGGAGAGCTTTACGCCCTGTGGTGTATACTAAACGGGGTGCAGTTCAATGTTGGAGCTTATTTCATTGCGCAGCTGCATCGATTCAAGACCATTGGATTTCAAAAGGTGAATATTGGAGGGTTACTGACGATCGTGGCTGAGCATTACAACTTGGATCTCACCGGCATTACACCAGTAGAAGGAGAACCCGATTTGATGATGATCACGTGCGTGAAGGGAGGATTTGCCCATTTTAGAGATGGAGATTGGTTCTTCACGAGGGGTCTCAAGCCTTTCGAATTTATGTTCCCCTTCGACGTGAGCAACTTGACAACTATTCGAGTAGCAAGGAATAGATTGATGAATTCTCTCAGACATATCGCCTTATCCGTGGCAGTGAAGTCGGGTGGTGATTGGAAAGCGGTAGCGCAGATGTGTACTAAGGGGAGGATGGCTGAGTTACAGCAGATCATTAATCAAGGAAAGTTCCGTCCACCTCAGCCACAACAGCCTGAAGAGGAGGATCAGGTAGATGAGCAACCGGAGATGGAGATTTCGAAAGAAGAGCAGCATGACGCGCCTCAGCATGCTCTGGTACCGCAGCGGCAGCGAGCAGTCCCAGATACACGGGAGCAGCTTCGCTTGATTCATGAGCAGCTGATCGCGGTAGTAGCTGCACAGCAGGAGACGAACAAGCAGCTCGCGCTCGCTAACGCCAACTACGCCACGCTGAATGACAGGTACTCTGCCTTGGATGAGCGTGTTGGTAGAGTGAGTAGTCGAGTGGATATGATGGATAGACACATTACCAGTCTGTGCCGAGCTGTGGAGAATAGGATGGATGAGGATGACAAAGATGATGATGAGGATGATGATGCTCCTAAGGAGTAGTTTCAGGTTTTCTTTTGGCTTCTCCGATTCATCTTATCTCCCATTCTTCTTTTTATTCTTACAGATTGGGGTGTGATTCATGTGTGAGTGGCATGTACTTGATATAGTTGATCTTGTATGAGTGATTTGTATATGGGTTGTTGATTCTGTGCATTCATGTGTTTACGTGTTTATTTTCATTGAAAGAGCATGTATAATTTGTTAAGTATATGGAATTCATGAGGAATTGATCTTGATTATGTACTATGAGGAGTACTAGGAATTGATTACCTATGTGAGGATTTGAGCCTCTATCATGATTGATCATGATAGTTTATTTTTGAGAGAATCATTCGTATGAACGTATTCTAGAACTTGGCTTGGAGTCTTGTGTGAAACTTACAATTGAAGAAATATTAGGACATGATCTTAGGCCATTTTTGATTAATTTAGTCACTTAGCCAAATTTTACCTTTTCTAATGATTTTATAAACCTTTGGTAGCCCTGTTTGAGCCTTTTAAAAGCTTTTTCTTTGGCAAGCCAAATTAAAGAGCCTTAATTACCTTATTTGAGCTTTGAAAATACCCTATTCATTGGTAGAGAGAGTAAGGTGAATAAGTGTACAAGAAGAAAAGGAAGATGGAGTGAGGTTTAGTAAGAAAAGTACATGGTTAAATCTTGTTAGGGGTAGTGCCTGAAATTGGTACCCCGAATTGCTTATACATGGGGCTTGAAGTTTTAAAAAGTAGCCGAATGATGTTCGAGAAGGGTAGTGCCTACAACTGGTACCCGAACGATCAAAAGAAGAATGATGTTGATGCAAGGAAGAGAAGGAAAATCGGATATTGCAAGTGCAAGAGAAGAATTGGAGGAGAATATGAAGCCGAATGAGAAATTAAGAACCTCCAAGGTAACTCTCTACTAGTGTCTTAAGTCACTATGTCCAAATTTTCCTACTCTTTCCAAAGAGCCAACATTACAACCTAGAAACAAGTCCTTTGTGATCCTAGTATTAATTTGATGTGAGTTGCTTTTTGAGACCTTTGCCAAGCTTATGGTTACGCGTGAATATGAATTGATATGAGTGTTTATACTAGCTTATAGTGCCTCACGCACGTGAGCGAAAGAGAGTAAAGACTTATCTTGTCAGCTAGATTACTTAGTACTCCGAATGGTGTGTGATTGGATTGATTTTACATGAGTGAAATATATGATGCAAGTAATTCTTGTTTGATTCAATGAAGTGGCATGTGTAATATGTGTTGTACTTGATCTTGTTGAATTATACACGACTCCTGTGGTTTAAATTGGTTGCCTCGGGACGAGCAGCATGCAAGTTTGGGGGTTTGATGAGTGTGTAAATTCACAAGTTCGGCACTATGTTTTGTGCTAGTTTTGGAGAGTTTTGATGTGGAAATAGGTGGAAAACCTATATATATTGTGAATTAGCATGAATCAGGTGTTATTGGAGCTATTTGAGTGGTTTTCTTAGCAAAAATGGAGTGAAAGTGCCAAGAATCGAAGAGACGGAGTCGAAGCCATGCGAACCGCCTAAGAAATAGGAGGGTTCGACCTGGTTGGAGGAGAGTTCGACCTCTCCAGCAGGTCGAACCAGCATTGCTGAGCTTACAGAAGAAGGTTCGACCACGACTCAAGTGGTTCGACTTGTCCATCAGGTCGAACCATGGTCGAACCAGTTCGCAGAAAAGAGGATTCGACCACGATGTTTGAGTTCGACTTGCCAGTTGGTCGAATCGGGAGCGGAAATTGTCCAGTGATGAGATTCGACCTGGGGTTCGACCAAGTCCAGAGTTGTTCGACCCGTTCAAGAGGTTGAACCAGTGCATAATTCTTCCAGTAGCAGGGTTCGACTTGGGGTTCGACCTGTGGCTAGTTGTTCGACCTGTTTGACGAGGTCGAACCTACGTGCGAGAACTTACCTTATCCGGATTTTCGAGGCCAAAACGCGTGAGATCACTTAGAAAGCCCATTCCAAGCTCTAGAGACGTGATTACAAGTATAAAAGGAGGCTCATACAGAGAATAAAAGGAACTTTTGATCATCAATCATAAGAGAGACAAGAGTAGAGGTGGTGATCCATCCGTAGTGCTGTGACAGAAGTTCGCTGAAGGTTCAAGTAAGAATGATCAATCTAACCATGATTGTTCCTAGATCAATCATGGGCTAGAACCGCCTTGGTAGTTCTAGGGTTATGAAAGTTTCATGATGTAATTCATATTTCGTGTGTAAAACTCCGTACAACACTACCTGTGGTTTGTTTTATATAAGGTTGCATATTTAATCCATACTCATAGTCGTTTTGTGCATCAATGATCGTTGTGTAGAGTCTGAATACATAACATGGTTATTGGTTGAGTGCGTTCACTACTGAGCAGGGTTTATTGTTATAATTTTAAGTGAAGGGATTCCGAAGTCTTATTAGAACCGTCTTATATGAATATTCATTACTTGAATTAAATTAGGGTTGATGAATAGGATGAAGAGTATAACTTTATAGTACCTAAAAAGGGAGATCAAATCGGGTTAGATTCTAGACGTAGAAGATAATTGATTATGATAGTACCTAGAAAGGGGGGTGAAGTATATCTCTTGCTCCGAGATTATTCACACGTGTCAAGCGCATATTTACTTGTGTCTATAGAGTAAACTTGCATGGTCTAGTGATGCGTCCACAAATCACAGGGCAGAGTCGGACACCATCACATGAAAATACGAATTGCTAGTGAAACTGGATGACCCGACGAACTACCAACTATTCTTCTTGATCACAACTCACTTTTCTCTACTCTTACTATTTCTTTTTGCTATTTCGATTAGAGGTCATTATTCCTTAAACCTTTACAATTACCAAACATAGTCTAAAGTATACTAGAATATAACGAAATTGATATTTAACCGTCCCGTGGGTTCGATATTGTAACTTGGTCATCTTCGCGACTACAATTGATATCCTTATACTTGAGGATTAATTTGTGTGTTGAGAAAACCCCTATCATCTGCCAGGTCCATAAGCTTATTTAGTATATTGATATTTCCATAACCTTAATAGCACGGAAATATCATAGCCATTTCATTACCAGCTAAGTTAATATATTATGTTATCTCAAGCTGATAAGCAATTTTGGAGATATATATTAGCCAGGCTAAAATAGAATTTTGTCAAGACTTTATCAGCTAGGCTAAAAACACGAATTTGGAGAAATTATCAGCTAAATTGAATAATAATTTAAGAAAATTAATCAGCAAGGCTGATACGTGAAATTGGAGAAATTATCAGCTGAACTGAATAATAATTTTTGAAAATTAATCAGCTAGGCTGATCATGAAATTGGAGAAATTATCAGCTAAGCTGGATTTTAATTTATGAAAATTAATCAGCTAGGCTGAAACAAGAAATTGGATAAGTTATCAGCTAAGCGGGATATTAATTTTTGAAAATTAACCTGCTCGGCTGAAACATGAAATTGGATAAGTTATCAGCTAAGCTGAGTATTAATTTCTGGAAATTAATCAGCTAGGCTGAAACATGAAATTGAATAAATTATCAGCTAAGCTGAATATTAATTTTTAGAAATTAATCAGCTAGGCTGAAACATGAAATTTGATAAATTAACAGCTAAGCTGAATATTAATTTTTAAAAATTAACCAGCAAGGCTGAATCATGAAATTTGATAAATTAACAGCTAAGCTGAATATTAATTTTTGGAAATTAATCAGCTAGGCTGAATCATGAAATTTGATAAATGATCAGCTAAGTTGAATATTAATTTTTGGAAATTAATCAGCTAGGCTGAATCATGAAATTTGATAATTTAACAGCTAAGCTGAATATTAATTTTTGGAAATTAATCAGCTAGGCTGAATCATGAAATTTGACAAATCAACAGCTAAGCTGAATATTAATTTTTGGAAATTAATCAGCTAAGCTGAATCATGAAATTTGATAAATCAACAGCTAAGCTAAATATTAATTTTTTGGAAATTGATCAGCTAGGCTGAATCATGAAATTTGATAAATTATCAGCTAAGCTGAATATTAATTTTTGGAAATTAATCAGCTAGGCTGAATCATGAAATTTGACAAATCAACAGCTAAGCTGAATATTAATTTTTGAAAATTAATCAGCTAGGCTGGATCGTGAAATTTGATAAATTAACAGCTAAGCTGAACATTAACTTCTGGAAATTAATTAGCTAGGCTGAATCATGAAATTTGGTAATTGAACAGCTAAGCTGAATATTAATTTTTGAAAATTGATCAGCTAGGCAAAATCAAGAAATTTAATAAATTATCAGCTAAGCTGAATATTAATTTTTGAAAATTAATCAGCTAGGCTGAATCATGAAATTTGATAAATTACCAGCTAAGCTGAATATTAATTTTTGGAAATTAATCAGCTAAGCTTAATCATGAAATTTGAGAAATTCTCAGCTAAGCTGAATATTAATTTTTGGAAATTAATCAGCTAGGCTGGATCGTGAAATTTGATAAATGATCAGCTAAGCTAAATATTAATTTAGTAAAATCAGCAGCTATGCTGAATAATAACTAACTTTTCACTCCAAAATTATTTGGATAATATGACATGTAAACTTTGGGAACTTATTTAATCAGAAAATTATAAGACGAGTTGATGTATTACCTTTGAGAATTTTGAGAACGTTGCTTATGTGAACTTAATTATAAAGCTTAGCTGTAAAAACTTGTGAAGAGCTGAGCAGATAACTTTGGTGAGGGACCAGCTCAGCTACTGAAACTGGTCGAGCTGAGCTGCCAACTTTGAGAAGAACCAGCTCAGCTGTTGACACTGGTGAAAGTCAAGTTGAGCTAGTAAATGTGGTGAGGTACTAGCTCAGCTGCTGAAATTGGTGAAGGTCATGCTGAGCTGATAAGTTTGGTAAGGTACCAGCTCAGCTATTGAAACTGGTGAAAGTCTAGCTGAGCTAGTAAATGTGGTGAGGTACTAGCTCAGCTGCTGAAATCGGTGAAGGTCATGCTGAGATGATAAGTTTGGTAAGGTACCAGCTCAGCTGTTGAAACTGGTGAAAGTCTAGCTGAGCTAGTAAATGTGGTGATGTACTAGCTCAGCTGCTGAAATCGGTGAATGTCATGCTGAGTTGATACGTTTGGTAAGGTACCAGCTCAGCTGTTGAAACTGGTGAAAGTCTAGCTGAGCTAGTAAATGTGGTGAGGTACTAGCTCTGCTGCTGAAATCGGTGAAGGTCATGCTGAGCTGATACGTTTGGTAAGGTACCAGCTCAGCTATTGAAACTGGTGAAAGTCTAGCTGAGCTACTAAATGTGGTGAGGTACTAGCTCAGCTGCTGAAATCGGTGAAGGTCATGCTGAGCTGATAAGTTTAGTAAGGTACCAGCTCAGCTGTTGAAACTGGAAAAAGTCTAGCTGAGCTAGTAAATGTGGTGAGGTACTAGCTCTGCTGCTGAAATCAGTGAAGGTCATGCTGAGCTGATAAGTTTGGTAAGGTACCAGCTCAACTGTTGAAACTGGTGAAAGTCTAGCTGAGCTAGTAATGTGGTGAGGTACTAGCTCAGCTGCTGAAATCGATGAAGGTCATGCTGAGCTGATAAGTTTGGTAAGGTACCAGCTCAGCTGTTGAAACTGGTGAAAGTCTAGCTGAGCTAGTAAATGTGATGAGGTACTAGCTCAGCTGCTGAAATCGGTGAAGGTCGTGCTGAGCTGATAAGTTTAGTAAGGTACCAACTCAGCAGTTGAAACTGGAAAAAGTCTAGCTGAGCTAATAAATGTGGTGAGGTACTAGCTCAGCTGCTGAAATCAGTGAAGGTCATGCTGAGCTGATAAGTTTGGTGAGGTACCAGCTCAGCTGTTGAAACTGGTGAAAGTCTAGCTGAGCTAGTAATATGATGAGGTACTAGCTCAGCTGCTGAAATCGGTGAAGGTCATGCTGAGCTGATAAGTTTGGTAAGGTACCAGCTCAGCTGTTGAAACTGGTGAAAGTATAGCTGAGCTAGAAAATGTGGTGAGGTACTAGCTCAGCTGCTGAAATCGGTGAAGGTCATGCTGAGCTGATAAGTTTGGTAAGGTACCAGCTCAGCTGTTGAAACTGGTGAAAGCTTAGCTGAGTTAGTAAATGTGGTGAGGTACTAGCTTAGCTGCTGAAATCGGTGAAGGTCATGCTGAGCTGATAAGTTTGGTAAGGTACCAGCTCAGCTGTTGAAACTGGTGAAAGTCTAGCTGAGCTAGTAAATGTGGTGAGGTGCTAGCTCAGCTGCTGAAATCGGTGAAGGTCATGCTGAGCTGATAAGTTTGGTAAGGTACCAGCTCAGCTGTTGAAACTGGTGAAAGTCTAGCTGAACTAGTAAATGTGGTGAGGTACTATCTCAGCTGCTGAAATCGGTGAAGGTCATGCTGAGCTGATACGTTTGGTAAGGTACCAGCTCAGCTGTTGAAACTGGTGAAAGTCTAGCTGAGCTAGTAAATGTGATGCGGTACTAGCTCAGCTGCTGAAATCGGTGAAGGTCATGCTGAGTTGATAAGTTTGGTGAGGTACCAGCTCAGCTGTTGAAAATTGAAAACGTTGAGCTGAGTTGATAACTTTGAAGAGGGACCAACTTACTTGTTAAATGGCAAGCTGAGCTGATGACTTTGATCAGGAGCCAGCCTAGAAATAATGATCTCGAATAGCTTCTTCGCACAAAAGTCTTCTTATTCCCACATTTACAATGTGTATGTACATAATCAGACTGACTTGCTAGGCTGACTAGCTCTATATACAGACAAAACTAGTTTATATGTATATAGTCGGAATGACCTATCTTACTAGTAGTAGAGCTTCAACTTTTGCGCATTCCACGGATACCTCTCTTTTTTTTCATCTAAACCTTTAGTTCATACTCCCTATTTTCAAGCCTACGTGTAACTCTATATTGGCCTTCCAAGTTTTGCTTGAAGACACATGTTTTGAGCTCAAGATTTTCAAAAGGACTTAGTCACCAACGTGAGATTTACTTGCCTTAAAATCTCTATTTTTCTTATGATTGTTCTAATACGTACCTGTCTTATTTTCTTTCTTTTGACCTTCACTATTCTGCTGTAATGCTTCATCAATTGCACTAGCTTGCTCAGCTCGCTGCATGAATTCAGCAAACGTCTTAGGACAATTCTTGCTTACAGACTTCCATAACCGAGTGCCCACTCGTAGACCCGTAGTTACAAGAAGGACTGCGGCTTCGTCTCCTATTTTTTCACCATCAAGGAGGACATGGTTGAAGCGGTCAACATAGGCCTTAGTTGATTCTTCAGCTCCTTGTTTGATATTAGCCAAGCGCTGCTTAGGTACATAGGCCTTAGTTGATTATTCATCTCCTTGTTTGATATTAGCCAAGCGCTGCTTAGGTATCTTACGAACACTGGATCCAGAGAATTGCGACAAGAACAAGTGTGCAAGCTCCGCCCAACTAGTGATCGAGCTTGGACTCAGAGAATAAAACCATTGATGCACTCTATCACCTAGTGTGAGTGGAAAGTTTTTACACTGTGTGGCTTCTGAGCTACCCTGAGCCATCATCCAAGATACATACTTGTTTAAATGCACATGAGGTCTGAATCACCATTGTATACTAGAATCTGAGGGATTTTCAGCTTTTGTTGTACCGACTCAAGTAATATGTTGGAGGCAAAAGGTGACTGTCCCGGCACCAAGGTAGGCAAAATGAACTCACGTCGTTGGTGTTCCTCAATTTCTTCCATTCTTTTCTTTAAGAGGTGGAACTCTTCCATCTCCCTTCTTACCTCTTGAGATTGAAGTAGAGCTTGCACCGGAACATTGTGCACACTATGAGCTATGTTTGGGTCATCAATACCTTTATTTTTCTTTCCTTTCATCACTGACTTTTCTTCATCTGCTCGATCCGAGATGAACTGAGTTGTCCGAGATCTCTCTCTACGCTCGTCAATCACTTGACGAACATCTTTCATATTTTCCTTCTCAATCTTGCTAAGGCTGACTTCTTAACTGGTACTCCCGACTCTGCTGTCTCACTTTGAACATCGTCGAGCTCTATTCTATTCTTTGCTTTTGCCGCGGTAGGGGCTCTTTCTTCAACCTCGGGCCTTAGTTTAGTTGTTTGCTCAACCTTAGAAAGATGTAAAGCTAACACATCCATCATCTTTCTGAGGACCTCAGGATTATGAGGTAAGTCTGTCGTATCGAGGTTGGAAAGGGTATCTCGCTCAGCTACCCTAGATGTTTGTGGGTCGAACTGATCTTTCCCATTGGTAGCATTCACGTGTTCATGCTGATCAGCCATTCCGAATAAGTTCCTTAAAGGTTCACTCTCAAACTTTGTCAAGTCTAAGCTGTAGGGTCCTCCTTCTAGCGTCAAATGTTGATAATCAGTTCTTAACCTTAGCTTAGGTGATAATCGAGACTGATTAAACACAAAGAATATTCGGAATGATTAGTCGAGCTGTTAATTAGATAGAATGAGGAATAGCATAGCTAGCTAGTTGCACGTAAATCAAGTCAGAGAGTTGGCATGGTGTCCACTACTTGTCAAATTTTCCCCTCCCCCTCCTATGTACACAATGTGGGGGCTATTTATAGGCAAAAAAGCCTAGGGAGTGTAATCATTATGTCTATAGTTGTAGACCCCTAGCCTTCATGAGTCACCACCCTCTAGTGTTGCCAAACCAGCCAGCTGCCACCTAAACCTGGACACGTGGCGCGATGGTGTTCAATGTAGTTTGCATGATTCAGCCGAGGTGAGCCACCTTAGCTGGTCAAGCCGAGCTGAACCACCTGAGCTGAGGTCGATTGAATTGAGCTAGCAAGGTTGACCTACTTGAGCTAGGCCAGCTAAGCTGAGCCAGCCTGGCTAGGCTACTTGAGCTGAGGTTGATTGAGTTGACCAAGTGGAGCTAAACTAGCTGAGCCGGACCACTGAGTTGAGGTCGATTGTGTTGAGCAAGATGGGCTGAACTAGCCGTGCTAGGTCAGCTAGGCTGAGCTGACTGAGCTGGACCATAGATTGAACGGAAGGTCTCTTAGTCGAACAGCCTTGCGCAGTCCCACCGTTTTGAGCATAACTTTCACATTCGAACTCTGATTTGAGTGATTTTTGCGCCAAAACGATCCTCTCTTCCGTGGCTTTCTAACCATATATGATATCTCCAGTTTGGAATCCCAGATGAAGACAGAAAAATTAAGAAAGTTGAGCGTGCGTTTATTTAGCATTTGTGTATAAGTTGCTCATTTTCTCGAACTATACACCTATGCACCTTTTTCCCTTTAAGCCTTGGGCCGAGCTTGCTGAAGTTCTTGAGAAGATTTCATGAATTACCTAAGTTAATTCGAGCTGTATCGTATACCCGGATTAATACTAAATTAATCCGAGTAATTGCGTAGTTAATTGCACCTTATCCGCACACATTATAGTATACAAAATTTAGTTAATATAAGTACTGTGAATTAGACATATGCGTGAAGCTTGAATTTTTATTTTCTTTTAAAATAATTTTTAAGTAGATGTTATTTTTACAGTTAGAAAAAATAAATACTGTATTCAAATACAAGTTGGATTAATAAGTTTATCAAGTTTAATAATTCTTTTAAAAAACAAATTGCATGGACTATTTGGTTAAGAGTACATGAACGCTGCTCAAACCAACCAACAAATAATATTACAGTGACATGAATAAGGAGCGGGGTATAAATCTAGGTGGGCTTTTTTTTTTATTTTTTATTTCTAATACAATTAGATGAGCGGGGAAACGTCTTCCTATTAGCCATTAATAAGGAGTATAAAATATAAAATATAATATATGTACACATAATTTAAGGAATACATATCTAAAGACACGGATTCGGATCCTCTCCAATTCCCTTTCACTTAATCTAACGGTAATTATATAGCCACCTCATCCACTAACTAATTAAAATTCTAATTATCTTTAAAATTTCTATTAATTCTGTTTTTTCTTTTTACGCATTTGTGCCACATCACCTTTTTATTAATTACTACTCCCTCCGTCCCACAGAAGTTGTGACATTTTCCTTTTTGGGTTGTCCCATAGAAGTTGTTACATTTCCGTTTTAAGCATATGGACCCACACAAAAAATATTAATATATACACATAGGGTCCACACATACTTTACACACACCACTAATACACCTACCCACTACACATTAAATATTATTTCTCTCACTTCACTTTACATTAAAATATTATACTCCTTAATCTCCGTGCCCAAAAAAATTGTTATAACTTTAGTGGGACGGAGGGAGTATTAAATTAAGATCATTTTCTTTTTTCATTTATTATTATTAATTAAAATTTTAATAATTATATTTAATATTTTACTATATTAATTCATTATTCTATTCTCAATTTATGAAATCTTATACTTTAGGCCTTAGGGTTTATTTTGACTGCAGGGTTTAATATTTGTTCTTAGAATTTATAATTAATTTGAAAATATAATTATAATTTTATTTTGTGGTTTATAATTTATTTTACCCATAAAATTTAATATTTATTTTTAGGGTTTATAAGTGTTAATATAAATAATATAATTCTTTGTGGCCTATGATATATTTTGTCTAAGATGGTTTAATATTTATTTTTAGATTTAGGGTTAGGGTTTAATGTTAATTTCAATGATAATTATACTTACTAGTAATTAATTAATAAAAAAAGAAAGGATGAGTTTCATAAAATAAATTTCCCTAAATTATAAAATTTTATAAATTGAGAATAGAAAATGAACTAATATAGTAAAATATTAATTATAATTATTAAAATTATAATGAATAATAATAAATGAAAAAAGAAATAAAAAGGTAAAAGAAAATGATCTTAATTTAATACTACGTAATTAATAAAAAGGTGATATGGCACAAATGCGTAAAAAGAAAAACAGAAAGAATTAATAGAAAGTTTAAAGATAATTAGAAATTTAATTAATTAGTGGATGATGTAGCTATATAATAATCGTTAGATTAAGTGAAGGGTGCATATTAGAGGAAATGGAAGAAATTGACGATCATTTCAAATGGAGAGAATCCAGGTCCCTAAAGACACCTATAGAGCAGTTATTTTTTGCTGACTTTGAGAGCTCTCCTTCTCCCTTAATGGCATAGCAAGATCGTCATCTACAATGGTGTTATTATATATGAAATAGCGTTATTAATTAATTTTTATTATTAAATAATAATTTTTTATGTAAATATTGAAGAATGTATTAATAACATGTTGATATTTGAGTTTTAGTGTATGACATATATTAATTATTAGAAATAATTAATATTCTGTGTAATTTGTAATTATTTGGAAGTTAAATTAACGTTATTATAATGATTTGAATTATTTCAATTCTATATTTTTAATCTTTTATTGAAATAAATTCTTACAAGTTTGATATTTAAGACTTATGTAAAATATTTGTTAAAATGATATAATATTTTATTTGATAAGTTCATATTTTGCAATTGTATTTATATATTTATTTATTTTTACATGTCAATTATTTTTTAATATAATTTAGTAAAAAAAAAATTCAGTTTGAAATTTAAAAAATTAATGTTTTTGAGAGAGAGAGAGAGATCTACAAAATATCAAGTATCTAAGGTACATGGCACAGATCGTCATCTACAATGTTAACTCTACTAAATTGTGATTACCTATTCTATTTTTCTATTTCATCAATTATTCCGGTAGTTATACAATGTTTAATGAATTTTTTTATAGTAGTATTTTAATTGAAAAATAAATTAAAATACCATTGTAAATTAGGAAATTTGGACCACATATAGTAGTATTTTAATTGAAAAATAAATTAGAATATCATTGTAAATTAGGAAATTTGGACCACAACTCTACTTTCTCTGTCGCTATATAGTCTCTACATCATTCCCGAACTACAATTGATAGTCGTCATATCATTAGGATTAACATAAATACTATTGGCTGTGAATGTCGTTGATAGATTCTATAATGATTTAGAATATAAATTTTCACTAACAAATTGATAGTCTATCGTTAATAATTGGATATAACTTAAAAGAATGGTATAATATAAAACTTTTGAAAATTATAACAATTACATGTAAAAGTTTTTAAAGTTAAATTTACTATTATTTTAATATTAATGACTTAAATTATATATAAAATTAATAAATAAATTAAATTTTAATATAAAATTTCACATAATATTTTTTTTAAAAAATAATAATATATATTATATAATTTAATAATACTAGTATACAAGAATATGTGAGTAGTATATTAGATCCGTAATGAACCGATATATTAGTAATTAATGACCAATACTCCTTGAGTCAAGAAAAGATCAATTTAGTCATTAACACACTGGTCAAGTGACTCAATTCTGTTGCACCACTAGGATTTGAAAAATTAGTGTGGGGTTTAATTTAACAAGTTAAAAAGGATGAAAGATTGATTATTATAAAAGTATACCCTAATAAGACCCATAAATAAGAGGGGGAAATATAAAAACAGTGAAGTTGATATGATGTGAATTCAAAGTCCAGTTTAAAATTTGAAAATCAAAATTAAAATATACGCAAAAAAAGGAACAGAAAAAGGATAAGACAACACAATAATAAAAATATGAAATCACCGAATTTAGAATAAACAAAATTTTATTGATTCCAAAAGAGAAACACAACCCCGATCAATAAATTGTGCACTCTCAAGTCACCATATCATAATTTTATAAGCTAAGCTAAGCTAGCTTTTAATCTCTACAAAAGATTTGAGTTGTATGATTTTCTCCCATGATCTGTAAAAAACATACGCCTTATAGGTTTTGGAGATGCCACCGTTTGTGGAGGAGATCACTAACCGGTAATTAACACCGAAAACTACTTGAAACTCTCCCTTCACTACTTTAACAAAGACCAAAGATGATTTGGCCTCCTTGTTGTGTTGGCTTACGGCAAATTTTCTAACAAACAATACATCCGAATCGTTGGTATTAGTAATTGGCTCGACGGAAATGGATTGAATTGGTGGAATCTATTGAATTGGAATCACCAAAGAAAATGAAAAAGAGATCCGAGTACCATGATTTTCACCATGATTTTCAATTTCTAAAATGTGGATGGTTAATTAGATAAACGGGCAATCATACTTACTATATAGGATTAGGAATGGAAGATTTATTAAATTCAAATTTGGAATGATATACTATCAATTTGTATAATTAATTATACAAATTGTTCATAAAACAATCAATTGAACCATTATAACTTTTTTTTTTTTAATTCTAAGTATCACTTTTATTAAATTGTTTTTACTTATTATTCGATTCACGTGAGTCTTCCCGTAAGCCGGTCTCACACAATTCTTTGTGATAATTTTAATGAATCAAACATTTAAAATTAATAATAAAATATAATTGTAATTAGTAATAATTATATGAGCTACTCTGAGACGGATATTTATGAGACTGATTGTGAAATGGGTTGACCGTTAAAATATATTTGATATATAATTAAAAATATTTATTATTAGTTAAAATAATAATAATACTTTAATAATGAGTTAATCCATCTCATAACACCTCTCACAAAACACTATATATATATATATATATATATATATATATATATATATATATATATATATATATATATATATATATATATAGAGGCTCTTCAATGGCGGTTGCACGTAGAATCCGTTCTCGTTATTGTTGATATCCTGTAAACTTAGGTGCACACGTACATTTATAAGTATGATTTTTCTTAAATAGTATAAATATGACTCTTAATAATTGTATAGTTTTTTTTACCGATAAAGTGATCTCTTGTGAGACGTTATTTACATTTGTGAGACGTATTTAAATATATTTATTATTTAGATAAAGTATGCTTAATGGTTGTTAAAGTATATTTTCTAACGTATAATATTGAATTATGCATTACAGTATGATTTTAACGTGTTATAATATGATTTATTATTGATACTCTCTCCGTCCCACATTAAGGTTTACGCTTTCCGTTTTGGGTTGTCCTAAGTTAAGGTTTACATTTATTTTTTAATCAAGTTGGGCTCACACAAAACAATTAATTATTCTATGTAGGACCACACACAATACTAATATAACTATCTACTTTACATTAAATATTATTTTTCTCATCTTACTACACATTAAAATATTATAGCTCTTAATCTCCGTGCAAAAAGCAAACGCCAACGTTAACGTGGGACAGATGGAGCATACTTTAACTGCATATAAGCATATTTTATTTATAAAATAAGTATATTTTACTGATGGATTGACCCGTCTCACAAAAGAGTGTCTTTACATTATTTTTTTTTTAATATTCAGTTTTTCAATTGAAAAACTAATAGAAATTCTCTAACAAATTCTATATATTTTTATTTATTAATTTATATATTTTTATTCACAAGTTAATACTATGTTTATGAAATTTGGTGTATGGTGAATAATTTGCATACCAAATAACTAACCAAACCAAATCGAAATACTAATTTGGTTTGATTTTATAAAATTCGGTTCGAATTTTGATTTTGAATTTTTTTCGATTTTCGAATTAAAATTTCGTTTCAATTTTCAATTTCGGAATTTCAAAATTCAAATATATGAAAATCGAATCGAAATTTTATTTTATTATATATATATATATATATATATATATATATATATATATATATATATATATATTATACTCCCTCTGTCCGCTTTCAAGGGTATCATTTTTTCATTTTGGCGTCCGTCCAAGGGTCTCATTTCCTTTTTTATCCACATACATCCACTCATACAACTAAAAAATGGGACCCACACCCCCATTAATACAACTACCCATTACACATTAAATAACAATACTCCTTAATCTCCGTGCTTAAAAGCAAATGACACCCTTGAATCCGGACGGAGGGAGTATTATTAATTATCATTTGTATTAATTTGATTGGGCCCAAGACGAGTGAATCGAATTCCTTTTTAATGTAGTTAATGGGCTGCAATTTGTATTAATTTGATTAGGCCCAAGACGAGTGAATCGAATTCCTCTTTAATGTAATTAATGGCTGAAATTGTATTAACCAAGTGGGCTGATCTGCCAATGAATTGTCTATAAGGTGCATTTCAAATCTGCAACGACAAATCCGTACCGTTGTATGATTCATGCATCAACATTCAAATTCAGGCGTTGGATGTCCTGTTACATTTTGGTGTTACATCTCCTGTTATACGTGTTAGATGAGTGACACGTGTGCGGAGAGAAAAATCTCACCCTTTCCCCTTAGGGTTGATTATTAGAGTATAGATTAATCTATCTTAGGTGTCAATCATCCAACGGTTTGTAACAGGAGATATAACATCAAATGTAACAAAAGATCCGAGCTGACAATTCAGTAAAGCATCCACATCTATGGTTGTTATTTACCAAAAATAATTCTCCATACTTTTAGCACAAAAGTTAATGCAAAGACTGCCATGAATATAAATTAAATATCATCTGATCAAATTATGGTATACAAAATTAAATCAACGCGCTTCATTGGTCTTTAGTTAATAAGTAGTATGAATTAGACATATGCCTGAAGCTGGATTTTTTTTTCTTTTAAAATAATTTTTAAGTAGATGTTATGTTTTACACTTAGAAAAAATAAATATTGTATTCAATTCGATGTAGTTAATAAGTTTTTGAAGTTTAATTATTTTTTTATAAAAATAAATTGCATGGACTATTTGGTTAAGAGACAGGAACGCTGCTCAAACCAACCAACAAATAATATTGCAATGACATAAATAAGTTTATAAAGCATTCCTCCATTTAATTTTTTTAAACTTAATTCAGTTTTAAATATTATATATATAACCTTTATTTCTTTTTTCTATATTCGATTAATTTATACACCCACAAATTTATTAAGCTGTGTGAAGTATAAATGCATACAAAACAAGCTTAATATGAATTATGATTTGTTTTTTTTTTTTTTTAATTTCTTATATGAAGATATGGTGGAATATATCATGTAAGTTATGAATACTAATATAATTCAGTTTAGAAAAGTGCAGCACATAGATTATATATTCTAACTAACATGGCAGGAAATTTATATTCGTCTACGTATTTAATTACGTATAGATAATAGTGATGATATTTCAGAAAGTAGGATAAATCCCATTTGAAAAATCTCGTCTCTTACAATTCTACCGTAACCAACTATGGTGACCGCTTGATCGAGATTAGTTCCACAAGGGCCCGTGAAAATACAAGTCGAATAAAATCTAAAATCATTTGCGCAACACGACGACCACGACAACTGCCTCATCGTTGGGCGGAACATATTTGTACGCTGTAATCTTACCATCGCGAAATGATTCATTTCCGGCTTGCAACCGCCTTGTAACTACGGCGTCGTTCACATCAAACGTTGACATACCGGATGGGAACATCTCATTTGATGGAAATATCTGATTGAGCACTCCTCCTGCGTTAGATCCGCCAAGTGGTTTGATGCCAGCTTGTACCTGTGTTAGCACGCTCGATGTACTCCAGATTCTGTTGAAATGTTTTGAATTTTTCCTCCTTCTCAGACTCGTCCTTGTATGAACGACCA
Organism: Pogostemon cablin; assembly: GCA_023678885.1. Classification (NCBI taxonomy): domain Eukaryota; kingdom Viridiplantae; phylum Streptophyta; class Magnoliopsida; order Lamiales; family Lamiaceae; genus Pogostemon; species Pogostemon cablin. Next base: position 19,594,672 of record CM042959.1, on the reverse strand, counting down.
TGTGTTGTGGCCCAGACATGAAATTTCTCCAACAACATAGGCCATAATGCAATCATTTTCATAGTTAAGGCTAAGAAGGAAGAAGGCATGGTACAAGAGTTTAGGGTATAGGCAGCTTCAAACAACTCACTGCTTCAATTCGTAATGCCCAAAATCCACCTCTAAGATGCCTCTATTTATACTTAATTCCAATGAGAATGATGTTGCCTATAATAGTTAAAGTATCTAAATTAAATTCTATTAATTCAATGTGTAAATTATACTTAGAAATATTTGAATTTAAGGTAATTAGTTGAAACCTAAAGATTTTTTTTTAAACTAATATTTTGTTAAAAATGTTATATTTTTTATTTATAATTAATACAATTCATTTATAAAATAATTTGATCGAACGATTATCATCAACTTTTTATTACAACAAGTTTCATGAAACAGTATCTCATAAGTTTTCGGAAAAAGTAAAATAAAATTAATTTATCACCACATGTGCATATTTATAGAATGCTACGTCATTTAGAATGTATCCAATTTTGCAATTTTTTTAACAATGCATCGAACGTAATAATTATTGTGTACATCATTGAATAAAGTAAGTAATCTTTATCCGAACATTTATATAATCATATAATCACGCTTGGTATGTCACACAGAATCATTGAAATATTATTATCAAAGTAAATTATTAATATTATTTTAAAAATTAAAAATTACAGTATTGGTGAAAATATTATACTATTCATTTTAGATGTGGAATATATATATATATATATATATATATATATATGATCACGATTCATGATATGAGTTGTATTTTGATTACAGTACGTACGAGTTCTTTTTTTATTTTAGAACAATTATCATCACCTTTTATTACAAATATTATACTATTTTTTATGTTTATTGAACAAGTTTCACGAAACAATATCTCATGTTTTCGGGAAAAAAAAATTGATTTATCATCACATGTGGACATAATTAGAATCATTTGAGTTATGATTATGAGATACTTTGTAAAAACGCGAAAAATAAATGGAGATAGTATTTCCCTATTAACTATTAAGTTAAAAAAGTTTATGATCAAGAGTTAATGCAATAATATCACCAATTTCTATTTTTATTTTTTAGGTAAAATTAAATTCGCAAGCTGTGAACTCGTAAATGGAAAAAGTGAACAAAGTTAATGTAAAGACTTCCATTATGTGAATATATATGTTACATATGCCTAACCTAGCTAGCTCTTATTTTATTATAAAATTATTAATCCAAAATTAATCGACGTGCCTCTCTCGTCTTTAATACACTGAATGGGACATATATCTGCAGCTGGATTTTTTTTATCCTTTTTTAATTTTATTTTTTTAAGTAGATAATTTTACTTTTACAGTACGTACAGTAAAAAATATTGTTTGAAACGGGATATTTGACTAGTTGGGTTAATAGCTTGATGAAGTTTTTATCGATGATTCTGAATTGACTATTTTAGCATAAATTAATGAAGTTGTACTTGTACACCTCTCATTGTGTTCTTTCACTGCAAATTCAGCAACCATCACGATAATTAATTAAGGTCGTGAATTACTTCATTATATCCTCCTATACACTACAATAATATTATTTTACTACCAGAATATAATTCGTTGTTAAAAACCATAATTTCATTGTTAAATTGAGTCACCAACATATTAATAACAAAATTCATTAGTAATTTTCCACTAACAAAATGAAGGTTGGTAAATTTTTACCAACAAAAATAATTAAATTTTATTAATAATATGTTATTAATAATTCTATTGGTAATTTATATAATAATTCTGTTAGTAATCGCTAGTATATAACAAAAGATACTATTTCGTTGCTAAACACATTATAAATTTGTTAACATTCCATTCCTTAAAAGACAAATGTATTTTTATTAGCAATCAATTGGTAATTATGATATAGATTGAATTTTATTTGGTAAATTCGAGTTTTTCAATAACACCCACCTCAACAATTGTAAGTGAAATTAATATGAAACAAAATATTCGTGCCATTTTTGGAAAACATGTTCTGCATACAGCATACCATTTCTTTCATGTTACTTATGTTTATTCATGCAATTTAATTGTTTTTATTTATTTATGATAATCTTGACATTAATTTTGCGTCTCATCATATAAGCATCACTTTATTATAAGCATGACTAAATGCATCCTTGTATAAAATAACGCTTCTTATTTTGGGATATATCGTGTGCATCGTGGCACTATTTTTTTTAAAAAAAATTAATATATAGTTCTAATATTAAAATATAAATGTATATTAGATGCACAATTCACTGGATCAAGTAACTAGTGAGCAATAAAAATATTAATTAAAATAAGGAAATATAAAAATAAAAAACTGAAAAAAAAAATTGAGGCCAAATAAATGGTCAATTAAACTATAAATTTAGGTTGAATTATTTTTTATATATAAATTAGGGGGTTTGAAATAATAAAAAAATATAAATTTAGAGTCTGAAATTATAAAAATATTTTTTAAAAAAATATAATTAAAAATACATTATACTTCATGTGATATGTTTTTATTTTTAAAATTAAATAATTTATTAGCATTAAAATAATATTTTAATGTGTACGGCAAATTATCATAAAATTATATATAGTATATATTATAAATTCTTAATTAATAGAAAGAGTAATTTAAGTTACAAATCGATAGTTTATCAATGTGAATTAAAAATATTCTAATATTTAAGTATAAAAATTGTGCATGATAAGAGAAGATCTGGGCCGTCAGGAGAATTATTAGTGCAGAATTAATACTTGAATTTGGGCCTGCACATAGTACTAGCGTGCGAACTCAAGGATGATGGGTCCAACGTCATGTCGGCCCACTAAAGAATGTCCTCAAATATTAAGTTATAATAATAATAATAATAATAATAATAATAATAATAATAATAATAAATAATAATTATTATTTATTATTATTATTATTATTATTAGTTAGTCTTCTATGATTTAAGTTTACGGTGGAGTAAATCCTATTATCCTACCTAACTAAAACCTTAGTAAGATATGGAGTATAATAGGATAAAAAGGAGGACAGTTTACACTGTAATTCTTGATTCACACCATTGTTTACTAAATATGTCTAATATGGTAGTATTATGGATGATCAAGATTTTTATGAAATTAACGGAACTTACCGTGGCTTAAAATGAGGAGATTATGTAAATTTAAAAATGAAGAGTTCATTTTAGCTCCACAATAATCAAAATTATGTTAATTTAATCTGAAATTTGCTAGAAATTGTAATTTTTACCGGAATCATTCTGCAACCATGACCCGCGCGTGCAATCATAAAGAAAATGCAATTTTCGATAAAATATAAAATAATTTTAAGAGCTACAAGACTAAATTAAAAAACTTATAAAACTTTTATGATCATTTCAACTAAAAGAGAGATTTCTTTATACTCTATCCACCGAAATTTTTGAATACTTTTCAAAAATCATTACACCTCCTATCCAATGAATACATGCACATATTTGGTGATACAATTTTTTTTTTAAAGAAATTATTATAGTGATGTAAGAAAGAGAAGGATATTTTGAATAATTGAATAGAATAAACTATAAAGTGTATAATATAGTTGAATTTAACTAGATTGTATGTAAAAAGAAGATAACATTTATATAATATTATACTCCATATATAAGGTTATTGATAATGATATTATTTTTATTTTTAGAGTGCGCAAAATATTTTGAAACGTACAAAATAAAAAGTATACAAATATTCTTGAAACGGAGGGAGTATATATTAAACGATATATGTCTGTTGGGAAATTTAATTGGTTAGTAAGGATTAATTTAATAAATTAATCACCAATTAAATAATTATTTAAGTGAGTGAAATCAGTCTCACATCTGGAGAGATATTTTGAAATCAATCTCATATTTGGGGAGATATTATGTGATTCTCTCCAACAGATTTGATACATTGTATCTGGTCAACAGTTCTGTGTGTGAACATTGATCTGTGTGTGTGAATGCAGATCTGGGTGTGTGAACACAGATCTGTGTAAATCCTACCATATGTGAAGAGGTCCCTGGCACCTATAAATAGGGTCATTTTTATTCATTCTAAACACACCAAAAACTAAAAGCATTTGCATACATCAAAAGCATTTGCATCTAGTAGCGATCTAGTCCTCCATTCTCCTTAGTTCGCCAGAGTTCCTGCGATAGCGGTGCTGCTTCGCCGGAAAGGAAAGCCGTTTTACCTTTGGGGAAGATCCGCCAAGACCGGAGCACTACCGGGGCGTGTTTCTTTTTGCGGGAAGAGGTTCAACCTTGACTCGGCTTCTACACGCTGTTCTTTTGAAGATTCTGTACAAAGGTGTAAGAAGATCATTTGCTTCTTCTCCTTTAATTTTCTATTGTAATTTTATTAGTACTGTAGAATCTCCTTTCTACATTTCTATCCATATATTGTAACGTGATTGATTGGTGTATCTATAATCCAACAATCGCAAGAAGAAACATATAGCCTCTGCTCCCATCAATCACCATGACAAATGATATGGATATTGACGGAGCATCGATCCCAAAAACAAGTGAAACCTCCAATGTCAATATGGACTCTGTTGGGACTGATTCCCAAAGAGTAAATGTGAATCCTGTTGGGTTTGAATCCCAAAGGATGTATCCTTCAATGGGGATGTCGAGACCATTCATGGTTCCGACTCCAGCGGAGAAGCCCGAGAAGTTTGGAGGTGCAAACTTCAGGAGATGGCAACAAAAGATGTTATTCTATCTCACCACACTGAATCTGGTGAGTTTTCTGAAAGAGACTGCACCAGCGGTGGATGAAAATGAGACTGATACGCAAAAGCGTATAGCTCTGGATCAGTGGATCTCCACTGATTACTTGTGCAAGAACTATATCCTGAGTGGACTTAGTGATGTACTCTTCAACGTGTATGCGAACATGAAGACATCCAAAGAACTGTAGGAATCTTTGGAGAAAAAGTACAAGGCGGAAGATGCCGGTGCCAAAAAGTTTGTGGTAGCCAAGTTCTTAGATTTCAAAATGTTTGATGGGAAATCTGTGATAGAACAAGTGCTAGAATTTCAGTTGATTCTGCATGAAATCCTCTCCGAGGGGATGTTGCTTCCAGAAGCATTCATTGTCGGCTCTGTAATTGAAAAACTACCTCCAATGTGGAAAGATTTCAAAAGTTATCTCAAACACAAGCGAAAGGAAATGACACTGGAAGACTTGATTGTCAAATTGAGAATTGAAGATGACAATAGAAGGATGGAAAATAATTATAATTATAATTATTACAATCATATGGATGCTAAAGCAAACTTAATGGAACATCAAAAGCGGAAAATGACTGATGATAATAATAAGATTCCTACTCAGAAAAAGAAGTTCAAAGGCAATTGTTATAATTGTGGTAAACCTAATCATAGAGCTAAAGAGTGTCCTCTTCCCAAAGTGAGAGATGGACAACATGATACGAATGTGGTTGAGACTAGAGAGCTGATGAGTGATGATCAATCAGCCTAATAATTGTTATGTAATGAATTTGCTAATAAAGCAAACTTTCATTGTAAGCCATGATGGCTAATTGTTCATGAATAAAAGTCTTTAATTTCTACTAAAGTATTTGCCTTGACATGTAATAGTTATGTGAATTATTACGAATTAATATTTGGAAGGCTCTTCAAACCCTCATGTGTGGGGGATGCCACCCTGAGTGTGGGGGTATCACTCCAAATGTGGGGGGTGTTTGAATTAAAGATGAAAAGTGGTTATTTTTAGTACACAATAAATTGATTTTGAAGAAAAGAAAGTGGATCCACTCGCACATATGTGAAAATCAAGATCAATAAAATTGCTAGAAGGAATGGGACTAAAATCCAGAAAGTAGTGAGGCAAAACAGTGGTAACCCAACCATGATAACTGGAGATCTCAGGAACTTGGTTCAAAGGGACAACGAAGCTGTAGAGGTTCAAGTGAAACTTGGTACCTACCATTCCTTAGTAGAGCAATTCTACCAAGTATAGACCCGTATTGTGGTGAGGTTAAGTCTCTGACTTTTAATGATTCCTAAAAGGCTTAATGAAGGCTGGTTGAGTATAACGGGGTACTCAAAATAGGAGATCACCTATCTAAGTGTGAAGTGAGTGGCCGCTTCAAGTAAAACACTTATGAATCCAAAGTGGGTCCATGGCCGAAACGGACCAAAACATGAGAACAATGAGAATACGAGACATTGATGCGTTCGCACTATTGTCTAAGTATACACTAAGGAGGAGTAGTTCAAAGACATCATATCTACTAAGCCACCGGTATACTCGATAGTGTTGGACTACGGAAGGTTCAAAGCCCTAAGCTACCTATCCGGATAAATTAATATTTCACGAGGACTAGGTTGTGTGTCTGCATTTTATAGGCGCCGGATTCCACTCATGTGGGAGATTGTTGGGAAATTTAATTGGTTAGTAAGGATTAATTTAATAAATTAATCACCAATTAAATAATTATTTAAGTGAGTGAAATCAGTCTCACATCTGGAGAAATATTTTGAAATCAATCTCAGATTTGGGGAGATATTCTGTGATTCTCTCTAACAGATTTGATACATTGTATCTGGTCAACAATTCTGTGTGTGAACATAGATCTGTGTGTGTGAATGCAGATCTGGGTGTGTGAACACAGATCAATTGGTTAGTAAGGATTAATTTAATAAATTAATCACCAATTAAATAATTATTTAAGTGAGTGAAATCAGTCTCACATCTGGAGAGATATTTTGAAATCAATCTCAGATTTGAGGAGATATTCTGTGATTCTCTCCAACTGATTTGATACATTGTATCTGGTCACCAGTTCTGTGTGTGAACATAGATCTGTGTGTGTGAATGCAGATCTGGGTGTGTGAACACAGATCTGTGTAAATCCTACCATATGTGAATAGGTCCCTAGCACCTATAAATAGGGTCATTTTCATTCATTCTAAACACACCAAAAACTAAAAGCATTTGCATACATCAAAAGCATTTGCATCTAGTAGCGATCTAGTCCTCCATTCTCCTTAGTTCGCCGGAGTTCCTACGATAGCGGTGCTGCTTCGCCGGAAAGGAAAGCCGTTTTACCTTTGGGGAAGATCCGCCAAGACCGGAGCACTACCGGGACGCGTTTTTTTTTGCGGGAAGAGGTTCAATCTTGACTCAGCTTCTACACGCTGTTCTTTTGAAGATTCTGTACAAAGGTGTAAGAAGATCCTTTGCTTCTTCTCCTTTAATTTTCTATTGTAATTTTATTTGTACTGTAGAATCTCATTTCTACATTTATATCCATATATTGTAACGTGATTGATTGATGTATCTATAATCCAACAATGTCTTCTACCATTGAACCCACGATCATGGGTTAATATAATTCTTCTATAAATTGCAAAAGTATATACTATTACATTATTTATGAGATAATGAGAATTTAAATCTCTTAATTATTTTCATAAACTCAATGATTATTCCATATCATTCCGATCAATTTTAATATTAAAATAATACTCATTAATGATTCACATTGCTATTTGTATTTGGCACTATTCATGTTATAAATCTTAATTTATCCTCTGACTCATGCCACTCAATTCATAAAGTATTCATATTTTTCCACCAAACTTTGTAATAGACACCCGCCTTATAAATTTTGGGATTACCGGCGATGCCGTTGGTGACAGATATGTTTATAGATAATTAAGACCTGCAACCACTTGCCATTTTGCACTCACGACTTTAACATAGTTTAATGAAGTTGTATATCTTCTATTGTAAATCCTCACTGCGAATTTGGCTGCCATCACCAGCCTCAGATCATTAAGATCGTCAATTACATCGTATCCAATTTCGGATTGTGGGCCATGCCTAGCATCCACTGCAACAACAAGAAATGAGACTAATATGAAGCAGAGGATGGATGCCATATTTGAGAATGTGTATATTTTACTTGACACTGAAAGTGAGGTATATCATATAATCTATGATTTTGAGTTGATTGATAAAATGAGAGGGAGAGAGTGTTTTGATCTAGCCCTTTTTTAGAAATTTTGTTTGTGGTCTAATAGAGTTACAGTTCCCTGCTGAGTCCCTATTTTGTTTTAGTTATTGATGTGATATCAATTTTATGTTATGTGGAATTCTATTTTAATCTCCCAAGTTTTTACTATTAGTATTATTTTTTACCTTATGCTGATTTTTTGTTGGATAAATGCTGAGTGTGGACCCAAAATCAAACGATTAACAACACTATCGATTATTAAGAAAGAGAAGAACAAGTTCACAACAGTTTAACAACAAACATATATATTTGAGGAGACATTGTTGTAAAAAAAAAGATATAACAAAGTTAAAAGTATTAATAGAGGATTTGACGGTACCAACTTCTTCATCAAGTTTTTGATTAAATAGAGATTAATAAAATACAGAGTAGAATAGGACTTGAGAAGTTCTATATGAAATTTTAATCACGCAGTTTTGATCATTTTGCAAAAACCATATCAAAATTGTTTCTCTGAAAGACTATCAAGTGTTTCTCTCCAAGACACTTGATTTACAAATGTAGATCCATATCGATTCGCGGGAGACCATTTGGTTGCAAGCGGTTTATCTGAATCATACATCACGCTGCGCTGAGGATGAGTGGATGGAAAATGTTCATATATCCATGCCTTTAAGATCAAGTAAGACAACATAAAGATGATATTTAATATAAGCACGGAAAAAAAATACAAAAAATAATAGATGTATAATAAATTACCTCTAATAATGGAATGAATCCTCCAATCTGCTTCACACTATATCAAAATGCTAGTCCTACTTGTCTATATAAAAAAGCTAGAGTAGTTGTACCCCATGAAATTTCACGTGCATCTTCAACAGAATCCAACACTCTTAGAAAGTGTGTTTCAACTCGATTCCCACTTTTATCAGGGAATAAAACAGAACCAAACTCATACATCAAATATGCTCGAACTGAACACTCACGATCATCCGAATTGTTAGATGTCAATTTATCTTGTAAATTTACTTTCAGCCATGACAATCTAACGGAGCTATCCCGAACTTGATTCAACTCAGCAACAGCATCCTGAGCTTTCACTCATAACAGCCGTTCAATTAAACTTTCCTCATTTTTCATCTCATCATCTTCTTCCACCTCTGGAAGGCCTATAGGAGCCCCCTCGATTTTTAAACCAGTTAAACAATAAACGTCATCTAACGTGATTGTCATTTCTCCAAATGGCATGTGAAAAGTATTGGTCTCAGGATGCCACATCTCCACAAAAGAACCAATAAGAGGTTTGTTCGCCCTACGGTACGATAAACTATGCAAATGCAACACATTTGTACTTCTAAATAAATTTCGGAAGGGTCTAGAGGTACCATCTTGTGGAATTACCCTCTCCAATAATTTTGTCACGTCGCATTGAACCCTTAAAAGCTCTCGTTCTTCACCTTTCCAAATCTTAGCAGCTACATGTGTTTTAAAACTAGGCAATAAAGATGGATTTGTTGGAACACCAGGAAAAGGCCCTTTGAGAACCCCCTCATCACCACTATCATCTCCATCATCCTCACGTGACGCTGAAAATACAAGTTCTATGTAAGAAATAGAGGTAAGACATGTTATAGGTAAAGAAATTATTTCAATTGTACAAATTATACGAAAAAAGTTATTATAATTATTTAGAAATAATCAAGAAGCTACAAGGGTCAATAAAACATGTTATAAGTAAATTCACAAATCAATTAATTCAATGTCATAACCAGCAACCTCAAGATGGTATCAATTCTTGGAAAAAATAAATTTAAGATATGAAACTTCTATATTATTAATTTTTCCCACAATTAAAATCATATTCAAAGAAAGAGACTAACACTTATCTAATAAAATCTCCAAGGCTACTAAGTTTAAAAGATGGACTAATGAATTCCTTGGCCTCAAGCCTATCACCCCCTTAAATATTCCTCAGCTCTACCAATAAGAATAGTTGAAAGAAAAAACAGAATTTAATTTTTTGTGGTTGAAATTTTTACATATTCCTAACAAATCCTAATTTACATATTCCTAATCTTATGAAATTTTTGTGGTTGAACAACATGTCAGTCTTCCAATGAACTCAATAACCAACATTCACCTCATTAGCAATAATTCAAAATTTTCAATAACTCAATAAAAGCACTATAATACTCGTCTATTGCAAAAGGGAAAACCAACTTCCATCTTAAAATCAACAAGCTATGCATCTAAAATAAATAGTGACAAACACACAACTGAAAAAATATTCAAACAAATGTGAATCCATTCATCAGCAGAAAGCAAAAAATGTGTAAAAAAAATAAAAAAAGGGCGTTCGGCTGAAGCGGTCGAACAGATTAAGGCATTCGGCTGAAGCGGTCGAACAGATTAAGGCGTTCGACTGCAGCGGTCGAACAGCTTAAGGTGTTCGACTACAGCGGTCGAACACAAGATATTACAGCGGGTTTTGCAATTCGCATACATACTGCTCACAAACCTATCTAAAAATTCAACCCAAGATTGCAAGACAAGTATAGAGACACAAATTCAAAAATCCAATGCTTAATTTCCAGATTTGAAACGAACTCAAACCCTACATTCATGTAACTGCAGAATAAGCGAAATGGCGAAGATTACATGTTACTTACTTGACATTGACGAAGCAAGGTATTGACGTTCTTCCCTAGTCGCGACGGAAGACAACTCCAGCGCCGATTTTTCTTTCTCAATCTTTCAGCGTCAATTTCTTCTTCTTTCTCACTATTTTATTTTCTATTCTCTCTCAAAGTTTGTTTCTTTTTTTATTTGAATTTTAAGTTTTTTTTTAATTTGATTATATTTTAGTTAAAAGGTTAAAGTAGTCTTTTACACGGGGTGTATTAAGTAATTCAACTATAGAATTTTTTATTTAGTGGGGTATATTAAGTAATTGGGGTTCAAATAGAAATTCCAGGGGTGCAAATAGCCGCCCCCTTAATAAAATATCTCTTAGGATAAAAAAAATAATTGTTATAAGATGAAAAATTAATTTAACTCACACTTCATCTGTCTCCTTTAAATGCTTCCATTTTGCAATTTTAGTCGTCCTATCATAAAGTATCAATTCTTTTTTAGTGATATGTGAACCCCACACAACTAAAACATAAGATTAAGACCACATACATCCCTAATATAAATATCCACTAAATATAAAATAATAAGGGGCGTTTGGTTTATTATAAGGAATGAGAATAGAAATGAGAATATAGTAGTATGGAATGGGAATAAATTTGTGTTTTAATAAATATTGTTTGGTTGATTTTAGGAAAGACTATCATAGTGATTGATTGTGTTTGGTATGTTTGTATTTTTTAAGAATGGAATCAAAAATTTTATTTATAAATTATTACTCCATATAATTTTACCATTTCTTTAGAAAATATTATTTTGATATTTTTATATTTTTAATAATAAAAAAACTCATAGAAAACAAATGATTTGTACTGTCGCATATTGCATCAAGGAATGAAAGTGATAGATTTCATTTTCCTAAGGAATGGGTCATTCTCCAGTTTATGGGAATGAAAATACTGTAGCTACTATCAACCCTTTCAAACAAACATCATTTTTCTATTCCATTCCAATTCCACCGCTAGAAAGTCATCATCCAAACATCCCCCAATACTTTGTAATTCATATTATAAAAGTAAATTGATACATTTAGTGGGGATGAAGGGAATATTAATTAATACTTCCTTCATTAACGGTTCACACTTTCACTCATTTTTTTTCGTCTTACAAAACCCTTATACAAAAAAAAAGAGAAATAATTTTTTATTTAATAACCTCAAAAGTTATTTTAATTTTAAATGTATCACTTCAACCTAACACCTATAACATTATTTTGCACTTTATTTATTATCTAAAATAGCCTTAAAAATTCAATAAAATTGATAAAAAAATATTTTTTAAACAATATGGAACGGTCAACGTATAACATGATAGAGGAGTACAAAACCTATAGCAATAATAGTGGTTGAAGATTATAAAAGACGAAATTGGGTCCAGTGCCCAATCTAATTTTGCAAATTACTTTTCTATCCCAATTTTAAGGGCATATTTTTTTATGCCCGAATTGACGAAACATTCGAGTAAAGAGTATTTTCGAGTAATATGAGTGAGTAATGTACTTTTCGAGTAATGTAAATAATGTGAGTGAATAATTCATTTTCGAGTAACATGAGTGAGCGGGTAATACAATTTCGAGTAACATGAATGAGCGGGTAATGCAATTTCGAGTAACATGAGTGAGCGGATAATGCAATTTCGAGTAATATGTATGAACGGCTAATGTATTTTGAGTAACATGAATGAGCAGGTAATACAATTTCGAGTAATATGAATGAGCGGATAATGCAATTTCGAGTAACATGAGTGAGCGAGTAATGTATTTCGAGTAATATTTTTTTTTATGATTTTTCATGTTTTTATGTTTTACTTTAATACATTACTCGAATATATTACTCTAATATTCGAGTAAAGAGCATTTTGGTCAATTCGGACATAAAAAGATATATACTTATAATTGGGTTAGAAAAGTAATTTGGGAATACAATAATATTTCACCCATTACAAAATTAAATAGAAAAAATATGGACATATATGGTACTGTTTTGTTCTTTGCCATGGTTATCTCCCTTCTTTAAACTCTTGAGCTAAAATTATTTTTCGTCTCATAATAATAGCATATTTTCTTTCTATTCATAATAATAGCGTATTTTCTTTCAATAATATATATATATATATATATATATATATATATATATATATATATATATATATATATATATATAACTTTTCATTTATTCATTAAAAAAATCTTATAAAAAATTCGCTAACAAATTATATACATTTTTATTCATTAGTATATATATTTATATTTATAAATGCATAAATATCTGAAAACAGTGCAGTGCTGTCTTGTATAATCAACTTTTATTTTCTGAAGTCAATCACATTATTACTCTTGCTATATTGTTTACTCCAATTATTACGATGAGATAAGTAGAATTAATTCCGGATAGGTAGTACGTGCCTTATAAATAAGACAGGGCTATCCGCTCAACCAAATCATCCACATTTGGAAACTTAAAAATCATGGCACCCACTTGTCGTGTGATTTTACTCTTACTATTCTTCGTTTCGATGGTTGCGATTCCGACGATCGCTGCTAGGATTGGCGATTGGCGCCGGCTTAGAAATCCTAGCATCAAGACGTTGGTAATGGCCGCGAAATTCGCCCTTTTAGTACACAATGAGGTGGCAGATACTGTTGGAAATTTTTAATTTCCAATATAATGTAATTGTGGGCAATATATTATTATGCAATTATATTAGCTATTCAATTATTTTATGGACTTAATTAAGTGATCCAATTAAGGTTAAAGGTCCATGGGCTATAATAATAAATGATATGGGCTTATTGAGTATATACCCAATACTACATGATTGAGTGATTATGTGCGGTCTAATCAAGTAGTATATAAAGGCTCACATGTTATGGTCCCCAAAATACTAAGCCGCACATTGTCTTCCCTTCTCCCCATCGGGAGGGATTATTACGGTCCCCATAAGGAATTAGGAGGCTTAGTTGAGGAAGGCCATATAACCACTGATCCTGAGTTCGTGTTCCGCCTAGAGACTCATTGGATCAGGTACGCTTCCGCTTTACAGTTTAAATCTCGTTAATCATAATAGGGTTAATGTTTCATGGATTAATTTCCAACAGATACATCATTGGTTTTCCAAAAAGTGGTCAAAGCGGAATACTAGTGGTTGAGGGTATGAAGTACCGCTTGGTCATCTCCACCACGAATGGCAACGCCAACACCCCAAAAACCTACAAGGCTATTGTTTATTTCCGGGCATGGGAGAAATTACTGCAACTTCTTTCCTTTGAAGAAAACAAAAGCTAGTTCAAGTTATAATTTGTATTTTTTGAAAATGCTTAAAGGATTTGGACAAAATTAATTAAAAACTAACTGGTGGCGTTTATAGTCATTACATAACAAAAGAAAAGAAATGAAGTAACTAACCAAACGCTGAAAAAAACTGATACTACTATTTATTAATTATCTTTTAAAAGATTAATTATCTTTCCTGAATACTAAAACGTAATAACAAGGCTTTGACTAAGAAGATAAATTAACAAACTGATAAAACTATTTATTTATCATATATCGATGTAATCCATTTCTTAATTGACACACATGATTTTCCTCTTTGTAATTATAATAGATATATACTCCTTCAAACTAATTTCCACCCCAGTAAACCTAGTCATCTAAAAATAAAAATATCATGTTATGGGTGTTATACACCACCACTCTAATGGGCTCAAGCCCAAATACAATAATAGAAAAAAAGGCCCAACAAGCATCAAGGTTCATATATTAAATGTTCATAGAGGGCGAACTTGAAGGCCTTAATACTAGAACATACCCTACCAAGGTTGACCCATTTCCACATCTTTTTTTTCACCTCTAATTAGGGGTGTGCGGATCGGGATTCGGTACGGATTTTTAAAAAATTCATTTCAAATTTTCGGTATGGATTTTTTTTTAAAAAAAATTCGATATTGAATCCATAAAGAAAAAATCCAATATTGAATCCGTACCAAACTTCGGTTCGGAACGGATTTTTGGGAAAATGGATTTTTACGGATTTTGTGACCGCCGGCCGGACCGGCATTGACCGCCGGCCGCACAGCCGTTGACCGCCGCCGCCTGCTGCCGGAATTTAAAATGTGCAAACAAAATGTGCAAAAACAAAATTGTGCAAAACCAAATTGTGCAAATACATAGGGGTATTTATGGTATCACAATCATAATTGTGTAATTATGAGTAAAAGTACTTTGAGTCATGTAATTTACAACAATTATGCATTATTTTATATATCCAATAGTAAGTGACCCATAATATTTTAAACACAAATATGGATTATCATTTAAATTTTGCATTTTATCTTCATTAAATAACTATAAAATATAATAATTATTTATTAAGTGTACAATTGAATTTAGACTTTAAAGATACCATTTACTTTTATTTATTATGTACTCTTAAATAATACTTTGAACTTTGAAAATATTATTTTATTTAATTCCTATCTTTTTAGAAATTTATTTTACTTTATGAAATATATATTTTTCAATATACAGTAATAAATAAATATTTAGAGAATTAGATATAATTTTAAATTATTATTTGTAATTATATTATAATTAATTTTAATTTATTAATTATGATTACATTATAATTAGTAGAGTAAAATTAAGTAATTCATGACATATAAAGTATAAACTATAAATAATAAGATAAATATATTATATATAATTTTAATGCATAATTTAAATTCGGTTTTTTTGGTACGGTTCGATTCGGTACGGTTCGGTTCAGTTATATCCAATATTCGATATGGGAAAATGAAAAATATCCAAGTCCGTACCAAACGAAAAATCAGTTCGGTTCGGAAAAAGTAAAAAAGTCAACGGTTTTTTCGGTTCGGGATTAATTCGGTGCGATTTCGGTACGATTTCGGTTAAATCCAATATCCGTGCATACCCCTACCTCTAATACCAATTTTACCTGAAAATCACATATTTCATCAAAATACTAATTTTCCAAATATTTTCAAATATCAATTATTACAAGGCACTTAACATTAAAAAGCATGTATTATATAAAAACATGCTAAACATTTTACACCCATGACCTGAATTGGCTTCTATTTCTTTTTAAATGATATGAGTTGGAGTAATTTTTTGCCATGGCTGTGATACTTATGGGGGTGTTGCTCATGGCTATCATGTAGAATTAATGCTAAAACTTATCTGTGAATAATAAATAATAATAATAAGAGTAATAATTAATGTGATTGACTTGAGAAAGTAATAAGTTGGTTATATATGTAATTAAGTTAACCTTCGCTACTTGATTAAGTTTCTCTTTGTTTTGGAGTCGTATGAATTTGTATATCTGGCATGCAATTGACAAGTGACAACGTATGTCCTTAAAAATATTTATAATTGGATATGCTAGACTGGCACCTTTATAAGGTTTAAGATTTCTTTAAAAATCACAAAACCATTGATGAGGGGAATCAGTATTTGTGCGAAAGGGGAACATGTATGGCTTCCTCTCAAGTATGATCTTTGCCGGTGTATTGCTTTTCTTGTGGTACCATTAGACATACTCACTACAATTGTCGACAGAGTTTCAATCCAAACTTAAAATATAGCAGTTGTAAGTTGGAAGAGACGAAGTACACCCAAGCACTCTGCCATTTGTCATTATAAAAAACATACTCTCATGAGTGAAGGATTACAGGGTAGTAATTGGTGATATGAAATACTATGTAGTATTCTCATGCAGACACAACAAATGGAGTGACGTGAAAGAGATGAAAGATTTTTGCAGCAGTGACAAACCTTTCTTGTTTGGGTGCCCTTTGTTGATAGGTGGCAAGAGATTAAGGTGAGTCATTTCTTGTTTGGGTGCCCTTTGTTAATAGGTGGCAAGAGATTAAAGTGAGTCGGTGGGAAGCGGTGGATAAGTCTTGAAAAGGTTAGTGGCATCGCCTACTCTAGAAGAGTCGTTTAGTATATGTGCAATGTAATAGTAGAGTGTGAGAGTGTTCAAATGAGATTAGAAATAACAGAGAAGCAGAGTCCATAAAATAAAAGTGAAGAGTCTTGAGTGTCTATTGTAAAATTTTGTATTGAGCTTTTAATAAATGTATTAACTTTCCCAACCTCCAATCTTATAATAATTCTACACCCTTATAACGGATCTTTTTACTGGCTGCAATGAACTGAAGATTCGAGTAAGTTTGAATTAATTTGTTTTGATGGGAGCGAATAATCTTTAAGAAAATTTCTATGCCTGGTGAATTAGGAGAACATGATAGATTGTATATGAGATGTTTTGGAAGACATCTTTGTCTGTTCGTCATGGATCATAGCTTTTATAGTATGGATTATGAGGATGATGATGAGGTGCCAAGGTTTATGAGAATTATAAAAAGGGTTAAGGGTGACGAGGAGGATTCATGTATGGAGGTGAAGGTGCAGTTACCTATACGACATTCTTACTACCGTCCTACATGCCAGATAAGCGAAGATAAGATTTTACTTGACATTGAAAGTGAGGTATATCATATAGTCTATGATCAGCGATATAATACTTTTGAGTTGATTGATAAAATGAGAGGGAGAGAGTGTTTTGATCCAGCCCCTTTTTTAGAAAATCTGTTTGTGGTCTAACAGAGTTACAGTTCCCTGCAGCCCCTATTTTGCTTTAGCCATTAATGTGATATCAATTTTATGTTATGTGGATCCTATTTTAATCTCCCAAGTTTTTACTATTAGTATTATTTTTGACCTTTTTGTTGGATAAATGCTGAATCCAAAATCTAAGTTTGGACCCAAAAGCAAACGATGATTGATAAGTTCTATAAGAAATTTTAATCATGCAGTTTTGATCATTTTGCAAAAACTATATCAAAATTGCAAGTCTTGAGGTTGGCGTATATATGTAAAATGATTTATTTATTTACTTAATTAATTAATGGCAATTTAATTTTATTAATCAAAAATTAAAATTTCTTGTGTTCTTGTTTCCCCTAAATGAAAAGGTCAAGTGGGCTGCGCATAACTTTTCGATAAAAAAAAATTCAATTTCCGGCGCAAATATTGAACAAATTAAGTTGTGGGACTGAATTGAAATTAAAATTTACATTAGTTGTGGCAGGAAAATGGGAAAATGAATTTAACTCAGATTCCCAAAATTACATACTAAGTGAGCATATATAAATTTTTTGATTTGAGGTTGGGGGTGATGTAAGGTATACATGATGCAAGGAAATGGGGTGTGTTGGGATGTTATAAAGATTTTAGTAAAATCATTTCCAAAGGAATTAATGAAGTAATTGAATGATAAAATTAGGCATAGATTATATAAGTGTTTGAGGTAATATATATGTACAATCAGAAACATTAATTTAAATGCTGACACGTGTTACAAGTTAATTTGTTTTTTATACGCTCTGAAATCAATTGCGAAAGTGTATATAAGCTCATCTTTCACCGTTTTTATGTTCTACGTTCTGCATATACACACTCATCATACTTCTTCATTTAAATTCTCGATTCAATTTTCTCTCTCCATTTCAAGGTTATTTTTTTAAGTAATTGTTTTGTCCTCTTTTTTATTCATCTTTTTTTTTGTACCACACCTGCAGCGAAAAGTTAGAAATTTTTTGTGTTTTTGAAAATTTTAGTGTTCTAAGCATGTGCTCTTTTATTTATTTATTTTTTTTGAACCACACCTACAGCGAAAAGTTTAGAAATTTTTTATGTTTTCGAAAATTTTAGTGTTCTAAGCATGTGCTGTCTGAAAGTGAAAATTTACGAGTGTCTTCTTAATATAATTGATTGCAAAAATAAGAGTTTAGAAATTTGTTGTGTTTGTGAAAATTTTAGTGTGGTAAACATGTGTGGCCTGTAAGTGGAAATTTTACGAGTGTCTTCTTAATATATTCTGATAACTTAATTGATTCCATAAATTTTAATTTGGTGTTTTTTTATTTAATCTGCAACATTAACTCAATACCATGGAAGTCATTGAATTGAAACTTATTAATGTGGATGATGTTAAAATCTTGGGACCATTGACATTATAAATGATATTCTTTACGGGTGTAGAATTATTATAGTATTATGAGGTTGGGAAAGCAACTATATTTTTATTAATAACTCAACAAAATATTTTATAATAAAATCTTACTTAAGCTGCCACTGGGGTGTAAATGAGTCGAGTCGAACCAAATGAAGAGTTGTTCAAGCTTGTTTGAAATATTATCGAGCTTCAAAACATATGTTTGAGCTTGTTTGATAAGCAATCGACCCGAGCCCGAACGAGCTTTTATCGAGCCAGACACGAGCCGAGCTCGAGTAGCTTGATAAATTTACACTTACTTTATCTATTTTTATTAATCGAGCTCGAGCTCGAGTCGAGCTTTTAATTTTATCAAACGTAAATATGTGTTCAAACTTGTTTGATATTATTATCAAACCGAGCTCAAACCGAGCTTTTACCGAACGATCTCGAGTCGAGTATCGAGTAGTTTGGTTTGATTTTCACCCCTAGCTGCCACACACTATCTTTCTTATTCTCTCACTTGACACTGTATAGTATTACATTCACATATGATATGCACATATTTATAGTAACTAAGTGAACATTCTAGTAGGGTGTGCAAAATCTTATCGAAACTGAATAAACCGACTAAACCAAAACGAATTAAGTAATTTGGTTCGGTTTTAGTTTATGGTTCGGTTAACGATTTTAGTAATCAAAATTTTTAGTTTTTGGTTCGGTTTTCGATTTAGGGAATAAGAAATTTTGGTTAACCGAACCGAACTGAAATAGTATTCATATATAAAGACACCTAACCCTAGTTTTAATTAAATCTCATTTCTTATTTCCTTGACTAGCAGGAGTGGGCTGTTGCGCACTCTATCCCTCTTTTTCTTCGAATCTCCATAGCGTCAAATCTTCTGTGAATCTCTCTCTAATGGTGGACGGCTCAGGCAACGAATCCCTTCTAAGCTCTAGCAACGAATCTTGTTCTATTTAAAAGTACAAGTCTATTTCTTGAATTTTGAATGTTGGCTTTAGGGTTTCCAAAATATTGAGCAACCTTAAATTTGTTATGAGAAAAATACACTTTTTGTCCCATACTAAAGATCTCATTTCACTTTTGGTCCCTAACCTTTTTTGGTCCCAAAAGTTACAATTTTAG
Source organism: Pogostemon cablin (assembly GCA_023678885.1). Classification (NCBI taxonomy): domain Eukaryota; kingdom Viridiplantae; phylum Streptophyta; class Magnoliopsida; order Lamiales; family Lamiaceae; genus Pogostemon; species Pogostemon cablin. The sequence continues at coordinate 19,574,739 of CM042959.1, read as the reverse complement.
TCTGGTTCGTTAATATGTGGAAGGAAAACGTTAACTTTTCCAAAAAAAAACTTACGATAATGTTAATTAAAAAATAAATATATTCAATCTCACAATCAATTCACCTCTCCTCCCGACCACCATTCAACCCTTCTCTTCTCAATCTCATCGATGGCTTCTCCCCCAACTTCTCAATTAATAATATATATATATATATATATATATATATATATATATATATATATATATATATATAGATCCTCAATTTAATCCATTGCTTCTCCCCACCTTCTCCATGAACGGAAGATCTGTGATGTTGGAAACCGTGGATCAGAATGATCGGCGGTTTGAAAGTGGCGGCGGGAGGTTTGGGTAGTTTCAACTTTGATGGTAGCGGCCACGGCAGTGCAGTATCGACGACATCAATGCCGCTCCAGAGCTTCCTCTCCACACATCCCTCCAAGTCATATTCTCCAATGGTGGCGGACTGCAAAGCCGATCAATGATTCCAATTTGAGAAGAAAAATAAACAGATTCCATTTCCACAAAGATGAGCTGCAATGGCTGCCAAGTTTTGAGAAGAGGGTGCAACGAAGAATGCATATTCATAAGACCGTGTTTGGAATGGATCCAATCTTAACAAGGCCAGGGCAACGCCACCCTCTTCACCTTAAAATTCTTCGGCCGCAGCGACCTCATGTCCTTCATCGCCTCCATGCCGGAAAACAAACAACCAGGTGAGCAGAATTTGGGATTTTGGAGGACTAGGGTTTCGAAAAAAGGGGAAAGTAAAATGATTGTGATTCAAAATGTTCAACCATAGTGTGATCAGGTGGGTTCATCGGAGGTGGCGGCGGCACTGTCGTGGTGGTGGGTTAAACATTGCCATCGACATGGCCGCCGAAAATTTGTAACAATTGTTTGAGATTTGGATTGGAGGGAGAAAGAAAGAGATTGGGTTGAAGAGAGATACAGGGGTAAGAGATGAAGTTTTGGTTAAAAAATAAAAGATGGATTTATATTTTTTAAAAAAATTTCTGTATATAACAGACAAGTCAGCAATCCATTAATTTGATTGACGAAATTTAAAAATTAAAGCAATGAGACTAAAAATGTAGTGAAAAGGACCAAAAATGAAATGAGATATTTCATATGGGACCAAAAGTGCATTTTTCTCAATTTGTGATTAATGTATTAAAATGTAAATTTCTTCTTCTCAATCTAATTGTTTACTTCTTAACAAAAATTTACTAGGAGAACCGTCGATTAATCAATCATCGTTGCATTTTTTTCTCAATACACTCTTAATTACCTTCCAGTGAGTATTTCTTTTTTGTTTTTACGTTTGTGTTTTGAAGTTTTTATTTTTCTTTTGTTTAGTTGAATGGAAAATTGTAAAATCGAAGTTGAGATTGGCGTAGAGAACTTGGAGAAATTGTGGCAGAAATACTAAATTTTGATATGTCTTGAGTTGCAACCCAAATTAGCTTTGGGCATAAATATCTTACCCATGTTTTGAGTATTTTGGTTAATAAATTTATAGGGGTGTTGTTCTTTGTTTCTTTTATTATTATTTAGTTGAAGAGGTGTTATTGTAGAATTGGTATCTTTAAGAATATGGATGTTTATTTGAAGGTATCCACAAAAGTCACATTAATTATTTAATATTACATGTCAAACTTAACATTCATTTAGCTAGTAATTAAATTAATCGCCAATTTACATGTATTTTTCTTAAAATGGGATTTCATTGAATATGTTTATTGCTTGAGATTCCACTAGTTGCTTCTCATTAACAATTAATTCATATTGTCGATCCAGGAAGAGTATGCAATTAAATAAACTAATTGTATCCTAATTAATAAATCCCTCAAATAATTTTAAATTTTGATGAATGTAGGTAGATAAATCTGTCATAGTTGATGAGGCAATAATGTTTATCAAACTGCTTCACTCTGATGTTGTAAATGATCATTTACATTGGTGGCTTTATTTTTCATATAGATGTCGAGCTCACGGGAAAAATTGATGGCTATATTGATATCAATAACATTGGTGGGATTTATTGTTGAGATTTGATAGGTTGCTTGGATTTGAATTATTGTATTAAGATTTCTTACATTTAAATGATGGGGTTTGTAAATTTAATAAGTTGTGAATGTTGTAGTGTTGCAAGTTTTTAAGTGTGGATGTGAGAAATAATGTGAAAATTGATGTTTAATATTACATATTTTTAATTAAAAAAATAATATTTCGATTCTGTTAACCGGTCAAACCGACCAAAATATTTCGGTTTGGTTTAATTCGGTTTTGGCTTGATTTGGTTCGGTTTCAATTTTTCCAAAATTTTCGAAAAATTTTCAATTTTTGAAATTCGGTTCGGTTCGGTCACTGAATCGACCGATGCACACCCCTACATTCTAGTATGTAAGCTATACCAACTATCTAGAGCATTATATATTCATCTCCAACATGCTATGCCTAGAAGATTCTACTTCTATCTTGTAACATCTGCAGATTATCTTATGACTTACAACTTTCAGGATACCTCTTTAGCACTCTAGAAGCTTCTAGAACAATTACCATCTTTCTTCATGTTTCCTAATTATCCGGAGTATTCTAGATTAGTCAGTGTTGCACCTTCAACAACGGTACCTATGAAGTATCTGATGAGATGCAAATGTCGATGAGTTATAAATGAGGGATGGACTCTCCCTAGTAGGGATGTTAATATTGCCCCGGCTTGACCCGCACGCTTTGGGGCAGCCCGGATCTGACCCGAAATAGTAACGGGGCGGGCCGACCTAGACCCGTACACATACGGGGTGGGTCCGGATATTTATTCAGCCCCGACCCGACCTGGACCCGCCCTGCCCCGGCCCGTATAATATAATTATATTAATTATTTATTTTGATATATTATTTAGGGTTGGAACTGAAACCCTAATATCTCTTATATCCCTTCACCAGCCATTTGACCTCCTCCCATTTCCCAACTCTGTCTCGTCTCTTCCAAATTCCAAGGATCAATCGCCGTCTATCAGCCATCGTCCACCAGCCGTGTATTCGCCGAAATCTCATAACAATCAAGGTAACTACTAATTTTTGGATTTCAATAAAATGGCATCAGCTTCTTAATTTGCTGCTTCCGCTCGGTGTACATTTCATTGAGTGCCTTTTCTAGAGTACACATATGAATGTTTCGTCATTGTTGGTGGGAAGGAAAATGAAAGGAAGGAATAGCATCCAGTCAATTGAAACAAAATGCAGTCAAAGTAATTGAGAGTAGTTCTGTAATTGGAGGTGAAGAGTAGGACCAAAATTGTACAATTATTGATCCAAGGGCCTAGCTTAAGAATTTTCAAGTATTAGTTCCTTTCTGTGTTAATTTCCAGCAAGGATATCCAACATACATACATATTTCTTCAATAAATGCATATTGTGTTTTCCAGCAATTCTACTGTAACTGTGCAATGTAACTGTGCAAGGAATGAAGGATGATTTCCGAAAAAAAAAAAGAGAAAAAAAGGCAGAAATGGGGCGGGGCGGGACAGACCCGCCCCGAACAGGGCGGGCCACGGGCCTATGAAGTAGGACCCGTACGGGGCACGGGACGGGTCCGGGGTGGGCACTTTTAAAACAGGCCAGGTCTGGGTAATTAACTACCCAGCCCGTTGACATCCCTACTCCCTAGCATGAGGCCTTTTGGACGTGATGCCCAGAGTGATAAAATCGTGCGGGCCAGTGGGCGGCCTAAAGCGGACAATATCATGCTAGTGGATTGAGTGGGCCTGACTCCCTGGGCGGATAAACCCAACAAGTGGTATCAGAGCCAGGCCCCAGACTTAACTGGCTCGACCCAGGATTGGTGGGATGTTCGGACCTCAAACTGGATAGTCAAGCTACGGGACTTTGTTTGAGGGAGAAATGTTGGTTGGGTGTCAACCAAAGTCCCATATCGGTTAGAAGTGGGTTGGACGATGGGTTTATAAAGGAGGGACGGACTCTCCCTAGCATGAGGCCTTTTGGGCGTGATGCCCAGAGTAGTAAAACCATGCAGGCCAGTGGGCTGCCCAAAGCAGACAATATCATGCTAATGGATTGAGTGGGCCCGGCTCTCTGGGTGGATAAACCCAACAAGTGGTATCAGAGCCAGGCAGCAGACTTAATCGGCCCGGCCCATTTGTAGTCGGGATAACAAATTAAAAATTTTATCGAACCACAGGGAGGAAGGTACTAGGGTCTAAGCGATCTCGTATTTGTCATAGTATTATAGAGATGATAAAAAAAGGGAGATAATCAAGAAATGACAACAAAATAAATGGATAGATGAATGGAAGATGGATGAATGAGCCAAGTAGATAGAGATGAGACTAGCAATACTTAAAGCATGGAAAATCTAAGTATCATGCAATGAATTCATATGTGTCATGGGTAAAAGAATAAGGGTCAATACTAAGTTCACCTAAACTCCCTCTCGGAATGAATAGGATATGGAATAATGCTTAATGGATTGGTTCTCACTCAAACAATTCCAACTAGGTACTAAGCTTAAATGAGAGTCCCTTCACACGATTAATCAACCTCTCGATCTAATCAATCGGATGTCTTATCAAAGGGTTCTAAATTCAAAAAGATTTCTCAATCACTTTACAATTTATAATGCACATGAAGTGTTTGATGAAATGATTCACTTAATTATCCTAAGCATATAATTGATTTCTCAATCTAATCACATATCTAGAACAACTAAACACATAAATCAACAAAACAAATCAAGCAATTAATAATCAATGATAGAAAATCAATTAACCCATTCAACATAGTCATTCAATTGCAAAATACCCAAAATTATCCAATAAAATTCATATTGCTAATCTCACAAAGGAGATTATCCTCTCATAGTCACAAGGAAATTAATATAGACATTAAACTCCTTACAAACCATAATAAACAATAAGGTTTCAATACAAAAGTTGGATGAAAACTCCCTTGGATGGATCCAATAGTGATCTTCTTTTTCCCTTTGCAATTCTCCTCTCCCCCTTGCTTCTCTAACTAAATGGATGAAGGATTTGATGGTTGGATGATGATAGATGGTAAGGATGAAGAATGGATAAAGGTGAAGGTGAATGTGTAAAATGGAGGAAATGGTGTGTGCGGTAGGTGTAAGGGTGAAAACCCTCGACCAAACTGATCTAAAATTGTAGTATTGGGTATTTATACCCCTTGAGAAGCTTCTAGAAGGGATCTGATATGTTTCTGATGCTGCAGCAACACGACCACAGGGTGGCAGTGTAGGCGTTTTTGAGGTCAGAAAATGGTCAAGGCTTACAGGGCCGTGTTGCGTAACACGGGTCGTGTGCTGCAACACGGGTCGTGTGCTGCAACACGACCAGCCGTGTTGGTGCTGTACAGTCTCACCGTTTCGCGCATAACTTCCACATCCAATCTCTGATTTGAATAATTCTTGCGCTCATGCGATCCTGTTTTCCTTGGCTTTCTATCCATATAAAGATCTGAGAAAACTTCCAACATTTGTGGGTGTAACAAGTCATGCAAAGTAGCACAACCGTGCTGAGTAGGAACAGCTTGCGCGACGTCACCATTTTAATCATAACTTTCTCGTTTGGGCTTCGATTGAAGTGTTTCTTATACCAAAACGATCCTCTTTTCTGTGGCTTTCCAACCATGTATCACAATTTTAGTTTTGAGATCCACAAGAGTACAGAAAAATTACACAAGTTGAACGTGCATTTTTCAGTATTTTGCTTGATTTGACTCATTCTCCCTCGTTTCAACTCCGAATTGAGATCCGCTTTTTCCTATGTCTTCCTTGTCGCGCCTAGAATCTCTTTTTACTTGGAAATCATATATTTAAGCTCATTCACACACATCTTCATAAAAATACAAAACACAACCAAATAGCACACAAATATAGATAAAAATATACGAAAACGGACATAAAAAGACACTAAAATCTAGGTGAAAATATCACTCATTACACCCCCAAACTTAAAGTGTTGTGCGTCCCTGAACAACGAAAATGATAAACCAAGGGGTGAGATTTTCACCTAGGAAAAGACTAAACGAACATAAATAATAACACATCGATAGCAATAAGAATTACAATTTATGCTAAGTCATCTTACAAAATTAAAATCATGACATGCAAAAATATTAACAAGTTCAATCACAAGAGAATAAAAGTTTAATATAGTCCCTTTTAATCCAAGCCTCACATAGGTTATAAATATCACTCAACACTCTTTAAGGTAAGGTTAATCAACACTCATTAATCGATTGGCTCGACTCGCTATAAGCTTGCTCGTGGACTATGTTCACAAACCACCAAAGTTTCCATTAGTGATCAAAAAGGTCTTTCATTAAGGATGTAATGATAGGCTCTTTGGTAGGGTAGGAAGAGTATGGATAATAGTGACTAATCAAGTGTAAGTAATCGAAGAGATGACCAATTTCTCCAACTTCTCCACTTTTTTTCTTAATTCTTATCTTTAATGATCACAAGCACTAATCATCAACTTTCCCTGGATTGAACTTCTTTCAATGCATGCTTCCTTTTTCGAATTTTAAGTACTTGAGCATATTATTATTGCTTTGCTCATTTTCTTATTTTGAGGTTGCATGTTCACTCTTGTTTGCGCTCTTTCATCCTTTTTCTTACTTGTTACCATTTCTTTTCTTTTCTTGCACAATTCTCATCAAACCTTTCTAGCTACCATCTCCTCAATCACCCACACAAAGGGTAAATATATAAGGCTCACGTGGGTAATCAATGCTTGTAATGTGCTAAATTCACAAGAAATAGGCTTATATGCTCAAAGTGGTTGACTAGGGATGATGTTCATGATATGAAAGTATTTGGCAATGACTATAATAACAAGGATGTCCTAAGATCATCTCACTAATCTCCACAAATCGGGCTCGTTCCTATAGTCCTTGAGCAAGTTCTAGCTTATCAAAACTCAATCGATCCACTCATGAAGAAAAATACCATGTATGCACGGTTGAGGCTCAAATGCTCACAAGCTTGTGCTCGGACCTTAAGGACTTATTACACCACATCTATCTCAAAATTGAACAAGTTAAGTAAAACATGTCACAATTCGAAAGTGTAGAGATTCTTAATCATAACTTATCATCACTTATCACCACAACATATCATCACTCATATTAAAAAATGACTCACGACATCTCTAAATAAACCACCAAACATACCAAGACAAAAATAAGAAAACACACAAAACAAAAAATAAACACTCAACAAACAAGAAACGAAACAAAAATACAAAACATGCAAGAATAAAAAAAAATACCATCATTAACAATAAAGCACACATTCTATATCATCCATGACAATTAAGCTCACAATCATCCCAACCTTTGATTGAAAAGAAAATCCTAAATTACCAAAATAAACATCCCACAAACATAACATATGAAGCAGCATGCTAATCACATCAATCCAAATCAACATAAATTCATGCTAAGCACATAGAAGTGGTAGGGTGTAGAGCGAACTCCCTCAATAGGCATTTGGTAGCTCCGAGCTCACTTCGTGCTTCAAATACCCTTCATACATTCTCAACAAAACCATTAGATCAATAATTTCATTAAAAATATGGACTATCATGCACTTCAACACAACCAATCATACCTAAATCCAACCAATACTTATGAGAAAAATTCAAAATTAGCTCAAAAACACGAAAAGTATATGCGTTCAAGCAAAGTAATTCACACCACGCCATATCCCCCCAAACTTAAATTTAAACAAGAGTTTCGAGTTAAGTTTGCCAAAAGTGGTGTGACGTACCTACACTCTTCAAATCAAGCACTCTTCGTATCTTCAACACGCATCTTCCTCACGAGCATAATCAACCTACATGTCAAAATTGCAAGAAACAACAAATTCACCATCCTTATTGAAAACAAGAAATAAAGCGATAAAGATAATGATGGGTTGCCTCCCATCTAGCCCTAAGTTTAGCGTCTTCAAGCCAGACGGAATATGGAGAACTCATCGGAATGGCCACGGATATCTTTCGTCCTTGCCATCGAATTTTAACTGTTGTACTTCTTCCTCTAATAGGCACTTGTGGCAAGTGACGACCTCCATTGCATCCTTCGAGCATGGCTTTAAAAATTCGACTCTCTTGAGCTTACATTCCATTACCCTTTCCACTCTTGAACACCACTTATTTCTCCTCACCAAATAGATCCCCAACATTTCTTCAAGTTCTCTTTTGTTTCTAAGAATATGAGAAAAATCAATGGGTAAAACAAAATCAATGTAAACAATATTGTCAAGTTCAAGGCAACTTAAAGAGTTAAAAGGTTTAGAAATGCTCATTCACTTTTCAAGTCATCATCATTTGCTTCTAGACTTTGTTCCTTTTCTTCAACATCATTTGCCTCAATATGCTCTTCAAATACCTCTTTTGATTCTTCATCTCCCAAATTCTCTTCTTTTTCAAGCTCTTCTTCAACTTTGCTCTCCTTTTCAAGTTCTTCAACTTGTTGAAAATTGGTCAAAGCACTTACAATTTGGCTCACTTGATACTCCAAAAGCTTCTAACCTCTTCTCAGTTACCTTATTTCGTGCTTCATCTCTTTTCTTGTCATCCTCAAGGTATGCTATCATCATCTCAATCAAGACTTCTAGAGATAATTTTTCTTCCTCGACTTGTTGAAAGTTTCCTCCCTCTTGGTTGTCAAAATTCCATCCTTGAATTGGTAAGTAATTCCCATGAAATCTTCCTTCATATTTATGTTGAAAATTTCCTTGGAAATCATCCACTCCCATGAAAGAAACATCTCCTACTTGATGTGTGGGCATCCTCCACTCTTCTTACTCCATAGGGCTAGGAATCAACACACCTTGCACAATTTGAGCACCCCTCCAAACTTGAACTAAGCAAGACTTGACCATAAACACCTTGATTCATCATCTTTATTTGTCTTTTCAATTCCAAAGTAGCAGGGGTAATTACCTCGGAGGATTCATTTTGAAGAAAACTTGATTGAGGATTTTGGCCTTCATCACTACCTTGAGCACATCTTCTATATAATTATAATAAGGCGTAGTTTCAGAACGGAGGAGAAATGTTGGTGTTGGGATTTGGTGGAGAATAAGTGTATGCTTGATACGGTGGAATGTATTTGCATTATAAGCTTGTTGCCATTCTCCATTTCTTCCTTGATTTTAGTATTGAGAGCTATCTTGATCCATTTGAAAATTGTAACCATAGTTTTTCTCATTCATGTAACCTCTTGATTGTGGAGGTGGAATCCTATCACTTTGATCCCCAAAGATATGTGTAAATTCGTTCCAACCATCCATTTAAATGCTATTCTCTTCAAGGCTTACTACAATTCTTCTTCAAACTTTCTATTTTTGGCTTTGATCCCCCTTCCTCTTCTCTCAAGGTAGTTTCCACGTACCTATAATGAACAAGTGAGATAAAAAATTTTCCAAAGCAAATAATAAAAGCAATAAAATATCTCTAGTAATACCAATCAAAACACTCATTCGTTAAACCACTAGCAACCGTTGCCTCCCCGGCAACGGCACCATTTGATTAGCCATTTGTAGTCAGGATGACTAATTAAAGAATTTATCGAACCACAGAGAGGAAAGTACTAGGGTCTAAGCGATCTCGTGTTCGTCATAGTATTATAGAGATGATAAAAAAAGGGAGATAATCAAGAAATGACAACAAAATAAATGGATAGATGAATGGAAGATGGATAAATGAGCCAAGTAGATAGAGATGAGACTAGCAATACTTAAAGCATGGAAAATCTAAGTATCATGCAATGAATTCATATGTGTCATGTGTAAAAGACTAAGGGCCAACACTAAGTTCACCTAAACTCCCTCTCGGAATGAATAGGATATGGAATAATGCTCAATGGATTGGTTCTCACTCAAATAATTCCAACTAGGTACTAAGCTTAAATGAGAGTCCCTTCACACGATTAATCAACCTCTCGATCTAATTAATCGGATGTCCTATCAAAGGGTTCTAAATCCAAAAGGATTTCTCAATCACTTTACAATTTATAATGCACATGAAGTGTTTGATGAAATGATTCACTTAATTATCCTAAGCATATAATTGATTTCTCAATCTAATTACATATCTAGAACAACTAAACACACAAATCAACAAAACAAATCAAGCAATTAATAATCAATGATAAAAAACTAATTAACCATTCAACATAATCATTCAATTGCAAAATACCCAAAATTATCCAATACAATTCATATTGCTAATCTCACAAAGGAGATTAGCCTCTCATAGTCACAAGGAAATTAACATAGACATTAAACTCCTTACAAACCATAATAAACAATAAGGTTTCAATACAAAAGTTGGATGAAAACTCCCATGGATATTTCCAATGGTGATCTTCTTATTCCTTTGCAATTCTCCTCTCCCCCTTGCTTCTCTAGCTAAATGGATGAAGGATTTGATGGCTGGATGATGATAGATGGTAAGGATGAAGAATGGATGAAGGTGAAGGTGTAAAATGGAAGAAATGGTGTGTGAGGTAGGTGTAAGGGTGAAAACCCTTGACCAAACTGATCTAAAATTAAAGTATTGGGTATTTATACCCCTTGAGAAGCTTTTAGAAGGGATCTGATATGTTTCTGATGCTGCAGCAACATGACTCGTGTGCTGCAACACGACCACAGGGTGGCCGTGTAGGCATTTTTGAGGTCAGAAAATGGCCAAGACTTACAGGGCCGTGTTGCGTAACACGGGTCGTGTGCTGCAACATGGGTCGTGTGCTGCAACACGAGCAGTCGTGTTGGTGCTGCACAGTCTCACCGTTTCGCGCATAACTTCCACATCCAATCTCTGATTTGAGTAATTCTTACGCTCATGCGATCCTCTTTTCCTTGGCTTTCTATCTATATAAAGTTTTTTACAAAACTTTCAATATTTTTGGGTGTAACAAGTCATGCAAAGTAGCACAACCGTGCTGAGTAGGAACAGCTTGCGCGAATTCACCATTTTAATAATAACTTTCTCGTTTGGGCTTCGATTGAAGTGTTTCTTATACCAAAATGACCCTCTTTTCTGTGGCTTTCCAACCAAGTGTCACAATTCTAGTTTTGAGCTCCATAAGAGTACAGAAAAATTACACAAGTTGGACGTGTATTTTTTCAGCATTTTTCTTGATTTGACTCATTCTCCCTCGTTTCAACTCCGAATTGAGATCCGCTTTTTCCTACGTCTTCCTTGTTGCGCCTAGAATCTCTTTTTATCTGGAAATCATACATTTAAGCTCATTCACATACATCTCCATAAAAACACAAAATACAACCAAATAGCACACAAATACGGATAAAAATATACAAAAATGGACATAAAAAGACACTAAAATCTAGGTGAAAATATCACTCATCACCCGGGGTTGGTGGGATATTCGGACCTCAAACTATGGTCTAGCTGCGGGACTTTTTTTGAGGAGAAAATATTGGTTGGGTGTCAACCAAAACCCCATATCGGTTAGACGTGGGGAAGGCTGTGGGTTTATAAGTGTGAGAGAGACTCTCCCTAGCATGAGCCCTTTTGGGTGTGATGCCCAGTGTGGTAAAACTGTGCGGGCCAGTGAGCGGCCCAAAGCGGACAATATCATGCTAGTGGATTGAGTGGGCCCGGCTCCCTGGACGGATAAACCCAACAAGTGGAGTGGGTTGCTGCTCTGTGCCTTGTGGTGAATATGGAAACCAATACTAATATAATGGTGAATCTCAATGGTTCTAATTATCATGTGTGGAAAGGCAAGATGGATGATCTTCTTTATATGAAAGATTATTATTTGCATGTATTTGAAACTAAAAAGCCTGACGATAAAACAAATGATAAATGGAATATATTGCATCGTCAAGTATGTGGTTACATTAGGCAGTAGGTGGATGATAATGTATTGAGCCATGTTAGTGAAGAAACACATGCACAAATATTACTGAAAAAAGTTGGAGGAACTGTATGCATGAAAAATTGGGAACAACAAGTTATTTCTAATAAAGCAGTTGATGAATCTGAAATTCAAAGATAACACTCCTATGACTGATCACTTGAATTCATTTCAGGGATTTATTAATCAATTGTCGGAATGAATATCAAGTTTGAGGATGAAGCACAGGGCTTATGGCTTCATGGTACATTGTCGGATTCATGGGAGACATTCAGGACATCTTTGTCTAATTCAGCCCCCCAATGGTACCATTACAATGGATTTGGTTAAGGGCAGTATTTTGAATGAGGAAATAAGGAGAAAATCGCAGGGCCATTTGCAGCAATCAGAGGTTTTGGTTACAGAGAAGAGGGAGAGAAATAATAGTAGAGGTCCAACAGGCAAGCAAAAAGACAGGAGGAGTAAATCCAACAGACACAGCAAGGTTGAGTGTTGGAATTTTAAAACTCCAGGACGCATAGCAAGGTATTGCAGAAAACCCAAGCAATATGACAAGAAAGAAAATGGGAAAGAAAAGAAGAATGATGAAACAAAAGATAATGATCGAGTGTCTGCTGCAACAGGTGATTTTCTTATCTTTCGTGATTATGAAGTTGTCAATCTTGCATGTCGTGAGAGTAGTTGGGTGGTTGATAGTGGTGCATCCATACATGCAACATCTCGTAGAGAGATGTTCACATCCTACATGTAAGGTGACTATGGAAATGTTAGGATGGGTGATGATGGCTTAGCTAAAGCCATTGGCGTTGGAGATGTATGTTTGTGGACTAGTAATGTTGCTACACTAGTTTTGAGAAATGTGAAGCACGTACCTGATCTTTGGTTGAACTTGATATCTGTTGGGAGACTTGATGATGAAGGTTTCTGCAGTGTGTTCTTCGATGGTCAAGTGGAAACTTACAAGAGGTTCTTTAGTTGTTGCTAGAGGGCAAAAACATTCCTCATTGTACTTGATGCAAGCAAAGCTACTTGATGGCTCTATTAATGCAGTTAAGAATGAAGGGATAATTGAGTTATGGCATTGCAGGCTCAGTCATATCAGTGAAAAGGGATTGAAGATTTTAGAGAAGAGAAATCTCATTCCAAACTTGAAGAATGCATTTTTAAGAAGTGCTCTCACTGTTTGGCGGGAAAGCAAAATCGAGTTGCTTTCAAGACCTCAACTCCTACCAGAGCATCATGTATACTCGATTTAATTTATTCTGATGTTTTTGGTCCTATGAAAACAAGAACTCTTGGTGGTACTTTATATTTTGTTACTTTTATAGATGATCACTCAAGAAAGACCTGGATCTACACGTTGAAGACGAAAGATCAGGTGCTCGATGCATTCAAGCAGTTTCATGCCTTAGTTGAGAGACAGACTGGGAAGAAGTTGAAATGCATCATATCAGATAATGGAGGGGAATACATTGGTCCTTTTGATGAGTATTGTAGAGAGCAAGGTATCCGACATCAAAAGACTCCTCAGTTGAATGGGCTTGCAAAAAGGATGAACAGAACATTGGTCGAAAGAGTAAGATGTCTGCTATCAGGAGCATGATTGTCTTCATCATTTTGGGGTGACGCTCTGAGTACTGTTGTACATATTTTAAATCTTACTCCCTGTGTTCCTTTAGACTTTGATGTTCCAGATAGAGTCTGGTCAGGAAAAGATATTTTCTTAATCATTTGCGGGTATTTGGATGTAAGGCATTTGTGCATATTCCCAAAGATGAGAGGTCTAAGTTGGATATGAAGACTCAACAGTGTGTATTTCTTGGTTATGGCCAAGATGAGTTTGGTTACAGACTTTATGATCCCGTGGATAAGAAGCTTGTCAGAATTCGGGATGTTGTGTTTGTTGAGGATTAAACCATAAGAGATATTGAGAAGAAGGATAGCTCAGTTTCTACACCTGGTGATGACTTGATTGACTCGGAAATTGTTCCTCACGGTCAAGGTCAAGTAGAAGTTGAAGAGGAGAATCAGGATCAGCATGATTTCGGTAATGATGAGCATGTCGATCATCCTTTGCTTGATGAAGAGGATATCAATCATCCTCAAACACCTGATGTTCAAGAACAGGAGGTTCAAGAACCACCTAGAAGAAGCAGTAGAGCTCGTGTACCTTCTAGGATGTATCCTCCTGATCAGTATGTGCTCTTGACCGACAGGGGAGAGCCTGAATGCTATGGAGAAGCAATTCGTGGAGAACACAGGAATGAATGGTTGGAAGGAATGCAAGATGAGATGAAGTCCGTACATGAAAATGACACATTTGATTTGGTGAAATTACCAAAGTGGGTGTACATGATAAAACAAGATGAGCACACCTCAAAGCCTAGATTCAAAGCTAGATTGGTTGTTAAAGGTTTCAGCCAGAAAGAGGGAGTTGATTTTGAAGAAATTTTCTCTCCGGTTGTCAAAATGTCTTCAATCCGTTTTATACTTGTTTTGGCAGCTAGTCTTAACTTGGAGATTGAGCTGATGGATGTCAAAACTGCTTTTCTTCATGGTGAGCTAGATAAAGAGATATACATGGTGCAACATGAAGGTTTCAAGGTGAAAGGAAAAGAAGACCATGTGTGCAAACTGAAGAAAAGTCTCTATGGTTTGAAGCAAGCACCTAGATTGTGGTATCAGAAATTTGAGTCAGTTATGGAGGAACAAGGCTACCAGAAGACTATTTTTGATCATTGTGTGTTTGTTCAGAAGTTCTCGGATGATGATTTCATTATATTATTACTATATGTTGATGATATATTGATTGTTGACAGGAATATTTCAGGAATTGACAGGTTAAAGAAACAGTTGAGCAAATCCTTTGCCATGAAGGATTTGGGGCCAGCAAAGAAAATTCTTGGTATTAACATCACCCGAGATAGAGCAAACAAGAAGCTTCACTTGTCATAAGAGAAGTATATCGAGAAAGTAATTGAGAAATTCAATATGAGAAAAACTAAAGTGGTTAGTTCTCCTATTGACACTCATTTTAAGCTTGGTGCTCATCATAGTCCTTCAATCGATGAAGAGAAGGAAGCGATGAGAAGAGTCTCATATGCTTCAGCTGTGGGAGCTTGATGTATGCAATGGTGTGTACGAGGCCAGACATAGCTCATGCAGTTGATGTTGTTAGCTATTATTTGTTTAATCCGGGAAAGGAGCATTGGAATGCTGTGAAGTGGATAATGAGATATCTACGAGGTACGTCTATGTTGGTTGGGTGTCAACCAAAGTCCACATCAGTTAGAAGTGGGGTTGGCGATGGATTTATAAAGGAGGGATGGACTCTCCCTAGCATGAGGCCTTTTGGGTGTGATGCCCAAAGTGGTAAAATCGTGCGGGCCAGTAGACGGCCCAAAGCGGACAATATCATGCTAGTGGATTGAGTGGGCCCGGCTTCCTGGGTGGATAAACCCAACAAGTGGTATTAGAGCCAGACCCTAAACTTAACCGGCCCGGCCCGGGGTTGGTGGGATATTCGGACCTTAAACTGGATGGTCTAGCTGCGGGACTTTGTTTGAGGGGGAAATGTTGGTTGAGTGTCAACCAAAGTCCCACATCGGTTAAAAGTGGGGATAGCGATGAGTTTATAAATGAGGGATGAACTCTCTCTAACATGAGGCATTTTGGGCATGATGCCCAAAGTGGTAAAACCGTGCGGGCCAGTGGGCGGTCCAAAGCGTATATTATCATGCTAGTGGATTGAGTGGGCCTGACTCCATGGACGGATAAACCCAACCGCAAAGCCGTTTCTAAAGAATGGTCAATATTCGTTGAAGTGAAGATTCAGTGTTACCGAAATTGAGAATGACCTGAACTACAAATTTCTGTCAGCAATCAAACATCTAGCGGAATATAGCTTCAAGGATGATATTTTATTACAATTCATTTTTGAAGGATTACAAGGTGGTGATGGGTCATACGAAACACTACGCTGTATTTTTCTCCTCTAGATATCAATAATTCTAGATATCAATGACACACTCTTCTATCTCATCTACAACAAAAGTGAAAGTACTTTTCTCCATATTAAAAAGATAAAAGATCAACAAAGGTGTAATTTCTTTTTTTTTTGTCTTGAGAACCAGAGTTGTAGGATCTCTTTGAGTTCAATTTTAAACTCTAACCAATTTATGCTTTTTACATTTTAACTTTGTTTCATTTCGTGAACAAAGCATTAGAAAACAAGAAAATATATACTGTATTAACATGCAAATTCTTCTTACTTGTAATTATGCAACAGATCTAGACTAAAAAAAACTTGAGTGGAAAATTTTGAATAAAGTAAATTTGTATGTGACGATTTTAATTTTATACTCTGTGACACCATCTTAGAGCATCTCCAAGACACTATTTATAATTTAGAGAGCATTTTGTATTAGTGTGCTACTATATAATGTTGATTTCTGTTTTGCATGTGAGGACCAATTTTGTTGGCTTCTATATATTTTTTGGCAATTGCCTATTGGAGAGTTTTAAAACTTGAGAGCATTTTGTGAGAAGGTTAGTTACATTGAATATGAAAGAATTTAAAGAAGATATCTTTGTTTTTCCAAAGTATTTGATAATATCTTTATATACTCTAAAAGTTAATATTAGGGGTATTAAAAATTGACTAATACTTTAAATAAAATATACACAAATCATTGACTTGTGATGGTGCATGGATTACTCTGCATAAAATCAAATAAATGTTCAATTACCATGTTAGCGGGTTCCGTAAGCTCATATCTCGATCTGCAATCCAAGCCTGTAATGGGCCCCATCTCCATAATTTCATTTCATTCATGGGTGACCTTGTTGGGCTGTAGTATCTTATTTAATTCTAATAGAGCCCAAAACTTTCTTCGGACCTATTATCTCATCATTTTTCTTGTCTAACAATACTTCAAAATTATTGAAAAATATTAAGTGTCTAATAAAGTCGACCATTTTACATATTTTTAAATTAAAGCGAAGATTTTTCTAGAACCGTCTTTTTCGTAGGACCGGATCTTAATTTTAATATGGGTCAACCCATTGTGAATCCTGAATATATTTCCTTTTGCGTGAATAGTTTGGCCGATCGAGTCCAGATCCATCCACGTGCCTCTACAATCCGCGATCAGATTGAAGTCAGTCCCTTGATTTGCTATCGATGAAGTTCACTGCTATCTCGCTGGTTCAATTTCCCAACCACTGTCACCATTAATGGAGGATCATCGCCAGCCAAATAAGTTATACCTTCATTCCTTTTCGTTTCAATTTACTCTCTTCTGGTAAGATTTCTCTTTCTTACTCGTATAGATAATTGAATTTTGGAGGAGCGATGGGAGACGTGGCTAAACAAATTCTGGCCGAAATCGATGATCTACTACGCCTTCGGCAATCAAATGATTCTCCAAAAGAAGCAATTTCAAGAATTGAATTGTGGCTTAATTTGCTCATACTTTGTGTTCTATTTAACGATTGTACTGATGTCAGTGTATAATTATAATGCATATGTGTTATTACTGCCATTAAGGTGAAGGGTATGAGGTATGAGTTGATTGAAGCTCCAATAATGCATTATGCAGCTAAATGGTTTGATTAAAGAAGGGTTATCCATGTCTGTATCAAGTGCCTCCATTGATGAGGGGAGTGTTAGTAGTAATAGTAATAGTAATAGCATAAGTAGTAGTTGTTTAGTTGGAAAGGTGGATTGCATAGCTGGAACTAAGGATGACCTGTGGCCTGCACTTCAAGACAAGGATCAGAGGATGATCATTGAGAGTTTGATTAGATTAGTATAATCCCACCTCAGAAGGACAACGTGTTTTGTAGCTTCCTTCTGAAGCTGCTGATGATGGCCAACATGTTGAAAGTTGCTCTGGCTTTACTCACGGAGTTGTAGACACGAGTGGAGATGCAGTTCGAACTTGCCGGATCTCCCCATTCCTTGTTACAACATGAACGAGACCATGTATGATGTGGACTTGGTTCAGAGGCTGTTGGAGCATAAACAAACAAAGCCAAATATGTTGTTTTTTAACTTGGACTTATTTTAAATTTGTATAAATATATATTTTTCTCTTTAAAATTAATTGGATCACTATTTTGAATTAATGAGATCACTCTGGTTTGAGACTCTTACTTTTGAAATGAAGTCATGTACGGTAAATAATTAAATTATATGCAATATGTATATTGTTAAATCACTTATAAAATAATTAGGTAACTTTTTGTAATTAGTAAAAATACTCTTTAATTTATGAAATGAAGTTAGGTATTGTGTAGTTGTTAGATAACTCTATAAAAATAATTAGGTCACTTTTTAGAATTAATTAGATCACTTTTTGAATTTTATTTGATCACTCTTTGATTTGAAACTCTAAATTTGCATTAGGTTACTCTTTGGAATTAATTAGGTCACTCTTTAGAATGAAGTAGATCACTCTTTGAAATTTGTTTGACCACTCTTTGATTTGAGACTTTGAATATGCATAGGTTACTTTTTAAAATTAATTAGATTACTCTTTTTAATTAATTAGATCACTCTTTGAAATTAGTTAGATCACTTTTTCAATTTTATTTGACCTCTCTTTAATTTGAGACTATGAATCTGCATTAGGTTACTCTTTAGAATTAATTAGATCACTCTTTAGAATTAATTAGACCACTCTTTGAAATTTGTTTGTCCACTCTTTGATTTGAGACTTTAAATATGCATAGGTTACTTTTTAAAATTAAGGATTAATTACTACTAGGTACACACTTTATACCCCTAATTACTACTAGGTATATTGATTTAAAATAATAATTATTATATATAAAATATTAAAGTAAAATACCAAATATACCCCTAAACACATATACCTTTAAACCACAAACCCCAACCCCCACCCACCACCGGACCAGCTATCGAACCGCCGTCGCCGTCGGAGCTCCGGCGGCCGGTCGCCGGAAAAAAACTGTTCGTCCAAAAAAAGAAAAAAAAACTGATCGCCGGACAGCCGCCGCCGCTGTCGGAGCTCTGGCGGCCGGTCGCCAGAAAAAAACAGTTTGTTCAAAAAAAAAAAAGGTCTCCGAAAAAGCTGCCGGACAGCCTCCGCCGCCGGACCACCACACTTTTTTGCTGCACACACATTTTTTTTGCTGCACACACTTTTTTTGCTGCATAAACTTTGCTGCACATGAACTTTTGTTGCACAAAATATTTATGTGCAGCACATTATAGGGGTAATATTGGAATATCACTATATATTTTTGTACCTAGTAGTAATACTTTTGTATGTTTGTATCTCATAGTAATTTAGGGTTTTTTTGTGTACCTAGTAGTAATCCTCCCTAAAATTAATTAGATTGATCTTTTTAATTAATTAAACAACTCTTTGAAATATGTTAGATTATTCTTTGAAATTTATTGAACCACTCTTTGATTTGAGACTCTGAATTTGCATATGTTACTGTTTGTAATTAATTAGGTCACTCTTTGACATTAATTAGATTACTCTTTGAAATTTATTGGATCGCTCTTTAATTTGAGACTCTGAATATGCATAAGTTGATTTGGTTGAATGGAAGGGAGACATTCTTGCTATTGGGTCACAGAAAAGATGAAAACTCCTAGTTCAAGAATGCAATTCTTCAGAAGCTAGATACAAAGTTGGGTGGCTTATTATCTGAGGCCTCATTTGAGGAGGATTTTACCTGAAAGGCTGGACAATCGACAGTTCTATGCTTTTGGTTCGAAAAGAGTTGCTTTAGTTGGTCTTGGGTTACTCTTTAATTTAAAATTTTGATTTTTCTGAAAATTAAGGTTCGTTTTTTTAGTTACTCTTTTGTATTAATTGAGTTACTGTTTATAATAATTTAGGGTTACTTTTTAATATCATATATTCGGATTTTAGAAAATAAAATATTGTTCTATTTGGTTAACATCTTTTAATGTTACTCTTTTTCTATTAATTAGGTTACTATTTATAATAATTTGGGTTACTCTTTAATTTCATATTTCGATTTTAGAAAATAAATATTATTCTATTTGGTTAATATCTTTTAGGTTACTCTATTAATAGGGTTCTTCTTAATTATTTGGGTTACTCTTTAATTTCATATATTCGGATTTCAGAAAATGAAATATTAGGGAGGATTACTACTAGGTATACAAAAAAATCATAAATTACTATGAGATACAAACATACAAAAGTATTACTACTAGGTACAAAAATATATAGTGATATTCCAATATTACCCCTATAATGTGCTGCACATAAATATTGTGTGCAGCAAAAGTTCATGTGCAGCAAAGTTTATGCAGCAAAAAAATGTGTGTGCAGCAAAAAAGTGTGGTAGTCCGGCGGCGGCGGCGGTCCGGCAGCTTTTCCGGTGACCTTTTTTTTTATTTTTTTTGGACGAATAGTTTTTTTCGGCGATCGGCCGTCGGACTCCTGCGGCGGCGGCGGCGGTCCGGCGACCAGTTTTTTTTTTGGACGAACAGTTTTTTTTTCCAGCGACCGGCCGCCGGAGCTCCGGCAGCGGCGGCGGCGGCGGTCCGGCAGGTGGTCCGGTGGTGGGTGGGGGTTGGGGTTTGTGGTTTAAAAGTATATGGGTTTAGGGGTATATTTGATATTTTACTTTAATATTTTATATATAATAATTATTATTTTAAATCAATGTACCTAGTAGTAATTAGGGGTATAAAGTGTGTACCTAGTAGTAATTAATCCAAAATATTATTATATTTGATTTACATTTTTTAAGTTACTATTTTCTATTAATTGGGTTACTCTTATATTATTTTGAGTTACTCTTTTAATTTCATATTCGGATCTCAAAAAATAAAATATTGCTCTATTTTGTTAATATTTTTTAGGTTACTCTTTATAATGAATTGGGTTACTCTGAATAAGCTTTTTGATTACTCTTTATATTTTATTTATGTTTCTTTTAAATTATTCTTTTCTATTAATTAATTGGGCTACTCTTTTATAATGAATTGGGTTACTCTTTAATTTAAAACTCTAATTTCTAAAACTGAATTCAGTTATAGTAATTAATTTTTATAAGTTAGATTATTCAATAGAAATAATAAGATTACTTTTTAAAATTAATTAAGTCACTCTTCTGAATAACTAAGATTACTCTTGTAAAAATGGAAAATATACATAAGTATACATGGTAAAATACTTTTTTGAAAGCACCATCCAAGAAGAGACTAGTCTAAGCACTATCTTAATACAAAACATCAGTGAAATAATATTTGCATTCAGAAGCATTATCTTGTTACAAAGCATTATCTTGTTACAAAATACCCATCAGGACAGGGCCCACCATTTGGTTAGTGTACAAGGGGTAGAAATAAAAGGAGAGGCCGCAACATGTTGTTGTATCTACACTCCACGCATCCTTCATGCAGCATTAACAACTCCAAATCAGATAATAATCCTAACCTGATATTGCCAAGTATACTTCACAATCAAACCAAGATAAATAGCAAGACTACTAACAATAAATAGTTTAGAAAGGGAAACAGTTAGGCTCCGTAGAACATAACAAAATATGCATCAGCAATCGAATTATCTTTACAATACAAGTAAATTATTGCTTCTTAAAACAAAAATCTAAAATATTAGTTTCTAACTAATAATTTTCATCACATAAACCATCAATAAACACCGAAACTGCACCCTACCTTCTCGTTTAAATAATCAACATTTAATGCAAGGTCAGAGAGCTGAATTATGCCAGCACCAAACTGAACATCGATCTGATTGAGATCAATATCTTCTAATATAATCTACCCCAATTTCTATTATATAACTTCACCTCGGAACTGCCCTACAAAAGATAAAAATGCATAAAACAATCTTCTTGATTTAACATATAATCAAAAATCCATGGCTTTAACCAAAACCAAAACTGCTCATAATTAATCAAGTGATTAACAAGAAGCAGAAACACCAGATAAGATCTGCACCGATGGATCTTCTAGAAATAACAAATACCATCCACAAAAACTATTTGAATTTGAATACTAATGAAATCAAATAATATTAATATACTATTTCAATATAGGAATAATTGACCCTAAATCAGTTAATGAACCTATGCCGAGGTCGATGATGATGCAGGGGTCTCGGGATCACTCTTGGGTAAAGATTCAAGAGCCTTGAAACTAGCATTACCTTTCCCCACCGCTAATCGTGAATCGTACAAGAATTCCAAACACTCTTGGCTCCTACCGAAGATTTAATTTCACAAGATATTATATTAGAAACCCTAAACCCTAATTTGAACATATATGAATTGGGGGAAGGAGAAAGAGGGATAATTAAGATATAAGGCCAGCCTATTCTTGAAGCTGTCGGAACTCGGCGCGCTCGCGCTCCTCGTGAATCTGCTTTCGGAGCTTTTTCTGCTTGGCTTCGTGTTTTTGCGATGGCCAGGGAAGTCGGAGATGGCAACGATATAATTTGTGAATTTTCTGAAGTAAACTCAGCAAAACCCACAGACCCACGAGATTTGTTAATTGGGATCCAGTTCCACCAAATTTTGGTAGGACCGGTCCTACCTTAGTCATCCTCTTAAATTAATTATCATTTTCGCTATTAAAAGTTATAATTTTTCATTTAAAATATAAATTGCTCATGAAATAACATTATCACTTTACATTAAATGAGTATTACTTTTTATTACATATTTATTATCATTATTCATTAATTGAGTTTCAGCTTTTATTACCTAAGTTATTTTCACTTTCATTAATTGAATGTAACGTTTCATTAACTACTGATACATCCTCTAAAATTGTCATGTTATTTCAACTCTTATTCCTTCCAAAACTGGATTTCACAAGTTTAATTATACGGATTTTTAAGGATAGTAGTAGCGGCATGATATATAGGGGTGTAAACGGGTAGGGTATGGTACCGGTACGCCAAATCCATACCCTACCCTATATTTATTTTCTTCACCCATATCCTACCCTATTACCCTCAAATGTATCATCGGGTAGAGTACGGGTATTATTCATCGGGTAATGAATAATTCGCGGGTAAACGAATATCCACCTATTTTAAAATAGCCACCCTAGTTGTCTTCACTATTCTCATTTATCCCTATGATGCCGATACTTCTCTTTGTCTTATTCGCCTCAAATAAATACAAAATGCCCAACATATAAATAAATCATCACTCTCAACCATACAAGAATCATGAATCAAACTACAAAATAAGGCTTCAAGGAATGTTTATAAAATAAACTTCAACTGTTGCATGGATTCAAGTTTACACAGATTTGATAACTTCAAATGTAACAAAGATCTTCACAGTTCCATAATCTCAAATTTAATTGGCAACAGATTCATCCAAAAAAAATACATATATAAATATTAAAGGACATTATAACAACAAATTTTGTATTTATGATAAAATAAATACAAGAGAATTACAATAATAATCCAAAAGGATTAAACTTGATAATTTAGGAAACAATCTCTATCTATCCTCTGATTCTTCTCTCGAACCAATTTGGACTTGAGTTTGACTTGTTGTGTGTTGACCGCGCTGACCTCGTTGACTGTGTATGTTGAGCCGGATCTTCAGTTGAAGCTTGTCCGAACTCGAATTTAGGATTTTATAACATTAATCTAGAGGCGTCGAGCCTTTATTTGGATTAAACGTACTTGATCCGAAGAACACTCGATCTGGGGGGCTTAGCACCTTAATCCCGGGTCGTATGCCGTTCTTAGCATGAAGAACACTGAAGAACTTAGTATATGAAGAACGTTTGATTTGGGGGGCTCCGCACCTTAATCTCGAATCGCTTGCCGTTCTTGACTTGAAGATGCTTGAAGATCTCAAGGGAGCACTGCTCGTATTCTTGATCTCTTCAGAGCGTTTATGTCTTCAGGTCTTTGAATGTGTGTGGATGTCTGGAATGAATGGAGGAGGGCTCCTTATATAGGTAGAGGGTGAGGATGCCCCATAAATAACTCGCAGTCTAATTGGTCCTAATTTGACCTAATTCTGCGGGCTTGGGCTTTCCGCTTGCTTAAGCTTTAAGTTAGACTTATTTGACTGGATTTTGCCTAATTTATCAATTATTTACTCATTTATTTTAGGAATTTATTTATTTAAATCCCTTAATAAATAAATAATTAATTGGTAATTATAGTATTAATTTGTCATATATTTTCCTTTAATAGGCAATAAAATTCAAGTGCCTACAAATGCCCCTTCGCATTTTGTTCACGGACGCCTTTGTGTTGAAGTGAACAAATTGCGATACTCCATTCTTGATCAACATGATTGAATTTTATTGCTTGTCTCACCAACTTGATGTGAATAGCCTGAATTATGACTGAACTTAGAAGAGTACTAAGATGCCTATGTACCTCTTTGAAGAGGATCAAGTCATAACGTAGTTCAAGGGACATGATTTGATTTGAATGGGAGGTGTCGTACATATTTTTTACTCATGCGGTCCGGGAGTAACATGCAATTTAAGCTTGTGCGTCATGGAGCGTTGAATTGAATTTGCTGACAGTTTATACTCGTGTCAATGAGTCTTGAATTTGAATTTGTAGACAGTTTAAACTCGTGTCAGGGAGCCTTATGTAGACATTTTTCACTCATGTCGAGGAGCATTGAGTGTAGAGAGTTTATTCTCTTCTCAAGGAGATTTGACTTGATGTGTAGATAGTTTATACTGATGTCAAGGAGTATCGAACATGTAGAGAGTTTTGTCTCTTCTTAAGGAGATTTGATTTGATGTGTGGACCGTTTATACTCATATCAAGGAGTATAGTGTGGATAGTTTTTGCTCGTATCGAGGAGCTTTGAATTTGATTTGTGTTAGATAGTTTAGGCTCATATCAAGGAGCATGACTTGAAGCTTTTTTAGATAGTTTAAGCTCGTATCAAGGAGTATGATGTAGACAGTTTTAGCTCGTGTCAAGGAGATTTGACCTGGGAGATTTTAGATAGTTTTAACTCATATCAAGGAGTGTAATATGGACAGTTTTTGATCATGTCGAGGAGCGTAACTTGAGGGTTTTTAGATAGTTTAAGCTCGTATCAAGGAGCGTAACTTGAGGATTTTAGATAGTTTAAACTCGTATCAAGGAGTATTGTGTGGACATTTTTAGCTCGTGTCAAGGAGCGTAACATGTAGATAGTTTTAGCTCATATCAAGGAGCGTTGTGTGGATAGTTTTAGCTCATATCAAGAAGCGTAATGTGTAGAGAGTTTCGTCTCTTCTCAAGGAGATTTAATTTGAGTTAGACAGTTTAAGCTCGTATCAAGGAGCATAATGTGTAGACAATTTTTGCTCATATCAAGGAGCTTTGACTTGGGATATTTTAGATAGTTTAAGCTCGTGTCAAGGAGCATGACTTGAGGATTTAGATAGTTTAAGCTCATATCAAGGAGCGTGACTTGTAGAGAGTTTTAGCTCATGTCAAGGAGCGTGATGTAGACAATTTTAGCTCATCTTAAGGAGCGTAATGTAGACAGTTTTCGCTCGTGTCAGGGAGTTTTGACTTGAGAATTTTAGATAGTTTAAGCTCATATCAAGGAGCGTATCTTGTGTGGGATTTTAGATAGTTTTAGCTCATATCAAGGAGCATAATGTGGATAGTTTTCATTCGTGTCAGGGAGCTTTGACTTGAGGTAAGTTCATATCAAGGAGCGTAATGCAGACAGTTTTAGCTCGTGTCAAGGAGCTTTATCTTGATTTATCAACAGTTTATTGCCCCCAATCTTGGGATGCACTATTTTCTCTTGCTTTAACTTCATTTCTATTAATCTTTATAGAAACTGCAGCCTTTGTTTGTGGTTCCTCTTCCAAGGGCTCATCGAAGGACATGTATTCAAACTCGTAAGAGTCTTGAATAGAGGGCCATTTGATGTCAGGCTTAACTCCATGTCGTGAGCTCTTGAAGCTAACTCTTTAAAAGTTTTAGGCCGAATTCCTTGGAGTATGTAGCTAAGATTCCATTGCATCCCTTGAATGCACATTTCAGTAGCTGAACTTTTTGATAGCTTTTCTTTGCAGTTGAGACTTAGGCTCCTCCATCTATTAATGTAATCGATGACATATTCTTCATCTCTTTGACAAGTATTTGTTAGCTCCATCATGCTAATAGTTCTTCGTGTGCTGTAGAAACGGTTGAGGAATTCTTTTTTCATTTGCCCCCAACTATCTATGGAGTTAGCTTCCAAATCGATGTACTAATCAAAGGCATTTTCTTTCAGAGATCGGACGAATTGCCTCACCATATGATCCCCATAGGTCCCGGCATCATTGCATGTCTCGACGAAGTGCGCCACATGTTGTCTTGGGTTGCCTTTGCCATCGAATTATTGAAACTTGGGAGGTTGATAGTCAGTTGGCATCCTCAAGTTGTCAATCCTCTTTGTATATGGCTTGGCGTATGTTGAAGAAGATTTTGAGCTTCATTCAAACTTGTCTTTTATCGTCTCTATGACGATGTTCTTTAGTTGGTTAATATGAAGCATGCTGTCAGCTGAAACTTCCACTTTTTCCTCAACTTATTTCTTTTCAGGTGAATGATGTTTCGTCCAGTCTTCCTGCTCATTTTCATCCTCAACTTGTTTCTTATTTGCATGGTTTGTCTTCGCATTATCCATTTTCTTCATAAGTACAGAGATCTTTACGTCTTGAGCTTCCATGTGCTTGTTGAGTCCTTCAATGGCTCTCATCATACTTGCGAGTTGATCCTCAATGGTCATAGAACTTGTCGTTATCACTGCAGCTTCAGTTGAGGCAGGTGGTGAGCTTGGCATGGAGCAAGGAGTTGAGCAGATAGAGTCATCTTCACATCTTTGTGGCTGTGCAATGGCTTATTGAGAGTAATCCCCACCATAAGATTTGTCTTTGAGGAGCCTTCAGACATACTTCTTGTAACGACTTCAACCTTTTCAGTTTGCAACTCTGAAGGCTTTGATGCAGTAGTCCTTCGTATCGCAATCTTTAGCGGAGTCATAACTTGCGTCTTCACAGCTTGTAGCTCTAAAGTCTTTGAGGTAGATGACCTTTTTATCGCGATCCTAAGAGGAGTCATACTTTGTATCTTTGTGCTTGTTGAGAGAAGAGATGAGAGGTAGAGACTGTCCCACTGGGCGTGCCAAAATTTATAACAACAAATTTTGTATTTATGATAAAATAAATACAAGAGAATTACAATAATAATCCAAAATGATTAAACTTGATAATTTAGGAAACAATCTCTATCTATCCTCTGATTCTTCTCTCGAACCAATTTGGACTTGACTTTGACTTGTTGTGTGTTGACCGCGCTGACTGCGTTGACTGTGTATGTTGAGCCGGATCTTCAGTTGAAGCTTGTCAGAACTCAGATTTGGGATTTTATAACGTTAATCTAGAGGCGTCGAGCCTTTGTTTGGATTAAACGTACTTGATCCGAAGAACACTCGATCTGGGGGGCTTAGCACCTTAATCCCGGGTCGTATGTCGTTCTTGGCGCGAAGAACACCGAAGAACTTAGTATATGAAGAACGTTTGATTTGGGGGGCTCCACACCTTAATCTCGAATCGCTTGTCGTTCTTGACTTGAAGATGCTTGAAAATCTCAAGGGAGCACTGCTCATATTCTTGATCTCTTCAGAGTGTTTGTGTCTTCAGGTCTTTGAATGTGTGCGGATGTCTGGAATGAATGGAGGAGAGCTCCTTATATAGGTAGAAGGTGAGGATGCTCCATAAATAACTCGCAGTCTAATTGGTCCTAGTTTGACCTAATTCTGCGGGCTTGGGTCTTCCGCTTGCTTAAGCTTTAAGTCAGACTTATTTGACTGGATTTTGCCTAATTTATCAATTATTTACTCATTTATTTTAGGAATTTATTTATTTAAATTCCTTAATAAATAAATAATTAATTGGTAATTATATTATTAATTTGTAATATATTTTCCTTTAATAGGCAATAAAATTCAAGTGCCTACAGACATATTTTAATAACTATCATTATAATAAGTATATATATATATATATATATAGAAGTATACGGGTAAACGGGTAGGGTAGATGGATATTTTATAAAAACCATACCCTACCCCTACCCTTAATATTTTAAACGGATACAGGTAGTACCCTACCCGATACCCGATTATACTTTACCCTACCTTACCAAATCGGGTATTACCTGCCGGGTACCCGAATTCGCAGGTAAAATTGACACCCCTAATGTATAAGATCATTTATTGGGTTTCACGTGAAAGAAAACGTACAATGGAACACGAAAATTTTAATTAATTTAAACCTAACTCCTTTAATTGCAATAATTAAATATAATTTCCTCTAATTATCGACCCACCACTATACTCCCTCCTTCCCCTTGATCGTATCCATTTTTGCATTTTGGTCCGTCTCACTACAAAGTATCCATTTCCTTTTTTGGATTGATGTGACCATACATGACCCCGCACTCAACACTAATACAACTACCGACTACACTTTAAAATATTATTTCTCTCACCTCAAAATACATTAAATTATTACACTCCGTAATCCACGTGCAAAAAATAAATGATTACGTTTCAAAGGGACGGGGACGGGGACGGGGACGGAGGGAGTAGCATTTTGTTAACTTGAAACAAAATGTTTATCTTAAAATTGTAATTTTCACAATAAAATATTCAATCTAGATGACGTGGGTGTGGTTGCCATGTTTTGACTATTTCAACTTCTGAATGAATGATTGATTACATATGAAATATTGAACGAATTTCTCTGCTACGCATATTTTCGATGGCCACTTTGTTAAAGCTTCTCTGTGTTTTGGACACATATTAATTAAGTTCACATCCCACTTGTAAACTTGAGTTACTATGTACTCATCTCTTTATTTATTACTACTATACTTTATTCCTTTATTTATCAACTCACATGATTTAACATGTCATTTTTCATATCATACTCTAGGCAAATGTAATTGATTTTATAAGTAATATATAAGAAAAGAAAGGAAATCTGAGTGGCTTAGAAATTGTGCTTTTAGAATTTAACTACCATATTCAAACATATTACATGGAAGATTAATACACTAAATGATATTTTAATGTTTGAGTTGCTGAAAAGAGATGAGGTCCAAATGTGTCTTTTTATTGGTAGCAGATATATCAATTTTATAATTTATACCTGCAACCATCTGCATTTCTGCTTTCACTATTTTATCATAAATTAATCTGGTTGTGTTCTTTCACTGCAAACACAGCAGCCATCACCAGCTCTGGATCTTTAAGGTCTTCAATTACTTCGTAACCTCCTCTGGAATACCACTAACACCAACAATCATTAATATCAACCAAAATATGCGTCCCATTGTTTGACAACATATGTACGTATAATTTCTTGCATCTTACTTGTATTTATAATTTACGCAGTGGGAGAAATAAATAAATAAATAACTTTATCCCGATATTTATTACTACTTTTATTCATTTATGAATGTATTACTTTTTATTCGTCTCACGGTATCACACAAGTCTTTATTTTTGTAAAATAACTTTTCTTTTCTTTTTTTCCATGTGTGCATCATGGCACAACATCTTTAAAAAAAATTAAAAATAATTCTAATATTAAAATATACTACATACTCCTTCCGTCCGACGTTAACATTTACGTTTGTCTTTTTCACGTAGATTAAAAGATAATATTTTAACATTTTGTGAAGTGAGAGAAATTGATATTTAATGTAAAGTGGGTAGTTGTATTAGTATTGTGTATGATCCTATATATAATAATTAATTGTTTTGTGTGACCCCAACTTAATAATAATAATAATAATAAAAAACGTAAACTTTAATTTGGGATATAACAAAATGGAAAGCGTAGGACGGAGGATTACATGATCTATTACATGCAAAATTCAATAGACCAACTTGTGAACAATGAGAATACCACTTACATGTTCATGAAAAATGTAATTAACGAATTGATGTATCCTTTAGCATATTATAAGATAAATGTAAAATATAATTAAAATAAAGAAATATAAAAATAAAATATTTAAATATGAAAATTGTGCATGATATGGGAGAGGGATTCTTTAAAGGCAAAGACTTGTGTGAGAACGTCTCACGTAAGGGCTTACAGGAAAGTGACGTGAAACGGCTAGAAAGTGATAACTTTTATGAAGGAAAATGATAATAAATTATGAAAAGTGAAAATGCTCTTTCATGAACAATTTATAGTGTAAATAAAAAGTGATAACATTTTATAGCGAAAGTGATAACGATTTATAGCGAAAGTGATAACTATTTTAAAAAGTGAAAAATGGTCTCACGTGAGACGGTCTCATGCAAGATCTATCCTTCTTTAAATACATACCCATTTTATTTTATTAAGGCTAATTCTCTGTGCACTCGGTGCATCCTAACATAGAGTGCACCACTTTAAAAAACTAGTAATTTTTAGACGTGCAATGCACGTCAAATTTTATAGTTTGATTTTTTACTTTTCTTTTGTCACTTAGTATATTTTTTTCATACTAAATTTTGAGAGCAAACCATCTCATGAAATAGTTTCGTTTGCATTTGAGAAAGCAAAACCCTATATATTCTTAAAAGCAAAACCCTATGTATTCTTAAACTTTTAAAAAGACTGATATGACAATGTGTGACGCGTATGTAAATATTAATCTAACATTTTGTTAATAATAATACATGTATGTAATTGATTGAATTGAAATTATTTATCTTACACATTTTGTAATTTTAAACTTCAGTTACCCATTTATTTTTTAAAAAAAGATTCGCACTTAATTTATACTACTATTCATAACACAACAAATAATAATCATATATATATATATATGATTGTCATTATCAGATAAATACACAATTCATCATTTTAATAATGGCAACCCATCCAATCAATTATTCAAGTGCTATGAGCTCTCATAGTTTGACATGAGAATATTAATTTAGAGAGCATTGAGTATGAAGAAAGATGAGCTTTAATTTTTTTTTTTTTTAATTTGGCTATCAAGTTCTATAACAATTAACTAAAAAAATTTCTTTGGACTCCCTCCGTCCCAGGTTAAGAGGGCCATTTTACCATTTTGGTCGTCCCACCCAAAGAGTCCCATTTCCTTTTTTGGACATATGGGACCCACCCACACCCACTAATACAATTAATACATGGGGCCCCTACACCCACTAATACAACTACCCACTACACATTAAATAATAATACTCCTTAATCCACGTGCACAAAAGCAAATGGGACTCTTAGCCCGGGACGGAGGGAGTAATTGTTTACATTGAATTAATAAGTGATCAAAGAGTAATAACATTACACTTTAATTTATTACGCGGATTTCTAAATGTGATACATAATAATTATTCCATATATAATGTTTTTAAGTAATATATGTTGAAAAAAATACATTCATTCAAAATAAAGTAACCAACAAAGGGAAAAAAAAGCGTTACAAAGTAATAGTACTATTTTTTATAGACAAAAAATACCCTCATTCACTCAGAAATTATAATAACATCAAGTGAGAAACTGGAAGCTCAATTTCTTCAATCTTTCCTTTAAGAACAACATCAAATGAGCAACTGGAAGCTCAATTTCTTCAATCTTAAACTTTCCCTTAAGAAAAGAGTTATAACTGAAAGTAAAAGGAGAATATAAAAAGGTATAGAGAGAACGTATAAGATAATTAAAAATGTACTGGAGAAACATGGTATGATTTTAAGGCTGAAAAAGATTACCACCACTTGTAAATCCATTAAGCCATATCAGACATGCTAAAACATCCTGAAACTTGAATACTTTTAATTAAACATTCACATTCAATTAAAAGTCAAAATATATATTTAATGGGCAGATCCTTTTTTTTAGTTAGCAATGCGGCTATTAATACAATTGCACTAATTGCATACAGGCATCATGAGAAAGCATTTCATATAATGCATTTTAAATATATATATGATAAGCTAAGGATATTTTTTGTAACATCTATCATACTCATCCTTTTAACTGTATAACTTTTCAATAAAGTAATACAAACGGAAAGATATACTCTATTTAGTAACAGTTTAAGGATGGGGACTCGGACTATCAAGGGTTATTCCCATGCTAGGACGTTCTAGAAATTCACCAGCCATGAACAAAAGTCAGAACCTTCTCACCCCCTAAAAAGAAGGTATAACAATAATGACCTAAATGTCAAAAGATGGAACACCAAAATACAAAAGTAAAAAGAACA
Source organism: Pogostemon cablin (assembly GCA_023678885.1). Lineage (NCBI taxonomy): Eukaryota > Viridiplantae > Streptophyta > Magnoliopsida > Lamiales > Lamiaceae > Pogostemon > Pogostemon cablin. The sequence goes on along the minus strand of CM042959.1, from coordinate 19,542,538 downwards.
CATTTTTTGTGGCTTTGTTACCACATAAAAAATTCCAACAGACTGGAGAAAATATAGATGAGAACCGAAAATTCTAACAGATGATAGAAACTATAGATTTTTACAGTCATCTAATAATATGTCATGAAAATATTCAATAATGTGCTTGCTTTTGTAATATCTCCAACAATCTGAAAATTAAATTTGACATGTGACATGTGATTTATATTACTCGTAATTGTTGGATAAGTATGTATAGCATTAAAAGCTTCACATATATGTCTTGGAGGAAAATGTAAAGCCAAGATACCCCCTTGCAAACTGTTACATATGGGTGTCGTCAAGCAATGGAGTAATCACATTGGAATCCTATAAAATTTATCAAGGGATTTCATGATTAATTCATAAAACTGAATTTATGTACATGTTCAAATGAGAAATATCCACTTCTATGAAAAGGGAAAAACAAACCCACTTGGATAAGTTTATGTGACTAAACCACAACGTTGCGTTATAAAGCCAAACATAACCATAACTTTTAGTTTCTACATTCATTGAATAAATAAGGGTTACATCAAATATAGGCATCTAAATGGAAATGAGAAAATATTGACTCTTTGTCATTGTAACTTGATAGCACACAACAAACTTATCTTCCAATTAGCATGTTTCTCAAAAGAACGGGCAAGAATAAGTTTTATTAAGATACAAAATTAAGATAGTATATTCAAATCACATGTGCATTTAGTTAACCAAGAACCATAAGCAAGAAATTGTATCTCGACAATACATTTCTATTAGAAGAAATGAGGAAAAAGAAAGAACAACATGTATAAATACTCACCTTAAAAGAGGTATGGAAAAAATTAATATGCAGAAATTTCACCAAGTCAACATCTTGACCAAGCATTCTTCTAGCGTTTTCTCCATTTCTAACCTTGAACAACAATTCCTTCCTCAACAGCTGCCTGAAAACAGAAAGAATTTCATTACTAAAACCACGTCCCTTCACCAACAACTAAAATAAGATAATTGTTTAAGAGCTTCAACTCGTAGCAACTAAATACAACTTGAAAAAACTGAAGAAATACTGAATTACCTGAATTACAGCAACACCTCCTGATAGCTTTGCAATTCTTTTATTTAGTTTTTATTTTTCATTATCTTGTACATCCACCTGCTCATAACTGATGCATCACTCTAGAGCTTCAAAACTCTAATTTTTTTATAGAATCTCAATACCAATGTAAGCATAAGGCAAAAAAATACACACCTTAATAAGATTTTCAATTTGTGCTACACGTTTAGATACAGCTTCTGGCTTCTCCCATCTCCAACTATTGTATTGGAGTCCTTGATCAAACCTTAGCAGCATGGCCCAAGACTGACATGTCAGACATATCCAAAGTCATCTCAATCTCATCCCTGATCACCATTCCTGCTTACATAAGAAAACGTATCTTAATAAAAGACAAATATGAGATGAAATGGATGATAGGCAAACTAATAATGGATGCCAGAGTAAGTATTGCAGTTTGAAGAGAGAAATTATAGGTCTCACTCAAAATCTGTTATCCAATAAGGAAGAAGGGATAACCAACACATTACCTCCAGTCAAAATTGCAAATAATTGTATTAGTAATAAGAATCAAATAGTCAAGACACAAAGAAAGTAAGAACATAATAAAGTCAGAAGAACCATCATATTGTATAACACATTAAGGTACAACAGTTGTTTTTTTTTTCATTGTTAAATTCATTTATGGCAATGGAGGCCAACGCTTGTTTGTCGTATGAATAAAAATAATTAAAATGAAGCATACCTTATCAAACTCCAAAATCAGTTCAATTGTTTTAACACTTCAGGTATTTCAAGATTATTTTCATCACTCCAAGAGGGACTTTATCTTCAGAAGGTGAAACGTGTATTCTCTCTATGTTATCCATTGAAAATTGAGATTCTCCATCAAAGGCACCATTTGGACTATCTAATTATATTCTCTAACTATTATGAAAGCACATATAAGGCTTAATAAACTCACCTTAGATTCATTTTGAGTCATTCCTGGCTTCCATAATTGGTCAAAGAAATCATACAGATAGGAGGACACAAACCCTGTAGTATAAGAAAGATTATCCAAAAGATATATGCCTCCTTATGTGAGAAATTTTAATTTACATTACATGTAAATTAATAACAACTAAAAATTTAAATGAAAATATCAATTGTGAATTGAAAATTCAATCCTGCTAGACATTAAACCAAGCCAATAAAGATTGTAAGAATATACTAAATGCATACATCAACAAAGCTACAGAATATACAAAATGAAAATTATAGCCATAGACCTGAAAGATCAGTAACAACATACCATAGAGAATTTGGTAAGAAATCCTTAGCCGCGACAACTAATATTTTTGGAGTGCCAACGCCTTAATCACCGATGAAGTAAGTGGGAATGGAAATTTGGAAGCGGCCTTTGACGTAGCCATTGATTTCCTCTAGCTGCTCCGAAGAATTAGGGAAGAACTGCCAGCGCACAGCAGCGCGTCCAAAGGCCCAGCCAATGTATTCACCTGAAAATTTGCAACATTGTACAATCTACTCTGAAGCCTCAATCGCGAATTCTCCTCTTCTTTAACAATTGAGAATGAAACGTTCATGATCTAATAAAACGTTAACACTTACTCCTTCATACATAGAATATAAAATCAATATTAAATACTCCATTAATTAAGGTTTGCATTAGGAAGAATATGAATGGTAATTGGTCATTAAGTATAAGAACTAAAAGTAGTATATTAATTTAAATAAGAAAATAAGGATAAAGAGGTAAAAAGAGAAAGCATGTAGGGATAATATAGGAAGATAAGTTTCTCAAATGACTGATTCTCTGAAAGGAATTAACAACAAAGAACAGCATCCTCGGGAATTGATGGCAATTTCATATCTTTAGAAGATCTAACTATCATGCAAAATTTCAAAATAGAGAATTAACAACGAAGAAAAGCATCCTCGAAAATTGATGGTAACCTCATATATTTAGAAGAAAATCTAACTATCATTCAAGATAGACTGACGTTGAATTTCTTGATTTCCCATTAGCATCATAAGCTTGTCTTTGAGATGGATCACTGAGCACTTGATATATGCTTCACCTAAAATCTAAGTTTAACTGCAAAAGAAAAGACACACTCAGTATCCAACAAAATAGTTTATTATTATAAAATAAAACAATATATGTGCAATTCATACTTCCTCATAAAGAAAACACAAAAGGGACATGCTAAGATTTGGGGAAATTAGTGAACTTACTTGAAAATTTTGTGCTGCCGAATGATCATTTGGGTTTTTGTCTGTAAGAACTTGCCTAGCCTAAAAACCCAATCTCACACCAGTTAAAAAATAAGAATAATTCCAAAATCAAATTTAATTAGACACAGAATAGAAGTGAAAACTCTGATAGAAAACTACATTATAAAGAAAAGCATGTATCCATAACCAAGCACAAAAAGTAAAGGAGAGAACCTGAGCACATTCCAATCCAAAAAAAAAAAAGAGAAATATTTGCAGTCGGTAAAATCCGATGTTCATGACAACTCTAATAGCCAAATAGAACCCTAAACCCTCAAACTTTGTTCAGCAAAATTTTTTTCTCAGAATTTTCAGTGCTACAAACACAAACTCGTATCTGAAATTATCACTATAAGTAATTACAAAGGAAAAATAACTCATTGGTAACGTAAATCCTATAAAAATAATATTTGGTCGGATTGAAGCTGTAGCGATGGTGGTGGGATGGCGCGTGGAGGAGCTTTGTCAGAAAAATGATTTAGGGCAGTGGCTGAGAATGATCTTTGGTCTTTGACTCTTTGCATTACCTCTCCCTTATGACTTTAGAAGTTCAAGGAGACCGAGAAGTTTAACAGATCATATATAATGATATAATTATATAATTATAATTAACAGATAAAAAAGTTATTAAAATAAAGTAACATAATTAAGGTTGAATACGTAAAAACTAAAATTAAGTGAGGATATTTTGGAAAAAATGTTTTACATCTGCCTAGCTTTTTTAATATATTAGGATAGGATATGATATATACAAATACAAATATAAATAAAAACATATACAATTATGAATAAAAATATATACAAGTTAGTTTTTATAATGAAAAATTGAGTGTAAAAAATGCACAATTATTAGAAAATATGTACTACACTATTGAACCAAAATGATGGGACAAAAAGGTAATGCACATATGGATGCTAATTCTTTTAATAAAAAACTTAGTGTAAAAAATTATACAATTATTAAGAAATACATATACAAAATAAAATAAATTGTATACAAAAAGTTATACACATACGGGTGCACCTAATATGAACTCTTTTATGAAATACACATCCTATTAATATTTAATTAAAATATGTATTTTTTAAAAAACTAAATTACTCTTAATTTATTAAATGCACCACATTTTTTATACAAATATAATAAGTCCTAAACTAATAATTTCTAGATTGATGAACGAGCAGTAGAACACAGATTCTTGAACTTGTTGCCTTTGTAAATTCATATTGTAAGATCATCATTATATTCAACTTGCTTGTATTTTATTTGTAGGGCTGACTATAAGTGAGTTCTTCGTACACCTTCTCTTTCTGTTATTGAAATATTGAAAATATAAAGTGTATTTCCACTCTGATAATGTTGGCATTATTTTATTTTTAATATCATGATTTTTTAGTGTGGGAAAATAATCAGGTTGAACCCGCAAGCCAACTCGCACTGCTCGTCAACTGCCCTGCTACTGTAATAATTAAACCCATTCAAAATTGGTGGATTAATCCGCCCACCACTCCAATATCACAGGCATTGCTTCCTTTGTAGATTATTTGATTATTTTTTGCATTGGTAGGATAAAGATTAATAAGTGCATATAATAAAAGAAATGAATCAATAAATAAATCGATTATTACACTACTCTTAAATAAGGTTTAAATTTTTTTAGATATTTCAACGATATATCTGTACGTACCAATATCGATATTGGGAAGACATTCTCAATTGAGAGGGATATATATTATTTGTTTTAGAGATGTTAATTAACATTCGTAGATTGGTTCACTTTTGTAGGGATCATGTGTTGATTTTGATTGATCTCTTTATGCACTTAACTAGTCACTTATGTCATATGCATTTTGGAGCTCCTCCTCTCTCGGTATTTGAATTGAAAAACAGTCGGTAAACTATATATTATTTGTTTTAGAGATGTTAATTAACATTAGTAGATTGGTTCACTTTTGTAGGGATCATGTGTTGATTTTGATTGATCTCTTTATGCACTTAACTAGTCACTTATGTCATATGCATTTTGGAGCTCCTCCTCTCTCGGTATTCGAATTGAAAAACAGTCGGTAAACTAGTTCAACGCAAGTTTGTATGGCTCAACCCCGGCTGCATTGAATGACTCAATGTTTTTTTTTATCGGACAAAGTTAGTTGTTAGTAGTTAGTTCATTAAGTCTCCATACACTCTTATTCTCCCAAGCCCTCCTTATAACTCCCTCTCCTATTCGTTCCCAATGAGAATCGAATTTGGGTCACTCACATGTGTGAGGAGCCCCGTGGTCAAGTGGGCTAGCCCACTTGGTTGACTCAATGTACCTCAGATTCTACTGGAATATTTGAAATCTGTCAATTTCCGCTCCATCTTTGTAAGAACAACCATGATCAATTATCCAATTGTGAAATGTTGTCTCATCATATGTATATGCCAAAGAATACCCTATAGTTTGAGAGATGGTGAAAATGAAGACGGCAATTGTGATGGCCAAAGCGGAATTCATTTTCAAAATAATTAATTAGGAAAATGGAGGAGTGTAAGAAGCTTGAAATGAAGTGCATGGACATTTATAAGGGTGGGTTTGGTTGAGAAACAATTTTAGTGTAAACTGTATGTGAAATTGAAACCTATGTAAACATGCTATTACTATTTACTGCTCATCATGTTTTTAGTAAGAGTAAAAAGAATGAGTGGTTTGGAAGTTAAAATATCCACGTATGTATAGCTAGGTTAATTTAAAGAGAAATGCACTATAAACTCAAACTCTTGCTTCTTGTCAAGGTGCATCCCAGGTTTTGTTATGAGCTCTTGCAGCTACAACAGCTAAAAATGCACAGCAAGATTCTTTTCTTTTTTATTGAAGAACACAATAAATCTACCTCGACTAAAGTTACAAAATGAATGCATGCATGTATTTAAAATATTGCGAAATATCCTAGATATTTCCAAAATATTTTTTGTTATAATATATTGAAAAATTAAATAATTATTTTTCTTCTCTTTTTTTTTTCTTTTTAAGTTTCTATAATATTTTTAACTTTTACTGATATCGATGTTTGATATATCTATCGACATATCTATAAATTTGAGATACCAATATCAAAATTTTAAACTTAAAATCCTTGATTCGGCTTAGAGTTTTTATAAGTTATCCATGGGAAAGAAAGAAGTATACTACCGGTCTGGCATAATTATTACTCTCTTTGTTCCATAGATATACATTCACACTTTTTTTTTTTATCCCACAAAATTCTTCGCATTGCAAAAAAAATAAAATTACTTTATTCAATAACTTTAAAAATTACTTTAATTTTAAATTTGTCATTCATTCCTTACACTTATAACATTACTGTGCACTTTATTAATTTATTATATAAAAATACTAAAATATCCTCAAAAATTAATAAAATTGTTTAAAAATAAATAAATTTTCTTAAACAATATGGAACTTCCAATAAATATAAAGGGTGTGATGTATGGCGGAAGTAGTTTTTTTTTTTTTTTTACTTACATCGTAGATTTGCAAAGGTAAATTAGTTTTTTAGTAATAAATAAAGTTAAATAAATTATGTATAAAAATATTGAAGGAGCAATACCCTATATTTTTACGTAAAAAAATTAAGGTCGTGAATGACTTCGTAACCCACCCCAATAATCATTAATATCAACAAAGATATGCACCCCATATTCGGAGAAAATTGTACGATTTCTTGAATGTTACTTGTATTAATTTTCTGCAGTTTTTATTTATTTATGAGAATCTTGACATTAATTTTGCGTTCCATCATATAACCATCACTTTATTATATAAATAACTATCTCTATCTCTATATTTATTGCTTTATTCATTTATTCATCACATGCAATCAACTCTTAATACGAAAGCTAAGTGCATTCTTATGTATAAAATAGGCTTACTTGATATACCCATAATCACACATGACCTAAATTATTTTCCGCATTAAATCAAATTTCTTTATAGAGCACTAGATCACTAAATTTTTATTATTTTTTAATTTACTTGCTATTTAATCAATAGATAATATTTATTTATATAATAATAAATAAACAGATATACAATTTCCAATTTAATCCCATTAAAACTCACAACCCTTTCTTCCCTCACTTCTCTCCTCACATTATTTTGATTTTACAAAGTGATTGAGGCCTTGCACATTATTTTATTACATTAATACATGTTCATTTCTTTCCCTAAATAAATTAATTCATCATCAATATCTTTTTATAATAATTTCAATTACAATATATTAATCTATTTTATTTTAAGAGCTTCTATATTTTTGAAGGTTTTTAAAACCCAACGCTCATCATTTTAGATAATAATGCTTAAATAATTTTATATTTCAACTAGCACTATATTATACCGAGTGCCCCAAATCTCATAATAAATCTAGGTGGGTTTTTTTATTTCTAATACAATTAGATTCAATTGACAAAAAGGAGTGGGAATATGAGCTAGCGACGCGTTTTCTGGTGCCCTTCAGAAACGTCTTCCTATTAGCCATTGATAAGGAGTATAAAAAGAATATATACACACATAATTTAATGAGTATAAAAGAATATATACACACATAATTTGAGTGACTACGTTAATAGTAGTATATTAATACTCCTTGAGTCAAGAAAAGGTCAGTTAACACACTGGTCGAGTCTGTTGCACCACTAGGCTTCAAAATTTAGTGTGGGGTTTAATTTAAAAGGTTAAAAGGGTGAAAGATTGATTATTATAAAAGTGTACCCTAATAAGACCCATAAATAAGATGGGGAAATTGGAAAAATAATAAAAGTGTACCCTAATAAGACCCATAAATAAGAGGGGGAAATTGGAAAAATATTGAAGTCGATATGATGTGAATTCAAAGTCCAGTTTAAAATATGAAAATCGAAATTAAAATATACGAAAAAATATAAAGAACAGAGAAAGAAAAAGACAACGCAATGCTAAAAATCTGAAATCATCAAATTTAGAATAAACAAAATTTTATTTATTCCAAAATAGAAACACAATTCCAATCAATAAATTGTGCACTCTCAAGTAGGGGTGAGCGGTATGGTATACCTAAGATTTTTAGATATACCGTATACCATACCTAAAATATCGGTATTTAGAAAAATTATACATTTACCTTACCGAAAATTTCGGTATACCTTAGTTCGGTATACCAAAACTTCGGTATGATGAAACGGCATACCTTTTTCTTACCGATATTATGGTACTTTCTCCGTACCACTTCAATCTTTTCATATTTTATTTTGGGCGTTCCATTTTAATCTTTACGTTTTCCTTTTTTATGCGATCCACCTAAAATAATTAATATATCACCATTGGATCCACATCCAATACTAATATACCTACACACTTTACATTAAATATTAATATATTTTTGTACCATCTATTAAAATACTATACTCAATAATCAACGTACAAAAAACAATGTAAGCATCGAAACGTTAAAATTTTAAAGGATTAATTACTACTAGGTACACATTTTATGCCCCTAATTACTACTAGGTACATTGATTTAAAATAATAATTATTATATATAAAATATTAAAGTAAAATACCAAATATACCCTTAAACCCATATACCTTTAAACCACAAACCTCAACCCCCACCCACCACCGGACTGTTGGATTGTATACTAAAAGTCTAGCTTTTTGTATGAACAATGTTATAACAATTAATTTGAAATGAGAATCATATGATCAAATGATTGCATCTTATAATTTATTTATATGTTCGATGCAATAGTCCACTTACTTTATACTGTAGATAATATGTTGTGCGACAACACGCGGAAGATCATATTATCGGTTTCCTTATAAAGTATAAACAGATGCTCACAACCGAGATAGACGGGGACTCTCTATCGGGATGGTTGTAGTGTGGTTTGGTATTAGCTTGTCTTGGCTATAGAATCACATTAGTGCACTTGTGTGTATTGAGCACGACCGCTTGAGATCGTTCGACTTATACTGACTTATAGGAGAACTTGATCTCAGTTATTATGGAAGTTCGTGCTCTTAATCCCTATACAATAACCTCGACACGTAGGGCAGTATGTATTTCTTTGATTCATCAATGGGTGAGATTTACATGTAATTAAATCAACAAACTCGATGAGTTGGGAAGTAGTGCTGTCTCTATGGTGTACTGTTGATTGTAGAAGGAATCCGTGTCCGTCATAGGTTGATGATGTCCCCTTGAGGAGCTCATAAGGATTATCATGTAAACCCTGCAGGTGAAATTTATTCCGGCATGATAATGAGGTTGAGTGGTACTACTCTTGGATGAGATATTAATTAATTGAGTTGTCAGTAATTTAAATTAATTAATGGACATTGTATATCTTAAACATGGGGAGACTAACGGGCTCATAATAAGAAGGAGCCCAAAACGTAATTTTAGGATTGGTACGGTAGTGCAATAATAATATTTTAGTGGAATATATTATTATTATTGGACTTAAGTATAAGCTTTGGGCTAAGCTTGGATACTTAAGCCCAATGGAGGCCCAACCCAATTTCTCCTCCTGGTCCCTGCTGTAGCCCATGTATATAAGGCACCCCCGCCTACACGACGTCGAGATCGGACTTGGGACATACAGCAGAAGATCATAAGGTAGTTTACTGCTGCTGTCCGCGACCTTGAGAAATTTTTATAAATTCGTACAGTGCTCAGAATTTGATGATCAATATACTGACGGAAAGCCGTTGAAGAGAGGATCGTCAAAGCACAAAGATCATTTAATTCCAACATCAGAAGAGGAAGTTATGACCATTCTCGTGGAACTGCGCAGGCTGCCTGCGAGAATCAATCTTCATCAATATACCCTGGTGAACGGTAATCGTTTATATGATTTATTGCTTCCGCTATGATAGAAACGCATGATATTCTAACGGGTCACGTTAACCAAACAATCCAAGTGCCAACAATTGGTATCAGAGCTTCGGTTTCATGGTGAAGCGTGACACGTTAGGCTAGGGTTTATGTGATTAATTTTTCGAAATTAGGATCGCATGTTTAGGGTTTTGGTTTTACTGCGCTAACCATGAATATCCCTATATGAAATATACCCTATATCATATATGTTCGTCGTCGATGGTTGTGTGTGAGAGGATTCGACGAAAACTGTTCGTCAATTTCACATGGAAGGAAGAAATTGAGAGAAAATCCAGCGCAGTGATATTGCAGAAGCAATAACCGGAGTTTCAACCATCGGATCAGGCTGAATTTTGGTCAGCACGTTTGTATTTTGTGGATGTACATTTTGAACGGTGAAGATCGTATTTGGAACTTTGTGTTGTCGGGAATACGCCAAAAACAGAAGCAGTTTTTTGGGTATTCTGTTCTGCGCAGTCTAGGGAAAAGAGCTGTTTCTCACAATCTAACCGTTGGATCGACCTGTAATTTTGACAGCATGTTCAACACTCACAGGTGTAGATTCTGGACGGTGAAGATTGGATTCCTAGGTTCCTAAAGTTGCGAAACCTGAACGAAAGTTTGTGTAGTTTGATATTGCGCGTTGGGCTGAACTTGGTTCCGTGCAATTAGGCCCTTGGACGAGCGACAGTTCGAGCGGATTTGCATCAGGTTCGATTGGTCTGTATCAGGTTCGATCGATGCTGCACCAGGTTTGAACGGATTTACATCAGGTTCGATTAGTCTGCATCAGGTTCGATCGATGCTGCACCAGGTTCGAGCGGGTCTGCATCAGGTTCGATTGGTCTGCATCAGGTTCGATCGATGTTGTACCAGGTTCGAGCGGATTTGTATCAGGTTCGATTGGTCTGCATCAGGTTCGATTGATGCTACACCAGATTCGAGTGGATTTGCATCAGGTTCGATTGGTCTGCATCAGGTTCGATCGATGCTGCACCAGGTTCGAGCAGATTTGCATCAGGTTCGATTGGTCTGCATTAGGTTCGATCAATGATGCACCAGGTTCGAGCGGATTCACATCAGGTTTGATTAGTCTGCATCAGGTTCGATCGACTCTGCACTAGGTTCGAGTGGGTTTGCATCAAGTTCGACTGGTCTGCATTAGATTCCACGTGAGTCTTCACAATATGATCGGGCAGGGTGCCGGAGTGGTGGAGCAGGCTGCGGGGAGGTCGATCCCCGTCGCAGTTGTCCGCATTCGTGATTGGTGGCGAACAATCGAATTCGCTGTTATATAACTGTTATAATTGATTTATTAATTGATTATTGTTATATATGTATGCATGATTATCTATGATTTATTGCCTTAAATAGAAGTATGCTAGATTGCGTATTATATTTGGTATATTATATGCATGTATGTTGGAGTGTTGATCAAGTCAACTTATTTTTGGCAATTTATTTCCTTATATATAACTGCTATAATTGTTTTATTGATCAATTATTGTTATATATTTGGAAGTATGAGCATGCTAGGTTGCGTATATTATTCTGAATATTATATGCATGTAAAAACCCTTGGTTTTAAATAACTAAGTGGGAGAGGGAATTGGTAAAAATTCCTGCGGCCTCCATTATTGGTTTGTAAGTAATGCAAGTATACTTGCGTGTTGGCATAGACCTTCCTCCCCATCGGATGAGTATATTTGTGGATCACTGGTACAGATTTCATTAAATAATTATTATTTGTAATGTGATGCACATGAACTTGCGTGTTGGCATAGACCTTCCTCCCCATCGGATGAGTTCATTTGCGGATCACTGTACAAACTTATAATTGATGACTGTAGGAAGTTATCTGAGCGCGTGTGTACTTCTCCATCTGTAAGGCACATAAACTTGGGCCGCGGACTTGGGGTCAAATAATGGTGTACACTTAGGTGTAAATAATAGGTATCCTCCCCATCGGAGTCACTGCTTTTATTTGCATGGCTAAAGAGGGACCGACTATTAATTATTTTGTCATAAAGTTAGGTTGACAAATGAACTTAATAGGTAAAACCTTCTCTTGTAAATGTTCGGGTTTGTAAACGTCCACACTATCGTGGCTTGCAGACTCATGGTGCTTGAGATGTCGGTAAATTTTATTTTATATTGTTTTGAGGGAATCAATATAAAAGGATAAAATTCAAAGATTTGATTAGTATATTTATTTGTGATTCTCTGATTTTCAAATGGTTTTATCTCACATATTATTAACTAAAAGAAATTATATTTACTTGTCCAAATTAGATGATTAGAAAAGAATCTTGGTTTTGAATTTTACTGCTTAAGTAAATACATGTGTGTTCTCACAAGGGACGTCTCATGATGCCTATTAAAGTCTCTAGTGAAGAGATGAGAGGTTCATAGAAATATGATGGTCTCATGTAACTCTTCGGATACTTGAGTAAGTTAAAAGGCAGAAGATCATGATTTAATTTGATGAATGAATTGGGAAAGCATGGAGTATAAATTGAAGGGAAACCTAGATCAATTTAATTCTTCGTGAATTGCCTAGATGTTTTTGAGTAAGTTCCACCTGAATTACAATAGGATATATATGGTGGAAAACTTCTGGCAAAACATGTGGCAAAGGAAAGCCATTTTCATCATAATGTGAACAAGTTTTATATCTTATTCACTAGTTGTTTAAAACATGATTAGTGATGGCATTTACTGACATGAAGTATGTAGATACTGGAATCACTAAATGTTTATTACTAAGTGTGGATAAGATTATTATGACATGGATAAAACTACAAGAGTAGTGGCTATTGCAGTGGGAGTTGTCTATTTATCTAATGATATGAGTAGACGTTTGATTATGAGAAATTGTTTTATGTACGTTTTCATAGAAAGAATTTAATTTCGGTTTCTATGCATTAATAGATGGATACTCCATTTCATTTAAGTGACATGGTCATTATAATGAAGGATAGAGTTGTAATCTGTTATTGTACGTTGGTGAACAATTTGTATACCCTTAAATCATGTATATTCCACAGATGCAACAAATAATAATTAATAATGAATCTTCTAATCTTAGTAAGAGAAAGATACCTTCGGATATGAACTAAACATGTATTTGGCATCTAAGACTAGATAATTTTACTTGAGTAGGATTCAAAAGTTGATAGCCGATAGACCCTTAGGTTTATTTGAAGTAAAAACTATCTGACTTTCGAGTCTTGCTTGGGAGTAAAAATGACTAATTGTTTTTTCAAGGCAAAGGGGTGCAGAACCAAAGATATATATGTTGGAATTAGTTAATTATGATTTATGTGGTCCTAAGATTGTCCGGATGAGAGGTGGATATGAATATTCGTCAATCGATGATTATTCTAGATACCGATATATTTATTTGATGCACTGCATGTCTAAGTTCTTTGATTAATTCAAGAATTCCAAGGCTGGTATAGTGAAGCGTCATGGAAAATATATCAAGTAATGACGATTTAATCGTCATTACGAGTACCTCTTAGGATAGTTAGGAGCTATTAATCAGAGGTTGAGATTAAATCTCAAGTGGTCTACACCGGGCATGCCCTAGCTGAATGGTGTGGTGGATAGAAAGAATAAGACTCTTATGGTAATGATTAGATAGATGATGAATTATTTGGAATTACTTAATTCATTTTATGGATAAGCCCTAGAAACAGTAATTCATTTGAATGTTTGTCTGTTTGTGGGATATGCTATAAAATGAAGGTGATTTATTTAGTCTAAAAGATCGAAGGGTGATTGTTAACACAAACACTAGATTTTTGAAAAGAGACTATGTATTAAATTATAAACCCATGTATAAATTATTCTAAAGGAAGTGAGAGGGAAAAACACAAAGTATAAGTACCAAGTGTACAAGAGGATATACCACAAGGTAAACTGCAACGCGTGTCACGTCTGATACACAATTACATGTAGTGCCTTGTCGCAGTAGGAGGGTTATTCGACAATCCGTGAGATACATGTTTTGGGAAAGTCGTAAGACTTGATCCCTAGTAAACATGGTATTATCCCAGGGATACGACGTTGCACTACAAAATTAAAATGCGGAATCTTAGTAAGTGCAATGAATATTAAAATAGAATCGATGGATTTTAAATTAGGTCTGGATGCTTGTTGAACCGCTAAATGGCGTAAAAGCCATTGGAAGCGGGCATGCAAGAATAAAAGAGGATCATAGAATAAGGTGAAAATCTTAGAAGCAAGCTTGTTGCGAAAAGGTATACTCAGAAAGAAAGGGTTCGATTATGAGAAAACCTATTCGCCGGTAGTTATGCCTAAGTTGATCCGGACTCTTTTATTTGTTGCTACTCATATGAAATATGAGGGATAACAAATAGATGTTGAGACAGCTTTCCTGATTGGAAGTCTTAAGGGAAACATCTATGTGAAGCAACCAGAGTGATTCATTGCAAAGAGCTAAGAGCATTGTGATAGTGAGCTTAAAAGTGTCCATTCATAGACTAAAACAAGCTTCAAGATCATGAAACATCCGTTTTGATGAGGTAATCCAGTGACATGGATCTAATCAATGATCGGATGGGTCTTGTGTATTGAAAAGAGTGATGGAAACGTGGTGGTATTTCTTGTACTATACGTAGATAGTATCTTGCTCATTAGAGACAATGAAAGAGTATTGTCGGGCGTATGGGTATGGTTGATAAAGCGGTATGAGACGAAGGACTTAAGAAGAGCAAAAATATCCTTTTGATCACGGTAATACGGATCACAAAAAAGGATGTTATGCTTATCTCAAGTTTCATATAATGATACGATCCTTACTCGTTTAACATGTGAATTTATCTAAGTGAATGTGTCTTGTGACACAAAAGTAGATAAAGAAGATGAAAGCGGTTCCTTATGCTTCGGCAAATGAGGAAGCTTAATCTAAGGAATGCTATGCACGAGATTGGATATCTATTTTGCCGATGGTATGAACAGTGGGTATCAACGTAACCCGGAACAAGAATGATGAACTGTGGTAAGACATATACTTATGTACCTGAAAAGGACTAGAAACTATATGTGGGCTTACCGAACAGATTCACTGATTCTTATGGGTTACATAGATTCAAATTTTTCAAATCAGATAGGGACGATAGTAAATCCACCTCAAAGGTTATGAGTTTAATTTTAGGAAGTAGAGTCATAATATGGAGGAGTGTTATATAGAAATATATCTCAGACTCCGGATTCCATCATGCAAAGATGATAAATTGGACCCATGAGGCAGCCAAAGTATCTGTATGACTCTAGAAACTTCATGATGGACTTTGGTGTGATTCAAAGTTTGCCCAAGGTTATCACAATTTATATTGATGATATTGGTGCAGTTGCAAACTTGAAGGAATCACAAGTCCATAAGGAAATTAAGCACATGGAGCGCGAGTACCACCTGTTACGAGAAATCGTATGATGAGGGGAAGGCTGTTGTCGCCTAGATTGCATCGGATGATGACCTAGTAAATCCATTTACAAGGATATTAAGGCGAGAGCTTTTAATGGTCGTGTAGTGGGAGTGGAAATCAGATGTATGGCAGAAGACATGACAGCATAGTCTTTTAGTATAAGTGGGAGATTGTTGGATTGTATACTAAAAGTCTAGCTTTTTGTATGAACAATGTTATAACAATTAATTTGAAATGAGAATCATATGATCAAATGATTGCATCTTATAATTTATTTATATGTTCGATGCAATAGTCCACTTACTTTATACTGTAGATAATATGTTGTGCGACAACACGCGGAAGATCATATTATCAGTTTCCTTATAAAGTATAAACAGATGCTCACAACCGAGATAGACGGGGACTCTCTATTGGGATGGTTGTAGTGTGGTTTTGTATTAGCTTGTCTTGGCTATAGAATCACATTAGTGCACTTGTGTGTATTGAGCAGGACCGCTTGAGATCGTTCGACTTATACTGACTTATAGGAGAACTTGATCTCAGTTATTATGGAAGTTCGTGCTCTTAATCCCTATACAATAACCTCGACACGTAGGGCAGTATGTGTTTCTTTGATTCATCAATGGGTGAGATTTACATGTAATTAAATCAACAAACTCGATGAGTTGGGAAGTAGTGCTGTCTCTATGGTGTGCTGTTGATTGTAGAAGGAATTCGTGTCCGTCATAGGTTGATGATGTCCCCTTGAGGAGCTCATAAGGATTATCATGTAAACCCTGCAGGTGGAATTTATTCCGGCATGATAATGAGGTTGAGTGGTACTACTCTTGGATGAGAT
The DNA here is from genome assembly GCA_023678885.1 of Pogostemon cablin. Lineage (NCBI taxonomy): Eukaryota > Viridiplantae > Streptophyta > Magnoliopsida > Lamiales > Lamiaceae > Pogostemon > Pogostemon cablin. The sequence goes on along the minus strand of CM042959.1, from coordinate 19,526,010 downwards.
ATTAATTAATTGAGTTGTCAGTAATTTAAATTAATTAATGGACATTGTATATCTTAAACATGGGGAGACTAACGGGCTCATAATAAGAAGGAGCCCAAAACGTAATTTTGGGATTGGTACGGTAGTGCAATAATAATATTTTAGTGGAATATATTATTATTATTGGACTTAAGTATAAGCTTTGGGCTAAGCTTGGATACTTAAGCCCAATGGAGGCCCAACTCAATTTCTCCTCCTGGTCCCTGCTATAGCCCATGTATATAAGTCACCTCAACTTATCTGGAACCCTAATCTAATTCATTATTCACGTGTGATGAGGGTTGAGAGCAGATTGAGGAGGTCTCGTAGATCGTTGCCCACACGACGTCGAGATCGGACTTGGGACATACAGCAGAAGATCAAAAGGTAGTTTACTGCTGCTGTCCGCGATCTTGAGAAATTTGTATAAATTCGTACAGTACTCAGAATTTGATGATCAATATACTGACGGAAAGTCGTTGAAGAGAGGATCGTCAGAGCATAAAGATCATTCAATTCCGACATCAGACGAGGAAGTTATGACTATTCTCGTGGAATTGCGCAGGCTGCCTGCGAGATTCAATCTTCATCAACATACCCTGGTGAACGGTAATCGTTTCTATGATTTATTGCTTCCGCTATGATAGAAACGCATGATATTCTAACGGGTCATGTTAACCAAACGATTCAAGTGCCAATACGGATCACCTGCCGGACTGCCGCCGCTGCCGCCGTCGGAGCTCCGGCGATCGGTCGCCGGAAAACTGTTCGTCAGAAAAAAAAAATGGTCGCCGGAAAGTCGCCTGACTGCCGCCTCCGGAAAAAACTGTCCGCCAGAAAAAAAAAAAAATTGTTCGCCGGAAAAGCTGTCGGACCGCCGCCGCCGCCACCGGACCACCACACTTTTTTACTGCACACATATTTTTTTTGCTGCACACACTTTGCTGCACATGAACTTTTGCTGCACACAATATTTATGTGCAGCACATTATAGGGGTAATATTGGAATATCACTATATATTTTTGTACCTAGTAGTAATACTTTTGTATGTTTGTATCTCATAGTAATTTAGGGTTTTTTTGTGTACCTAGTAGTAATCCTCCCAATTTTAAAACAATAAAACATAATAAAGTAAGAGTTTAATCCTAATGAGTGATTTGTGTACCTGAAAACGATTAAATTCTAAGTTAATTAATTAAAAATTAATACACACTCTTAGATTAATATTAAAATAAAAATAATTACAATTATACTTTAAATTTAAAATAATAAACCCTATAGTGCTTACATATCTGTTCTCCAAAATTTCACTAAATTCAATGATGGGTCAATAGTTTTAATATATTAGAAATTCTTTTAAGTATATATACCTTACAAAAATTATTTACGGTATTTCGGTATATGCCAAAATACCGTGATTTTAAAATTTTGCATACTTTTACCGTATCAAAAAATTCATTACGGTATCATACCTTACCAAAAATTTTGGTATACCTAAAATTTTGGTTAGTTCGGTATTTCTCGATATGGTAAGTGCGGTATACCGAAATTTCGGTATTTTTTCCCAGCCCTACTCTCAAGTCACCATATCATAATTTAATTTAGAGTGTTGTTAAATACACATTTCATTTTATTGAATACTCAGCTTTTATAACTTTTTACACCTTCTGTATGTGTATTTTCGTGTTTTCCAAGAAAAGACTCATCCAAGGTGCATAAGGAGAGCTTACAAATCACATCATTATTCATTAGAGAGAGGCCATAACAATACTACACCCCCCACAAGGGGGATCACCCCCCAAACATCATCCACATCCTTTCCTCATTCCTCCATCACTTTGAAAATTCGTTTGTGAAAGAGATAATGAAGGAGACTTCTACACCAAGAGTTTTCCTAATTCTTTTATTCTACTTTCTAATTTTCCAGACATATGGGTAGATCTAGAGTTTTAAAGGTTTTATGAATTAATTGAACTTTCGTGTGTATTCTCCGTACAACATGGCACACCGTGCGCCCATACTCTTTGTGCAATTTAATACTAAAGAGTATTATGGTAAACACTTGTGTGCCCCTGGGGTACATCATGTACCCATACTCTTTATACAATTTAATACTAAAGAGTATGGGTGCACGATGTGCCCGCAGAGGAACACAAGTTTTGCCATAAAAATATCCATTACAAACTATAAAATATAACATTTGGAAAATTTAATTCCCAAATGATAGGAAAGTAAATATATGGAATTATATATATATTTTTATAATATATATATATATAGATAAATAATAAATTTAATATAAAAAATTAATGCGGGGCAGGGTGGGGCAACATTAAGACCGAGACCCGAACTAGCCCGTGTGCGGGGCGGGGCGGGCCCACCCCATTCTCTGTGCAGGGCTGGCCAAGAGCGGGGTGGGCCAAATTAACATCCCTATATACTATAGAAACCTAGTTAATAACTTAATATATATTATATTATATATAATAGAAATTTAAAAAAAATAAAAATATATAATCGAGTTACCCGATCGGATAATTTTTAAAACCCGATACTCGATTCGATAATAAACAATTATATTTGAGTTTACCCGATACCCGAAAAAAATACCCACCCTTAATTGCACATTATATTTTAGTATTTTTTTTATAATTTTTTCTTTTTACTGTAAAAATCATAATTTTCAATATAATAATCAATAATTTAAGTAAACATTTTACTTATTAATTATATTAAAAATTTTCTTACATAATGTTTATTAGACAATATTAATTCACTCTAATCAAAAGTTTGACAATAACTAGAATGGAATCGTTCAAAATTTTAAATATGTCGAACCGGATGCTCCACCTCATATGGTATTGTCCCTTGTGGTCCCCTTTAATGTTCCCCTCCTTTATATATTTTCTTTCTATATATTTTCTTTCTTAAATAAAGTATGTACGTGGTCCCCTATTATATATAGTCCCCTCCTAAATCTCCTCCTAAATTAATTAAATATGTGGTCCTCCACTTTAATAGTCCACGCTCCATTAATCAACGGCTATTTATTAGATAATATTATTTTTTTTGTTTTATTTTTATTTTATTTAAAGGAGCAACCTAATTATTTTTATAGAGTAATCTAATTAATCTAAAAGAGTAATCTAATTACTTCTATTAGAGTAATGTAATAATTACTCCATATTAAGATTTCAGAAAATAAAATATTATTTTATTTGGATATTTATTAGATAATATTATTTTTTTGTTTTATTTTTATTTTTATTTTATTTAAAGGAGCAACCTAATTATTTTTATATAGTAATCTAATTAATCTAAAAGAGTAATCTAATTACTTCTATTAGAGTAATGTAATAATTACTTCATATTAAGATTTCAGAAAATAAAATATTGTTTTATTTGGATAATATCTTTTAGGTTACTCTTTTATGTTAATTGAGTTACTCTTTCTAATAATTTGGGATACTCTTAATTTTATATTTGGATTAGAGAAAATAAAATATTCTTCTATTTGTTTAATATCTTTTTAGGTTTTCCTTCTCTATTAATTGAGTTACCTTTTTATAATAAATTAGGTTATTATTTAATTTGAAATTTTATTTTTTTTAAAAAAAGTGATATTGTAGTAGAATAAAGAAACAATTAAGAAGAGTATATGAAAGAGCACTTGCCTATACTTCACAACCAAGTGATAATTTGATACCAAGGAATAATTTGATCCTGAGTAAAAGTTAGTCCTTTATTTCCTTAACCCCCACCGTTATTTACTTTCAACCATACATGTTTATTACCAATTAATCCCAAGATGAAAAAGAAAGTAAAACAGCAAAAAAGGAAGGAAGAAACAGAAAGGATGTAGAAGAAATTGAGCAGATATTCTGCAAATTAAAAGAATTTTCAGTGGCTCTTCAAAAATTGAATCTACAATAAGGCAATTTGAATCAAATGTATTTCTGCAAGTTATCCACTTCTCCAACCTTTTTTTCTGTAAACTTATGTGATATAGATCCCCATCTGGGTTTGGAGATTTGCAAATCGGGCGACTGTAATCTGCAAAAATTAAAAAATGGTTTCCTCTTTTTCAAATTATCAAACATAAGTTTCTTCTTCTTTTAATAATATCTTCAGAAAGACATTGATCAACAGGTATTATTTCGAACCCACTTTCTCCCAATTCGTTGACCGCACTATTTCGTTAAGCCATGGTGGTTGTGGTCGTCTCGAAGCAGAGGCGCTAGTGGTTCCAATTGTGGGGCTCGATGGTAAAGGGTTATCGAAGGCAGGCCTTTGACAAAACCAGTGGAGCCATTGAAAAAGAAGAAGAGCAGCGTATTTTGAGGATTCAATTTTGGAAAATTAGAAAGAAATAGAGCAGCGTATTTAGAAAGAAGAAGAAGTAGAGATCCGATTCCACCAAATTTTCATGGGACCGGTTTCACACTAGCCACCCTCCAAAAGGCTTTGTGTTTTTCATGTATGTACCTCTAAGAAACAATGTACAATTATCTGGTTGGTTGAAACGGTTGTCTATTTTGGCAATGAAATAAAATCATCATTTACTTATTTTTTAGTCTCATTTTCTATTTTAAGTAAATTATATTTTTGGTGAGCCTTATTATTTTCTTAGAAACAAAAATCATATAGATATGATCAATCCAACCTTTCACATATTCTCAATTGGTCCAATTATAGTCCTTCATACTACCATTTACGCTTCATTACATTATTTTGTGATGCTCTTCTAATTAATTATGCTGGATCAATATGTTTTGAAACATCATGGATTCATTAGTCTTGAAATTTTATTTACACGACATTTATTTTATGAAATTCTTATCTTAAGCTAAATTTGTACTGTAGCTCTTTCAATCCCTGCTATTTTTCATCAGACCTGTAAATAATAATTAATTATTAAATCCACATATGAAAGTTTGTGGATAAGAGAGAAACAGAAGTTAAGAGTTGGTTACTTAACTCCCATCTTTTGGGATTAAAAGACTGCGCCATGCAGTTATCAGTGAAGGGATGAGAATATGTTTGAGTATTCAGAACAGAACGCTAAAACGTGAATACGCGTTACTGAAAGAAGAACGCTAAAACGTTGAAGTGCGCGACAGAACGCTGAATGCAAGTGTGTGTTTCTTCTCTAGTTTATTCTCCTGAAATCACAACGAGAAACCCAGTACACATATTCTATAGATTAACACACATTCGTGAAATTACATTCTCTCAACCCAGTGTTGAAGGATTGATCCAGAGATCACAGTTTACCATGTGAGTACCAATCGGTTCGTCGTACGTTTTTTCTTCCGCTGCAACTTAACCCTACGGAGAAAGGTAAGTTTTCTCCCTATGCATGAATAGGGTTAGTGTTTTATGAACGTGAGTTTTCCAATATTGGTATCAGAGCCAATGGTTGGTACTCCGTGTTTATGTTTTCTCGCTGGAATGTTTTAAGTTTTTCTGCCTTTATGTTTCAATGCTAATACATGACATGATTTAGTGTTTGGTGTCATATGATAAATGCATTATGCGACATTGATTGAGTCATAAATATGTTCTTAAGGCAGATTGCTTTGGTTTCCAGTGAATATGTATACATGACGTAGTATTTCACCATGAATGCTTAAGGGTGTTATTTTTCGTCATTTTTTTGTGCAAGAAAAAGCATATTTTGATTATACCACTGGATAGGCCTCGTCGAGAGGAGTCCGTCAGTATTTTTTGTGGATTTTTTGGCCTTCTAAAACTCAAGTTATGAATTTTTGAAGTTTTGTTCATATTTGGGCCTAAACTGCAAAATTTCAGAAAGTTTGGGGGTGTGATTTTAGAAATTCGATAAAGGTCAGGGACCATTTCGCTATTAACACAAAACTAGGGGTTGACCGGCTTCAAACCAATCCAGACCGGACTGGCTTCGAACCGGACCAGTCATGACCAGCCGGCTGACGGAAGACCGACAGTGGCGCGTGAAATACACGCTCTGACGTACGGCGACAACGGCAGCGGCGCGTGAATACCACGCCCCGGCAACCATCAATTCCAGCAACGGAGCGTGAGATACACGCACCGGAGTAACCTCGGTGATGGCGGCGAGTGAGTTGCACGCGCCTGACTGCAGCAAACTTCTAGCTGCGCGTGCGGGCGCGTGGCGGCCAGTGGCGGCTGTTGCCGGCTCGTGGGAGCACGTGCCGGCATGTGGTATGTTTTTGCCGACACGTTGGGGCACGTGCGGGTGCGTGCAACCATTTTCCAGCCACTGTTTGATACTTTACAACCGATTATTGCCTTTGATTTATAGCAATGCGATTCCACGTGATAAGTATTTTGATATTTCCTGTCCTGAGACCTGGGCGAAAACTTTGCCTCATTACCTACAAAAGTATTTTTGGGTTCAGTGGGAGACTTATGAAGTGAAGCCTAATGGTTGACAAATTATGAAAGATTTGGTTGATGTTTCTGTAGCAAGAAATAGGACACATGCACTAAGATCTGCCTGCTTAAGGATGGGAAGGATTCGACGTTTTGATTCTTTAAGACTAAGTGGTCGAGAGAAGCGTCGGATAAAGAATCCTCATATAGATCCTTTGGGGCAAGCTATCTATGGTGTGGGACTAAGGAATTTGATTATGAGCATCGATGGAAATCTAGTAATGATAAATTAGGGAGATTAGTCCGTAGATTTCCTTAATTCATTTCCATTGTATTTCTAATTGGAAACTCAGGGAGTTCATTAGAATTTTATGTTCATAACTTGTCAGACTTGGTGGTTTTGCTATTGTGGATGGTTGTTTAAAGTTCAATTTATGAGTGGTTGTTCAATGTTATTTGATTAATTATTTGAACAATGTGTTTTACGTTTTGAAATAAGAATCTAGTATTATGAAACTTGATGAGATTGATGATTAGTAGTCTCCGAGCTATTTTTCGAGATCAAGTCTTGTGTTATTTATTGAGATGTCTATGTTTGTCTTAACGTAAAACTTAATAAAATATTATTAACATACTGAATCACTTTAATCTCTATCAAAGAAATGAGCTTTGAAATCTATTGTCTCTGAGTTGAACAAAAGTGAGTAACTCAATGGTGACAACTATGACACAAAGTATCATAAAATTCGGTATATATTGTATGAACAAGATACATTGGATGTTATAAACCAAGTGATGGCTGATCCAGGCGTGGGTATTGAAAACTAAAGGAGGTGTGAACAAGGAGCGTACCAAGCATGGAAAGGGAAAATTCCATTGGACAAGGTATTCTTGTAAGCTCAGTAATCGATGCGATGATTCATGAATCCCACTGCACATGATATCTGGATCTACGTGAGAAGTATGAAGGTACATCGATTACAAGGCTTATGCAGTTGACTATTAAGTTCGACACTTATGAAAAGAAACCTGATCATAACATTAGACAACATCTCAGGGAGATGTCTAATATGATAATCGAACTTAAGACTACCGGTCATATGCTTTCTGAGGATCAGTAAGTCCAAGCCTTAATACACTCTTTACCTGATCGTTAAGAACATCTTAAAGTTAACTTGACGCATAATGAAAGCATTAAAACTTTCAATGATGTTACTCGTCATGTTGAGCTAGAAGATGAAAGGCTTAGAGCCTCAAAGCCTTCTACTGGGGCCTTCTATACTGGTTCTACTTCCAAGGGAGCTTCGGGCTTCAAAAAGAAAAGGAATTGGAAGAAAGAAAAGAAGAGAAGACGATTTGATGGTAGTGGTGATAAGCCTGACAATAATCCAACTACAAAAACTGATGAACGAAAAAGGAAAAATAAGCGTGACAAAAAGAATAAGAAAAATAAAAGCAAGATGCCATGTTACAATTGTAGTAAGTTTGGTCATTATGCTCATGAATGCCCTGATCCCAGGTGGGTAAAGGAGGATTCATCTTATTCTGTTTTGTGTGAAATTAATGTCTTGAGTACTATCTAGCTATCTGATTCTTATCCTTTGAGGATTATAGACTCAGGAGTAACGGATCATGTGACGAGAGACAGATGAGCTTTTGTAGATTTTTGCCATGTTCCGAAAGGAACTAGAAAGATATATGTGGGAAACAATGCACGAGTCGAAGTCAAAAGGACTTGGGACTTGCATATTAGATTTTGACGATGGTCTGGACTTTATCCTACATGATGTTCTATAGCTCCAGAGAATCACACGAAATTTAATTTCTGTTTCAGTTATACTTAATTTGGGTTATATGTCTCTAAAGACACTATGTTAATGAGCATCAATGATACTTTTTATGCATCTGGATATATAACTGATGGCTTTATGGTTTTAAATTATAAAGAATGACGTTTAGTAGTTATGATGATCATTCATATTCGCTAAACACTTGTTCTTCTAGCAATGCAAATGTGAATGATATTTGGCATGCTAGATTAAGTCATGTTGAGCAAGATGGATGATAGACTTGTGGAAGAATTGTTGAATCTTTATTCTAAGGTCGAATTATCCAAATGCGAACATTATCTTGCTGGCAAAATGACTAGAAAATCTTTTAGTAAAGCCATTGTGTCTTAATCTCCATTAGTAGTAATCCATTCTGATATATGTAGTTCTATAAATGTGAGAGCATGACATGGGGCTCACTATTTCATTACGTTCATTGATGATTATTCAGTCTATACGATATCTCATATGTCTGAAGCATTGGATTGTTTTAGACGATACTTGAGTGAAGTAGAAGACATGAATATCTATCAGAAAAATTCAAGGAATTTTGTAATGAAAAGGGTATAATCCGACAATCAACTGTTCCTTATACACCTCAACAAAATGGTGTTACTGGAAGAAGGAATAGGATTTTGTTGGAGATGGTTAGATCCATGATGGCACAAGCTAATCTAACGAGATGCGTTGCTTATGATAGCTTATGTGCTTAATCACGTGCCTTCAAAGTCAGTTGCTTCGACTCTATATGAATTTTGGACGGGTAGAAACTTGACTTGAGTAACCTTAGAGCTTGGGGATCAGCAGCATAGTACATGATTCATCGAGTCAGTATGAAAAGTTGGGTCCTAGAGGCAAACATTCTAAGGGTTACGTGTTCATAAGAGATGAGGATGAGAGCTTAACTGAGACAGAATCGCGTAATGCTCATTTTCTGGAAACTAAATTTTCTAGTAGAAGCGGCATCAGGGATGCCGGACCTGTTTTCGAGATGGTAGAAAACTAATACCTACAAGATCCAAGTGGGAGTGATAAGCTGATAGTGTGGATCTTGATAGTTGATGTTGATGGTGTGGATCTTGATAGTTGATGGTGTGGATCTTGATAGATATTTGCCGATTGAGAATCAGGTGATTCTCAATGAAAGCATTTTGTCTACAGAAGACCATCATAAGTTATCTCATGCTGATGGTTTGGATCTTGATAGATATTTGCCGATTGAGAATCAGGTGATTCTCAATGAGAGCATTTTGTCTACAGAAGACCATCGAAGACCATCATAAGTTATCTCATCTCGAAAAGTTCTAGGAAACATGTGCACAAAAGGCATTATGACATTGAAGGACATGCCTTCTTGGTTTTACCAGAAAGTTGAGATGTTTTTCCTGCTGATGAGGAAGAGCCCAGAAACGTTAAAGAAGCTTTAACTTGTCTGAAAAAGAAGAAATGGATGAAAGAGGAGATGGAGTCTATGAAGTCAAATCAAGTCTGGGGACTTGTAGATCTTCCAAAGGGATGAAAGGAAATTGAGAATAAATAGATTTTCAAAATCAAAAGAAATGCTGATGGCTCAATAGAGAGGTAGAAAGCTCGCTTGGTGGCAAAAAGGTTATACTTAACAAGGGTATAGACTACGTAGAAACCTTTTCACCTGTAGTGAGGTTTGCCTTGATTCATCTACTATTGGCTATAGTGGCTAGTATGGAATTAGAATTACACCAACATGGATGTTAAGACCGCATTTCTCAATGGAGAATTAGAAGAAGAGATCTACATGAAACATCCTATAGGATTTATTCTTTGAGGTCGAGAGGATAAAATTTGTAGATTATAGAAGTCGTTCTATAGACTCAAACAATCCTCCGGACAGTGGTATTTGAGATTTCAAACTACGGTCATATCATAAGACCACTGTGTTTACATTAAACGATCTAACAGTTATTTTGTGATTCTATCCTTGTATGTGGATGACATATTTCTAGCTTGAAATAGAAAAGAGTATCTTGAAACCATTAAAAGGTGGTTATCTTCTAAATTCAAAATGAAAGATATGGGTGAGGCAGAGGACATACTTGGTGTGAGATACATAGGGATCGTTCAAAGAAGTTATTGAGTTTGTCTTAAGAGACTTACATCAAGAAACTTTTATAACGATTCAAGATGGACACCTGCAAACCTAATGATACTCCTATTATGAAAGACGAATCATTGAGTCAGCAAATGTGTCCCAAGGCTCTAGATGAGAAGAATAAAATGGCCAGAGTACCATATGCCAATGTGATTGACTGCAGATTATTCTTTCTGTTATCACTGAATAGGTATACAGACGTTGACTGGAGTGGTGATTTAGATAAACGTAAATCAACTCTCGGTTATGTCTTCATGCTCAATGATGGAGCAATCTCATGGTGTAACAAGAAACAGACTTCATCTGCAGTTCAAGAGACTATTTGGTTGAGAAGATTCATGAAACATTTGGAGATCTCAAACACTCCAGTGGGAGATGTTTTAATTAATTGTGATAATCAGGCGGTTATTGCTTACACAAAAGACCCTAAATATCATGAAGAGACCAAATACATTGACATGAAGTTCAATTTTCCTAGAGATATTATAGATAAGAAGAAAGTGATTCTTACTTACATTTCTACTCGTGTGATGTTAGCAGATCCTTTTACTAAACCAATTCCTAGAGATGTATACAGAGTACATGTAAGGGATTGGGTTTGCAAAGGATTTAAAACGATGAATTGAATATGTTTATGTATGTTAATGGAATAGTTAATGGTTTAACTATATACATGTTTTATATATTATATGTTATGATTCATATATAATAGTATGTCGGCAAGTTATGATTGACTCTCTTATACGAGCAATCGCCTCTGGCTCAGTAGGAGCGCAGAGATGAGATTACGATAGTTAATGTAATCGGGATAGATTTCGCCACAAATCTAATCCAACTTGTTATAAAGCTAAATCGACGGAGATCCTATACGTTGGAGGGAGGATATCCGGGTTAAATATATGGGATACACTTGAACTTTAATTTACACGATGTCTAAATTAAATGAAATACGACATACGATTTCTTGGAAGAAAGTTAAAGACATTGTGACATGTGTTTTAGGAAAACGACATGTGCAAAGTTGACCCCAACAGGATTGAGAAAATAATCCTTATTTTCTCAAAAGTATGAGTCCTTATATATTGGTTACCCTTAAGACTTTCTACTATACTCTAAGTCTTCACTTTGGTATTGCTACTTTAGCATGCTACCAAAAGAGCTATGGTTAATAACGGCGATGCGGTACATGTCTAGGAAAGCAGCTATAGTGGGAGACTGTAGATACTTAGTAAGATGGGAAGAACGTCTTAATTTAACATATACTATTGTGATTCATTGACTAGTCAATCAAGCAGGGTCTTGATTATGAATACATAGTTATTTTGCAAAAGGGTTGAATATACTCTGACAAATTCAGGGATTGAAAAGAGATATGTCAACTTATGTTATATGTTTAAGAGTTCTGGGGTATAGCGAGCTTGTTGAGTTTCATTGATAAACTGGTTGAGTTGCTATATATCTCTAACAAGTATATAGTGATTAAAACTCATATCTCGTAGGTCACACGATATATTAATCTGTACGAGAATATGATTCATGAAGAAAATAAGTCAGGTGACTTTTTGACTTCATATGTGAGTGGGAGATGTAAATAATAATTATATAATATTTAATTATTAAATCCACATATGAAAGTTTGTGGATAAGAGAGAGACAGGAGTTAAGAGTTGGTTACTTAACTCCCATCTTTTGGGATTAAAAGACTGCGTCATGCAGTTATCAGCGAAGGGATGAGAATACATTTGAGTATTCAGAACAGAACGCTAAAACGTGAATACGCGTTACTGAAAGAAGAACGCTAAAACGTTGAAGTGCGCGACAGAACGCTAAATGCAAGTGTGCGTTTCTTCTCTAGTTTATTCTCCTGAAATCACAACGAGAAACCCAGTACACATATTCTATAGATTAACACACATTCGTGAAAATACATTCTCTAAACCCAGTGTTGAAGGATTGATCCAGAGATCACAGTTTACCATGTGAGTACCAATCGGTTCGTCGTACGTTCTTTCTTCCGTTGCAACTTAACCCTACGGAGAAAGGTAAGTTTTCTCCCTATGCATGAATAGGGTTAGTGTTTTATGAACGTGAGTTTTCCAACAAGACCAAAACTAGATAACCTGGGATCACCTTCCTGTAACACCACATGTTAGTTCAATCAGTACGAATATAGTCATCGTGAATCGTAGGGTATCTTTAATGGTAAAGCAGTTATCTTTAAGAAGCAAACTGCTGGACGAATAGATAACAAACTAAAGGTCCTATATTCTAGAGGCAGAGTGTGTACTTAGTTCTTCAGCATATTCATTGTAGGCACCTGAATTTTATTACCTATTAAATAAAATATCTGGCAAATTAATTCAACAATTATCAATTAATTATTTATTTATCAAGGAATTTAAATAAATTAATTCCTGAAATAAATGAGTAAATTATGGATAATTGAGCCTTATCCAATCCAGCAGGCTTAATTAAAAGAGAAAAGCCCATCATATCTTTTAAAGGAGAAAATATCTCTCAAGTGGTTATTTTTTCTACATATAAATAAGAGCCTTCAGTCCTCATTCCAGACACCAAAAACATCTGAAGACGCGCTTCTGAAGAGATCAAGAATACGAGCAATGCTCCCTTGAGATCTTCAAGCATCTTCAAGTCAAGACTTGGATCTTCAAGCATCTTCAAGTCAAGAACGGTCTGCGATTAGAGATCAAGGTGTCAAACCCCTTCGATCCGGCGTTCTTCCAGCCATCTGCCTCCGATTAGAGATCAAGGTTCTAAGCCCCTCCGATCCGGCGTTCTTCCAGCCAACCACTTTCGATCAGAGATCAAGGTTCCCTCTGATTCGGTGTTCTTCCAGCCAGCTCCCTCCGATCTGGCATTCTTCCAGCCAGCCGCTTTCGAGCGAAGATCAAGATCAAGTAAAGATCAAGATCCAAGTCAAGCGGAGATAAAGATCAAGTGAAGATCAAGATCCAAGTCAAGTGAAGATCAAGATCCAAGTCACGTGAAGATCAAGATTCAAGTGAAGATCAAGATCACTCAAGACCTTCAAGTCAAATTCAAGTGATATTCAAGTCAAAAACAACAGCAGATCAAAGATCAAGCTGCTAAGCCTCTTCGATCATTTGTTCTTCATATCAAATTCATCCAGCAGTCTCCGTGAAGTCAACATTCTACCAAATTGAGCGACGCACTTCACAATAAATCTTCAAGTCAACGTTCAATCCGAACAAAGGCTCGACGCCCCCGAACAAACGTTATAAAGTCCCAAATCAGAGCTCGGACAAGCTTCATCTGAAGATCCGACTCCGAAAGTTGAAAAAGTCAAGAAGTCAACTCAAGAGAGGAATCAGAGGATAACTAGAAGCTGTTTACCTAAATTCTCAAGTTCAATCCACATCGGATTATCATTGTAATCTCTTTTGTGTTTATTATTTTAATAAATATAAATTTTGTTGTTACAAATTTTGGCATGCCCAGTGGGACAATTTCAACCTCTCATCTTCTATCTTCAAAAGTTCAAAGATACAAAGTATGGCTCCTCTCAGAATTACAATAAGAAGGTCTTCTACATCAAAGCTTTCAGAGTTGCAGACTGAAAATGTTAAAGTGGTTAAAAGGAGTATGTCTGAAGCTTCCTTAGAGACAAACCACATGGTGGGAATTGCTCTCAATAAGCCATTGCACAAAAACAAAGATGGTGAAGATGAATATGTCTGCCTAACTTCTCAATCCACGAAAAGTTCGTATGACTCATTTATAGCCTCTGCTATGGCAACAAATGCTTCGTCTGTCGAAGAACAACTAGCAAGCTTGACACAGTCCGTTGCTGCACTCACCAAACAAAGCCAAGAACAAAGTCTGTTGATATCCAAACTGATGGAAAAGATAGAGATAACACAGAAAAGTCATGCAAATGAAAAACGAGTTGAGGATGAAGACAAAGAGGAAGACACTTCGAAACATCATCTTTCAGAAAAGAAGCCAGTTGAGGAAGAAATATAAATTTCAGCTGAAGGAATGCTTCCTATGAACCAACTGAAGAGCATCGTACTAGAGACGATAAAAAACAAGTTTAAATAGAGCTCTAAATCTTCTGTTGCCAATAAAAAGTCATATACAAAGAGAGTTAACAGTTTGAAGATGCCAGTTGACTACCAGCCTACTAAATTTCAACAATTTGGTGGCAGAGGCAACCCAAGACTACACATAGCGTACTTTTTTGAGACATGCAATGATGCTGGAACCTTTGATGATCTCATGCTCAAACAGTTTGTCTGCTCGCTGAAAGGAAATGCCTTTGATTGGTATATTGACTTAGAAGCTAACTCCATTGACAACTGGGGGCAAATGGAAAAAGAATTCTTCAATCACTTCTACAGCACTCGAAGAACTGTTAGTATGATTGAGTTGACTAACACTTGCCAGTGAAAAGAAGAGTCAGCAATCGATTATATTAATCGATGGAGAAATCTAAGCTTGAACTGCAAAGATCAATTATCTGAAGTCTCTGCCATCAGTATATGCATTCAAGGGATGCAATGGAGCCTGTGATACATCCTCCAAAGAATCCAGCCAAAATCTTTTGAAGAACTAGCTACAAGAGATCATGACATGGAGTTGAGTATGGCATCAAGTGACTTTGAATTACCTTTAATTAACGACTCCTATGAATTTGGAGACATGTCTTTCGATGAGCCTCTCGAGGAGGAGTCACAGTCAAAGACACCAGTGTCTATAAAGATTCAAAGAAATGAAGTTCAAGCAAAAGAAAATAGTACATCCCATGATTGGGGGCAATAAACTATCTCAAATTTCAAGCCAACGCTCCTCGACATGAGCAAAAACTGTCCATATTACAACACTCCTTGATATGAGTTAATACTATCTAAAATCTCTCAAGTTACGCTCCTCGACACGAGCTAAAACTCTCCATATGTTATGCTCCTTGTTACGAGCTTAAACTGTCTCATTCAAAAAAATCTCCTTGAGAAGAGATAAAACTCTCTGCATGTTATGCTCCTTTGATATGAGCCTAAACTATCAAACTCAAATCATATCTCCTCGAGAAGAGACGAAACTCTTCATATGTTATGCTCCATGATACGAGCTTAAACTATCTAAAATCTCAAATCAAATTTCCTTGAGAAGAGACGAAACATTCTATATGTTATGCTCATTGATACGAGCCTAAACTATCAAACTCAAATCAAATCTCCTTGGGAAGAGACGAATCTCTCTATATGTTATGCTCCTTGATACGAGCTTCAAATTTCCAATTCAAGTTCAAGACTCCTTGAGAAGAGTATAAACTGTCTACAAATCAAATTGAAGACTCATTGACACGAGTATAAATTGTCAGCAAATTCAAGTTCAAAGCTCTTTGACGCACAAGCATACATTGCATGTTACTCCTAGCCCATACGAGTATAAACTGTATACGGTACCACATTCAAACAAAATCATGTCCCTTTGAACTACGTTATGACTTGTCTTTGCGAAGAAGTACGTAGGCAACTTAGCACTCTGTTAATTTCAGTCATAATTCAGGCTATTCTTATCAAGTTGGTGAGACAAGCAATAAAATTCAGTCATGTTGATCAATAATGGAGTATCGTAATTTGTTCACTTTAACACAAAGGCGTCCGTGAACAAAATGCGAGGAGGCATTTGTAGGCACCTGAATTTTATTGCCTATTAAATAAAATATATGGCAAATTAATTAAATAATTATCAATTAATTATTTATTTATTAAAAAATTTAAATAAATTAATTCCTAAAATAAACGAGTAAATTATTGATAATTGAGCCTTATCCAATCCAGCAAGCTTAATTAAAGGAGAAAAGCCCATCATATCTTTTAAAGGAGAAAATATCTCTCAAGTAGTTATTTTCTCTACATATACAAATAAGAGCCTTCAGTCCTTATTCAAGACCCCAAAAACATCTGAAGACGCACTTCTGAAGAGATCAAGAATACGAGCAGTGCTCCCTTGAAATCTTCAAGCATCTTCAAGTCAAGACTTAAGATCTTCAAGCATCTTCAAGTCAAGAACGGTCTGCGATCAGAGATCAAGGTGTCAAACCCCTTTGATCCGGCGTTCTTCCAGCCATTTGCCTCCGATCAGAGATCAAGGTTCTAAGCTCCTCCGATCCGGCGTTCTTCCAGTCAACCGCTTCCGATCAGATATCAAGGTTCCCTCTGATCTGGTGTTCTTCCAGCCAGCTCCCTCTGATCTGGCGTTCTTTCAGCCAGTCGCTTTTGAACGAAGATCAAGATCAAGTAAAGATCAAGATCCGAGCGAAGATCAAGATCAAGTAAAGATCAAGATCCAAGTCAAGTGGAGATAAAGATCAAGTGAAGATCAAAATCCAAGTCAAGTGAAGATCAAGTTCCAAGTCACGTGAAGATCAAGATTCAAGTGAAGATCAAGATCATTCAAGACCTTCAAGTCAAATTCAAGTGATATTCAAGTCAAGAACAACAGCTAATCAAAGATCAAGGTGATAAGCCTCTTCGATCTGGTGTTCTTCATATCAAATTCATCCAGTAGTCTCCTTGAAGTCAACGTTCTACCAAATTGAGCGATGCACTTCACAATAAATCTTCAAGTCAACGTTCGATCCGAACAAAAGCTCGACGCCTCCGGACAAATGTTATAAAGCCCCAAATCAGAGCTCGGACAAGCTTCATCCGAAGATCCAACTCTGAAAGTTGAAAAAATCAAGAAGTCAACTCAAGAGAGGAATAAAATGATAGCTAGAAACGTTTACCTAAATTCTCAAGTTCAATCCACATCAAATTATCATTGTAATCACTTTTGTGTTTATTATTTTAATAAATACAAATTTTGTTGTTACACTCATACTTTCCTCTTCACACATAAGATATTTCATGGAACACGTTTATTAAGCCGGTGTTTGTGGTCATAAATAGCTATAGAATCATGAAGCTCTTTTAACTTGATCCACACAATTCTAAAGATATTCATTATCATGCATTCACTAAATATCCCTCAAATACCTCATCAAAAAATTCCTGTAAGCATTTAAATCTCCTTATTCTCATCATTGATTATTTTTTTGTGTAATGAATGCATGAAAAGTTCTAGGAAGTTCATCTTTAGAAAATTTAAGATTATTTTCTCTTCTGGGACATTTTTCTACCAATAAACCTCTAAGGCTGTGTTTGGATTGATGGATTTGCAGAGGGATTTAAATATCTCCTTCAAATTCATCCCTCATGTTTGGATACACTTGAAATCAATGGATTTATAAATTTAATATTTTAAATCAACGGATTTCAAATCATGGATTTGATTTTGAATTTTTTTAGTTGTTTTTAATGGATTTAAAATTCTTACTCAAATTGTGTCATTTGAAATCCTTGCATTGTTGTGTAATTGATTATATTAATATATAAAAAGAGTATATAAAATTAATAAATTAATTTAAAAATATATATCTTTATATATATTTTTTAAATTTTAAACTCTACCACCCAACATATCCCCTACCCACCCCACTCCCACCTACCCAACACTCCCCCATCCCCAAATTTTTTTTTATAAAATTTTAGATTTTAATATTTAAATAATAAAAATATTGTCAAATAACCCTACCTCCTACCTACTCACCCACCCACACCCTACCGCCACCCCCTCTCCCCGGCCACCCGCAATTTTTTTTAATTTCAGATTTTAATATTTAAATAATGAAAATATGGGCAGGTCATGCGTGAGACCATTTTTCACTTTTAAAAATAGTTATCACTTTCGCTATAAATCGTTATCACTTTTATCATAAAATATTATTATTTTTTATTTATACTATAAATGGTACATGAAAGATCATTATCACTTTTCATTAATTTATTATTACTTTTCTTCATAAAAGTTATCACTTTCTGACTGTCTCACGTAAGCCCTTACGTGAAAAGGTCTCACACAAGTCTTTGCCTAAAAATATTACAACCCAACCCCCAATAGCCACCCACCCCCAACCCAAAAAAAAAATATATTTAAATAAAATTTTAGATTTTATTATTTAAATAAATAAAATATTATCACACAGCATACCCCATCCATCCGTAGGGTGGGATGGTAGTTGTGGGTTGCTGGGTAGGGGATTGGGTTGGGTGGCAAAATTTTAATTATTAAAATATTAAAATCAAAATTTAAAAAAAAATGGCGGGGGATGAGGAGGGTGGGTAGGGGTAGAGGCTGGATGATAATATTTTTATTATTTAAATATTAAAATCTAAAGTTAAAAAAAATTGGGGGTGGGTTGGTGGGAGGTGGGTAGAGGGTAGGGATGAGTAGTAATATTTTTATTATTTAAATATTAAAATTTAGAATTTTATTTTAAAAAAATTGGGGGTGGAAGGTGGGTGGGGGTGGGATAGGGGTAGGGCTAGGTCTAAGTGGTAGAGTTTCCTAAAAAAAATAATTTTTAATAAAATTTTAGATTTTAATATTTAATATAATAAAATTTTATTATTTTTATTTATCATATATAAAATTTATTTTAAAAATAAATTTTAAATTATGAATTTGAAATCCTTCCAAACATCCATAATTTATTCAAACAATGGAATTCAAATGAATTGATTTAAAATTCAAGAAATTTAAAATCCACTTATTTTCAAATCAATTGGATTTGAAATGAATCAATCCAAACACAACCTTAATTTTATTATCAATGTTATCCCAAGCTCTAGGAACATATATATCCCACGCATAATCGTCATTCTTCTAGAATATTTTCATGTTTTTCAATTTCATTTATCAACATGCTCATCATCTATTTTATTTTTATTGTTTAGCAACTTTTCCTCATTTAAGACTATTTCATCTTCAATTACTCTAACTAAATTTCTATTCATCATTCTTATTTTACTCATTTTTATTCTTTAACTCCTACCATATTCATGTAACTTATCACTATCTTTTAATTCTTCTTGCTCATTTCCAACACGTTCATCATATACTTTTGAAGAACCCACCTTTATAAATTTATCAAGAGCACCTCTTTTAAGAATCAGTTTCAAGTCTTAGTCTTTTGTTTCATTTTGTGATAATGGATACATATTTTCTAGAAAACATGATTGAAGAGATAGAAATTTTGATAAGAATGAAAATTGTAAAAATATTTACTAAAAGTTAAATTTATATAAATTGAGTACACAATGGTTATAAAATAAATTAACATGTTATAAAATAAATTTAAAAAAAATAAATGAAGATTAAGATCATAACATTAAAAGAAAAGATAGGCTTAATAATTAAGATTACAAAATAATTAAGACTACAACAGTAGGCATAATAATTAAGATTACAACTATTAAAATATTTATCATTAATGCTATTAATTTACAAGTGCTTGCCAAAAATAAAAAATTTTAAATTGTGAGGTGGCGACGCACGTTGCTCATTGAAAAATTTTGTGTATGTGGGGTCGTCACGTTCGTTCTTAAAAAAATTGAGTACATGTCGCTCTCAAATTAATTTTGCAATTAATATTTTATTTTAAGTAATTTAATATTTTACATATTGTTTTATTTAATCTCTCTCAATAATAATTTTAAAATTACAATTAATATTTTATTCTAAATAATTTATTATTTAAAGTAATTAATATTTTATAATCTTACAATTAATATTTATTTTAAGTAATTTTTATGAAATTTTAATTTAATAAAAATATTTCTATTAAGGCTCATTATTTTATTTTTTATGTAGTTTTATGGAGTATATTTTAAGGCCCCTAATTAATAGAAAAATTAATTTAGGCCTCAAATTGATAGTTTACCCATTCTTTAAGTTTTAAATTGAAAAAATTCCTATTATGACACATTGAATTTTAATATATTTTTACATTTAAATGTTTTGGTTGGGTTATTCAATAAATAAAAAACATATACTCCTATGAAAGTAAAAAGATAAAGAGAGAGATGCTCGATTATTAATAAAATTTAGGGTTCATCACTCATAGGTACAAATTATACATATATATTATTAATAGGTACATTATCCTATTTAAAATACTATCAGGTACAAATTGAACCCACTAAATACCTATTTTAACTCTATATAAGATTTATTGTATTCAGGAATTAAAATACCATTAAATTAGAAAATTTGTTTGAAAGTAGTCAATCCGGTCGCATACTAAATATTTTGTATTCAGATTTGGTTAGTATTGTATTCAGATTTAAATTAGTTAACAAATTACCGAATCATATTATTTTAATATTACGAAATGACTTAAAATTTTATCATTATATATTAATCTGATAAAAAAATTTCACCATGAATTCAAAAAATATTTAGAAATATTCAGATTTCAGATTTGTAATGTATTCAAAATCTATTTAATTTATAATTATGTGTAACAGACTACCACAATTGATTCAATATATATTCAGAAATATTTAAAAGCATATAAATATTCAGAATCAATTTAATGTTTTCAGAAATATATTTAGAATACATATTCAAAATCAATTTAATCAAGATTGATTATATATTAATCCGATAAAATATTTCCACCATATATTTAGAAATATTTAGATTTCATATTTTTAATTTATTCAAAATCAATTATAAATAAATTAATTACCACAATTGATCCGATATATTCAAAAATATTTAGAAATATACATAAATATTTTTTTACCACCGATTTCAGAATGCATCATGATAAATATTTTTGAACAAAAGATAAATATTTCTGAACATGAATCACATTTAAATATATTTTTTAACACAGATTTTGTAATGCATAGTCATAAATATTTTTGAACATATATAAATATTTCTGAACATATATTTCAGAATATATTGTAATAAATATTTCTGTACACGGATTACACCATTCTGATTGATGATTTTTCCCAGAGATAATGCAGCAACGGAAAGGTCAAGATCCAACGAGGAGTACTCGAGTAGGTCAGAATATCTAGCGGCACGATTGATAATTTCATCGATTTTCATACCAACTCTGGACATCTAACTCATATTCTATCAGCAGATTACCTTTTCGATTGATAGGCACCGACAAAATGATTCCTATTGTATTGTGTATAATGGATTGATTCTGAAAATTAGTGGAGAGAAAAGTAAAATATAGCATATAGAAAATAAATTAACGTATAAACGTGAATTTCTACCTATTCTAACTGATTGATATATAAAGGGGTAATTAAGACTTTTTAATAAGTATTTTTGTAGTGGATAATAATAAAATATATAATTTGTATCCACTTGTAATATCAATGTATATTTCCTTTCTATTGTATTGTGTATAATGGATTGATTCTGGAAATTAGTGGAGAGAAAAGGAAAATATAGCATATAGAAAATAAATTAACGTATAAACGTGAATTTCTACCTATTCTAACTGATTGATATATAAATGGGTAATTAAGACTTTTTAATAAGTATTTTTGTAGTGGATAATAATAAAATATATAATTTGTATCCACTTGTAATATCAATGTATATTTTGTACTAGTTAGTAATAAATCCTAAAATTTACAATTAATAATAAGCTTAATATTTTTGTTATATTACCAACTTGCACCAAGGATCCACAGGAGTATCTTTTTCCCTCATTCGTTAAGATTAGCGAACATCAATAGCGTGTCTCAACATTTGTGGTGCAGTTGATGGTGAAAACGTGTTCTCAACATGTCTTCAAAGTTGCATTGTGTTTATATTATGTCTTGGATATGTTATTGGTGATATAAGGTGTACCTACTTGGTTGTGATTAATTTCATAAATACTTCATGCTTGAAGTTATGTTCCGTATGTGACCGTCTATGTCACTGCAAACTTATGTTAATAATTCTTGAATTCAGCGAAAGTCTTTGTTTGTTTCAACACTCTTTACATCATTTTTATTACAACAAATGCATTACTAATAATCACCCTACTCTTGCACCACTATTAATATTTACTAAATGTTCTAAGTCGGGTCGATAATAAGGTGCCACGATGACTAGTATACATAGTATACAACAATAATTAAAGAATAAGTAAAAAATTGAGCATACTAAAAAAAAAAATTGTATGTTTGTATGAAAATTGGGGTATATACATATACTAATTAAGGATATGGCAAAATTATTATTAAGGTTGATTTGTATCGATTGATGTACAACAATTTCCCTCAAAAATGCCCCTTAATTTCATATATCATGAATTAAGGCCCACTCATATACTAATTAATAAATAAGGTGACATAATTAACGTTGACGTTACATTTAAAAAGGATCACATAAATTCTCTAGACAAAACTTTCATACAACCTCTAATTGGTACAACCCTGGTACAATCTATTTTCTTTACTTTTAGTATGTGTTTTTCTTATTTTTTTTAAACTGTTGTTGTTACTATTTTTTTTATTTTAGGGATATAATTGTAATTTTATCTTTGTGGTTTAGGGTATAATTTATACATAGGGTTTAAGGTTTAGGATATAATTGTAATTTTACCCTTGTGTTTAGAATATAATTTGTCCCTAGGATTTAGGGTATAATTGTAATTTTATCCTTGTGGTTTAGGACATATTTATTCCTAGGGTTTAGGGTATAATTGTAATTTTACCCTTTTGGTTTAGGATATAATTTATCTTTAGGGTTTAGAGTTTACGGTATAATTGTAATTTTAACCTTGTGGTTTAAGATATAATTTATCCTTATGATTTAGGGTATTTAAATAAAATAAAATATAAAATAAAATAAAAACAAAATTAATTAAGGAGATTTCATCTATAATGCTCCCTACTTTCCGCGCAAAATTCCTCATTTACTTTATATATATATACATGAATTAAGAGGTATCTCTCCACCCTCTATTAATATCGTCATAATCTTATCTTAATACATCTAAATGACAGTTTTCTGTCGCTGATGTGGCATAGTTCTTCTTTCACCTTGATGACGTGGCGATGTGTGAGTAAGTCAAGTCATTTCTATTTTTACTATTATTATTCTTATTATTCTTATATTATTTATTTCTTAAATAGTATAAATTATTGGCCTTACATTTATTAATATCAAGCAATATTTAATATATTGAGCAAATTAAGGAATTTATTATTAAATATTTTGCTACTATCTTGGATCAAGATGGTTGTATAAATAGTCACACATTTTTTACGTTCAACCAAAAACTTTTAGATTTTTTTTCCTTTTCTTAATGTATTTTCTTTATTATTTTTTTTATCATTGTATTTTACTTGCGTTTTGCACCTATGAAGATAAATAAATATATGAGATAAATATTTTTTTTTAAAATAAGATACTTTATTATTAAAAAATTATATACTAAAGTTTTAATTAAATTATTTTAAATTTATATTACTTAATATTTTGATTAATGGATCTATATTAGAAGTTATCTCAATAACAATTATTTAAATTTATATAAAAGTTTATTGTTGGTTCTATAAAAGTTGAGTGAGGCTCCTATCCCGGGGACACTGTGCCCCTTTGCAATTTCCGTGCCACTATGTAATATAAACTCCTAACAATATATAGGTTTAAATATAATATAGAGGGGGAGGGTTGTGTTCACATGGGGACACGGATTATTCCTCCGTGTCCCCGGGGCGCAGGAGATTTTGCCATAAAAGTTTATAATTTTAGGAATTTGATAATTAATTTATGGCTTTCCTAATTAATTATTAACTATTATATATTATATTTGATTGATTATCACACTCAATTATCAGTTTATTTACAAAAGAAAAGAAATTTTTACTATATGTTTATTGAGTACATTTAGTTGAGATTGAAATGAAAATTATTTACAATAAGCTCATTCAAAATAAAAAAAAATCATTCTATTTTATTCGTAAATTAATACTCTACTTCTTAAAGTCATGCATTTTTTATTTTATTAATGATATGGAGTATTTAATTTTAGTTTATTTTTAACAGTAGATGAATAAATTCAATTATTAATCGATTATCTATTCAAATATCTACCATATATATATTATAATATGAATTATTCATAAATTAATCTAATGAGAATTAAAAGACGGTATAACACTTATGAAAATATAATTCTCTCGTTGTCTCAATTGTGGTTTTCAAATCTACTTTACCATGTTTAAAATAATTGTTTTGTTGACTTACTATTTAATTATGTAGGGATGATGTGGTCTTTTTAATATTTAAATAAAGTATATAGTGATGTGTGTTAGATAGTAGTGATGTTTTTAAAATAAATTTCATAAAAATTATATTGTATTTATTGCAATTCTATCTTTGGAGTGTAAAATGTGTATTGAAACAAACAAATAAAGAAATGTGAAATGTGTAATAAGATGGATGGAGAAAATTGCATGTAAAAAATTTCAATGTAAAATTATGAAAATTAATTTTATAATATATATTAAATTCGACCGTATATAAATCAAGTAAATAAATTAAAACTTAAATATTTTTACAAAATAAAATTAATATATAAATTTTATGTTTAAATATAATACTCAATATGTCCTATTAATATTGGTATTTTTATCTTATATATCATTATGATGAATATGTCAATATATTCGTAATGACAAATGTATAATTTAATCAATCCCGTGCATCGCACGGACACAATACTAGTAAATATATAATTTAAGACTTAGTAAAGTTTCCATCTTCTATGGGGTTAAGATTTGATCACCCATATTGCACTATAATCGTCTCATATTTATCTTTTATTTAATTTTTAATTCATAATTTATACATAATAGTTAACAAAAGACCATGAATTACCTTAAATAAATCTTAAATAAAATTATAGCTTTGAAACTTAATATTAAAAATAATTACATGAATAAATTATGTATCTAATCAGATTGTCTCGTATTTATTTTTTATTTAATTTTTATTTCATAATTTATACATAATAGTTAACAAAAGACCATGAATTACCTTAAATAAATCTTAAATTTATAGCTTTGAAACTTAATATTAAAGATAATTAGATAAATAAAGGGTTAATTGCAAAAAAACCACGAACTTTACTCCTATTGCAAATTAATCATCACTTTTGAGAAATTGCAAAAAAAACCACCACCTTTAAATATTGTTGCAAAAAAATCCAGTTTTTCAATAAAAGTAGGATTTTTTTTATTTTTTTTGGAACAATACTTAAAGGTGGTGATTTTTTTACAATTTTTTAAAAGTGAAGATAAATTTGCAATAAGAGTAAAGTTTGTAGTTTTTTTGCAATTAACCCATAAATAAATTATGTATCTATCTCTGATGATACGATCATTCTCTTCTCTTTCTTTCACCTAATAACGCATCACCTAAAAATAATGTAATTTTTACCATTCAATACTATTATCACTATTAATTAGTATTTTAATCTAATAGTTGAGATTAACTGTATATACAATTACTGTTAGACTCTTAAATTAAATTACAAGTACAATTAAAAATAAATACTCCCTCCGTCCCGGGTATTTTTACCCATTTGTACGGGCACGGATATTAAAATATTTTATTTTTTTAATATATAATGTAAGAGAAAGTATGGATAAATTAGTAATTTAAAAAGAAAAATGAATAAAGTTATTGGGAATAATGAATAATGTGTAAAAGAATAATTGAAGTTGTTGGAATTGTAAAAAGTAGGTAATAAATATTATATATTTTTGTCAAAAATAGAATGGATAAAAATACGTGGGACATTCCAAAATGAAAAGTGAGTAAAAATACGTGAAACGGAGGGAGTAATAAAAGCGGGTTGACATAGCCCGCAGGCAGCAGCCAAGCATCTGGCCCGAGTTCAACCATTGGGCCCTGGCGGGCCCAGCTTTGTATTTTCACCGATATCACAAATCAAAATTTAATCGTGTACATTTGTTATTTTCTAGAAGTACGTTACTTTATAACTGAAATAAAATAGGTCAATAGGCAAAAATATCCAAAATGCCTCTGTCAAATATCAATACCAAATTTTTTTAAAATTAATTTATTTTCTACACAATTGGATAAAAAGGGACCACTATACCCCTGCAAGAGATATTTGGATAAAACTGTGTGGGTGACCTGCATGTTCACCCATACCATTACCCACACAGCCTTGTACAATACTGCCTCCGTCCAGATTCAAGGGTGCCATTTACTTTTGGGCACGGAGATTAAGGAGTATTGTTATTTAATGTGTAGTGGGTAGTTGTATTAGTGGAGGGGTGGGTCCCATTTTTAGTTGTATTAGTGGGTGTGTATGGGCCCCATATGTATAAAAAAGGAAATGAGACCCTTGGGGGCGGACGTCCAAAATGGAAAAATTGAACCCTTGAAAGCGGACGGAGGGAGTATATTTCTACATATTTTAATCAACCTATTTACCCACTATATTTTACAAGTATTTCCAACATTCCTCACGCTTCGAAATAGTATCAGAGCCCTAGGTTTATTTATTTATGAATGGAAAAAATTATTATAAAACTTATATCACTTAACGAGAGGAGAGTTTCAAGAAATCCGAACGAAAGTTCGGCATCCGAGAGTGACAGGACCATCAGCCCTATCCAAAACTGGAGCAATAGGGAATTCTGGCTTGTTGGATATGACGAGGCAAGCAGCTCTATACAACAATACTATAATGTGTTGTATAGACAATATGCAAAGAAGGAAGATAAGGACGCCGACCGTTACTGGGAAGGCGTGAACTATAGAAAGGAAGTGGCGAGCATTCGCGCCAACAACACCAAGAAAGAACATCTGGAATAACTACGCCAGATGAAGATAAGGTACTCAAAAGAAGTACCAAGAAACATCGTGGAAATTCGAAGTTTCACTGAGATCCATGGACGTGTTCCCAACCACGAACAATGGAAGAAACGAACCAACTAAGGTCCAAGAGAAATTTGCAAGCCCTACCACTTTTCACACAGGACGGAATGACAGAGCGGAAGGAGATCGAGGCAGATAACTCTAAGATGAACCAAGATCTTAGAGAATTGCAGAATACGGTGAGATTCTTTGGAGAATATTGCCAGAGCATGTCTAAGACAATGTTCGAGATCAACCTCAAGATGGATAAGGTAGAGAAGTTGCAAAAAAAGCAACTCGACCTCATCAAGGAGTTGATGGAACAAGTGAAGTCCTTGGAAACTAAGGTGACAGGGAGAAGGCCAGGAGGAAGGTTGCCACCAACCTTCGAAATAGAACCCCTTTTACACCAAAAGGGGAAGACGACGAAGGTCACAAGGCCAAAGTTAGAGAGTGATAAGATGATCGCTATCCTTCGAGGAGAATCCACATCTCCAGATGGAAAGAGCCCATCTTGAAGATCTACAAGATCTATATGAGTCCTTCCAAGGACTATCAATTGTAGATCTAAAGATGAATGTTGGAGAAACATCAAGCTCTCAACAACAGTCGCAAGCTCATCAGACACAACACGATCGGAGCCAAAATGAAGGAACTTCTGGATCACATGGATTCCAGGAAGCAAGACAAGAAGAGACATCCTAACAACAAAGAAACTTCAGAATGAAAGCAATGGGAATGTCAACAGGAGCAAGCCGAGTTCGAGGATCTAATCTACACAACACCCCATATGGTCGGTCTCATCTTGAATCGATAAATCCATACGGGTTGATCCTAAACCTCGACCTCAGACTTCAAGAATAGAGAAGCCTTGATCGATGAGTGGACAAATGCAATGATAATTGCAGGAGGTGCACTAGATCTGGATAAGGAAGGGTTCATAAGATTCCTGACTATGAGCCTAGAAGGATTAGTGAAGTGCGCCTGAGAAGAGCTCTCAGACGAGTCAAGAAGGAGGCCATGGAAGGCAAAGACCTAGGCAATATTATTGATCGCATGGCCAAGATCTTCAAAATCCACTTCATTGGAGTAGGTTACTTCGAAGGAATGGAAGAAGAAAAGAAGAAAAAGTATAGGAATGCCCTATACAGCCTGGAACTATTTGACATCTGTCATGTAGATGAATACATCAAGCTCTTCACAGAGTATAGATGGAAATCAAAGATCAAGGAGGAGGATGTATTCCACCTCTTCTTTGCCAAGATTCCAAGTCCATGGAGAGAGATGCTGATCAAAGAGTATCAACCATGTGAGCTGGATTCAATAGCAAGGAGGATGTCTTTCCTTAAAGCCAAGATTGCAGAGTGGTGCCATCAAGCATCACTACACTAGAATTATAAAAAACTAAGGGAAATCAACAAGACAGTACCCTTATGTTGCGAGAGTAATGATCTTCCAACTATCATTGGAAGAAGCCCAAGGAAATCGAAAAGGATGAAGAAGAGTCATCCTTACACACAAAGGAGTGGAGGATGGAGGTCTAGGAGACCAATATCCTTTTGGTCCAAATAAAAGGCCCGAAACTATAAATCAGGGCAAAGGTCTGGACCATCCAGATGGAGTTCAAGAAGCCAAGCATCATCCTCAGGATCAAACCAGAGGAGTACCGGAAGAACTCCCACAAAAAAATGTTCTGAAGAGCAGCTACACGAGCCAATGAAAGATTCAAGGACTGTAACTACTACACGTGCGGAGCCAGAGGGAATATCTCACTAGATTGCCCGAAAAACCAGAAAAGGGGAATACGACAGTTCGAAACAACTCCAGAAATGGAAGAAGCTGTTTACTTCCAAGATCTAATACAGGTATATCAATTCGAGGATGTACCCTCAGACGTGAGTATCTATGAAGAAGTATTCTTCAGCCAAGACGAATCTTCTGAAGATGAGTCAGAGTGAAGAAGAAAGCTTCAGACGGGAAATGCAAGAAGATATGTCGGGATTCTTTTCCCAGACATCCATTTCTCATAGAGCCCTTATGAGAATCATGAAGGAGGATCCAAGGCTTAACCTATACGATGGATTCACTGTAGGAAGGATGGACAAATTCTTTCCAAGCTTCAAGAAGAGAAAGCACAACATCATATACAAAGTGACCGAAGGGGAAATTGTCATCCCAATGGAGCTCACGAGAAATATGATGGAAATGCAACTAGTTCCTATTGACGATATCAAAAGGGAACTCAGTAAACTCAAGGAATGAATGGCTAAGACCATGTCTTGGATCCATATCGGTGCAATTCGGATCCTCATCAAAGCAACTTTCAAAGAAGGTATTGATACACCAATCAATATTGCAATTTTTGATAAGAGGATCAAGAATACGAGAGAAGCTTGTCTAGGAGGAATCTCAGGGAACCTATACGCAGGAAAGGTAGCATCCTACATATATCCAAGGATTGCCTACAATCTGGCAGATAAAGATTTCAGTAGGGCACTCACCCTTTATCAAGATTTCAAAAATAAAGATTTGATGAAAGAAGGGAATAGGCCTTACTCTATCACCAGGACTTACTCTATCACCTACAGTATCTCATATGCTCTATCCAACACACATCATTCGGATTTATTCCAAATGAAAGAGTATATCGAGATACTTGAAGTGTTAGAAAGGGTTGCATGCGCAACAAGGCCAGAAATAATAGAGTTACCGCCAATCCACGACATGGATTTGCGAATCAAGGATAAGCCGGTCTGAAGTAGGCAAGACATCCTCAGATTCGAACAGAGAAGGATTTCTTTCCAAGAAGATAGAATGGTCAGCGAAAAATGGGGAAAGAAGCCAATCATGGAGGTAATCCAGGAGCCAAAAAAGTTCACAACCAAAGGTGAACTAAAATGCACAGAAAGATGGAGAGGAGTTGAAGTAATATTCGATATCACTAAAAAGAAAAACTCTATTCCTTGTGATGTCTTATATTATCTTCAACAACCAAAAACTAGTAGGTATCAAGGACAGCTCAAACTCGGTGATCTTGAGCTGATAATTGAAGGAGTGGTAGGAAAATTCGCAGAACAACTAGTGCTGGGATTGGAGTTTCTCGAGGATCAAAAACCTTGAGAAAGATTACAAGATGGAATGGAATTCACGGTTAAAGGGAAAAGATACAAAATCTACTAGTAGAGGCTTGGGCTTTTAAGCTCTGATCTACCCATGGCCACAAACCCATTCTCTATATATATCACCGTGGGGATGATATATAAGGAACATCGTGCAGAATATTTTGCGGCATACATTGATTCTGGAGCCGGCATCTGCACAGCAAAAGAAGGAGTCTTCCCTGAAGACTCAGGTAAAAATTTGCTAATGGTTCTAGGAAAAGATTTCTCACAAAGGGTGCTAATCCTTAAAAGAGGAATTAAGCAAGCGGATATCATGATCGGAGGAGCGGATCGTACCCTGTGGTACAAAGTAAAGAATCCACCAATATACTTTCATGATACCGGACCGAATATTCTGTTAGGAAATAATTTCCTACAGACATTCAAGCGTTTTACCCAAGAAAACACAACAAGGAGACTTATCTTCACAACCCTTTATGAATATAAGATCATCGCACCAAGACTGCGTAATGCATTTCAAAGAAAAATGCCAATTAAATTTCGCAGTAAGCGTGGTGATGAAGGAAAACTTAGCCATCCAAAGATGAATGATCGAAGAAGATATGGCGAAGCTGTCCTTCAGATGAGGACCGAGACTAGGGAAGGATAGAAGATGGAGAAACTAAAAGAAGATACCATCCACCTTCTCAAAGCAAGCTTGGGAGAAAGCATACAGAGAGACGTCACAATTGATGAATAGACATCTTTAGAGGACGTCAAGAGAAAGATACAGAGGAACTTCAATGAGAATCCTCTAGCCTGGTGGGATAAAAATGTGCTCAAAGCTTCACTCAAAGTAAAAGAAGGAAAGGCGCATGAGTTCGTGAGATACAAGCCTATCCTAATGAACCAAGAGGACCGAAAGGATATGCAGCTAATACTTAAGGAACATCTGGACCTTAAGTTGATATCACCAGGGGTGTCTCCATATAGCAGTCTAGGATTTTTGGTTCGAAATCATGGAGAAGTCAAGCAAGGAAAGCCGAGACTTGTGATCAACTACAAAGGGATCAACAGTATCGTGGAATTCGATGGATACTACATACCAAGTAGGGAATACTTGATCAACTGTATCAAGAATACTAAGGTATTCTCAAAGTTCGATTACAAATTTGGGTTCTACCAGATCATGATGGAAGAAGGAAGCAAAAAGTTCACAGCCTTCTCCACACCACAAGGCCACTATATCTGGAATGTCATGCCTATGGGCTTGGCGAATGCACCCCAGATATACCAAAGGAAAATAGATAATCTGTTCAAAGATTATTTTTCATTCATGTTTGTTTATGTGGATGACATCCTCATAGCCTCGAAGAACATGAAGGAACACTTGGCGCATTTGGAATTATTTCAGAAGTGTGCCACAAGGAAGGATTGGTGCTTTCTGAAAAAAAGGCAGTAATAGCAACGAGACAGATAGAGTTCCTTGGAGTTGAGATCGATGAATCTGTAATTATTCTACAACCACACATTGTATAGAAGGTTCAAGGATTTCCCAAAAATCTTAAAGACAATAAGCAACTCCAAAGCTTCTTAGGAGTTGTCAACTTCACTGGAATGTTCATCAACAATCTAGCACAATAGAGGAATGTGTTTAGCCCTCTGCTAAAAAAAGATGCTGAGTTCAAATGGGAGGAATCACACCGAGCAACGGTTAAGCAACTAAAGGAGGTTTGCAAGAAGCTCCCTAAGTTAACAATACCAATGACGAGGATGAACTGGTACTCTACACAGATGCCAGTGACCATTGGTGGGTAGCTATTCTAACAAAGTCCACACCCGAAGGAGAAGTGCCATGCAGATACTGTAGCGGACTCTTTGCGGAGAATGAAGCAAAGAGGTGGCACATCAATGAAAAGGAGTTCTTTGCAGTCCGAAAGGCGTTAAAAAATGGCCGCTATTTCTTCTCGCGAAGAAATTTATCCTTAAAATTGATAACACAGGCGTCAAAGCCTTTTTAAAAAATAAAATTGAATCTAAACCTGAAAAGGCTAGACTTTTAAGATGGTAAGCAGAATGTCAATATTATGATTTTAGTATTGTCATTATTAAATCTGTTGATAATGTTTTGGCAGATTTCCTGACTAAAGATGGAAGGAGCTGAAATAGACTCCATCATGA
The DNA here is from genome assembly GCA_023678885.1 of Pogostemon cablin. Classification (NCBI taxonomy): domain Eukaryota; kingdom Viridiplantae; phylum Streptophyta; class Magnoliopsida; order Lamiales; family Lamiaceae; genus Pogostemon; species Pogostemon cablin. The sequence continues at coordinate 19,493,583 of CM042959.1, read as the reverse complement.
CTGTATCAAGGCACCTGATGGACAACCTTGAGTTGCTCCAAAGGGAATTCGAGAATCTGGCACTCAATGCAAGGCGTGCCGGAAGAATACAAGATAGTGATCGGACCAAAGTGTCTAATCGCATACGAGATTGCATTCGAAATGGCGCAAGTCTGTTCGAAGCAACATGAGAGCCACTCCTTCGGGCTGTTAATAGCAATTGCAATCAACAAAAGGTGAGTAGTCGAGAATGGGGCTCTAAACCCGGAGCAAGGGATTCAAGTACCCTTAGCACGATTCCTAGATTAGAACCTCCAAAAGAGGAACTGGTCGAAGGAAAAATCAAAGACCTTGAGTCACATCTAGAGTCGACGAGTCAACCCAGCACCTCTGGGGTTAAAGAAGGAGAGATCAACCTTAGACCTATGACGGGCACGGCTAAGGTTGGTATTAACCTAGCTGATTTATCTTATTGGCAAGAATACTAGGCCAGCTGGGAAAAATTGAACACCAGACAAGGAATCCGACCGGAGAAATGCCGGGTGGATATATCTGGGAAATATCCCCGAGTTTGGATGCGAGAAGGCTCAAATCCAAATGATGTAAAGCAGTGGTATGATTTTGGGGCACTAGTCTCAATCTATACTGTTGCACCAGGTTTCCCAGAACTTGCAATACTCCAAGATTGGTTGGGAAAAATAGTTTTCAAAGCATGGGAGAATAACTCGACTCTATCCAGAGGCAAGGTATTGGAGCTCTACTTCACAAGTGCGGCTCCAGAACCAGTTGGGAAAGGCAACCACGAGGCCTTTCACTTCATCAAGCTGAGAAGACCCGATAGCGACAAATAAAATTAAGGAGTCTTCTGGAAAGGAACCAGTCTTGGTTTCTACGTTTTCTGAAGAACAAATCTCTACGCGAAGAGCGAGGGGTTTGTACGCTTGTATCAAAGCCATGATGGAAGTGAAGTTCCCATTCAAATTTGAACACAAGTCATTTAATGGGTCTTTTCTGCTAAATACTTTGACAGGGAAGAAGGCAAGATTTGCTGAGAAGGCCTTCCAGGAAAAACAAGACCTTCTTTGAAAAAATAAGATTCCGGTGAGTAAACAAACCCATCAGAGATATTGTAACATGACCCATTTTGGGCAATGGACTAACAAGGTATGCACAAGCTATTCCACCCAAACTGAACCAGAGTTTGGAAAGGGAGTAAGGTTGAGCATAGGGATGATCAGAACTGCTGAGCCACCCCCAACAAAAGAGACACGTGGAAAGAAGAGGGTAAAATCTCTTCAAATTACCCAAGAGTCAGAAGAATCTTCAGGCACCAAAGAAGACAAATGACTCTTCAAAAAAGCAAGAGCCAGATGATTTTTCTGAAAGGGTAAAAATATGTGACCGACAGAAAAGGTGGCCAACCAGAGGGTATCCAATAAAGAAGAAGGACCAGCCAGCCACTAAAACTGGCATCCAATGCAAGGTGATGCAAGCGCTGACGCAAATATGGTAATGTAAGCAGTGACGTCACAAAGTATTAAGAGGCTTTGAAATCCGAATTTCAAGTCCGAAGGCCTCTATAAATAAGAGCTTTGAGGAAGCAGAAGGCATCGACCATCACCATCTGTTTTCTCTTTTCAATAAATATTGTGGTTTCTTTTCTTTCTTTGTATGAGTGTTTCTGTTCCAACTACCATAGGTAGCTAAAGGAGTTTCTCCTCTTGTTTAGTGAGGATGAGTGTGTAATAAATTTATCCATTCAATAAATAAATAATCTTGGGCTACTGCCTGAAGCATGCAACTTTTATTTTTCTGCAACTTTAATCTCCATACTTTTCGACGAGAAGCAGTAGCAGCATTCTGTACACCCGGAGTAGGAAACGAACTAGGGTTGTGCTGAAGTCCGCTGAAGGAACGAGATTGAACCATCACACTGCGGGACGAGTGGTTGGCTGTGAGGAGCAGCTGTAAAACCTTCCGGATACCCGATGGATCGATGGTCAAAAAATGTACTGTTACTATTTCAAGTTGGTTAGTTATGGTAATTATGTTGTTTAATTAATGAACGGAAGCATGTTGGGCCTGATATGGTTGTAATTAGGGATGGATAAACACGGCATACCGAAAATAACGATACCGTACCGAAAATTTTGATATGTTATATTGTATGCCGATGCCGATACCGAAATTTTGGGTATCCAAAATTTTGGTATACCCAAAATTTCAATATTCAAAAATATATACCGTTGTCAAACCAAAAAAAATACCATACCGATATTTTTTGTATTTACCGATTATACCGAAATGCCAAAAATTTATTACACGTCGAAATATCAATATACCGAATCATATTGAATATATCTGTATACCAAAAAAATACTGAAAAAATACCAAAAAATCCACAATTATCACACAATATACTAACAAAAAATCCACAATTATCACACAATATACTAACAAAAAATCCACAATTATCACACAATATACTAACAATGATATATATCTCACAAAATACCAATCTAACTATAACAAATACTCCATCACACAATTCATAATCAATTAGTTAAATACTAGCAATCATAAATAATTTCACAAATGAACAACAACTTAAATGACAAGCACTTCACACAATTCATAAACCATAAGTTCATAATCAATAATCAAAACCTAACATTAAGGAGAATTCAAATAACAATAATCTGCTCTCTTTCAGCTTTAGTCATTTCCCAAACTTGATCACAACTTGCGTCCTGAAAGAAAAAAGAAAAAAAATATACTCTTTCTTAATTTCCAACTATATATTATCCCTAATATAAAACTAACTAACAAATATAGAAGATAGCTTACAATCTTTTTCACCCACTAGCACTGCTTAATCTTCAAGAAAAGCCTATTCAATTTGATGTTGTGGTAAGAGTAAGACTTGTGGTAATTAGATCTTGAGTGACACCTGCAATTATAATTAAATTATGTTAATAACTACTAATATAAAAGTATTGTAAATAAATAAGATTTATATTTAAATGATAAACTTACCCTTTTCAATTTCTTCAATTTCCTTGTACAGATCAAGATCGTTCGGTTGGATTCTTATACAAGATGTCATCCGCTTTTAGCCAATCACTAGTGCATATCAATGCTTCTACCATTTTAGGACTTAAACTAGTTCTAAAAGGATCGACGACACTTTTTTCTAAGCTAAAAGCGGATTCACTAGCAACGGTTGAACTTGAAATGACAAAAATATCTTTGGTAATAGATGCAAGAATTGGTACCTAGCTTCACTTCCCTTCCACCACTCTAAAAGATTGAAAGAAAGATTTGCTTCTTCTATCTCATCTGCTAGGTACTTATCTACTTCATTAGATATTACCTTTTGCTGTGCTTTTAAATGTTGTGCTTTTAAATCAGAATACAAAGTTCTCCAAATACCACCCATTATAGAAGTTTCTTCAACACCAACCACTGTTTGCACATTTCCACTCTCATTAACCTTAAAATCTTTCATTCCTTTATACTCAATCCACAAAATTTTCAAATCCCTTTTAACCTTATTCATGAATTCTTCAGCTTTTGTATCTCCAAGTTTTTTCATGTACAACTTAATCATTTTAAGCTTGTGTCTAGGGTCTAAAACATTTGCAATAAAGACTAGTGGATTCACAACATTCCAATTACCCCAATACTTCTCAAATTTCAGCTTCATTGAGTTTGCAACTTTTTGAAGAACCTTATCAGAATCATCTAAACTCCTTTGCTCAATCTCAATTTATAACAAAATCATGGATTGGTACATAAATTGAGAAGTAGGAGTTTTTGATGCACTCAGCTCTAAAGTGATTTCATAAAAATTTTGCAAAAAGTGTACAAAAGCTCTACAATTCTCCCAATCTTCCACACTTGGTGGCCCTATCTTTGTCTTTCCCTTATAATTCTTTTCATGAAAATAACTTGCAAAAGGCGCCCATTCTGCACCCATTCTATCAAACACCTTTCTATATGTCAATGCAGTTTCAAGCATTTTATAAGTTGCACTCCACCTAATTTTAACATCCATAGGCACAGTTGACGTGTTAGAAAACTTGTAAAGCATCGCGAACTCCCTAAATTTATTCAATCTTGAAGGAGAAGAATGAATAAAATTAACGGAATTCCTTATTGCTTTAATCGAAGATTCAAGCTCTTTCAAACCATCCTTCATAATTAAGTTTATTATATGACAAGAGCACCTCAAATGCAAGTATTTCCCTTCAAACAACAAATTGTTTTTATCTTTCATTATCCTTTTTAAGTACTCAATAGCAGTATCATTTGAAGTGGCATTGTCAACTACTATTAAAAAGAGTTTTTCTATTTTCCACTCTCCCAAACAAACCTCTATCAACTTCCCAATCTCTTCCCCAACATGATTGTTTATTTTGGTGAAGTTAATAATTTTTTTATGCAACTTCCATTCGCTATCTAAAAAGTGGGCAGTAATCACCATATAATAAGATTAAATCTCTTAAACAACATCTAATATACATGATTAATTCTAATCATTTAAATATAACCTGCAACTTTCTTTCGATCGGGCATTTTAAATCTGGGCTGCAATTCACAAATCTAATTTCTCAACCCCTTCCCCTCAATAGCTCGAAAAGACATTTCATCAACAATCACAAACTCTGCAGCCTTAATCTCACATCGTTTTTGATTAAAAGTATGCATAGTTAATGTACTTCCTTGTCCCATACTCTCAGTTGTTAGAATAGGCTGACTTTTTACTTCTTTGTTTGCTTTATATAATGGACTTGAAGGGCACCTAGCTTCTAAATGATTCTTTAATCTACTAGTAGATCCATAAGAAAAAGGGATGTCTTTTTGACAATAGTTGCATGTTCCAATAGCCTGTATGGTCTCATTTTCTAATGTACGAGACCCCTTCACGCAATGGCTCAAATATGGACTCCTTGGACTTTTGGGAATAGTTGGTGGCTTTTTTTATTATGTTTTTGCTCGCTTACGACTTGTAAGATCACTTTCATCATGTGCCTTAGAGTCTGTATTGTTTGGTGTTTCGGACAAAGTTAACAATGTATGAGAAGACTCGGATTCCATTCTGAAAAATAAAAGAAATGTGTCGGATATAAGATAATGTTTGTAAGATGATCTTTGAAGAGTAATAAAAAAGAAAAACCTAATAACATTACACTTTCAGAAAACCATATAAATGACACTTTTGTTTCCCTAACAAACTTGTTTATAATTGAAGAGGAAAAATATACCAGAGTGCGTGGTGTTTGAGGATAAAGTAATTTTTCACTTAAATTTCATATATGAGGGAAAGAAAGAAAACAAATTAAAATGGGTTAAAATATCTAATGGCACCCTTAAAAACATCCAACTTAGAACTTTATTTTCTATCTATTTATTACTAAAAAAATGTCAAGCCAAACAGTATCCACAAACTGCCTAATTTCAGGCCATCTACTTCAACCACCAACCAATCACACCTGCCCATCTCCATCTTCTAAATAAATGCTCTCCAACATCTATCTATCTTGAAGTTTAACACTGAACAACAAAAAAAATTTATTTCATTATAACATTTAAAGTGTGTACTGTTTGAATGTTATCGATACATTTTGATAGAAATCTAGTACTATAGGCATATTACTTGTGCTTGGTAACTATTTTGTTAACTGTAACAGAAAAAAAATTGTCTATACGATTTAAAGAGTATACATACTAAATACTATCATTATAAGCTTGAAGATGAAAACACATACATAATTAATACATATATGATATACCCCAATATAATTGCAGGAGAGTAGTCGAATCAACGGGAGATAATTGCGGCCGAACAACTGGCTCAGCAGCTTAAAGAGAGAGAATAGAGACTCCGACGAACACAAAGAACCCACCGATAGGAGCTTAAAGAGACACCGACATGACTCCGACAAACACAAAGAAACCACCTCGAAATCTCCGAGCACCCACTTTGGAAGAACAGGAACTAGAATGAATCGACCTACATTCTGTGCGCCTCCAATTCGACTTGAGAAGAGGGATTCGAAGATGAAGAATTGCGGCGTGAATCGTGAGTGATTTAGGAAGCCCTAGCAGCGCTGCGTACTAATGAGTTACCGCCTACTGGAGTATGATTAAAGGACTTGAAATGGGCTATAATAAAAAGATTGGGCTTAGCAATAAAAATAAATTGGGGGTCCATATTAAAAAACCCAATATAAAAAATAAAATTTTAAAAATAATATATAATTTTTCGGTATGCCAATACCGAACCGATTTAACTCGGCATATACCGATATCGAACCAATTTTTTTGGTACGTCGACTATACCGTACCGAAAATTTTGATATACCTAAATTTCGTTATTTTTTGATATTTTTTGGTTCGACAAGCTCAACATTCTGAGTTTTCGGTTTTTTTCCCACCCCTACTTTTAACTCATAGAGTGAAAAATGGGTTTTCGAGATTAATCCCACAAATTAAATTAAACAATTCATATAAAAATTTAAGATTAATTTTATGAATAATTTCAAGCTTAAAATCTAAAATTATTATTTAAAATCTCAAAATTTTAAATGTTATAAAAACATAAAATATAATTTCTCTGTACACTCAAAAGAGATTTTTTTTTCATTTTGATTGTCCATTTCAAAGATGGTCCTTTCTTTTTTACATACATGGAATCTACACACACCCACTAATACAACTAAAATATGAGGTCACACTCCCACTAATACAACTATTCATTACACATTAAATAATAATATTCCTTAATCAACATGCACAAAAGTAAAATACCCTATTTCGCATGGATGGAGAGAGTAAATTTTAAGATCATAAATAGTTAAACTATTTATATGATTTGTATAAGCTTGCAACAAAACTAAAGGGTTGTAAAATTACAATTTTAAAATATATAATTCAAGTTTAATATACTCCCTCCGTCCCAACTTCAACTTCACACTTTCCGTTTTGGTCCATCCCAAATTCAATTTCACACTTCCATAAAAGGAAAAAGCAACAAACTATTATCCCTCTAACATACTTTAATTTCAAATTTGTCATCACCTTTTTAACACACATAACATACTTTATCATTTATTTATTACCCAAAAATATCATATTACCCTCAAAAGTAAGTCAAAAAGTAACTTTTCTTAAACTTCGTATCTACAGTAAATGTGAACTTGAATTTGGGACGGAGGGAGTAACTATTTATTCAATTATTTATATTGAAGAGTAAAATTCAATTTATATACAGTCAAATATTATTAAAATTAAAATTAATTCAGGTGATTTTGCATCATTAAAATTTATTATTATAATTTTTTGTAATATTAGCCATGAAAAAAAATTAAGAACCTGAATAAATCTAATAATTGAAATATAATAAAAAAATTAAAAGGAAAACGGAAATAAAATAGTTTTTTACATAAAAAAATTAATTAAAAGAAAATTTAAAAAATATAAAAGAATTGTATGAAGTTAATCAATAGAAAATTTAAAAAAAAAATAATAATAAAATGATACATTTCTTTATAATTTGAATAGAACTTGAAGAAAACTTTTGTTCTTTACGTGTGTATAATAAATGAATAAAGAGTTTATTTTTATATGTGGAAACTGTAAAGTAGACTATTTGCATAAAAATTCACATGAAAATTAAAAGAAAATGAATAAAAATGAAAAAAAGTCTAAATTTAAGATAATCAAAAGAGAAATTAAAAATTATAAAAGAAACAACAAAAATTAATAAAAAAAAGAAATAGAAAACTTTCTTTATAAAGTGAAGATAACTTCTGTACATCATATAAATAATTTATGTGAACGAATGAATAAAAAGTCTTATTATATAGGAGAAGAGTGATGAATTTCTTAATTGTTTTTTTTTATATTTCTAATTAAGATTTAATTTGATTGTTATTTGATTTAATCATATAAATATTCGAATCTTAAAGAATATTTATTAGAAAATTTATGCACTAAATATTAATTAGTAATTATTAAAATTAATTCAGGTAACGACACACCATTAAATAAATTTAATAACGTAAAAAAATCAAAATACTAAAAATTACTAATAAAAAACTAAAAAAACCAAATTAAAAAAATTAAATTAAATAAATAGAAAAAATAATATAAAGAGAAATCATAAAAAATTAATTAAAAAAATAAAATTAACCATGATAAAAAAAATTAAAAAAATTACATACTAATAAAAAATTAAAAAAACATAATAATAGAATTAAAAAATTAATAAAAACAAAATTTAAAAAATATAAAAAGAAACTACAAAAGTATAAAAATGAAAAAAAACATCACATCCATATTTGATCTTAAGAAAAACTTATTTATATATCATTGAATTTTAATGTTGGTGGAAATATATTAAAAAAAAGTTAACACAAATAAAATTAAAAGAAAAATAACAAAAATTATTTTAAAAAACTTTAAAAAATTATAAAAGAAAAATTATAATAAATTAATATATATTATTATAAATAATTAATAAATTTATCATAAATAAATTTGAAGAAAGAAGAAATAAATCATAACAAAATTAATCAAATAAATTTGTAAAACCAAGGAAAAAAAATAATAACGTAAAAAAGAATTGAAATATTAACCATGAAAAAAAAATAATAATCACGTAGTAAAATTCAAAATTAAAATATTACATACTAATAAAAAAACCATAAGTAAAATATAATTAGAAATCATACAAAAATTAATTACAAAAAAGATTTATAAAATTAAATATGAAAAAAAAAGTTAATTATGTAAAAATTGAAAAAATAAAATAAAATTACATACTAACCATTAAAAAAAAACTAAAACCCCAAAAATAAAACAAATAAAAGAAACAACAAAAATTAATCAATAATAATAATAAGAGAATAATAAAAAATGGATACCTTTTTTTAGAATTTGAAGAAAGTTTTTGGTTGTCATGATGAATAAATAATGTGTTGAACTAATGAAGAAAGAGTCTTATTCATAAGTGGAGAGTTAATAAATTTCTAAATCTTTAAGTAAATATATGTATTTATCTATATTAATTTTTAAATTATAATATATGTATTTATCTACATACGTATTTATCTACTTTAAATTTTAATTAATAATTAAAATTCAAAAAAATGAGAAAATTACACATCATAATAGAGCGCTCTGGAGACGACACGTAGGCATAAAAGTTTCTGCTATAGTATACTTAAGATATATATATATATATACTAGTACAAATCCCGCGTTTTACGCGGGCATGAAATTATAATATTAAAATTATAATTTACTAACAATATATATATATATATATATATATATATATATATTATAATAAAATTAATATGTATTAATAGAAGAAAATAAAAGTTTTATAAAAAATTTAAAATCAAGATCGTATCAAAATAAAACTCACATTTGATATCTTAAAGAAACATTTATAGTAAAACTAACATATATCTTTATCAAATCAAAAGAAATTAAAATAAAAATATTAATGAAACTAATTAATAAAAATTAAAAAAAGAAAAAAAATAGATAGAAAGGAGAATTATAAAAAAAATAATATGGTATATTTTAATCTGAAAAAATAAGAAAGAATAAACTTAATTTACATACTTATAAAAAACATTAAGATAAAAAACAATTAAAAAATAATGAAAAATTATTAAAAAGAAACATAAAAATTAAAAGAAGTAAAATTAAATTAATATAAATCAATTTGAAGAAATAAGAAAAGAAAAAAAATCATAACAAAATTATTTAAAATAAATTGAAATTTTGTCCATAAAAAGAATTAATAATAATTAATAACAAAAGACAAATTTAATTTACGTACAATTTTAAAAAAAGAACTAAAACAAAAAATTATGATATTAACCAATAGAAATCAATTAAAAATAATAATGAAAATTATTAAGAAGAAACAAAAAAAAATTAAAAGAAGTAAAATTAAATTAATATAAATCAATTCGAAGAATACAAAGAAATAAAAAAGAAAAATAAATCATAACAAAATTCGTTTAAAAATTTGTAAATTTGGCCAAGAAAAAAGTTAAACAAAAAGAAATAAGACAAATTCAATTCAAGTAGTAGTACTACTAAATAATAATAATAACAAAATGAATAAAAAAGCTAAAAATAATATAAAGAAAATAACAAAATATAAAAGAGACATGATATTATTTTTTTGAAAAAAAAGGGTACCTTTTTTCCGATCTCGAAGAAAGCTTCTGTTTAATTTTCGTGGAAGAGAATGAATGAATAAAAAACTTATTTATAGATAGATAGATATTTAATATATTAAAAATATCTCTTTATCTTCTAAAAAAATATTAGTAATTAATATTAATAATTAATATAAATAATATTAAGTAAATATATGTGTATATATATGAATAGATATCTCCTATCAATTATAATAAATAAATGGGTTTATTACTATTGGATACACATTTTTCACCTTAAATATTATTAGATACAAGGGAAACAAATAATTATTGCCCACTACACAAATTGGGATCAAAGTGACGAAATTGCCCTGAGTAAAATAAATGAAATTTGAATTATCGTTCATTCACGCTGAACAAACGGAAAAAAGCTTCACGCTGAACAAACAGAAAAAAGCTTCATCGATTTCATTCAGCAAATTTCAGAAATCGCGGGCGATCTGAATTCATTCTCTCCGCACAATCGAATTCATTCTCTCCAAACCGTGCAATCTTACTCTGCTCAACCTGAATTCATTCCCTGCCCAATCGAATTTGATCGCGGGAAGCTGTTAATCTGAATTTGCAGAAATCGATTTCATACGTATGTTATCTATATGATAATTCGTGTTTACCTATTCATTACGCAAGCTGCTTCAATTCAGGTGATTTCTAATTTGAATTTTTCTTTGCTTATTTAACAGGGAGGGTCATCATATATGGAAGAATCTACTATTATTCTTACTGTTGAACATGCCGAGCACTGTAAATTAATTGCATTACTGTCCAATACTTCTTGGCTAGATGTGTATTCTCAAATTTGTGAAAAGTGGAATGAGTTGCAAAGAGTGGATTTCGATTTTCTCTGTTCTGTTGGATCGTTGCTTAATGTTTCTTGTGTCTCTGATGGTGATCTGCATAATATAATTAATCTTTGTCAAATTAGATCCTTGAAGGAAGTTTCAGGCAAGGTATATGTGAATGATTTAAGCTTTGCAAAAAAAATTCATAACAGTGATCAAATTGTTAGTAGTGTTATGAATACTACCACAATCTGTCTGAATTCTCAGCATGGCAAAGAGGTGCAACACAATATGATAGGTTGGCAGTCTAAAGAGTTTCGTGAAATCTCGAATATGCCGTACTATGATATCTGTCCATCCCTTGATAAGAAAGTGTTTTTGTCAGATCCTTGGGCTATTTTAATGAAAGATGGCAAAGGTGCCTTGTTTCACGGTGGAGCTAAAGAGTTTAGGGATCAACTTATAAAGTATGCTACACGGAATGACTTTTTCTTTTTATATAAGAGGAATGATGCAAAATATGTTCATGCAATTTGTGAGAGATCAATGACGCATGGGTGCGAGTGGTTCATCAAAGCAAAGCGTCTTTCCATATCGTCACAATTTCAAGTGTATGCTGTCAATTTGGTTCACACATGTGATGGGGTGTTGGGAGATAACATAATCAAACGTTTGTGCCCCAAAATGATTGGAAATTTGATGTTAGAAAGCGTGAGAGAGAAACCAGACATTGGAGGTAGCAATGTGAAACATGTTTTTCTACATAGTTATGGAATTAAAATTCCATACTGGAAAGCTTGGCGTGCTGCAGAAGAAGCAAAGGATCAAGTTTGGGGTTCTTATGATCAATCCTACGACGAGCTCCGCTTGTATTGTGCTGCTGTGTCTGCCACAAATCCTGGCAGCATTGTTACACTAGAGCAAAATCCTATGTCTCATCGTTTTGAACGATTGTTTATAGCTTTTAAAGGTTGCATAGATGGCTTTAAGAGCTGTCGGCCAATGCTCTTTATTGATGGCACGTTTTTAAAAGGTCGATCTAAGGGAACTCTACTTGCTGCCACTGCAAAGGATGGTGACAATGGTAACATTATTCATTCTAGTAGAATTTCATATATTTATGCAATATACATTTGCAGTTTGTCTTACATGTCTTTTTTTGCATTTGAAAAATGTAGGGCTTTTTCCAGTAGCAATTGCAGTTGTCTCAGCAGAGAATACAGAAAATTGGGAATGGTTTTTGAGAGAAATACGAGATAACGTGATGCATGATGAACCAATCTCCTACATTTCTGATCGTAATGTAGGCTTAATGTCTGCCTTTTCTTTGGTTTTTGATCAACCCTTGCACTTCTTTTGTTTGTTTCATCTGCTAACAAACTTGAAAGCGCGATTTCCTAAGGCATGGAATAGCTCAGATAGACCTAATATGGGTGTTCTTTTCAAGGCATGCGCATATGCTCCGACAAAACGTCTATTTGATGAGAATCTTGCAAAATTCAAACAAGAAGGAGGGAAAAGAGCTGAACAATGGCTGACTAATTTGCCATATGAAAAGTGGGCAGTTGCATTTTCTCCTAAAATTACTAGATATGGTGAAATGACTTCTAATGCCATAGAATCATTCAATGCATGGATTAACAATGCTAGGGCCTTACCAATAACTCATATGTTAGACTCTATTCGTAAAGGTATCATAAAATAATTTCACTTATTTCATTGTCTTTGTATTTTTGTTATACTTTGTATCTTATTTACATAATTCACTTGATCAATGACATAGGTATCAATTCATGGTTTGTTGAAAGGAGGATGGAAAGTTCAAAATGGATTGGAGGATTGTGCCCAACAAAAGAGGTAGTATGGCAAGATTTGATATACTTGGGTCGCACATGGAATATTCTTTTATGCACTTCTGGGGACTATGAGGTAGCATCTCAACCTTCAGTTCGTGTTGACTTAAAATGTAGAACATGTTCCTGCAAATTGTGGCAAATTTCTGGTTTCCCTTGTGCACATGCTGTAGCTGTGATTCGTGCGACCAACGGATCTTATTTTAACTACATCAGTGATTATTTTTTTGTTACAAAATATCGGGAGTCTTACATGCACGACATACATCCAATTCCTGAAACTTATCGCCTTGAAGTCGAACCAATCTTTGATAATCCCATTCTTCCACCATTATTGAAACGACCACCTGGTCGTCCCAAGATGAGTAGAATTCCATCACATGGGGAGTTTTGTAAGCGGAGAAAAGCAGGTTGAAGATGTTTTGCTAGCAAGGTATGAGTATTGATTTTCTTTGCTCTATTTTTCATTGATGATCTAGTAATCTTCCATGGTTGCAGCAGGTTACTCTCTTTTCTTGTATAGCGATTGATTGAAATATTGTGCTCTGAAATTCATTTGTTAGTTTTTTATCTGATTAATGTGATTACTTGAGGTGATTTGTTCCTCTTTGCTCTGTGATTTGTGCAGCATATATGTTTCACATATGAGTACTTCAGTTTTTCCGCATTTGGCAGTAGGTTTACTGGTTTTTATTGCTAATTATCTGCTGGAATTGATCCATTAACTAATGGTAAATAAATTGTGGATCATGTGAAATGGGAATAGGTTATAAATTATAGTAAATAATTCTTTGTGTTTAGTTTAAATAATCAATAAAACCTGTCCTAAGTAACCCATCATATGATAAAAAGTTGTCCAAAATGTAATAAGCAGTTGATAACATTTATATGCTGTTATGGTGTTGTTTGATTGAGCTAGCTTTATTTTGGTTTTTAAGAAAAGATTTTTCATATTCATATATTGATGTTTTTGCTTTTTATGCAGGAAAAATGTGCAAATGCTTTCTTCCAAAAGTGGGTTGATGTTTCTAAGTGCATTCCATCAAGTGTGTTAGTTGATGTAATCAAGGAATACAACCTGCTCATTATTTTTGAACTATTCACTTGGTTTAGGTTCATTTTTCATGAATATTGTGATTTTATATTTAGCAAGCTTGCACTTTATTGAGTATAGTGAATATTAAAATATGCTATGTTTTTAAAGTTGATATTCATTTTTTTGATGCCTTTTATAGTTGATGCATTTTTGGAATGTGCATTCTAATCTCTTTTTATTCAATAATATTTGTGCTTCTTTTAAAATGTTCATCTGATATCTTACTTATGTTTTCTTGAATATTTGTATGATGTCTTTGAATTTAAGAGTATAAATATGTGTATAAGTGATTAAATGTAGAGTGAAATGTGGTTGGAGGAGGTGGATCTAGGTATGTCTGAATTTCTGTAGAATGGTGATGTTGTGGGTAACAGCCTGTGGGGTGGTGATGCATCATTTTACTCAATAGATTATGAGTAGCATATTTAGAATTAGTCTGCAGTATAAGCATGTTAATTATAATTTGTAGATAATTATCTGATGGATTGTAAACATGATGGAGGATAAGAAATATGCAGTATATGATGATGAGGTTGCAAGGCAGGATGATGGTAGGTAGGGGTTGTCTTGATATGTCTAATACCTTTGAGTCTGAATTTCTGTAGAATGGTGAGGTTGTGGGTAACAGCTTGTGGGGTGGTGATGCATCATTGCACGTAATAGATCATGAGTAGCATATTTAGAATGAGTTTGCAGTATGAGCATGCTAATTATAATTTTGTGGATAATTATCTGATGGATTGTAATTATAGACTGATGGAGGATAAGAAATATGTAGTATATGATGATGAGGTGGCAAGGCAGGATAATGGTAGATAGGGTTGTCTTGATATGTTTAATACCTTTGATTATGTGGGCTGATGTGTCTGTTAGTATATTCATGTATCTGCTTTCCCTCCTCCTCCTTCATTGCAAGGTTGTTTGATTTCTGGTCCTTTAAATTGTTGATTTGATTTATTATAGAAACTATGAAATCTGAATGTTGATTGATTGGATTCTATCATTTGAGGAAATCATCTGTATTGTAGATATGATATCCAAATCAAGGGAGAATGAATGTTTTATGCAATTTGTAGAACCTATCTAGTAGCTCCTTTTGTTGCCAACTGATGATTAGTATGTTATATGGATGTCCTTTTGTATGCTGAATGATATATGTTCTATATATGCTTTCAGACGTTCTTTGTTGTCCATGCAACTCATTATTGTGAACGTGGTGATTACTTTTATCAACATTTAATGGAAATGGAAGGCTACTCCAAATTATCATGATATACCAATCATCTGGCAACACAAAAACACTAAAATTTCATACCTGCCAACACAAAAATAATAATAATAACAAAATTTACTACTTTTCATTCACTAATCATCTTCCAACACGAAAACTCTAATTTTCACATCTGCCAACATAACAAATAGCAGCAGGTAACTTAATTTGCACAACTAGAATCCAACATAACAATCCAACATAACAATCATAAAGCAATTTCACAGTAAAATCAATATAAGAAATTGTGTGCCAAAAAACTTGTCATAGATGTTTACAAGCAAACTAAAAGACCCTATTTTCTACTGGTTCAACAAAGTGATCAACCATCTTTGCTCGATATTCTGCAGCATCTTCTTCAGAAAGTATCCCCTTTTTCACATCTTCACCTTTCATAAAGCTTTCAATAAGCATGCATACTATCACCCCACAATCCAAAGAGGTATCTGATTGTTGAATGCAATCCTCCACTACAACTTTGTTCCTTGCAGATTTAATGAACTGGTGTCTTGGCTTACTCGATAGCAACTGCTGAACAACAAGATTCTCAACATATTCAACCTGCCAAATCACAACAATGAAAACAACAATATGAACTTTAACAATCCAGGGAATAATCTAATATAGCAACATGTTTTCTAATAAAATGCTGCTCTAACCAGAATCTTGGAGTTCTTCAAGTTATTATCTGAATTTGGTCTTCTCGGTTTCATTGAATTGAAAAACTGCCAAACGCATTTGCTCAAGTCAAGCTTAATGACTGTCCAGTGGTCAGTTGTGCTTAAAACAGGGAACACCAAGGCATCTCTTTTGATTGCTTCATCTATATGTGCGTCAACAAAGCTACCTAGTGTTTTGCTTCTACTATTTTGATTACGCTTAATAAGTTCCTGCATATTTAAAAATAAATACTATTAAATCGACTACTTGCAAAACATAAAGTAATTCACTTCCAATTTTAGTAAATGATATGCAATAGTATCATCCAACTCTTACCAAACAACATGAAGAAAATACATAGGGCAAATTTTGGCATCCAGCACGTTGATATTTTAGATGCGTTAATTCAGCCCAACCATCAATCACCTACAAAATACAACAACAATAGCTGCGTCATTGTGCAAATCAGAAGTAAAAATTACTTTCTACTTTAAATCTTACATTGTCTGGAATCCTCTTGCCTTCTAAAATATCAACGATATTGTTGGTAGTAACATCACCCAATGTGTTATTCGTCCAACAACACATCCTGAAAAAAAGAAGCAAATTCAGATTCAATATTGATAATTCAACCATTTTTTGTAGCTTTATCTTACCATTCATCTCCTGCTTCCCAACGTTCTTTAATGGTTTTCAATACTGCATCTCTAGTCCTTGTCACAGCCAATAACTTTTCATTTAACTTTAAGGTGCCACTGTTTTGTTGGTGATGGAGCGGGGATCCTTCATCACTGCCCTCATTAATTTCAGTTATTTCTACCTTATTCATCTCCGGTGACATTTTCTTCTGGGCTCTATTGCCTTTTGTTGTCCTACGTTTCACTCTACGCACCAATGTGCTAGGAGATGCTTTTTCTTTAGCTTTTAGCTTGCGCACCTCAGCCTGTAACTTCTCATTCTCAACTACCAATTCTTCGTTCAGTTTTTGAGCTTTGTGGAGATTCTCGACTGCAGTGATTTGTTCAATATTTTCTTCTTTTTCATAAACTTGTGCCATTGACTCCTCCACTTTAGCTTCCAACTGCTTTCGAAGATTTGCATTTTCCTCGTTCAGCCTCAAAATTTCTATATCTTTCTTCATTAAAATTTTTGCAATATCTTCCTTGGCTGGATAACTTTCTTGTTGGACACTTGACTCCATCCCTGGAAATTGTGTAGGAGTATCTTCAAATGTGGTTGTTAACTTCTCCTACAAAAAAAAACAAGAAAAATTGAAATATGTAATCACATGTTAAAAAAATCAGAATGCATAAGATCTGATTTTTAGACAATAAGTTAACTATAAACCAATTCAAATTTTACTCTTTTCGCTGGAGTTTCCTCTTGCGATAAACCCAAACTGAATGATGGCATGTCCATGATGACTTCTTGAACCATAGGAGATTTTGATTTGCGCTTTAAGGATTTGTTAATTAAATCGCTAGCGTCCTCATTCATTCCTTCTGCAGACTTGAATTCTGAACTTTCTCCTTTTGTGCAGCCTGAGTCCTCATGAACAATACTCTCATATTTTTTAATGATTTCTTCCTCCTCAGAAGTTGGACTCAACGTAACTTCACTCACCTGTTATGAATTCAGTATAAAGATAACATAAAAAATCATATAAGTATACTGAAACACAGTTATCAACCCATTGAATTTTACATTCTTATATAGAGATCACTTACCTCTATCATATTTAATTTTTCATGCTGAAGCAGGGCATTGTGTAGTTCGTTCAAGTTCTACTTTAACAGCCGTGGGAATAGAAAGCCTTCATGAGGATCAACCAAATTTGTGTGCTCACAAATCCAAAACTAGAAAAGTAAAAATAAAATCATTTATCAAAGAAATAAGATACTAAGTGTTATATTTTAATGTTAGCATAATTCAAAAATAGCATAATTCAAAAAACATACATACCGGCAGTAGCATAGCACAGCCTCCTATTCTTAAGTTCTTGGTTGCCTTTATATGACTTTTCAGCATTTCAATGATATAATTGTTCCAGTCATAGCTACAAAGCACACTTATGTCCTCCATGGTAGCTGTAAGATGCCATGACATCGACCCATTTTTGCAAGGAGCTAGTAAGGTTGAGAAGAGGTAGCATGTGACTAGTCTTGCCATATCTTTGCTCCTATGGGTGTCATCTCTAGCCAGCACTTCTTTCATTTTATCCATTATTACAGACGGGTATAGCACACCTTTTTGTTCTTTCTCTTTGAAGTATCTAATCACCCAAGGAGATAAAGGGCAATCATATTCTCTCAGTGGAACTACTTTTGAGCCACCACCAATCCCAAATACAATCTGAACATCCACCTTAGATAAGAACAATTTTTTTCCACCAATAACAAACGAACCTGATTTTTTATCGTACCTTTGCAATATTTTTACAAAATCACATTCCCACTTCCTTAGATATTTCTTTGAATAATCACTGGTGGTTTTTCTAATGGAATCAAATAAAACCCAAAACGGTGTCCTTCTTATCTCCTCTAAATCTTTTTCTATGTAG
Source organism: Pogostemon cablin (assembly GCA_023678885.1). NCBI lineage: Eukaryota > Viridiplantae > Streptophyta > Magnoliopsida > Lamiales > Lamiaceae > Pogostemon > Pogostemon cablin. The sequence continues at coordinate 19,475,133 of CM042959.1, read as the reverse complement.
CTTAATGAGTTTATGGATTTTATAGCAGCTCTTATATTACTTCTAAAAAGGCTTCCTTTTGAACTTGCTTTCACAATACCTATTTGTGATGCAAAATATGTTCATGCAATTTGTGAGAGATCAATGACGCATGGGTGCGAGTGGTTCATCAAAGTAATCTATTTCAATCAGATATATCAATTAGCACAAATATAAAGTAATTTGCATAAAATAAAATCTGGAGAAAGCATGTGCTCAAACATAAAATTGTTGGAAAACTCATATTTTTCATTATTTAATATGTTAGTAATTTTCATAGAAATGTGCGAAAACATTTTGCAAATATGAAATTTGCACAATTTAATCAATTTTGCACAATTTTCTATGTGGAGTTGAATTGCATGTAAAAGAGAACTTAGATTAAGAAATGTGCAAAAATCAAACTTGCACAATTTCCTATATGGACTTGGAATACGTGTGAGAGGTTCTCGATTAAGAAATGTGCAAAAAAATGTGCAAATCTCAATTCTTCACAATTTAATCAATTTTGCACAATTCTCTACATGGACTTGGAATTCATGTAAAAAAAGGACTTAGGTTAAGAAATGTGCAAAAATCATTATTTGCACCATTTAATCAAAATTTGCACAATTTACTCAAATTTGCACAATTTCCTATGTGGACTAAGAATACGTGATAATAAGATCTCGATTCAGAATTGTGCAAAACTATTGTGCAAAAACAATATTTGCATAATTTAATCAATTTTACACTAATACTGAAACATAAATTTTAAAAATCAGAACTGGTCCAGATTTGCAAAGGAACCAAATTGTTCAAAAATTATCAAGAGGGAAAATGTAGACAAACAGTACCAACATATATCCATACAACCCAAGAAAATATGATTCATGGTATTAAAAAAACAAGCACCAGTCACTCATACATCAAAACGGGTATCAAGTTTTTCTCTACAGTCATCAAAAGGGATATTCACATCACACTTTATGAATATACTAAAAACATAGCTAACAAACATAATTTAAGTCCAAATATGCTCAGTTATTATTATAGTACTAAAATTTAACATTAAATTTCATAATAAACTCACCAAAGCAGTTAATTGGGCTAGGAATCCCACTTTTTGGCAAATCATCTTTACGCCGACTTGTCCTTGATGTACCAAATTCTTCAAAATCAGAATCTTCTGATAATATTGGTTTCTTCCCTGTTTATATGTAAATAATATTTAAAAAAATCAGTGTTAGATACACAATAATATAAAATTAAATATAGATGATTGTTTATAAACAACCTTTAGCTTTAGACTTTGGTGAGGTTACTGCTGCAATGTTTTTAGCTGATTTTGCCCTCTGTTTTTTATTAGCATGAAATCTCTGCCTCATTTTGTGCCTTTACATAAAAGAAAAACCAAGATATCTCAAATTTAATCACCATGAATACAGATTTTAGAGTAGTTAAAAAAATTATGAAAAATATGGTGAAAATTGCACAAGAAAGTACACGACTAAGTTATAAGGCTTACAAACACTACAGTTTAGTGTAAACTAACTTATCTTCTAAGCCTAAACATCCAAAGATATATTTTAAACATAATATCTACAATTATATTACAAAACATGTCAGGCCCTCCTTAACTACATGTGCATAACTTCCAAGTATGAAAAAAACTGATAGAATAAAGTATATCTATATACTAGTGCTAACTACATATGCATATTTTCCAAGTACGAAACAAAATGATAAGGATGCACAGAATGTATGCATATTCATAACTTCCAAGTATGAAACAAACTATAAATTTAAACATTTTTGTTTGCAAGTATCCATATCTTAACAAATTGACCATATATACATTAAGAAACAAACAAATCCAGCCCAAAAATATATAAGAAACTTGACTAATAGAACCTCTAATCATTCATTTTTCAAACTATATTAAATCACAGCACACACCATTCATGCATTTATCTCAGCATTGCACTGTCTAATGCAGAATAATAAAATAGAATACAAGTATTGAGCCCAGTTTTTTCATATACAAGATCTTTGTCAAATAGAATATAAAATTGTACAAGAATAAATTTAACAAAGTGATACCTCTGGTGAAATCGAATCAGTGCAAAACCCTAATAAATCGTAATCTCGGGGAAGAGAAATTGAAAAACACACTTTAAATTTTGGCTACCGATTACAACCTGATCAGGGAATGCAATCGAATTAGTAAGCGTCCAAATCAGATTCGCAATTAATAAAATAGAAGAATTATGAGATTCACAACTAAAATTTCAAACACTGGTGAGAATTTAAAGACTTAGAATCGCATGCAACAGAATTAGAAAAGCACAAATTCACGCATGAGATTGAAATTAGGAATTTTAAAAATAGGTCTTACCTTACTTCAACTTCGACGAAGATGAACCTCGATTTTGAATTTTGTAAAAATCTGGAACGAAATCTGAGATTGCACGGTTTGGAGGAATCTGGAAGATATCGCGAGGAGATTTTCTCGATTGAATTAGAGCACAGATTTTCAATGGATTACATAAATGAACGAAATCAGATTGGGATTGCACGTTTTGGACAGAAATCAGGAAGAAATCGGGAGGAGATTTGCAAGGGTTTTGGGAAGAGATTTGGAAGAAATTTGGGATTAGATTTGGAAGGGATCTGGAAACCACACACCGTTTCTATTTTCTGAAATTGGGAATATTTGATTAATGTTGAGGGTATTTTTGGAATCACACTTATAATTGTGTAGTTAATAGTATTAGTAATTTAAGTGATGTAGTTTATAACAATTATGCATTTTTTTATGTACCTATTAGTAAGTAACCCTAAATAAATATATATGTATTAATTAAGATACGCTCATAAAATAAATTAATATAAGTCAATTTGAAGAAATAAGAAAAGAAAAAAAATCATAAGAAAATTAATTAAAATAAATTGAAATTTTAAACATAAAAAAATAATAAATAATAAAGGACAAATTTAATTTACGTATTAATTTACGTATTAATTAGAAAAAATAGAATAAAAAAATCAAACGAAAATTTAAAAAATATAAAAGAGACAATATGATATGGCTAATTATACTGTGTACCCGGGTGCACCCACTTTAAAAAACGTATACAATTATAAACAAAAACATATACAGTTATGAACAAAAATGTATACAATTTAATTGTTAGTTTTTTTAATGAAAAATTGAGTGTAAAAATATACAATTATTAAAAAACATGTATACACTATTGAATAAAATGTTATACGCATATGTATGCTAGTTTTTTTAATGAAAAACTTATTGTGAAAAAAGTATATAATTATTAAGAAACACGTATACAAAATAGAATAACATGTATACAAAATAGAATAAAAAGTTATACACATATGGATGCACACTTGCACCCGAATGCACCTAATATCAACTCATATTATATTAAACAATAGAAATCAATTAAAAAATAACAAAAATTATTAAGAAGAAATATAGAAGAAAAAAGTTTTAACAAAAAGAAATAAGACAAATTTAATTCACGTATTAATAATAATAAAAAAATGAATAAAAAACCCAAAAATAATCTAAAGAAAATTTAAAAAATGTAGAGGAAAAAAAAAACAAACCTGTTTTTCGGAACTTAAAGAAAGCTACTGTTCAATTTTCGAGAGAGAATGAATGAATAAAAAGTTTTATTTATAGGTAGGTATATTTATAAGTAGATATATCATTAGTATATTAAATATATTTCTTTATCTCCTAATTAAATAATAATTAAAATGAATAATATATTAAGTAAATAGCAGGATATACGTTTTATGATAGATATCTCCTATTAATTATAATAAATAAATATATTAATTAAGATATATTCATAAAATAATTATTAAAATTTAAGAATAAAAAAATATATAGTTGAGAATAATTCTGGAGGCAAATTAAACTCCCATTTAGTATATTAAAGATATATATATATATATATATATATATATATATATATATATATATATATATAATTTTTTTTTAGCAATTTTTTAAAAGTAAGAATTAATTTATAATAATAGGAGTAAAATTTATAATTTTTTTTAATTAACCCTATTATTAACCAAAACTTACGTAAGATAATTTTGAGTTTTTATATCTGTTCTTATTTTTTTTATTAGAAATTAGTTTCCTATCAAACTATGTTTTGCAATCATAATAAACAAGGCCCATAACAATCATACAAAATATTGGAGTGTATATTTCATGACATGTATTTTCGCATAAACAATTGTCAATTGTCCATTTTAGAGGAATATCCATAAAAGAAAAAAAAACTGGATTAAATCGGGAGAATATTGTTTTACAAAAAATATTATATATAAAGAATATTTAATTTAATTTATAAATAGCAAATTTTGCTCACCTAATTATTATTATTTTGAAAATTTACAATGTTTATGTGATTAAAAAATATAAAAACACAAAATAAAAATTAGATTATCATATGCAACGTAAATGTTACGTGCAACCGATGGAATTATGTGAAACACGTCAAATTATTTTTGTTTTTTGTTTTTTCTTTTTCTAGGGTTAGTTTGGTAAAATTATCATGAAAGTGGGCCGTTTTGAATAAAAATTTGTCCAGGTGAGCATTTTGAATTATTGCAATTTCACCCCTAAAACTTAAACCTAACCTAACCTAACCTAACTTAAACCCCTTTTATAAATACCGGTAAAAAATTAAGACAACATAAAAATTTTCAAATTTGGTGGGGATTTTGGTTTCTTGATTTCTGCTTGACCTTGACGCTAAATATCTCCCGCCTGGTGTTTCTTGATTACGATCTCCCCATTAGGGTTTTGATTTAACTCGTCATTCTCCCCCATTCAAATCGACACTTTAGGTTTTGAATTAACAATTAATCGGAAACTTATATCTGATCTTGAATTAACAATGAATCGGAGACTTCTATCTGATTGGTACACTCCCACTCGTCTCCACGATGCTCCCGTCGACTATGATGTTCCGGTACGACTGAATTTCATCATTCTCTTCCGACAAGATCTTGTGTAATTTCGACAATTTCTTGTCTTTTAATTATTATTATTATTTTTTTATATTAGGGGGATAGGTTTATCCCGACTCGGAGTCTGATGGATATTGATCAAGCCCGGGGTGAATTGGCATACAGGACGCCCGCAGTACCGCCCAATTCCAAGTTCAATGTTAGTTCTCTTTTATCCTTTTTAGTACTTTTGTTTCTTCAATTGATGATTTAAGGTTAAGTTGGTCTTGAATTAAATGTTGGGAAGAATTTGACTTTCTTCGCAAATTTCTTGCTACAACTCAAAGAGGTACATAATGGCCTTTGATATTCGAAATTATTAATCATTTTTATGACTTTTTGTTCTCACTTCTAATGATGAAAAGTTCTGGATTTTTTACATTAAATTTAGTAGAGTTGTGAAATGGTTCTGATTGATTGTTATGTTAGTGATCTAGTTTCATTTCATCAGTCTGAATATAGGTTAAATTTGCAAAATCTGACCCTCGCTGCTGATGGAAGGCCATTTAAAATGCTGGTTTTCAGGGGTATCCCCAAATCAAGAAGAAGAAGAAGAATCAGTGCTCAGATTGATGAGATGCGACGTGGCGATGAGATGCTTCCTACATCTAGACCATTGCCATTGCGAGAGTTTCCTAAAAGTGAATCACATCTTCTGGATGCACATAATATCAAGTGCAATTACTTGCTTAACATTATGGATTGGGGAAAAACGAATATTTTAGCAGTTGGGTTGGGTGCAGAAGTGTACTTGTGGAATTCGAAGAATCATAAAGTTGAGTTGTTATGTGAAGGGTCTGAGAATGACTATCCTGCTAGTGTATCTTGGTCTGGAGATGGGAAAAAAATAGCAACAGGATACGCTGGCTCTCGCATACGTCTCTTTGATGCCGAGTCTCTAAAGCCTGTAAGGGAGCCTTTCATCTATCAACCTATTATTTATACCACTCTGATGAATATTGATGTGTATATTTAATGATCACTGTTCATTGTATGCGTTTTATGCAGATCAGGTGGCTTCACGGTCATCAGGGAAGGGTGGGATCTATTGCATGGAACGGTCACCTGTTAACATCTGGAAGCTCTGGTCGAGCTATCATTAATCATGACGGTAATTAAGCTTGATGATCACATTAGTATAGATTGAATTTAATCAATGATGAAGCTGATTTAATAATCCTTTCTCATGTTATGCTTCAGTAAGAGCAAAGGATAGCCTAGTATGCAACATTAAAGCGCACAAGTGTCAAGTTTGTGGTTTGAAATGGTCAAGCACAGGGACCAAACTAGCAAGTGGCGGAAATGACCATCTACTCTTTCTGTGGGATGCACGAAAAATGAGCTCAGATCATCACCTGTACCGATTCAATCAACATTGTGGAGCAGTGAAGGCGCTGGCATGGTGCCCCACTGATTACAATGTGTTGGCCTCCGGAGGTGGCACATCCGATGGATCTATCAAGATATGGAACCTTCTGAAAGGAACCTGCACTAGTAGCACTGAAACTAAAGCACAGGTGAGCTACATGTTACACATATAACATTTAGTCAGTCAAAATTAATTCATTGCATCTTAATCACTACCAGCATTGTAATTCTGACAGATAACAGGGCTGCAATGGAACAGACATCATAAAGAATTATTGAGTGGCCATGGCTTTGGCACTGAAACTGAATATAACAACAGGATGTGTCTGTGGAGGTACCCTTCCATGTCCAAATTAGGAGAATCTGGAAATCTGGGATCTAGAATTCTACACCTAACTCAGGTATATGATCTAATGATGTCTTCTGAAGCCTTTAATTTGGAATGGAGATACCAACTACAATTGACTCAATTTTCTTACTATATAGTATATTGATGTGATTTTGTTGTTGACAGAGCTCCGATGGCGCAACGGTGGTCTCAGCTGGAGAGGATGCACGACTTCGTTTTTGGGAAGTATTTGGTCCCACGACGGATGACGGTTCAAAAGTGCCATACATGGAAGGCCTTTTTTCTCTTAATACGTCAACTATAAGGTGAGAAAATAGGTGGCCATCTTTTTAGAAGGTTTTTGGTGCATAATTTGTTTAATTAGTCTTTCACTCTTATGGAAGTGTATAATTTTTTGAATGAGCAATAGTATTAAATAAAGACTGAAGGTATAATTTTTGCCTCATAAATTATTAAACAAACTGTTCTTGAAGCTGACATGTTATTCTATTCAATTGGATATAAACAAAAAATAAAATATTCTACACCAGAAAAAATTAAAAGCTTTCAAGGCATTATCATTTATAGTCATAATCGACACATCAAAAGCATCAAACTCGAGATGACATAGAAATTTATTCAAGAAACCCATCCCATAGCAGAGATCACCGTATATCTATTCTTATATATAAAGAGAATTCTCTTCAATTTGGGCCAGTTTTGGTATCAATAGCCTTATAGATCAAAAGTTTGCATTTACATTAAATTAATAGTTGAAATTAATAGCCTAGAGATCAAAAGTCCAAGTCCGCATTTACATTAATAATAATTGAGAAGATGAGTAGGCGATCAATAAAAATTAATAATGGATTCATGTAACCAAGTGGGCTAGCCCACTTGGCCACTGGGCTCCTTACTAAGGTGAGTGACCCGGGTTTAATTCCCCTTGGGAACGAATAGGTGAGGAGCAATAAGGAGGCTTGGAGATAGAAGGGTGTATGGGTACTTGGTGAATTAACTACTAACCGTACTATCAATTAACTTTGTCCGAAAAAGAAAAAGAAAAAGAAAAAGAAAAAGAAAAAGAAAAAGAAAAAGAAATAGAAAAAGAAAAAAGAAAGAAAAAAAAAAAAGATTCATGTTGTATGTGTGGGCCTGTCGATCATTATCCACTATCCACATGTCAGCACCTGGTTGGTTTTTTGTTAACGTGGCTTCCGAACTGAAGAGGGAGGCGATGCTCGCTCCACCTACCTGTCTCCCTCCACCTCCATTTGTCCAGTTGCTTTCTTTTATCTTGAATCTTAATTCACTTTTTCCCCTTATTCGTTTCATTTATGCTTCCTCTCGGTGGTATGGGTAAGCTCTCCATTCGTCTGTGTTCAGTTTTTGCTCAACTTTTTCTATTTGAATAGCCTTTGTTTGTGTCTTTTGCACATGTCCGTAATTTCTAATATATATGTTTTTTTCTCTTTGTTAGAAGACGTATCTTCTCCCACGTATCCCAACCAAACTCGTTCTCTTAGGAGCAACACTGACAAAGACAGCTCAAGATTAGTGAATGAAAGTTCACTGTGTGATTCTAAGCATACGTCAAACAGTAATGGCTGTGCAATGTATCCATATAGCAGTTTCACAAGGAGTCACGTCAAGCAGTAATGGTTGTGCAATGTATCCATATAGCAGTTTCAAAAGGAGTCATCGTGACAGAAATCGTGTTAAGAGTGAAAGAAAAGTTTCTTATGGAAGACATTTGGGACCATAGTTCTTCAGACCCTTTGGGAAGTTTACTAAATGGTAGTGCTGATAAGATTGCCTTAAGGCGATCTCTATCAGTGAGTTCAAGAAAACCTGGTGAAGTATCGCCTCACCGGAGGACTCAAGAGGAGGCAGTATTGGCAGACAAAGCAACATTAATGCTGAACTTTCAAGGGGAAGTAAGCCTAGTGGCATTCAATAGCCTTATGAGAAGGAATTTCCATCACTTGGAACTGAAAGAAAAGCAAGAAATAACTGGAATCAGGAGAGTCTTATCTCCTGGTTCGAGTTCTATTCAAAATTTGCCAATTGGAAACTCAGGGTTTCTTGATGGTGAGAAATGGACATCTGCTTTAGCAGAGGTGCCTTACCAGCAATGGCACAAGCCCCTCTTCTCTTCAACAGACTGTGGGTACATGTGTGACTCCTGCATCTGCAGGGGCTTCTTGTGCAGCAGGTATCAACTTGGCTGAGGCATTGTCAAATCCTCCAACCGTTGGTGTTACTCCCCAGGTAAATAGTACTATAATTTCTATGGCTTTTTTTTTTTAATAATTATATTTGGTCAATTGGCCAGTTTTGATTTGAGTATTTCATCTCTAATGCACTGCAGCTACCTGCTAAGAGCCAGCAGCTTGAGGAATTGGCTATTAAGCAGTTCAGACAATTAATTCCCATGACGCCTTCAATGCCTAAACCTTTGGTAAATGTAGTTATATTCTTGGACATATTCATTTTCTTTTTGGATGACGTTTTCCACTTATAATTTGCTTGGAATTTCTCTAGGCTGTCAATTTCCATTTCATGTGTTCTCATGAATGCCCTTTTGGTTTTCCTTAATTTTCTGTTTCATAGCCTATGCTAAGAGCATGCCTGAGAGACCCTGGTTGTAAAAGAAGATATGTTTTGACTTGCTATTTTCTCTTAACATATGTTGTCTTTAATATGCCTGATCTACTGATTGATTGCATGACTGGTCATCCTTAGAGATGTGTATGAATCCAAGCAGACAGCCTGATTTTCTTTATTTGATTGCACATAGGACCCTGAATCAGGGGAGAAGGTGACTACATCGATTTTAATGTTGGACTTCAGTGACATGATGTAATCAATGTCATGGGATTTCAAGAAGCACTGCTACCAACTTAAGTTCCTTTGTAAGAAATTCCTTTAAGTAACGCTATCGTTTTCTACGAGGTTGATCACTTGGTGGTTAACTAACAAAATTTTAAGTCAAGATGATGCTTGCTGCATGATATATTCTTGTCATCACTCTCACCTCGCTAATCACTCTCTCTCTGGTTATCCACGAGTTCTCTGCAATGGTGGCCACCGCGCTCTCAATGTTGGCTCCCTGCACACCTGCCATCGCTAGCTACAACAGTGCACTTGGACGTCACTTCGACTTCGTTCAAGCGACTGTCTTTTGCGGTGTCCAACGTGGCCCGGGAGAGCATCACCTCGCCGTCGCAGCTCCGGGCGCAACGGTGTCGTTCTGGAGGTGAATTGGAAGCACGCAGGCCGGATATTGTTTCTCCGAAGGCGGTGTCCGACTCTCAGAATTCGCAAACCTGCCTTGATCCTGATGCCAGCAGAGTACTTGCTTAATTTTAGGCTCTATTTTGAATTTAATTTGTTGACTGTGATTTTGGGGAATTTGAAATGAATTGTGTGCGGCTATGTTAGTTGATGAATCTGCCTGCCTTTCTGCGTTTGTGCTCGTATTCTACACACATGAATTTGTTCAATTTTTGTTCATCTGCATTCAACTCGTTGTATGTGAATCCTTACCACTATTTTCTACATACGTTGTTCATGGGTAATCCGTGAGTGTAGATCTTTTTACCTACAAAGCAAATGAAGATACGTGTTTGGAGATCTGCTTAGACTGCTTTACGTGTCTGCGAAGCCTTTGCTTTAATTTTAATTGTGTTTAATGCTTTATTCAGATCCATGATTTTCTCTCTCAGTACAGTAAAACCATTAAGAGTATATGTTAATTTTTTTAATGAAGAGATATTTCTTGCACGTGTATTTTTAAGTTGATTACAATTTAATAACAGCTGCGTAATTGGCTTCAAGTGAGTAAAGTGTTTTACCAACAGTGAGTATTTGTTGATGTACTGAACTTGACTTATTATCTCTGGGAATATTCGATTTTGGCATGATGAGGTTTACTACTATTCTATTTCCTTTGTGTTGAAATATACATTAGTGATTCCGTTATATCCAATTCAATTGATTTGAATATTCAAATGATTTATGTGTGCCATTTGTAATGGAAATCTTCATGCATAACTCATATGATGCCATCTGTTTGATTTTCTTTGTGGTCTTTTGCAGAGCGTATTGGGAATTATTCTGGGAGGTGGAGCTGGTACTAGGCTCTATCCTTTGGCAAAGAAGAGAGCGAAGCCAGCTGTCCCTCTTGGAGCAAATTATCGGTTAATTGATATTCCTGTTAGCAATTGCCTGCACAGTAACATATCTAAGATCTATGTTCTCACACAATTCATTTCTGCATCCCTTAATCGTCATCTTTTGAGGGCATATGCTAGCAACATGGGTGGATACAAAAATGAAGGCTTTGTTGAGGTTCTTGCTGCCTGCTCAGCAAAGTCCAGAAAACCCATACTGGTTTCAGGTTCTTTACTATTATACCCACATTCTTACCATTATCAAGAGTATAAAGTGTAGAGAAATTGCTCACTCATTGCATCTAACGGCTAGAACTTCGTAAACTGCATATTGAGCGCCAGATTCATTTTCAATGCTAAATAAACGTGCTTTGCAGATCACATTCATTTGCTTTTACTTACCTCTCTGATATTTTGTTGATTCTTTTGTCTTTAGGGTACTGCAGATGTTGTGAGGCAATATCTGTGGTTGTTTGAAGAGCACAATGTTCTTGAGTTCCTGATTCTTGCTGGAGATCATTTGTATAGAATGGACTATGAGAGGTTCATTCAAGCTCACAGAGAGACAGATGCTGATATTACTGTTGCTGCCTTGCCTATGGATGAAAAGCGTGCCACATCATTTGGGTTGATGAAGATTGATGAGGAAGGGCGCATTGTTGAATTTGCCTAAAAACCATGGGTTGATGAAGATTGATGAGGAAGGGCGCATTGTTGAATTTGCCTAAAAACCAAAAGGAGAACAACTAAAATCTATGAAGGTGAATTTGTAGTATATTAGAGAATTAAGAAAAGCTTAACGAGACCAATATCTAAGTTTCCGTTTCTTGTTGGTTCCAAATTAAGGTTGATACTACCATATTGGGCCTTGACGAAAAAAGAGCAAAGGAGATGCCTTATATTGCAAGTATGGGAATATATGTTTTTAGCAAAGATGTGATGTTAAATCTTCTCAAGAACAAGTTTCCTGCAGCCAATGATTTCGGGAGTGAATTTATTCCTGGTGCTACTTCCATGGGACTGAGTATTTGTATGAAACGCTGATTGTTATGACTTTTGGGCAGTGTTTAAGTGCCTTTTACTTAAATTTGAGGGAGAATATATAGGCAAACTTTCCACAAAATTACCTTGTTTGAGCTAATTGTAATTTTCTCTGTATAGGTGCAAGCTTACTTGTTTGATGGATACTGGGAAGACATTGGAACCATTGAGGCTTTCTACAATGCTAATCTGGGGATCACAAAAAAGCCAGTGCCAGATTTTAGGTAGGTTTCTTAAACTACTTTTTTCCATACCACAGTTGTATCAAAAAGCCAACAATCTTTACTACACTTTATCTTTGATATCTGCAAATGATTTCGTGTAGCTTCTACGATCGATCGGCTCCAATATATACCCAACCTCTATATCTGCCTCCTTCTAAGATGCTTGATGATGATGTCACGGATAGCGTCATTGGAGAAGGGTGTGTAATCAAGGTGAGGGATCAAAGCTGTGAATTGGTTTACATACAATCAAGAAACTGGAAAGTGACTATGAATCATTGGTTTGATGCTCCTATTTCATTTAGAACTGCAAAATCCATCACTCTGTGGTCGGACTTAGATCGTGCATATCGGAGGGTGCAATCATAGAGGACTCACTGTTGATGGGTGCAGATTACTATGAGGTAATGATCCCTACCCTACAGATTCACTATATTACATGTAATGCTAGCGAGTGAATGTCTACTTTACTCAACTCTTTTGTTTACTTTGTGTGTGATATAGACGGATGCAGACAGACAGTTGCTGGCAGCCAAGGGTGGCGTGCCTATCGGCATTGGTAAAAACACTCACATTAAGAGAGCCATCATTGACAAGAATGCTCGAATTGGGGAAAATGTGAAGGTAAGAAACGCGGGCCAAGATTGTTTTTCAGCAAGCAAAGTCAGCCTCTAAACGAGTTTGTATGATGCAGATTGTTAACAGCGATGATGTTCAAGAAGCAGCGAGAGAGACGGATGGATACTTCATCAAGAGCGGTATAGTCACCGTAATCAAGGATGCTTTCATTCCCAGCGGTACCGTGATCTGAAAGCCATAAGCATGACTCAGTAGTATCCCTGCAACTCAGTCCGAGGCAGCTCAGCTTGCTGAGTATAATTCTCGTGTACATGTTATGGTAGCCTTTACATAATAGCTGAGGTTAAATGCAAAGGACTAATAAATTAAAATATGGACATTAAATTCGGTCACCCCTCTTAGTCATTCTCCTTTTTAGAGCTGTCAAAATTGGGTTGAGCCCATGGGCCAACCTGCCCAACCCACCTGAATCTATCAATTTCTCAATCTAAAATTAACACGTCCCATAAAAATCCGCCCCACTTCAAGTCTACTAAAGTGTGGGCTAATTCGCACCGCCCCACTAATTCAACACCAATTCACTTTTATAAATTAAAATTTTAAAAGTTACATATAATTTTTAGATTTTAATATTTAAATAATAAAAAAATTTGAGGGTGGGTGGGTGAGGGTGGGGGTAGGGTAGGGTGATAATATTTTTATTATTTAAATATTAAAATCTAAAATAATTTTTTTTTAAAAAAAATTGGGAGTGAGTGGGGGTGGGTGATAGGTGGGGGTCCCGCTTTGAATGAAAAAAGCTCAAAAGCCTGCGCAGGATTAGACTGAGGTTATGAGGGCCGGGTGGGTGGTGGTGGGGATGGGTGGGTGGGGTGGGTGGGGTGGGGTGGTTGGGTTGGTGGGTGGGATGGGGTGGGTGGTGGTGGTGGTGGTGGGGTAGATGGGTGAGGGGTGGGTAGGTCATATGTGGATAGGGGGTGGTAGAGTATGGGCTAACCTGCAGCCCGCCCCACCAGTGGCTCGACCCACCGGTAGCCCGTCCCACCAGGGCTCGCCTCACTTGAGCCCATCAAAATGTGGGTTGTGATGGGTTTTGCATTAAACCGTCCCAACAACCCATTCTGACAGCTATAATTATATAAGGGTATTTAAGTCATATTAATTAAGATATTTTAATTTAAATTAATTTTGGGGTATGCTTAGTAAATTTGGGGTGCAAATAGCCGCCCACATACACTATACCTTGGCTCAATATTACTTATTGGAGTAAGTATTATTTACCCTTAGGATCATTACTTGCGTGAGACCGTAATGCTGTTTCATAAATAATTTATCATATAAATGAAAAGTGATAATATTTTATAATGAAAATAATAACATTTTAATGCTATGGTTTCACCGAAAGACGATCTCACACAAGACTTGTTCAGGATTATTATATTTTTATTTAAGAATTTAATTATCAATCCATTTAAAATTAAATTAATCACTTCATATATGTAAAAAAGATATTATATTACTATATTCTCTTATCATTAGGCTATGTTTTGGGCTTATTTGAAGTTTTAAAACCAATCTAACCTATGCTTGCTTTGGGTTTAACACATTTAGAATTTAATTTTACATCAAATGAAAGAATATGTATGAGAATATTAATGGAATAGAGCATGTATGAAATGTGTGTAGGTTGAAGATTAATACTGTGTAGATTAATTTTTAAAATTTAGGCGTGAATTTTGAAAATCAAAACCGAATTTTAAAGGTAATTATAGTGATATCTATGTTTGTTTTGAAATGTTTTACCACATTTTATATTTGGGGGCCAGCTATTTGCACCCCCAAAATTACTAAGAAGCCGGTTGGTTCAATTTTCGGAATGACAATAGTAATGGGAATGAGAGTGATTGAAGGAGTGGGGGTATACATTCAATGTAGGGGAATGATTGAGGGATTTGCATTTCCATTACCTCCTAACTAAGCTAACCAAGCATGAGGAATGAGAGTCAATACCCTCTCATTCTCATTTCCCTCCCCTAATACTCCTAACCAGGCGCCCTCTAAATGTACTCCAACCGGTTTTTTACCACATCTTTGGAATATATCTGTTCGATTGCAACAACATTTCATTTAGTGATATTTTCTCGATCCGTGATTTTCTCAGGTTTGGAGTTATTCACATAAATTCTTGTGTTGTGCCTTAGGAATGAATGGGGATATGTTTATCCACCAGATTAAAAAAATAAAATTTAAAATTAAAACGGAAAAATATAATCCTCAACGTGGATATATTTTGGTGTATTTTTTCGAATGCTTTACAATCGATGGTCCCGCTTATAATTTGAACCCCCAAATTCTTACTATCCATCTTCTATGGTTAGCTTTCCAAATTTTGTTATTCCTCCAGATTCATCTAGGTAAGATGATCGTTCAAAGTTTTACTACTCCTTTATCAAATAAAGCGTAGCGAGTGTTCCTCTTTCGTCACTTTATATTTATCGAGTATTCCTCTTTCGTCACTTTATATTTATTAGTATAATCTAAAAATATCAGAATATCCTTACAAAGTTAATAAAATTTTTCAAAAAATAAAATTTCAAAATTACATATTTGAAGTGCTGGTAAAAATAACTAGGACATGAAGGATATTTAATAATTAATAAATTATGCGATTACTTAATACTCCCTCCGTCCCAAATTAAAGTTCACGTTTACTGTAGATACGAAGTTTAAGAAAAGTCACTTTTTGACTTACTTTTGAGGGTAGTATGATATTTTTGGGTAATAAATAAATGATAAAGTATGTTATGTGTGTTAAAAAGGTGATGGCAAATTTGAAATTAAAGTATGTTAGAGGGATATTAGTTTATTGTTTTTTCCTTTTATGGAAGTGTGAAGTTGAATTTGGGACGGACCAAAACGAAAAGTGTGAAGTTGAAGTTGGGATGGAGGGAGTAGATAAGAGAAAAAAACAAAAAAAATCACTAAAAAAAGCAAATTTTAGTTCAAAAAAAAATAAACATAAACATTATAAAAATTATTTAATAATAAAATTAATTAATAAGAATAATTATTGTTAATATTGGAATTATGTAAAACTCGTCTAATATTTTTTTTCTTTTACCAGGGTTAGTTTGGTAAATTTATCATTTAATGGGGGCAGTTTTGAATAAAATTTGTCCGGGCATTTTGAATTATTGCAATTTCGCCCCTAAAACCTAAACCTAACATAAACCCCATCTATAAATACCGGCAAAAAATTAAGACATTAATTAAAATTTTCAAATTTGGTGGGGATTTTGGTTTCTTGATTTCTGCTTGACCTTGACGCTAAATATCTCCCGCCTTTGGTTTCTGCTGAATAATCATCGGTGTTTCTTGATTACGATCACGCTAAGTTTCTTACAATCACGCTAAATATCTCCCTCAATTGCGATCACGCTAAGTTTCACGCTAAGTTTCTTGATTTCTGCTATTGATAATCCTAATTTCTCGGATTAGGTTTTAATTAACTCGTCATTCTCCCCCATTCAAATCAACCGTTTAGGTTTTGAATTAACAATTAATCGGAAACTTCTATCTGATTTTGAATTAACAATGAATCGGAGACTTCTATCTGGTTGGTACACTCCCACTCGTCTCCACGATGCTCCCGTCGACTATGATGTTCCGGTACGACTGAATTTCATCATTCTCTTCCGACAAGATCTTGTGTAATTTCGACAATTTCTTGTCTTTTAATTAATTTTGTTTATTTTATTTTTTTTATATTAGGGGGATAGGTTTATCCCGACTCGGAGTCTGATGGATATTGATCAAGCCCGGGGTGAATTGACATACAGGACGCCCGCAGTACCGCCCAATTCCAAGTTCAATGTTAGTTCTCTTTTAACCTTTTTAATACTTTTGTTTCTTTAATTGATGATTTAGGGTTAAGTTGTTCTTGAATTAAATGTTGAGAAGAATTTGACTTCTTCGCAAATTTCTTGCTACAACTCAAAGATGTATATAATGACCTTCGATATTCGAAAATATGAATAATTTTTATGACTTTTTGTTCTCACTTCTAATGATGAAAAGTTCTGGATTTTGTACATTAAATTTAGTAGAGTTGTGAAATGGTTCTGATTGATTGTTAGGTTAGTGATCTAGTTTCATTTCATCAGTCTGAATATAGGTTAAATTTGCAAAATCTGACCCTCGCTGCTGATGGAAGGCCATTTAAAATGCTGGTTTTCAGGGGTATCCCCAAATCAAGAAGAAGAAGAAGAATCAGTGCTCAGATTGATGAGATGCGACGTGGCGATGAGATGCTTCCTACATCTAGACCATTTCCATTGCGAGAGTTTCCTAAAAGTGAATCACGTGTTCTGGATGCACATAATATCAAGTGCAATTACTTGCTTAACATTATGGATTGGGGAAAAACGAATATTTTAGCAGTTGGTTTGGGTGCAGAAGTGTACTTGTGGAATTCGAAGAATCATAAAATTGATTTGTTATGTGAAGTGTCTGAGAATGAATATCCTGCTAGTGTATCTTGGTCTGGAGATGGGAAAACAATAGCAACAGGATACGCTAGCTCTAGCATACGTCTCTTTGATGCCGAGTCTCTAAAGCCTGTAAGGAAGCCTTTCATCTATCAACCTATTATTTATACAAACTCTGATGCATATTGATGCGTATAATTAATGATCACTGTTCATTGCATGCATTTTATGCAGATCAGGTGGCTTCATTGTCATCAGGGAAGGGTGGATCTATTTCATGGAATGGTCACCTGTTAACATCTGGAAGCTCTGATCGAGCTATCATTAATCATGACGGTAATCAAGCTTGATGATCGCATTAGTTTAGATTGAATTTAATCTATGATGAAGCTGATTTAATATTCCTTTCTCATGTTGTGCTTCAGTAAGAGCAAAGGATAGCCTAGTATGCAACATTAAAGCGCACAAGCGTCAAGTTTGTGGTTTGAAATGGTCAAGCGCAGGGACCAAACTAGCAAGTGGTGGAAATGACAATCTACTCTTTCTATGGGATGCACGAAAAATGAGCTCAGATCATCACCTGTACCGATTCAATCAACATCATGGAGCAGTGAAGGCGCTGGCATGGTGCCCCACTGATTACAATGTGTTGGCCTCCGGAGGTGGCACATCCGATGGATCTATCAAGATATGGAACCTTCTGAAAGGAACCTGCACTAGTAGCACTGAAACTAAAGCACAGGTGAGCTACATGTTACATATATAACATTTAGTCAGTCAAAATTAATTCATTGCATCTTAATCACTACCAGCATTGTAATTCTGACAGATAACAGGGCTGCAATGGAACAGACATCATAAAGAATTATTGAGCAGCCATGGCTTTGGCACTGAAACTGAATGTAATGACAGGATGTGTCTGTGGAGGTACCCTTCCATGTCCAAATTAGGAGAATCTGGAAATATGGGATCTAGAATTCTACACCTAACTCAGGTATATGATCTAATGATGTCTTCTGCAGCTTTTAGTTTGGAATGAGAGATTTAGTTGAATGCAACCAACTACAATTGACTCCATTTTCTTACTATATAGTATATTGATGTGATTTTGTTGTTGACAGAGCTCCGATGGCACAATGGTGGTCTCAGCTGGAGAGGATGAAAGACTTCGTTTTTGGGAAGTATTTGGTCCCCCGACGGATGACAGTTCAAAAGTGTCATACTTGGAAGGCCTTTTTTCTCTTAATTCGTCAACTATAAGGTGAGAAAATAGGTGGCCATCTTTTTAGAAGGTTTTTGGTGCATAGTTTGTTTTATTAGTCTTTCAGTCTTATGGAAGTGTATAATTTTTTGAATGAGCAATAGTATTAAATAAAGACTGAAGTTATAATTTTTGTCCTCATGAGTTATTACACAAGCTGTTCTTGAAGCTGACATGTTATTCTATTCAATTGGACATAAACAACAAATAAAATATTCTACACCCGAAAAAATCAAAAGCTTTTAAGGCATTATCATTTATGTAATAATCGACACGTCAAAAGCATCAAACTCGAGATGACATTGAAATTTATTCAAGAAATCCACCCCATAGCAGAGATCACCATATATCTATGCTTATATATAAAGAGAATTCACTTCAATTTGGGCCAGTTTTGGTATCAATAGCCTTAGAGATCAAAAGTTTGCATTTACATTAAATTAATAATTGAAATTAATAGCCTAGAGATCAAAAGTCCAAGTCCGCATTTACATTAACAATTGAGAAGATGAGTAGGCGATAAATAAAAATTAATAATGGATTCATGTATGTGTGGGCCCGTCGATCATTATCCACACGTCAGCACTTGGTTTGGTTTTTTGTTTACGTGGCTCCCGAACTGTAGAGGGAGGCGATGCTCGCTCCACCTACCTGTCTCCCTCCACCTCCATTTGTCAGCAATCCTTCTTTTACTTCATTGCTTTTTACATCAGCACCATTAACTGTATATTGACTTGCTTTTTCGCAACATAAATCAGAATTAAATTGTATTATCCGAAAAAGTCTTGTGACTGAGCCAATTTGGTTGAGGTTCTTGAATTCTTCATGCTCCTTTTGTTAAGTTTTTGGTCGTCAATGCACATGACTGGACTTTCCCTGTTGTTTAGCAAAAGGTTTTCACCTGTGAAATCTCATAACCATATGAGACACTCTCCCATCTTTCTTCTTCACAATATGCTATCCAAATCATTATTATCTTTATGTTTCCTTCTGATATAAAATTTGTTAAAAACTAGCAATGTATTTTATAATGTTTTTAGAGGAAAGTTCTTCGTGATATTGAATATGGAATATATTGTGTTTCTATCATCATTTTCTATATTTCTAGCTTAATAAGTGCCTAATCCTATCACTTATTCACTTTGCACATGTTCAATACCTGCTCACATTGTTAGGGATGCGAATGAATTAAATTGAGCTGAACAAACAGCTATTTGAACATGTGCAAACGGTAATAAAAATTTATGCCTTGTATATTTAATCTCATCTAATTTTCGAATCAGTCAAGCTTTAATCTAGCCGGCCATAGGTTGAACGTCGAATACTTCTTTCATCTGTTACATGTTAAGTGTGGCAATATGCAGGGAAGAATCCATAACGTTCGTACTTGTAATATTACTTTAATTCTTCAAAGAAAAAGTTCCTCTTAAAATTATGTACATCCTTTTGTCATCTGTACTTGCTATGTAATTGTTAGTCCCAAAAAGAGGATTGAAATCAAACTTTGAGGGGGTGCTTGGTTAGAGGTATTAGGGAAGGGTAATGGGAATGAAAGGGTATTGATTCCCATTCCTTATACTTGGTTAGAAGTATTGGGAATCCAAAATCTCCAATCATTCCCATTGATTCAATGTATACCTCCACCCCTTCAGTCAATTTCATTCCCATTACCATTACCATTCCAGAATTTAAACCAAGTGGCTCCTGATATATTGTGATTATATAAATGATGAGATTGGAGTTAATTGTTATTGTAAATGGCAGAGGATAGCAATTCAAGACACATTGGTTACAACAATGCTATGCTTGGTCCATTCAGAATAGCCTCCGTAAGCCACATTTTAGTTTTGTTGGTTTAAGATGGTAAAGTACGGGTGAGTTTTGGCATGGTTTAAAATTTAGTCACCATTGGACATGTCTCTGTGAAAGCATATATCGTGATTTCTGTACCTACAGCTACATTCTCCACTTTTTTACTCATCAATCATGGGATCACTAAGAATCATTTTTCGAAAAGTTCTCTTTTGTCTTGCATGATCAAGCTTTCGTGTATTTGCTAAGATTAATTAAGAGAAATTATCTTGGTTGAGTTTCAGGTTTAGTTATGGAATTTTCTCATGCATTATGTTTGCATGCTCAGATTCAGAAAGCTGGAGAAAATCTTCTGATACTGACTTAGACGGTACCTTTTTGGGTGAAAGACGGCTTGGAGTTGTCGTCCCTGCATCCCCGGGACACCTCGTTACACTTGGTATGAACTTGATCTATCAGCTTCCTTATAATTATCAGCAAATACATGTATCTTTGCAGCACATGTTAACTTGTATCTTCAATCTTGGACACCCTTGTGCAAATCCTATGAATGTTAACTTGTTGAGTAAAAATAATGATGCAAATTGGAACCCTGATAGAAAATAATGTGTCAAAAAGAATATCAATGGAAGTGATCTTCAAGAATCAATTCAATATTGTTGGGTTAATTGCAAAAAAAACCACGAACTTTACTCCTATTGCAAATTAATCCTCACTTTTGAGAAATTGCAAAAAAAACCACCACTTTTAAGTATTGTTGCAAAATAAACCCAAAAAAGCTCTACTTTAGAAACTCTACTTTAGGAGTAAAGTTCGTGGTTTTTTTTTGCAATTAACCCCAATATTGTTTTGTAGATGGGATAAAGATGCCATTGCTTTCATGGAGAGTTGTGATGTATTCTCTATAAGCCACTACAGTTTTTTGTATCTCTCACTAAGAATTACGGTGAAGACTAAATATTGATCTTCCATTGATCGTTATGATAATATTGCATTCATACAAATGCAAATGATACCATCTCGTAGGTTTATTAAAAAGGAGAAGATCGAATTGATTATTATTTGTCTTTATTTGTCATTATATAATTGGCTGCTGCAGAATAATATTCAGATAAGATTATGCTAATTTCGGACTGGGAGGGGTGGGCATTATTTATTATCAAATATGTATGTTTAGTCCCATATATATTTCCAGTACATATAGAGGTAAAATTAAAATTTCTTCAAAGAGTCCTAAGTGCCAACTCAACTCAAAGTCATCCGCAGATTTTGGTTGGCCCTTTTCATTGTGAGCTTCCTTTGTTTGTGTTCTTCAAATATATCCCTGTTGAATGAGCTACCCATCTTTATTTCCAAATCAACAAACTGAATTAGAAAGAAGAAATGATGAGGGCATATAACATATTCAAATAAGAGAAGAGAAGAGAAAAGAAATGAGAGAAGTGGAGTTTTGGTGAAATGTCTAAGAGATGTGCCCAATGATGAGGCGGTGATTATATAATTGATTTGTCACATGATGCAGGAGTTTAATATATATTAGAGTAACTTTTACTTCTTTTAGCTCTTTAACTTTAAACCAGAATAAGGTTAAGAAAAATTCTTTTAAAGATATTTTTGATTACGTGTTGCTGATCTATTCCTGATAGACTGGAGGAGAACTTTCTCTCTCTTGTTTTTGCTTTCTATACATTGGGTTTTATTTCTTCGTATGGAGATGTGCTTTTCATTGATTTGGTTGGCTTGATTTCTTGGGTGAGTATTAATGAATATTCAGGTTATTTCATGTTTTTTATTGCATAAAATTATTAGCGTTCATGTTCTTCCTGATGTTATAATGGTTATCACTGTTTTTTCTTTCTTTTTTTTGAATAAAATATGATTTGCATATCAGAACACATTGTACAAAGTTCTTGTAATTTTGGACCTCGGAATAAGGATCACTGGTTGGTTGTGCATGAGGAGTCTATCTCAAACCTTTACATTTGCTACTTGAATTTAGCACACACATGTTGTAAAAGGATTAAGTGAAGTTGGGGCTGACCTTAATGCGAGGTACGTTTTGCTCTTTGATCATTTTAATCTTCTAATCTGTTTTGCATTAATCTCATGATACTGTGCTATTACTTTGATGAATGGTAGCTGGTAAGGAGTTGTTTCTATTAATGGATTTGCAATTAATATTGAGCCTTTATTATGCGAGTCTTTCTCTTATTCTAAATAGGTTACACCCTAACCGTGTATGCTGGACTGCGCAAATAAGTCACCCCTACTATTTTCCTCTAAGTGCTTGATTTTAGCAGCATAGTAGTAGTGATGCAAATTCGTAAGCTCTATCATTAATTACGTTAAACCATGAAAAACTTTAGTTGTACTTCATCATGATTCTTATTATGGTATAACTAGGGGTGAGCAGAAAACGGTTAAAACCAAATTAACCGCCCGAACCGATCAATTCGGTTCGCTTTTCGAAAATTCGGTTTGGTTTTCGAAAATTCAGTTCGGTTTGGGTTTTCAGAAAATTAAAAATCAGTTGTTCGGTTCGGTTTCGGTTTTAGGGCTTGGAAAACCGGAAAACCGATAACCGAACCGATATATTCATGGAGTATATAAATAGAAAACCCTACCCCACCACTTCATTTCAACATTAGAGTTGAGAGTTGAGCTCGCTGCCCAGCCCACCACTCCACCAAGCCGCCATTCCCAATCTCGCTGCCAGCCGCCACACCATCTCACACCTTCTGTCGGCGTCGGCTCTCGATGGTCGACGGCAGACAGGTGATCGTCCAGCGTACATCTCATTTTCCTCTCTTCTTAGTAACTCTCATAATTTCCCTTCCCTTTCTTCTTTCAGATCTGTATGGATTTCAGATTTGAGATCTGTAAGGATTTACCTTTTTTTTTTTTACTATACGGATTAAGGGGTTTTATGGATTTACTGTATGGATCAGATTGAGATTTGTATGTCTGAATTATTCCCAAAAAATCATAAAGAATAAGCTTGAAATTAAAGATAAAAGAAATAGCTTTTGACTTATACGATGAAGCTTGTGATCAGGTACTGTATGGATTCAAGAATTGAGCTTGTAATTACAGTTTTACGAAGATGTCAATTATTTTTGGGTTTTGCCCAAATTGATTAGCAGTTGTGGAAATTGAAGTGAATAATTTGGTGCAAGTTTTCTCAAATAAATGATGGCTGATGTGTTAGCTTTTGATTATTGCCTCCACGTTATCCTGCCACACACACCCAATTCCAATACTGAATGTTAATCTAATGTCTGAATGCCTGAAGTCATATTAATTAAACATTCATATTCATTTGGGCTGGTTGAAAATGAATTTGGGCTTAGTAAAAGTCCACTCGTCACATGCCCAACTCTTTTACAGACTCTCAAAATGACCTTATTTATTTTAGCTAGATCGGTTAAATCGGTTTTAAAACCGTACCGAACCGATGATTTCGTTTCGGTTTTGTTTGGTTTTTCTACTTATTCGGTTTTGGTTCGGTTTTACATTTTTTTTAAAATTTTGGTGTTTGGTTTTTTAATTTCGGTTCGGTTCGGTTTTGCACCGATGCACACCCCTACCAATACATAGCGCGGCCAGACATTGCGATAAGGGCTAAGGATACCCTTTCGTCCGACGCTGTTTTGTGCACTAGGAAATATTGTTCCGCCTGGGCTAGCCAGGCCATCGAATCAGACCCATCGAACATGGGCAATTCTCGACTCTTCACTGCAACGAAACCTGGGGAAGGTTGGTCCCCTTGTGAAGCGCCACCGCCAAGTACCAATTCGGTTGCCACAGTGTCGGTTGGAGGAGTACGGGACGATGATTCGTCGTTCTTACGGCCTACCATGGCTGCTGTAAGTTGAACGATTTGTTTGGACAACTCAGTGACGGATGCTTGCTGTGCCGCGATCTGATCGGTTACGACTGATTGAAACTCACTTAGTAATTTTTCCACTGATTCCAAGCGCTCCTTCTCGTACCCTGAACGTGTGTTCATCATGGTGGAGAAGGTTGGCAGGTCGGACCAATTGATAGCTTACAAACATAGGATCAACACAAATAAACACACACACACTACAATAATCCCTCAAGGAGGGCCACGGAGAATAGATTTCTCCGCCACAAGCCGTAAGGCTGCAAATCCTTCAAAGAAGGCCACAGAGATTACTCTGCCACAAACCAATTAAGGCTGCAATATTAAATATATTTCCCCTTTCCATCGCAGAGTACATACGGTATATAAAGAGGCTCAAGGCCCACAATCCCAGCCCTAATTCTAATGGTAATTCTAATTACCATTATGACAGGAAACTAATTCCTTCTTGACTAATTAATCTAAATTAAGGAAATATTTGACTAAAATAACTTATTCCTTCTTGCTCTCTATCAACTTATGCCTTATAGTCACATGGTACATATGTAAAAAGTATACAACTAAGTCCTCAATGATCTCCTTTGTAAAATGGTACAATAAAAAAGAAGAGGTCTACCTCATTTACTGGGGTATATAGATCTTTTCGGGCACTAAGCTGGAAAAAAATGTATGCGCCATACGCCACCAGCATAATGCAACTGCTGAACCTTGAAAGTGCGAGTTCAGACTTTCCAAAATGCAACTCGGTGCGTGTTACATGAAGAACGGCAGGGAATCAAGAGCAATCCCGAATTCATTGCAGCAGATGGCTACCAAATCATGGAAAAAATTAAATCTTTATAGTAGGATAACAATATTTTTATATATAATGATGGTGTAATCATGATCTCAACAAGGTTGTTTCTTTTATACAACATTGAAAAAAAAAGAGCACTTCCAACCTTGTTAAACACTTGTTCTCTTCTAAAATTAACAATTCCTCCCCCAAAAAGTGCACATCCAAGTACCAGCAACATATTAGATAAAATGGATCCCAGTAATGATAGCTGAACAACACGCAACATCCCACTTCTTAGGGCATGTATAGATATTATCAACTCCGTTGCATTACCAAATGTAGCATTTAAAAGACCCCCAGCTGAAAATTAATAAAAGAAAGGTCACTAAAAAGCATATTCAGATGAGAACCATGAAATCTGTATGGAACCAAATATTTTTGTACATGCTTCAAGTTCAAGAAAAATCAAAAGTATATAACAAATAAATGTTAAAAAAGAAAAAGACAAATTATATGCACACATACACTACAGAGAAATTTAACCTATGAACCTACAGTAAAGGTCAAATTATAAGAGAGAAAATTGAACAAAAGAGAGAATTTAGAAATAATTTTATAAAAGCATTTAATCATGTAATACATTCAAATTTGAAACTTGAAAGGCAATTAGATAAAGCTAGGAATTGTCCCTCTCATGACATAAGGATAATCTCTACAGCTAAGTGAATGCACTCTAATTACCTTTTTAATTTTATTCCATAAAAAAGAGAAACAAACTCTACCAATTGTTAGTTATTATATATAAATAGATGACAAATCGTCATTGCTGCTTCATATGAGCATTATGCATCATGTTCTTAATCCATAACTTCGGGCGTAAATTACATGAATTTCATTATGTTGAATTTTTTGTCCTCTATTTCGTATGCTTCAACCTCATAACACCTTTCACTGACCATTTTTAATCCATATCACTGTGGCTGTCATTTGTTTTATTCCATATCGCTCAATAATAAATTCTACAGAGTAACATTATTTTTTTCACCAAAGAACCTACAGGATATCATAGAATTGAATTAAGAAAGATAAGTCAGTACAATAAATTCTAGGACTCTAGCTGAACCTGGGTAACCTTCCAACCATTGGCAAGCTAGAAAAGTCAATAAATGGCTGATAGTCACTTTGATAGTTCAACATAACATTGTTTTATCAGTGTATGTGAACCAATGGCATGTTTTAACTTTTAAAATCATATCTTCCAAGATAGTTCCAACAAATTATTAGATGGATACTCTGTAAATGATTGTAACATCCTTCGTGCAATCTTAAAGTGTAAATGAGAAATAAATAAAGAATGTTAAGCCCCTAATCTTTATTATATCCAGAAATATCAAATTTTTATGGCAGAAGACTAATGATGTTGCATTTTCACTTATTCTCTACTTGATACTGAATGTAGAATATAGAAACAAGTATGAAATACTCATTAGAACTATGAGAATGTTATGATGTCCCACATCGTGTTCCACACGCAAGTGTGGAAAGGCATATAAGTGGGGGTCAACCCTTTACCTTCAGCCATGGTTTTAGGTGAAGTTAGGGCTCCCTAGCTTTATGTCTAACAATTTGGTCCGACCTGCCGGATCCGGACGGGCCACGGGAAGGGGCTACCCGATGTGTGGGCCCAGAGGTTGCCACCCCGGATGTGGGCCCGAGGGGGGTTGCCACCCGGAGTTGTGGGCCTTGAGGCGGGTTGCCACCCGCAGTGTGCCGTCCGTGGACGTCCGGTTCGAAGGGGGATGGATTGTTATGATGTCCCACATCGTGTTCCACACGCAAGTGGGGGTCAACCCTTTACCTTCAGCCATGGTTTTAGGTGAAGTTAGGGCTCTCTAGCTTTATGCCTAACAGAGAAGATGAAAAGGACGTGTATAAGAGAATGCAAAGTGAATGCACTCTAATTACCTTTTTAATTTTATTCCATAAAAAAGAGAAACAAACTCTACCAATTGTTAGTTATATATAAATAGATGACAAATCGTCATTGCTGCTTCATATGAGCATTATGCATCATGTTCTTAATCCATAACTTCGGGCGTAAATTACATGAATTTCATGATGTTGAATTTTTTGTCCTCTATTTCGTATGCTTTAACTCTCATAACACCTTTCACTGACCATTCTTAATCCATATCACTGTGGCTGTCATTTGTTTTATTCCATATCGACCAATAATAAATTCTACAGAATAACATTATTTTTTCCCCAAAGAACCTACAGGATATCATAGAATCGAATTAAGAAAGATAAGTCAGTACAATAAATTCTAGGACTCTAGCTGAACCTGGGTAACCTTCCAACCATTGGCAAGCTAGAAAAGTCAATAAACGGCTGATAGTCACTTTGATAGTTCAACATAACATTGTTTTATCAGTGTATGTGAACCAATGGCATGTTTTAACTTTTAAAATCATATCTTCCAAGATAGTTCCAACAAATTATTAGATGGATACTCTGTAAATGATTGTAACATCCCTCGTGCAATCTTAAAGTGTAAATGAGAAATAAATAAAGAATGCTAAGCCCCTAATCTTTATTATATCCAGAAATATCAAATTTTTATGGCAGAAGACTAATGATGTTGCATTTTCACTTATTCTCTACTTGATACTGAATGTAGAATATAGAAACAAGTATGAAATACTCATTAGAACTATGAGAAGATGAAAAGCACGTGTATAAGAGAATGCAACGTGAAATAGATGATAAGTGGTGGAAAATAGCACATTCCAGCATCCAGGCAATAATTTCTGAAACCTTAGTACATTCTGATTCTGACAAGCAATATAAATGGTGGGGGGAAAAACAGAGATTAATTGAATTGTAATTAGGCTGCTATACACCAATTTTTTACATAATAACAAAATGCAACTTATTATGTAATTCTGGTAGCCAACACATTTCTTTGTTGGATATAGTTATATTCTGGACACAATTAGTACTTGGATCTAAAAAGGGATGATGATGCACTGTTTATCTGTTTCTTTAGAGCTTCTCCACCATCAAATTAAAGAAAACCATTAAATCTGCTGGAGAACCAAAAATATGAGAAACAAACATACTGGGGAGTATATGGACCAATGAACTTGAAGCAAAGGATTTCTATCCATAATAACAAATTCATTGAACTTGAATATTTCATTAGTTAGTTTTGAATACTATAATTTACTCATTTTAAAGTAGAGCATTTCATGTCCTTTCCCCAGTCTTCTCACCAGTCCTAGTACTTCTAATCAGGTTCAACTTTAACGAATCCATGCTGTTGGTTTTGGCATTTATAATCAATGGAAGTATAATTCATGAGTATAAAATTAAATAAAAGAAAAAATGTGAGCCTCTGTTTGACAAGGATGTAAATGACTACTGAGAAGTAACAACTACATCATTGTTTAAAGTAGCATGTCACATCGAGCGTCAAACATTTTTTCTCAGCATTTAGTTAAGGATACATAAAATTAATTCAGGATTTTCCCATATGTAAAACAAAAGAAGGAAGGCAAACCTGTAGGTCCAGTATAAAAAGCAAGCTGCCTACATCAAAAAGAGAATCAAAATCATATAAGTCTACAGTTAGTAGTCAAGCTTATGCTTCTAACCAATGAATTCATGCACATACACATTTAAAAATTAGATATTAAGAGCATACTCTGTTGCCCATCCCAAACGTTCAGCCAAGGGAATGATGCCGAGTAAACTTAAAAAGAAGACCCATCCCTGAAATTATTTTAATAGAATTGAAGATTAGTCCAAATAGAACAAATAAACAAGGAATATCTAATAGTTGCTGTCAGAAGAAAGTAAAACTCACAAGATGGTTTGTATGCTTATCGACTAGTATGGCCAGAGGACCACAAGGTATAAGCAAGTTTAATTTGTTGGAAAACAGAGCAATCTTTAAACTGTGAAATATGCTAATTAGAATAATCGAGAGATATTCTTCTGATTGAGTACCACCAAAATGACTCTGAGGAGTAATTTCCAGAGGAGATGACTTTCCACCATTAGACTGAGGGTTGACAAGAGGCAGGCCTTCAAGATCTGGTGATGATTTTCTCTCTAATGATCCCATCTACAGGATAGTTTATGACATTTTGTTTCAAAAGTACAGGAAATTAATTAGTTTTGCAACTATAAAACCCTTGAATTATGAATAAGTTACAGCCAGTAATTTACGTAGATTAAGCTAATATTCAAGAATTCTCTTAATGTAAGTCGATAATTTCTGTTGTTACGAGCAGTGAATATAATATTTAATCTTGTTAAGAAAATCGCTTCTTTGTGAGCAATAAACTGGAAGAGCAATCCTCAGTTCCCAATAGTGTTTCTTATACTATAAGTTTGATGAGAGTGAGAGAACTGAAAAGATTAGTACAGAAAGTCCTGATAGTGTACTCCTTAGTAAATTCAGCTATCATCCTTATCACAAATGCAAAGATTTCTAACTTTGTGTACTATCATAAATGAATTTTTTCCACGAAGTGAGTTCAAAAATACATGATCAGTTACAAAGCCAAGAGGGGGGAAATTTAATAATAATAATAAAAAAAAAAAAGGAGACCTAACCTCAAGATGTGAATTAAGCTCTATCATATGTGAATTTGTTGTGTCCATCTACCAGAAATTTAAATCAAAACAAACAGCAATTCATTCCCTATTACGGGCATTATAGCTAAAGGGCCTTCAAAGAAAGGGGGATTACAAATTAAGACGACAGATTTCAGCAAATTCAAAAATCCATCGCATGATCTGATCATGCAATGTTACAAAAGCAGCACTTAAATTCATACATATAAACGCGCAGATCAAACAACAGTGAGAATCAATTACCCGGAAACGAGAGTGAGAATCCGACGAATTCCACACACGCCAAAAACACGCACAAAACGCAAAAAACGATGGTTAGGCAGAAGGAATCAGAGTGATGGTTGGGGAGTCAACAACAACTAGGGCCATGGCCACAAAGTGATGTGCATGTCTTCACCCGATTGTAGAAGTTGGAATTTCAATTGAGAAGTGAGGGATTCGATAGGTTTGAGGAAATTCAGTCTCCCGTATACGTGGGGGGTGTGATTAATTCCACGATTTGATTTTGATTGTTTCGCTGGAAACATGTTTGACGAGAGAGTAATAGGAAGGGCCTAGGTGGGTGGGTGGGTGGGGTGGAGTGGGGTGGGGGGTGGTACTATACGCGAGAAGTTGGTAGTTAATGTAGTTATGGAGGGAGGGATCTAAATGTTGAAAACGTAAGGGTTAATTATTAATTAATGACTACAACCTGCGTATACCGGGTGTTCCCAAATCCTAAGCAATTACTCTCTCCATCCGCTACATTTTAATATTTTTTATGTCCGATTCAAAGTTATTCATTTCTCCTATTTAATAAAAAAATACACATATGGTCCACCATTCCCCTCTAATACAATTACTCACTTTACATATAATAATAATACTCATTAATCAATGTGCAAAAAGCAAACGGATATCTTAAAACTAGACGGGGAGTACTTAAAAATAAGAGTTGACATAATGTGCCTTTAGTTCACGCCTGCACTCGTAGGTGTATAATTTTTTATTTAATAGTGTATATATATTTTTTAATAATTGTATAATTTTTTTAAATTCAATTTTTCACTAAAATAACTTACAGAAAATTTGCAAACTAAGTGTATACTACTCCCTCCGTCCGCTTCTAACGTATCCATTTTACTATTTTTGGGCGTCCTCTTCAAATGTATTCATTTCCCCCTATTTATTAAAAAAATACATAATATGACTCACCACTTCTATCTAATACAGCTACACACTTTACATATTATAATAATAATAATAATAATAATAATAATAATATTCTTTAATCCACGTGCAAAAAGCAAATGGACACCTTAGAACCGGACGGAGGGAGTATTTTTATTCATTAATGTATAGTAGTATATTTTAATTTACTAGTATTTCGACCCGTGCGATGCACGGGATTGTGTTTATCATTATATATATATATTTTAAATTTTATACTAATTATTTAAAGACGGATAAAGTTTTAGGAGCTTATTTCGAAGTTGTATAGTCGTGAAGATTTGTTGATTAACTAAATTTGAAGATTAATTGTATATTATGAATTAAATTTTATTTTCTTTGAATATTTGCTTATTTTACCCTTAAGACATTGAGTTTTGGGAACGAAACTATTCATATTTGTTGATTTGTAATCCAAAATCTCACAAAACGCACTCAATTTGTGAATAAAAGTGGGGTTCTTTTTTTAAAAAATTTGGTGTGTTTTGCAACAATACTTCAAAGTAGTGGTCTTTTTTGCAATTTCTAAAAGGTTGGGATTAATTTGCAATTAAAGTAAATTTTTTGTTTTTTTTTGTTTGGAATTAACAACATTTAAATATCTCCATGGGGCACACACCCACTACACATTAAAATATTATTTTCTTTAACCTCAATATACTCATTAAATATTATTTTCCATAATTCTCGTGCAAAAAGTAAACATAAACATTTATATAGGATGGAGGGAGTATTTAACTATTTATTTATTACCCGAAAATACGACATTAGTTATCAATTTTACTCTCATAACTTCTTAAATTTTCATTATTAGTTTTTTAAAAAACAACATTAATTATCAACTTCGATCGACTCTTTGTTTTTCTGTTCAAGAACTTTTTTACTTTCTTAGTTATCAAGTTTACTCTCAAAACTTCTTAAATTTCCAGTTTTTACTCCATGACAAAGAAAGAACTTATAAAACCGCGTAATTATGATATTAAGGGAATGTTGTCATACATGAATAACATCCTAAATACAAATTCCTACCCAACACGTTAAGTTAGAACAAAAACATTTGAAGAGGAAGAATTTAGAACATAAAATGTAATTTTTGAGCGTAATGATTAACATGCTGTAACCTAAAACTTTGGGGCAGGGACTATAGAAGAATTTATAATTGAAATTCTCCATGTTTTGTCAAGGGTCCGTGTGCTGGGGGAAAACTTGAGAGGAAGAAACTTACAGCGTGAGGATAAAAATCCAATTAAATATAAGACATATATTGCGGTCCACATTAAGAATGCCATGTAAGATTAACATTACAGTAGGGTATACTGCTAATTGATTCACACCTTCACGCATTTATTGTCATCTTAAATAACAAATTTTTTGTTATATAAATTTTTCTAAAAATGAAAAAATAAAATAATGATTACTGCTCACACTATATATAAGTACTCTATATTTTTTATATTTTATAACATGTTGAAATTAAATTTAGTTCCAAACTTTTATGCATTTCTTAATTAGTTAAATGGTTCACTTAAAAAAAATTAAAAATTCTCAAACAATGCACAACATAAATTAAAGTACAGTTCAGTAGAAACAATTAAAAGTTTTGCAATGTTGGGAAAACAATGTAGAACTGGAAAATGTTTGCAAACATTTTTGAGAACTCAAATCATGCACATCAAATCACAAATTGTGGTAGTAAATAAATAAAATTATTTATTCTCCAAAAAAGGAAAAGCAGGACCACAACAACAAATATATACACAATCAACACTAATTCGACAATTCATTAATCAGGAATAAATTCAAACGCACAGAGAGATAAAGGAGAGAGATATATGAAAAAGATGAAGAAAGAGATTATCGCTCATGTATATTAAATTTTGATTCCACAAATTATGTTGATTTCTTTCCTGATTAGGTTGAACAATCTCCAATTGGGCTGCAAAAAAAATAATCTTGAAATAAAAGTTGAATAGCAAAATAATGGAAAGAGAGAAAATAGCCAATTAAGACATCGAAGAAAAAAATAACAACAAAGTAAGGAATCTGAAATGTCGTTCAAGGACATAAAATTGGATCTCAGAGATTATAACAGGCTTCTCCCAGATTGTCAATTAAGCTTGAATTGGGCTACACAAAAATATTAAATAAATAAAATTTAAGACATTGCAAATATCATTGACGACAAAGTTACAAATGATATAAAATCTCAACATGGAATGAAGTCGCCGGCTTCGATAAATGATATCTAGAAGAAAGGGAGGGTTGGGACAAAAAAATAACAGATATGGAGGCAATCTACAGTTCGAAGAATTACACGCCATGGAAGAAGAGTGTTGCTTGGATACCAAACGGGAGAACCGGGTCCCCAATTCAAATCATGAAGAAAAGAGGAATTCGCCGTGAGGAATAATGAAAGTATGAGAACGTCGAGATGCAGATAATCTAAGAGAGAAGGGATTAAACCCTTTATGTGTCACCGGCAGGTATAATTGAAAGGATGTGAACGGCGGACGGTGTTAGTGAAACCTAGAGAGAAGGGAGAAAAAAATTTCAGAGAGAGTTCGTTACCCATAACAGAAAGAATGGAATAAGAGAAGGGACATTGATAGATGCAACAATAAACTTAACCTAATTGTATAGCCTAGAGCGAAGGGATAAGAATACCTAAACAAGGACAGAAATAATATCCTTATAAATCGGTTTAGAAGCGGGAAAACAAAGTTCCCCATTAGGACTATTATATAGATATATATAGATATAGATAAATTTATAAGTTTGTGAGAGTTGGTGCACAGTACACCAAAGTGTATCGAATAATTAGCCTAAAAATAAAGATGCAAAAGAAAATATATCAAGTATTTATTTTTTATTAAAGAATTTAAATAAAATATTTTTTTAAAATAAAATATAATTGATAACTAATATAATTATTTGAGACTAAGTCTAAGCTAAGAGTTATTTTATGGTACATCCGGTATACTGGTGCACCTAGGGATTTTAAGCTATTTTTTAGGGCATGATTATTTTTATTTTTAATTTATTTTGACCTAAAGGTAATTATTAAATCATTTCTTAATCTAATTGATTATATTAACTAGGTGCACTCTAGTTCAAATCCCAAGTTAAATAGATTCAAAATAAATTAACTGGATATAACCCTAATAAAATAATTCTAAATAAATTGAGTAGGCCGCCTAGTTCAAGTCAATAATTCTAAAATAAATTAAGCAGGTTTGGTTGAAGCAATGTCAAGTTCAAATGGTCTAATTAGATAAATAAATACTCCTTAATTTACATGTTTATAAATTTTATGATAAATATATTATGGGTTAAAATGAAATTATTTCATGCTTTTTAATTAATTATTAAATTTTATTAAATAAATTATTACTTTTTCTTACAAATTATTATTTTTTATTTATACTATAAATTGTTTATAAAATAGTTTACTCTACCATTATTGTTTTTAATATTATTTTCTACTAAAATATATTATCACTCCTATTTGTATCATCAGAAAGTTTGGAAGTTTTTCTACTCTAGGTATAAAAAATTGTAAATCATCTATTATAATGGCGTTGATTCTGAATAAAACTCCTTGCAGTTATAATTTAGTTCTGGCATCTTTCCTTATAACAGAGATTATGATGTTGTATAATATAAATAATATAAAATAAAAATAAATAAATAAGACAATGAATTGTTATTTTAAAATTTATATTTTTTAAAAATAAACCTTTTTGTTTTCAGCTTTTTCTTTATTTTCAAATTTTAGTTATATGTATAATTGAATTTTAAAGAATTACACTAATAAATTTTATTTTATTTATAACATCTAATCATACAATGTTTAATGACAAAAATTTGTGTGCCCGAAAACACACCGTGCCCGTATGTTTCCGGGGACATAGGAGACTAACTCATGTTTAATTTGCATTAGTCATTTTATTTTATTTATAAAATCTAATCAATCGTATGAGATTGTTTGGTTTGGTTTATATTGGGGTTAATAATATTTTATGTATGGAGATGACTGTACTTTGATATTTTTGTGTGTATAATTGCTTTGTACTGGTGTTGGATTTGTATTAAATTGTACCTTCCTCACATTCTATATCACATTCTATTCTATATGTATATGATAGGTTTTTTTTTTTTAATAAAAAAAAAAATTAAACGGGCCTATTAGTTGAATGTAGAGGCTCAATAGATTAGAACTGAAAAAGGAAATCGATTAAAACTAATAAAAAAAATTAAGGCAATTCATTTGTTCGTTAATTTTTTATGACATTTTTAAACTTTATTAACACAAACAAATAATAATTTAAAGTAATAGTAATATATATTTAGCACTAGTCATATAATACAATGCTTAATGCCGCTAAATTAGATAAGTCCAAAGCAAGAATGACATTTTCACCATCACCCAAATAGAGCAACAGAGAGGTCCATGGAATTTGCAACGAGAAGAATCTCACACAAAGCAAGAAAGCTTCATCCTATCTATATATATGAGAAGGAAAGTGGTAGGTAAGAAGAGATGATGCATACTTAAACAACTTTTCATAACCCATATCTTTACAATATTCCCAAAAAGGGCATAGTCATTGCTTTAAGACAACGTAGGCAAAGGATATATTCACATGCAATTTATATGGATTTCTTAGGAACAGCAATGCTTGTTGCCT
Organism: Pogostemon cablin; assembly: GCA_023678885.1. NCBI lineage: Eukaryota > Viridiplantae > Streptophyta > Magnoliopsida > Lamiales > Lamiaceae > Pogostemon > Pogostemon cablin. The sequence continues at coordinate 19,439,601 of CM042959.1, read as the reverse complement.
CAAGCAACCAAATTGCATTCTCTTCTTTCTCATCTTCCTTCCACACCTTAAATCTTGATGCATATGAAGTGCTCTTGCTCCATTTTCTCATTACGGCCAGCGAGCACTTGTCAAACTCACCATCTGGCCCTCGAACGCACCATCTTTCGCTTTCCAAGTCGTCAGATAGTTCCCTGATTTCATTTTCCTCATCATCACTCATCAACTCAATCACATTGTGGTCTTGATAAGTCTTCTCTTCTGTGGCAATTAAATAACCTTCATGTTAGACTAGCAGTTTATATTTACAAAGTTAACATAAGGAATATAGTACAGAAGGATCATGGAACACGAGTCATCCAACTTACCTGATCTAATTTCCATGGATTTCTTAGGAAAAGCAATGCTTACAGCCTCGACTAGCCAAATCGCATTCTCTTCATTCTCATCTTCCTTCCATGCCTTAAATTTCGACGCATGTGAAGTGCTCTCACTCCATTTTCTCGACACATCCAATGAACACTTGTTATGAGGCTCCTCGGATGCTTCCCTGTTCTCATTTTCCTCATCATCACTGGACAACAACTCAATCACATCGATCTTTAAAGCTTTGTGCTCTTTTTTCACCTCTTGAGAGCATATTTCCTCTAACTCTTCAACCTCCACCTTAATCATTTTTAGTTGGTCAGTAGTGAGTTGGAACTGCTGCGCTCTGGTAATTGCTTTGTCCTCTTTTTTCACCTCTCGAGAGCATATTTCTTCTAACTCTTCACCCTCCACCTTAATGTTTTTTAGTTGGTCAGTAGTGAGTTTGAACTGCTTCGCTCCGGTAATTTTATTATGCCCGCATGTCTTACCTTCTGCTGCAATTGAATACAACCATGTAAGACCAGTCATTAACATTTGCATAGATTACACAAGGAACAGAGGTATATGAGTATTGAAGGGTTCATGTAACATCAATCACCTAACACACCTGATGCTTTGGAAACATAAGAATTGCATTGGACAATTGATGGTGGAGAGACATTATCGCTGTTAGTCCCATTTATAATGTCTTCAGAATTAGACTTCACTTCGCATACATCTGCAATTACTGTTTGTATATTTTCAAGCAAATTTGACTGCTCAGACGAAGCCGTTTTCAGTTGATCAGTAGTGAGTTGGAAAGCCTTTTCACTGGTAATGTTATTGTGCTTGAATTCCGCACCAGGCGAACGATCATGTTGAGGAGGTCCTGTCCATACATTGTCATGCTGAGTCCTCTCTTCTGTCAGGATATGATATTAGCCCATTTCCACCTCAGCTCAAAAGATATAAATTAGCAAACATACAACAAGTGACCAACCAAAATCATCTCTAGTTCACCAAAGTCAATCTACAGGTTAGGTCTCAGGGTTGTAATATGGATGAGACAAATCATTTACCATTTATCAGCGGATTTACCATTTATCAGCGGATAGTAGATCCATCATCCTCATGTGTGGAATACCATATATCTTACCCAATGCCATTAGGCAGCAACGACACATTTTAGCGAGGTTTTAACGAGGCACAAGCATTTGGAAAAAAGCAACTAAAAGCGAGTCACTTATCTCATTGTATATTTGCCAGCATTGATGTCATTTATTACAGGTACAAGCACCATAAAAACACGTCCATTGATTTGTTTTCACTAGATAATTGTAAGTTTAGAACCGCTAAATTCAAAATAGACAAATATCAAAAAAGCACATAACTACACATCAATGAAACATACAATATTAAAGACTCATATTAAAGAAAGATTACCAAGATGTTATATTGTCTGTCATACTACATATACCGTACCTGATTCTTTATCAACCTTCGATCCTGCATTGGGAACAAAGAAATTACATAGGTTGATTGATTGTGGAGATCTTTTATCACTGTTCATGTCACTTGTAATGTCTTCAGAAGTGGAATTGTTCTCACATATATCTGAAATCACTTTTGGAGCATTTTCAAGCAATTTTGATTGCTCTAATGGAGTTTGTAGTCTCTTTTTCTTCTCTATGTACTCAAAGAGTGTATAAACAATCTAGTTAAGGACACAAACTAGAAAGCAAAAATTTATTATTCATTTTGAGGATTCTAAGGAAAAAAACAAAAATGGATTTGAAATACATCCAGAATGCTGCATATTTATTTATCCAATTATGCAACTTTAGATAGGAGTTACATTGCAGATGTGAGCCCATAACATAATTTGGTGTAGCAATTAAATCAATTCAAAAATGAAAGAAGAAATGTAGCTCTAGTCTCCCACAAAATAGTAACTTATAAAAGGATATTCGCGTCTCCATCCTTTTTCATTGGCTCGATCGATGAGGTTTTGCAATAACACTAGCTCTTCATTGATCCACTGCAAAAGGTTGGAGAATGATTCTAAGATTTTTAAATAACTTTACTGGATGACCATGTACCAACTTGGAAAGAAATTATAGTGAACCCTTTCAGCCTAGAAAACATCATTAAGATAAGACTGATAGTATAACTCATATTGCAAGATATAAACAAACTCATACTGTCATACATGCTTTGTAATATCCTCGTGAAGAATTTTGGCCTTCTGTTGAAGAAACCCCTGAAAAATAAGGAAATAATGCATGAATTAGCCCACCTCAGCACAAGAATAAACAAACAATCTACTATTTTTTGTAGGATGTAGCCATGTACCACATATATCATTGTTCTCATTCGTAGTCACAAATATGAAGAGGACTAACAGAATCATTTTACTGAGAAAAAAACAAAATATAAACTGAATTTCTAGGTAAAATCAAAGACACCAATAATCCATTACAGGAATGCATATGGATGCGGGAAGAAGAATGACCATAGTTGATAGTATATAACATAGAATGAGTATCATCACTAAAGTATTTAGTGTAAGAAGCTCTCCGATTTAGTGTGCCCAAAACAAATTGCCTCAAAACTTTTTGAAGATTTAATTACCTACAATCTTGCACATAGAATTATATGGAACACAACAAATTTACCAACATACTGCTAGAGAAACCACTCCTAAAGTAGCACTCACCACTGTAGGCCTCTTGAGCACATAGAATTATATGGAACACAACAAATTTACCAACATACTGCTAGAGAAACCACTCCTAAAGTAGCACTCACCACTGTAGGCCTCTTGAGCTGACCAGTCACCATTTTTTGTCTCAATTTCTTCACATTCTTCCTGTAGCAAGTGGATATCAAATGCCATATTTTCCTAAATTAAATGCTATATTTTTCAGAATACATCGTGGGTGAGGAACCTTAAACTATTAAATACTTCCAAAGCTCTTTTAGGATTTTTCCTGAAAAATATTGACAATTTGACATTTTAGATGATATATAATACCCAGGAATCCCAAAAGAACATGGCAATCAAAATGTGCATCTATTATATACAACATTCGATTGCAATTAATCTAGCTTGAGGTTGGCCTTTTCTTGATATCCATATCAATTTTAAGGTTTGCAGAAAATATAATCGTTGCTAATAAAAGGTTTTCATTGATGTGTAAAATTTTCATGGCTGGTGAAATTTGTTATACAGAGCTTGAAATTTAAAGAATGATTGTAATTAGTTAACTTAAGATATCTGTAAATAGAAAGAAACTAAAGGATAGCTTCCATAAACTTTTTAGTTGTTGTAATCATTTAATAGCTACAATATGATTATTTTTGCAGTTACCTTCCTTATTTGATGTTACAAAAAATCCGTGGATAAAAAGTGGAGGATAAATTAGCCATTTGCAATCAGATAACTGCTACAAAAGGGTAAGAAATCAAAGACAACATGACTACCTCTGAAAAATCACCATCTGACAGCAGATTTAAGGAAATTTCCGTAGGCATAGTTGAAAACAGAAGGAAGATCTCCGTTTGGTTTTCACATGTTGAAACTCTTTTTACACCTGATAATAAATTTAAAACAATATTTGTAAGAATTCAGTAATTTTTAAGGTAAACACTTACCACCAAGGATCCATGTTTGAGACGTCATTAACTCTCAGGTCATACAACCCATTATGTGATTCAAGACTAATTATAAAATATCATAATGAAAGAAAAATCATTATTATTTTTAGCAGATGAAGAAGGATGTTGGTTTTGAAATATAAAATGTTTTTCAACATATAATGATAGAAGTCTTACAAGATGGTATGTTGTGAAATTCAAGAAAAATCTATAAAGCTGTCTCCAAAATTTGCAAGCTTTCAGTCTCTTTAATTTTTATTTATTTTCATCATGTAGTTCAAATGTAGAACCTTAATTTAAAGTTCTATTCAGAAAGGCAACCAGAGATTCATGTCTAATTTAAAAAGAAGCCACCACACAACATATTTAGAATATATGGCAATAGCTGATCTAGAAACACTTAATACACTGAATGTATTTGAAGACTAACCTTCAACTTGCTTGAGTTGATGAGAGTTTCTTGAACTATAATCATGTGGATCAGATTTAACTCGAACAAAACACCCAATCACCTTTTCTCCAAAAGTTTGGGGTTGTTTAAGCAGTTCACGTAGCAAACTTCTTTTCAAGTAAACAAGTTTAATATTTTTAACTATAATGGATGCAAGACTACTTGGATGCACATTATCTTCCAAATCCATTTTCAAGGATTCATCACCCATATCCAACTTTCTTTGCTTTCTCCGTACATTTGGAGTACCTGAATTTTCTTCTTCTGAACTACAGTCCAGCTCATCTTCTTCTGATTCATCCTGGTACTCAGCAAAATGGGGCTCTAAAAGCTCAGATATTCTATTTCTACTTATCGTTCTTTTCCGGAAAAGTGACTGTATCAGTGCATCACACATTATCATTTTCCTCTTCTCTGGATTCAATAGTTTATTTTCTTTCACATACTCATTTATAATGGAAGTTACATCATGCAGCATTAATTTTTCTTTAGGGTTTTTACCCACTGAAATGAGGAACTCAGTAAGGGCTCTTGAAGCCCAGCCAATAAACTCACATTTGTTGGATTTTGTGGGTGTTTGAGCAGACTTCTCTCTCTTAGATCTATTTCCCTTTCTCTTTCCTTTGCATTTCTTCTTATCCTCAGTACCATCATAATCAGATATCTGGTCTTCTTCTTCTTCTTCTTCTTGTTCTTCGTATTCTTCCAAACCAGAGCCAGATTGAACCTCCTCTCTCTTTTTCTGCCGCTTTTCTGCATCATGCAGATCCCTTAACTCAAATCCTTGCTCTTCCTTCTTGTTATAATAATAATCCACAAATAAACACTCTACTGTCTCCACATCTGTAAAATCTACCTTAACCTGCAAATAAATAAGGATCAAAGAGTACTCATATTTCTTTCAAAATTCAGAAAACAGCCTCCAACTCAAGCTATATTTCTCAGGAAAACTCAATAAATCTAAGTGTTAAAAACTTCAGAGAAGTTTGAGTACTCCAACTGAGTTAAGAGGATTGATCAGTTGCATCATGCATGATCCATATGATCAGTTGCACACATATACAAGGCATGGTAGAAGTTACACACTTGTGTAGTGGAAAGTATGGATGCAAATTGAAGGATGTGTAAACACAATGCCTCGCCTAGTCAACATCATGATTTTCAGGTGTAACAACAATATGTAATAAAAAGATTAAACAAAATGAAGATTTGACTGTATTTGGACATTAGAAACTAAATAATCATATCAGCTTGCCATTGCCCTATTCAGAGTCAAAGAGCGTTGCAGGGTATTATGCATACCAACTTTTGGGACTAAATGGCTAATTCAGCCATCATTGGTCCAATTCAAGTGTACAATAGGAACTCTACAACATATAATCATCTTGGACTAGTGTTGAATCTTGGACTAGTGTTGAAACCTAAAAGTTAAAGTTTAGACTATGGTAAAGACCACATTTATCAATATCCAAATTAACCACAACAAAAGATAAAACTATGGTAGAGACCATATCTTTTAACTGAGTCAAAGATTAAGGTTATTTATTGAAGAAAAAGAAAATAAGGGATGACAAATCCCTTGCACAAAGTACAAGCAAAAGCTATAGCTCATGATACCAATTCAAACTAAATTTGGAATATGAAAATTTTCGTACTTCTATGAACTTAAACAAAATGAGCAACTTTATATTTTAAGTTAAAGATGCATGACATAACCAAGAAAAATCCATACCCCTTCAGAGTCGTAATCCTTGTTTTCTTCGATAAGTAATGCAACTTTTAGGCAAAATCCGCAGAATCCATATTTCCCTTTAATTTTGAAAAAATTTGCAGTAGGAAGGCAGCGACGGCACACAGCACTTGTGCAGGTATAACAATAAAGGCAGGAAGATCTATGACAAAGTAAGCAAGAATGCAGATCTGAAAAGTATTAAGTTACTCTCATTCAGTCCAAGTTATTGTTTTCCGAATGAAAAATAAGATTAATGAACAGAAAGATATGATAATGTAATCTTTGACAGACTATACTACAAAAAAGAGATAAGAGATACAACCATGCAGCCTGATATTTAGAAGATTGATATTAAAGAATAGATGGTCATATCATGATTAAGTTTGTGGGAGAGAGTGCTCATGCATCCATGATAAATGCATTTGGTATATGACACACAGAAATATTGAAATTGCGACCATCTCCAACAGTAGAAACCATGGAAACCTAAGGTACACTTTTCAAGTATACATCCAACACTAGAAACAAGCCTGATGTTTAATAAGATCACTAATAGTTAAATATATGTCTGACACTAAGGATGTTTATTAATTGGTGAAAGAATAATTTATTACAAAGTATCACTACTTAAGATTTAGGTTAACTGTCAAGTCATTAATAATTAATTATTCATTGATTTACCAGAATCACTATACATTTTGAATCAAGATATGTTTTAATGATACACTGTTTATTCATTTTTGTTACATAGCAACTACTTTCTATGTTTCTTATACCGTTATAATATAATTCATTTAGATTTACACAACTTTTCAATGTTATTTAAATATATATGTGTTACACTATATTTATGGTTAGATCCTAAGCATCATTCGCTTTAATCTTCTTGACTTTCTATGTACATATCATATCACGTGTATAAAAGACATCTCAGTGTCCATAGTTCAAGCAAATTCATTATGATGCATGCATATAAGCTCCCCAATTTATTCTGCAGCATCACATGTGTTTACTTACTGCACTCCCAGTAGTCGTCACTTTGTAAAAATGAATCGTCCTTCCCCACACACGAAGGATGAAAACATTTTAAGCATTCCCTGGAAGCAGAACACTATGCAGTAAGTATGAGATTTTGCCTCCAATGGCACTTTGTTGCAATGTTCTATAAACTCAACAAAATGTGTCAAAACAACAAGCATCAACAAGATCATTTAATGTCAATTCAAGTTATGGTGGACCATTCTCATGCCACCTACATATATTGCAACTAAGATATCAAAACCCCACAAAAAATAGATCAAGCACACATTCATACGTCGCAGCATAGTATTCGAAAGCTTGGTTGCTCATTATTAGTCCTACCGTTCTTAAGAGCTCATAATCTTCCTAATAATTCTCCTATTAACTTTGAGATGTTCTCTCTCTCTCGAGTCACGCATGAAAACAAACAGAAGATATAACCAATTTCAGAGCAAAATGCATTAAACTGGAGAAAACCTTCACTTTCTTTAACTTGTATCAAATCACAAAATGTGGGTTAAGAAGCATACTTATTATCACATATCCGAAGATCTCCACCGTCTTTGCAAACTAAGCAATAGCTTTCAGCCTGTGCTTCCTTGTCAATCTCCATCTCCTTCTTCTCTTTTTGTTTCATAACTCAAGCTCCCAACTCTTCAAAACCCCCCTTCTGCTAAAAAGTAAAAAGAACAGAAAATGTTGAGCGAATACGACGAAATTTAACGCAAATTTTTTTCAAGAATCGAGATTAATCATAAAAGATCAGGAAACAGAAACGTGGGCTGAAATTCTTTTGTAAAGAAAAGAATTAAAATCAAGAGAAAAAAAAAACAGAGAGAAGGTGGAGGAAATATGGTGACCTGGGTGAATGAAAAGCAGCCAAGTAATCTGCTTCAATGAGCGAATAATGCTGCAAAGTGTGTCCACTTTAGGGGAAGAAACGAAAGAAATGCAGAGTTGGGAAGAGAGAGAGAGAATGAATGCAGAAGGAATGAGTGTGAAGCTGGCGAATCATGTTCATGGCAGAGTTAATGCAGGAGAGGAGAGGAGGGGTACATTTCCGTGTCATGTCATTGGTGGGATAAAGTAATTACATAAGCTTTAAGAATTGTGAGAGTGAATAGAGTCTACACTAGTTAGCTTAATTAATCATGTATTGCCACCACCTTGGCATTTTACCATTTACATTTACATCTTCTATATTAATAGTGAAGTGATTTTTATTTTTTAGTAGAAATAGGATGGTTTGGATTTAGTAAATTCAATTTTATATTTATTTTTTAGGAATTTAAATAAGATAGATTTTAATTTTAAGTCAATGTGGGTAAGATAGTAAAATGTGATATGGGGTAAAAATTATGTGGATAGAATAAAGAATAAATTACATAATCCTAAATTTAAAAGGAAAAGTTGAAAAAAAATAATAATAAAAATTCTAAGAGCAACTCTATAATTTGTAAAGCTTTTCATGTAAAAAAGGAAGAGAGTTTAAAATATAGAAAGACATATTTTTAATATCCTCCCAAGCTCTTTTTATATTTACTTTATAAAAATCCCAATATTTATTTATTATGTTTTTATTTTTCTTTATTTTATATTGTCTCTTTTAAGTTATTATTAGTATTATTATATTATAAATATGAAATACTTCCTCCGTCCAATTTCAGATGACACACTTTCCATTTTAGGTTGTCCCTTAAAAGTTTGTACATTTTCAAAAAAAACAAAAAGTAAAAAACAACCATCATTCCTCATGCACTTTAATTATAAAAATTTCATCTCTACCTAACATACTTTATCATTTATTTATTACCAAAAATACAATTGTACCCCTCAAAGTTATCACTTTCTTAATATTCGTGCCGAAATTAGGGGTGCAATCTTTTGTGGGACGGGGGAGCAATAAATATTTAAGTGAAACTCTTAAGAATAAATAATGTTGGAAATATTGAAATATTATACTCTCATGTCCTAAATAAATTGACACACTTGAGTTTCCTTTTTAACTTGTATTATAAAAATTGACACTTTTTTTTTCTAGTATATGGAACCCACAAAATAATTAATTAATATATTTATATGGGGTCTACACACATAATACACATCATTAATATAAATACGCACTATAAATTAAAATATTATATTTTCAACTCAATATGCATTAAATTATTATATTTCTTAATCTATATAAAAAAAGTTGTTAATATTTTAGAACAGGGGAAGTATGGGACAATAAGGATGTAGCTTATAAGTGAGTGAAGGCCGTCGGTTCGGTGTCTTAGCCATTCTCGACCTTCCTTCCACTTCAAGCCAACGAACTGTGGTGTTTAAGCGAGTGCCGCGCAAGACTTCAAGTTCAGTTTCATCGTAAGAAAAGAAAGCAAAAGCGATTCCTTGCTTGTGGAGTGACTTCTTGGATTGAGGGAGTACAGAACTATCCGATTACTACAGGGATGAGCCTAATCCTGAATATGAACCATAAAAGAAAATACATATGAAACCGATCACAAGAATACCAGTTACAGTACCTATTATCCAAAGAGGAATCCTTCCAGTAGTATCGGCCATTTACTCCGTGTCCCTCCAAGACATTCTCATTTCGCGGGCACGTCCAACTCCAGCCCCGTCGGGAATGGAGGATTCTAAACCTTTCTATTTCTAATGTAAAACCTGCAAACAACTCCTTCTCTTCCTTAGTGGCACAAGCCCTTTTGCTTGAAGCTCTAGCCCTTAATGAAGGGGTAAGCCCGATGGATAAAGCGTAAACAGCTCTTTTGCGAGAGCTGTAGTACCCCTTTTTCGTTCAATCGACAACGATGTTGGATGAGACAACCGACCTTTTTGTCAGCCGTTCGCCAGAAGATAGAAGCGCAGTAAGAAGGCAAGTAATCGATTTTTTGCGCTATGTAAAACCTGACTAAACTTAGCAAGCCAAATTCCCTTCTGAGAAGCCGACTTCAACGGAAGTTTTTTCGCAAGGGGGGAAAGCATACTTCCTTATGATGGACGAATATCGGCTCTTCGTCTTAGGGCTCAATTCTTTCCTAGGGATTTATGGATAAATGCAAGACCTCTCTCACAGCTGAGAACAGGGGATTCGTCGATAAGAAAGCAGATAGAGTAGAGCAGCTCATTTTATTCCGTTCCGATTTTGCCTTAAGCCTTTAAAACCTGTTCGTCTTGCAGAGTAGAGAACTGATTAGCCAAAGGGACTGAAGTGGCCGGCATAGAGGAAACCGTAGCCTTAGGAGGTTGAACCGTAGCAGGATTGACCTTGACACCGTCTGAACAGACATCTTCCTCTTCTGATTCAATAGCACAATAGGAGCGCATTCTTACAGTCCCTTTATTGTATTGGCTTCAAAAGTGCTCGAAGAGAATTTGTTTTGGAGAGCCAAAATCATATACTCCCTTTGTTTCGTTTTAATGATTATGCTTCCTTTGTGAGCGTGATCATATATTAAAAAATAAAAAGTACTCCCATTATCATTAGCACACAAGTGATGTATGTAAAATAAATTTAATATCCTCGATCCCAAAATACTCATTTACTTTATACATATTAATTAATGAGTAGTATTATTTTATATGTAATGAGTAGTTGTATAAGTGAGGTGTGTGAATCTCATATGTTAGTTGTATTAATGTGCGAGTCTCATATATCTAAAGAGGAATATAAAATTCTTTGGGACGAACGCAATAAAATAAAAATAAAAAAAATTAAAACCTTATTGGCTGGTGAATGAATGGAGTATAAAAAAAATTTATAAGGCATAAAAAATAATATGCATATGTCTATGAATTTTGAGCATAAAAAATAATATGCATATATCTATGAATATAATTTTGAACAAATATATTTGATGGGTTTGTATACCCTACCGTCCTACGGATAGTATAATCGGATACGAGAATGATACTAGAAAGTGTTCTTCTATTTCATTGCGTAATTCAATTCTTACAACGAATTGTAATTTATTTATTAAATAGCAATAGACAAACTAAATCAATTAAGACAAAGTCTCTTGTGAGAACATTGGTGAAACGTGTTAAAGTATACTTATTATATAAATAAAATATGTTTAATGGTTGTTAAAACATATTTTGTAAAGTATGATGGATGATGAATTAAAGTATGATTTTAGGATGTTATAATATGATTCATTATTGACATACTTTAACTACAAATAAGCATACTTTACCAATATGATAAGCATACTTTAATAATGAGTCAACCAATTTCACAACCGTCTCACAAAAAATCTGTCTCATGAGAGAGTCTCTCATCAATTAATTAAGAAAAGAGGTATTAGCAAAAATGTCATTTTAATAATTTATTTTGGAAAATGACACCCATTATAATTTTATCGTAAAAATATCATTTTTTAAAATTTTGAATATAATTAACCCTAATCTGCGATTTCTTGTGCGACTACACCTTTTATTTGCTAACATATATGATTATTGTACGTGACTAAATATGCGACTATCTATTAATTATATATGAAAAGGGAAAAAAAATAAAAAATGACATTTTTTTCAAAACAAATTTATATTAAATGAAATTTATCAAAGAGTGAGGCTCCCGTGCACTCGGGCGCACAGAGCACATTCCGTGCGCCTTTGCAATTTTCTCGTGCCCTTTGCAATTTAAACTCCTAGCAATACATAGGTTTAAATAGAATATAGATGGGGAGTGTTGTGTTCACATGGGACACGAAGTATCCTTTAGAAGCAAATCTAAAATAACAATTTAAATATAATAGAAATAAATTGATATTATAGTAATTGATATTGTAGTCCTGAAGAATTTTAGTCCTAAAGAAACGTGAAAAGTATTGGCATCCCTAAATCGGAGTTCGTTGGTAGCCGGAAGGAGGGAGGGAGGACGACGACGTAGCGCCCAATAGTTCGTCCTATTATTAATCATTCACCAACCTTGCATGCCCTAATGGCAAATTTACCCCAATGATTCACGCAAAACCCCATTTCTTGTTTTCTCCCACATGTTTTATCGGAGACTGACGCCCAATTTTCCATTGGTAATTTCTTCTGACTTTCTGCTAATTGGTTTTTTCTGGATCCACTAATATTGATTTGATTTCACTGTCCAACTGATAAGAGCGCATAGTTTGTATATGTCGATTTGTGAGGCTGATTTCACAGTGTATCTGATTGCAAAAGAATTCGTGTCGCTGGTTTTGCCCTGTTAATTTTTCTTTCAATTAATTTAAACTAGGATTGGATTCGAATTTCTTGACCGATGGATTCGGTTTAATTTCTTGTTTGCAATTGCCCTTTTGCGTATGAACTATTATGCAATGTAAAATCTACTATGCTGTAATGAGTACAACTGTGCAAGGGGTTTGAAATTCTGCAGGGTGTGTCTATTTCTTATAGAAGGAATAGCAGTAATTTCCTAAATCCTTCATGTGATAATTAATGTGGTTATGATAGTTTTGATATGGTGTAAAGCTTATCTCCTAACATGGGATCGATTTTATTTACTAGTTGATATAACCATTTTCTCTCAATAATTAATCGAAGGATGTGCCTTGGGAGTAAGATCTTTTGATGCCTTGAAATTGATTCCTTGTGTTGTGTTGATATTTAACAGATTTGATGCTTGTCATTAAGCTGTGGTGAGATTGTACAGAAGGAGCTTTTTTTTTTAATAAAGTCGGCGTTGTAAAGGTGTTTCAAGGATTCGAAAAAGAAAGGGTATACGAATCTTTGGGTAATGGATTGGTTAGAAAAAGATTTATGCATAAAATGCAATGAAGGTGGAAATCTGTTGGTTTGCAGTGAAAATGGTTGTCCTTTAGCTGTTCATGAAGGTTGTATGGGCTGTCCAGCTAGGTATGATGATGCGGGTCAGTTCCATTGCCCCTATTGTTTCTACAAACAATCCGTTGCAGAATCACGCAGAGCAAGGGAGTATGTCCTGGCAAAAAAGAAAGCTTTGTTACTTTTTCTGGATGAAAAAATGTTGGGCAATAGGAAACATATAGAGATAAACATTAGAGATGGAAATAATGGGTCACATAGTAGTGAAGCAAGTGGAAAAAAATTGGCATGTATAGATGGTATAAGTAACTCGAATGGTGATGCCATTCCTGATCAACGTATGCAACTTGATGAGGAACAAAGCAACGACATTGCTGAAGAAGAAAAGGTTCATGTAGCGGAATCAGAAGGTTCTGCTGGCTCCAAAGGTCGAAATCTTTCACCGAAGTTGCATGAAGAACGAAGCATTAGCTATGAAGGAGATGAAGAAGAAGAAAAGAATCAGGAAGAGAAACAGAAACCAAACATCAGCAATGAAGAAGAAGAAAAGAATCCGGAAGAGAAACAGAAACAAAACATCAGCAATGAAGATGAAAATTCGTATCAGAAGAAATTAGAAGGTTCAGCTTGCTGCAAAGGACGATGCCCTTCACCTAAGTTGTCTGAGGGACAGAGCATTACCAATGAAGACGAAGAAAACCAGAAAGAGAAACAAGACATTAGTAATGAAGAACAAAAAAGGTATCAGGAAGAGGAACTGAGCATTAGCAGTGAAGAAGGACAAAAGAACAGGGAAGTGAAGCATGCATCCTCTTCAACTTCCAGTACTCAAGTTTCTTCTGCTATGATGAATAAACGGCTTGATAAGAATCAGTATAAACCTCCAACTTTGAGATCTTCATTCAAGTCATCTTCTCCTCTGAAAGCCCAAAAAAAGTCAAATAAAGTAATCCGATCATCCAAAAGGCTGAAACAATCTAAAAGGTCCCCATTCAAACTGTAAGTGTTTTTAACATACTGAGTAATGTTCGAATTATTGAATATTGATAGGCATAACATCTCTTGCAGACCTATTGATGTGTTTGGCAGTCCGAAACGCAGGAGATTAATGTGGAGTGATAAAGAAGAAGATTGTCTCAGGGTAAATGTTCTGGAATTGATTCTCATTTACTATTTGGCAATCAAGTTGTCTGATCATTTTGTAAATTCTACAGACAACACTTCGCAATCCTATCTCTATTTACACATGTAATCTCAGTTTTACAACAATGCAAGTGACTCTTCTTATCATTGGTATGCATTTCGTCTTATAAGATAGTGTGAAGTTCATTATGCATTAATGCATGTCATTGCATCCCATATTTCATACAAATGCCTGTACTTCATCACAATATATGCTGTGATCTGACTCCAATTATCCTGTACTTCATCACAATATATGCTGTGATCTGACTCCAATTATCCGAAATGGAATGCTCTGTCTAAAACATCATTAGCTAATTTTCTATAATACGTTGCTGCTGCAGGCAGGAGTAGAGATGTATTCCAAAGATGTAATAAATATTCCTTGGAGGAAAATCTTACAATTTGGTAGGGATGTGTTCGATGAAACTCGCACTCCTAGTGATCTCAAGGATAAATGGAGGAACATGTCAAAGGAATAGAAAGTATTGCAACAACTTTATGCTTTCGTAGTGTTCCAACTTTGGCCCTTGAAAACCATGGCGTGTGTGGATGTTCATCAAGGGAGGGATGTAATTACGAGGATCTTCAAACCCCTCTTGTGCATTACTACTACTTCTGCAGTTATGTTTTTGACTATATAATCAGTCCATTCTACTGGTTCGGTTTTGTCTTAGAAATCCTGTCTGTCTACTTTGATTAGATTAGCTCAAGCATTAATGCAAACGAGTGAGTTTCTTAATTTGTCTGGATATATTGATCATAAAAATCGGGTTGATCCATTTAATTTTTTTTAGTTGATGTCCATAAATTCTATTAATCCTCAATCTAATCCTGTCTGTCTACTTTGTACATTTTTTTATTTTCTATTTATTCTCTCTTTCTACTCTCATTCTTTTTTTCACATAAATTAATATTCTCTAAAATGTATCATCACAAATTTAAAATATATTCTTTGAGTCAATTTTTTTTTTTCATTTTGGTGTCTTACCTAAATAGTCATTTCATATTTTAAACACATGGAATCAATATACACCAACTAATACAATTAAAATATGGGGTTCATACTCTACCATCAACTACTCACTACATATTAAATAATAATGTCCCTTAAGTCACATGAAAAAAACAACATTCCCACTAATGCAACTACTTACTACATATTAAATAATAATACTCCTTAAGTCACATGTAAAAAACAAAAATATTAAATAATAATACTCCTTAAGTCACATGTAAAAAACAAAAGACCCTCGATCCACATTAATACAACTACTCACTACACATTAAATAATAATACCCATTAATCCACCTGAAAAAACAAAAGACATTAAATAATAATACCCCTTAATCCACCTGAAAAAACAAAAGACACTCTTTGAATGAAGGCATTATAGTACAAAAAATTCAAAACGCATATAGATTATCATTATATTATTTTTAAATCTCAAATAAATATTTCCTTAAGGTAAAGAATAAGTAATGAACAACTAACACTATGTTGATTTTCGATTTTAAAGGTGGATTTTGGTTTTCAAAATTCTCACAAGTTTTAAAAATCAACACTACAAATATGTATAAACTCTATTAATCTTTAACACAAAGAATAAGTAATGAACAACTAACGCTATGTTGATTTTCGATTTTAAATGTGGATTTTGGTTTTCAAAATTCTCACAAGTTTTAAAATTCAACACTACAAATATGTATAAACTCTATTAATCTTTAACACACGCATCTTGCATGCATGCTCTTTTTAATTAATACTCTTTTGTACATATTTTTTCACGAATTAATTTAATTGATATAAAGTTAAAATTCAATACACTAAACCCTAAGGCTGTGTTTGGATGAATGAATTTGAGGAAGGATTTATAAATTCATCCCTCAAATCCATCCATCATGTTTGGATGAAATCAACGGATTTATAAATCCAAAATTTTAAATCAATGGATTTCAAATCATGGATTTGATTTTGAATTTTTTTAGTTGTTTTTGAATGGATTTCAAATCTTTACTCAAATCGTGTCATTTGAAATCCTTCCGTTGTTGTGTAATTTATTATATTAATTAATATATAAAAATAGTATATATATATATATATATTTCAAACTCTACCATCCAGCCTACACCTACCCCACACCCCATCCATAAAAAAAATTTATAAAATTTTAAATTTTTAATATTTGAATAATAAAAATATTACCACCCACCCCCTACCCACCCCACCCCCCACCAACACCATCCCCAAAGCCAATTTTTTTTTTATAAAATTTTAAATTTAATATTTGAATAATAAAAATATTACCACCCAATCCTACCCCTATCCACCCATCCCCACCCCCAAGCCAAAATTTTTTTTATAAAATTTTAGATTTGAATATTTAAATAATAAAAATATTAACACCTAACCTACCCCTGCCAATACCCCCAACTCCAAAAAATTTTTTTTTTTTATAAAAGTTTAGATTTTAATATTTAAATAATGAAATTATTACCATCCAAGCCCAACCCACCCGTATCGAACCGAAATAAGATCTCAGATTTAGGGGTGTCAATTTTACCCGCGGGTTCGGGTACCCGGCGGGTAATACCCGATCGGGTAAGGGTATGGTAGAGTATAATCGGGTATCGCGTAGGGTATTACCCGTATCCGTTTAAAATGTTAAGGGTAGGGGTAGGGTATGGTTTTTATAAAATATCCGTCTACCCTACCCGATTACCCTACCCGTTTACCCGTGTATATATATATATATATATATATATATATATATATATATATATATATATATATATATATATATATATATATATATATTTATTTATTTATTTATACTTATTATTATTATAATGATAGTTATTAAAATATGTCCTTTAATATTTATATATGTATTTTTTTTAGGATGAATATGTTGACAATTAAATTTGAGATTATGGAACTATGAAGATCTTTGTTACATTTGAAGTTATCAAATCTGTGTAAACTTGAAGCCATGCAACAGTTGAAGATGATTTTATAAACATTGCTTGATTAGTTTGATTAGTTTTTATCGTGCTACTTGGGTTTTTTTAATGCTATTAGTATAACTTGAAGCCTTATTTTGTATTTTGATTCATGATTCTTGTGTGGTTAAGAGTGATGATTTATTTATATATTGGACATTTGTATTTATTTGAGGCGAATAAGATAAAGAAAAGTATCGGCATCATAGGGATAAATGAGAATAGTAAGATAATTAGGGTGGTCATTTTAAAATAGGTGGATATCCGTTTACCCGGTGGATATTCGTTTATCCGATGGATAATACCCGTACCCTACCCGATGATACATTTGAGGGTAATAGGGTAGGGTATGGATGAAGGAAATAGATGTAGGGTAGGGTATGGATTTGGCATACCCGTACCATACCATACCCTACCCGTTTACACCCCTACTCAGATTGAGATCTTGATACACGGATTTCCCATAATAATAAATAGAGCCCCTGCACACCCCACCCCACCACTCCCCCAAAAAAAATTTAAAAATAAAAATTTAGATTTTATTTTTTAAATATTAAAATCTAAATTTTTTTTAAAAAAAAATTTGGTGGGTGGGGGATAGTGGGTGGGGGTGGGTGTGGGTGGATGGATAGAGGGGTATGATTGAGCGGTAATATTTTATTATTTAAATATTAAAAAGTAAAGTTTTATATAATTTTTTTTGGGTGGGGAGTGGTGGGTGGAATGGGGGTGGGGGTGGGTAGGGATAGGGTTGGGTGGTAATATTTTTATTATTCAAATATTAAAAATCTAAAATTTTATGAATTTTTTTTTGGGTGGGGTGGTGGGGGTGGAGGGGGTGGGTAGGGATAGGTTGGGTGGTAGAGTTCCTTCCCATAAAAGTTATTTTTAATAAAATTTTAGATTTTAATATTTAATATAATAAAAATTTATTATTTTTATTTATTATATGTAAAATTTTATTTAAAAATAATTTTTGAATCATGGATTTGAAATCCTTTCAAAGATCTATAATTTATCCAAACAGTAGAATTCAAACGAATTGATTTAAAATCCAATAAATTTAAAATCCACAGATTTTCAAATCCATTAGATTTGAAATGACTCAATCCAAACACAACCTAAGGAAACATAGGTTATTACTATTTCTGATCGGTTTTCACATAAATATAAAACATAGCCTAATAATAAGATAATATGGTAAAATCACATTTTTTTTACATATAAAGTGATTTATTTATTTTAAATGAGAAAATTCTTAAATACTAAAACATAATGACCCTAAGGGTAAATAATACTTACTCCAGTCAGTCAGTAATATTGAGCAAAGATGTAGAGTGTATTCGGGTGTTGAGAAACTTTGCCTAGTGCAATGCCTCTCACAATACTTTGATCATTCTCAGGCCATTGTATTGCTAATCTTGATTTTGTATGTTCTTGTATTGCTAAACTTTGTCATCAGTTATAATTTGTTGTTGACCACTCATTTCAGCGTTCATAGTATTAGCTTTGAAACACCTGATTATCATTGAAAAGGTTATAATCATTTTGTAAGAGTTGGACATCTGGTATGTTTGTCTTGCTCGTTTCTGCGTTAGGATACATATCTAGATCCTCTCGAGTAATTATAGTGAATTTCTCCTCACTGAGATGCTACAGTGAGGAAAAATTCACTGTGATTACTGGAGAGGATCCACACTAGTTTGGATACACAGATTTGACAATTGACTTAGAGAATACATGGATGGTGACTTGGATTACTAGAAGTCACTTCAACCCTCATTACCACCCTACTTTCTCTGGCATTCAATGATCAATAATAACTTAGGCAATAATACGATGAAGATGAAACTGAATACCAAATCAAAGGAGAGAGAAAAAGAGAATTTAATGTCCATGTTTTGAATTTATTAGTCACTCGCATTTAATCTCAGCTATTATGTAAAGGCTACCATAACATGTACACGAGAATTATACTCAGCAAGCTGAGCTGCCTCGGACTGAGTTGCACGGATACTACTGAGTCATGCTTACGGCTTTCAGACGACGGTACCGCTGGGAATGAAAGCATCTTTGATTACGGTGACTACGCCGCTCTTGATGAAATATCCGTCCGTCTCTCTTGCTGCTTCTTGAACATCGTTTGCAGATATCCGTGACATCGACATCAAGCATCTTAGAAGGAGGCAGATATCGAGGTTGGGTATATATTGGAGCCGATCGATCATAGAAGCTGCACGAAATCATTTGCAGATATCAAGATAAATGTTGGATTTCTGATAAAACAAAAGTAGTATAAGAAACTAACCTAAAATCTGGCACTGGATTTTTTGTGAGATTGGCATTGTAGAAAGCCTCAATGGTTCCAATGTCTTCCCACTATCCACCAAACAAGAGAAGCTTGCATCTATACAGAGAAAATTACAATTAGCTCAAACAATGTAATTTTGTGGAAAGTTTGCCAATATATTCTCCCTCAAATTTGAGTAAAAGGCACTTAAACACTGCCCAAAAGTCAACAATAAGCAAGTTTAAGAGTATGTACTCAGTCCCATGAAAGTAGCACCAGGAATAACTTCACTCACGAAATCATTGGCCGCAGGAAACTTGTCCTTGAGAAGATTTAACATCACATCTTTGCTAACAACATATATTCCCATACTTGCAATATAAGGCATCTCCTTTGCTCTTTTTTCGTCAAGGCCCAATATGGTAGTATCAACCTTAATTTGGAACCAACACCAAACGGAAACTTAGATATCGGTTTCGTTAAGCTTTACTTAATTCTCAAATATACTACAAATTCACCTTCATAGATTTTAGTTGTTCTCCTTTTGGTTTTTCGGCAAATTCAACAACGCGCCCTTCCTCATCAATCTTCATCAACCCAAACGAGGTGGCACGCTTTTCATCCATAGGCAAGGCAGCAACAGTTATATCAGCATCTGTCTCTCTGTGAGCTTGAATGAACCTCCCATAGTCCATTCTGTACAAATGATCTCCAGCAAGAATCAGGAACTCAAGAACATTGTGCTCTTCAAACAACCACAGATATTGCCTCACAGCATCTGCAGTACCCTAAAGACAAAAGAATCAACAAAATATCAGAGAGGTAAGTAAAAGCAAATGAATGTGATCTGAAAATGACGTTTATTCAGTAAACAATTTACGAAGTTCTAGCCATTAGACGCAATGAGTGAGCAATTTCTGTACACTGTATACTCTTGGTAATGGTAAGAATGTGGGTATAATAGTAAAAAACCTGAAACCAGTTTGGGTTTTCTGGACTTTGCTGAGCAGCAAGAACCTCAACAAAGCCTTCATTTTTGTATCCACCCATGTTGCTAGCATATGCCCTCGAAAGATGACGATTAAGGGATGCAGAATTGAATTGTGTGAGAACATAGATCTTAGATATGTTACTGTTCAGACAATTGCTAACAGGAAGATCAATTAACCGATAATTTGCTCCAAGAGGGACAGCTGGCTTCGCTCTCTTCTTTGTCAAAGGATAGAACCTAGTACCGGCTCCACCTCCCAGAATAATTCCCAATATGCTCTGCAAAAGACCACAAAGAAAATCAAACAGATGGCATCACTTGAGTTATGCCAAAATGAAGATTTCCATTACAAAAGGCACACATGAATCATTTGAACATTCAAATCAATTGAATTGGATATAACGGAATCACTAATGTATATTTCAACACAAAGGAAATAGAATAGTAGTAAACCTCATCATGCCAAAATCGAATATTCCCAGAGATAAGTAGTCAAGTTCAGTACATCAACAAATACTTACTGTTGGTAAAACACTTTACTCACTTAAAGGCAACTACGCAGCTGTTATTTAATTGTAATCAAAGATTAATTTAGACCATTAAAACTACACGTGCAAGAAATATCTCTTCATTAAAAAAATTAACATATACTCTTAAGCGTTTTAGTGTACCGAGAGAGAAAATCATGGATCTGCATAAAGCATTAAACACAATTAAAATTAAAGCAAAGGCTTCGCAGACACGTAAAGCAGTCTACTCAGATCTCCAAACAAGTATCTTCATTTGCTTTGTAGGTAAAAAGATCTACACTCACGGATTACCCACGAACAATGTATGTAGAAAATAGTGGTAAGGATTCACATACAACGAGTTGAATGTAGATGAACACAAATTGAACAAATTCATGTGTGTAGAATACGAGCACAAATGCAGAAAGGCAGGCAGGTTCATCAACTAACACAGCCGCATGCAATTCATTTCAAATTCCCCAAAATCACAGTCAACAAATTAAATTCAAAAGATTAATTCAAAAGAGAGCGTAAAATTAAGCAAGTACTCTGCTGGCATCAGGATCAAGGCAGGTTTGCGAATTCTGAGAGTCAGACACCGCCTTCAGAGAAACAATAACTGGCCTGCGTAGAAAACAATAGTGTTACTTGAAGGAAATTCTTACAAAGGAACTTAAGTTGGTATCAGTGCTTCTTGAAATCCTATGACATTGATTACATCATGTCATTGAATTCCAACATTAAAATCGCTGTACTCATCTTCTCCCCTGATTCAGGGTCCTAAATGCAGTACCTACCCACCCCCCAAATAAAAGAAAATCAGGCTGTCTGCTTGGATTCATACACATCTCTAAGGATGACCAGTCTGCAATCAATCAGTAGATCAGGCATATTAATGACAACATATGTTAGAGAAAATAGCAAGTCAAAACATATCTTCTTTTACAACCAGGGTTTCTCAGGCATGCTCTTAGCATAGGCTATGAAACAGAAAATTAAGGAAAACCAAAAGGGCATTTATGAGAACACATGAAATGGAAAGCGACAGCCTAGAGAAATTCCAAGCAAATTATGAGAACATATGAAATGGAAAGCGACAGCCTAGAGAAATTCCAAGCAAATTATAAGTGGAAAACGTCATCCAAAAAGAACTACATTTACCAAAGGTTTAGGCATTTACCAAATTATAAGGTAGCTGCAGTGCATTAGAGATGAAATACTCAAATCAAAACAACCCAATTGACCAAATATAATTTAAAAAAAAAAAAAAAAGCCATAGAAATTAGAGTACTATTTACCTGGGAGTACAACCAAATCGGGTTGGAGGATTTGACAATGCCTCTGCCATGTTCATACAGGAGTCGCACACGTACCCACAGTCTGTTGAAGAGAAGAGGGGCTTGTGACATTGTTGGCAAGATTAGAAGGCACCTCTGCTAAAGCAGTTGTCCATTTCTCACCACCAAGAAACCCTGAGTTTCCAATTGGCAAATTCTGAATAGAACTCGAACCAGGAGATAACACTCTCCTGATTCCAGTTATGTCTTGCTTTTCTTCAGTTCCAAGTGATGGAAATCCCTTCTCAAAAGGCTTTTAAATGCCACTAGGCTTACTTCCCCTTGAAAGTTCAGCATTAATGTTGCTTTGTCTGCCAATACTGCCTCCTCTTGAGTCCTCAAATCGGCGAGGTAATACTTCACCAGGTTTTCTTGAACTCAATGATTGAGATCGCCTTTAAGGCAATCTTATTAGCACTACCATTTAGTAAACTTCCCAAAGGGTCTGAAGAACTATGGTCCCAAATGTCTTCCATAAGAAACTTTTCTTTCACTATAACACGATTTCTGTCACGATGACTCCTTGTGAAACTGCTATATGGATACTTTGCACAACCATTACTGCTTGACGTATGCTTAGAATCACACAGTGAACTTCCGTTCACTAATCTTGAGCTATCTTTCTCAGTGTTGCTCCTAAGAGAACAAGTTTGGTTGGGACACATGGAAAAAGATATGTCTTCTAACAAAGAGAAAAAAACATATATATTAGAAATGACGGACGTGTTCAAAAGACACAAACAAAGGCCATTCAAATAGAAAAAGTTAAAGCAAAAACTATACCAGAGTGGCGAGTTGATGTGCCACCTCCAACAACGTTTCCTGAGCATCTCAACCATTCAGGGACTAGGGTGTGTTCAATTCTTTCCATCAGCACCATGATCTATTTAGTTAGTAGAAAAACTTAAAATGCTAAACTAGGCACCTCCTAGATTACCTTACTTCATTTCCATTTTATCAACCAACCCTGTACAAAAGCGACCAGCTGCTGCCTTTCTTGGGGCAGCAGAAACTCCTAGATATCCAACTTTCCCCAATGCCACAAATCAAGTTCTCCCTTTATTGCCCATAACTAACTGCATTCAGGCAGTTTCAATCACAAGGATTTTCGTTATTAACTCATCAAAAAGGTCATGGATTCAACACACAAAAAAAAATCCCTCTTCCACTCCTGCATTCATCACACCAATCCACTAACAGAACCCCATTTTTATACAAAATCAGAGTCCATTTGCCATAAGCACAAAAAACTCCCTCTCTTAAAACATGATCCAATCACAAATTTAAAAGTGCCTGGCTTTTCCTGTTCCACAACAGCACGGAAAACATGCAATGGAATTTTATACTAACAACCTAGATCAGTCCACAAGTATGCGTAGTTTGATTGTAAAAGAATAAGATTCATTACCCAAAGGTCGTGGCTTGTAAGAGAGATGCAGTGCCAGTAAGAGTGAAGAAGCTCATAACCGATTGGCTGAAAGCGGACATCGATCATGAGGCTATGTGCTGCTATGGCTGCCCGAAGCCCCAAGCAAAATGAGAAGAAAGATGAGGGTAGGGGCAGTGGCGTGCTTGTGGAGCTTGGCCTTGTGGTGTTTACGTGTAGTCGATGAAGTTTAGTTTTAGAGAACCAGACAGCTAGTTTCGTTGAGGCTATTTCTCAAACAGTTAATGGGCGTTCTTATACAGTAGAAGAGCCAAGTAACAGTAAACCCATTTAAAACGGTAAACCAAGACAGAAAAATGTAGACGGATATACGGAGTTATGAATACTATGTGACAACCAAGCCATATAACAGGATTCATTTTCATTAGTATTAAATCATATGCAGTTTCCACGTGAAAGGTGTGGAGGCAGCTCAGTGAGTGTAAAAATCAAAATTACAGTGAGAGGGGGAGTAAGAAACTTGCAGTGTATCCGTGTAGAAATAAAAGAGCAGCATTGGAGATAAGAAGGGTTTTTCTTGGGGTGAATGCATTGTAGTATAATGATTCATAAACAAAATTTGACTCTTGGTAGGTCCGAATTAGATATTAGACAACTACAATCTACTAAGTTCCATGGAAGAAAAGCTAGTTAGTGATCATTATCTGTATGTGAACTGTTTCCTTGATGGGGTTCGTCACATGTCTAATAATTTTCTTCAATCAAACACAAAAGATTGCACTTGCATCTGTTGATCAGACAAGACATACCTGACCCTCCGACAGGGATGGATATAGCTTTGCATTCTCGGCCAATGTTTGTCCCGTAACTACAAAAGAAGCAAGAAAACTATAGGATCTTGAAGCAATGACATATAGTTTTCATAATCTATAAAAACAATCAGCAAATACCTGTAAGACAATCACCATTTAAAAACCCAAGCTCCAATAAAGAAGCTTATACAAAATCTACTTTTCAAAATCAGCAATATTCAGAATTTGTAAAACTATGAATGAAAGATAAAAAAAGGAAAAAATTTTATGGGCCAGAGATCAGGAAAATAGAATTTCATTCCAATAGGGTACGAGATAATTACAGAGTACAACAATATCAATTTGATTTTAAAAAACAATAACTATATCTCCAAGAATGTAACCTATCTAATGCGATTAATGCGAGCAAATGGCTCTGTAGCTGTCTTTGGTGCAGGCTTACCAAAGACATTCCAAAACATGAGAGTTTCATCCCCCGATGCCGATGCAACAGTGCAACCATCCGGACTCTGAGCCATAAAAAGAACACGAGACATATGGCCAGTGAGCTCTGCTACCTTCACCATTGAAGGGTATTTCCAGAGAGTGAGCTGATTCTGAGTAAAACCATGGGAGCTAAGCAGTTCTCGCTCATTTTTGCTCCACAGAAGAGCGCAGACCTGTGAGCCAGTATCCACCGAGTTTAAACAAGCACCCGTGCGTGTGTTCCAGAACTTTATGCAGTGATCGCCTTCGCCTCCACCTGAGGCCAATAAATTGCTCTGGAAAGGGCACCACGTCAGTGCCTTGACAGCGGATGTATGGTCCTCGAGCCTGTGAAGGCACTGTGCAGATCTGTCCCATATACGGAGGAGGCTATCATTGCCACCACTGGCTAACTGTTGGCCAGAGTCTGACCATTTAAGTCCAAATACACCACGCTTATGGCCTCGTTTTTTTACAATATATCGGCTTGCTCTAGTATCACTATTAATAATTCGGCCATCCAAGCCTCCTGTAGTTAGTATGTGACTGTTCCAGTCCATGGCACCAACTCCTCCTGATGAATGGCCACCTTTAAATGTTCTCACCAGTCTATTAGTTGTGTAGTCCCATAGCTGAACTTGAGAGTTGTTCAGAAAAACAGCAATATGCCTTCCATCAGGTGCAAACTTGACACTTGTCACTGGACCAATTTCTTCATCAATAGTAACAAGCTCTGATGTACTCCCATCTGTACCATCCCACAGATGAACAGTGCACCCGAGAGCAATGGAGAGCACGTTGCCACTACCCCAATCAAGTAAATTCAAAGAGTAATCATCAAGAAGGTCAGGGACATCTAATGTCCTCTCTGGAGTCTTGGGAATGTACCGGGGGGGTTTCGCTTGTTTAGTTTGGTGTGCAGCCGGAATCGCCTCCACTGGAGTGTACGGCTTATTCTTGAAAGCCAGAATGCGACGGTTGTTCATGTTGAAAGTGTCCACAAGGAGACTCCTATAAGCCTCATTACATGGTGGAGTAGCAATTTGCTTACTTGTAAGCATGCTTTTTGCATAATCCCAGTCAATAGCTGATCGATTCGGTATGAATCGATCATAATTCCAGTCGAATGGAGCCTTCATCTCAAAAATAGATAAGAAATCAACAAAAGGGGAGCGTGATTGTGGAGAGAAATCAAGAAAGGGGAAGCGTGATTGTATTCTGAAGCAGAAATCAAGAAAGGTGTAGCGTGATTGTAATCCTGAAGCAGAAATCAAGAAAGGGGGAGCGTGATTGTAATCCTTCGACAACCCTAATTGATTGATAAATTTGACAACGTTAATCAAGAAACCAGAATAGCGATCAAATCCGAGAAATTAAGAAACCAGAATACCGATAAAATCAAGAAACCAGAATAGCGATCAAATCCAAGAAATCAGAGAATACAGCAGAAATCAAGAAACGAGATATTTAGGTAAAGCAGAAATCAAGAAACGCAATTGGGGAGATATTTAGGGTTCAGAAATCAAGAAAGTTAGCGTGATCGTAATCCCCAGCAGATTTTAAATTTTTTAATAATGTTCACCAATTGCGGGAGATATTTAGCGCGTAGCAATGTCTCCACTCTTATTTCTAACGGTATTAATAAAACACGTTTTAAGCAGTGAAATTGCAGTACGGAAGTTGTAACATAGGAAAACACGACTTATTTGAATTACTGTTTTTGAGTGTTACTAATAATTAATCTTATTAATTAATTTAATTATTAAATAATTTTGAGTATAATTTATATTTTTTAAACTAAAAAAATTACTGTTTTTAATGATTTTTTTTAATTTTTTCATATTTGGATAATTTATTTATTATTAAATATCCTTCGTCTCCTAGTTATTTTTATCGGGATAATTTTCACTAAACTGACCCTAGTAAAAGAAAAACAAAAACAAAAAAAATTAGACGAGTTTTACATAAGGAATCGGCTATTTACACCCCCAAAGTTGTTAAATGAACTCAAGTTAATAAATGTACCCTTCTAAAATTAAAGATTACATATTTAAATTACTTAATACACCTCATATAAAGACAATTTTAACCTTTTAATTAACTATACCCAAATTAAAATAAACTAATTAATCACAACATTAAAAACAAAAAAAAGAAGAAAATTGTTGCTGAGTATTAAAAGGCAGATTCAATCCTTATCTATTACTCCCTCCGTCCGGATTCAAGAGTACCATTTACTTTTGGGTACGGAGATTAAGGAGTATTGTTATTTAATGTGTAGTGGGTAGTTGTATTAGTGGAGGGGTGTGTCCCATTTTTTAGTTGTATTAATGGGTGTGTATGGGCCCCATATGTATAAAAAATGAAATGAGACCCTTGGGGGCGGACGCCCAAAATGGAAAAATGGAATCCTTGAAAGCGGACGGAGGGAGTAATCATTATCTATTAATTATCCAAATGATAACTTCAATATTACAGAATTCATTCTTTTAGTTATTTTTAATTTCTTGCGTGTTAGTTTGCATCTAAGTAAATATGTTCGGTTATAGGAAGCGAACAGTGAGAAAACGACACCCAACTGTTCGATCACAAACGTCAAACAGATTTAAGTGTTCGACTGCTGTCGTCGAACCGTAAGAAATAAAAAAGAAAGAAAATAGGATGTTCGATCTCTATAACCGAACACAAGTAAATCTAAGTAAATATGTTCAGTTATATGGAGCGAACAGTGAGAAAACGACACCCAACTGTTCTCTTATAAACGTCGAACAGATTTAAGTGTTAGATTGTTGTCGTCGAACACTATACTATATATAGTGGGCTTTCAACAAAACGTTTCAGCTGTTCGCATTTATTGGCTACGTAGAATCTATTCAACTCAACTTCTTTGCAGTAATCTACCATATAACTCCTAATCCATATTTGTTTATCGTAATTGAATATGATAATTTTTAGAATAAAAAATTACAGATTACGCTATGTATACAATCTTCTACAAACTAAAATCCAAAACCCTAAACTTAATTTCAAAATAAACACAAACATCATCGCCCTCATCATGATTATGCTTCTCCTTTACCTTGATTATGCTTCTCCTTTACTATTATTGCTTGTTCCGGATCATCATCATTTTCAATTTTTTCTTGTTTCATGATACTACGCTGATGCAGAAGAGTTTAGGGTTAATCATGACTTAGTGATTATAACAATGGGCATTTAAAAATTTGACCGGGGTGCATTTAGAAATTTAATTATAAATTAATTTTTTTATTATTTATAAAATGGTATTTATGTCTTCTCATATTATCATATTTTAATTTTATTAATTTTTGGGGTTCATTTAACAATTTTGGGGTGCAAATAGCCGCCCCCTTTACATAATTCCATCGGTTGCTGTTGGTTTATAGGTACACCAAGCAATCACTATTACAATGAATATTGAAATAGAGCGGAGAATTACTAACCTTTCTTACAGACTTGGATCTTGGATCTTGAATGTCTCGGGATGAGGGCGAAGTCGAGTCGAGTAGAACTCTTCCCGCAAGAAGAAACACGCCCCGATAGTGCTCCAGTGTTGGCAGGAACTCCGGCGAACTAAGAAAGAATGGAGGACTAGATCGTCTAGACTATGCACTATGCAAGTGTATGCAGATGCTTTATGTTTTTGGATGTCAAAAGTATTTTTCACGTTTTCGTGTGTATGATGTGTTTTGAATGAATGCACATAACCCTATTTATAGGTTCCATGGACCACTCTCATAGGTAGGATTGTTATATTAAGTAGTAATTGTGATCACTACCAAATCTGATCAATTACCATATTTGATCAAATTTATCATATTTGATCAAATATATATTAAATAGTGCTGGTGATCACTACCAAATTTGATGAATTACCATATTTGATCAAATTACCATATTTGATCAATTCCACATGTGAGACTAATTTCACTCACTTTAATTATTATTTAATTGGTGATTAATTTATTAAATTAATCCTTACTAACCAATTAAATTCTCTAACATTTGCATTCTAAGGTCTTGCAACCCTTTGGTAAATCTATCAATTCACATGTATGATTTTACATAATGGAATCAATCTCGCTATCTATAGCTTCTTTCCAGAATGGTGTATCTGGATGAGATAGAGCTTCAGAAACGGACTTGGGCTCATCTTCAACTGCGTAGGTGAAGAAGTCTTGACCAAAGTTCTTTTCTACTCTAGCTCTCTTACTACGTCTTGGTTCTACACTCTCTTGTGTAGATTGAACCGCAGTAGTATCTACAAGTGGTCTCTTAGAAGATGTCACTTGTGTATAACCTTTGCTAGGAAATATGTCTTCAAAGAATATTGCATTCCTTGATTCTATCATAGTGCCTTCAGTCATGTCAGGTACTTCCGATTTATGAATCAGAAATCTGTAAGCATTGCTGTTAAGTGCGTACCCTACAAATATACAATCAACCGTTTTAGGTCTGATTCTAACTTGTTTAGGTAGAGACACTTCAACCTTAGCCAAACACCCACATACTTTGAGGTATTTGTATGACGGTTTACGTTCCTTCCACATTTCATAAGGAGTTTGATCCTTAGATTTGTGTGGAATCTTGTTCAGAATATGGTTAGCTGACATGATAGCTTCCCCCCACATGTTCTGAGGCAACCCTGAACTGATTAACGTTGCGTTCATCATTTCCTTCAGAGTTCTATTCTTGCGCTCAGCAACTCCATTTGATTGAGGTGAATAAGGAGCCGTTGTTTGATATATGATGCCAGATTCGACACATCACTACTATAAAACTGTGAATAGATATCAGTTCATAGATATCGGTGATTTATAAAATTGATATCTATGTACTTACTAACTGATATTTATTATACAACCGATATCTATGATGAAAGGATTGTTCAAATAGATATCAGTGATTCCATAGTGATATCTTTTAATGACATTTATATAATATATAGATATCGGTTATTGTAACCGATATCTTTTTACTGATATTAATTTATTTAATAATATTTTTTTAATAAATTTATTTTTAAAAAAATTAAAAATAAAAACATACACATTTTTTATTTTAAAACATATATGGTGTGTTGTGAGTTGTAGCCAAGTATTAAATCGATTTTGATCATAAAATCAAATTGATCACAAGCCCTAATTCATAAAATTTCCAAAATCATCTCCTGACTCCTGACGGCCACAAGCGCAGAACCTTCCTCACCTCTCCCCCTGGTTGCCGTGCTCGAGCTCCCTCCTTCCGCCAGACCTCCCTCCCCGCTCTCAAACCGCCACCCTCCGTCTAGTACGTAAAGAGCGGCATGGGCCTCGATAATCACTGGGCTTAAACTCGCGCCCACCAGAGAACCCAGTTCGTCCACCACCGTCTACTATTGGAGTCGCAAACCCATCGCTTTCATTTTCGAAGGTCGCGAACACCAAGCCGCCTCTCCACCGTGCTTGTTTCTTTGCCGTCAGAAGCCGCGACGTCGTGCTCGCTACCGAATCTATCACCGACTCGGCATCACTGAACCACCGCCACTGCTACCATCTTTTCATCTCTCTAAAATCCTTTTCTTCCCTTCATGTAATAGGTATTACGCCTTCCTTTTCTAGATGGTGGTGTAATTCGTTATGTATGTGGTAGAGATATTAGGAACTTAACTTGTATGTTGTTAATTTCTCTAAACTTTTTTATTGAATGTTGTAACTTGTGGCTGCCTAGTATTGTGTTGACTCTAACTGCCATTTGACGTTATCTTATAATTTTTGAATCTGCAAATCTGAAGTGAGGAAGAAGCAAGGATGAAAATTTACTCCGTCTCTAATAGGCATTACTTTTCTGTTGACTCTTATTTTTGAAGAATTGTTTTACAAGATAAAGGGTGAGAAAATTATTGTGTAATACTTCTCAGCTGGTGTTTATTAATTCATTTGACTTGATTTAACACCTCTAGTTGTAGAATTGCCTGAAGTTTGTTGGGTTCTCCCTCATTCATACTTAGATGTCATAAATAAGGATTATGGATGTATGAGGTTCCATGTTTCATTAATTTTCAATAGAATAGAATGTGTATTCTTTATTCAATAGTTGAAAAATTGTTGCTGGAAATTGCTCCTCAGCTGAAGAGGAAGGCAATGAACAATTATGGGAGAGATTTCAAGACATGGTGAGTGAGGTTTTTGAACATACTTATCCTTCTAATTTTCCCGTCTTTATTGTTGAAATCTAATTTTGGTGTTCCTCATTAAATTTTATGGTTCATCCACCAACCACTTAGAAACCAGATGCATATACTCGAAAATAGCGCTCTTTCCCTAACAATTGTTGTTTCTTGCTTCTTTATTCTTCTCTTAATGGCTCAAAATTCTTCTACTGCAATAACTCCTTAACTCCATTTTCCCTTTTCAAATTATTATTGGTAAGAAGTGCCAACATTTTCTCTCATTTTTTTTATTATTTTTCTTTGTGAATGTAGCGAATTCTTCAAAAGAGCAAAACTGCCCATTTTGGATTCTTCACCATTCTCCTTGGTTTTGGGGGATTCTTTTGGAAAAGAGCTAGTGTTTTGAAGTTCCTTGTTCCAGAAAGAGGGAGATAAAATGAAAAATGTGGCTTTCTTGCTTGGTTGAAATGAAATAACTGTATCTTTCTTAAACTTTTTTTTTCCCTCTGGTTACCCTTTTCCTCTTCTGTTCTTTTCTTTATATGTTGCTTGTGTATCTTTCTTTATATCTTTGCAAGAAGGATCTTTATTCTTGTAGTTCTTATTCATGAAAAGCTTACAGATGCTAGAAGTGCTTTTTCTTGCAGTTGATTCTTCTATTGCTTCTGTTGGGTCTGTTAACTATTTCTCTACTTATACAATGTCTAAATAGAAATGATGTTGTCAACAAAGAGAGTAGTTACAATTTTTGCAACTTTAATTGTTTTTATTATCTACTCTTCCTTTGGATTGTAATAAGCTGCTAGTAAGTTTCTCTCACTTCATTTGACTCAGTTCTTTCACTTCTTTGGATTATTGCATAATTTACTTGGTATTATTGATGTACAAGCATCGCTTTAATATCTATTCATCAGCTATTTTGTGTATTTTATTTGATGTATCCTCTCTTATTTTTACTATTTTTTCCCCTTCTCATCAAAAACTATTAATTGATATTTTCTATATTTCATTTTGCAGATCGCTGAAAGAAGAAAATTAGTCTCTTAAATTAAAAACAGCATAATAGATACTGAAGGCAACAAACTGCAAACAAAGTTATGTGGAGAGTAAAGCCACTGCTTCTTGTCTCAATATTGCTACTATTACGCTAGGTAATGATGCAAATCCACATCATGAGCTCAATTTTGTCTATAAGCAATGTCATTTTCCTAGGATGAGGTCAATGAGTATCCAACTTCATTTCTGTTAAATATGTTGTTGCAGATGCAACAGAACCTAGAAAAGACATTACTATTAATGGAATACCACATGCTGCAAGCTCACCACAAATCAAGGCAAATATTTTTTAGATTGTTCAATTTAGGCTGTGGAAAGCATCTTAGGAAAAAAGTGCTTCAGTTTATTGGTTATACCATCTATAAATTCATTTACTTGTTGAGTTCAGTCCTTAACTTAGTTTTTACTCTTTTCAGTTTGTTCCCTTTTTTAACATTAATGTCTATAATAACTTAAGTTGTCCTTGACTAGTCCAAAAATTAGGATGTGTAGGCAAAGGAACGGGAACGAATGTAAAAATTAGTACACTCTTCTATGTATATATTAAAATATCCTAAAAATCTAACAAGCAGGTTTAAGAATGTTTGTTATCTTATGTCTTTCAATATTTTGTCCCTTGTTATATGTCATAGTTAATCATGCTTTTGGAATTAGACTTTATGCTATGAATTTGTTATTGACGAATTTGTTATGGCTCATATACTTGGATAGTGGGGTAAAGCAATAATAATTCGTTATCAGCCTCTTCTATGGGTACTTTCAATTCATAATCTGCTTCATCTGCCCCTATTCTGCATTTTTTTCCTACTAAATTAACTTCTCTCGAACTGCTTTTGTTTCTCACACAGAACATCTGGACGTGGCATTTCCAACTCACAATCAGGTATGAACTAGTGAAATAATATAAAATTGCTCTATTGGAAGCATTAGATGTTGCACTAATGAATATAAAATTGGCGTTCAATGCAATGTCGTCATATGTTTATTGAAAGTGTATTACTGTTTATGTTGCATGCAAATGCGTGGATGAGTAGTCTTCATGTAATTGATGACAAAGTAGAGGTAGCTTCTACCAAAATGTATTTCTATTACTGTGGACAGCTTCTAATCCTTCAAAATATGTTGCAAGTCTATATGAGGACAAGTTCATCTTTGAGCTGAAATAGAGATGCTAATTTTCCCTATGTTTTTATCCATTTTCAGATTTTCTTTAATTTAATATATCTTGAAGTTTTAAAATTTTGGGCCTGCAATTTGCCCATCATGTTAATATTGTTATTTAAGAGCTTATTATGTTCTTTGTGGCTAAGGTTAATCTTTAACCTTCCCTATGGATTTCTAACATAGAAAATTACTTCCAGGAACTTACTTTGTTGCCGTTCTTGAGAATTGTACTTTTGTATTGAGAAAAAGGTATAAGAATTTGATGTTTTAAACCAACTTTATTGTACATTACTACTTTTTTATGATTTTGTTTTTGAGTTGTGAATTTCTCTTAATGCTGCAGATATGTAGAGCAAGCTGCGACGTAGAGGATTTTATTAATAAAAAAGGTTTCCATCATGTTTTGTAGTTGGGATAGGACTTTTCCATGCAACATTTATGTATTTTTTTTGTACTTTCTTTCATTATTAATCAAGTATTTTGAATATTGGAATGTTTGACATTGAATTTGGATACTTTTCAAATATGGATATTCACTTGATGAATGAAATATTGTCGAAATGGATGCATTATTTGAAATTCTATTTAAATTAGAATATTATATTGTATAAATTAATAAAGTAGGTTAGTATGAATTGATATATACGATGAAGCATTCTAGAAGAAAGATATCGGTGAATAGCCGATATCTATTCTACCTTATATTTAATATCATCTCTATTTATATCGGTGAATTTCCAAATAGATATCGGTCATTAATCGATATCTATACTATATAACAATATCGGTTTTTCAGCGATATCTATTCATTAATATATTTAATATCAGGTTAATTAATATCGATATTTTCTTCATAGACATCTTTTAATAATCGATATCTATAATAGACATAGATATCGATTTTTCTCCGATATCTATTCTAAAATACATTTAATATCAATCTTATTAATATCGATTTTTCTTCATAGATATCGGTTAATAATCGATATCTATAACAGACATAGATATCGATCAAAATAACCGATATCTATTTAACATACCTATAATATCGCCTCCATTTATAACGGCTGAATATCTGAATAGATATCGGTTAATAACCGATATCTATTCACAGTTTTGTAGTAGTGCATATTTGTTCAAACGGTGCTACATATTCGCCACCTCTATCACTCCGAACTACTTTAATTCGAGAGTTAAGTTGATTTTCAACTTCATTCTTGTAGCGTTTGAATGCTTCTAAAGCTTCATATTTGCTTCTCAAGAGATACACATAACATAATCTTGTGCAGTCATCAATAAAAGTAATAAAATACTTTTTTTCCCCTCTAGTTTGCACAAGTTTTAAATCACACGTATCAGTGTGGATCAACTCTAGAGGTTTAGTGCTCCTTTCCATTGTTGGAAACAGTTGTTTTGTCATAACAACACCAACTGCCGTTCAGTGTTCGCAACTCTAGGAATATTAGAATCCGATCTCCACCGTCCAAACTATACATCTAAGAGTTCTGAACGTTCTGTTAAAATTATAGCTCGATCCAACGGTTAGTTTGAGAGAAATAACTCTTTCTTCTTGACAGCGTAAAACAGAATCGCCCAAAACCTGACTTCGGTGTTCGGCTTCTTCCCATCAACACAGAATTTAAAATGCAATCTCCACCGTTCAGAACATATTTCAACATGTTCCAAACGTGCTGACCAAAATTCAGCTCGATCCGACAGTTGAAACTCTGGTTATTGCCTCTGCAATATTACTACGCAGGATTTTCTCTCAAAAAATGTGAATTTCGTTTGTCTTTCTATTTTCCCTCAATGACTTCTAGGGAAAGATAACACCAAGTATTGGGCTTACTTGGACTTTTTCACTTTGTACTTCTTCTCCAAAGAATCCCACCATTCGTTGGACGTCTTCGTGTTTAGATACACGTTGTACAACGCATCACTAAGTCCACTAAGGATATAGTTCTTGCACAAGTAATCAGAGGAGGTCCACTGATCAAGAGCTATACGTTTTGCGTATCAATCTCATTCTCATCCACCACTGGTGTAGACTCCTTTAAGAAGTTCACCAGATTCAGCGTAGTGAGGTAGAACAACATCTTTTGCTACCATCTCTTAAAGTTTGCACCTCCAAACTTCTCGGGCTTCTCCGCTGGAGTCAGAACCATGAATGGTCTCGACATCCCCATTGGAGGATATATCCTTTGGGAATCAGTCCCAATAGGAATCTCAGCATTAACTCTCTTGGAGTTATTAGCATTGGATGTTTCAACTCCATCAATATCCATTGGATTATTCATAGTGATTGTAGGGTGTAGAGGCTAAATGTTTCTTCTTGCGATTGTTGGTTTATAGGTACACCAAGCAATCACTATTACAATGAATATTGAAATAGAGCGGAGAATTACTAACCTTTCTTACAGACTTGGATCTTGGATCTTGAATGTCTCGGGATGAGGGCGAAGTCGAGTCGAGTAAAACTCTTCCCGCAAGAAGAAATACGCTCCGGTAGTGCTCCGGTCTTGACAGATCTTCCCCAAGGTAAAACGACTTCTCGTTTCCGGCGAAGCAGCACCGCAATTGCAGGAACTCCGGCGAACTAAGAAAGAATGGAGGACTAGATCGTCTAGACTATGCACTATTCAAGTGTATGCAGATGCTTTGTGTTTTTGGATGTCAAAAGTGTTTTTCACGTTTTCGTGTGTATGGCGTGTTTTGAATGAATGCACATGACCCTATTTACAGGTTCCATGGATCACTCTCATATGGTAGGATTGTTACATTAAGTAGTAATTGTGATCACTACCAAATCTGATCAATTACCATATTTGATCAGATTTACCATATTTGATCAAATATATATTAAGTAGTGCTGGTGATCACTATCAAATTTGATCAAATTATCATATTTGATCAATTCCACATGTGAGACTAATTTCACTCACTTTAATTATTATTTAATTGGTGATTAATTTATTAAATTAATCCTTACTAACCAATTAAATTCCCCAATAGTTGCAGACTTTTAATATTAACAATAATTATTCTTATTAATTAATTTTATTATTAAATAATTTTGAGTATGATTTTATATTTTTTAAACTAAAAATTGCTGTTTTTAATGATTTTTTTATCGTACTGAAATAACATAAATCTATTAAGTATTCAGATAATTTATTAATTATTAAATATCTTTCATGTCCTAGTTATTTTTATCGTACTTCAAATATGTAATTTTGAAAAGTTGTTCTTTAACAAATTTTATTGACTTTTAAGTAGTATTATGATATTTTTAGATAATAAATAAAATATAAAGTGAAGAAAAGAGATACTCGCTGCACATTATTTGATAGAGTAAAACTTTGAACAATCATCTTACCTTGATGAATCCTGAAGGAACATCAAAATTGGGAAGCTAACTTAAGATGACAAATAGTAAGAATTTTGGGGTTCAAATTATAAGCGAGACAATTAATTGTAAAGCATTCGACACTAGTGAAAATGCACCAAGATATATCCACATTGAGGATTTATATTCTTCTATTTTAATTTAAAATTTTATTTCTTTAATGTGGTGGATAAACAGATCCTTATTCATTCCTAAAGGACAAATAAAAAAGAGCATAAAAATCAAAACACAAAAAATTTACGTGGATAACTATTGATAGTGGAATTTCACGCATTTTATGTGTGCACATTACACCGTTTTACTTAAGAAAGTTATCTTTTTTTATGGAATCGTGTACGTTTAAGTATTTACACGATTTTGAGGCTATTAAGGTGTTTTTGTGAGTTTTAAAGGCAGAAAACAGGGAAAAAAAGAGTAGGACCGGAAGAGGAGCGAAACAGAACTGGAACGGCCCAACTCGGGAGCAGCTCGGCGAGTGGCTCGAGCTGAGCTGGTGGCCGAGCGGGGTCTAATTGTGCCGAGTGGGGTCCAGGTGGGACCCCAGTGATGTGGCCAGTGCAGGGAAAGGCCGCTCGACTGGGTCCAGGCTTAACTCGAGCCGAGCTGGGTTCCAAACGACCCAGTTTCGAGCCCAGTCGGGGCCTGTTGGATGCAACAGCGTATATATACCCCAGATCATGTTTCTGAAGCAGTTTCGATCGCGAAAAGCCCTGCATCAGTTCTAGAAACAATTAGGGAGATCAAGACACAAATTGGAGAGAACCCATCCATAATTCATCATCAATTCACACCTCCAACACCTTCATATCAGATTAACAAACTGATTTCATCATCTATTAGGGATTGAAGTAGTTTCGCTATAAACACTTTAATTCCATGAACTGGTAAATCAAATACTTGATTAGTTTAGTGGAAAAATGGAATTAGAGAATCAAGTAGGAAGTGAATAGAACCTTATAGTAATTCCAGAAAATATCTTGTTAGTCGGGCTTACCATCCGGAGGTATTGTTACTTGTTTTGATTAGTATCTAGGAATAAGGTTTGGTAATATTTGCGCACCTTAGGATTTAAACCAGATTAGACTATTAGCTTTGAACCGAATCATATTCGGTGGGATAACAAGAATATGTCGTGTATTTTCAGTGAAACTGCATGAATGAGCAATCGTAAGTTTAACAACCCAAATTAATTGGTCTATACCTGATACCTTAGAACTGTTCGTCATCTCTTGGTTAGAAACTTGCTTTTATTTTATTACTTTTAATTATTCAGTAATTTATTATTCCAGTATTTTAGTTAATTAATGCACAACACTTTAAAAATCGGTTACGTAATTCTTCTTAAATAATAATTTAGAATAAATAAATAATTAACTGTCTCAGTGGGATCGATAATTTAACTTGGGAACTTGCTGCTACAATTGATATCCTTACATTTGAGGATTAAACTATAGTGCGCAGAATATCAAGTTTTGATACTTATCCTGAGAAAGATAAAAAGGATGCTATGTGGTATGCTTATTTTGTGAACTACATTGTCACGTGAGTTAAGCCTTATCAACTGAGTAGACACCAGATGGTGAAGTTTCTGCATGATGTTCAATCTATCTTATGGGAGGAGCCATAGGTCTACAAAATCTGCACGAATTCTATAATCCATAGGTATGTTCCTGAGGTTGAATGGGAGAGTGTCCTTGATTTCTGCCACTCGCAACCTAATGGGGGTCATTTTGGCGCCCAAAAGACTGCTAAAAAGGTTCTTCAATCTGGTTTGTATTGGCCTACCCTATTCAAAGATGTCAAGAGTATGTGGATACGTATGATAGATGCCAGCTAATGGGGAATATAACGAAGAGGGATGAGATGCCTTTGCAGCCTAGCATTGTAGTGGAGGTTTTTTATGTTTGGGGGATTGATTTTATGGGGCCGTTTTCCCCATCTAATGGATTCTTTTATATCCTGCTTGCAGTGGACTACGTTTTGAAATTGGTGGAAGCAATTCCAACTAGGACGAATGATGCTAGAGTAGTTCAAGAATTTATCAAGAAAGACATTTTCAGCCGTTTTGGAGTACCTAAGGCGCTCATAAGCGATGGAGGAACTTATTTTGTCAATAAGATGTTGGAGAAGGTTATTCGGGATTATGGAGTGAAGCATAGGGTTACTTCACCCTATCATCCGCAAGCGAATGGGCTAGCCGAGGTTTCTAATCATCAGATTAAGTAAGTGTTGGAGAAGACAGTTGAAAGTATACGGAAAGATTGGTCTACGAAGCTTAATGATGCTTTGTGGGGATTCAGAATGGCTTTCAAGACTGTCTTGGGGATGTCGCCTTACCAAATTGTTTATGGAAAATCTTGCCACCTTCCTGTGGAGATTGAGCATAAAGCTTATTGGGCTGTCAGGCGTGTGAATTTGAGCATAGAGGATGCTAAGGATTTTCGAATAACACAAATCAATGAGTTAGATGAATTCCGTGATAAAGCTTATGAGAACTCGAGAATCTTCAAGGCACGAATGAAGAAATGGCATGACGCGAAGATCCGATTCAAAGAGTTCAATGTTGGAGATGAGGTACTTCTTTTAAACTCTCGTCTTAAACTTTTTGCAGGTAAGCTGAAGTCCCATTAGAGTGGACCATTTGTCATACATAGAGCCTGTGGAGGGGGAAGTTTTAAGTTGAAAAGCAAGGATGGTGATCTTATGGTAGCAAATGGCCAGAGATTAAAGCATTACAGGTCACCACAGGATATCCAAGTACTCTCTCTTGAGTACTTGAGTTGAGGTTTGAATTCCATCGTGACTCTCCGACGTTAAACATGAGCGCCTGTTGGGGGCTGTCCCTCCCGTTTTAATTGCTTTTATGTGTTTGTGTTGGTGTAGGAATTTTATTAGATGATGCTTGACTGCGGTATATACTTCTTTACAAACTTAGCTTCCCACTTTGTTTGATCTAAGTTTGGGGGGAGGTTACGTACATACCTTATCTTGCGGGATCGAAATGGAATTTTGCATTGTGTTGCTGCTTGGAGGGTCGATTTTTTGCGGATTCTTAGTATTTTTTATTTATTTGGGAATGTTGAGGGTTCGATTTTTTGCAATTTTCCAGGTTTCGTGTC
Source organism: Pogostemon cablin (assembly GCA_023678885.1). Taxonomy (NCBI): domain Eukaryota; kingdom Viridiplantae; phylum Streptophyta; class Magnoliopsida; order Lamiales; family Lamiaceae; genus Pogostemon; species Pogostemon cablin. The sequence continues at coordinate 19,399,734 of CM042959.1, read as the reverse complement.
TTGTTTTGTGGTGTTTATTGTTTGTTGATCTTAGTATAAGTGTAGTCGATTTATTGGATCTCGGTGATGATTTTTCGATTTTTCTTAGCACTTGATAGTATTATGCTATGTTATTTGTCTTGGAATTGAGTTCTGAAACAGGGTACAGTACAGAAAATAGGAGATCGAAGACGGGATCAGAACCGGGCAGCTCGGCCACGGCTCGGCTAGCAGCTCGAGCCGAGCTGCATCAGGAAGCCGCCGAGTGGAGGTGCAATGCATGCAGGACACGTGTAGAGCGGGCCTGGAGGCCCGTTCGGCAGGATTGGAGCCATCTCGGCTGGTGGCTCGGCCCGAGCGGGCAGGCAAGTGGGGTTTAAATTGCGTCCAGCGCCATTTCCAGCCAATTTTCACCTTTTTTCAGCCCTGCCGTTGGCGTCCAATCGCTCCCGACGCGATTTCCGGCCAATTTCCACCCATTTCGTCCATTAAAACACTTCACACACTACACTACTCCATTTATCTTGCATCAATTCATTAGATTAGGGCATTTTAGTGTGTGAAATTGGGGCTTTTTGGTGTTGAGTGTCAAGTTCGAAAATTCATCATGTACAACACAAGAGGTATTTTTTTCTTGACTCTTTCACTCTTAGAATGCTAATGGTGATGAGAATTAGGCATGGGTAGGTGTAATTTGTGTTGAATTTGCATATTCAAGTTTGAATTTGGTTGAGGCATTTTGATAAACACTTGGTGTGCATTTGAAATTGTGCTTAATTGTTGAATATCTTGATTGGTTGTTGCTTATAGTCTCAATTACTTGGTTTGTTGTTGAGTATTGAACATGTGAAGGTGTTGATTTGCGCTTAAATGTGAAAGTAAGTTTGAATTGGAGAGTTGGTTTGGAAATTTACATGAATATGCTATGTTCTTGAATTGAGAAAGGTACATGAATGCTCGAATATTGAGTTCTATGAGTTGAATGTGACTAAGCATGATTGTTCTTGGATTTTTGGAAGCATGTTTATGGTGAAATTGTTGAAGTTGAAGGTTGATATAGGATGTTTACTATTATGCATATTTAATTAAAAGTTTAAGAGTTAAAAGTTTGATTCATGACTATGTTTTGAATATGATAGCTTTGAACTTGGAATTAATTTGCATAGGTCCTATTAATTGAATTATTTGATGGAAGAGTGTGCTTTGCTTATATAAATTGCAACCGGTAGAACTAAGAAGAAGAGAGCCGATGAGGGTCTTTCGTATGAGCCCGATGATGTTGATTCCGAGGATGAAACTACGGTATAGATTTATGAAAGGCTGAGAAGAAAGAAGACGCTACCTGGAGATTTTGGCTTGGAGTTTGATAACTGGGATGAGATTGCTGTGCTTTATGGGAGGATCGCTGATAAGATAATCAACACACAATACCAACACGATCAGACGGTGGAAACACTTCATTTTACTGATGATATTATGTGGATGTTCGATCAGGTTGGTATCCTGAGTTTCATGGAGCTTAGACCACCCACTTATTTTAGACTCACTGCGGAGTTTCTTTGCACACTGAGAGTTTTGTATGATAGGGAGATCCCATATTCATGTGAGTTTGTACTTGGAGGGGGTGAGACTAAACAAGAGACCCCAGATTCGATCAACAAGATATTTAGGTATCCTGAGGGGATTCCTGCATTTAAGGAGGATGAGAGATTCAAGCCTGATGACTTCTGGAGATTGATTACGGGGCAGAATGAGGCATATTGTTCAAGTTATGCTCGAGCCACTAGCATCCGCAACCCCGTATTGAGATATATAGACGGATCCTTTCATGTACTATTTTCTGCAGATCCGAGAGTGGTGCGATTCCCGAAGGAGAGCTTTATGTATTGTGGTGCATGTTTAATGGAGTCAGGTTCAACGTAGGAGCCTACTTGATTCACCAAATGTATCAGTTCACTATTCACGTCAGACAGATAGTGAACATAGAAGGGTTGGTTACTCCTATTGCTCACCATCATGGGATTGACACGAGTGAGATGCAGGTTGTGAAGAAGAAGCCGGATATTGATCTTGGCTCGTTGGCAGCAAGCAAGGTGTTTAAGGTGTCAAAGGGAGGTGTCTTGGAGTTTATTTATGCAAGTGCACCTAATGCTTTCTCTTTCCCCATAGAGCTGACTCACTTCATTACCATCAGAAATGAGAGGAATATCAGGATGAACACACCGGGCCATCGATTAATCATTGAGGCGATAAGGGATCAGAAAAACTGGAGGAGGGCCCGCAGGAGGTGCTTGCCCTAGATGAGCCGATGGCTATGGGGGAACCTTTTGATGAGGCATATGATGGAGGAGAGTATGGAGATGACCAGGGGTTCGAGATGCCGCACAAGGATTATGGATGGGCGGCTGATGATGAGATGCCACACCAGGATTATGGAGGTGGGTCCGGTAAGTAGTATGGAGGAGCTCCAGGAGGAGCGCAGTTTGGGGGAGCACCCTTGTTCCTCGGAGTAGACAAGTTTTCCCTGTACGGGATGCCACTACCACCACTACCTCCTAGTTTTGAGGCATGGCAGCTGATGGTCTCATGGTATGGCCAGCAAGCCCAAGGTATGCATGCTCATTTATCTTACTTGTCAATTGAAAATAGGAGAAGAAGAGAAGAGAACAATGCTATTCGTCGCCAGCTGATGGAGATCAATTCGACTCAATTAGCGACCAACACTCAGATTGGAGCACTGAACAACACACTTACCCAGGTGTCGGACAAAGTGAGGACCTTGGAGGAGATACGTGAGGATTTCAATGCATGGCGTATTGATCCTGATGATCTGATATGAGCAGTGGTAGCTGATAGTGTTTGTGTCTCTTTCCTCCCACCTTTCTGATTTTTACCTTTTTTTTAGTTATTAGCTGATACGTGAGGATTTCTTTTCTCTTGATTTGGGTATGTATGATATAATTATTCTGTTGCTATTTGTACTATTTATTTGATGGATGATGTATGACTGTTGATTAGGGGGTTCATGATTTATTCATAGAGTTATGTGTAATTGATTTATGCTGTGTGATTGTTGAGAAGCAATTTCAGATTGTGCTTTGATATTGGGATGCTTGAAATTCAATTATATGCATGGATAATTAGCTATGTAGCTTGATTAGGATTGCTCGTTCATTCGTATAACCATGTGAGATTTTGAGCATTTTGAAATCATGACAAATTGCATGATTTAGTTTATTCTTGTGAGTATCGTTCATACACACATATTCTAGAACTTGGCTTTGTATCTTACTTGAAGCTACGTGTTTGATTAGACGATATGAAATGATCTTAGGCCATCTTTGTTGTTTATTAGTAACTAGCCAAATTATTATCCTACCTAATGAAATTATCCTTAGTCAACTCTTTTGAGCCTAAAAGCCTTATTTGTTGGAAGCCTACGTGATTAGCAAATTGATCCTTTTGTTAGCCTTAAAAATTCCTACCTTGTAGAGAGTTGAAGGAGTCAAGTTGGTGCCTTGTGAAGAAGAATATAAGGAGAAGTAATTTGGACGTTATGAGAATCTGTTGAAAAGAGTGGTTAAATTATTGCATGAAATGGGTAGTGCCCGAAACTGGTACCCCATAAAAACGGTAGTGCCTGAAACTGGTACCCTTATTTGAAAAAAAAAGAAAAAAGAAAAAGAAGAGAAAGAAAAAAATTAAGTAAGGAAGTTGTGTTCAAAAATGGAGGAACTCGAATTGCAAGAAGAGTTGAAGAGCATTGAAGAAGAAAGAAGAAAGTGAAGCTGTTTGTTGAAAAGCTGTAAGTCTTCTTTGATTCTCTACTAGTGAATTAGTCACTTTATCCATATATTCCATACTTTTACCAAAGAGTCAATATTACAACTTAATGCAAGACCTTTGTGATCCTATTGTCGACGTTATTCCTCTAGTCGAGAGCTGAGATGATTGCCAAGCTTATGGTTTATGAGTGATATTTTCACCTAGATTTTAGTATTTTTTTATATGTATTTTCGTATTATTTTATCCATCTTTTATGTATATTTTGATTGTGTTTAGTGTTTCTATTGAAATGTGTGTGGATGAGCTTAAACGTATGATTTTCAATTTTTAATGGATGCTAGACATGATAAAGAAGACATAGAAAAAAGGGGATCTCAATTCGGAGTTGAAACGAGGGAGAACGAGCCAAAACAGTGAAAGATAAAACAGGACTGCAAGTACACGAGCCGTGTACAGAACACGGCCCTGTCGGAATTGGCTGTGCTCCGTCGCCAAAAACACCTACACGGCCATCTCTGTGGCCGTGTGCAGAACACGGGCCGTGTGCAGAACACGGGCCGTGTGCAGAAACACGGGCCGTGTACCAAATACGATCCTGTCTAGAATGGTCGTGTGCGAGCATCAGAAGACACAACACGGCCACCCCTGTGGCCGTGTGCTGCAAACGAGCCGTGTAGGTGCTGGGATCAGAAAATTTTCAGAAACTTCTAGAAGCTTCCCAAGGGGTATAAATACCCATTTATTCAACATTTGACACCAGATTCGGTTTTTGGGCCCTGCACACACACCTCACACACCATTTCCTCCATTTCACACCATCATCTTCATCCATTCTTCATCTATTGGATCTATCATCATCCCACCATCAAGACCTTCATCCAATTGAGGAAAAGAAGCAAGGAAGAGAGGAAGATTGCAAGGGAAGGAAGGAGATCACCATTGAAGCACTTCAAGGGAGTTTTCATCTATACTTTGTAGTTAAAACTCATAGTTTCATCATGTTTTGTAAGGATCTTAATGTCTATGTTAATTTCCTTGTTAATATGTTAGGCTAATCTCCCTTGTGAGATTAACAACATGAGAGTTGTTGGATAATTTTGGAATTTGTGTAATTAAATTCATATGTTGATTGGGTTAATTGATTTTCTATCATTGATGCTTTAGATCTTGATGTTTATGATGATTTGTGTGGTTTGTTATTTTAAGCATGTTATTAGATTGAGAAGTCAATGATATGTTTAGGATAATTGATTTAATCATTTTGTCATACACCTCATGTGCATTATAAATTGTGAAGAGATTGAGAAGTCCTTCATAGTTTAGAACCCTTTGGTAGGACATGTAATTGGTTTGATTGAGAGATTGATTAATTGTGTGAAGGGACCTCATTTAAGCTTAGTACCTAGTTTGAATTATTTGAATGAGAACCAATCCATTGAGCTTTACTCCATATTTTATTCATCTTGAGAAAGAGCTTAGGTGAACTTAGTGTTGGCCCTTAGTCTTATACCCATGATCTATATGAATTTGATGCATTTATCCTAGGATTTCCACTTCTTAATTGTTGTTAATCTCACTTTTACTCAATTTGGAAAACCACTCATTTCATCCATCTATCTTGTTTGCTAATCATTGCTTGCTTGCTTGCTTGCTTTGATTATTGTTAATTTCTTGTTTGATCAACCAATCCCATTGATGATTCGTCTTTGTAAAATTACAAGAAATGTGAGATCGCTTAAACACTAGTGCCTACCTCCCTGTGGTTCGATAAATTATTTTAATTAGTCATCTCGACTATACTATGGCTAATCAATGGTTACACGTGTGTTTGGATTGACTTTGAGTGTAAACACCTTACCCTAAACGTGTATATCCCGTACTTGAGAGTTGAGCGTAAATACTACCCGTGAGAATAGGTGGATGAGCATTCTGAATAAGCGAAATAGTTTATTTGAATTGTATGTTTTTAGATGGATGGTTGTCTTGTATCTGAAGTATGATTTTTGAATTGTTATATAGCCTTGCATGTCTTCTGCTATGAAATTTTCCCTCAATTAATCTATTGATTTTTAATGTTGTTGCCTCGGGACGAGCAACAGGTAAGTTTGGGGGTTTGTTGAGAGTGGACTTTCACGTATTTTATGTGTGCACATTAAACCATTTTGCTTACAAAAGTTATCGTTTTTTCATGGAATCGTGTACGTTTAAGTATTTACACGATTTTGAGGCTATTAAGGTGTTTTTGTGAGTTTTAAAGGCAGAAAACAGGGAGAAAAAGAGTAGGACCGGAAGAGGAGCGAAACAGAACTGGAACGGCCCAGCTCGGGAGCAGCTCGGCGAGTGGCTCGAGCTGAGCTGGTGGTCGAGCGGGGTCTAATTGTGCCGAGTGGGGTCCAGGTGGGACCCCAGTGATGTGGCCAGTGCAGGGAAAGGCCGCTCGACTGGGTCCAGGCTTAACTCGAGCCGAGCTGGGTTCCAAACGACCCAGTTTCGAGCCCAGTCGGGGCCTGTTGGATGCAACAACGTATATATACCCCAGATCATGTTTCTGAAGCAGTTTCGATCGCGAAAAGCCCTGCATCAGTTCTAGAAACAATTAGGGAGATCAAGACACAAATTGGAGAGAACCCATCCATAATTCATCATCAATTCACACCTCCAACACCTTCATATCAGATTAACAAACTGATTTCATCATCTATCCACTTCCAAGAGGATTCCAAGTGCTAATCAAGGGAGAATCGAGCACTTGGAGGGACGGAGAAGGAATGCGAGACTACGCTTACGCTAGGGTTTCATAATTCTTATCTTTCTCTTTCTTTTACTTTGATTTTTGGTATAAATTGCTTAGCCATGGGTGTTGCTTGTGACCTCATGAGCTAATTTTATATACAGTTCTAGGGTTTGATGGATTGATTTAATTGATTTGGGGATTTAGACCAAAGATTGGGAATTTATGCAGTTGATCTTTTTATTTTACTTAATTTATTCAGACTTGCTTATATGCTTCGTAACGTCTTCATAATACATTCATGACATCCGCTATAATGCTTGGATTACTATGTTAGCTTGTGTGCGTTCATGATTTGTATTGTCTACCTGTTAGGGATTGAAGTAGTTCTGCTATAAATACTTTAATTCCATGAACTGGTAAATCAAATACTTGATTAGTTTAGTGGAACAATGCAATTAGAGAATCAAGTAGGAAGTGAATAGAACCTTGTAGTAATTTCAGAAAATATCTTGTTAGTCGGGCTTACCATCCTGAGGTATTGTTGCTTGGTTTGATTAGTATTTAGGAATAAGGCTTAGTAATATTTGCGCACCTTAGGATTTAAACCAGATTAGACTGTTAGCTTTGAATCTAATCATATTCGGTGGGATAACAGGGATATGTGGTGTATTTTCAGTGAAACTGCATGAATGAGCAATCGTAAGTTTAACAACCCAAATTAATTGGTCTATACCTGATACCTTAGAACTGTTCGTCATCTCTTTGTTAGAAACTTGCTTTTATTTTATTGCTTTTAATTATTCAGTAATTTATTATTCCAGTATTTTAGTTAATTAATTTACAACACTCTGTAAATCGGTTACGTAATTCTTCTTAAATAGTAATTTAGAATAAATAAATAATTAACTGTCTCAGTGGGATCGATAATTTAACTTGTGAACTTGCTGCTACAATTGATATCCTTACACTTGAGGATTAAATTATAGTGCGCAAAATAAGCCTATCAATAACTCCAAAATTGGAGAAAAATCACAGACCGAGAAAATACAACTAAGTGAATTTTTTTTATAATCACACAAAATTTCTCTTTCCCGACTTCAATCCCTAGACTATTATAAATCTTTGACTAATTCACTTCCTTTTCCCAACTCTCACAACCGAGAATACAAGAAAGAAATTTTAAAAGAATCAAACACAAATATTAAAGGGTACTTGATTGGTGCACTTAACATCAAAACCAAGGACCTCCTTAAATAGCATAAGAAATCCTCCCCCTTTTGATTTCCCATCCGATGTGGGACAAAAACCATCTTCATTTCATTTTGTCAAATCCAACAATCACTACCTTGACAAAATAAAAGAAGACTCATTGTCTTTACCGATAATCCATTCTCAACCCCGAGAATCCTACTCCACCATATGAGTATACCACTTAAAATCAATTATTCTAAGAATCGTAAAGGAGAAGCATAATCAAGGTAAAGGAGAAGCATAATCATGATGAGGGCGATGATGTTTGTGTTTATTTTGAAATTAAGTTTAGGGTTTAGGATTTTAGTTTGTAGAAGATTGTATACATAGCGTAATCTGTAATTTTTTATTCTAAAAATTATCATATTCAATTGCGATAAACAAATATGGATTAGGAGTTATATGGTGGATTACTGCAAAGAAGTTGAGTTGAATAGATTCTACGTAGCCAATAAATGCGAACAACTGAAACGTTTCGTTGAAAGCCTGCTATAGTATAGTATTCGACGACAGCAATCTAACACTTAAATCTGTTCGATGTTTATAAGCGAACAGTTGGGTGTCATTTTTTCACTGTTCGCTCCCTATAACCGAACAAATTTACTTAGATTTACTTGTGTTCGGTTATAGAGATCGAACAGCCTATTTTTTTTCTTTTTTTATTTCTTACGGTTCGACGATAGCAGTCGAACACTTAAATCTGTTTGACGTTTGTGAGCGAAGTTGGGTGTCGTTTTCTCACTGTTCACTTCCTATAACCGAACAGATTTACTTAGATGACAAACTAACATGCAAGAAATTAAAAATAATTAAAAGCAATTTATTGTGTGCACCCATATACAAATATAAATAAGAACATATACAATTAAGAGTAAAAATTCATATAATTTAATTGTTAATTTTTTTAATGAAAAATTGTATATAATATTTAATAAAATGTTATACAAATGTGGATGTTAGTTTTTTAAATGAAAACTTAATGTGAAAAAAGTATACAATTATTACAAAATATGTATACAAAATAGAATAATATGTATACAAAATAGAATAAAAAGACATACATATATGGATGCATCCTTGCACCCGAGTGCACCCAATATACACTCATAATTAAAAAAATGAATTCTGTAATATTGAAGTTATGATTTGGATAATTAATAGATAAGGATTAATAGATAAGGACTGAATTTGGATAATTAATAGATAATGATTAATAGATAAGGATTGAATCTGCCTTTTAATACTCAGCAACAATTTTCTTCTTCTTTTTTGTTTTTAATATTGTGATTAATTAATTTATTTTAATTTGGGTATAGTTAATTAAAAGGTTAAAGTTGTCTTTATATGAGGTGTATTAAATAATTTAAATATGTAATCTTTAATTTCAGAGGTGTACATTTAGTAACTGGAGTTCATTTAACAACTTTGGGGGTGTAAATAGCCGATTCTTTATGTAAAACTCATCTAATTTTTTTGTTTTTGTTTTTCTTTTACTAGGGACAGTTTAGTGAAAATTCTCCCGATAAAAATAACTAGGAGACGAAGGATATTTAATAATAAATAAATTATCCATGAAAAAATTAAAAAGAAAGTAATTAAAAACAGTAATTTTTAGTTTAAAAAATATAGAATTATACTCAAATTTTTAATAATTAAATTAATAAATAATAATAATAATTAACACTCAAAAACAGTTATTCAAATAAGTCGTGTTTTCCCATATTACGGGCTTAAAACGTGTTTTATTAATACCGGTAGAAATAACTACGCGCTAAATATATCCCGCAATTGGTTAACATTATTAAAAAATTTAAAATCTGCTGGGGATTACGATCACGCTAACTTTCTTGATTTCTGAACCCTAAATATCTCCCCAATTGCGTTTCTTGATTTCTGCTTTACCTAAATATCTCGTTTCTTGATTTCTGCTGTATTCTCTGATTTCTTGGATTTGATCGCTATTCTGGTTTCTTGATTTTATCGGTATTCTGGTTTCTTAATTTCTCGGATTTGATCGCTATTCTGGTTTCTTGATTAACGTTGTCAAATTTATCAATCAATTAGGGTTGTCGAAGGATTACAATCACGCTCCCCCTTTCTTGATTTCTGCTTCAGGATTACAATCACGCTACACCTTTCTTGATTTCTGCTTCAGAATACAATCACGCTTCCCCTTTCTTGATTTCTCTCCACAATCACGCTCCCCTTTTGTTGATTTCTTATCTATTTTTGAGATGAAGGCTCCATTCGACTGGAATTATGATCGATTCATACCGAATCGATCAGCTATTGACTGGGATTATGCAAAAAGCATGCTTACAAGTAAGCAAATTGCTACTCCACCATGTAATGAGGCTTATAGGAGTCTCCTTGTGGACACTTTCAACATGAACAACCGTCGCATTCTGGCTTTCAAGAATAAGCCGTACACTCCAGTGGAGGCGATTCCGGCTGCACACCAAACTAAACAAGCGAAACCCCCCCGGTACATTCCCAAGACTCCAGAGAGGACATTAGATGTCCCTGACCTTCTTGATGATTACTCTTTGAATTTACTTGATTGGGGTAGTGGCAACGTGCTCTCCATTGCTCTCGGGTGCACTGTTCATCTGTGGGATGGTACAGATGGGAGTACATCAGAGCTTGTTACTATTGATGAAGAAATTGGTCCAGTGACAAGTGTCAAGTTTGCACCTGATGGAAGGCATATTGCTGTTGGTCTGAACAACTCTCAAGTTCAGCTATGGGACTACACAGCTAATAGACTGGTGAGAACATTTAAAGGTGGCCATTCATCAGGAGGAGTTGGTGCCATGGACTGGAACAGTCACATACTAACTACAGGAGGCTTGGATGGCCGAATTATTAATAGCGATACTAGAGCAAGCCGATATATTGTAAAAAAACGAGGCCATAAGCGTGGTGTATTTGGACTTAAATGGTCAGACTCTGGCCAACAGTTAGCCAGTGGTGGCAATGATAGCCTCCTCCGTATATGGGACAGATCTGCACAGTGCCTTCACAGGCTCGAGGACCATACATCCGCTGTCAAGGCACTGACGTGGTGCCCTTTCCAGAGCAATTTATTGGCCTCAGGTGGAGGCGAAGGCGATCACTGCATAAAGTTCTGGAACACACGCACGGGTGCTTGTTTAAACTCGGTGGATACTGGCTCACAGGTCTGCGCTCTTCTGTGGAGCAAAAATGAGCGAGAACTGCTTAGCTCCCATGGTTTTACTCAGAATCAGCTCACTCTCTGGAAATACCCTTCAATGGTGAAGGTAGCAGAGCTCACTGGCCATATGTCTCGTGTTCTTTTATGGCTCAGAGTCCGGATGGTTGCACTGTTGCATCGGCATCGAGGGATGAAACTCTCATGTTTTGGAATGTCTTTGGTAAGCCTGCACCAAAAACAGCTACAGAGCCATTTGCTCGCATTAATAGCATTAGATAGGTTACATTCTATAAGTAACAGAAGCAAGTAGAAAAACAATTATTTGCCCAGATTCTTAGTAAACAACTATAGTATATCATAAAACTTGGGTAAACATGCTGTATCTCACTGAAAATGATTCCTCGTGACATGAAAATGATGATGATCCTATAGCTTACATGTATTTCATGTGTACCTCATTGAAAATTTTACAGACAACCTTCATTTACAGTGTAAAGAATCTTTAGTTATGATGCTATAATGAGATTGTATATTGTAGAAATTACGTCCCAAATTGATCAAGGCAGAATTCAAAATTATCTCGAACTGATTTATGATATGTTTACACTTTACACAGTAGATAGCTCAACAGCAAAAGGGAACATTATATTCAATACTGTCATTAAAATCAACACTCATGGAACAACACCAGTTAGATTCAATAAATACCAAGCATCATCTTGACTTAAAATTTTATCAGTTAACCACCACGTGATCAACCTCGTAGAAAACAATAATGTTACTTAAAAGAAATTCTTACAAAGGAACTTAAGTTGGAAGCAGTGCTTCTTGAAATCCCATGTCATTGAAGTCCAACATTAAAATGCTAAACTCTATGCAACTCCTAGATTACCTCACTTCATTTCCATTTTATCAACCAACCCTGTAAAAAAGGGACCAGCTGCTGCCTTGGTGTATATAGCATAAAAGTCAATTATGCTTTTTAAAGGTTTTTACATGTATAAAGAAGAAGTAATGAAATACATACAGAAATGGCATACAGAAATAATACAAGGAAAAAGCCCAACTCTACCTGTTTGGAGGAACGCGGCTCCTGTTCAACTAGCATAGCAGCTAACTTTCTACGGCCACACTTATCAGCATGAGCAGCCACCGCTGCATAAGATATTCCTTTGCATAACTTCAGCTGAAATTCAATAAGTAATTCTTCAAAAAGATGATTATGACAAAACAAAATCTAATTTCAGAAACTAGTTAAGAGGTGTAAGTATTATGATTTGGGTAATTTCTTAGTTATCTTATAGCACTATCAGACATGATCAGGTTGCCGCAAAAGTCAAAACCAAACTACATTTACCCAAATATTATTCAAGAAATAAAAGAATGTGTCATAAATTCGGAATTAATTAAATGTAACTGTTTTATGGAAAAACTCACCCCTTGTTTAAAACTGCATCTCAAATTTCAATTGTAAAATATGGGGGGGGGGGGGGGGGGGGGGAGGGTGTGAAACAAAGTATGATTTCAACAAACAACTTCTGAAAAACCAAACCCTGTCAAGTAAAGTTTCTAGAAGACTGGTATGTAGAACCGCCGTGGATGATGATATCTTTGTACAAGTCCAATGCATTAACACAACTTCCTACTCAAAACACCAAAATCAAAATTATTTCTTCGCAAATCCAGTGAAGAGTATACAACCAAAATACCATGAAAATTTTATTTTAAGGATTTAAAAGTTAACAAATAATATTTTTGCATCTAAGAAATCTGAGAAGCATTTTCGGAATATGCTACAAATTCGAGACCAGCTACTTTCTTCTGTACTGACTCCAAACAGAAGTCGGAGAGATAAAATCAAAGTAATGTTCAAATGCGCTTCAGGTTGCCAAACAAACATATACAAAGTAAACCTCATTTCAGTACACATGCAATCCCATAAGTAAAACACTACTTCAGTCTTCATTTTGATGGCATCCAGTCATTTTCATTTCAAACCGATTAAGAACTCATAAGTTCACATGCAATCCCATAATCCATATACTTCAGCATTAAGTTATTTTAATTTCACATTGATTTGAAAATTTCAAGTTTTTAATAAAATCTTATCGTATTATAATAGAAAAGACCCATCTATTCTAATATTATTAAAAGCAAACATGAACAACTATACAGAACAATTTAAAATCAAATTACTTAAAATGGTAAAGCTACAAGTTGCCTACTCGGATTCACAATAAACAAACATACACCACACAGAAAAATATTCTGATACTAATTGAATTATTCAAATCAATGGGATTACATATGTAATATCAGTGTTGATGACTTGCTTGGTTTAAGCCGAGATATTCTGATATCCTCAAAGCTAGAAGGTGTTTGTGAGCATTTATCAGACGATTAATCAGAACGGAGGGAGTAAGTAACTGAAAAGAAACCATTAAAGGAAATATGGAAACAAATTATTGAAAGATGATAAGGCTATACTATAAACTTTAAGACTGAAGTACCAAGAATTTAAGACCTTGTACTGCTGAAGGCTTAGAGGAATGCAGTGTTGACATGGCGTACAGCATTCAAAACATGCAGCATTTTAGACATCTCTTGTATGCAGTCACGTTGAAAATGGCCGCCAAAGCCAACTGGATATCATTAACAAAAAAAAAAAAATCAGAAAAGAATGTTCTTTCAAGAGCACAGACAGAAATAAAGAAATTCGCGCAAATAATTCTGCAGTAAATTTAGTTGTGCAAGAATTCAGAAATAAATAAATGCATGCAAGAAACTGTGACACCAAAATGACAAGCTCTAATGAACAATTAAAACTAACATATACCTAAAGCTCCATAACTTAAGGGTAGTAAGCAGCAGAAATTGACAAAACCAGTAATGCAATATATACCTAATTTTTTGCAGCAAGCGATCCACATAGATATTTATATGGTCATACAAACAATATACCTAACAGAGTATAGCCTTTTTAAGACTGCGGTATTGATAAAGTTCAGAGAATTCTTTGTTATAAAATATTGAAAATTTAAATTGAAAATCTTGTGTTCACATGAGAACTCATATCTGTATTGTTCAATTTTATTTGTCATTCGACTTTTGAAAGGCAGAAAGAAGCAATAGGCTTGAAAACACACATTTTCATTAATAAATTCAGCACCAAACCTACCTAGAAAAGGTTTGCCCATAGCTTGCAGCCCTCAATAGCGTCCGTTGCAGAGTAACGTCAAATTCATAGCCAGCAGCATCAATACAAGCCTCAACAGCTTCAGGCAGAGAAGAGCGGATCCATCTTAAATTTTCATCAGCCTGAAATTTTGTAAAACATCAGAGTTCCAACAATTATAAATGTTACGATAGAAAGCCTAAATGTTATTTTAGAAGCCTAAAGGCCAGACACCCTCTAACCAACACCTACAATCTGAATACTGAACAATTATTTAAAGTTTTCAATATTTATTTCTAAGAAAATAATTAATCCTCATCCTGCCTACTAATTATTATTACGGCCATGATGGGCTGATGCCTGATGGCGCCATGATGAATCTCAGGAGCCTCACAACAAAATTATTGTTCAGGAGGAACTTAACTTGCTGAAAACCATTTAATAAATCCACAAAGCTTAAGCGGTTAAGCCCAAATTGTTGAAAATAAGAAAATCCACTTACAAGGGAAAAGAATTTTTAAATTCTAAGAATGGAAAGACTACCTTAGCACTTCGCCTGTCAAAATGCTCTAGGGCATCATACAGTAAAGCAGGAGGAGAGGTACTTCCTATCTGAAAGATAGATACTGTGGAGTCTGGAACTCGATGTAGAAATTCCATGATAGTGTTAGACAGGATCCGCACCCCATCACATTCTGGGATAAGAATTGTAGGCTCATCATATATATAGTGTACTGGATCACCATAAGGGCCCACCATTAGTAGCATATCATCCAAGTAAAGTAAAATGCTAACCAATCCACACCAAGCTAGTTGTTCAGGGGGCAGGGCTGACTGAAATCGTAGAAGTGGTAGAAAACATTAGATAAATTAGAATGTGCAATTTGAAGTGTCCTAAAAGTGATCAATTACAATGTTATACTTTAACACCCCGAGATGTTGTTTTCTTTTAAGAGACTATATTCTCATCAAACAACCAGAAGAAGCTACAAAATTTCATGATCTTAAATTCATAATGATACCGAATGAAGAGGACGTTTCAATCTGAAATCAACTAAAATTCAGTTTTGGTATTTATAGGAGATTAGAAAAACTTTAAATAAGTTCATTTTGTACATGTAGCTAGTTTCAGGAAAAAAGGCTTCTTTATACATTCATATGACAATTTAGATGAATACATGAATTATAATTCCAAAAAATATCGCTTGCAATCAGTTGGCATGACCTAACAAAGTTAACTCCTCAAGGCTCAAGCACGCTTCAAAGGAAGCCAAAAAATTGCAAAAGTTAAATCAAACAAAAAGATGCTGAGATCAACATGTTCATTCTCTATATTAAAGCAGAAACAAGACATAGTCATGCCAAAAAAATAACACTGCAGAAGTGTAACTAGCAACTAGCACCAAGAAATTGATTAGCTATCCACCATTTTCCATTATTACCAGATGTTATGTACTAATATTTCAAAAAGGTATATCCAACTTGGCGCAGATATACAGATTTAAAGTACCAAATTTTATAATCATTCAACTTTCATAACTAATAGACCGTGTAGAAATTAACGAGCAGACTTGGAGATAAGAAGGGTTTTTCTTGGGGTGAATGCATTGTAGTATAATGATTCATAAACAAAATTTGATTCTAGGTAGGTCTGAATTAGATAATAGACAACTACAATCTACTAAGTTCCATGGAAGAAAAGCTAGTTAGTAATCATTACTTGGAGCATACTACGTTTCAAGGGAACCTTCCCAGTGATCTTTGCCAAGGAATCTTCAGGAGATAGGGCCGATAGGCGATAGGGCCGCCTTCCTGAGATATATAATACAGTGTGTGACAAAGATGGAACATTATAATCCTATTCCAAGTCATTCCTAAGTTCAGACTGTGGAAGATAGATGGTGAAAAGAACCATAAGCTCGTTCGGCAATGCTACCATTTTCAGTATTTGAATCAAGTGATGAGATCATAAAATCAGTAGAAGAAATTGTTCACTTTAACTTTTTCTCCTTTTCCGACCGAAGAACACTTAAGAAAGAGTTGGAACATCCAGTGACATCTTGGTGTGCCTTTTCCATACCATTTCATTTGGATGAGTGATACATAGGTGAGAGAAGAGAATCTATACCCATGTCAATGAAAAACCCCAAGGGCAAGGGTCTAAATTTCTCCTCCCTGCCACACGTCCCTCCTCCAAGAAATGAAACAAAAATTGTTACACCAAAGTGTCATAAGGCATCCCGGGCCTGTAAAAAACAAGAGAACTACAATGTACGGAAATATAGATGGCCAACTTAATTACCTGTGCCTCGGACATATATGACCGACCACATATCCATGTGAATCTCTGGAGAACCTACCATCTGTTAGTAGAGCAACTTCCTGCATTTGACAAATAAGAGATTTTTTGTGACAAGTTGACAGTATTGGTTTTCATTTACGGAAGAAAAAACCACAATAAAAGATCGTTGACGGTAAACACCACCAGACATTTGAAGAAAATAAAAGATAGTCAAGCGAATCTTTAGACAAACCTTGCCAAGTCCAGCTCCCAATATTGCACTTGTTGGTCAGCATTTCAGGCATACCTGGCCCCCTTAGGAAACCTCTCCTCTTATAACCACTACTTTACCCTGAAACGCGACAAAGACAAAAAAAAGATACAAAAAAGGCCAAGTCTCACCTTCATTTGCAGAATAAACCATGTAAAATAACAGTAAAGTGAAGTTCATAAGCACTTGAACTAAGTTCCTTCATTCAGCACCCAAAAAACAGATATGAGATTGGTAGATTCACTTACATTTTGCATTAATACAAGTTGAAAAGAAACCTGTCTTTCTTACTCATATCATGTTCTGAAACCATAAAACAGGACAGGAATGAAAGAGATTACTCGATCGATGGATAAATCCACTAATTAACAAAAAAACAAAATGTGAAAATTCATATGATCATATGACATAGCAGCTTGCCAAGCCACAAGCGTATGTTGGGACTCGTATTCTTTTCCATTGTGGAAGTTGAGAGTACCATAAAACTAACACAAGAAATGAGAAAATGCTAAGATTACCTTAAACCTTGACGGATTTTGCAATATCATCAAATTAGAACAGAAACTTTGAAAGTCAGAAAGTCATAAAGCAAAAAAAACAAGGACATCAATAATTACATTTTTTAACCTATAAGGAAGAGACATTCCCATTGTTTCAATTGCTGAAGCCATTGTATTTGGAGTATACATTCCACCACAAGCCCCAGCCCCAGGGCATGAATTACGAACTGCATGCATCCTTTGATCATCATTTACTGCACCACTCACATACTCTCCATAAACCTACAGTATTAATCAAGACCAACAATTTTAAATTCTGTTGATTATTGATAAAACAGAATGTAGCAGGTGAAATGCTTTTGTGGATGGTTTAAAATGAGAAACAATTGACCACAAA
This sequence comes from Pogostemon cablin, assembly GCA_023678885.1. Taxonomy (NCBI): domain Eukaryota; kingdom Viridiplantae; phylum Streptophyta; class Magnoliopsida; order Lamiales; family Lamiaceae; genus Pogostemon; species Pogostemon cablin. The sequence goes on along the minus strand of CM042959.1, from coordinate 19,382,185 downwards.
AAGTAAAAACCAATAACTGGTGAATAATCACACTACACAGTAAAAGCAGAATTTAGATGACTTACAAATGAATAGGTTTATTCAACGCGCTTGAATTGCTTTAAAAATTTTACAACTTGTGCCCACAAAGTTTGATGTGTAGAACCCAGTAATAATGATTTTCAATATGTATGAATCCCTAATTACCATCAACCATCAATAAAAAAATCATTCTTGAATGTTAAGATGAATTATGGTTAAAACTAGTAAGCTCTAAAGCCACCTCCTACCAAGTGTATGAGAAAAAGAGGGAGAATATAAGTAGAGACAGGGGCAGAGGGATGTTAATTCAGATACCTGGAAGGCAGGTACTATGTCATATGGGTAAATCTACAAAATGACCCAAAAGAAGCTTATACAAAATCTACTTTTCAAAATCAGCAATATTCAGAATTTGTAAAACTAAAAATGAAAGATAAAAAAAGGAAAAAAAGTGTATGGACAAGAAAATGGAGACCTATCTTTTTTTTTTCTTTCAGGAAAATAGAATTTCATTCCAATAGGGTATGGGAAATACCACATAATTTCAGAGTACAACCAAAAGCATTAACCAACAATATTAATCTACCTGATTTAAAAAACAATAACTATATCTCCAAGAATGTAACCTATCTAATGCGATTAATGCGAGCAAATGGCTCTGTAGCTGTCTTTGGTGCAGGCTTACCAAAGACATTCCAAAACATGAGAGTTTCATCCCCCGATGCCGATGCAACAGTGCAACCATCCGGACTCTGAGCCATAAAAAGAACACGAGACGTATGGCCAGTGAGCTCTGCTACCTTCACCATTGAAGGGTATTTCCAGAGAGTGAGCTGATTCTGAGTAAAACCATGGGAGCTAAGCAGTTCTCGCTCATTTTTGCTCCACAGAAGAGCGCAGACCTGTGAGCCAGTATCCACCGAGTTTAAACAAGCACCCGTGCGTGTGTTCCAGAACTTTATGCAGTGATCGCCTTCGCCTCCACCTGAGGCCAATAAATTGCTCTGGAAAGGGCACCACGTCAGTGCCTTGACAGCGGATGTATGGTCCTCGAGCCTGTGAAGGCACTGTGCAGATCTGTCCCATATACGGAGGAGGCTATCATTGCCACCACTGGCTAACTGTTGGCCAGAGTCTGACCATTTAAGTCCAAATACACCACGCTTATGGCCTCGTTTTTTTACAATATATCGGCTTGCTCTAGTATCGCTATTAATAATTCGGCCATCCAAGCCTCCTGTAGTTAGTATGTGACTGTTCCAGTCCATGGCACCAACTCCTCCTGATGAATGGCCACCTTTAAATGTTCTCACCAGTCTATTAGCTGTGTAGTCCCATAGCTGAACTTGAGAGTTGTTCAGACCAACAGCAATATGCCTTCCATCAGGTGCAAACTTGACACTTGTCACTGGACCAATTTCTTCATCAATAGTAACAAGCTCTGATGTACTCCCATCTGTACCATCCCACAGATGAACAGTGCACCCGAGAGCAATGGAGAGCACGTTGCCACTACCCCAATCAAGTAAATTCAAAGAGTAATCATCAAGAAGGTCAGGGACATCTAATGTCCTCTCTGGAGTCTTGGGAATGTACCGGGGGGGTTTCGCTTGTTTAGTTTGGTGTGCAGCCGGAATCGCCTCCACTGGAGTGTACGGCTTATTCTTGAAAGCCAGAATGCGACGGTTGTTCATGTTGAAAGTGTCCACAAGGAGACTCCTATAAGCCTCATTACATGGTGGAGTAGCAATTTGCTTACTTGTAAGCATGCTTTTTGCATAATCCCAGTCAATAGCTGATCGATTCGGTATGAATCGATCATAATTCCAGTCGAATGGAGCCTTCATCTCAAAAATAGATAAGAAATCAACAAAGGGGGAGCGTGATTGTAGAGAGAAATCAAGAAAGGGGAAGCGTGATTGTAGAGAGAAATCAAGAAAGGGGGAGCGTGATTGTATTCTGAAGCAGAAATCAAGAAAGGTGTAGCGTGATTGTAATCCTGAAGCAGAAATCAAGAAAGGGGGAGAGAAGTCAAGAAAGGGGGAGCGTGATTGTAATCCTGAAACCAACAAATTACATTCGACAACCCTAATTGATTGATAAATTTGACAACGTTAATCAAAGATATTTAGCGATCAAATCCGACAAATCAAGAAACCAGAATAGTTATCAAATCCGAGAAATCAAGAAACCAGAATAGTTATCAAATCCGAGAAATCAAGAAACCAGAATAGCGATCAAATCCGAGAAATCAAGAAACCAGAACAGCGATCAAATCTCAGAAATCAAGAAACCAGAATAGCGACCAAATCCCCAGAAATCAAGAAACCAGAATAGCGATCAAATCCAGAAATTTTTAATAACGTTCACCAATTGGGGGAGATATTTAGCGTGATTGTAAGAAACTAAGCGTGATCGTAATCAAGAAACCAAAGCCGGGAGGTATTTGGCGCAAAGCAGAAATCAAGAAACCAAAATCCCCATCAAATTTGAAAATTTTAATAATGTCTTTATTTTTTACCCGGTATTAATAAAAGGGGTTTAGGTCAGGTTTTAGGGGGTGAAATTGCAATAATTCAAAATGCCACTTGAACAAATTTTTTTCAAAACAACCCACTTTCATGATAATTTTACCAAACTAACCCTAGTAAAAGAAAAAAAAATAGACGAGTTTTACATAATTCCATTGGTTGCAGACTATTATTAATATTGACAATAATTATTCTTATTAATTAATATTATTATTATTATTAAATAATTTTGAGTATGATTTTATATTTTTTAAATTAAAAATTGCTGTTTTTAATGATTTTTTTTAAAGTAACATAAATCTATAGGATTATTACTGATAGATAAGCGTGTATATAACATAATTATTAATAAATACATTGATCTAAATGTCTTTCTTTTTCTAATTTTACCCTTATTTACAATGCTGAATATTTCAATAATTTCACCTAACACTAGTTTTATTGAACACTAATGTACATTAAATCAAATAAAAACAATGGGTGAAGATTTAAGGATAATTATAACAACCATATTTTCAATTTAATTAATCACGTATTTTCTGTTTCTTTCTCAATGATGCACACTAATGTATTCTCCAATTTAATTGCGTATTTTGTTGTTTCTCTTTAAGAATGCACACTAGTGTACTTAACAATATTTTAAAAATCACGTATTTTCTGTTTCTTTTTCAATGATGCACACTAATGTATTCTTCAATTTAATTGCGTATTTTGTTGTTTCTCTTTAAGAATGCACACTAATGTACTTAACAATAGTTTAAATTGTGTATTTTCTGTTTCTCTTGCACACTGATGTGCATTAGCATGGTTTTTCAATTTATTCACGTATATTCTATTTCTCTCTCAAGAATGCACACTAATGTAAATTAGTAGTGTTCTTCAATTTAATCGCGTAAATTCAGTTTCTTTCTCAATAGAATGTACATTCGTATAAATAACGTATTTTTGTTTCCATCTTAATAATGCACACTAATGTATGTACGGATATGTATAAGTATTATGGGAAAAAATATAATTTTGTATTTATCGGTAATTTTTAAATACATTTTGTACCTACTATTTATTGACCCTTTAGATCAATGTATTTATTAGTAATTAGGTTATATTCACACGTACATATGAATAATAACCCGATTAAAAATTATAACATTTTATTATTGAAAAAATGATAAAATGATTTTACGTGAAACGGTCTCACGTTTACACGTAAGACTTGCCCTTATTTATTTGACATAAATTCCACTAATCCATAGATTTTTTTTTTCTTTTCTATTTATTCTCACTTTCCTCCCTCATATCTTTTTTCACATGAATTAATATTTTCTTATACATATCATCACAAAACTTTCATTGTTTTGACATAAATTTTAAATATATCATCAACAAACATAGATTATCATTATAATTATCTTTTAATCTAAAAATAATATTTCTAAAGTAAAGAATAAAAAAATAAACTATTTTCAATTTTAGAAATCGCTTTTGGTTTTTCAAAATCCACACATAAATTTTAAAGATCACACTTATACATATCCACAAACTATATTAATCTTCAACTTTATACTCTTTTTAATTAATATTCTTTTATTTAATATAAAATTAAAATCTAACATATCATACCCAAAAACAAACATGAGTGAGGCTTGCGTACATCCGGGTGCACACCGTGCGCCTTTAGAATTTAGTATTATGGATAATGGTATATTATTTTGTTCTAAAGGGTATACACTTTAATTAATAAGAGTACACCATTTTGTTTTAAAAAGTATACACTTTTCATTAACATTTTTTATTTTTCTTCAGAAAATAAGGAGTACACATCTTTATACTAAAGGTATACAATTTAACACAAAATTCTAAAGGCACACAGAGTGTGTCCCGTGCATCCGGGTGCACACAAGTTTTTGCCAACAAATATAGGTTAGTATTCCTAATTGAAACCTCACATGAACAAAAAACAACATAGTACGTCTAATGATAAGATAATATATAGTGAATATCACATCTTTTTACATTTAAGTGATTAATTTAGTTTTAAATGAATTGATAATAAAATTCTTAAATTAAAAATATAATGATCCTAAGGGTAAATAAAATTTGCTCAAGATAGTAATATTGAGCCAGGTGTATTCGGGTGTTGAGAAACTTTGCTAGAGCAATGCCTCTCACAACACTATATCATTCTTAGGACACAAGTATTGCTCATCTCGATTATGTATGTTCTTTTAACCCCGTTTTTGTTTTTTAAATCAGCAAAATAAATAGTAATTTTTTTAATAATAATAATAATGAGTAAAAGAGTTATAAAAAATTACAAGAAAAAGAAAATATCATTACAACATGGTGAAAATAAAGTAAATAATACCCCCACGAACTAGCACCTCAATCCAACTTATAAAATGAATCTCAAATTTCGTTTTCTTTCTTCATAACAAATTAATAAGAACATCTCCAAAATGCTCTTTAAATTTTAGTGAGCATTTTTATAAAATAAAGAGGATTTTTAAATTTAAAGAACCAAAATTTTATTATGCTCCAACAATCTCTTTATTATTTTATTTGAGTGACTCTCTTGTGAGACAGGTCATAGAGAGAGACATGTTTGAGACAGATTAATCCATGATATTATCTACAATTTAATATTATAATATAGGATAATTATGAGTAGTCAACCCATTATCATTAATAGTTCCTAAATTTAAGGGATAATTCAAATCATTCAATTCTTTAGCATTAATTATTGTTATGAACGTTATTAACCGTTCAATCTAATGACTCGATGTTTCTTGTCGCCATTTTCATTCCGGTGAATCGTCGATATGTGGCAGAAGTATAGTCCGGTAATGTTATTGTATGTAATGACTTTATTATAGTATGTTAGTTAAAAGTGTTGTTTGTTCATCTTATAGTATGTCATTTCATTGATATAGCATGTTAAACATTATTTTAAAGTGTCATGAGTACGATGAAATGAGGAAGGTAGCCTATTGTACTGAGTGTTATAGTATATCGAGGTTCTATTATAGTATGTTACTTATGTGTTATTGTATGTTAGTTGACAACTTGACAATATATTTTGTTGAACTTATAGTACATCGCGTCCATGTTATAGTATGTGATATATGTATTGTAATATGTTAGTTAAAAGTATATTATGTTTATCTTATAGTATGTCGTTTTCGTGATATGGTGCGTCAAATAAAATTGTAAAGTATAATGACTACGATGAAATGAGTAAAATAGTATAGAGTACATAACAAGTGTTATAGTGTGTTGTTGATTGGTTATAGCATGTAATTTCTGTCTTATTGTGTCTTAGCTGAACGAATATTTCGAGATGTTATATTATGTCATTTCTGTGTTATTGTGTGTAATGTACGTGTTATAGTATGTCAACTGAAAGTATATTCTATTTTTTTATAGTATGTCAAATCCGTGTTATAGTCTATAATTTATGTGTTATTATATGTTAACTGAAACTATATTTCATTGATGTTATAATACGTCGTTCTATTTTATATATGTTTGTATGTATTATAGTATGTCGTTTTTGTGCTATAGTATATCACTAATTACTATAACTTCTGCAGTATTATATGTTGAGATTCTAGTATATCACTAATCAGTTATACTATATATTATAGTATGTTGTTTTCGTGCTATAGTATATCACTAATTAGTTATAGTATATAATTTCTGCAGTATTATATGTTGAGATTCTAGTATATCGAGATTCTGTAAACACTCTAAATTTTCACATTATTATTTCTCCTTAACTTTGACATATTATTAGTTTTGACATATTATTTTCAAAGATTTCAATTTTTATGTTCAAAATCCAATCGGAGAAATAAGAGAAAAAATTTAACAGAGAAGAAGATTAGGAGAAATATGAATCAAAATGAACATGAATTAAATTTAAATACAAAAAAGTGATAAATATGAGAGAAAACTATATCTTTGTGGCTACGTTCTATCTTCAATCATAGCACCTAAAATATTTACTCTACATAATTTGAGTAGATCATCTCCAGGATCATAGATGTAGTATAAATATAATTGATAAATACTATACACATATTATACACCCAATTCTTACACATAATGAATAAGTGAATAAAAGATTCACTTAATATGCAATCAATCTCAAATATTTGTTCCTCATCGATTCAAAATTTACTCTTCCACAAAATTGATGCTAAACATTAGCAGAATAATCAAACTTGATGTGAATTTGAGGCGGCGCAGAAGAGATGATACTTTCTAGTGGCAGAACAGGAGTGCCGAAAACTTGAACATGTATGCTTCTCGCCTGCCCTTTGTCCTTCCAAACAGATAACACCCAAACCCTAGATCGAATGACAGGCCGGGTCGCTTATCTTCTTCGATAAAGAGACCGAAATAAAAAAATGGACGCAAGTTGTTCTTCCGCATTCTTCTGGGTTATTGAGATCTAAGAGTCCTTCCCATTTCTCTTTCGATGGAGGATTTTTTAAGAAGAATCATGGTATTTGTGGTTTTCTCCTTAGAATCATCCCCTTAAAATTGATCTCTCCCCTCTGAATTTCCTCTTTCTCATGTCTTTGAGTGTTTTCGGTTGAAAATAAGGGAAGATTTGTTTCTCTCTCTTGAATTAATATTTGATAGGAGATTTTTATGGGATATAAAAAATAAATCAATTCAAAAGTCAATAATAAAACGGGTTAAATTAACCCGTCTCTCATAAGTTAGGTCTCACAAGAGAGTTTGTCATTTTATTTCTAATGTATACTAAAACTTACCCGTGCATTGCACTGGCATTAATTTTTGACAAATTCTCTTATGAGACGCTATTTACATGGGACGGTTTGTGAGACGCGTTAAAGTATGTCTATTATTTAGATAAATTATGTTTAATTGTTGTTAAAGTATGTTTTCTAAAATATGCTGGATTATGCATTAAAGTATGATTTTATCGTGTTATAATATAATTTATTATTGACATACTTTAAATACAAATAAATATACTTTAATTCTACACTAAACATACTTTAATAATGGGTCGACCCGTCTCACACCCATCTCCCAAATAACCCGTCTCATAAGAGAGTTTCTCTTAATTTTTACAATGCTATTTATATTTAATATAAATTATAAATATTTTAATAGTATTTTTTTTAATAATTATTTAGAACTTGAATTAATAAAACACAATTTTTTTTGAATCATACTATTTGGAATTTATATGAGTATTATATTTCTTAACCTTATTATTTTTAACATAACAGTTCATGAATAAACCCTAAACCATATACCCTAAATCTTAAACCTTAAAACTCTAAACCCAAAACCCAAAACCTTAAATCCTAAAACCCTAAAGCCTATACCCTAAACCTTAAACACTAAACCCCCTAAACACAGAACCCCTAAACCCTTAAACCCTAAATCAAGGCAGCAACAACTAACAATCATATTACAAAGATCAATCAAGTATGATCATAATGTCAATTAGAAAAGCTCACATAAAAAATATCATGACATCAATATCTTTTCAAGTTCTAGATTCTAGGAATATGGTGTCATATTGTTGTAAAACTGAATGAGAAATGATTGAAATTTCTTTTTTCCCGTAAGATCATTATTAATGTTGATTAAGGAAATAATTTAAACACGAATAAACATGATATCACTTTATAACTTGAACGAATAAATAATGTTCAAGAATTAGAATTAGATAAGTTTAAACCTTGAAAAACATACCTACACATGCTCAATAAATATGACCATTCTCATTTCGCAAACTCATATAACCAATAGAAACAAAATAATAGTTAATAAAATTATAATCTATGACAACTTTGCATAATTAATCACATAAAATAGCAAGATCACTAAGACATTTTAAACAATAAATTATATAGTGAGATTAACCAACATGAGAACATGTAATGTTAAAAAGGATACATATACAATACATCTATCACTTCAAACTTTAATGAGTGGTATATACCCACATACATTAATATAAAAGGTTGATTTTCAACCTTTAATATAAAAAATCGTAACAAACGTAACTAAGATCTAAGAAAGCCCAAGTGCAGAAATAATAATAGGATGTAAAACAAAAAGTCAAACAGATTAGCAAGATTTTTTTTTGTCAAATAATTAGAGCATATCGCGGAACTAAATTAAAGCCCTAAAACCTAAAACCCTTAAACCCTAAACCCTCAAACATATACCCTAAATCCTAAAGATTAACTAAATGTTACCATGTTAAAAAAAAACCTATTAATAGTATATTATAGTAAGATATACTATTAATTTGATAGATATTATATATTGATTACATTTTTATATAATATACACGTAAATACATAGTACTTCTTCCGTCCCACGTATTTTTACCCACTTTTTATTTTGGGTTGTCCCACGTATTTTTACCCATTTCATTAATGGTAAAAATACATATTTATTACATACTTTTTACACTTTATTCATCAATCCCAATAACTTTACTTACTTTTTACACTTTATCCATCATTCTCAACAACTTTATTTTTTTTTCAATTACTAATTTATCCATACTTTTTCTTACATTATATATTAAAATAATAACACGTTTTAATCTCCGTGTCTATACAAATAAGTAAAAATACTTGGGATTGAGGGAGTATATTAATCTAACTTCTTTATATATTTCTATCGAATATTTAAAAGACTTTCAATATTATGAATATTATAAGGTTAAATATATTTATACAAATCAAGATATGATTATGATTAGAGAATAATAAATCAAAAAAACCTCAAAGAATAAAATAGATAAAAATTTCTATAATATGAATGAATATGAATATGCAATCAAAGTTTATATTAATGTTAAATGGTTAATGAATGAAATCAATGTCATAAAAGTGTATTTATAAAAAATTAGACTAATTGTGTAGTTACATTAAATACATATAAATTTTCATTATCTATATTTTTTTTTATTTAATGGCCAAGATTGATTATAGATAAATTAAAGGTTGCGATGAATTTCAAAATATACTAAAAATTACCAAAATAATTAGGCGGGATATTAAATAGGGTGCCATTAATGAACCCCCTATTGCTTTTATATATATAAAGATAAAGATTTATAACATGTTTTTTCTTTTAATTTATTAAAAATTATTCCTCTTAACCAAAAACATATAAAGAAGTAAATAACATTTAATGCTATTTAAGTTTGAAGAGGGGATTGACTCTTCAATTTTAGAAAGTGAAAATAGTTATGTAAATTTTATTGTTAAAATAAAAAGTGTGTTGGAGCTTGATTTTATTGAAATCCTCTTCAAATTATGAATATTTTGTATTTTACATAATATTTTGGAGTTGTTCTAAGTTCTCAAAATGTTTCTCAAAAATCCAATTCCAAAGGCGCAACTTTAGCTCTTCCAATAATTTGTCAATTTCAAAATTTTCATCATGAAAAATAATAACAATTTTAGTTTCCATATTAACCACGGCATTCCTAAAGACAAACCAAGAACACCTTCCCTTTCCTCCTTTAATAAGCCTACTAAAATAAAGTATTTTCTTTTAAGCCCGTGGTGGGTTCTGGTAGTAAGACTATGTCGTCAGTTATAATTTGTTGCAGACCACTAATTTCAGCAATCATAGTGAATGCTTTGAAACACTTGATTATCATTGAAAATGTCATAATCACATTGCAAGAGTTGGACATCGGGGAAGTTTGTCTTGCTCGTTTTTGAGTTTGGATACATACTTGGATCTCTCCAATAACTAGAGTAAATTTCTCCTCATGGTAACGAGGAGAAATTCACTCCGGGTTAGTGGAGAAATCCACATTCTGATTTAACTATTCATTTAGAATACATGGACGGTAATTCATATTGCTATAGAAGTCACTTCAACCATCATTACCACCGTACTATATCCCTGGTTTGAATGATCAAAATAATAACTTGGGCAATAATACGATGGAGATGAAACTGAATACCAAATAAAAGGAGAGAAAGAGAGGTTTAACCGAATTTAATGTCCATATCTTAAAATTATTAGTCCTTTGCATTTAATCTCAGCTATTATGTAAAGTAAAGGCTACCATAACATGTACACGAGAATTATACTCAGCAAGCTGAGATGCCTCGGACTGAGTTGCACGAATACCACTGAGTCATGCTTACGGTTTTCAGATGACGGTACCGCTGGGAATGAAAGCATCTTTGATTACGGTGACTATGCCGCTCTTGATGAAGTATCCGTCCGTCTCTCTTGCTGCTTCTTGAACATCATCGCTGTTAACAATCTGCACCATACAAACTCATTTAGAGGCTGATTTCCGCTTGCTGAAAAAGATCTTTAGCCCGCGTTTCTTACCTTCACGTTTTCCCCAATTCGAGCATTCTTGTCAATGATGGCTCTCTTTATGTGAGTGTTTTTACCAATGCCAATAGGCACGCCACCCTTGGCTGCCAGCAACCGTCTGTCTGCATCCGTCTATATCACATGCAAAGTAAACAAAAGAGTCATGTAAAGTAGACATTCACTCTCTTGCATTATAACATGTAATGTAGTGAATCGGTAGTGTAGGGATCATTACCTCATAGTAATCTGCACCCATCAACAATGAGTCCTCTATGATTGCACCCTCTGATATGCACGATCTGAGTCCGACCACAGAGTGATGGATTTTGCAGTTCTAAATGAAATAGGAGCATCAAACCAATGATTGATAGTCACTTTCAAGTTTCATGATTATATGTAAACCAATATACCGGCTTTGATCCCTCACCTTGATTACACACCCTTCTCCAATGACACTATCCGTGACATCGGCATCCAGCATCTTAGAAGGAGGCAGATATCGAGGTTGGGTATATATTGGAGCTGATCGATCATAGAAGCTACACGAAATCATTTGCAGATATCAAGATAAGGTGTAGTAAAGATTGTTGGTTTTCTGATACAACAGTGGTATGGAAAAAAGTAGTTTAAGAAACCTACCTAAAATCTGGCACAGGCTTTTTTGTGATCCCTAGATTGGCATTGTAGAAAGCCTCAATGGTTCCAATGTCTTCCCAGTATCCATCAAACAAGTAAGCTTGCACCTATACAGAGAAAATTACAATTAGCTCAAACAAGGTAATTTTGTGGAAAAGTTTGCATATATATTCTCCCTCAAATTTAAGTAAAAGACACTGCCCAAAAATCATAAGAATCAGCAAGTTTCAGACACATACTCTTAGTCCCATGGAAGTAGCACCAGGAATAACTTCACTCCCGAAATCATTGGCCGCAGGAAACTTGTCCTTGAGAAGATTTAACATCACATCTTTGCTAACAACATATATTCCCATACTTGCAATATAAGGCATCTCCTTTGCTCTTTTTTCGTCAAGGCCCAGTATGGTAGTATCAACCTTAATTTGGAACCAACACGAAACAGAAACTTAGATAATGGTATTGTTGAACTTCTCTTTATCTGATTTACTACACATTACCTTCATAGATTTTAGTTGTTCTCCTTTTGGTTTTTCGGCAAATTCAACAATGCGCCCTTCCTCATCAATCTTCATCAACCCAAACGAGGTGGCACGCTTTTCATCCATAGGCAAGGCAGCAACAGTAATATCAGCATCTGTCTCTCTGTGAGCTTGAATGAACCTCTCATAGTCCATTCTATACAAATGATCTCCAGCAAGAATCAGGAACTCAAGAACATTGTGCTCTTCAAACAACCACAGATATTGCCTCACAGCATCTGCAGTACCCTAAAGACAAAAGAATCAACAAAATATCAGAGAGGTAAGTAAAAGCAAATGAATGTGATCTGAAAATGACATTCATTTAGTAAGCAGTTTACGAAGTTCTAGCCATTAGACGCAACGAGTGAGCAATTTCTGTACACTGTAAACTCTTGGTAATGGTAAGAATGTGGGTATAATAGTAAAGAACCTGGAACCAGTTGGGGTTTTCAGGACTTTGCTGAGCAGCAAGAACCTCAACAAAGCCTTCATTTTTGTATCCACCCATATTGCTAGCATACGCCCTCGAAAGATGACGATTAAGGGATGCAGAATTGAATTGTGTGAGAACATAGATCTTAGATATGTTACTGTTCAGGCAATTGCTAACAGGAATATCAATTAACCGATAATTTGCTCCGAGAGGGACAGCTGGCTTCGCCCTCTTCTTTGTCAAAGGATAGAGCCTAGTACCGGCTCCACCTCCCAGAATAATTCCCAATACGCTCTGCAAAAGACCACAAAGAAAATCAAAGTGATGGCAGCACTTGAGTTATGCCAAAATGAAGATTTCCATTACAAAAGGCACACATGGACCATTTGAACATTCAAATCAACTGAATTGGATCCGACGGAATAACTAATGTATATTTCAACACATAAAAAAAAAGAGAATAGTAGTAAACCTCATCATGCTAAAATCGAATATTCCCAGAGATAAGAGGTCAAGTTCAGTAGATCAACAAATACGTAATTTTGGCAAAACGCTTTACTCACTAAAAGGCAACGAAGCAACTGTTATTTAATTGTAATCGAAGATTAATTTAGACCATTAAAACTACACGTGCAAGAAATATCCCTTCATTAAACAAATTAAAATATACTCTTAAGGGTTTTAGCTTACCGAGAGAGAAAATCATGGATCTGCATAAAGCATTAAACACAATTAAAATTAAAGCAAAGGCTTCGCAGACACGTAAAGCAGTCTACGCAGATCTCCAAACACGTATCTTCAATTGATTTGTAGGAAAAAAGATCTAGACTCACGGATTAACCACTAAGAACGTAAGTAGAAAATAGTGGTAAGGATTCACATACAACGAGTTGAATGCAGATGAACACAAATTGAACAAATTCATGTGCGAAGAATACGAGCAGAAAGGCAGGCAGATTAATCAACAAACATAACCTCAAGCAATTCATTTCAAATCCCCCAAAATCACAGTCAACAAATTAAATTAAAAAGAGAGCGTAAAATTAAGCAAGTACTCTGCTGGCATCAGGATCAAGGCAGGTTTGCGAATTCTGAGAGTCGGACACCGCCTTCGGAGAAACAATAACCGGGCTGCGTGCTTCCAATTCGCCTCCAGAACGACGCCGTTGCGCTCGGAGCTGCGACGGCGAGGTGATGCTCTCCCCGGCAACGTTGGACGCCGCAAAAGACAGTCGCTTGAAGGTAGTCGAAGTGACGTCCTCCGCAGTGTTGTAGCTAGCGATGGCAGGTGTGCAGGGAGCCAACATTGAGAGCGCGGTGGCCACCATTGGTGAGAAGTCGTGGATAACCAGAGAGAGAGAGAGAGTAATTAGCGAGGTGAAGAGTGATGACGGGAATATATCATGCTTAACTTGGGATGGAAAGTACACTGATGATGGGATGGGCAGAGGTTTTTGCGCCTAAATTACTGTTTTGTCCTTAAGGGTTGTTTGGCAACATGCCAAATGCTTAAAAATAAATACAGTAAAAAAAAATCAATCGATTCAAAATTTCTAAGGCAAAAGCTCATGTGGACACGGAAAGATGCTCCGTGTCCCATGTGAACACAACCCTCCCCTCCAATCCTATTTAAACATATGTATTGCTAGGGGTTTAAATTATAAAGGGGCATAAAAATTGTAAAGGTACACAGAATGTGTTCCGTGCGCCCAGGTGCACAAGAACCTCACTCAATTTCTAATTCTAGAAGGGTCATCAGTCATCACTACTCCACTTTCACACTTGGATTTAGTAAAAGTAAGGGGAAAAAAATCCAGTGCTAGGTTTGGGTTTAATTTTCAGTTTTGAATTTAATAAATTTTCTTAAATTTTCCCTATATATATTTACAAATTATATTCTACTTATTCCTTACCATGCATTATATTTTCTCAATTAGTAATATTTATTCTTCATTTCTCTCTTCTACTTTTATCTTTTCTCTTATCTCAATTAATAATTGATTTACCTATATAATTTAAACTTAACATACTTGAACCAAAAACAAAGTAAAACATGGAATAAGTTCACATTTACTATATTAGCACATCTTATTAGTCGAAGTAAACAAAATCACATCTACTATGTTTATCTTTTTTTTTTATCACAAAAAGCAAGTATTAATAATATGGGTAAAGAATTACCCCAAAAAATGTACAACAATCCTTGGTGATTTACAATATAGACCTACTCCAAGATTAACTTGAAACTATTGCAGAATAAATTTTGGACATTGTCTCCATTCCTCATACCAAATGATCAGCCATGTAGAGAATTTCTTAAAAATCTAATTCCACATACGAGCTTTAAATTATTCCACCACCTTATCCAACACAATCGATTCATTTTCAAAAATAATGACATTTCTACTTTTTCATAGCAACCAAACCACACACTCCCACAAACAAACCATGAACATCTTCAATTTCCTCCCTCTAATTAGTCTACTAAAATGTAGTAAACTAACAGAAGGATTTGAGGACATCATTCCTTGTACGTCAACCCATTTGAAATACTCCATTCATAGAAGATAAGAAAATTTGCATTAAAAGAATATGTGGCGTACCGTCTCTTGATCCTCGGAGCAAAAGTGATATTTGACATTTGCATTTTGGTTAAGAATCTTTCTTTATTGTAGTTTCGTTGATGATGGTAGTCGTTCCCATAAAACTCTCCATGCATGAACCTTTTACCTTTGAAAGAGCAATTTTGTTCCAAATTAGGACAAACTCTTCTTTAAGCTTTTATCCTTCTCCCTTTTTCAATTGAATTTCTCCTCCACCCCAAGTGTAAAACTCTCAAATTTTTATCTAAATTGAGACGAAATAATATATGAAATTTCTCCTTCAAACACTCCCCTGCCCACACTCCCTCCCAAAATGCAGTATCAACCCCGTAATACTTTAACTAAGTTTGAGAAAAATCAACCTCCCTGAAAGACTTTAACTGCCTTTAAAATACTACCCCACCACCCCAAGTGCTTATTTCCTCTACCACTCAAAGCATCAATATCTCTCACATCCCAAGAACCTTCCCATCTAGACCGAATCACCCTAGCCCATAATTTATCCCTTTCACTCAGAAACCTCCACATCCATTTACCTAATATGCAATATTAAAGGATTCAAAATCTTTCACCTCAAGACCTCTAATAGTTTTTGGTTGGCATATGGATGACCATTTTACCAAAGAAATTTTGTTAATACTCTTCCCACCCCCCCTAAAAAATAAACGTTGAAGCTTTGCAATCTCTCTAATGAAGTTTTTGGTGCACGATAGATGGACATCACATAAGTAGATAAAGATGTAAGCACTGAATTAATGAGAGTAAGTCTGCCTTCGAAAGAAATTTTCATACCCTCCCATTTCTTCCATCTCTTTCTCACCTTCCTATTTACATAGGCCCAATCCAACACCTTATGATGAGCACATCCAACTCTTATCCCCAGATAATCAAAAGGAAGTCTCCCCACTTGACAATTAAGACTCTCAACTGCTCTATACACCCAAGCTTCTTCTGCATTCAATCCCAAGATTTGACATTTTTCTTTGTTAATTTTCAAGCCTGAGACTGATTCCAAAATCACCAAAAATCTTTTAAGAAATAAAACATTTTCATCTCTTGCATCCTCTATAAAGATTGTGTCATCAGCGAACTGAAGGTGTGATAAGTGCACTCGATCATTACCAACCTCCATAGGAAAATAAAGATTATTATCCACCACCTTGAATAGAAGAATACTCATTCCCTCCGCCACCAACTGAAATAAAAAGGGAGATAAAGGATCCACTATCTCAATATTATTTATCTAAATAAGTTTACATTCCCAAATACATCACCCAATTTAATAATCACACAAGAAACTTTAATCTCAAAATTATTACTCATTTACAAATAAAATACTTTATTTTATAATTAATATAACTCTTAAAAGTAAATTAAAATGTAATATTTCTTTTGTATCTACAATAAATCTGAATTTATGGTAATACTTTAAATGTAACTTTGGGCAATTAACAATCAAGTAAAAAAATGTTAATTTTTATGAATATATTTCAAGTGATAGTGGGAAATGTGAAAAAAATATTTCAATTAGGTGGAAGTTACTTAGTGAACCCTTGACAATGTAAAGTGAACTTCATTTTACAGCATGTTTAATTTTATAATACAATTAACTCAATAATTCAGTTTTCTCCATTTTCATAAATAAATTAAATTAATAATATATTCTATTTTTTAATATTATTTTTTATTATTCAAACAAAATATACTTACCCTTTTTTTTTTTTTTAAAAAACATACACATACATATTACTTTTAAAAAATAAAAATAGAGTTGCAGCACACTCTACAATTCACTTGGGTACCAATGCTTCAGTCGCACATCTTAATTTCTCAATATCAAAATTCTTATTACAACGTAGTTGTTTAAGTTCATTTGTTTGGATGTTAATTTAAATTTTTAAAAATAAACGTTTTATTATTTAAATAGTAGAATAAAATGTCATGAATCACACATAATAATGAGTAAAATTACAATTTAGTCCTAAAAATTAATACTATATCTTAAAACTAAAGACTAAACTTTATTAATAAAATAAAAACACTCTCTCTCATTCAAAAAAAATAAAAAGGTTCGCATCTACTAGAAATACTATTTTTAAAAAATTAAGTTATTACATTGACAAATTTATCATTATTATTTTTATAAAAAATAATTTTTTTACTCCATCCATCCTAAGAATATTTATACGGTACATTTTTTATTTTGATTCGTCTTAAAAATACTTGCACACCTAAAAATGAGAACAATACTATTAATATTAATAACTTTACACTATTAATAACTTTACACTATTACTCCCCATGTCCCGGCATAAGAGGTGCGGTTTTTTTTTTGCACTTAGATTAAGGGATATAATATTTTAATGAATAGTTGAGGTGAAATAAATAATATTTTAATGTATAGTGAGCAGAAAATTAGTATGATGTGTGGGTCCCAAAAAAATATATTAATTGTTTTGTGTGTGTCTCATTTATTAAAAAATGATATACACCTCTTGTATTGAGACGGATGCAAATACTCCCTCCGTCCGCTCGAAAGAGGGTCTTTTTTCTGTTTTGGTCGTCCGTTCCAAAGAGGGTCATTTCTTTTTTTACACACATGAGACCCACACACACCCACTAATACGACTAAAATATGGGGACAACACTCCCACTAATATAATTAGCCAGTATACATTAAATAACAATACTCTTTAATCAACATGTACAAAAACAAAATACCCTCTTTTGGACGGACGGAGGGAGTAGTAAAATGCATTGTTGTGGGACGGAGGAGGGAGTACTTCATATCCTAAAAATGTATTCATGGGATGTAGGGGTACGTGTCAAGTGAAAAACTAAATTAAAATGTTTTCTATATATAAAACCATTATATAATACTCCCTCCGTCCATTGATAAGAGTCTCATTTAATTTTGGGCACGTAGATTAAGGAGTATTACTATTTAATGTATAGTGGGTAGTTGTATTAATAGGTGTATGTAGGGGTGGGTAATATCGGTATACCGAAAATACCGATACCGTACCAAAAATTTCGGTATGAAAAAATACATACCGATACCGATATCGAAATTTCGGTATACCAAAAAATCGGTATACCAAAATTTCGTTAAATTAAATCGGATACCGATACCGTACCGAAATTTACACCATACCGATTTTTCGGTAAATACCAATTAATACCGAAATATTGACATACCGTTTCATACCGAAAATTCAACATACCGAAAAATATCGATTTACCGAAATCATACCGAAAAATAATATTTAATTTTAATCAAAATAATAAATTTAATATAAAAATATTTCAAAATAATTAAATTTTCTAATCTCAAACATTACACTTATGTTGCTTTTAATTTATTCATGATTAAATAACAAATTTTTTATTATTATATTTTTATACTCCTATATTTTTATTTAGATGTATATTATATTTTTATTTATTTTAATTAGAGCTTATTTTAAAATTTAAAAATATATATTAATAAATGTAATACATAATAAAATAAAATAATTTAAATATATTAATAATATAAAATATACTTAAATATTGTATTATGTATAATTAAATTTTTAAAAAAAATTATATAAAATTTTTGGTATATTATACCGATACCGAAAATAATTTCGATATACTGAAATACCAAAAATTTTAATATCCTATACTGATACCGTACCGAAATTATCGGTACGGCAACCATACCGTACCGAAAATTTCAGTATGTTGAATTTTCGATATTTTTCGGCATTTTTTTATGCGGTGAGCACGGTATACCGAGTTTTCGGTATTTTTTCCCCACCCCTAGATGTATGAGCCTATGTTTTAATTGTATTAGTAGATATGAGTGGGTCTCATGTGTTCAAAAAATGAAATAGAAACTTTAAGTGGGACAACCAAAATGATAAAATGTAACGGTTACACAGAGACAGAGACGGAGTGAGTATATATTTATATGTGTGTGATTAATTAATAAAAATGATGGAGATGATAGAATTAGAAAAGGCATATCAATAATTGGGGGACATTACATGTGAGGAGAGGGCATATTGGGAAGTAGAGATGGGTATGTTAATTTCTTGATTTGGTTGAAAATTGAAATAAATGTGTTTATTTTGATTGGAAGTATGTAGCTCTCAATTTTCATGGCTTAATTAATAATTATATCAATATCAAAATTTAAAGTTTAAACCATGTCACGGGGGCCACGTGAAAATATCTGTGAAGACACTGATTTTGCACCGTTGCTTCTAATTATTATTTTTATTAGTAGATGATATTTTAAATAATTATTAGGCAAAAGCTCCTGTGCGCCCGGGGATACGGAAAGATTCTCCGTGTCCCCATGCGAACACAACCCTCCGCTCCAATCCTATTTAAACCTATGTATTGCTAGGGGTTTAAATTGTAAAGGGGCATGAAAATTGTAAAGGCGCACGGAATGTGCTCCGTGCGCCCGGGTGCACAAGAGCCTCACTCTAATTATTATAGTTACTTATCTTATCATCCCCAAAGTTGTTCATAATCCATTAAAACATAGTTATCATATTCTGTAAACTAATTTTTCTAAGGGTTTATTACCCACATATATACGTTTTAGACCTTATTTGCGGTTAGATACAAAGAGAGAATAAAAATACTAATAGGTACGTGAATCAACTGCAAGTGGACCAGATTACCCTTCCAAGATCTCTCATTCCCCACTCCGACATTTTCTTCAATGCTGGTTAAGAGCTCTCTCTTCCCACTCTCAAATTCAAATTCTCCTGAAATTTTCTTTATTGAAATAGAATTTCTCAGTCGTCGTCTCCGACTTCTTCACCGCGCCATCCGACGACTTGGTCGATGATCCTGCCAGTGCAGATTTGCCCAGTGCCCTAGATTGCAGCCGTTTGATTTGATTTTCCATTGGCCTGCTTAGGGCAGTCCCCTTCTTCGCCGTCACTGATTTTCCAGCCAGCGGCTTTGCGTCGCTGCAGATCCAGTGCTACGGTTTCCTCCCACTATCATTTCGCCGTCGTCTCTTATCGTAGCAATCATCCAGCGGCCATCAGATTACTCTGGTTCTTCTCCTCGTCAAGGGGCTTCGACCTCTCTTCGTGGCACCTCGCGATACATCAGACGGCGGATCCAATCCGCTAAATCAATATTGGTTAAAAGTTTTCTGCCGACAGTGGCCCCTGGTTCATCGGATTCTATTCTGTTTTCGATGAACAACCTGTTTCCGACGTTGGCAGCAAGCTTCCAGCACTAAGAGACGGCATGGTGGCGATGAAGCAGGTTCTACCCAAAACTGGCCCTCTCTTCATGGCGACGTCTCGGCTGATTTCGGTGGGGTTGTTGTTGATCGGCTATCGATGGCCCAGCCTCTCAGCCGTTGTCAGCTTGCGTCGCCATCCCTGGCTTCAATTTCAGACCCATGCCTATTTCGTCAGTTGCCCAGCGACCGATCGTCAGGCTTTTTCAATCAATTTCTTCTGCTGGTACGCTCTGTTTCTAGTTTAGAGTCTCTTGATGTGTCTGAAAATAACCTTACCTCAATCCCTCAAGTATTCTATGCCAATTGTGGAAATATCAGTGGGTTGAAACTCTTGAATTTCAGTGTGAATGAGTTGAGTGGTTCTTTGCCCAGTTTGAATGGGTTTGAAATGTTAGAATTCTTGGATTTTTATCGTAATTATTTTGTGGTGGTGAGGTTACAACTAGATGGATTGGATTCACTCAGGAGTCTAAACCTAAACCAGAATGAGTTGTCTTGGGAAGATGAAGCTTTTGAGGAGCTAGCTTCATCTTTCTGACAATGAATTTGCAGGTGAAATCCCTGTAGAAATCATAAAATACCAACAAAAATCCCTGTTGTAAAATCATTTTGCAAAATTTGGCTTTCGTGGCTTGTTTCAATGTTTTAAGCTGGGTCGGGGGAGGAAATTTCGAGAGTGAATTAATTACATTAGGAATTGCTTAATTCATTCATAATTTTCAATTCTAGTGATCTTTGTGGATGCTTGTTGAGGATTTTTTGGCTGTTTATTTAAGCTAATTATTGAACTGATATGTGAATTGGAGGGATTACTTTCGTACTCAGATTTTTTAATTTTCAAACTTCCACAAAGGTTGTGCTCTCAATGTATCTAGGCTGTTGCCTTGAATTTTTTGGACAGGAATTATCAATCTCTGGACGTTACTCCTGGCATTGCTTTCTCAATGTGTTGGTATTAGATGATCACCTAGATGGAGTATTGTGGGTTCAGTTTGTGATGTGATTTTTATTGGTTCCTTTGATTGAGGATTGGTAGGCTTTGTTCTATACTTGGTTGAATCAATTGTGAAAGAGCATATTGCATATCATACAGGCTTCAAGTGTTTGTATGGCACTATTTAGACATTTTTCGTAGCACCTGTTAGCCATTTTTAATTTCTTGCTCTATTATTTCTCGACTTTTCTGGTTGTTTTGGGGACATCTTTTAGCCTAGACTTTTCTCTCCCCATTCCCTTCTTTATTTTCATTTACTTTTAATAGTACAACACTTATTGGCCTACTTCTAAATTTCCTTGGGTGTGAAAAAATTGTGCTGTAATATATGAGGAAAATGGAGGTTGGAATTTCAATCGATTATAGACGTCTTGAATTTATTGTTAATGCCAGCGTTGAAGCACAACCTGAAGCGAAACAAACCGACGTTGAAAAAAAGTGCAAAAAATAATGTGAAAAAAAGTGCAAAAGAAATTATGCAAAACAAAATACTTTAAATTTTGTGTAGAAAAAATTGTACAAAAGAAATTGTGCAAAATAAAATTGTGCAAAACAAAATGTGAAAAGTAAAATGTGCAAAATAAAATTGTGCAAAACGAAATTGTGCAAACTCTACCCCTCACCCACCCGGTCGCCGGACCTCCGTCGGAACTTAAAATGTGCAAAAATAAATTTGTGCAAACACATAGGGGTATTTATGGTATCACAATCATAATTGTGTAGTTGTGAGTATTAGTGCTTTGAGTCATGTAATTTATAGTAATTATGCATTATTTTATGTATCCAATAGTAAGTGACCCTTTTTGTAAACTAATTTTTAGAAGATTGTTGCATTCTACATTCTGTTGATCTTTATTCTTATTTATAATTAATTTTATTTTATTGAACTTTTTAGTGATTTTATATTTCATATGATAGATAATATATAAAATATTTTATGTAAGTTAAATATGAATAATTGCTTTGAAACTAAAGTACTTCTTATGTTTCTTTTCCTTTTTTTCCTCATATTTATGTTCAATTTTGAATGTATTTTAGGATTTAATGTAGGGTATAATAATAATTACATAATTTAATAAATTAATTATTCATTAAACTCTAAAGTGGGAGATTAATTATTATAAATTCTAATAATTTACATATTACAATCCTAATAAAACTCCATATTTATATGTACATTAAAAAAATAAAATGTCTATCAACATTATAACATCAACATCATTAGGGGCAGATCTACTTGAGGATAGCCCGGGTTCAAGTTTAGAGTTGCCCACGAAAAGCCCATTACATTATATGTAAATAAATTATATTTTTTAAGTTTAGCTCAATTCAAAAATATTTTAAGTTTACTTAAAAGAAGTTAAAAAAATAAATATATGTTCTCAAATTATATATTTTTGAGCTCATTATAAAATTTATTCTATTCTCCTTGCGCCAATGTTACTCCATTTTCGCCGGAATTTGACATTGTCGTCGGAATCAATCACGTGCTTGTCACGCGATCATCTGACGTGGCATTTTCCGTCAACTTCGCTGACGTGGTGCACAGTTGGCATCCTTGTCAACAATAATAATAATATATTAATGGTAATTTAATTAAAAAAAATAACTAAATAAAAAAACAAAAAAAATCTACAAACAAATAAATAAATCAAATAAATAAATAATAAAGAAAACAAAAAACGTCAAAACTAAAAATTGAAAGATAAAAAACACAATTTCTCATAAATATAAAATCCCCAAATTGAAGAGAATCTGCTACGCGATCGAGAAAAGAACCCTAATTGATATTGGAAGAAATGCATTCCACATCTGAAATTCATCCACCATTCCTACTGTCATCCTAGAATACTCTCCTAATTCATTACACGATGTCGCAGAAAGTGGAAACTCGGAGAGTCTTTGCTTTTGTCAATTCTCGGCATCGATTGCAACCACATGGAAAGAGGATAACGATGGTTGAAGGTTTTTGGGGTGTGGAAGATTCCCAATAAGATATTATGTTGTAATTATTTATTTATACTTTCTTTGTACTGTGTTTGTAGTTGGGGAGAGATTCAAGTGGATGCTTCAAATTATCTGCAAATGTCTAGATTTCTAACAAATTTTCTAAAAATATATGTAAACTATAGGATCCTGGGCGCTGCAAATTTTTTCAGTGAATTGATCCCCCAATGTATATGAGATAAAAGCAAATCATTTCCGGGCTGATAAGAAAAGGCAATGGGTTGAAGAGGGTGAACAAAGAGCTGGAAGAGGAGAAAATTGCATTGAACAAGATGAACAAAGTGATGCAGGAGGAAAATATTGTATTGAAAAGGATGAATCAAGTGCTAGAAGAGGAGAATAGTATATTAAATAGGATGAACCAAGAACTTGAATTAAAGAGGGAGTTGACGAGGGTGAACCACAAGTTGGAAGAAGAGAATATTGCATTGAAGAGGGAAAATGAGTTCTTAGTTGATCAGTGTTTGAAGTTGAAGGAGGATAAGGATCATCATCATCGTCATGTCTATGTGGTGTTCAAACGAACGATGAAGAGAGCATTGATAGTAATTTGTTTGTCCTGGTTCTTGTTTGAAATAGGTAAATATTTGGTAAATGATGATGTATCCAACAATAAAAAAAATGATGTTGGGCAAATATTTGGTAAATGATGATGTATCCAACAAGTCCTTATATTATGTCCTGCTATCCCACACTTTTCACATTTTATGGTTGTTTGCTGTCTTTTTATCCTCAATCGTTTACCCTTATTCTTCTCCTTGTTTTTTCATCAGGCTCTGAATTTCTCTTAGTTGTTTTCCTACCCCTTCTTGCCCTAACACCAAAGTTGGGAGGTAAAGGAGAGATGTACAAACTGGTTCCCTATAATGCATCATAGCTTATTCCTATGATAGGATTCTCATATGCCCTCTTATAGATGTCTACACTATAGAATGAATGCACAAAATCCTCTGGGTCTAGATGTTGGTTCAATAAGGCAGCAATAGCATGAATGCATGGAATACCAGTTAGCTGCCAAGATCTACATAAAGAAATCTCCAATTGTAAATCCACAGTGTATTTTACACCATTAAAGCATGAAACTTCATAGTGCCTATCACTTCACTTGATAGGAAGCCAATCTGCTACCATTTCAGTATTTCTCTGCAGCAATTTCCTAATCATAGGACACAACTTCGCAGTCCATTTGGCATTGGCCCTGTCCCTATTTTGCTGAAGTCTCTTCATCAAATGGATTCGTATCCACTCCAACATTGTTATGATAGCCGTGCTCCTAACTGGTAATATGTTAGAGTTGAATGATTCACACACATTATTCAATAGCATGTCACATTTTGGTCTTTCAGAGACGAATGTTTTTGACCATTGGGTAGGTGGCTTGTCACTGAAAAAAATTACATGCTTCTTCACTCACTTCTTTCAATTTTTCCATTGCTATCAAATGTTCCTTAGGTGTAGTACAACATGCTGCTTTCCACATAGTTGTTTTGATTGCAGGTCCCCCACACCCAAATTTTTTAAGATTGTTATGCATTTGTTGGACACAAAACCTATGCTCACAACCTGGAAAACATTATCAACTGCCATAATCAATTCTTTTTGCTTATCAGTGATAAATGTGAATTCCTCTGCCTTAATATTCATGTCTTGCTTGAGAACAGTAAAAAACAACTCCCAAATCTCACCATTTTCCTTATCAACTACAGCATATGCAACAGGAAAGAGAATGTTATTCCCGTCCACCCCAACAACTGTTAAGATCACTCCTCCATGCTTACACTTTAAATGGCATCCATCTACCCAAAGTATTGGTCTACACCCTGCCAAGAACCCCTTTTTCAACCCATCAAAACAGACATAAAGCCTACTAAACATTGTCACACCATTGTCAACTATTGTCCATTAACTTAGTCTCAATTTTGGTTAAGTTGATTTAGAGCAAGTGTACTTTATCGTGTGTAGCACGTAAGCGACCTAGTGTAAAATTTATAATATATCGAACCCAAAGACGAAAGTGGGTAGCCGTATTTGAAAGATGTTTCACTCTAGTAGGACAAATCAATAAGGAGGGGGTTGTATTATATTACAAACTAACTATGAACGCAATTAAAGGATAAAACATGTACATGTGGGATGAAAGATGGATGAAAGTGAGCAACCTAAGAAGTATGTAAGGCAAGCAACATCATGGAAAAGGTATATGTAGACTCACACACACACATGCATCAATGAACATCATGTTATGATATTAAGGGCAATCACTTATGTACCCCTAATCCCTATGTTCAAGGCAATTAGATTCTCAACTCTTTTACAAGTTTAAATCTCCTAGGATTGTCTCTTATTCTCAATTTCCATAAAGGTACTATGATCATAAGTTGGGTTCCCCTCACTAGTTCTTCACTAATGTCCTATCATAAGGTTCTAAGTACTTAAAGGGTATGGCTTACCTCTCCTCACACTATCTAAGTCATCTCATGCAATTAATGATTCAATTAAACCACTAATCATAATATTGGAATGACATCCTAACACTATGAATAGAGAATTTAACCACACAAATCATACATAGAATTAGAATAAGCATTCATGATAGAAAATATTCATAACAATCATTTCATCAAACATGTGGTGTGCAAAATCTATATAATCCTTAACTAATCATATTGCTAGCCTCACATGAGAACTAGCCACTAGAAATCATAACAAAGTCAATACAATCCATGGCATGCTCCAATTGAGCCAAATAATGAGAAAAATAACAAAATAAAGGAAAGTTGACTCCCCTTCGATGGTGAACTTTCTCCTCCTTGATCATATTATAATCTTCAACCAATGATGAACTCCCCTTCTTAGATTGGTGGATGGATGGATTAGTGGATGAATTTGAGGAGATCAAGTGGATTGGATGGATAAAGTGAAGGATGGAAGAGATGGAGATAAATGTGTGTGATTTTGGTGTCTAGTGTGTGTGAAAACTGATCCAAAATTATTCATCTTCTAATTTGTGGTCAAAACAGGTCCTTATACCTCATGGAAGCTTCTACACGTGCATATCATAAAACTGACTTTTGTACCTATATGGGTCGTGTAGGTGCAGCACGGGGCGTGTAGGTACATCACGTGCAGCGCAGTCTCACCGTTTCACGCATAACTTTCACATCCGAACCCTGATTCGAGTGATTCTTGCGCTCACGCTATCCTCTCTTCCATAGCTTTTCAAACATGTATCATACGTCCAGTTTTGATCTCCATAAAAATATATAAAATTAGACAAGTTGGATGTGTGTTTTTCAGCATTTTGCTTAGGCTCGTTCTCCCTTGTTTCAACTCCGAATTGAGCTCCGATTTTTTCCCACATCATCTTTATCGTGTCTAGAATCCATTTTTACTTGAAAATTACACAAATTATATCAAAGTACCAATTCTCTAAATATTCACAAATATAGCATAATTAAGGCACTTATTCATGCAAATCACACATTTATCATTTTAAAGCACAAATCTCCATATTTTCATATAACACCACCAAATGAAATGAATAAAAACACTTATAAATACATAATAAAAAGATACTAAAATTTAGGTAAAAATGACACCGATTCGTGCCCAAGAGTATAGTTGACCCAAGATTAGTTTTCTTAAGTTCTTCAGTGTATGACCAAAGTTTGGCATATTGGGCATCAGGATCACCCTCAATCTTTTCCAATGCCTTTTTCTTGGCTCTAAAAGCTTGCCCCCTAGTAATTTTCAACTTGATGTCATAGGATGCATCGTGCATAAAACCAAAGGTGTTTCTCTTTCCATCAGAATGAAATCTCTGAAGAAACCTCTCGCTCAACCAAGTAGCAGTTATATTTTTAACTTTTGGGACAGGAGCACATGTATGTTTTGGGTTATACTTCCGAATCTGAAATGCAACTTCATTTGTTCTTTTTAGAGCATTAATCCGCCACCTACATTTTTCATTAGCACACTTACAGTATATCCTTCTCCTGTCACTCTTTGAAAAATGAATATTTCTCTTATTCTTAATGGCATGTGATTGAGCAGCTTTCTTGAACTCTTTTTTTGTAGGAAAACACCAAACCTCCTCAAAATGTGGGTCATAAATGATTGCAGGATTAAACACTGGATAACTAGGCTCATCCTCACCACTATTAGAAAACCTCTTCTCATCAAAATCATGACCATCTTCAACTACGTCAACATCAATGTCACTTTCAAATTCAGATTCATTCTCATCACTCTTATCTTCACCCTCACCCATATCATCAGCATTTGCAGCCTGTCTATCCTCAATATTTCCTATTCTAGAACTTGATGGCTCAAAATGTGCAGATTGACACATATTGGCTGAGTCAATCACATCATATTCATCTTCTACCTCAACTACATTTTCATTATATAGTTCATCATCCTCATCTGAAACTTCATTTCCAATTACAAAGTCAGGATCCTCTTCAAACAATTCTAGATCCTCATCCTCAGCAACATTACTATCCCTAGCAACATTATTATCCACATCCATTGCTTTCTTGCCCGTATCAATACTAAGTTCAGTACTAAGTTCAGGTTCATCTATTAATTCCACATACACTTTCAATTTTCTTTCCACGATAAACTTTGCTGCCCAGTTACTAAGATGTTTATCATTTATAATCATCTTGAAACTCATGTCCCCAAGCATCAGATGGTATCTTATGACCCCAGCATTTCCACTAAAATCATCTAAATCAAAAAATTTCATCTCCTTAGCCTTAACTGATGAGTGATATTTTCACCTAGATTTTAGTATCTTTTTATGTGAGTTTTCGTATATTTTTATCCGTATTTGTATGTTATTTGGTTGTGTTTTGTGTTTATATTAAAATGTATGTGAATGAACTTAAACCTATGATTTTCACTTTTTATTAGATGCTAGATATGATAAGGAAGACGTAGGAAAAAATGAATCTCAATTCGGAGTTGAAACGAGGAAGAACGAGCCAAAACAGTGAAAGAGGAAGCAGGGCAGCAAGAACACGGGCCGTGTACAGCGCACGGCCCTGTAAAAAGTGGCCATGTGCCGACATCAGAAGATCCAACACGACCACCCTGTGCCCGTGTTACAGCACACGAGCCGTGTTGCAGCACACGAGGCGTGTTGCTTATCATGGCCCTGTCCAGAAAGGCCGTATGGGAGCAACAGAAGACATAACACGGCCACCTTATGGCCGTGTTGTGTCGCATGACTCGTGTCGTGTCTGGGATCAGAAAAAATCAGAATCCTTCTAGAAGCTTCCCAAGGGGTATAAATACCCCTTTATTCAACAATTGATAGATCTGATCCGAAATTCCACCCTTCTATACTCACCTCACACAACATTTCCTCCATTTTTCATCTTTATCTTCATCCATTCTTCATCCACCCATCTACACTTGATCCCCTCCATAAAATCCACCATCCAAGTGATCAAGGAAGCAAGGGAGAGTGAGATCACAAGAAGAAGAAGGAGATCTCCATTGAAGCACTTCAAATGGGGAATCTAATTCTAATTTTTGTGCATTTCTTTATAGATTGATCATGTTTTGTAAGGATCTTAATGTCTATGTTAATTTTCTTATGGATATGAGAGGCTAATCTCCTTTGTGAGATTAGCTCCATGATTGGTGTTGGATAATTTAATTTTTATGCAAATTGATTTTAATCTTGAATGGGCTTTGTGTTATTTCTATCATTGATTGTTGATTGCTTGATGTATATGATGATTT
This sequence comes from Pogostemon cablin, assembly GCA_023678885.1. Taxonomy (NCBI): domain Eukaryota; kingdom Viridiplantae; phylum Streptophyta; class Magnoliopsida; order Lamiales; family Lamiaceae; genus Pogostemon; species Pogostemon cablin. The sequence goes on along the minus strand of CM042959.1, from coordinate 19,353,070 downwards.
GTGTGATTAATTGTCATGGGCATGTGATTAGATTGAGAAATTAATTATGTGTTTAGGATAATTCATTGAATCATTTCATCATACACTTCATGTTCATTAATTTAGAATGAGATAGAGATATCCTTCTAGATTTAGAACCCTTTGATAGAACATTTGATTAGCTTAATCGAGAGGTTGGTTGATTAAATGAGGAGACCCAAACAATTAGTGAATTCATAGTATCTTAAAAGGGAATATTGCTTATGATTTAGTACCTAATTAGGGAACTCATAGAGTAATTAGTACCTAGTGGGAGGTGTTTGCTATTGTCTCGATCCTATGTGCGTTTGGGAGCCTTGTTGAGGGCCTACATCCTATCCATCTCGAGAGAGAGTTTAGATGAAATTAGTGATCGCTTCTATACCTTGTCCATGAGAGATTAGAATTAATTGCATAATTACTTAATCATCTATGCCATGATTGTTGTTAATCTCATCCTTGCATCATTTGAAACCCATCTTATCTTTGCATTCATTTTATCTTTATTTCTTGCTTTAGCATAATTACATTCATTTGCATCATATCCTCTATTCCGTCGTCCTTATAAAATCACGATAAGCTTGAGATCGCTTAAACTCTAGTACCTTCCTCCCTGTGGTTCGATAATTTCTTTAATTGGTCATGCCCACAAAACTATGGCTAATCAAATGGCGCCGTTGCCGGGGAGGTAACGGTCGCTAGTAGTTTGACGAAGGATTGTTTAGAGTGGTGTTAATAAGGATATTTTTTTTTATTTTTGCTTCTTATATTTGCTTTGGAAAATTTTGTTCTAATTTTTCTTTCTTTTATAGGTGCATACCTTGAGAAGGAAGAAGAAGGAGAGCAACCCCAAAAATATGAGTTACATAGATATTCTTCGAGATATGGTGAATAGAAGTGTTCATTCCGCTATGAACACACGAGGAAATTTTCAAGGATTTCAAATGCCAAATTGGGAGCCTAATTTGCAACCGGATTACGGAGTACAAGATATGCAATTCCAACAACAAGGTTATGAGAATTTTGGAGTTCCTCATCAAATGCATCATCAAGTATACCCTCAAGGTGTGGAAGATGGTTTTCAAGAAAATTTTTCTAGAAATCAAGATAGAAATCAACCACAACTATGGGGAGATTTTCAAGACTCCAACACCTCTTATTCCGCCCAACTTGACTATAGAGAGAAGCTTAGAGATGAGTTGATCGAAAAGATTATGGAGCGCATGGAGAAGGATAGTAAGTCTAATCAAGCGTGGATTGATAGAATCGAAAACTTGTGTGAAATGATGATGAATACAATGGTAGCATTCAATATTAAGTTGGATTCATTGGAGCACCAAGTAAGTCAAATAGTGTCCACCGTGGAGAAACTTCAAGAAGAGAACAACAAGCCTTCTACCTCCGGAACTAATCTATGCATGGCCATTAAGGATCGGAACGAGACTAGTTTGGGGGTTGATGAGGTTATAAAGGAAAGAAGAGAAAGGATGCCTAAGTGGGTGAAAGCCAAAGAGTTGAAAGAAGAGTTGAATGGGGAATTCGATAGATTTATCGAGTCTCTTGAAGAGATGCTAGAGAAAGTCAAGATTCAAAATCAAAAAGAGATTCATGCCATTATGGAAGAAAAGAAACCTCCAGAAACTAAGATCATGGATTCTACTCCCCACAAGCCAAAACCTTCTCATTCTATTGAAATTTCAAATTCTCTTAAGAAATTTTATGATTTTATTGATAAAAATTTATTTGGTGTTTGTAGGAAAAAGTTTGCAAGAGGGCATCAACACTTGTCAATGCCCAAATTCTTACCGGGGGATGTGGTTGAAGTTCAAAATTCACATAGAGCTCCATGGAAGAAGTGGAACAAGTGGAAAGGGCCATTTCTTGTGAAGAACGCCTTCAGAGAACAATTGCTTGAGCTATTTAACAAGAAGGAAACCGTTCTAGTGGTTGAACGGGAGAGCACAAGGCACTACTTCAAGAAGAAACCTATGATAGTGCCTAAGGACTATTCAAGACCACCATGAGCTAAAGACTATCGTCCGGATTGAAGACGTTAAACTTAGCGCTCGATGGGAGGCAACCCATCATTATCTTTATTGCTTTATTTAATGCTTTCAATAAGGATTGTGGATTTGTTATTTCTTGTATTTTTGGCATGTATGTTGATTGTGCTTGTGAGGAATACGCGTATTGAAGACACAAAGAGTGCTTGATTTGAAGTGTGATAGTAAGTCACACCACTTTTTGCAAACTTACCTCGAAACTCTTGTTTCAATTTAAGTTTGGGGGGATATGGTGTGGTGTGACGTGCTTTGTTTTGAAAGCATATACTTTTCGTAGTTTTGGGCTAATTTTAAAAATTTTCTCATGAGTTTGGTTGGATTTTGGTATGATTGGTTGTGTTGAAGTGCATGTGAGTCCATATTTTTTATGAAATTGTTGAGCTAACGGTGTTTGTTGAGTGTTTGAGCATGAATGAAAGGTATTGGAAGCACGAATGGAGCTTGGAGCTAACGTTTTCTTTACCAAATGCCTATTGAGGGAGTACTCTACACCTTACCACTTCTAGTTGCTTGATATATTTTGATGTGTATTGATGTGATTAGCATGCTACTTTATGTGTTATGTTTTTGGGAGGTTTACTTTTCAATCAAAGGTTGGGATGATTGTGAGCTTACATTGTTATGGATGATTTGAATGTGTGCTTCATTTTTCAATGATGGTGATTTTTATTCTTACATGTTAAGTGTTTTTGTTTTGTTTCGTGTTTGTTGAGTCTTTATATTATGTTTTGTGTGTTTTCTTATTTTTGTCTTGGTATGTTTGGTGGTTTGTTTAGGGATGTTGTGAGTCATTTTTGAATATGAGTGATGATATGTTGTGGCGATAGGTGATGACAAGTTATGATTAAGAATCTCTACACTTTCGAATTGTGACATGTTTTACTTAACTTGTTCAATTTTGAGATGAATGTGGTGTAATAAGTTTCTTAAGGTCCGAGCACAAGCTTGTGAGAGTTTGAGCCTCAACCGTGCATACATGGTATTTTTCTTCATGAGTGGATCGATTGAGTTTTGATAAGCTAGAACTTGCTCAAGGACTATAGGAATGAGCCCGATTTGTGGAAATTAGTTAAATGATCTAAGGCCATCCTTGTCATTTATAGTCATTGCCAAATATTTTCCTACCATGAACATCATCCCTAGTCAACCACTTTGAGCCTTAAAGCCATTTTATTGTGAATTTAGCACACTACAAGCCTTAATTACCCACTTGAGCCTTACATACATACCTTTGTGTGGGTGATTGAAGATATGGTAGCTAGTAAGGTTTGATGAAAAAAAAAGTGGAAATGGTAAATAAATAAGAAAAAGGATGAAAAGAGCAAAATGAAGAATGCACATGCAACCTCAAAACAAGAAATATGAGCAAAGCAACAATAATATGCTCAAGTACTTAAAAATCCAAAGAAGGAAGCATGAATCATAAGAAGCTCAAGAAATCCAAGGAAAGTTGATGAGTAGAGCTTGTGAGTACCAAAGACAAGAAAGGAAGAAAGAAAAGTGGAGAAGTTGAGGAAGTTGATCATCTCTTCGATTACTTACACTTGTTTAAGTCACTATTACCATATTCTTCCTACCTTACCAAAGAGCCTATCATTACATCCTTAATGAAAGACCTTTTTGATCACTAATGGAAACTTTGGTGGTTTGTGAATGTAGTCCACGAGCAAGCTTATAGCGAGTCGAGCTAATCGGTTAATGAGTGATGATTTACCCTACTTTAAAGAGTGTTGAGTGACATTTATAACCTATGTGAGGCTTGGACCAAAAAGAGACTATATTACACTTTTATTCTCTTTATATTGAACTTGTTAATTTTTCATGTTATGAGTTTAATATTGTAGGATGTCTTAGCATAGTTTGTAATTCTTATTATTATTAATGTGTTATTGCTTATGTTCGTTTAGTCTTTTCTTAGGTGAAAAATCTCACCCTTTGGTTTATCATTTTCGTTGTTCGGGGACGCACAATACTTTAAGTTTGGGGGTGTAATGAGTGATATTTTCACCTAGATTTTAGTATCTTTTTATGTGAGTTTTTGTATATTTTTATCCTTATTTGTATGTTATTTGATTGTGTTTTGTGTTTTTATTGAAATGTGTGTGAATGAACTTAAACATATAATTTTCACTTTTTATTGGATGCTAGATATGATAAGGAAGACGTAGGAAAAAGCGAATCTCAATTCGGAGTTGAAACAAGGAAGAACGAGCCAAAACAGTAAAAGAGGAAGCAGGGCAGCAAGAACACGGGCCGTGTACAGCGCACGGCCCTGTAAGAAGTGACCGTGTGCCGACATCAGAAGATCCAACACGACCACCCTGTGCCCGTGTTACAGCATATGAGCCGTGTTGCAGCACACGAGGCGTGTTGCGTAACACGGCCCTGTCCAGAATAGTCGTGTGAGAGCAACAGAAGACACAACACGACCACCTTATGGCCGTGTTGCGTCGCACGACTCGTGTCGTGTCTGGGATCAGAAAAAATCAGAATCCTTCTAGAAGCTTCCCAAGGGGTATAAATACCCCTTTATTCAACAATTGATAGATCAGATCCGAAATTCCACCCTTCTACACACACCTCACACACCATTTCCTCCATTTTTCACCTTTATCTTCATCCATTCTTCATCCACCCATCTACACTTGATTCCCTCCATCAAATCCACCATCCAAGTGATCAAGGAAGCAAGGGAGAGTGAGATCACAAGAAGAAGAAGGAGATCTCCATTGAAGCACTTCAAAGGAGGAATCTAATTCTAATTTTTGTGCATTTCTTTATAGATTGATCATGTTTTGTAAGGATCTTAATGTCTATGTTAATTTTCTTATGGATATGAGAGGCTAATCTCCTTTGTGAGATTAGCTCCATGATTGGTGTTGGATAATTTAGTTTTTATGCAAATTGATTTTAATCTTGAATGGGCTTTGTGTTATTTCTATCATTGATTATTGATTGCTTGATGTATATGATGATTTGTGTGATTAATTGTCATGGGCATGTGATTAGATTGAGAAATCAATTACTCCCTCCGTCCCGGAAGTATTGACACATTTTTTTTGGGCACGGAGATTAAGGAGTATAATAATTTAATGTAAAGTGAAGTGAGAGAAATAATATTTAATGTGTAGTGGGTAGTTGTATTAGTGGTGAGTGTGATGGGTGTGTGGGTCCATGTAAATAAATAAATTATTTTTGTGTGGGTCCCATATTCTTAAAAAGGAAATATGTCAATTTCTGTGGGACAACCCAAAAAGGAAAGTGTGTCAATATCTTTGGGACGGAGGGAGTATGTGTTTAGGATAGTTCATTGAATCATTTCATCATACACTTCATGTGCATTAATTTAGAATGAGATAGAGATATCCTTCTAGATTTAGAACCCTTTGATAGAACATTTGATTAGCTTAATCGAGAGGTTGGTTGATTAAATGAGGAGACCCAAACAATTAGTGAATTCATAGTACCTTAAAAGGGAATATTGCTTATGATTTAGTACCTAATTAGGGAACTCATAGAGTAATTAGTACCTAGTGGGAGGTGTTTATTATTGTCTCGATCCTATGTGCGTTTGGGAGCCTTGTTGAGGGCCTACATCCTATCCATCTCGAGAGAGAGTTTAGGTGGAATTAGTGATCGCTTCTATACCTTGTCCATGAGAGATTAGAATTAATTGCATAATTACTTAATCATCTATGCCACGATTGTTGTTAATCTCATCCTTGCATCATTTGGAACCCATCTTATCTTTGCATTCATTTTATCTTTATTTCTTGCTTTAGCATAATTGCATTCATTTGCATCATATCCTCTATTCCGTCGTCCTTATAAAATCACGATAAGCTTGAGATCGCTTAAACTCTAGTACCTTCCTCCCTGTGGTTCGATAATTTCTTTAATTGGTCATGCCCACTAAACTATGGCTAATCATTAACTTAGTCAATTAACATTTTATCCCCCCCACTGTACTCTGTCAAAGACATGTTCATAAAAGTGCTATGGAAGTGAAATTCTATAGTGATATAATCACTGTTGGGGGCTGCAAATTTAAACAAACAAAAAATTAAGTAAACGAACATGGACAACAGTCAACTTTTACAAACTAACAATGAATAAAATAATAGTATTACACATACAACAAAAAGTAAGATTCCCTAAACTCAACCCCAACTAAAAGGTCCCCACTGATTACCCATTTACTCCTACCCACAACAACAACCACCATTAAATATTTTATCCTAATAAAACATGTGACATAGCAGAGGGAGTGAGAAAAAATTAAATAACTTACGATATTTTGGGTTGTCCCAGTTCGTCGCCCCTTTCTTCCAAAAAAATACCATCTCTTTAGTCTTCTATTAGATTCTTTGACAACAACACCATACGGGATATGCTCTGTATCGTCGTTGCATGAGATAAATGATTCAAATTTCACGTTTGGAAGCTAGGGCTTGTATGATTTGAGAATTGTGTCTCCAATTTAGGTTTGGAAGTGTATTTGGATGCTGAGAAATCACGTTTTTTTTTTTATTTTTAGTTTTTAGTTTTGTATTTGGATGCTGAGAAATCACGTTTTTTTATCTTTAATTTTTAGTTTTGACGTTTTTTGTTTTCTTTATTATTTATTTGATATATTTATTTGTTTTCAGATTTTTTTTATTTAGTTATTTTTTTAATTAAATTACCATTAATATATTATTAATTCCTATTGTTGACAAGCATGCCAACTGTGCGCCACGTCAGCGAAGTTGCCAAAAAATTCCATGTCTGATGATCACGTGACAAGCACGTGATCGATTCCGGCGACAATGTCAAATTCTGGTGAAAATGGGGCAACATTGGCGCAATTATGAAGATAGTGGGACAAATACCAAATATTATTTTTTTTGGGTAAAAATTGTACATGGCCAAATTTACGGGGCAAAATTTTTTTATCCCTTTATCTATTGCTTAAAAATATATTAAAGTATGCCAAAAAAATGAATAAAATATTTAATTCAAAAAGTTACTTTTAGTAGTATATTACTCCCTTCGTCTAATAATACTTTTCAAAATTTCCTCATTTGTTTGTCCTACAAAACTTTTCATATCCAAAAATGGAAACACCACTTTATCCAACAATCTCAAAAGTTACTTTAATTTTAAATTTGCTACTTATTTTTCACACACATATCATTACTTTATACTTCTTTATTACATAAAAATACTATAATACCCTACAAAGTCAATAAAGTTAATCAAAAAGTATAATTTTTCTTAAGCAACATGAAAAATAAATGTGAAAAAGTATTATGACACATAATAGTAGTTAAAAATAAAAGGTGACTCCATAAGCATGGAATAGAGGATATATTTTCTAAATTTTGAATTAAAATATTACTCCCTCCGTCCCAGGAAAGATTGCACCCCCTTTCCTGGCACGGAGATTAATAAAGTGGTTACTTTTAGGGATATTATGGTATTTTTTGTAATAAATAAATGAAAAAGTATGTTAGGTGTGTTAGGTAAGAGTGATTTTTTTGTAAATAAAGTGTATGGAGAAGGGTGATTGTATTTGAGTTTTTATTTTTTTTTAGGAATGTGCAAACTTTTGTGGGACAACCCAAAATAGAAAATGTGTCATCTGAGATGGGACGGAGGGAATATTTTCTTTCCATAGATGAATGACTATAATACAAGTAAAGAAAGAATAAACAATTTTATGAGATAGTGTTAAGAATAGTATTTAACAAAATTATGAAATAGTGCCTGTTACTTTCAACACCTATGTGGAAAATATATTATCTATTTCAATAATAATGGCAAAATTTGTGTTCTTTTGGCTACCATTTCTCCGAATTTATGTTTTTCGAAAGTTGTACTTTTTATTACTCTCTCCATCCGATTTTAAGACGTTCGTTAACTTTTTATATGTGGATTAATGAGTGTTATTATTATATATGTAAAGTGAGTACTTGTATTAGAGAAAAGTGGTAGGCCATATTGTATATTTTTTTACTAAATAAAGAAAATGAATACTTTTGAATAGGACACCAAAAATAATAAAATGGACATCTTAGAAGCGGACGAATGAAGTATTAAATTTATACCTTCTAGTATAAGAATTTATACTCTTAATTTTCTAAACAAAAAAATATTCATTTTTTTTAACAAACATTTATAGTACTATTTATATTTCTCATTAACAAAAGTGTCCTTGTAGAACAAGAGACCCTCATATACCTTTAGAAAACTAGAGGCTAACTCATTAAAATAAAGGCAGTCTATGAGACCGTCACCTTCGTGTTACTCCCTCCGACCTCCGTCACACCATAATATTTACACTTTTTTATTTGGAAGTTCTATCAAATGGTTTACAATTCCTTTTATAGTAAATGAGAGACACACAAAATAATTAATATTCTATCCGCCTCATTGAAACGTACACGCTTCTTTTGTAAATTAGAAAGGAAGCGACGTACGTTTCAATGGACGAAGAGGGTATATCTCTATGGGGCACGCACACAACACTATTAAAATTACCCACAGTTGTCTGTATGAAATCGTTACACTCAGGGGCGGATGTATGTGGAGGCAGCCCCGGGCTCAAGCCCAGGGCTGCCCTGCCCCCCAAAAACCCATTATATCATATGTAAATAATTTATAAATAATTTGTGTTTTTAAGTTTATCCCACCTTAAAAATATTTTCAGCCCACCCAAATGAAGCTAAAAAATAAATATATCTTCTTTCTTCTTCGTGTTTTTAAGTTTAGCCCAACCCAAAAGTATTTTAATCCCACCGAAATGAAGCTAAAAAATAAATATAACTTCTTAAATTATATATATACTATATTCTATGAGTACACAATAAATATTAAAATTTAGCTCATCCTTCGTCCCTTTCGAGAAGATAATTTGTGTGTGAATATATATATATATATATATATATATATGAAACCCGCGTAATACGCGGGATCATTTAATTATTACTCTTATTTTTAATAATTGAATAATCAATATCATATAATTATTCAATATTAATTATTGAGATTTTCTTTATAACTATACAACTTCTTTTATCAATATAAAGAATTTATAACAATGTACACCTTTTTTACTTTTGATAATATGATGTATAGCTAAATCATATATAAAAGATAATATATACTAACTTTATTAATTTCTGTGAGTTAAGTAATTTTAATTGATTTTTATTATTTTCAAATACTCCATCTGTTCCATTTTACTATATTGGGCGTCTCTTTCAAATTTCATCATTTTCCTCTTTTAGTAAAAAGGGCCCACCAATGGCCCACCACTACCCATCATATCTCTCTAATACACCTACACATTTTACATAAAATAATAATACTTCTTAATTTACGTGCAAAAAACAAATGGTGTTGTTTGTCCAGTATGAAGGGAGTACATGTTAATGTGATTCAATATATATATATATATATATATATATATATATATATATATATATATATATATATATATATATATATATATATATATATATTTAATATTTTTTATTTATGATAAAAGTTAAGTATTTCTTAATCAGTTATATAATAGTAATTCTATTTCAATTAATTATTTTTTTAATAAATTAATATTTAATATAAATAAAATTAAATTTATATATAATATATTCTTAAATATTTATAATTTTTTAATGAATTTATTAGATTTAATTTTTTTAACTAAATTTTTTGTATAAGTCTTGTGTGATACCGTCTCACGTGAGACTATTTTACACCTTTTAAAATAGTAATCAGTTTCGCTACAAAATGTTATCACTTTTCATTTATACTATAAATATTGGTTTATGAAATAACATTATCATTTTTCATTAATTAAGTATCACTTTTCATAATAAAAGTTTTCATTTTTTGTTTATCTCATGTAAACCCTTACGTGAGACGATCTCACACAATTTTTTGCCTAATTTTTTAGGTTTCAAATTATATAAATAATAAGTATATTTTAAAATATTTATAAATTTGTAATGAATTTATTATATATATATATATATATATATATATATATATATATATATATATATATATATATATATATATATATATATATATATATATATATATATATATATATATAGAGAGAGAGAGAGAGAGAGAGAGAGTTAATTTTCTTAGTTTCAAATTATATTAATAATTAAAAAAAAAATTTATATGTCATAAATGAATAATTCAAATACATATGAATGATTAAATAAAATTAATATGCTAAATTAATAAATTAAAAATAATTTAAAAACTCGATTTCAATATCATTTGCCAACATCAAGTAATATATTAAAATTAAATAACATGAAGAAAGCTTTCGATTGAGGTAAATCAATTCCAAAAATACTTGAATGACCTACATGTATCAATTTTTTAAGCTCTTATTCATATTAAAGAATACATCTTAACAAAGACTTTAATAGATTATCTACTTGAAGAGGTAAATCGATTCAAAAAATACTTGAATGATCTACATGAATCAGTTTTTTAACCTCTTACTCCTCTTAAAGAATATATACTTGAATCGATTATTTACTTGAAGAGATAAATCGATTTAAAAAAATACTTGAGTCGATCCTCTTATTCATCTTCTTAAAGATACTTGAGATTATATACTTGAAGAGGTAAATCGATTCCAAAAATACTTTAATGATTCAAGAATACTTGAATCGATCCTCTTATTCTTCTTGAAGAAAGAATACTTGAGATTATATATTTGAAGAGGTAAATCGATTCCAAAAATACTTGAATGATTCAAGAATACTTGAATCGATTCTCTTATTCATCTTGAAGAATACTTGAATTGATTCTTGAAGAATACCTGAATTGATTCTTTAGAGGTGAATGTGATTCAATTATTTAGAAGTGAATCTCGCTCCATCAAAATAAATTTTTATACTTTTTTTAAATCAATTATCTAGAGGACTTGAAGAAAGCTTCTATTCCTCTTGAAAAATTGAATGTGTGTGTTCGGAATAAATAATAAAAAAGGCTTATTTATAAGTGGAGTGTGAGAGAATATTATATTGAATATTCTTTTTTCCTTTATATATAATTTCAATTTATTCTTATTAATTTATTTACAATAAAAGATTTAGTAATTAAATAATAAAACCAAAATAAATACTTAAAGATATTCAAATTTTAATTAGTCATCATCAAAATAAAAAAATAAAAAAATAAATTATTTTATGATAAATTATTGAAATATTATCATATTTTATCCTTATTATAAATTTATAATTTTCATTATTTAAATACTCCCTTCATCTCCTATATGAGTGTCCATTTGGTTTTTGGTGGATTAAGAAGTAATTTTAAAGTATAATGAGGTGAGAGAAATAATATTTAAATGTGTAGTTGATAGTTGTATTAATATTGAATGTAAGCCCCATGTGTACTGAGTTGAGTATGATAATATTATTGTATGTGTCACATCAATAAAAAAAATGGCAAAGGCTAGAATACGCCAAGCTTATTTTTTTCATATGTGGAACCGGAACTTTATACAAGGACACGTCAAATGAGTCCGCCCGACCCTTCTCTCTTCTGCCAGACTTATCTTTCTCTCTCCTCCCTCTTTATTTCTTCTCTCTCCTTTCTCTTCTTTTGACGTGTCCCCCCACCATTCTCTCTCCTGCCGTACTTTATCTTTCTCCACCTCTCTCTTTCTTTCTTCTCTCTCCTTTATTTTTCTTTTCTCACGCAGCTGAACGGAGCAGGTAGGACAGAGAAAGAGATTACGACGACTTTGCTCTTGGATCGACCAAAGTGGGTCACACTCCTCCGTCGCCTGATGAGTGTGTAAATTCACAAGTTTGGCACTATGTTTTGATGTGTCCCCCCACCCTTCTTTTTTCTGCCGTACTTTATCTTTCTCCACCTCTCTCTTTCTTTCTTCTCTCTCCTTTATTTTCCTTTTCTCACGCAGCTGAACGGAGCAGGTAGGACAGAGAAAGAGATTACGACGACTTTGCTCTTGGATCGACCAAAGTGGGTCACACTCCTCCGTCGCCTGATGAGTGTGTAAATTCACAAGTTTGGCACTATGTTTTGTGCTAGTTTTGGAGAGTTTTGATGTGAAAATAGGTGGAAAACCTATATATATTGTGAATTAGCATGAATCAGGTGTTAGTGGAGCTATTTGAGTGTTTTCTTAGCAAAAATGGAGTGAAAGTGCCAAGAATCGAAGAGACAGAGTCGAAGCCATGCGAACCGCCCAAGAATTAGGAGGGTTCGACCTGGTTGGAGGAGAGTTCGACCTCTCCAGCAGGTCGAACCAGCATTGCTGAGCGTACAGAAGAGGATTCGACCACGACTCAAGTGGTTCGACCTGTCCATCAGGTCGAACCATGGTCGAACCAGTTCGCAGAAAAGAGGATTCTACCACGACGTTTGAGTTCGACTTGCCAGTTGGTCGAATCGGGATCGGGAATTGTCCAATGATGAGGTTCGACCTGGGGTTCGACCAAGTCCTAAGTTGTTCGACCTATTCAAGAGGTCGAACCAGTGCAGAATTCTTCCAGTAGCGGGGTTCGACTTGGGGTTCGACCTGTTTGACGAGGTCGAACCTACGTGCGAGAACTTACCTTATCTGGATTTTCGAGGCCGAAACGCGTGAGATCACTTAGAAAGCCCATTCCAAGCCCTAGAGACGTGATTACAAGTATAAAAGGAGGCTCATACAGAGAATAAGGAGAGCTTTTGATCATTAATCATAAGAGAGACAAGAGTAGAGGTGGTGATCCATCCGGAGGGCTGTGACAGAAGTTCGCTGAAGGTTCAAGTAAGAATGATCAATCTAACCATGATTGTTCCTAGATCAATCATTGGCTAGAACCGCCTTGGTAGTTCTAGGGTTATGAAAGTTTCATGATGTAATTCATATTTCGTGTGTAAAACTCCGTACAACACTACCTGTGGTTTGTTTTATATAAGATTGCATATTTAATCCATACTCATAGTCGTTTTGTGCATCAATGATCGTTGTGTAGAGTCTGAATACATAACATGGTTATTGGTTGAGTGCGTTCACTACTGAGCAGGGTTTATTGTTATAATTCTAAGTGAAGGGATTCCGAAGTCTTATTAGAACCGTCTTATATGAATATTCATGAATTGAATTAAATTCGGGTTAATGAATAGGATGAAGAGTATAACTTTATAGTACCTAAAAAGGGAGATCAAATCGGGTTAGATTCTTGACGTAGAAGATAATTGATTATGATAGTACCTAGAAAGGGGGGTGAAGTATATCTCTTGCTCCGAGGTTATTCACACGTGTCAAGCGCATATTTACTTGTGTCTATAGAGTAAACTTGCATGGTCTAGTGATGCGTCCACAAACCACAGGGTAGAGTCGGACACCATCACATGAAAATACGAATTACTAGTGAAACTGGATGACCCGACGAACTACCTACTATTCTTATTGATCACAACTCACTTTTCTTTATTCTTATTATTTCTTTTTGCTATTTCGATTAGAAGTTATTAGTCTTTAAACCTTTACAATTACCAAATATAGTCTAAAGTATACTAGAATATAACGAAATTGATATTTAACCGTCCCGTGGGTTCGATATTGTAACTTGGTCATCTTCGCGACTACAATTGATCTCCTTATACTTGAGGATTAATTTGTGTGTTGAGAAAACCCCTATCAAGTTCTTGGCGCCATTGCCGGGGACGGTTTAAAATATTTTTTTTGTATTATTTCTAGTTTATTAGGACTATTTACCTTGTCTTGTTGTTTTCTTTCTTATTCGTTTAAGGTGTATGCTCACAAGATCAAAGAAAGATAATCTTGAACCGTATAATCTTGAGATTGGAGCATCATCAAGAAAGAAGAAGAAGAATATGAGCAAGGCAAAGATGATTGACCCAACTGAAGCTCTGAATTTTGGAGTCAAGGTTGACGAGCAGAGTTCGCAGACGATTGAGGCTACAACTGAAGTTAATTTGGAAGTAGAAACAGTCAACATGGCAGCGAATCCGGATAATCTAGCCATCCGAGAGATTTTCAGAAATAATGGGGCCAGAAATTATGAGCTTTTAGGAGCAAGGGGAACTAACCAGCTTTCGATCTTCATCCCGCTCTTATTAGCATGATTGAAAGAAACTCCTTTTCAGGAGGGTCTTTCGAGGATCCGCAGCAGAATCTGAACAAGTTTTTGGGTTATGCAAGTACTCAAAAAGACGTAGGAGAACATGAATATGCTAGAAAGATCCTTTTGTTCAAATTCTCACTTACTGAAAAGGCGAGGGATTGGTATGATACTATTAACGTAGCTGAGTGCACCACGTGGGAGCAATTGAAGTTAAGGTTCTTAGAAAGGTATATGCCACATTCGAAGGTGTTTAAGATGAAGCAAGATATTAACCAATTTGCTATCAGTGGAGGTGAGAAATTTCATGAAGCGTGGGATAGATTCAAGGACATGCTCAGGAAGTGCCCTCAACATGGGTTATCTAAAGCCCAATATATCAGTATATTCTATAATGGATTGGACTATGAATCAAGAGTGTTACTTGATGCTTCTTCTAACGGAGCATTGCTTACAAAGTCATCCGTTGAGGCCGAGAAATTGTTTGAAGACATATCGATGAATTCGAGGGATTGGCCTACTGATAGAGTTAGAGGTACGTATGTTCTTGGAAAGGTAGCTCAGGTTGAACAAGCAATGGTGAAAACAAAGAGAGAGGATGAGATCGTTTCGAGCTTGTCCAATATCAACAAGCTACTTGAGTCTCAACAGAAGCAGATCAGCGAGATATTTCAACGAGTGCCAATCATGCAGCAAGAGATGATGAATAATGGAACCATCCAAGAAGAATTGGAGGAAGCAAATTATGCCATGAGTCAAAGTATTCAAGGAACGAGGTACCCAAATCAAGGAAACCGGAATTACCAAGGGAACTATCGAGGAAACTTTAACAATCGTGGTCCCTCTGGTAGTTATCAACAGCAACCAAGGAGGCCCGAATTTTCATGGAGCAATACGAACAATGCAGTGCAACTTCCGATGGGTGTTGATCCGGGAGAAAAGGTGGAAGAAGGGAAGCCTGGTTTTGAGGATACTGTGAACCGGTACATGGTAAAGAATGATGAAAGAGTGAACCGCCTTGAGGCCAAACTTGAGAAAAAGATTGATGATCACCACAGAGATTTGTCCACTCAAGTGAAAGATCTCACGTTGTTGATGGGTACAATTGCAGAGAATGTGAACACATTGACTCAATCTGTAGGCAAAGGGAAGTTTCTGTCTCAGAGTATAGAGAATCCGAAGTCGTGTAATGCCATCACACTGAGGTCGGGAACACAGTAAGAGGGAACGATGAGGCCGGAATCAAAGTTGGAATTTTCTAAGCCTCGGTTCGACCAACACTCAGAGGGTTCGACCTGGCATACAGGTCGAACAATGGTCGAACCTCATCAGCAAGAGCACTCTATTTTATCGCAGGAACGGTTCGACCACGATCGTAATTGTTCGACCAACCTATCAGGTCGAACTCAGGTCGAACCGGAGGATAGAAACTATACAGTGGAACGGTTCGACCACGATCGTAATTGTTCGACCAACCTATCAGGTTGAACCCAGGTCGAACCGGAGGATAAAAACTAAATAGTGAAGCGGTTCGACCTCGGGGGCAATTGTTCGACCTCCAATATTGGTCGAACCTAAGTCGAACCTCAAGAGCAGAATGAGATCAGTCTTCCAGGAGAGAGGTTCAACCAATACAAACCTGGTTTGACCTCTGAAACTGGTCGAACCCTAGTCGAACCTCGCCAAGATGTTTTGATTGATGCACCTGATGTTCCTTTTGATATCGATGCAACTCCAGTGGTACGGAATGAGCAAAGTACAGATATAATAGCTGAGAAAAAATGGGAAAGAGCTAAGCGATTAAGAGCCGAAAAGGAGAAAGCGGAGAAGGTTGATCGTGATGAATGGGAGATTCCCAAAACAAAGATACCTCCACCGTTTCCCTACAAGCTAGTAATGAAGGGATTGGAAGAAAAGTTCAAGAAGTTTTCAGAGATAATGAACAAGATAGCCTTGAACATCCCTTTTTCAGAGGCAATCATGGAGATGCCATATTATTCTCAATTCCTTAAAGACATATTGATGAAAAAGCGAAGCTTAACCGGAGTTGAAACGGTAAACTTATCTGAGAATTGTAGCTCAATTATTCAAAAGAAGTTGCCACCAAAGATGAAAGATCCGGGGAGCTTTACTCTTCTATGTGAGATCGGGAAAGGGCTAGCACGACGAGCTTTGTGAAATCTAGGGGCAAGCATCAATTTGATGCCGTTGTCCATCTTTCAGAAGCTTGGCTTGGGAGAGTTGACCCCGACAACTGTGGCCCTCCAATTGGCAGATAGATCAATGACGTTTCCGAAAGGTATTGTTGAAGATGTTCTTGTAAAGGTGGAGAAGCTAGTCTTTCCTGTGGATTTCCTTGTACTAGAAATGGATGATGACAAGGATAATGTTCCTTTAATCTTGGGGAGGCCGTTCCTTGCTACGGCTGGAGCTATGATAGATGTTCGGAAGGGAGAACTTAAGCTGCGAATGGACAAAGAAGAAGTACTTTTCAACTTGGACAAAGCAATGAAGATGCCAATGGAGTCCCAGTGTTATAGTATTGACGTGGTGGAGGAGATTGTGAAGGAGGATATGTCTCTGATCTTGTCAAAGGATCCTCTTGAGACATGTTTGATGGAGTCTCTTACTTATTCCACTACGGAGCTTGACGGACTTTTTAACGAGGTATGTATTGAATTTCTTGAAAACTTACTTACTTTGGGTGATGACAGGTTTGAATTGGAAAGAACTAAGGTGGAAGAAGTCAAATGGACCAGGAGGTACTTGCCTTTGGATAACGAAAGCGCTCCAGTGGAAGAAAGAAAAGAGGAGTTGAAACCATTGCCGAAACACTTGAAGTACACTTTTCTTGGTGATAATGACAAATATCCGGTAATTGTATCTTCTTCCCTTAATGATGATCAACTTGAGGAGTTATTAGATGTCTTAAGGAAGTACAAGTCTGCAATAGGGTGGTCACTTGATGATTTGAAAGGTATTAGCCTTCGTATTGTATGCATCGGATTAGGTTGTTGGATGAAGCTAAGGCGAGTATTCAAAATCAGCGTAGGGTGAATCCCGCAATTCAAGAGGTGATAAGAAAGCAAATCCTTACGTGGTTGGATGCTGGAATTATATATCCTATTAGTGATAGTCCCCATGTGAGTCCATTACATGTAGTTGCTAAAAAGGGGGGGCATGACTGTAGTGAAAGCTGAGGATGGAGAAGCTATAGCCACGAGGATTCCTACGGGATGGCGTACATGTGTGGATTACAGGAAATTAAATGAGAACACGTGTAAGGATCATTTTCCTCTTCCTTTTATGGATCAAATGTTAGATCGTCTTGCAGGGTATGAGTTTTATTGTTTCTTGGATGGATACTCGGGGTACAACCAAATCATGATTGCTCCTGAGGATCAAGAAAAGACCACTTTTACTTGCCCCTACGGGACCTTTGCTTTTAGGAAGATGCCGTTTGGATTGTGTAATGCGCCTGCTACTTTTCAGAGATGCATGATGGCGATTTTTGATGGTTTGATAGAAAAGATCATGGAAGTATTCATGGACGATTTTTCAGTTTTTGGTTCTTCATTTGATATTTGTTTGTCTAACCTTGCTATTGTTTTGAAGAGGTGTCAAGAAACTAATCTTGTCTTGAATTGGGAGAAGTGTCACTTCATGGTGAAGGATGTGATTGTTCTTGGGCATCATGTTTCCGCCAAGGGATTGCAAGTAGATCGTGCTAAAGTGGTGGCAATTGAGAAGCTTCCACCACCGACCAATGAAAGAGGAGTGCGGTCATTCCTTGGACACGCCGGTTTTTACAGGAGATTCATAAAAGACTTCTCAAAATACTCTAAGCCCTTATCTCATTTACTTGAAAAGGATATTCCTTTTGTGTTTAGTGATGAGTGTCTAATAGCTTTTCAAGTTTTGAAGGAGGCGCTAATTACTGCCCCCATCTTGATCACACCGGACTGGACTCAACCATTTGTATTTATGTGTGATGCAAGTGATGTAGCACTGGGTGTGGTGCTCGGGCAGCTAAGGGAGAAGAAGTTCTGCGCCATTTACTACACGAGTAAGACTTTCGATGCGGCACAGAAAAATTACACGGTCACTGAAATGGAGTTTTTGGCTGTTGTGTATGCATTCGATAAGTTTCGTCAGTATTTGGTTGGCATGAAGACGATTGTGTATATGGATCATTCAGCGATTCGATATTTGATGGAGAAGAAGGAGACGAATCCTAGAATTATAAGGTGGATTCTACTACTTCAGGAGTTTGACATGGAGATTCGGGATAAGAAAGGAACAGAAAATGTGTTGGCAGATCACTTGTCAAGGTTGGAGACTAGGGAGCATTGTGATAATTCTTTTGAGTATATTGAAGAGATGTTCCCTGATGAGAAGATCATGGCTGTGGCTGTTGAAGGGACTGAGCGAGCATGTGTGGTCGCAGCGCAAGGTATGGATCTATGGTACGCGGATTATGTTAATTACATTGTCATTGGAGAAATTCCAAGGGATCTCAATCGATATCAACTTGCGAAATTTAGGAGGGAAGTTGAGACATTTATATGGTATGATCCGTTTGTTTACAAGATATGTACAGATTCTATTGTCCGAAGATGTGTACCCGAGATGGAAATGGAGAGTGTGCTTGAGTTCTGCCATGCACAACCAAATGGGGGGCATTTCAGAGCGCAAAAGACTGCAGCTAAGGTACTTCAATTCGCTCTCTATTGGCCTACATTGTTTAGAGATAGTGAGAGCTATGTGGCGTCTTGCGATAGATGTCAGCGCATGGGAAATATAGGTAGGAGAGATGAGATGCCACTGCAGTCTAGCATAGTTGTGGAGATATTTGATGTATGAGGGATCAATTTTATGGGGCCTTTTCCCCCGTCGAATGGGTTTCTCTACATTCTTCTTGCTGTGGATTATGTTTCAAAGTGGGTGGAAGCAATTCCTACTCGTGTAAATGACTCGAAAATTATTTTATCTTTCTTGAAGAAGCATATTTTTGCCCGTTATGGAGTTCCTAGAGCACTAGTTAGTGATGGAGGTTTCCACTTCGTCAATAAATTTCTTGAGAAGGTGCTTAAGGATTATGGTGTTAAGCATAGGGTTACTACACCCTATCATCCGCAAGCGAATGGGCAAGCAGAGGTCTCCAACCATCAAGTCAAACAGATTCTGGAGAAAGTGGTAGGAACTAATAGAAAGGATTGGGCTATGAAGCTCGATGATGTGTTATGGGGGTTCCGAACTGCTTACAAGACGGTGTTAGATATGTCACCGTATCAAATTGTCTATGGAAAGCCGTGCCACTTACCCGTAGAGATTCAACACAAAGCGTTTTGGGCTTTGCGACACTTGAACTTGACCCTCAAGGATGTGAAGGAGTTGAGGATAACTCACATGAATCAATTGGACGAATTTAGGAGTCGTGCTTACAAGAATTCAGAGATTTATAAGGAAAGAATGAAGAGGTGGCATGATTCTAAGATCTCATACAAGGAGTTCAAGCGAGGAGATGAGGTACTACTTTTTAACTCTTGATTGAAGCTTTTTGCAGGCAAGTTGAAGTCTAAGTGGACGGGACCGTTCATGATTCATCGAGCCTTAGGAGGGGGGAGTTTTGAGCTTATTGACAAAGATGGAGACGTTATCGCGGCGAATGGGCATCGGTTGAAGCATTATAAGTCGCCGGATGATGCGTGTGTCATTTTTTATGATACCTTGATCTGATTTGGTACCGTCGTGACTCTCCGACGTTAAATATGAGCGCTTGTTGAGAGCTTACTCTTCCGTTTTATTGCTTTATTTCTTTTGTGTAAGTAAGAAATTTTTATATTTAAGGTGCTTACTAATCGGCAATTACATCTCTTTTCAAACTTAGTTTCGACTTACGTTTTTACTAAATTTGGGGGGGTGTGATGTTATTACCTCATTGAAGCATTAAGAGTATAATCTTTTCTTTGTATTGTTTGTTAGGGGAGTTGGATTTTGCGGCCATATTGAAATTTTAATCGATTTTGATGTGACAATTTTTTACAACTTGCCTAATGTTCAGTGGTTTTTGGTTGTGTTTTCTTTTACGGAGTTACTCATGAATGATGTTTTGTGGAATAATTTCTGAAGTTGTGCTCTAGATTGTATCTAATGAGTTGTGTTGAAGCTTGAAGTGTGTAGTGAATGAAGAACACTCAGTTTTGAAAGTCAGAAGGATGGTTCGACCAACATTGGAGGTGGTTCGACCAGTGCCGGAGGTCGAACAAAAGCAGAGAAAGTCGAATCGGAGTCGAAAGTTGTCCAGTGAGGTGGTTCGACCTAAGCCATATTTGTTTGACGTGTCCAGGAGGTCGAACCTGAGGTCGAACCAGTCAGTTCAAGGCACTCTGTTTTCCAGAAAATGGGTTCGACCAATTCAAGGATTGTTTGACCTGATCAGCAAGTCGAACCCAGGTCGAACCGAGAAGAGCATTTGTCCAGAAGGTAGGTTCGACCACGTCATCCATTGTTCGACCTGTTCAGGAGGTCGAACCTGAGGTCGAACCGAGCCAGGTACGCAACTTAAGTTTGATTTTTCGGAGGGTTCGATCACTTTTTTGAAACACCAAACCTCGAACCCTCTTCGAACCTCTACACCATTACACAAATTCTTCGATTACACTTGATTACACACCGATTACACAACACTACACCTTGAATTTTTGATTTAGTCACAGATTTGGGCGTGTTTTGTCGCGGGTTAGGGCTGAAATCGCGATTTTTGGTTGTTGTGTGTTCTTGATCGGTTGTTCACCATGGGCAAGTCAAAAGGTATGTTCTTCCAACTCAATTACTCTAGGATTGAAGGTTTAGGTATGAAATTCGATTTGAATAAGAGGATTGATGTTGAGTAGGGTTGAATTTCATGTTGAATGTTGATATTGTGACTTGTTTCATATGAATTCTTGTTTCTTGGTTTTAGGTTGTTTGATTATTGATAGAACTTGAATTTTTATGAGGATTGATCAAGGATATAGAGCATCTAATAGAATGAGCATGTTGATTTGGTTTGAAATTGATGAAATTGAAGTAGTTCATTAAGGGAAACATGTTGAATTTTTGATTGAATTGCTTGGATTGTTGATGCATGCTTGTTGGTTATTTAAAGAAGTGTGATTGAAAATGTTTTTGAGCATGTTGAATAATCAAGTGGTGTTGAGACGATAGTTGGAGCGATTATGCATTGATGCTTGAAGTCTTGAGTAGAGTATGTGATATGCTAGTAAAATACTTGCTTTCTTGTCTTGTTGGTTGGATTAAAGTATTTGTTTTCAGGAAAGGGACAAGAATCAAGTAAAGGTAAAGGAAAGGCAGAGGAGGAAAGATCGAAGAAGAGGCATGACAGGCCTTCGAATTTGGACAAAGTAACAAGGAAACTGAGGCTACAAGATCGTTTACCTGAAAATTTCAAGATCCAGATGCAAGATTGGGATGAGATCAAAGAGAAGTGGGAAGAAGTTTCAGACAAGATAGCTCGCACTCGATACCAAGATGATGAAGCGATGAGGATAATGAGAATAAGGGATGACATATTTTGGATGTTCGACCAAGTAGGGATCCGAAGATTCATGGAGTTGAAGAGGCCGACGTACTTCCATGTTACAGCGGAAGTAGTTTGCTCATTTGAGATGGAGAAGGACCCGCTTGGGTACCCATATCGGTGTACGTTTCAGCTTGGCGGAGTGAGTAGGAGATGGACGTCTGAGGATTTCAATGAGTTGTTTGAGACGCCTTTAGAGATCCCTCGATTAGAAAATGCTGCATTTGGTGCAAATCGGTTTTGGAGGGAGATCACCGGGGAGATTCGAGATTATAAAATCAGACAGGCTCGTGCTTCCGCAATAAAAAACCCAGTCTTGAGGTACATGGACCGCGTCCTGAGCAACACGTTATTCACCCGCTCGGAGGGGAGTGTTGTACCCAGAGGAGAGCTTTATGCCCTGTGGTGTATGCTGAACGGGGTGCAGTTCAATGTTGGATCTTATTTCATTGCGCAGCTGCATCGATTCAAGACCATTGGATTTCAAAAGGTGAATATTGGAGGGTTACTGACGATCGTGGCTGAGCATTACAACTTGGATCTCACCGGCTTTACACCAGTAGAAGGAGAACCCGATTTGATGATGAGCACGTGCGTGAAGGGAGGATTTGCCCATTTTAGAGATGGAGATTGGTTTTTCACGAGGGGTCTCAAGCCTTTCGAATTTATGTTCCCCTTCAACGTGAGCAACTTGACAACTATTCGGGAAGCAAGGAATAAATTGATGAATTCTCTCGGACATACCGCCTTATCCGTGGCAGTGAAGTCGGGTGGTGATTGGAGAGCGGTAGCGCAGATGTGCGCTGAAGGGAGGATGGTTGAGTTACAGCAGATCATTGATCAAGGAAAGTTCCGTCCACCTCAGCCACAGCAGCCTGAAGAGGAGGATCAGGTAGATGAGCAGCCGGAGATGGAGATTCCAAAAGAAGAGCAGCATGATGCGCCTCAGCATGCTCTGGTACCGCAGCAGCGGCGAGCAGTTCCAGGTACCCGGAGCAGCTTCGCTTGATTCATGAGCAGCTGGTCGCAGTAGTAGCTGCACAGTAGGAGACGAACAAGCAGCTCGCGCTCGCTAACGCCAACTACGCCACGCTGAACGAGAGGTACTCTGCCTTGGATGAGCGTGTTGGTAGAGTGAGTAGTCGAGTGGATATGATGGATAGACACATTACCAGTCTGTGCCGAGCTGTGGAGAATAGGATGGATGAGGATGACAAAGATGATGATGAGGATGATGATGCTCCTAGGGAGTAGTTTCAGGTTTTCTTTTGGCTTCTCCGATTCATCTTATCTCCCATTCTTTTTTTTTATTCTTACAGATTGGGGTGTGATTCATGTGTGAGTGGCATGTACTTGATATAGTTGATCTTGCATCATTGATTTGTATATGGGTTATTGATTCTGTGCATTCATGTGTTTACGTGTTTATTTTCATTGGAAAGAGCATGTATAATTTGTTAAGTATATGGAATTCATGAGGAATTGATCTTGATTATGTGCTATGAGGAGTACTAGGAATTGATTACCTATGTGAGGATTTGAGCTTCTATCATGATTGATCATGATAGTTTATTTTTGAGAGAATCATTCGTATGAACGTATTCTAGAACTTGGCTTGGAGTCTTGTGTGAAACTTACAATTGATGAAATATTAGGACATGATCTTAGGCCATTTTTGATTAATTGAGTCACTTAGCCAAATTTTACCTTTCCTAATGATTTTATAAACCTTTGGTAGCCCTGTTTGAGCCTTTTAAAAGCTTTTTCTTTGGCAAGCCAAATAAAAGAGCCTTAATTACCTTATTCAAGCTTTGAAAATACCCTATTCGTTGGTAGAGAGAGTAAGGTGAATAAGTGTGCAAGAAGAAAAGGAAGATGGAATGAGGTTTAGTAAGAAAAGTACATGGTTAAATCTTGTTGGGGGTAGTGCCTGAAACTGGTACCCCGAATTGTTTATACATGGGGCTTGAAGTTTTAAGAAGCAACCGAACGATGTTCGAGAAGGGTAATGCCTACAACTGGTATCCGAGCGATCAAAAGAAGAATGATGTTGATGCAAGGAAGAGAAGGAAAATCTAAAATTGCAAGTGCAAGAGAAGAATTGGAGGAGAATATGAAGCCGAATGAGAAATCAAGAACCTCCAAGGTAACTCTCTACTAGTGTCTTAAGTCACTATGTCCAACTTTTCCTACCCTTTCCAAAGAGCCAACATTACAACCTAGAAACAAGTCCTTTGTGATCCTAGTATTAATTTGATGTGAGTTGCTTTTTGAGACCTTTGCCAAGCTTATGGTTACGCGTGAATATGAATTGATATGAGTATTTCTACTAGCCTATAGTGCCTCACGCACGTGAGCGAAAGAGAGTAAAGACTTATCTTGTCAGCGAGATTACTTAGTACTCCGAATGGTGTGTGATTGGATTGATTTTACATGAGTGAAATATATGATGCAAGTAATTCTTGTTTGATTCAATGAAGTGGCATGTGTAATATGTGTTGTACTTGATCTTGTTGAATTATACACGACTCCTGTGATTTAAATTGGTTGCCTCGGGACGAGCAACATGCAAGTTTGGGGGTTTGATGAGTGTGTAAATTCACAAGTTTGGCACTATGTTTTGTGCTAGTTTTGGAGAGTTTTGATGTGGAAATAGGTGGAAAACCTATATATATTGTGAATTAGCATGAATCAGGTGTTAGTGGAGCTATTTGAGTGTTTTCTTAGCAAAAACGGAGTGAAAGTGCCAAGAATCGAAGAGACAGAGTCGAAGCCATGCGAACCGCCCAAGAATTAGGAGGGTTCGACCTGGTTGGAGGATGGTTCGACCTCTCCAGCAGGTCGAACCAGCATTGCTGAGCGTACAGAAGAGGATTCGACCACAACTCAAGTGGTTCGACCTGTCCATCAGGTCGAACCATGGTCGAACCAGTTCACAGAAAAGAGGATTCGACCACGACGTTTGAGTTCGACTTGCCAGTTGGTCGAATCGGGATCGAGAATTGTCCAGTGATGAGGTTCGACCTGGGGTTCGACCAAGTCCTAAGTTGTTCGACCTGTTCAAGAGGTCGAACCAGTGCAGAATTCTTCCAGTAGCGGGATTCGACTTGGGGTTCGACCTATGGCCAGTTGTTCAACCTGTTTGACGAGGTCGAACCTACGTGCGAGAACTTACCTTATCCGGATTTTCGAGGCCGAAACGCGTGAGATCACTTAGAAAGCCCATTCCAAGCCCTAGAGACGTGATTACAAGTATAAAAGGAGGCTCATACAGAGAATAAGGAGAGCTTTTGATCATTAATCATAAGAGAGACAAGAGTAGAGGTGGTGATCCAT
Organism: Pogostemon cablin; assembly: GCA_023678885.1. Lineage (NCBI taxonomy): Eukaryota > Viridiplantae > Streptophyta > Magnoliopsida > Lamiales > Lamiaceae > Pogostemon > Pogostemon cablin. The sequence continues at coordinate 19,327,952 of CM042959.1, read as the reverse complement.
CCGGAGGGCTGTGACAGAAGTTCGCTGAAGGTTCAAGTAAGAATGATCAATCTAACAATGATTGTTCCTAGATCAATCATGGGCTAGAACCGCCTTGGTAGTTCTAGGGTTATGAAAGTTTCATGATGTAATTCATATTTCGTGTGTAAAACTCCGTACAACACTACCTGTGGTTTGTTTTATATAAGATTGCATATTTAATCCATACTCATAGTCGTTTTGTGCATCAATGATCGTTGTGTAGAGTCTGAATACATAACATGGTTATTGGTTGAGTGCGTTCACTACTGAGCAGGGTTTATTGTTATAATTCTAAGTGAAGAGATTCCAAAATCTTATTAGAACCGTCTTATATGAATATTCATGAATTGAATTAAATTCGGGTTAATGAATAGGATGAAGAGTATAACTTTATAGTACCTAAAAAGGGAGATCAAATCGGGTTAGATTCTAGACGTAGAAGATAATTGATTATGATAGTACCTAGAAAGGGGGGTGAAGTATATCTCTTGCTCCGAGGTTATTCACACGTGTCAAGCGCATATTTACTTATGTCTATAGAGTAAACTTGCATGGTATAGTGATGCGTCCACAAACCACAGGGCAGAGTCGGACACCATCACATGAAAATACGAATTACTAGTGAAACTGGATGACCCGACGAACTACCTACTATTCTTATTGATCACAACTCAAATTTCTTTACTCTTATTATTTCTTTTTGCTATTTCAATTAGAAGTTATTAGTCTTTAAACCTTTACAATTACCAAACATAGTCTAAAGTATACTAGAATATAATGAAATTGATATTTAACCGTCCTGTGGGTTCGATATTGTAACTTGGTCATCTTCGCGACTACAATTGATATCCTTATACTTGAGGATTAATTTGTGTGTTGAGAAAACCCCTATCATCGCCCCACGGTGCCCGGAGATTGCAACTACCCGTCAGAAAGTGATGCTCGATCTCCAGACGACGGCGAATAAAATGAAAGATGCAATTTTTAAGGATGGCCTTAAGGAAAGCGAGGTCTCCATCTCCATCCCTCCGTCATCGATTCTGCATTCGTCGCCCGCAGCCGTGTCATTGGACGGCGACACAAATTGCCCGTGGAATCTTAGAAGAGACGACTTGTGTGTAGGATGCCGGTGAGTGGGCTTGCCGGCCGTGATGGCGCCGGCGGGAAAGGGCAGAGGGTGGATGCAACCCAGATTCGACCGGTGGCTGCATTCCAGAAGCCTCCGATTCAATGCTTTGTTTTTAAGCATCTCTATGGTATGTACAATGTGGATGCAAGTAATTTAATGAGATATCAAACATCTTCTAATTTGTGATACCACATTTTCACGATCCGATGCTTTGAAATATCAAAAAATGTGGAGGTATTTATCTACACGTTTTTGAGTTGGGTGTAAGACGTGTATGACACTGATTTTGTGGTTATTTTTGGTGAACTGATTACTTAAACAACTGTAGTTTTGGGGGGAGATGAGCAGGGCAATGTGGGAGTGAACAATGGTAAAGCGAAGGCTAATCTTTAAGGCATTTTAGAATAGTATTAATTTAGTCTTGAAAATTTTATTGTTAATTTTATTATTTATTCATAAGGTTACTTTTTTTTTATTAATTAGGTTACTCTTTAGAATAAAATAGGTTATTCTTTAGAAAGAATTACGTTACTATGAAAAAAATTTGGATTATTTTTTATAATTAGTTTACTCTTTAGAATGAATTGGGTTACTATGAACGAGTTTTTGAATTATTTTTTCATGTCGATCTGTTTATATATTGTTATGTTTGATCAACAATTTTAGATTACCCTTTCTATTAATTTGGGTTACTCTTTACAATAATTTGGGTTACTCTTTAATTTGATACTTTGATTTTTTGAAAATTTATATGGTTTTTTAATTATTAATTAGATTACTTTTTTTTTAATTAGGTTACTTCTTGATTAAAGATTAATTTTTATTTTTATTTTTATTTTTAAATTAAAGGTTGCAGTAACAAGAGAAAAAAAATCATTTACATAATGTCAAATGAAAAAATCAGGAGTACAATATATATATCCATATATATCACAATAGTACAACTCTTAAAAAAACTTAATGTTATACATCAATCCAATTTCATAAAAAAGAAAATTGAAGACATATTAATTTAGACTGTGGACATTATGTAATTAAAAAAAAAGATTTTTTTTATTAAATAAATATTCCATCATTAAAAATGATTTGACTTCAATCATGAGAGAGAGAGTCACAGAGTTGTCCTATCCTATATCTAATCTACATAGAGACTTATAAATTTTTTAGTACAAAAAAAAGGAGAGAGACATGCATTTATTACCGTGAAAAAGGGAAGAAACAAATAAAAATAGAATAGAGGAGCAGTGCTTTCATTTAAGTTGGACACGTGGTGTGTTTTTGAAGCGGCTCATGCTCCTTCCTGTGTATAGGACCCGCGAATTTTTACATGGGTATAATTTTGGAATCCGGTTCCATGAAATTTTCATGGGATTGGTTCCACCCTATTCCCTCTCTAAGATTATAGATAGTTATCATTGTATGGTATAAATTATAAAGAGTGAGGCTTGCGTGCACCCGGGCGCACGGAACACATTCCGTGCGCCTTTAGAAATTTTGTATTATGGGTAAGGGTACATTAATTTGGTCTAAAGGGTATACACTTTAATTACTAAAAGGTACACAATTTTGTTCTAAAGGGTATACACTTTTCATTAATATTTTTTTTCTTTAGAAAATAAAGGGTACACATTTTTATACTAAAGGGTATACAATTTAACACAAAATTCTAAAGGCGCACGGAGTGTTGTTCGTGTGCCCAGATTTTTCTTTAGAAAATAAAGGGTACACATCTGTATACTAAAAGGTATACAATTTAGCACAAATTTCTAAAGGCGCACGGAAAGTGTTCCGTGCGCCCGGGTGCACAGGAGCTTTTGCCAATTATAAAATTATTATCGGATTTTAAAAGTTCAAAATTATAATGTGCTATAAATTATTTATATTAATGAAATAAGTAATTTACCTATAATGAAAATCTCAAATAATTTATGGCAAAAACCTCATGTGCACCTGGGCGCACGGACCACATTCCGTGCATCTTTACAATTTTGTGTTAAATTGTATACAAATGTGTACCCTTAATTTTTTAAAGAAAATTATTATGTGTATCTGGGCGCATGGACAACACTCCGTGCGACTTTAGAATTTTGTGTTAAATTGTATACCCTTTAGTTTAAAAATGTGTATTCATTATTTTATAAAGAAAAAAAATATTAATGAAAAGTGTATACCCTTTAGAATAAAATGATGTACTCCCTCCGTCCCAAGAATACATTCGCGTATTCTTGGGCACGGAGTTTAAGAAAAGTAATTTTTTAGTGGTGTGATGTAAGAAAGAGAAGGGGTATTTTGGATAGTTGAGTAGAATAAAGTGTATGATATAGTTGACTTTGACTAAATTGTGTGTAAAAAGAAGGTGGCATTTTTATAATATTGTAGTATTGTAAGGTTATTGATATTGTGTATTATTTTCATTTTTAGGGGGCGAATGTATTCTTGGGACGGACCAAAATGGAAAGGGCGAATGTATTCTTGGGACGGAGGGAGTACCTTTTATTAATTAAAGTGTATATCATTTAGACCAAAATAATATACGCCCATAATATTAAATTTCTAAAGGCGCACGAAATATGTTCTCGTGTGTCCGGGTGCACGCAAGCCTCACTGATAATTTATATGACATTAATTATTAACTTGTAAAAGATAATGATTAAAAGATCTAAATTTCATACTATATATATATATATATATATATATATATATAATTATTGGTATACTAAAGAAAAGTTTTTTTTTCGTCATAGATTTATTTATCCTAAAAAATAAATAAATAATGAGTGAGGCTTGCGTGCGCCCGGACGCACGAGAACACATTCCATGCGCCTTTAGAAATTTAGTATTATGGGTAAAGGTACATTTTTTTGTCTAAAGGATATACACTTTAATTAATAAAAGGTACACCATTTTGTTCTAAAGGGTATACACTTTTCATTAATATTTTTTTTTCTTTAGAAAATAAAGGGTACACATTTTTATACTAAAGGATATACAATTTAACACAAAATTCTAAAGGCGCACGCAGTGTTGTCCATGCGCCTAGATACATACAATAATTTTTTTTAGAAAATAAAGGGTACACATCTGTATTCTAAAGGGTATACAATTTAACACAAAATTCTAAAGGCGCACGGAATGTGGTCCGTGCGCCCGGGTGCACAGGAGTTTTTGCCATAAATAATTCACATGTCAAATTTTAGGTAATTTTAGTTTAGTTTTATTATACATAATTTTTATAGGATTTAATTATTTCAACTTATTATAATATGTTCAAATATATACAATTTGAAGATGAAATCTCCGTTATTTTACATCTGTAATATATTTATATTTATCTACTTATTTTCTTCTTTGCAATTCATATATATAATTTATAAAATTTTTAGTTAATAGTATATAATTTTATTTAATTATTGTAGAAAAAATAATGAAGGAGGGAAAGTTCCTAAAATCTCAATACCCACGTTTTTTTTGTTAGAGAGAAATAATTGGAGTTTTCTATCATATCTTTTACCTTCCATATATCCTATCTATCATATTTTTTACCTTTCATATATCATATCATTTACGAATTCTCCCCTTTCAAAAATGACAAAAACTCCTGTGCACCCGGGTGCACGGACCACATTCCGTGCGTATTTAGAATTTTGTGTTAAATTATATACCCTTTGATATACATATGTGTACTCTTTATTTTCTAAATAAAATTATTGTGTGTATCTGTGCGCATGAACAACACTCCGTGCGCCTTTAGAATTTTGTGTTAAATTGTATACCCTTTAGTATAAAAATGTGTACCCTTTATTTTCTAAAGAAAAAAAAATATTAATGAAAAGTGTATACCCTTTAGAACAAAATGATTTACCTTTTATTAATTAAAGTGTATATCTTTTAGACCAAAATAATATACCCTTACCCATAATACTAAATTTCTAAAGGTGCACGGTGTGTTCTCGTGCGCCCGGATGCACGCAAGCCTCACTCTTCAAAAATATCCAAATTCCTAGGATTTATATATCTTTCATTGTTGTTCCAACCGTGATTCTATATTCCATCACAAAAAATTTCATGGATTTATATTTCTCATAACAATTCCTCCCTTAAAGTACCAAGGAGCAAGAAGTATTGTCAAAGTATTTCCACTCAAGAATGGTGTTTCTACTATAAAGAAGGTATGTAGATTTTGTCTAATTTTCGTTTCTTATAAGAGAATTGAATAACGTGATGTTTTCAAAAATTAATATGTTAATTTTTGTTGGGTTTATTTCATCCTTTGGTTCCATTGAATTAAAAATTTTATTGATGATTTTATCGGCATATTGTTTATGTTTGTATTTTTCCTGTTGGTGTTTTGGCAGGTCCATGTTGATTGGTTTTTCCTTCTACTTTTTGAAGAGTATTTGCACAAGCTTCTTGAATATATCGATGATCTTTTTCTGCTGTTACTTTGACCACTGACTGCTACTTAATGTATAGGCTTAAAATTGTGTAGTTTATAGTTTTTTTACTACTTTTGTAATATAGAAGGTTATTAATGTTTTTTTAGATAGCAATATTATTCTTTGTTTCACTATAGATCTAAACTTTTGGCTTGAAATATGTTTCTTTATATTGAATTTTAATTTTTATGAATGATAATTTTAAATTCATTATAATGTTAGATTTGACTATATTTAAATGTTTTGAATAATAAAACAATTTTAAGTAATTTAAATTTTATTTTATATAAAATTATGATATATATATATATATATATATATATATATATATATATATATATATAATTAACAATGCATAAATTTTGAGTTTTATCTAATATAAACAATTTTTACCATACATAATTTTGATTTTTACCCACGCATAATGTTAATTTCGCCACACATAATTTTCGCCACGTGTCAAGTATTCGTAGCGCCACATCATCAGCCATGTCATCATCTACTTCAATGTCCACGTCATCATCTCTGCTCACATTACTGTCCATGTCAATGTCCACATCATCGTCCACATCATAAATGTGATGTGATCCAAGAAATCCGTCTCACATAAAATAGGTATTTGTTAACACATATAAGTGTAGGTAAAGGTCTAAGATTCACTCGCTCATAGATAATGTGTAAGTAAAAGTATTTATCAACTCAATTATAGCGACACATGTGAACACTTACAATATGTGTGACAAAAAGATATTGTTCACACATATGTAACTATTAACTACACATATTATGTGTGGCTAAAAACATAATTTCTTGTAGTTACGTACTTTTAAATCTAATAATATTTATTTAAATTTATGAAATACGAATAAAATGAAAACTTATAATTTGAATATTATAAATTTTAATTACATAAGTGTGACTAGCAAATCAAATAACTGCCCCTAACTATTTCGATTAATAGTACTACAATGTTTTGAAAACATGAAATTTTATTGAATAATATAATTAACAAGCATAAAATTGAAGATATTTGATTAAAAGTTTACTTAATAATAAATTTATTATATTTACACTCTACTCCTTACTATTTATCAAAATCTCATTTTATATTCCCTAAACTTTTACCTTATTGCAAATTGTCCCAGTTATACTTATATAACTCCTATTGAAAATCCGGAAGTACTGTTGGGTTCCTAGTGAGACGAGGGTCTCAATCCTATCAACTTTTCATAAGAAAATTAACATGCAAAAGTCATAAAATTTTACGTAAATAGACTTATTGTTTGTCCCATATTTTGACGTCTAAACTCAAAACTAATTATATGGTTGTGACCCCTCGTGTGGAGTGCTTCAAAATGGTATATAATTCAGAGTACCATGTTCACCGAGGTACAAGTTGAAATTAAAGCATTTAAAACTTTAACAGAAAATATTTAACATTTAAAATATCGAAACAACACACGACTTTGGTGTTGGGTATCTAGGCTACGAGACGAACATTTTGAGATATAACACTATAAGGTTTTATTCTTGTTGGCGGAATGTCGGAACGTACGAGTTTATAGGGAGATATATCTAACTAATAAAATATCGAAACAATAAATGACTTTAACATTTGAAGTCTACGCGACGAGAGGATCATTTTGACATATAATGTGATAAAAGTCGATAGCTAACGACGAACTTACTGTTGGCTTGTGGACGTTTTCTTCTTCTTTGTCACCACTCTCTCGTTCTTCCCTCACGTCTGCGCAGTTGGATAGAAAATGGAGTATGAGTTGATTTATATAGTGTGGGTTGACTATTTGGTTACCACGTTTGAAATACGTAAGTGAGAGGTTGATTTGGATATGTTTAGCTAATGATTTGTGGCCATTATATATCTTTTCTTTTTTCATTTATGTACTAAATGGGGTTGAGCCACCTAGTATAATTTTTACCCATTTACATCCTTGTGGGTAATAGTCACCCACGTATTGGCTTAATCACTACTATTGTTATAATTATTATTATAATTTACTATTATTATTATTATTATTATTAGACAAAGTCTCTTGTGAGACGCTACCTTCATGAGACGGTTTATGAGACGTGTTAAAGTATGTCGATTATTTAAATAAAGTATGTTAAATAGTTGTTAATGTATGTTTTTTAAAGTATGTTGGATTATGTATTAAAGTATGATGTTAGTGTATTATAATTTGATTTATTATCGACATACTTTAACCACAAATAAGCACACTTTAACAATGTCGATTATTATTGTAGGCACCTGAATTTTATTGCCTATTAAATAAAATATGTGGCAAATTAATGCAATAATTATCAATTAATTATTTATTTATTAAGGAATTTAAATAAATTAATTCCTAAAATAAATGAGTAAATAATTGATAATTAAGCCTTATCCAGTCCAGCAGGTTTAATTAAAGGAAAAAAGCCCAACATATATTTTAAAGGAGAAAATATCTCTCAAGTGGTTATTTTCTCTACATATAAATAAGGGCCTTCAGTCCTCATTCCAGACACACCAAAAACATCTGAAGACGCGCTTCTGAAGAGATCAAGAATACGAGCAGTGCTCCCTTAAGATCTTCAAGCATCTTCAAGTCAAGAACGGTCTGCGATCAGAGATCAAGGTTCTAAGCCCCTCCGATCCGGCGTTCTTCCATCCAACCGCCTCCGATCAGAGATCAAGATTCTAAGCCCCTCCGATCCGGCGTTCTTCCATCCAACCGCCTCCGATCAGAGATCAAGGTTCTAAGCCCCTCCGATCCGGCGTTCTTCCATCCAACCACCTCCGATCAGAGATCAAGGTTCTAAGCCCCTCCGATCCGGCGTTTTTCCATCCAACCGCCTCCGATCAGAGATCAAGATTCAAAGCCCCTCCGATCCGGCGTTCTTCATATCAAATTCATCCAGCAGTCTCCGTGAAGTCAACGTTCTACCAAATTGAACAACATTCTTCACAACAAATCTTTAAGTCAACGTTTTATCCGAACAAAGGCTCGATGCCTCCGGATAAATATTTTAAAGCTTCAAGTCAACCCCGAGCACGGACAAGCTTCATCCGAAGATCCGGCTCAGAAAGTTGATAAAGTCAAAGAAGTCAACTCAAGAGAGGAATCAGAGGATAGCTAGAAACTGTTTACTTAAATTCTCAAGTTTAATCCATCTCGGATTATCATTGTAATATCTTTTGTGTTTATTATTTTAATAAATACAAATTTTGTTGTTACAAATTTTGGCACGCCCAGTGGGACAGTTTCTACCTCTCATCTCCTCTCTTCGAAAGTTTGAAAGTACAAAGTATGACTCCTCTCAGGATTGCCATAAGAAGATCTTCTACCTTGAAGCCTTCAGAGCTGCAGACTGAAAAGATTCAAAGAACAACTCCACTCAGGATTGCGATACGAAGGTCTACTGCCTCAAAACCTTCAGAGTTGCAAACTAAAGATGTTGAAGTAGTTATAAGGAGTATGCCTGAAGTCTCCTTAGAGACAAACCACGTAGTGGGGACTGTTCTCGATAAGCCAATGCACGACGTCAAAGATGGTGAAGAGGACTCTATCTGCCCAACTCCTCGATCCATAGAAAGTTTGGCGTATGACTCATTCATAGCCTGCGCCATGGCAACAAATGCTTCGTCTGTCGAAGAACAACTGGCAAGCTTGACTCAATCTATTGCTGCACTCACCAAACAGAGCAAAGAACAAGGTCTGTTGATATCCAAACTGATGAAAAAGATGGAGATAGCACAGACAAGTCATGTAAATGAGAAACGAGTTGAGGATGAAGACGAGGAGGAGGACTCCGCGAATCACCATCCATATGAAATAAATCCAGTTGAGGAAGTGATACAAATTTCAGCTGATGGAATGCTCTCTATGAATCAACTGAAGAATATCGTACTAGAGACGATAAAAGACAAGTTTAAAGGGAGCTCCAAATCTTCTGTTGCTTACAATAAGCCATATACGAAGAGAATTGATAACTTGAAGATGCCAGTTGACTACCAGCCTCCTAAATTTCAACAATTCGATGGTAAAGGCAACCCAAGACAACACATAGCGCACTTTGTCGAGACATGCAATGATGCTGGAACCTTTGATGATCACATGCTCAAACAATTTGTCCGCTTGCTGAAAGGAAATGTTTTTGATTGGTATATCGACTTGGAAGCTAACTCCATCGACAACTGGGGGCAAATGGAAAACGAGTTTCTCAATCGCTTCTATATCACTCGAAGGACTGTTATATGATCGAATTGACTAACACTTGCCAGTGGAAAGAAGAGCCAGCACTCGATTATATTAATCGATGGAGAAATCTAAGCTTGAATTGCAAAGATCAATTGTCTGAAGTCTCTGCCATCAATATTTGCATTCAAGGGATGCAATGGAGTCTGCGATACATCCTTCAAGGGATTCAACCAAAGACTTTTGAAGAACTAGCTACAAGAGCTCATGATATGGAGTTAAGTATGACATCAAGTCATTTCGAATTGCCAAGTAACAACTCTTATGAATTTGAAGACATTTCACTTGATGAACCTCTCGAGGAGGAATCACATTCAAAGAAGCCGGTGTCAATAAAGATTCAAAGAAATGAAGTTAAAGTAAGAGAAAGTAATGCACCCGATGATTGGGGGCAATGAACTATTAACAAAGTCAATGCTCCTCGACACGAGAATAAACTGTCCACATGTTATACTCCTTGATACGAGTTAAAACTATCTAAAATTTCTCAAGCAATGCTCCTCGACACGAGCATAAACTGTCCACATGTTATACTCCTTGATACGAGTTAAAACTATCTAAAATTTCTCAAGCAATGCTCCTCGACACGAGCATAAACTGTCCACATGTTATACTCCTTGATACGAGTTAAAACTATCTAAAATTTCTCAAGCAATGCTTCCGGACACGAGCAAAAACTGTCCACATTATGCTCCTTGATATGAGTTAAAACTATCTAACTCAAATCAAATCTCCTTGAGAAGAGACGTAACTCTCTGCATGTTATGCTCTTTTGATACGAGCCTAAACTATCAAACTCAAATCAAATCTCCTTGAGAAGAGACGAAACTCTCTATATTTTACGCTCTTTGATACGAGTCTAAACTATCAAACTCAAATCAAATCTCCTTGAGAAGAGATGAAACTCTCTATATGTTATGTTCCTTGATACGAGCTTAAACTATCCCACTTAAATCAAATTTTCTTGAGAAGAGATGGAACTCTTTACATGTTACACTCCTTGATACGAGATTAAACTTTCCAACTCAAGTTCAAGACTCCTTGAGAAGAGTATAAACTGTCTACAAATCAAATTGAAGACTCATTGACACGAGTATAAATTGTCAACAAATTCAAGTTCAAAGCTCTTTAACGCACGAGCATAAACTGCATGTTACTCCTGGCCCGCACGAGTATAAACTGTGTACGGCACCCCCTATTCAAACCAAATCATGTCCTTTTGAACTACGTTATGACTTGATTCTCTGTGAAGAGGTAAGTAGCCGCTTAGCACTTCACTAAGTTCAGTCATAATTCAGGATATTCGTATCAAGTTGCTGAGACAAGCAATAAAATTCAGTCATGTTGATCAATAATGGAGTGTCGCAATTGTTCACTTCAACACAAAGGCGTCCGTGAACAAAGTGCGAGGGGGCATTTGTAGGCACCTGAATTTTATTGCCTATTAAATAAAATATGTGGCAAATTAATGCAATAATTATCAATTAATTATTTATTTATTAAGAAATTTAAATAAATTAATTCCTAAAATAAATGAGTAAATAATTGATAATTAAACCTTATCCAGTCCAGCATGCTTAATTAAAGGAAAAAAGCCCAACATATCTTTTAAAGGAGAAAATATCTCTCAAGTGGTTATTTTCTCTACATATAAATAAGGGTCTTCAGTCCTCATTCCAGACACACCAAAAACATCTGAAGACGCGCTTCTGAAGAGATCAAGAATACGAGCAGTGCTCCCTTAAGATCTTCAAGCATCTTCAAGTCAAGACTTAAGATCTTCAAGCATCTTCAAGTCAAGAACGGTCTGCGATCAGAGATCAAGGTTCTAAGCCCCTCCGATCCGGCGTTCTTCCATCCAACCGCCTCCGATCAGAGATCAAGATTCTAAGCCCCTCCGATCCGGCGTTTTTCCATCCAACCGCCTCCGATCAGAGATCAAGATTCTAAGCCCCTCCGATCCGGCGTTCTTCATATCAAATTCATCCAGCAGTCTCCGTGAAGTCAACGTTCTACCAAATTGAACAACATTCTTCACAACAAATCTTCAAGTCAACGTTTTATCCGAACAAAGGCTCGACGCCTCCGGATAAATATTTTAAAGCTTCAAGTCAACCCCGAGCACGGACAAGCTTCATCCGAAGATCCGGCTCAGAAAGTTGATAAAGTCAAAGAAGTCAACTCAAGAGAGGAATCAGAGGATAACTAGAAACTGTTTACTTAAATTCTCAAGTTTAATCCATCTCGAATTATCATTGTAATATCTTTTGTGTTTATTATTTTAATAAATACAAATTTTGTTGTTACAATTATTATAAACACTATTCAATCTCATTTATTTATTTATTTATTTATATTATATTATTATAGATAAACATGTAATACTTAATAATTAAGAATACATTTATATATTTATGTATGAGTAGTTTTATTTAAAGGTAAAGATTTGTGTGAGACGTCTTATGTAAGGTCTTACATGAGAGGGTTCGAAAGTGATAACTTTTATAATAAAAAGTGATACTAGATTAATAAAAAATGATAATGTTATTTCAAGAAAATTTATAATATAAATAAAAAGTAAAAATGATTGCTATTTCTTAAAAACTTTAAAATGGTCTCCACGTGACGATAGTCCGATCCTTTTGCTTGACCCAATGGTGCGAACGAGGTCATTCGAATACCACTTTGAGCTGGATTCCGAACCAAGGGTACCAGTCACCCTCGGTCCAAAAGGAGAAGCATACTCTGACTCCGCGGCGAAAGAGATTGTACCAGATACTTGATTCTTAAGCTAAAGAAGTTTGATGATCAGACTCTAAGATTTCTCCCCTTATCTTATGGATTGAATGGCTAAATTCGATTGAATAAATGCCAGAACCGGGTACGATCGTACACAAGAAGTACCCTTATTTAAAAGTAAAATTTTATGAAAATGAATATTAAGAAAAATTGGGGTGTTACATAAAATTAGAGATAAAATATTCGAATGTACATTATCCAAAAGAAATACTGCTCCAAGCTGTTAATTTACCAAGAAAATCTCTCCCTTAATTCCCAAATAAAATTATACTACTATTAGTTCTGATAAACTTAATTCATAATAATAGCTATATATAACTGGTCCATGGGATCATTATCACTAAAGTTACAACCTAATTAGGTCATTCTTGAAAAGGGAAGCACCGCCATCCGGTCGCCACCCGGGTAGCCGCTCCTCCTCCATGGCCGGCGCACCGCGATAATGAGAGAGGAGAAGAGCCAGAAAAAAGTCGAGAAAAGGATAGTGGTATGGTTGTTTTAGGAGCAGCCGCAGCTACGGTTGCCACTGCTGCTGTTGTCGTGGAACCTTTAGACCATGGTGGCGGTGGGGGTGACAGTGGTGGGGATGGCGGCGGTGGTGGGGATCGAGGTCGGGGTGACAGTGGCAGTGGTAGTGGTTGTGGGGGTGGAGGACGTGGTGGTGGTGGTGGCGGCTGTGGAGGCGGAGGTGATTATGGGGGTGACGTTAGTGCTGCGGTGTTGTTCTTCTTTACCACTATGCTGTGACATCTTTGTGTCAACGTGTGGCGGCGGCGGTTGTGGAGGCGGAGGGTGCGGTGGCTGTGGGGATGAATAGACCAAGTCTAGTCCTACGTGTGCTATTTTAATTTTATTTACCATATCTTCTTTATGTAAATAAAGAATGTTAATTTCTTAATTTTTTTTTCAATAATTTAATTTAATACAAACAATTAAATTCATGATCAATATTATTAGGTCGTGTTCACCCTAATAAAAATATCACAAAAACTTGTGTAAATCAATTTACATTTAACCCTTTTTTAGTACATAAAAAATTACTCCCTCCATCCTATAAAGAAGTTTACAGTTATGGTACATACGGAGTTTAAGAAAATGTTGTTTAGTTCACGGGGTGGCAATTTTGAAATTAAAGTGTATTGTGGGGTTATTGATTTGTGTGTATTTCCTTATTTGGGGATCTGAACTTGTTTATGGGACGAACAAAAATAGAAAGTGTGAATTTGTTTATGTGATGGAGAGAATACTCTTTACACATAAAACTCCATTTATGTATAATGGTATAATATTTTAACACTTTACTTAATTAATTAATAAGTACTCTTTTGCATTTTGGTTCATCCCAAATTCAATTTCACATTTCTATAAAAAGAAAAAGCAACTAATTAATATCCCTCTAACATTAAATTTCTTTCTTAAAAAATCAAAAGGTCTAAGTTCTTATATTAAATAGGATAACATTTAATAATAAAATATATAACTTTTGAAAAACATAGAATTTAATACTAAAAATACAACTTTTAGAAAGTGTGGGAATACTAAAGTGTATCCATTCGTCTCATTCTAATGGTTACATTTTCTTTTTTAGCATATGAAACATACATAAATTAATTACTTCTCTTTCTATGGGTCCACACATCACACTAATACACTTACCCACTTTACATTAAAATATTATTTATCTCACCTCAATACATATTAAAATATTATACTCATTAATTCACGTGCAAAAAGTAAACGTAATAATAAGAACGGGACGGAGGGAGTACATCTTTTGGAAAACGTAGAATTTAATATTAAAAAAATACAAATTTAAAAAAACACGAGATTTTAAGTCACGATATCTCAAAAACAAGCAAGTTTAGCCTTTATAAAATTTTTAATTCGACTTGTACATATTGACATTCTATCTAGCTTTCTTAGTGAAAATAATGAATTGTATTACTCTATCTAAGGTTAAAAGAGCATCTTTTACTTTTTTCCATACAGATTAAAGAGTATTATGACTTATCTCATGGCTGGATAGATAAATGTTTGGATTTTTGCGATTATTTTTTAACTGGAGTTGCTAGTGTATGGGATCATTGACCGGAGGAAGCCCATTCTCTTATGAATGGCACTGCTAGTTCTTCTACCGCTTCTTTTTCCTTCTTCTTTAGGAAGTAGTCTATCTTGGGTTTTTAGGTGATATCTTGAATTGCCTATTTAGTTAGACGGTCATCAGGACCTCCCAAAGAGCTCTTCCACCATTTATTGAACTCGAATTAGCAAGTAAGTCACATTTGTTGGCTTCAAAGGTAGAATACAGATATGATGAGTAATATTCCTCTCTAAAGAATGGGCGGCCAGAGAGTTAAATAGGTCGGGAAGAAAGAGTCTGAGGTCGGGTTGGACGACATGCATCTTGGTTGGTCCCAAAGTCGGGTCTTTCTTTCACAAAAGCTGAGGGGAATGCGGGGGTCCCAAAGTGGAAGAGACTTTTTTGTTTTGTTTTGGAACCCCTTCATTCTACAAAAGCTGAGGGGAATGCGGGGGCCCTTACGTATCTAAGACACACAACAGGGGTCAATGGAGCGGACTCGGAGTCAAGTAAAATAAGTTTAGGACTCCATTTGCAATCCTCGCGGATAATTACATTACCTTCCGCAGCAAGATACCTTTCTTCAGTCATTCAAGGAGAATGGAATGAGATCGAGCCTGCAAGAAAGATCAGCAATTGTAAGAGTAGTTATCCTACCTCTACGGTAGTATATCTAGCTCCCTACCCTGCGAGACTAACTGTATTTCCATCACATTTCCCGTGAGCTCTATGGGTGCCTGCTGGATTAATGGGAGAATCTCCTTGTCTTTAGCACTCGTGACACACTTGATAGATTCGGATAATCCGGTTTAGCTTTCTCGCATATGGAGAAGATCTAGAATAGCACTTGCACTGGTAGAGATTTCTCGATTGTGAAATTTATCGAAGCCCTGGGTAGTAAAACCAACCGTGCCTGGAATTAAGCCATTCAGGCAGCTTTAGAAATCGAATCACAATGGATCGAAGCCCTCTTTTCCTTCCAATTAGTGAGATTCTATCTCTTACTTGGGAAATTGTGGTCAACCCGGCAGGTGGGCGAATCACCATCCGACCCGCCAATCAGACTTTTAGGGGACTTTCATCTGTCCTCGAGCTTCATTGCATTTTCTATACCCTTCATTCTTGCTATACGGGCTATTTCATTCCTTGCTTTAGAATGACGAAGAGAGAAGTGTGAAAGCAATGCTACCTTTCCTCTATTCTTTCAGTTGTTAGCTGCTTCTTTATTTGGTATTGAGTTCATAGACCATAATCTAAATGTGATTCCGACACCTGAAGATGACCTTCGACGTGCTGCTAATATATGTCCAATTGTCCGATGACAGGGCTTTTTTTCTTTTTATAGATGTTGATGTTGAGTCAGGGGGGTTTTCTGGCTAACTCGTGCAATCAACGACAAATTCCTTCGCGTTAGTAAGCTAGTTGGTTGCTAAGCAAGCCTGGTTCTCCGGATGCTCACCCCTTTTAGATAGGAGTCCCCTTTTTACATGGTTGTATTGAGCCGACTGCCTAGTTTACAACAGTTTAGTACGTGCGTCCCGTGTTAATAGAAGCATTGATATCTCGGTTTAGTCACCAAGACGCCTCCCCAAGTTGGTCGATTAGTCAATATAGAGTTAGGCGAGCTCCAAGAGCCTTTATTCCATTTCTTGCAGCAACAGGGCATTCGAGAACAAATCCATCTCAGGTGGAAAAGGGGCAATTGGATGAGGTGTAGAGGGAAAAGAAAGACTTTGATGAGTCTGGGCATTCGCAGGCGTCATCGATCATGATTGGGATGGGGCTTGGTTCGGAGAGCACTTGTTGGGTTAAAAATTTTTTTCTTGCTAAATGTTACGCCTAAATGCTGAACTATTGACCCTACTTGTTTGGATGGGTGTTCACCCTAAAGTGTTCACGGACTGCATGTATACATCAGTAAGTAACGTAGTGCAACATGGCAAATTTCATTGATAGGAATCAGCAAAGCAGTCCTTTGTGCATTGTCTTCTTCATTGCATTGGATGCCTTTCACCATACTCCAATTCCTAGCTAGCAGCAATCAAAATCCCAAAGAGGAATCATTCCAGTAGTATCGGCCATTTACTCCGTGTGGGAAGAAATCGACGAGGTAGTTATTCTCACGATATGAGTTGCGAAACTGAGCTTCAAACAAAGGGTCTGAAAGTCGCAATACAACCGGAAGAGTTCCACATCTCCTATTAAGCACACAGGTTAGGGGTCATCCATCCGTAGGTACTGATCCATCGCTTCGGAGTTTTGAAATAGCTTTTTACGGGCGAAAGCCTATGAGTTTAGGAATCAAAATCCTTGATCGACGAAGAGCATCTCAAAGTATGGGGCAAAGGATCAAGCGCTTTGACTTTGCCTCCCGAGATCCACCACAGGTTGGGTTTGAGAGCCGTGTGATGGGTCACTATCCAGCACGTTTCAGAGAGCACTTTTCTTTGAGTTTGCTTTGGTGAATAGAAGCCCCCCTATCAAGCAAGAAGGAAGCGGCTCTTCCCACGGCGGAGTCACCATTGAGCCAATACTAGCTCCAAAGTGGATCTATTCTGAAGAAGATAGCCAATCCTGGCTAGACTTCAAAAGAGATTGACTCTTAAATAGCAAATTCTCGAGCGGCGCCTCTAAGGCCGGTTGAGATGAGATCAAAAACAAGGCTCAGATTCTTGGCTAGAAGATGAAGTTCAGATGAGTTCCCACCATAGCAGGGAAAGCAGTGTGTGTAGCTCCTGCTGAGATAGTGGGCTACTTAAAAGGTAGAGTTGTTACTCAATTCCTCACTGGAGACGTAGGGTCGTAAGCCATGAGTTCGTTGTGCTACATGCCCGGCCTCTCCAAGAGTCAGCAGTGAGTCAACAGTGCACAAGGGCATTTATGTTATTGTATGCGTTTTTCGCCTATAATGACAACTATATAGCACAATCTCCAAGCTTTCCATCATGTTCTTGGGCGCTTGCATTATTTATATATGTTTGAAGAAGCGGACAAAATTGAAATTATGGTTGTGCTTCATGGTTTATTTTTGAATTAGTATTCATTTGTTAGCTCTTTTGGGCTTTCTTTGTGATTAGGTTTACCTGAGAGCTCATTGAGGAGTCATTAAACCCAATCTTTCTCCGCTTAACCTATAAAGATATACCTACCATTCACCAGAAGGCGTTATATCGAGATAAATATACTCGTTGTGTAATCTCTGCTGCTGACATAGATGATTATTTAAAATCCAATATACCATATAACATCAAAACTGATAAAAGACGTCTTAAAGTTTGGAATAAAAACAATGGGTAATTGTATTAATAGGTCCAATATTTTAATTGTATCAATGGATGTGCTCAAGTATCTACAAAGAGAAATGAGACATTTTGAGGCGGACACCTAAAATGAAAAATAAAAAATGAACTCTTTAAAACGATGAGATATCATGAATTTTAACCCATATTTCGTAACAATATGTATGTGCCCTTGCTCGAATGATTTAAGAAAAAAGAGACTAATTAAGTAATTTTCCAAATTAATATCTCTGTAAATCCTATACTAATAGGAATCGATAGGGAGGAGTCATCATTAAAATCAATGAATCTCCTTGTTTTTATTTATTTCTCCAGACATTGTTGTAAAAGAGAATAGTATGAGGATATATATATACTCCCTCTCTGTCACATACGTTTCCCATTTTCTCAAGGTTTATGTTTATTTTTTTATTAAGTTGGACCCACACAAAACAATTAATATTTCATGTAATACCCATATACAATATTAATACGACTACTCACTTTACATTTAATATTATTTTTCTCACCTCACTACACATTAAAATATTATATCTCTTAATTTCCATGCAAAAAACAAACGTCAACGTTAATGGGGGACGGAGGAAGTACATAGGCGGACTCACCTTATCCAATAAATTTTACCGACTATTGAAACTTGACCCATTTTGATGAAAAAGATCCTTTTGATATCTAACTTGAACAATTTATCTTAGTTTTTGCCAAAATGGGATTTATGGTCCCCTTTTAATCCTATATTTAAATTAAGGGAATCATATGGTTTATAATAATTTATGATACTCTTAACTAATTCCTTAATTTCGTAGAGAATGATTTTCTCGTTTGAAATTGCAGGATTTGGTCTTAAAAGAAACTTCTATAAACACTTACAAAGACATTGGAATAATTTCGGACTTCCATTCTCTATTCTATATTCAATATTTCATAACATAAAAGTCCATACCTTACAAACAATCAATAAACCCATAGTGCATGTCACGTTAATATAGAATACAACACTAACAAATATTAACATTCGAGTGAAATACATACCAACGCATCAAAATGAAATATTTAAGTGATCTCATGTCGAAGAAAAAGGTAAAAATTTGTATGCGCCCGGGCACACGGAGGGGGCACGGAGCACATTCTATATACCTTTAGAATTTTGTGTTAAATTGTAGTATATCATTTACTGTACCCTTTATTTTAAAAAAAATAATGAAAAGTGTATACATCTTAGAACAAAATGGTGTATACTTATTAATTAAAGTGTATATCCTTAAGAACAAAATAATATACTCTTATTCATAATACTAAATTCTAAGAGCGCACGGAGTGCCGTACCACGCAAGCCTCACTCGAAGAAAAACGGCTCTTGACTCTAAATCAAACAAACAACAACGAACCAAAACAAAAATGATACGGCGTGCAGATGCGGCCCATTAACTTTAATAGTACACTGTTTGATATGTCGTGTCTTTAATTATTTACTAGTAACCCGAAAAATTAATAATTTTATTTCAAATAAATAAAAAAATTACTCTATCTATCTTAATAAAATTTTAAGTTATTATTACGTATTGTATGAGAAAAAATATATTTTTTAATTATTTTATTAAATTAAAATAAATAATTAAATAAGTTACCCCATGTGTGTTGATCAAGAGTAGTGCTATAAAAGATAATTTTTAATAGGGGCAGCTATTCGCACCTCTAAAATTGTTAATTGCACTCCAAAAATATTGATATTTAAAAATTCTTAATTAATATGACAATAATACCCACACTCTCTCTCTCCAAAACCGATTGTGTTTTTTATCTTCTCTCCACTCCTGCCATTCTCCCTTTCTGAGTTTTAGAATAGATGATTTCCTTGATTCTTGCATTTATTTCGGTTTGAATTCATCCCAAACATCAAACGTTTTGATCATTGCAAGAAATTTAAATATCCTTCCCAAGATTTTCTTGGGCATTGTAGCAATAGCTCTTTCACGTGTTAGATAGCTATTATTTCAGTATTATTGTATATATGTGTGCACTTGATTATAAGAGAATTACTCAAAATACTGTAATATTATTATTGAATGTAAATTGCATATTTTTTCTTACTAGATAATTCACATAGTCCGGGTAGAACCTCAACATTGAGATGCAAAAAATCTAGTCTAAAATAACTAGATAATTCACATAGTCCGAGTAGAACCTCAACATTGAGATGCAAAAAATCTAGTCTAAAATAAAGTGATACTAACAAACAATTGAACTATTTCATAAATGATTAATAGGATAAATAAAAAGGAATAATATTTTTAATATAAAAAGACATTTAATCAATGAAAAGTGATAATCATTTTATTAAACTATTTTATGATCAATTTGTAAGATGAATAAAAAGTGATAACATTTTTAATATAAAATGATACACAATCAAAATAAAGTGATAACAACTTGAACAATCTAATAATAAAAATAATAATAGTAACAATTATTATTATTATTATTATTATAAAAATATTAATTTAAATAAAATAAATGATCTATACCCAAATTCATTTAATTTAAAATAATTTACGCCATTCCAGTTTTAGAACGTATCATGTATATGGGCGAATGCGAACTTTCAATTTACAATTCACCAAACAGGCCCGTGTTTCTAATTTTTATTTTTTAAGTTTAATTTAAAAATACTTAAATTAGGTCAAATATAACCCATCTTATGTAGGATCTGTGAGATGGTCTTACCCAAGTCTTTGTCTATGATTAATTAGTATTTAAATTCATTAATAAATAATATAAAAAAAATTGAAAATGGATAAGTGAAGAAAGTTTAGTAATAAAAAATTCAAATTAATATAGAATTTATATGTCATCAAGTATAGAGTGATGTCACAACCATATATAAATAAAATGGTCAAATAGTATTATAAAGATACATACACATGGGTGAATTAAAACTAATACAATTTGTTAATAAATTAAAAACGTAATTTTTTTTAAATTCAAAATTAATAGTATAACTGATTATAAAAAAAAGTAATATATTCAATAAAAATCATATACTCCATATTACTAAATTAAAACTAATAAAATTTATAATAATATATTATTAGTTGTTAGTTTCTTTATTGAAAATTAAATTAAAAACACAAAAAAAATTAGAATATAAGAATGCCCTAATTAACCTATTATTTTGAAAAGATACATAAAAGTTATATTTGATATATAAAGTAACACAAACCATCAAATTATTTATGTAAATATGTTAATAAATCTTAAATCATCATTAAATTAATTGACTCAATTTTTAAAATTAAAAATAAATCAAATGATTAATTAATGATAGAAAATAAATTCAAAATACATATTAAAATTTTGAGTGATAATAGGGCAGTGGAAAGTTAAATATAGCTATTGATAGATTGATTAACATTTTTTTAATAAAATAATCTACAACATTAATTTTGCACAAATAATTACAACAGAAATATAGTAATTAACACATTTATCAATCTAAAATTTAATTTAGGAATTGTGCTTCAAATTTTGTAATTATGCTAAAATTGTCTTTAAATTGATTAGACCAAAGAAATTTAAACTCAAATCCGTGAAAGAAATGGTTGATCAATTATTATAATATATCATTAACATTTTTGATAATCAAATGATTTGTGCATAAAGGGAAAGAGAAATATAAGGGCATAGAAATTACACTAACAAATAAATTGAGAAAATGACACCACAAAATATAATAAATAAATAAATGTACGTAGTATGGAAAAAAAATGTTTCATTTCAAATAAGAAAGAAAAATAGAAAAAAAAACAGAAAAATTCAAATCAATCTCCTAGCGTTACGTCATCAAAGAAAAAAAGAGACATATGTCAACTCAGCGGGAAAAAAAATGTGAAATATTTTGAATTACAATATTAAATTCACCAAATAAATAATCCCTCTTATTGAATCAATAAAATTTTATTTTAATAACTAAACCTTGAGTTTTCTACACTTTTAAAAATTATTTGAAAATTGTGAATTAATATTAAAAATGTAAACTTATTAATATTTACGTTTTAAATTCAATTATACAATCAAAGAATTAATATTAAAAATGTAAACTTATTAATATTTACGTTTTAAATTCAATTATACAATCAAAATTTTAATATAGAACTTTATTATTTTGAAGGAAAAAAATCTATATAAAATATGAAATAATCATAATATCTAAAGTAGTAAGATGGAAGATTAGAAGTGATAAATTATATTATAATAATATAGCTTTAGTATAAAAGATAAAAAATGGTCAAAATATAACTATATTATAATTATAAATTTTATAAAATAAATAAATATTTAAAATTGTACTCCTATTTGTTATGAACAAATTTGACCCATAATCAAACTAAATATAAATGATTTTAAATTTTACCAATAAAAATTACTTTCTAAATTATGAAAACAGAGACAATATTATTATTATTATTATTATTATTATTATTATTATTATTATTATTATTATTAAATGGAACAAATATTGCTCATCCAATCAAATTATGCTCCTAAAATATTTAACAAATTTAACATTGTTTACAAATTTTTCACATCGCTAATAATGTATAGAAGTGTACACCCAAAGAATATATAAAAATAAGAACATATATTTATATTATTATTATAATAATAATAATAATAATTAATAAATCATTACATTGAAAAAATCTTCTTTCATATTAGGTTGCTTTTATAAGAATGATTATATAGCATTGAAAGTTTGGAACTAATTTAATATAATTTATTATATTAAGAAGAGTTCAACGTAATCATAGGAATAGTAATATAAAAATTAAATTAAAAAAAATCAAAACTGTTAAATTTATGATAAGTGTAATATAAAAATTCAAACTTGTCACTTAAAAAAACTGTTAAATTATATTTTGTACTATAAACCTAAATAGAGGATTCAATGTCAAGTAAAACATAACAGGTAGAAATATCACTTACGAAAAGACTACTAAATTATATTTTGTTCTATAAATTGATTATTTCTAATCTTTACTCCCACAATTCAAGATCCACATATATTGAGACCTTAATCGAAATGACTCCAATGCATATTCAAAACTCCGTAATTTGTATTTAAAAAATTATATACTCCAATATGATAAAAATGGAGAATTTTCAAAGGTAAATATGAAAAGCAAAACTTTAAAAAAAATTGTAATATATTCTTTGTGAAGTGTGAGCAAGAATCGTATTCCAAAAAAGAATTAAATATAATATGATTAAATGAGAGCATCCGAGATCAATAAATTTTTTAATTATGTAACAGGATTCGAATTATTTAAATTTAATAATTAATACTTAAAAAAATGAATGAGGAAAGTTTAATTTATAGAAAATAAAAATAAATTAAGAACTCAAATTATTATGAAAATTACATGTCATTAAGGAGGTTGTAGAGAGTGCCACATCATCATAAGCAAACTCTCAAATAGATGTTTCTAGATAGATACTCCCTCCGTCTCTAAAAAGTTGGCACACTTTTCATTTTGGGTTGTCCCACAAAAATTTGCACATCCCAAAAAAAGCAAAAAGTAAAAAACAATCACCCTTCCCCATACACTTTAATTACAAAAAAATCATCTCTACCTACCATACTTTATCATTTATATATTACATAAAAATACCATTATACCCCTAAAAGTTATCACTTTCTTAATCTCCGTGCCGAAAAGAGGTGTGCAAACTTTTTAGAGATGGAGGGAGTATATTTTTTTATTTGTTTATTTTTTCAAAATTAATTTAGTATTTTTTATCTACTTTTGATCCAAATTTTGTAAGTAAATTTTTTGACATTTTGAAACATAATAGACTCATTCTGTACAATAAGAAAAAGATTAAATTTAAATAAAAATAACTAAAATTTGACCAAAAAAAATTTTTTTTTTTACCAAAACAAAAAATATACCTACATACCCATTATTATATTTTCTCTTTTCTCCCTTTCTTATAAATTTCTTTAATTTTATCCTGAGTTACAATATTTTCTTCTTTTCTCCATTTTTATAAATTTCTTCAATTTTACGGTGAGCTATATTATATAGAATAATTTTTAATTTTATTTTCATCTTCTTAACAATCTAACAATTTTATTTATTTGTAATCAACCGACTTGTTTCAAATTAGTGATGTATCTACTTTTTTTTCTTCCTTTATATATATACTATAGCTGGTAAATCCGTGCGTTGCATAGGAAAAATGTTATTTTGAAGTTTTTTAAACTCAAAAGAGTTATAGCCTAAACCATACATTTTAGATAAATTATTCTATCATAAAAAAAACTTATAATTAAGATACGTGTTTTTATAAAATAAGTACATCTTAACTTAAAATTTATCTGAATAAAATAATTTGATAATGACTTATAATTGTTAATACTACATTATAATTATAATTATAAAAATAAATCATAATATAGACTTAATAAATGAAGAAAATAATTTAATAATTAATTAATTATTATGTATTCGTATCCATTTAAAAATGAACTACTCATATTCGTACCCGTTTCATTAAAAAAATATATTATGATACTCAAATTTGTTCCAAACCCGTTTATTAATATTCATTGATTACACATACAGCACTAAATTATTAAGATGTTAGGGCCAATAATATCAATTTAAAATTATTAATAATGAAGAAAATAATTTAATAATGAATTATTTGTTACATACTCTTATCCATTTAAATATAAACTACTCATATTTGTACCCGTTTCATTAAAAAAATACATTATAATACTCATACCCGTCTTAAATATGTTTATCAATACATGTTGATTATAAATACCAATTTAAAATTATTAAGATGTTAGGACCAATAATATTAATTCAAAATTATTAATAATGAAGAAAATAATTAATAATGAATTAGTTGTTATGTGCTAAACGTTAATTACACATATCCATTTAAAATTATTAAGATGTTAGGACGAATAATATTAATTTAAAGTTATTAATAATGAAGAAAAATAATTTAATAATAAATTAATTGTTAAACTACATTATAGTTTCAAACTATATTATAGTTTTAAAAAACTCGTAAAGAAAATTTTAATTTGTTAACAATGAATAAAATGATTTAATAATAACTTATAATTGTTAATACTACATTATAATTATAATTACAAAAATAAGAAAAAAATAAAAAAAAAATTATGTTTATTAATTATGTAAGATACTTGTTTATATCGTAATATCCGTACCAGTGTATATATAAATATCATTAAAAATAATATTTTAAAATTATTTCTTAAAAAAATATATTATTATACTCATACTCATTCCAAACCTGTTTATCAATACTTGCACATAGTACTCATTTAAAATTATTAACATGTTAAGACCAATAATATTATTTCAAAATTATTAATAATGAAGAAAATAATTTAATAATGAATTAATGTTTAAAACTACATTATAGTTACAAACTACATTATAGTTTCAAAAAATTCGTAAAGAAAATTTTAATTTGTTAATAATGAATAAAATAATTTAAGAATGACTTATAATTGTTATGTGACATCTCCTGTAATATCTCCTTATAAAATGATATGTGGTGGATTGTCATTAAGGTTTACTGGTTGATCACTTAGGTATAGTTTCTCTCATCTCTCCTACGTGTCAATCATCTAACGAAGTGTCATGAAAGATGTCACATCAAAGTGGCACAGAAAATTCGAATCCAAAGTTTTGACTTTTTTATTTTCTAATATATTGTGGCCACAAAAACTTTAATTTGAATAAGGAGTAGTAATATTTAATAAAAAATCAAGTGCGCGAAATTAATATTTACTTTTAAATAAGGTATTAGCATTTATAAATAATATTAGTCACAAAAGTATTCAAGAATATTTTAGGTCAATAAGCATTAATCAAACACAGAATCGTCATTAGACTCGTGTGCTTCTCACAAGCAGGCCGGTCGAAGGTGTAAACATAATTGAACAAAATCAAGTACTTAAAGCTATATTATATAGATGAAAATTATATACAAATGTAGATAAATAATTAGGTAATTAATAAGGATTAATTATAATATAATATATAACAAGGACAAAGTTCAATTCAAAAGTAAACGAGTAAAGGAAGAATCCGTGAAAATATAGACTTAAAAATGTAAGAAAACTCATGAGCAAAGCAAAACAGTTAAATGAAAATCCTGATGTATGACAAGAAGATTTATTTATTTATTTATTTTTGTAAATATTTTGCTGCTTTTCGAAATTGAGAGGAGGAAAAAGTGTACCAATTAATATTATAGATTAGGTTAATTATCTTGTATTGGTAATTGAGATATACTCGACTTAGAAATAAAAAAAATTACAATTAATTTAATGAGTTACTCTATTGTAAATAAATCTTTTTTAATGTGTAAATCCTATAATCTTCTTTAATTTATATCTTAGCATTATTATATAGAGTATAATAATAGGATTAAAAAGAAAGATCACAAGGTTTACACCGTAACATGCTTTACCCAGGTATTTGCCTAATTTAATTAGCTGAGAAAAAAATCGGAAAGAGATATTTTATTAATTATTAAAGCTGTTTAATACGCTCTTTTGCAGATATTATTACAGTATTAGATATTAAGTCATCATTATTATACTTTTCGGACAGGTTTGTTATTATTCGTTAATACGTTTAGCTTAATGTGTTTGGAAGCCCTAATCAAATGACTAAAATTAATCAAATATGTCTAATTTTTACAGTAAGATGGTTGCTATTCATGTCTTAGCTGTGCCTATCCCACCTTTTATCTTTCGGGTAAAAGTAAACAAACTAGCTACAGTATTATTTCTATAATTATTAGCACAAATTATTATCACTTTTTAATTGAAAAAACGTGTCATTTTTTATTGTTATGTTTTATTCGTTTTAGAAAATTTATTTTGAGACGATCTCAATCTCGTGTACTTACTTTTACATATGCACGGACATTTAAAACATGATTATATAATTAATAATAGATTTTTATTTTTTTTAAAGAAAAAATAAATATTACTCCTATTATGAGTTCCAGAAGTACTCTAGGGTTTAAAAGTTACAAGATTATAAAACAATCTTTCCGGATCTAAAAATATAAAGCATTATTATAATGTGTAGAGAAAATGCACCATGATTTGATTATAATTTTCTCAAACGTCTTTTTCGAATTGGTTTCCCTATTTTCAAAATTTTCTTTTCTTGGCTTTCCAAATGAACCAAGGTGCACAACACCAAATTAATGCATTCAATAATGTATTTTTTCCTTTCGTATCTAGCACGTCAGGATGTTGTAGAAAATGCATTGTTAGATCTGAGGCGCAAGACATAAGAGACTTTAACCAAAAGTAGCAAAAACGACAACCTTGAAAGGGAAAATTGTATTCAAAGAATATCATCGTTGTTTCTTTATGATTATTACACATTAGGCTGCAAGATATATTATTTCCATCTTTCAAAATATTTATTTTTTAAAGTGCTGATTCATTAGGAAGCCGACGTCGAGAAGAACCCCGAAAATTTTATAGGAGTCAATTATTTTAAATCTTAGAGAATGCTTTACAAGTATTTTTACCAATGTTAGAGGAAATTGAGACTTGAGCTACTTTGTCATTAATCAGCAGTCCGTGTAGAGTATTAATAATAGAAATGTTGTACATGAGTAAGAACTTAATTAAATGGTGAGAGGTGATATATACTATGGTGAAGAGCTGGAGTTCATAACTGCTAATTTTCTAAATGTGTTTATTAGCGGTTTTAATCATCTAAGATTTCTATATCATCTTTGAAAATTCATAATTATTATGTCATGGTATTTAAGAAATGTTAGATTTTTTTTTTTTGGTAATATATTCCTCTCTTTTTTTTTTAATTAATGAACAACAGTTGGGTGAGATCCATTTACAGAGAGAAAATATGGTCCTATATATTTTACCAAATCCGATTTTAGTCCTGTAACTTTTAGTATTATCAATTTTAGTCCTTTTAGTTTCAATTTTGGTCCTATAACTTTTAAAATTTCAATTTTAGTCTTATAAGTTTCAAATTTAGTCATATATCTTCAAAGATATAGGACTAATTTTGATAACTCAAAAAGATATAGAACTAAATTTGAAACTTATAGGACTAAAATTGAAATTTTAAAGATATAAGACCAAAATTGAAACTAAAAGGACTAAAATTGAAAATACTAAAAGTTACAAGACTAAAATTGAATTTGGTAAAAAATAAAGGACTAAAATGGATATTTTCTCATCCATTTACTGTTGTAAATATTCTTATTTATTTTAGTCATTATTTTTCATTAATGAATAGTTGAATACTACTATATTATAACTACTTTTTTTTTTAGATTAAAGATATGATTTTTTTCCCTTTATAATATGTGTTGTTCATGACATTTCATTTATACAATGCATTATACTGAAATTATTCACCTTAAAATTGATCATATATCATTTTTTATTAAAATATTATTATTTTTTATTTATTTCACAAGACTCATTTAATAAGAAAGTCTTGCACAAATTTGTCTTAAATAATACATATAGTGTAAAATTAGTAGAACGAACAAATAAGATGTGACGTTTCGATGAGCTTGCTAGATGCAATATAAAATTGCCTCAAAGATACATGGATAAAACTAATCATGTGAGATGAGTACTACTATTTTTCATTCAACGTGTATTATTCTTTCAACTTTCATAGACAGACATAAATACACAAACACAAGCATTATTATATAAGCGAACCTCAAGTAAAGCGATTTTTTAAAAACAAAGGACAGTCTCCAAAGATACCGAATGGAGATTCAACAACTCATTACATTTCATCAAAAAAAAAAATTTTTTATCAGACAAAGTTAGTCGTTAGTATAATTACTAGTTAATCTACCAAGGAAACCCAACGGCCAAGTGAACTAGCCCACTCGAATAAATTTCATCAACTTCTATTAGATGTTTCACGAACGCCACAGCTAAAAAGTTTTGATAGCTTCCATTTGTTTCATAATTAGGCTATTCATTTTATTCATGTTTAATTAGGTCATCCTGTTTGTATTCTAACGAGCTAAACTATAATTTATGTTGTATTCATCATGTTTCACAAGTTTCCAAAGGCAACACACATATTATACAAGTACATCACTGGTCATATACGATACCAAGAGGTGAATCAGAAGTAGGCAGAATGCCCTTGCTCGTCCTATCGTTATTACAAAATCAAGATACGGTGAAAGAACTTCATCATTGGCCTGGTTCGTGTGATGTCGGGGTTAAATACAACCACCAAAACAACGCATGCTGTGTGATTAACGGCCTCACTGAGATATCATCGTTTGAATATCATCTGCAGAATTAAACAAGCAAAATGGAAGAACACATCGCTTAACTGTTCAGGAAAAAGAAAGTAGACAAAACCAATATACTGACTGCTGTATGTATATTTACAAGTGTTTTCAATTGGTTCTAATTAAAAAACAACAAACTATCAATTTCATCAAAGAGAAACCATAACAAACCACACTAGTTTTGCAAAATCTCAGAATATGACAATGAAAAGCATACATACAAACAGAAGAAACCATGGAATACCATTTGGAGATAAATTGGAATCACATATCGTGCAAAGATCAAAGAGGTTAAGACAATTTGGCTTTAATAAGTGTCTCACCAGGAATTTGTCCAATTTGTTCATATAGAATCATCCGACTCTTCAGAATCACTCCCATCAGGTTCCCCACGGATTGTCCCAGCCTCGGGCTCATTTTGCTTTGCTAAAGGTGCAGTAACCACCTTCTTCCCTGCATTTCGAGCATTTTCATCACCATATTCCTCTGGCTCGGCCATTTCAACGCGTAATACATCCGTCAAGGAACACTGGTAAAGAAGTTAATGATAGAGATAAAATTATACAATTTCAAAATAGAAGTTAAGCGCCTCCATAATTTATGTGATTATGGGAATATAGGATTAAAGTATCGAGATTGAAAAATAAAGCTAACTTTTTCTTTCACAAAAATTAGGATTGTCAATTTTTTAATTAAATCGTCACTTTTGTCCACTGAGAGTGAAGCTAATGTCGTTAGAATGATATTGTTAGAGATCTATGCACAGATCTACTTAGAGCTATGAAGATAAAAAGGATATCAGTATTCTCAGCAGTTCCACCAGCCATAATGTTCTGCAAATCTTTCTCTACACGACGCACAACCTCAGGCTGCAAAAGCACACAGTATGATAAGTATGTGCATTCAGAAGATCTAGTATACATTAAACAAAATAATGTACAGCAGATAAAATCAAGAAGTGAAATACAACAGGAACACATTTTCCAAGGGGCAAAAAGAAAAAGGTAATAAATAAAGGAAATCCAACTTTACATTTAAATCTGGCTCACGCCGAAATCTTCGCCTTCGAGCATCCCTCATTGGTGGAGTAAGTCCATGTCTATGCTCCACTGCTTCTGGAACGCCATCATCTTCCTCTCTCACCATTATCATCTGCCACAACACTAAAAAGTTTAACATGGCATGACATGGCAAATACAACTATGAACTATCTAAATAAATTGATTCACAGCAGTAACCATACTTGACCAATGTCTGCAGTTTTGATCAAAACATTATCATCATAAGTTTTGAATGACTCTACAACAGTTGGAAGATCCAAGAGGGATGCAGAGAAACGGTCATTGCCAATAACAAATGCACCAGTTCTTCCATCCTCTGAAATTAAGAAAAAGTGCATCACACAAAAAATGACCTAAAGATCAAAGACAAACTAGCCAGGATTCAGCAAGGGCTCATCAAAAAAATGTTTAAAAAAAGGGTGATCATTAACACAAAGCAGACGAACTAATAAATGTTTTAAGGAATTATTATTATGTATTACCAGAAAAGGACAAATCCAAGTTCTTGTCCTCAGAAGAAGAGGAGGAGTCATTTAAAAGTCGTTCTATTCTTTCAGCAACAGCTGGTGGCACTCTCAGTATAAATTGCTCTTCCATATCCTTTCCTGCTCCTCTTCCAATAACTCAAAGTGTCTCTCTGTCACCTTTGATTAGTCAATATCCAACACTCTCAGTATAATTGGGCTTAATTACTTTGGCAGATTCAAATAAAAATCTAGATAGAATTATATTGACAGGTCAGTAGTATTTCACTCTACAAACAAGCATGCAAAACAAGTGAGCTGTGGTGTTTTATAATTCCTGACATGGGGTCGTAGGCTTAGGAATAGGCATAGTCAACTAAAATGTACTCTCTCTGTACCGGCACAGTATTCACACTTACTCTTACAAAAAATTTCTACTGTTTAAATTTTTTGACTATTTAAACTAAAGTCCTGGGGGCAAACTTGTACATTCAATTGTTAATTAGAAAGGGTTAACTTTATCATTAAAGTTAAATCCTATTACAACAACAAAAGAACAATTGGAGATCAATTCCACAGTGCCACAAAACATAGACTGCTGCAGTTCTAAGTTCATCCTATTACAACAACAAATCAACAAGTTGGGATTTGAACAAATCAAAAATTTGGGACTCAAGTTAATACAACAAAACCCAAACTCCTCCATGAAATATGCACACCAAATTAACATAAAATGTGCAAAATATTCTTCAAATATACATTGGCTGGATGAAGCCCAAAATCAGTATGAGAAAACCAGTAGGAGAAAGATAGAATTTCATTAAAGGATGAAATAAAGAATGGAACCAGAGACGAGCCACCCTTTTCTTAGAGAGAAAAATTTCTTAACAGGTTTGCTCATCTAAATCTTGATTTCAACTCCCACCTGAAAGAAGGGTGACACGAGCCGGCGAGGCAGCGACACCGCATTTGCGAGCGGCGGCGACAACAAGGTGGAAGAGGAGAAGACCGCGACGGCGGAGGAGGGGGCGACCGATGATGTCAGAGCTCAACGACGACAACAAGGCAGAGGAGAGGGAGAGCGTGATGGCGGAGCTCGACGACAACAAGGCGGAGGAGGCGGAGACTGTGATGACAGGGTTGGTGGATTGAGATCTGAGAAAGTTTGTTAGATCTACGGTTTAGGAGACAGGAGGAAGGAAACCGATGGATTCTAACAGCAGCGATAATTTTTGGGTTTTAATTTGGGCAATGGGCTGGTGGATTGAGATGTGAGAAAGCTTGTTAGATCTAGGGTTTAGGAGAGAGGAGGAAGGAATCGATGGATTCTAAAGCAACGATGGTTTTTGGGCTTTAATTTGGGTTGGGTTGAGTTAATTTGTAGAGATTACTTAGCTGACTCAGGTTAATATATGACTCGAGTTAGTTTCATTCGTTAGATTAACTTTTTTTGGACAGTTAGATGATCAAATCATTTTTCTCCCTTATACCTATTACTTATTTAACAAATAAAATACAGTGAGCCATCCTATAAGCCACTTGAGGCACATCCTGCGATTTACCTCCTCCACCAATCCCCAGGGCATGGACGGTGGGGGCCCCTAATGCTGGGGTACACCATTTATTTAACAAATAAAATAATATAATAATAATAATATAATAAAGATACATATCGTCTATCCTCATTAATTACTATCTAATTATGTAATTTACTTTTTATGAAAAAATTTAAATGTTTATAATTTTTTTTTACATTTCTATTATTAATAAAAAAATTATATCAAATTATTCGTCTTTTCAATATCTTTAATTTGATACACATATCAACTATATATAGTAAATATTTGAAATATAATAAAAAATTAATTACTAATTAAACAATTTTTTATTAATATTATTACTATAACATTAGGTTAAAAATCAATAAATTTAAACAAATATTTTTATTTATCCATTTTACCATATAAATTTCGAGACAACTCCATAAACTTAATGTCCCAATTAATAACCTAGCTAATATCCTACCGTAAATCACTATTCAATCTAAAATTAAGAAAAATGTATATTATTGTTTAGATTGTACATTATCATTTAGATATTTATTTTATAGGTATATATTCAATTTAATTTTTATTTTAATTGTTATTTTATAACGTGAATTCATATTTAATTTTCTAATTTTCAAAATTATAATTATTATTTAATTTATTTGATTTTGTTAATATTTAAATGACAAAAGCTCCTGTGCACCCGGGCGCACGGAACACTTTCCGTGCGCCTTTAGAAATTTGTGCTAAATTGTATACCTTTTAGTATACAGATGTGTACCCTTTATTTTCTAAAGAAAAATCTGGGCGCACGAACAACACTCCGTGCGCCTTTAGAATTTTGTGTTAAATTGTATACCTTTTAGTATAAAAATGTGTACCCTTTATTTTCTAAAGAAAAAAAAATATTAATGAAAAGTGTATACCCTTTAGAACAAAATTGTGTACCTTTTAGTAATTAAAGTGTATACCCTTTAGACCAAATTAATGTACCCTTACCCATAATACAAAATTTCTAAAGGCGCACGGAATGTGTTCCGTGCGCCCGGGTGCACGCAAGCCTCACTCTATTTAAATATAAGATTGATAAAAAATGATAGTACTCCCTCCGTCCCGGGTATTTTTACCCGTTTGTACGGGCACGGAGATTAAGACGTTTTATTTTTTTAATATATAATGTAAGAGAAAGTAAGGATAAATTAGTAATTTGAAAAGAAAAAATGAATAAAGTTGTTGGGAATGATGAATAAAGTGTAAAAAAGTAATTAAAGTTGTTGGGATTGTAAAAAGTATGTAATAAAATATTATGTATTTTTTCCAAAAATGGAATGGGTAAAAATACGTGGGACACCCCAAAATGGAAAGTGGGTAAAAATATGTGGGACGGAGGGAGTAGTATTTTTAATAAAAAGTGATACATAATAAAAGAAGAATAGGTCTTGCATGAGACTGTAGAATATTTTATACTTTTTAAAATAGTTATCACTTTCGCTGTAAAACATTATCACTTTCACTATAAAATATTATCACTTTTTATTTATATTATAAATTGTTCATGAATAGCATTATCACTTTTTATTAATTGAATATCACTTTTATTTATATTATAAATTGTTCATATTATCACTTTTCATTAATGAAGTATCACTTTTTTTATTATAGAAGTTATCACTTTTATCCGTCTCATGTAACTCTTTACCAAAGACGGTCTCACACAAGTCTTTGCCATAAAAGAAAACTAATATCCGCTCAATTGAATTATTTTAGGTGAAATTCGTATTACGGATAAAAGATAACACAAATACTTATATAAACCGGGTTTATATATATTTGTATGTAAACTCTGTTACTCTTTAGTACATTAAAAAGTTATTCTATAAACACATAAATTATTACTCTATTAAATTAAAAATTACTCTTCAAATTCTTGTAAACCCTAATTTATCGATTACTCTTTAGTACATGAAAAATTATTTTTTAAGACATGAATTATGACTTTTCTATATAAAAATTATTACTCTTCTAAGAATAGTTTTCTTATACTCCCTCCGTCCCAAAATTGATTGCACTGTTACTGTAGATACGAAGTTTAAGAAATATTGACTTTTTAGGGGTATTGTGGTATTTTTAGGTAATAAATAAATTATAAAGTATGTTATATGTGTTAGGTGAGTGTGGTAAAATTGTAATTAAGATAAACTTTTAGGGGTGGGGATTGATGTGATATTTCCTTTTTTGAAAGGTGCAATCTATTTTGGGACGGATAAATATGGAAATTGTGCAATTAATTTTAGGACGGAGGGAGTATATACTAAAGAGTAGTTTAAAAAAAATGGTTTACATGTAAACCCGGATTATATGAGATTCACTAACAAAATAATCTTTTTTAATTTAAAGTAGTAATATTCACTCCATTATACTATTTCATGAATAATTAATAGTAAGAATAAAAAATATAAGAGATAGTGTTGAGTGAGAACATATAAAATGTTCTAATTTGTAAGATGAATTATCCATGTATACGATTAAAATATTTTTAAATTAAATTAAATTAAAAATTAGAAAGAAAACAACGCCATATTTTAATTGTTATTAGATGTCACCTACTCAAATATAAGAAAAAAAAATCACTTTTCATTAATTTTTTAAATCCCTTTTTATTAATTTTATTTGGTGTCTTATTATTATTATTTTTAGGTGAGTTATTGATATCAATCCCTTTGTTCACATGGTTATCATAAGTTGTGCATAAATTTGTAATACTATTGATTAGCATAATTTAAAGTGGATTAAACTAGATAATGTATTGTATTCATTTGATTTGATAAATATATTCATTATCTTATAAATTTTAATTAAGAATATATAGATGTCATAACATTTAAAACTATCATTTAAAACTATTTAAAAAATTAAATTAAAAAATAAATTACATAAAATTATCTTAAGATAAAAAAATAAAGTACATCTTTTTTATTAATAAATAAAAAATGATTGATATGGAAAGAGAATAAAATATTAAAATAAAAGTAATGGGCCACTATAATAATAAAATATTAGAATAAAAGTAGTAGGCCTCTTTTAACCTGTAACTTGTGCTGACCTGGATCATGTGTGAGCCCAGGTCAGCTAAGAATGACCCTAATTTGTATTAAGTTAAATATATTTAGGGATATAATTAGTGTTTTAAATGTATAAAGATTAAGTGGCATTTTTGAAAATAAGGGGTTATGAAAGGTTATTTATCTTGTGCTTTTTTTCCATTTTTGGGATGTGATAACTGTGTTGGGACGAACAAATGAGGAAATGTGAAAACTGTGTTGAGACGGAGGGAGTAGCATTTAAGTATCTAAAATGATGTGCTGGCACAGTTCATCAAAATATTCTAACAAACAGTAGATGTTGACAAATGCTTAAATAGAAGGGATCAATGAAACCATTTCAACTGCATTCACTAAACTGAATGATTTGGTAACTTTTTATCATTAGCTTCAGTTTAATAAGAATGTCAAAACACTGCACATGAAAGAGAACTATTCAAGTTACAATAATTCAACTTTGGATTAGAACCAAAAGCAGTAAGAAAGAATCAAGTGTTAATGAAATCTTCCTATCTAAGAGGTGCTACAAATAACTTAGCAAAGGCTATTGAGATGATTTTTGGAGGATGAGGGTTTATTCTTGTTTTGGTGTTACACCATATATAGGGAACAACTGCAGGGTCCTAGCGAAATAAATAAATTAAAACAAATCATAAAAGCAGAGCTGCTAATAAGCGCAGTCAAATATAGCAACCTGCTCTTTCCGGTCACAACTGGATGAAAAGGAGGCGGAAAAACTTATCAGAATTACAATTATAATGTTTACATGGTTTCAGTTGCAGGATCATTTATGGTTGTGCACTATTAGTATTTCGTATAGACTTGTGTGTAACACAGTTTTTTTAATACAATGTTAAAGCATATATGCAATATTAGTTGTATTTAGTGAAATATGGGTAAGAGGCCTGTTCTATTTGAACCACAAAACCTACTCCCTCCGTCCGCCACAAAGGTGGACATTTGCTTTTTGCACGTGGATTAAAGAGTATTATTATTTAAGGTGTAGTTGGTAGTTGTATTAGTGGGGTGTATGAGTCCCATAAATTTATTGTATTAGTGATGTGTGTGGGTCCCATATATTTAAAAAGAGAAATGTGGATCTTTGGTGCGGACGCCCAAAATGGCAAAATGTGGACCTTTCGGGTGGACGGAGGGAGTACAAAACAAGATTTCTAGTACTGCTCCTTCAAGTTACCGTATGCTTAACTTGCCTCCACATAAAGCAACAAAATATCTGGTCATTTCATAAGGATAAAAACACAGAAATTTGTATTTTGGTTAATATAATTTACTTTCAGGGTCATATATACATTTTTTTATATATTTATAACTCAAGTAATTAGGAATGTGTGTATATTATTTATAGGTTGATTTTATGTTAAGATACACTACTTAGCCAAATTAAAAGAAAACCCTAAATCCTAGCCCAACACAACGTCATAACCAATCAAAAACAATTTTCTTCTGATCTTTCAATCTCAATTGATTTGGGAAGATATCATAAGTACCTCAATATTCATAGTAAAATAAAATTTCAGCAGGTTTTGAAAAAAAAATAAAAAAATTCAACTCTTATGTGTTCGTTTCCCACTCCCTTAGATATGTGCAGGTAAATATAATGTCATCTACAGTATACCTCAATCAATTCATCATTGATGTGAGTAAAGTTTGCACATAACAACCAAAGTATAATCAAAGTAACAAGAATGAATAAGTGGAAATGGCAAAAAGTAGACACTCTTGGTTAAAAGTAATTTTTAGTAGCCACCAGTCTTAAAAACAATTTATTCTGGCCACTTTTAATGGAACAACCCAAAATGCCCTTGAAAGGGACCCACTGATCACATGTTTGAGGTCTCTTTTTGACCAAAAAGTACAAAAGCACAATAATTTATTTTACAGTCTATTGAATGCATTAATTTGTTACTTTTATATGCCTAATGAATATATTTTTATTAAAATAAAAAAAGATGCATTAATTTTATTCGTATAATTTTTTTTAATTTTTTCAGGAAATATTTTTTTCGATTTTTTTTAATTTTTTTGAAAAAAAGTGTGGGCCAAATAGAACAAATATTGTAGGCCGAATAGAACAAATTGAAGGCCAAATAGGCCGAATAGAAGATTTTTTTTTTAATTTTTTTAAATTTTTTTTGAAAAAAAAAGTGTGGGCCGAATAGAACAAATAGTGTAGGCTGAATAGAACAAATTGTAGGCCGAATAGAAGAAATATTTTTTGAATTTTTTTAAATTTTTTTTTTTAAAAAAAAGTGTGGGCCGAATAGAACAAATAGTGTAGACCGAATAGAACAAATTGTAAGCCGAATAGGCCGAATAAAAGAAATATTTTTTTAACTTTTTTTGAAAAAAAAGTGTAGGCCGAATAGAACAAATAGTGTTGGCCGAATAGAACAAATTGTAGGCCGAATAGAAGAAATATTTTTTTATTTTTTTTTTAAAAAAAAGTGTGGGCTGAATAGAACAAATAGTGTAAGCCAAATAGAACAAATTGTAGGCCGAATAGGCCGAATAGAAGAAATATTTTTTTAATTTTTTTTAATTTTTTTTTGAAAAAAAAGTGTGGGCCGAATAGAACAAATAGTGTAAGCTGAATAGTCCGAATATAAGAAATATTTTTTAATTTTTTTTAATTTTTTTTAAAAAAAAAGTGTGGGCCGAATAGAACAAATAGTGTAGGACAAATAAGCCAAATAGAAGAAATATGTTTTTTGATTTTTTTAATTTTTTTTGGAAAAAAAAGTGTTGGCCGAATAGAACAAATAGTGTAGGCCGAATAGAACAAATTGTAGTCCGAATAGGCCGAAAAGAAGAATTTTTTTTCGATTATTTTTTATTTTTTTTTGGAAAAAAAGTGTTGACCAAATAGAACAAATAGTGTATGCCGAATAAAACAAATTGTAGGCTGAATAGGCCGAATAGAAGAAATAATATTTTTAAAATTTTTATTTTTTCTGGAAAAAAAATATTTCCTATAATTTTAAATGTGGTCCCACCCACCCTATTTAATGCAGTCAACACTGACATAATCATGCCCCCATTATTGTCGTCCTTTATCTAACAGTTATGGGGGTAATTTGGGAGTCCTCTAAATAGTGGCTACTAAAAATTACTTTTAAGAGAGGTGACTATTTAAAATTGTACTTAGTCAATAGTGGCTACTAAAATTTTGGTCCCAATGAATAATGCGTAATATAAGAAGCGGGTCTTTTCTGCTTCCCAAATTTCAACCAGTGTATTCCTAAATAACTCAGTACATCAGGCTGCCCATAAATGACTTAACTTTATATTCTAATTTTCAACTATGGGAATAATTCACCAAAAGCCATTTACTTAGAATAAAAAAATTAAAAAATTCATTTTTTTTACCCAACATCACATTCACAATTTTCAAACAAATGTGGCTCACAAAATCCAGAAATAGTTGGTAGATAACACAAGGAAACAATTTCAAAAGCGGAAGGTGAAATCCCCATTAACGGGTGAATGAAAAAATAGGGCAAAAACTTACGTAAACGTTTGAAGGTGACCGGTTAGGAAGAGCTCAATCAGCCAGCGGAGCGGAAGGAGGATGACGGTACAGAAAAGCAGCCAAAAGAAGCTGTCCATAGGGGAGGAGAGAGAAATTATGGTTTATATCTGAAGTTAGCGAAACAACGTTCGACCGGAACGCTCAAATCACTGGCAGCGAGAACGGGAGCGGACGAGAATTCACAGACAATTGAGAGATTTCCTTTCCTTGATACGATAAAAAGTAGTGCAACACTAAATATTTATACTCCCTCATCCGGTATCCCTCTGTACTCTTTTCTTTTCAATAATAGCCTAAGTTGACTCCCTCGTCCGGATCATTTGCTTTTTGGTTATAGATTAGGAGTATTATTATTAATTTATTATATGTAAAGTGGGTAGGTGTATTAGAGAGATATGATGGGTAGTGGTGGACCGTTTTTACTAAAAGAGAAAATTTGTGCAATTTAGACGAGACGCTCAATATAGTAAAATGGTGCTATTTGGGCAGAACGGGTAGTTTTATTACTCCATTATCAATAACTAAGGCGATGTTTGTTTTGAGGTTATTTGTGAATAGTGTGTTCTATATTTGTTTTGTGTTTTGAGTAGTGTGTTCTATGTTCTATGTTTGTTTTGACTTTTGAGTAGATTTTGAGTATGGTAGGTTTTAACTTTATGTCATCAATATATTAATTTATTTAAAAAATTAAATGAGAGAAAATGTATTAATTAATTAATGAGAGAGAATGTAGTATGTATATATAGGAGTGATTTTTAAAATTTCATGTGAATTTTGAAAATCGTAAACGAAATATTGCCTAAGGAATTGGCACACACAAAATATCCATTTTTTACATTGCACACACTCACTGATACAATTAAAATATGAATCCCACACATTCGCTGATAAAACTATCAACTATGTAGATAGTCAATTTTTTATGGATGAGGTGAGTGTTTAATGTGGTTGTTATATGGTTTAATTGGACTAATCTAACATAATATGGAGAAAGCATAGAAGAAGAAGAACACAAGAATTCCTCCCACATTTGTGGTAGTTTAAAGTAGAGAGTTTGTTTCTCTCAATTTTATTTGTTTGTGTGGTGTTGGAGATAATTCTCCTTTTACAGTGGTAATGGTGGTGACCTTGGTGTTGATGGTAAAGATGAAGGTGTCGTCTCCTCTTATACAAGTGGGGTGGGCCTTATAGCAAGTGGGCATTAAATGCATATCCACACGAGGCTATTAAAGAGATCTCTTAGGATTATCTTCCTAGTATATATCTTAAGGGATATCTACTAGGCTTGTAGGGCGTCAGGTCCGAGTGGGCAACTTGGGTGGGAGAGTAGAGAGAGGGAGTGAGTGTAGAGAGAGGTAGGGAGACTCGGTGTAGTAGGAGAGTAGAGATGGGGAGTCGGAGTAAACGGGTAGAGAGGGAGTAATGGGTGCGGGTGGTAGAGAGGGAAAAATGGTGCAATTGGGTAGAGAGGGAAAGAGGCTGCAAGTGGGTAGAAAGGAAAAGTAGGGAGCAGCCCGCACTTTCTTCCCAGGAGCCGAGCACGTGTTTCTCCTTCGCTCGGTCTCATTTGCTTTCCTCCTTGCTTAGGCAGAGAGTGTGAGTACAACTTTCTAATTTTGTCCTTAAATATTGATCCGGGCTCAATTGTGGGTCCCGTCTAAAGGGTACTATCACATTAGCCGCCAGGCTTTGGTTTCACGGGACTTGCAGAGTGAAGGCAAAGCCTTTTAATATATGCGATAAGTCATCATGTCAATTTTGAAGACGCAGATGGTGGTCAGGATGAAGATGGAGGTGAAGTTGAGGATGCCTCTTTGGAGTTATGAAAGGTTGCTTTGGGTTAGATAAAGACCTGCAGCCTTAAGTATTGATGGGACAACTTCCTGGGGAGATGGGGAAGCTTGCGACTCAGAGGGTGCAGGAGGTGCGAAAGACCTCGGTCGGAGACACGGAGGGTCGGAGGAACCTCGATTGGTCGGCTCGGAGGGACTCTGATAGGTTGGCTTGGAGTGACCTCGGTCGAAGACACGGAGGGTCGGAGAAACCTCGGTCGGTCTATTAGAAAGGACTCTGATAGGTCGGCTTGGAGTGATCTCAGAATGCAGAGACGCGGAGGATCGAAGGAACCTCGATCGATCAACTCGAAGGGACTCCAATAGGTCGGCTTAGAGTGACCTCGTTTGGAGACGCGGAGGGTCTGAGAAACCTCGGTCGATCGGCTCGGAGGGACTCCGGTCGTCAGTGCGGAGGGATCTCGGCTGGTCAGCATTGTGGGACCTCGAAGAGAGCGCGACTTTGTCCTCTATGCTATGCGTTAACATAGGTATGGACCACCTATCGCATTAGCCCCCAAGGTGTAACCTCACACAGAAGTGATTGGTCTCTCGGCTACCAATGACCCTTTGTTGGCCTCATTAAAAAATCTCCCTACGAAAAAACCCGGTGAAAAAAAACCGCAGGTTGGGAAAAAGAGTACCAACTCATTGGCGAGTCGATCATCTTGAATGTAGCTCTACTACTCACTTCAATTATGTGGTTGCTCATCCAGAGGCCTCAATTTTGGAAGTGTGAGCCCCCGACTTCTGTCATGTAGGACACCTTTCTAGGACTCTCGCTTTTGCTCCGGGCTCATGCTATAGCTTGGCGGTCGGCTATGTTGGTCGGACCCGACTTGGTTCATACTTTTGGCCCTCCAGAATTTGATTGTGGTCCTAGACAAAGGGGGAGGTGGCTACAGAGATAAGCATAGTGATTAATGCGCTGTTATTGCCGAATAAAATATATGAAGGCTTAAATTATTTGAAATTTATCAAATGATTTATCCTTGATTTATCTTTAGCCATTCAGATGATGGAGCTCGGGCATTAGGGCTCGCAGTTTCCTAGGGGCTCGATGACCTTTCTGCGAGTTGTGGCTCATCATTTGGTGAGCCCGCAAGGTGTGAACCTCCTGTAAGGGTTCCTGGACTTGCGCCTAGACCTTTCTTTGGCTTGAACCTTGTAAGAGCCTCATGTGGGGGCTTCCATGAGCTCGTGCTTGAGCTATCTGGGCTTATGCCTTAGCTATTGGAGCCTTTGCCTGGGGATCGGTACGGCTTCTTGAGCTTAAACCTTTGGTTATTGGGCCTTAGCTCCCGATTTTAGCCTTGTTGGGAGTGTGCCTTGGCTGTTCGGGGGCATTAAGCCTACACCTGGGTTTAATAGGGCTATCTGAGCTTACTCTCTCAGCTATCAGGCCTTAGCCCCCGAGCTTTAACCTTTGGGTCTGCGCCTTGGCTGCTTGGGGGGCTTCAACACCTATGCTCGAGGTTGAGTAAGGCATCTTGAGCTTTCCCCTTGGTTGTTGGGCCTTAGCCCCCGAACTTGGCCACTTTGGGTCCGCGACTCGGCTACTCGGGAGCTTTTGGCTTAGGATTATTTTCAAGTCTCCACTATCTCGAATATCCTCATGACGACTCATCTTGTGGGTCCATGTGGGACCGAATGTGTGGAGATCGAGTTTCTACCTTCGGATAGGTCAGCTTTGCCTTCGGTAGGTCGGCTATGCCTTATGGATATGTCGGATCTGTCTATGAAATGGTCCACTCGGTCGGATCTACCTGTGGATAGGTAAGATCTGCCTTTGGACATGTTGGATCTACCCACGAGCTGGTCTGCTCTCAGTCATATTTGTTGAATGTATTGAATCTGCCTTTTAGTGGGTTGTATTTTTTATTCGTGAGTATGCTGATTCTCTCTAACCACTTCCTAAGCTTGTTCTAGTCAGATGAAGGGGTGTGCCATCGACATGAATGCTTTGTAAGATGGCGGAGGGTTCCGTTGGACGGCTACCCACATGTCTGATCCTGGCCGAAGGATGACAACAACTAGCATGGTGTATGTCTCATCACTCATCTTCTCTCCTGTGGCCTTCTGTTCGTTGAATTTTTCGATGAAGCTTTAGAGAGACTCTTCAGAACCTTGTTTTATGTTGGCTAACATCAACTTGGAACCCTTTGCTTGGACCAGGTTGGCAAATTGAGATAGGAAGAGTTTTGAGAGCTCATCCCAGCTACCGATAGAGGCCAGGGAGAGTGAGTTGTACCATGTGTATGCCACGTCCCCGAGAGTCAACGAGAATAGTCGGCACTTGGTGGCTTCTGAGCTCCCATGGGCGGTCGTCCACGTCGTGAATCTCTTTAGGTCACCATGGGGTCATGTGTGAGCCCAAGTCA
Source organism: Pogostemon cablin (assembly GCA_023678885.1). Taxonomy (NCBI): domain Eukaryota; kingdom Viridiplantae; phylum Streptophyta; class Magnoliopsida; order Lamiales; family Lamiaceae; genus Pogostemon; species Pogostemon cablin. Next base: position 19,284,614 of record CM042959.1, on the reverse strand, counting down.
TCTAAGAATGGCCCTAATTTGTATTAAGTTAAATATATTCAGGGATATAATTAGTGTTTTAAATGTATAAAGATTAAATGGCATTTTTGAAAATAAGGGGTTATGAAAGGTTATTTATCTTGTGCTTTTTTTCCATTTTTTGGGTGTGAAAACTGTATTGGGACGAACAAATGAGGAAATGTGAAAACTGTGTTAGGACGGATGGAGTAGCATTTAAGTATCTAAAATGATGTGCTGGCACAGTTCATCAAAATATTCTAACAAACAGTAGATGTTGACAAATGCTTCAATAGAAGGGATCAATGAAACCATTTCAACTGCATTCAGTACACTGAATGATTGGGTAACTTTTTATCATTAGCTTCAGTTTAATAAGAATGTCAAAACACTGCACATGAAATAAAACTATTCAAGTTACAATAATTCAACTTTGGATTAGAACCAAAAGCAGCAAGAAAGAATCAAGTGTTAATGAAATCTTCCTATCTAAGAGGTGCTACAAATAACTTAGCAAAGGCTATTGAAATAATTTTTGGAGGATGAGGGTTTATTCTTGTTTTGGTGTTACACCAGATATAGGGAACAACTGCAGCGTCCTAGCGAAATAAATAAATTAATTAAAACAAATCATAAAAGCAGAGCTGCTAATAAGCGCAGTCAAATATAGCAACCTGCTCTTTCCGGTCGCATCTGGATGAAAAGGAGGCGGAAAAACTTATCAGAATTACAATTATAATGTTTACATGGTTCAGTTGCAGGATCATTTATGGTTGTGCACTATTAGTATTTCGTATAGACTTGTGTGTAACACAGTTTTTTTTAATACAATGTTAAAGCATATATGTAGTATTAGTTGTATTTAGTGAAATATGGGCAAGAGGCCTGTTCTATTTGAACCACAAAACCTACAAAACAAGATTTCTAGTACTGCTCCTTCAAGTTACCGTATGCTTAACTTGCCTCCACATAAAGCTACAAAATATCTGATCATTTCATAAGGATAAAAACACAAAAATTTGTATTTTGGTTAATATTTACTTTCAGGGTCATATATACATTTTTTTTTATAAATTTATAACTCAAGTAATTAGAAATGTGTGTATATTATTTATAGGTTGATTTTATGTTACAAAAAAGAAAACATGACACCACCTTGGTTGAGTTAAAGATACACTACTTAGCCAAATTGAAAGAAACCCCTAAATCCTAGCCCAACACAACGTCATAACCAATCAAAAACAATTTTCTTCTGATCTTTCAATCTCAATTGATTTGGGAAGATATCATAAGTACCTCAATATTCATAGTAAAATAAAATTTCAGCAGGTTTTGAAAAAAAAATATAAAAATTCAACTCTTATGTGTTCGTTTCCCACTCCCTTAGATATGTGCAGGTAAATATAATGTCATCTACAGTATACCTCAATCAATTCATCATTGATGTGAGTAAAGTTTGCACATAACAACCAAAGTATAATCAAAGTAACAAGAATGAATAAGTGGAAATGGCAAAAAGTAGACACTCTTGGTTAAAAGTAATTTTTAGTAGCCACCAGTCTTAAAAACAATTTATTCTGGCCACTTTTAATGGAACAACCCAAAATGCCCTTGAAAGGGACCCACTGATCACATGTTTGATGTATCTTTTTGACCAAAAAGTATAAAAGTACAATAATTTGTTTTACAGTCTATTGAATGCATTAATATGTTACATTTATATGCCTCATTAATATATTTTTTATTAAAATAAAAAAAATACATTAATTTTATTCGTATAATTTTTTTTAATTTTTTTAGGAAATTTTTTTTAAAATTTTTTTAATTTTTTTTTGAAAAAATTGTGTGGGGGCTGAATAGAACAAATAGTGCAGGCCGAATATAACAAATTGTAGGCCGAATAGGCCGAATAGAAGAATTTTTTTAATTTCTTTTTGAAAAAAAAGTGTGGGCCGAATAGAAATAGTGTAGGCCGAATAGAACAAATTGTAGGCCGAATAAAAGAAATATTTTTTTAATATTATTTTAATTTTTTTTTTGAAAAAAAGTGTGGGGCCGAATAGAACAAATAGTGTAGGGCGAATAGAACAAATTGTAGGCCGAATAGAAGAAATATTTTTTTTAATTTTTTTAATTTTTTTTTGAAAAAAAGTATGGGTCGAATAGAACAAATAGTGTAGGCCGAATAGAATAAATTGTAGGCCGAATAGAAGAAATATTTTTTTAATTTTTTTTTATTTTTTTTGAAAAAAGTGTGGGCCGAATAGACCAAGTAGTGTAGGCCGAATAGAACAAATTATAGGCCGAATAGAAGAAATATTTTTTTCGATTATTTTTTAATTTTTTTTGAAAAAAAAGTGTTGGCCGAATAGAACAAATAGTAGAAGATTTTTTTTTTATTTTTTAAATTCTTTTTTGGAAAAAAAGTATTGGCCGAATAGAACAAATAGTGTATGCCGAATAGAACAAATTGTAGGCCGAATATGCCGAATAGAAGAATTTTTTTTTTGATTATTTTTTAATTTTTTTTGGAAAAATAGAACAGATAGTGTAGGCCGAATAAAATAAATTGTAGGCTGAATAGAAGAAATAATATTTTTGAAATTTTTTAATTTTTTCTGAAAAAAAATATTTTTATAATTTTAAATGTGGTCTCACCCACCCTATTTAATGCAGTCAACACTGACATAATCATGCCCCCATTATTGTCGTCCTTTATCTGACAGTTATGGGGGTAATTTGGGGAGTCCTCTAAATAGTGGCTACTAAAAATTACTTTTAAGAGAGGTGGCTATTTAAAATTGTACTTAGTCAACAGTGTCTACTAAAAATTTGGTCTCAATGAATAATGGGTAATATAAGAAGCAGATCTTTTCTGCTTCCCAAATTTTAATCAGTGTATTCCTAAATAACTCAGTACATCAGGCTGCCCATAAATGGCTTAACTTTATATTCTAATTTCCAACTATGGGAATAATTCACCAAAAGCCATTTACTTAGAATAAAAAAATTAAAAAAAATTCATTTTTTTCTACCCAACATCACATTCACAATTTTCAAACAAATGTAGCTCACAAAATCCAGAAATAGTTGGTAGATAACACAAGGAAATAATTTCAAAAGCGGAGGGCGAAATCCCCATTAACGGGTGAATGAAAAAATAGGGCAAAAACTTATGTAAACGTTTGAAGGCGACCGGTTAGGAAGAGCTCAATCAGCCAGCGGAGCGGAAGGAGGATGGCGGTACAGAAAAGCAGCCAGAAGAAGCTGGCCAAAGGGGAGGAGAGAGAAATTAGGGTTTGTATCTGAAGTTAGCGAAACAACGTTCGACCGGAACGCTCAAATCACCGGCAGCGAGAAAGGGAGCGGACGAGAATTCACAGACAATTAAGAGATTTCCTTTCCTTGACACGATAATAAAGTAGTGCAACACTAAATATTTATACTCCCTCATCCGGTATCCCTCTGTACTCTTTTCTTTTCAATAATAGCCTAAGTTGGCTCCCTCGTCCGGTATCATTTGCTTTTTTGTTATAGATTAGGAGTATTATTATTAATTTATTATATGTAAAGTGGGTAGGTGTATTAGAGAGATATGATGGGTAGTAGTGGACCGTTTTTACTAAAAGAGAAAAATTGTGCAATTTGGACGAGACGCCCAATATAGTAAAATGGTGCTATTTGGGCAGAACGGGTAGTTTTATTACTCCATTATCAATAACTAAGGTGATGTTTGTTTTGAGGTTATTTTTGAATAGTGTGTTCTATGTTTGTTTTGTGTTTTGAGTAGTGTGTTCTATGTTGTATGCTTGTTTTGGCTTTTGAGTAGATTTTGAGTAGGGTAGGTTTTAACTTTATGTCATCAATATATTAATTTATTTAAAAAATTAAATGAGAGAAAATGTATTAATTAATTAATGAGAGAGAATGTAGTAGGTATATATAGGAGTGATTTTTAAAATTTCATGTGGGTTTTGAAAATCGTAAACGAAACATTGCCTAAGGAATTGGCACACACAAAATATCCATTTTTTGCATTGCACACACTCACTGATACAATTAAAATATGAATCCTACACATTCGCCGATAAAACTATCCACTATGTAGATAGTCGATTTTTTATGGGTGAGGTGAGTATTTAATGTGGTTGTTATATGGTTTAATTGGACTAATCTTACATAATATGGAGAAAGCATAGAAGAAGAAGAACACAAGAATTCCTCCCACGTTTGTGGTAGTTTAAAGTAGAGAGTTTGTTTCTCTCAATTTTATTTGTTTGTGTGGTGTTGGAGATAATTCTCCTTTTACAGTGGTAATGGTGGTGACCTTGGTGTTGATGGTGAAGATGAAGGTGCCGCCTCCTCTTATACAAGTGGGGTGGGCCTTGTAGCAAGTGGGCATTAAATGCGTATCCGCATGAGACTATTAAAGAGATCTCTTAGGATTATCTTCCTAGTATATATCTTAAGGGATATCTACTAGGCTTGTAGGGCGTCAGGTCCAAGTAGGCAACTTGGGTGGGAGAGTAGAGAGAGGGAGTGAGTGTAGAGAGAGGTAGGGAGACTCGGTATGGTAGGAGAGTAGAGATGGGGAGTCGGAGTAAATGGGTAGAGAGGGAGTAATGGGTGAGGGTGGTAGAGAGGGAAAAATGGTGCAAGTGGGTAGAGAGGGAAAGAGGCTGCAAGTGGGTAAAAAGGAAAAGTGGGGAGCAGCCCGCACTTTCTTCCCAGGAGCCAAGCGCATGTTTCTCCTTCGCTCGGTCTCATTTGCTTTCCTCCTTGCTTAGGCAGAGAGCGTGAGTACAACTTTCTCATTTTGTCCTTAAATATTAATCCGAGCTCAATTGTGGGTCCAGTCTAAAGGGTACTATCACATTAGCCGCCAGACTTTGGTTTCACGGGACTTGCAGAGTGAAGGCGAAGCCTTTTAATACATGCGATAAGTTATCATGTCAATTTTGAAGATGCAGATGGTGGTCAGGATGAAGATGGAGGTGAAGTTGAGGATGCCTCTTTGGAGTTACGAAAGGTTGCCTTGGGTGATAAAAAGACCTGCAGCCTTAAGTGTTGATGGGGTAGCTTCCTGAGGAGATGGGAAAACTTGCGACTCAGAGGGTGCAGGAGGTGCGAAGGTGCGGAGGCTCGGAGGGACCTCGGTCGGAGACGCGGAGGATCGGAGAAATTTCGGTCGGTCGGCTCGAAGGGACTCTGATAGGTCGACTTGGAGTGACCTCGGTCGAAGACGCGGAGGGTCGGAGGAACCTCAGTCGGTCGACTCGAAAGGGCTCTGATAGGTCGGCTTGGAGTGACCTCAGAATGCAGAGACGCAGAGGATCGAAGGAACCTCGATCAATCAGCTCGGAGGGACTCCGATAGGTCGGCTTGGAGTGACCTCGGTTGGAGACGCGGAGGGTCGGAGGAATCTCAGTCGGTCGGCTCGGAAGGACTCCGGTCATCGGTGCGGAGGGATCTCGACTGGTCAGCATTGTGGGACCTCGAAGAGAGCGCGACTTTGTCCTCTATGCTATGTGGTAACATAGGTGTGGACCACCTATCGCATTAGCCCCCAAGGTGTAACCTCACACAGAAGTAATTGGTCTCCCGGCTACCAATAACCCTTTGTTGGCCTCATTAAAAAATCTCCATACAGAAAAACCCAGTAGGAAAAAACCGCAGGTTGGGAAAAAGAGTACCAACTCGTTGGCGAGTCGATCATCTTCTACATTTTTAATACACATGCCTGTATAGTTTATCTATTGCTTAAAAATATTAAAGTATTCCAGAAAAATCAATAAAATAATTAATTCAAAAAGTTACTTTTCGTAGTATATTACTCCCTCCGTCTCATAATATTTTTCACATTTTTCTCATTTATTTATCCCGCAAAACTTTTCACATCCTAAAAAAGGAAACACCACTTTATCCAACAGCCTCAAAAATTACTTTAATTTCAAATTTGCTACTCCTTTTTCACACACATATTATTACTTTATACTTTTTTATTACATAAAAATAATATAATACCCTCCAAAGTCAATAAAGTTGGTCAAAAAGTACAACTTTTCTTAAACAACATGAAACAATAAACGTGAAAAGTATTATGAGACGGAGGTAGTAGTTAAAAAAAAGTGAGTCTATAAGCCTGGAATAGAGGCAGTATATTTTCTAAAATTTGAATTAAAATAATATTTTCTTTCCATGGATGAATGACTATAATACAAGTAAAGAAAGAATAACAAATTTATGAGATAATGTTAAGAATAGTATTTAACAAAATTATGAAATATTGTCGGTTACTTTCAACACCTATGTATTACTCCATCCGTTGGATTCTAAGGTATCTATTTGCTTTTTACACGTGGATTAAAGAGTATTATTATTATTATATGTAAAGTGGGTAGTTGTATTAAAGGGAAGTGGTGGGCCATATTGTGTACTTTTTTACTAAATAGAAAAATTGATACATTTGAAGCGGACGCCAAAAATAGTAAAATGGATACATTAGAAGCAGACGGAGGGAATATTATCTATTTCAATAATAAAGGCAAAAATTTGTGTTCTTTTGGCTACCGTTCCTCCAAATTCACGTTTTTCGAAAGTTGTACTCTTTATTATTCCCTTCGTCCGGTTCTAAGGTGTCTGTTTACTTTTTGTATGAGGATTAAGGTGTATTATTATTATATATATACTATATAAAGTGAGTAGTTGTATTAGAGGTAAGTGGTAGGTCATATTGTATACTTTTTTACTAAATAAAGAAAATTAATACTTTTGAACCGGACGCCAAAAATAATAAAATGAACACCTTAGAAACGGACGAATGTAGTATTAAATTTATACCTTTTAGTATAAGATTTTATAATCTTAATTTTCTAAAGAAAAAAGTATTAATCTTTTTAACAAACATTTATAGTACTATTTATATTTCTCATTAACAAAGGTGTCCTTTTAGAACAAGAGACCCTTATATACCTTGTGCAATTAGAAAACAAGAGGCTAACCCATTAATAATAAAGGCAGTATGTGAGATCGTCACCTATGTGTTGCTACATCTGTCACATCATAATATTTACATATTTTTATTTTGGGTGTTCCATTAAATAGTTTACATTTTTTTTATAGTAAATGAGACACACACAAAATAATTAATGTATCTCCATGAGGCGCACACACAACACTATTACAATTACTCACATTAGTCTTGTGTGAAATCATTACATTGTAACAACATTTTATATTTTGTAATTAGTTGTCACATTTTATTAAAAATTGTATCACTTTTCTTTTAAAATATAATAATCACTTTTCATTTTCGCTATAAATTGTTGTTTTTATTATAAATTGTTGAAGAAATACTTCAATGCATTATTATCATTTTTCATCAATTAAGTTTAGTTTTTTTTATTGAAATATTAGCACATTTTATCACTATTATAAATTTATAATTTTTCATTATTTAAATACTCCCTTAATCTCCTAGATAAGTGTCCATTTGCTTTTTGTACGTGGATTAAAGAATATAATAGTATTTTAAAGTGTAATGAGGTGAGAGAAATAATATTTTAATGTGTAGTGGGTAGTATATTAGTGTTGAGTGTTAGCGCCACTAGAAACTTACCCGTGCGTTGCACGAGCATTAGTTTTTACAATGCTAATTGTATTTAATATAAATTATAAATATTTTAATAGGAGTAGTATTTTTTTTAAATAATTATTTAGAACTTAAATTAATAAAACACAAATTTTTTTTTAATCATACTATTTGAAATTTATATGAGTATTATATTTCTTAACCTTATTATTTTGGGTTAATTGCGTAGAAAAACTACACTTTTACTTCTTTTACAATTTAGTCCTAACTTTTAGAATTTGGCAAATAAAATCATAACCTTTAGATTACATTGCAAATTAGACTCACGGGCAGCAGCATGCTGCCCAACAAATGACATGGCGATTTTATTCCACGTACCCACCCAAAAACGACATCGTTGCATCATCTCTTTACTTCTCTTTCCTTTTGCCTGCATCTGAATCATCTCTCTTTAATTTTAATCCATGGACGACCCAAATTAATCGCAACCAAAGACTTCACAATCCACTGCGAGATTAATCTACTCTCTCAATATTCTTTTTTCCCTTCTCCAATTTCTTCCGAATCGCAATCACCTCCTCATTCGCCACTTCCTTCACCGGCTCATGATAGAAAAGAGCTTAGGTTTTTTAATTAGGGCATTTTCTTTGAGATATCGAAATTGGGCTCTGGCAGTTTCAGATCCGATCGCGGCAGATCCTCGGCGGCTTGGGCAGTGGTGAAGGTGTTATTGAAGGAGGGAAGCTTTTGCATGACGAAGGAGAGTATAGGGAAATTCGTCGGATTCGGATCTAATGTGCTCGGGACCCAAACACAGCATTTGAAGTGTGGATCGTGAGAAGTTTTGCCCTCCATTTCTCTCAAGTAATCATCCAAGGATGTGTTGAAACTGCCTACAGCAAAGTTAGGATGATGTGTAGTTAGGATGGAGTGTGGATCGTGAGGGTCAGTACATGATGAATATTGAATAGTTAGGATGGAGTGAAATTAGGGGAAAGACAAGTAGAGAATGCAGGAGGGGATAGATAGGAAAGACGAGAGAGATTGGGTGTATGAAATGGAATAAAATTGCCACGTCATTTGTTGGGCAGCATGCTGCTGCCCCTGAGCCCAATTTGCAATGTAATCAAAAGGTTGTGATTTTATTTGTCAAATTCTAAAAGTTTGGATTAAATTGCAATAAAAGAAAAGGTGAGGTTTTTCTACGCAATTAACACTATTATTTTTAATATAACCATGCATTAATAAACCTTAAACTGAAAACCCTAAACCTCAAACCCCAAATCCTATATCCTAAAACCCTAAAGCCTATACATAAACCTTAAACCCTAAACTCAAAACCCAATAAAAATAAAATAACAGACGATGCAATTATAATCTATGATAACTTTGCATATTTAATCATATGAAAATAACATGATCACCAAGATATTTTTAACAATAAACTATAGTGATATTAACCAATCTGAAAACATATAATGTTAAACAGGATATATATACAATACATCTATCACTTCAAACTTTAATGAGTGATATATACCCATGTACATTAATATAAAGGTTGATTTTCAACCTTCAATATAAAAAATCGCAGCAAACATAACTATATAACCCTAACCCTAAACCCTAAAACACTAAAACCCTAAATCCTAAAACATGAACCCTAAACCCTGAAACCCTAAATCCTAAAACATGAACCCTAAACCCTGAAACCCTAAATCCTAAAAATCCGACATAATGTAAAAAACTTTAATTAAGTATTATATATTGTTTAATGTATTAGCATTAAGGCTTTATAAATATTAAAAACTGTAAAATAGGTAAAAAAAAATCAAAATTACTTCCTAAATTAACTCTTATAATACATAATTTATTCTTTTACCAAGAAAGATAAATAATTAAATATGGTAATTCAAAATTAAATATGATCAAATGTGTATACTAAAGTATGATCACAATGAATAACACTTATGGGCTTAATCAGTTTAAGGTATTGAAAAGGGTATGGATAAAATTGATTAACAAATAAAAGAATGTACAAATAAGCCCAACTTAGTAGAATATGTCCAATACAACATTATTAATAACTAAAATAAATAAATAAATAAATAAATTAATGATAAATGGCAAACATCACACAACAATAAATAACAACGGACTATTTATGAAAAAAATTATTGGATTCCGTGTGTTGTAAACAATATATATTAATTTTATTAATTAAAATTATTACTAGTATTTAATGGCTAAGATTAACCATTTATAAACCAAAGGCTATGACGAATTGAAAACATACCAAATATGGTCATTAAATAGGGGGTGTCATTATTGAACCCCTTTTGCTTTTATATATATATATATATATATATATATATATATATATATATATATATATATATATATATATATATATATATATAAAGATGTGTATTGAATTGAGCATAATAATATTATTGTGTGTCACATCAATAAAAAAAATAATTGGATACTTTATACTGAAACGTACTAAAATTACAAAATGAACCCTTATCAAAAGAACGAGGAGAATATCTTTTTTTATTAAAATATATTCACTCCTTATCCATCAATCTTAATAAAATGATTTCTAATTTCCAATATCCTTCCTCCTTAATTAAAAACTGCCAACTCTGCCACTTCATTCTATTTAAAAAGGCAGTTTTTAAAAAGAAAATAATGGTGACTGGTGGCCAAATAGAATGAGAGAAGTAATCTGTTTTAATCATTATAAATGCAAGTGTACATTCTTAAATAAAATTTTATAAGAGTTATATACTCCATCCGTTCCGTTTCAATGTTTACGTTTACTTTTTGCGCGTTGATTAAAAAATATAATATTTTAATAGATAGTGGGTGAAAAAATATAATATTTAATGTAAAGTTGGTAGATGTATTAGTGTTGGATGATATATTAATTGTTTTAGGTGAGTCCCATATTCCAAAAAGGGAAAAATTAAACATTGAAATGGGACGCGCAAAATAGAAACGTAAACATTGAAACGGGACGGAGGGAGTACTTGATAAATGACAAATACGTAACTCCATGTAACAAATTATTTTTAAAATAAAAAATTTAATATACTAGCGTGCAATTGCACGGAACATTTACATTTACAAATTTCATCGTCTTTGCAAACCAAAAGAATCTCTAAAAGGAAAGGAAAAAAAGAAATAAGAATTAGGAACAACTATTTTAAAATGAATAACCAATTGTAGAAAACTCTGATTTCACACGTTTTCTTTAATTTTTTGTTTTAGTTTTACTAGTTTTTTTTGTTTTGTTTTTTTTTTAGTATAAACCATATTAAGATATGCTAAAAACACATGAATAGAATATCAACTCAGTTCAGCTGCAGCAAGCTCCTCCTTGAGAAGTTGCACCATCTCTTCCAGCTTGGGGTCCTTGGATTCCACCATATCCAACTTTGATCCCATATGACTGCAAATACCAAATAATAATCGCATCTTACGTCGTTCTGTTAGACAAAGTTTATCGTTCAAATAAGACAATAATCAAGTATCTGACATTCAGGGTTTTTATCAAATGAAGATAGAGAAATGTGAACTGTAGATTTTATAAAGAGTTGTTTACTTTTTAAAAACTGGGTATCGTGCTATAGTCGTCTGTCTACATCCGCACATTGAAAAATCGACGTGCATATTAACATGTACTCAATGCTCAAAAGTTTATGACTAACTGATCATGATAAAGAGCAATATTGATTGTGCAAATGAATCACACCAACACTCAAATCAACTGATGTAGAATATGCTCTTAAAAACTTGACCAACTAATAAAGCATGTCAAAACAGAACATTTTAGGTAGAGATTAGTCCAAAGTAAAACTAACAGAAATAAAATCATATCACAAAACACAGATAACGAATTCCAGACAACTAGATCATAAAGTTAACGCACCTCATTGGACACATCAAAAGCTCCATCCTGAATCTTCCTGTAGATTGTTGATGCAGTCTTTATGAATGCCTGCATAAAAGAAAGAACAAGATAACTAGAGTGCACTAGGAAAGAGATTACATGAAAAGACAATAATTAAGTTAAAACCGACTGTCAACCTGAAACCCAGGTCATTGTATGGGTCTTTATATTGGAAGATAGACAAGTGAAAAAGATTTATCACCTCCTCTACATTTTGAGCTGTTTTGGCAGAAGCCTCCATGAATATCAAACCATTCTCCTTAGCAAATTGCTCCCCCTCCTCGGTGCTCACGGCTCTTCTATGAGCCAGGTCGCTTTTATTTCCTATCAGCATTATCGTCATGTTTGGATTGGCGTGCTGCCTTGCATCTTCCAACCAACTTGCAAGGTGGTTAAATGTTTCCCTCCTGGACAAACAAAAATTATAAATAGTTTCATACATGAACCACATTCCACCTGCAGAAGAAGATTGATGCTATCTTCACTTACAGCATCAGGTTTCTGTTTTTCTTCTTATTTCTTTTTGATAAGAAACAAAAACATTTTATTAAGTGATGAACAAGGTTGTATACAACCATCAGACAAGAATTCATGCAAGATCATACAACATTGGGTCGAACAAAGGTTGTATACAACCATCGGATATGATTTCACGCAAGATCATAAAACATTGTGATGAAATTAAAGAGCTAAGCACCAATACCAGACCAAATCAGAAATAAATGCCTACATTCCTTGTGCTGGAAGATACTTATATGTTGCACAGTGTGGAAATTAGGCATAAATTTCTCACCAAAATTAGTTTTAACAAATTAAAATACAATAAAGCAACGCAGATGTAATGACATGTGTAATATGCTGTATATATCTAGCCAAGTGATCTAAAAGAAAGACGCTAAATTCAAGGACCAGGATAAATATGTTCGATTTCTTTAAGTCATGACTGAATGTTTCCAAAAGTTGTACTATAATATATGTGAAGTTAGTCCTCCAAAGTCATATACAAAGGCTCCCCAAAGTATGTTAGGGTTTCCAGGAGTCATGAAGTACAAATCACCAAGAGTCTATATCAGTGTATCACCCCATTATATAACATGCACAGTACCTTGTGATGTCATAAACTAGTAAGGCCCCAGCAGCACCTCTATAGTAAGACCTCGTAATAGACCTGAACGATTCTTGACCAGCCTGAAATGATAAAACGACACTTAATGTAAATAATGTATTTTAAAAACTGAAAATAACTTCGTGGTGTGACTATATCGAAATGTTGCCATAAGAACTTGGAGCTTAGAGCTATATATTCAAAATAAAATACTCTTGAGATCACAATAAATTAAAGCAAGAGGAAGGAGGGACCAACCGTGTCCCATATCTGTAACTTCATTGGCTTGTTATCGATTGTGATCATCCTAGCCCCAAATTCCACACCGATTGTCAAGTCATGAACAGGTTGGAATCGTTTGTCAGTAAACTGAAGAAGCAGACACGATTTTCCAACACCTGCAAGTCATGTGTTCACAAGAGTTAATCCTGTTATTCAGTCAGCCATCCTCGAGTGGAATAGCTTCATTTGTTTGGGATCTCTTACAAATCCAATAATGCATTAAATGCAATACACATTTCCCAATATTAACAAACACAGATTTTATCCCAATATAAAAATGCTTAAGCAGGAGAAATGCAAACATCAAATTCATAAAAAGTCTATGATCCAAGTCCCTTCCCGAAGTTGCCATAAAAATGTCTTTTAACCAAAACTCCACGATTTCATGAGCTTAACAGGTCAATTCCAACCAATTTAAATAAGACTAAGAATTCTACTCCAAAATTTTAAAAATATCTTAGACTATATCTTCATAATAAAATTTTTATTAACCGATTCCAGATTCTGATTTTTACTATAGCTTTTCAAGAGCATCTCAAAAAGTATTATTCAAATAAGCGCCATTGAAAAAGATTTTCACCCAGGAATTCAAATAAGCCCCCCATTTTTCGACATTCGAGATCAGAAGACAACAGAATAAAACCCGAAAACAATTAATCAAACAACACTTAGGCATGAGATCGCAGATCTACAATATTAACACAATAAATCACTCAATCCTCAATAAAACAAATCTCAATTGGAAAAAATACACCGCATTATAAAAAATAATAAAAATAAAATAAAATAAAATTACCCGTGTCTCCGATGATAATGTACTTGAAGAGGTAAGCATAAGACATCGTTTCCGGATTAATCTAAATCTCGTAAAATCAAGAAGGGTGGAAAAAAGAAATCGGAGAAACAGTCGAACAAGCAAACGAAGGGTAGATGAATGGATTAGCGAGTGTATATGGTAGAAACAGAGGATTGAGAAAAAAGGAGAGAGGATTTTCTTTCTCCTTTTTCTGCAGCGGATTTGATAAGAGACAAAAATTGGGGAAGAAAAGGAAATATATTTGGAATTTAGTTACATTATGATTTTATTTTTGGCAAAAGCTCCTGTGCGCCCGGGGACACGGAAAGATGTTCCGTGTCCCCATGTGAACACAACCCTCCACCCCAATCCTATTTAAACTTATGTATTGCTAGGGGTTTAAATTGTAAAGGGGCATGAAAATTGTAAAGGCGCACGAAATGTGTTCCGTGCGCCCGGGTGCACAAGAGCCTCACTCTTTATTTTTAATCCAACATTATTACGAGACAATGAGCTGTCTAATTTGCTGGAGAGAGAAACTAACTGCTAATATTAACTCTGTTTTTTTTAAGATAAATGTTTAATTAATTTATTTATTTATATTATAGTATAATATGAGTTTTTTTTTATTAACAATATTTTTACTATGGGAAAAGTTCCGGAGCTACTAAAATAGTAGGTTGAAAATTTGGTTCATCTCAACTCGTTTTTTTTTTTTTTTCGAATTTGAATTTGGAATTTAAAATGTAAAGGGAACGAAAATTGTTAAGGAACACAAATCTAAATCCGTGTGTCGCGCACTTATTGAATTTAACCTCGTCTTATTATGCTTGTTGAGTTAATGAATCGATTTCGGGAGAATAATAATAATAATTTTTATTAATGTTAATAGTAGTCTAAGATATTTATATGATATATTTAGTAAAATCAATAGCAGTATTATTTTGTTTTAATTTAATAGTACAAAAGATAAGGAAACAATGTGGGAACATAAAATAAGCAAATACTCAAACTCAATTTTGAAAGAATTCTCACAATGATCCAGAAATATGAGTTCCTAAAGTTGTTTACTTGTTTTGACAACAATAGGACTTCTTACATAATGCCTACCATCACTCCATATCAACTGTCCAAACACATAATCACCCCCATTCCCACCATGTTCTCTAGTCTTGAGAGTTACACTGAATGCTTTCTCCTCTCCACTTCTTTTGAACACCAGTGTGTTCGGCTCGACTGTGATCGATATCCCACGAGGGCTACGCACGCTAGCTTTATAACTACCCGGTGATCCGACATTCTTGACCTTTCTTGTGACGGTAACTGAGCTGTTGAGGTTTGGAACTGTGATCGAAGGGTAGTTGAAGTTGATGAGGCTAATGGTCTCAGAGCATGTGTATGGTTCCTGGGTGAACTGCTGGAGTTGCGTTCGGTTGTATCCGAGGGTGCAAAGGATGGCCAAGTAATCGGTCACCGTTAGATCATAGATCAACCCGGGGTCCATTGCACGGTTAGGTTGAATGTGCCCTCCTCCATAGCTAAATGGAGTTGCTTTGGAGTAGGATGCGTTTGTTAATGGCTTCATCGTGTTATCACGCGTTCGTGCTGCAATAAACCGATGATACTATTAGTGATGCAACATGAAAGGACTAAGAATATGATTTGTGCTTCGAGTTTGCCTGGATGTTAAACTCTTAACACGACACGAGAGCATGATACGAAGGTTGTTTTAAGTTAAAGTGGGAAACATAACAAACTATTCTGGCCTAACTTATGAAATATGTTAAACAAAACTTGAAATTGAGCTGAAATCAAACACAACCTGTGGTGATAATGGCGGATTTGATAGCTGCAGGGCTCCACGACGGGTGCAGGGTTTTTAAAAGGCCGACGACACCAGAAACATGGGGGCATGACATTGAGGTGCCCGATACTGAGTTGAAAAGAACGCGTCTCTTGTCAAAATCTTGATTCGTCGGCCCTTGTGCTCCAGTATAGGCAGCAATAATGCTCACCCCCGGAGCAGTGATATCCGGCTGAAAATACGAATTATTTTCTTACAAACAGTGCAAAATGGAAACAAAAGAGGGGTCATTGAACAGTATCCAAAACCTTGAGAATCTCCGGGTTGATGGTATTCGGCCCCTTGGACGAAAAAGCCGCCATGAAAGGAGCTGGCTTCGTGCCCAACTGAGTCGTAGCTTTCGCGATATACGCAACGGGAGACCTGAAAACTTGTAGTTGCTTCAATTCATTACCATTTCTAAGGAAAGTAAGATGATTTTATGGTATGTGATTCAATCTGGTTTCAAACCTTGTAGAATTTATGTAAGAGAAAAGAGCAAGTCCATCTGTGTAATTGATCTGTGAAGCTGGAAGAAGATGTGGATCTGCAAGAATCTCATTACCAGAAGCCTCATTGTTTGCCAACACCATTCCTACTGCTCCAGCTAGAGCGGCCTGCTCGCCTTTGTCAACACGTGCATTGTCTCCTCGTAAACACACCAAGATCTTCCCCTTCACCTTAACAGGGTCCAGGGTTCCAGCTTTACACAGCAACCTACACAAGTACAATTTCATTAATGTCCATCTCTCCGATGAGGCTAAAAGAACGTGGGTATACAGCAATGCTTATGTCCTCACGCTTGATCAGTTGTCGCGTTTGCAGCTTTCGCGTGTGCAGCAGAAATTATAGGGAATGATTTCTTATCTGGCAATGATGTAGCTGAAAGGCTCTCTCCCTGCATAGCAACGAAGTCGAAAAGACATTAGTCTTAGGTCATGAAACAGCATTAGATGTAAGAACAAGCACATTTAGAGAAGTCCATTCTAAATCATTAGTATAGAATATACTATATAGACAGAGTTTCCACCTTTAATTGCATCTTGTTCCCCAAGGTTACGTAGCTAGGAAATTGACGGTCCATGGTGCTCGCCCCAACGGTGATCTGCCAAGGTGCAATGTTCGAAACTGTACCTTGAGCAGGTCCCGAGTTGCCAGCCGAGCAAACAACAACAATGCCATGCCTCACTGCATGGAATGACCCGATGGCAACGCTGTCGTTATAAAAGGGAGCTGGATCACCCCCAAGGGAAACCGACAGCACATCAACTCTATCATGAATGGCCATGTCAAAAGCAGCCAAGATATCAGCATCGAAGCATTCATTCCCACCTGAGGGTGGCCAGCACACCTTGTAAGCAGCAACTCTAGCTCTAGGTGATCCTCCTTTGGCTGTCCCATTGCCAAACAAGAAAACATTTGCTCCAGGGACAAAATTACCCCCAGCTGTCGACAATGTGTGTGATCCGTGGCCTTCGTTGTCCCTCGGTGAGTTGAAGGTGGAATTGAGAGGTCCAACAACTGCAGCATATCCTTTGTTGAAGTATCTAGCTCCAATAAGCTTCCTTCACACACCAAAATGCTTATAATGAATACAACACAGATGAAGCATACTATGAAGCATGGTAATAGAAAATGTGCAAAGGGGGTACTTGTTGCAATGAAAAGTGGAATCCAAATCATTTTGACAAACCCCCCTCCACTTCGACGGAATCGGTCTCATTTCATCGTCACTAAAGCTTTTCGACTCGGGCCACGCACCTGGTTCATTCACAAGGACATGTCAAACTGGGAATGCGATATAAAGGCCCTACGAGTGACTCCATTATGATGATAAATCTATATTAGTCTCCTGTGAACCGGGTTCTCGGTGTAAACCCTGTGGTTCCCTTTAATTTAAACCCTAGCAATACATAGGGTATAACAAGAATGGAAGGGGAGACCATAGAGTTTATACCGTAAACCCGATTTACACAAGTGTTTGCCAATCTACATAGCTCAAAGACTCAAAAATTCAAAATCACACAGTTGCTTTAAGGCCAATAGTCAAGATGACATTTAATTTGAAGCCATGAATTTCTCAGAAAATATCTCACAGTCAAATCTGCATTATAAGAAAAAGACCCAAGTCCCAAATACATGAATCTTTGGTGTAAAAAACATATCTTTTATTTTCATCAACCCACAATTTTTTAAATCAGACAAGGCCACAATTACCTAAATCATTGTTGATACAATATTCAATAATAATGAATAGCACCTACATTAAGATATGGGGAAGCAAACTCTTATCTAAAAACCAATAATCTCTCCCTAAAATCCAACCCCACATTGCCATTATTCTAACTCTGGGGAACACAAACAACACTTTATCCAATATCATATCATACAAGTCAATAATAGCCAGTCTTTATGCCAGAAAGCTCCATACATAGATGTAAGAGAACAATTAAATAATCCCAAGAAAGAAACAGATTCAGCTAAGTAAGAATCAGATCAGTTTCTACAGAACAAAACAGAAAACTAACTAACCAGTATCAAGATTGGCAATAATTGTATCTTCTCCAAATCGGGCCTTCTTCCACAGTGACCCGGCCCGAATTTGTCCTTTCTGCTCAAGCCCCAGAAAGTCCCATGATCTGGTTGTCTGAAGTTTTCTTCCCTGATTCAAGAATACTGATAGAACATCTGGGTGCTCTGCAAATCAGTTCAATGGAAACTAAACACTGTAAGAATTAACACAAGTGACAAAAGAAAACATTCATCTTTCCAAAAAACCACTCAACTGGATATTCTAGAAGCTGCTTCATCATCAAGAGTTGCAGCAAATCCATTGATGTGTCTGGTGTAAGAGTAAAAAATTGCATCTTTGGCCTTATCGTGACTACAGTGAATGAGTGAAGAACAAAGATCAGATTTTTTTAGTAAGAAAACAAGTTTAGTGAAATGAGTAGTATGTAATAACTCCAAATTGTCATTACCTTCCCAAGAATGATCCAAGAAACTGGTAATGAGACTCTGCTCTTCTATCATAATCACTAGATGTGACTTCTTTTCCATGTGAATGAGCTCCCAAGTACACCACATATGACTAGAGACAACAATGAGTGATTATTATCAAGAAATGAAATCAGAACTAATCCTCCACTATTAACCACTTGAACAAATAGTTATTACAAGGGAAGAGACTATAAATGCTTACCTTTTTGGTGGCAAATGTGGGTCTCAGCAATAGTGTCAAAACTAGTGAGAGGAGATAAAAGGTGGAAGCATGATTTGCTTTCATATTTCCTCTTTGAAATCCAAAGCTTCCACTCTCTCTTCCCTCTCAATAAAGAAAAAGAATTTATAGTGAGTAGGGATGTAAACGGGTAGGGTAGGGTACGGGTTTAACAAATCCACCTACTACCCGCTACCCAATTACCCTATCCGTACCCTACCCTATTACCCTCAATGTTAGCAGCGGGTAGGATACGGGTTTGTCCATCGGATAAACGGATTACCCGCGGGTATACGGATACCCGCAATAAAATAATAGACGGATATATAACACGGGTAAAATACGGATACCCGCAGTAACTAAAGTGGGCCAACCCGACCCGAACCGACCCGCAACTTCCCATGATATAAGTTTTTTCCTCTTACAATCAAGTGATCAACACAAAACATCAAATTAAACATAAAATAAAAATAAAGTCCATAATAGAAAATAATATTCCATCCAAGTACAACAACAAGAAATTAACATAGTAAATATAATAACATGAGAAATAGGCAATGTAGGATACTTAATCCCTTGAGTCTTCCACCAAATAAGTATATCAAAATCATGATGAATAGACAATGTAATAATGTTTAAAGTAATTATATTAATATTAATATTAAATTAGTATATATATATATTAATATTAATATATATATATATATATATATATATATATATATATATATATAAATATCTAAACGGGTAAACGGGTCGGGTATCGGGTCGGGTACGCGGGTATAACATGTGAACCCGTACCCTACCCTCACCCGCTGATTTTTTTTCGGGTGCGGGTATTACCCGATCCTCTACCCGATTTTGCCTACCCTATCCTTACCCGATCACCCGGGTACCCGCGGGTAACCCGACCCGACGGGTAAAATTGACAACCCTAATAGTGAGAGGGGCTCTCTTGGGATTGCATTTAAAAGTTGTATTTTTATTTGAATTTTTTTAATTTTTTGATGCTGTGGTTTTGACCTTACAAAGGCCAAAAAGTAGAGAATCTTCTCATCGTTTGTTTGACTTATTATTTGGTGCTATTATGGATTGGAGATGAATGATGGTGGGTAGATCCAAGATGTGATTCCAAAAATAAAAAAAGTGACTCTTAGGAAGGGTTTTTGATGAGATAATATGCACATGTATAAAATGCTTTATGTTGTTAGTAATAGATAGATTCTTTATTACAAATAGAATGTTAATGTAAACATGGAAATAAATCCAAATGTAGAAAATGATTTGATTGGATAGAATATTTGAATAATAATATTGGAATATTCAAATTTATTCAAATGCCAATACTTGATTTTTTATGTTTTATTTTTCAATTCTATGAGTAGTTTTGTATTATTATATACTTAGCGCGTAACCTTCGACTACACGAGATTATAAGTATTTAGTTGATAATAAAAAATAATTTGAATTTAACAATTAATTTTTTTTCTTATAACAATTTTTACATATTATGAGACAAACACACTTTACAAATTAAAGTTATCATTTAAGCAAAATATTTTGTTTTGTTATCCTAAATAACAATTTGAAGGTAAACAAAGTACTCTACTTATAATAAATTGATTTATGAAAATGATGGACGTAAACTTTTTTAAAAAATGTAAAAAAATTGATGATTATCAAAAATATAATTTCCAAAAAACACATTTTAGAATTTATAATTTAGGGTATCAATGCAAAATGAATGAGAGGGGTGAAAGATGATGCATAAAAGAGTGATGTTTATCTTATTTTCATACATATGCTACATGAAGATTTGGCATTAAAAGCTCAAAACTTAAATGTAAGTATTAGAGAGTTTGGCAAATGCACAATATTAGAAATTTTGGTAAAAAAAAATAATCATTTATATCATAAATATGGACAATTCTTAGTTGACTCAGGCTCGTATATGTCTCAAGTATCAGTAAGTTGCAGGTAAAATGAGACACACCTATTAATTTATATTAATATGTTATATTATTTTAATTTAACATTCATTCTCTGCCGTGCACTTTTTTGTATTCTTCTTGACTTTTCACCTTACCACTATGCAACCCCATTCATTTTGCTTATTCCAACATTTCACTTTTCATCATTCCATGCACTTTTTATTAATTCTATGCATTCTTGTCTCATATTTCCACTCCTCTTAATTTTCATTGTGTGCACCAAAGTAAATATATATTTCCAATATATTAACATAGTATATTTTAAATTTCATTATAAATCTATCATCAATTTATTACTATATTTTAATTTAATATTAATTAAAATATTATATCGAAATTTCTCTAATTGTTTTGTTTAACATGAAATTTTAAAAGTAATAAAACAATCTATAAATTAATTTATTTTTACAAGAAAATGTGCTTATCAGTTATCTCTTATGATTCCATTTCGTAGTATATCTATATTTTATTTATTAATATATAAAAAATTATTGTGTATAGGAATTAACTATTACTTGTCTCAAATAAAAAAGATCAAGCATGTGAGAGATTATTTTCATTTTTCTAAATTAATATTTTTTTATTGGCTAAAATTTATGTATTCTCGGGACACCGTGCCCCCAAATCTCATATTTTCAGAAAGTTGTATTCTTTACCATTAAATATTATAATTTTTAGTATAAGAACTTATACTCTTTATTTTTTGAGAAAAAAAATTAATCTTTTTAATCAAATATTTATACTATTCATATTTCACTTGCCCTTTTTTATGAACAAATTATAACCTTATTTAATAAAGTGTATACTTTTTAAAAGAAAATTTTATACCCTTATACACCTCGTGCATTCGGGCATATAAGAGACCAACTCTTTTTAATTAAAAATATCATCACACTTTTTTTTAATTGTTATCGATTTTAATATTATAAATTTTTTAATAATAGTTCACAACTGATTATCACTGTTATTTTCATTAAGTAAAATTCACTTTTCATTATAAAAATTATAATTTCTCATTCGTCTCACATGTTATTTCATAAAATAGTCTCACAAAGTTTTTACTTAAACAATACTCACATTTATCATTTCAAACAAAATATAAAAAAAACACATAACAAAATTTGACTAAAAAATAATTTTTATTCAAAAAGTAAAATATATTACTCTAAAAAATACTTAACTTCTTATATATAAAATAAATTGTGTACATGGTAAAGTATATAATATTTTACACAATATTAATATAAAATTTTATTATTAATTTTTTTCAAAAGAAAATCTATTGGGATAGCAAATGGAGAAAAATTGAAGATAAAAATAAAATTTAAGTTTAATTTTATATATTTATAGATAGATGTATATGAATTAAAAGTGGGTTGTGCACGTGATATTTGCATTTCATCATATTTAAAACATCCATTTTATTTTAGAGTTAAACTGCTATGCACCTGATGTATCGATGCACTTGAAAGATCATAACCGTTAGATTAAGTTTTAATTTAATCTCAACTAATAAATAAAATAAAATAATAAAAAATAAAACAAATAACTTCCTACCAACCCTTAATTTATATCTATAAACTCTAGGTGCACCCGTTGCACTCCAGAATTGCCCTTAATTTTATCATATAAAATCTTTATCGAAAAATTATAGTATTTTATTAAATTTTTTTAAAAAAATTATAATATTTTAAAAGTATATATTTTTTTAAATAAAATGTGGGAAAGAACTTCCAAATTAAAATTAAAAGTTATTAATAAAAGCAATATTAAAACATAAATATAAAATACAATACAAATTAGACTCATATCTTGTACAATAAAAAAAAAAGATATGGTCCGCATGCTCAGTTATATTAGGAGGATTAGTTTTCTTTCAAAATATTTTATTAAAAATTTATATACAATATAACTTCATAATATTAAATTAAAAAGTATTATTTTATTATATATAGATAGAGACTTTACAGAATGTCACCAACAAAGAATTAAAGATTGTCATTTTGTAGAAGAAATAAATGAGGACAAAAAATAAGAAATAAGAGAATGACGCTGCGAAAAGAAAATAAGTATTGCAGTGTAATGAAAGAGAATGAGAATGAGTATGCACTACAACAATTAAAGAGAATGAGATTAATGAGTATGCACTACAATGAAAGAGAAAGAGTATACAGAAAAAGAGAAGAGTATGGTGTATGCACTGCAATGAAAGAGAAAATGAAAAAGAAAGACACATGAGTAGAGCAAGGAAAGAAAAGACAAAGAAGAAAAGAAGCGCGACAGATTATATAGTTGATATGGATATCAAATTAAAGATTTAAAAAAGATGAATAATTTGATGTATTATTTATTAATAATAGATTTATAACATGAGAATTATAACCATTTGAATTTTTTAGATGAAAAGTTGAAAAGAAAATAAATTATTGGATAGAGAAGAGAGAGAAATCAATTATTTAATATTTCATTGTGATATTCTTTTTAACCTGATGCTCAAGTATCCAAAACTTCATTCATGTGATCCAATGACAGATATTGATTAAATTTAATCTAATGGATGAAAATGCTTCGGGTTATGTGCGAGCCCGAGTTAGCTAGCCCTCCATAAATATATGAAAGTCATTCATAAATTAGAGATGTTTAGTTTTCTTGGGGAATCAAATGATAATACGAAGAAGGGTGATATAAATCTCACCGTTGAAGTCTGCAAGAATTAATTGATGATTTAAAATGAGATCAATTATAAGAATAGATCACACTTTAAAGCTAAAGTTAAGGTCCTTCCCCCACTCAATAGACCAAACTTCACTAGTAATTACACTGGAGATTATTGTCGATCACTGTCCGCATAGAAGTAATGACCATATTAAAGAAAAGAAGAACACAGAAAATAAGAGAGAAATATAAGTTCTTATTAACGGCGTAAATCTTAATCACTATACAACCCTAATGTCTCTACTCTTTAAATAGAGAAGATAAAGGGTACAATAGTAAATGATCTCTCTTCATATTCTAATGTTATAAGGAGTAATGGCCATATTAAATATTTCACAACACTCCCTTTGGACATTACGACGTAATAACGTCATATGCATACCTCGTTAAAAACCTCGCTAGAAAACCCTGTGGGAAAAACCAATCGAGGAAAATAGTACATGCCTTATAATTTTGATGTGTTATATAAGTTGTCTCATTAAAAACCTTAGACTAAGAAAACCCAATGGGAAAAACTTAGCAAAAGGAAAAAAGAGTACAAATAATGGTCATCAGGACCCAATCTTCAGGATTGTTTAAAAAGTAACGCTCCCCCTGAAGACAATAGCCTCCCAAGTCTTCGCATTCCAATATTATGGACAAGTCTTTCAAAAGTAGATGTGGGGAGCAATTTTGTAAATAAATCTGCTAGATTTTCACTGGATCGAACCTTTTGTATGGTAATTACACTATTCTGTTGGAGTTAATGTGGATAGAAGAATTTTGGTGATATATGCTTTGTTAAGTTACCTTTTACATATCCACTACTCATTTGTGTAATGCAAGCTGCATTATCTTCATATAAGACCGTAGGGGAGGTATCATTTTCTATCCCACATGAGCTATGGATATGATTCATCAATGATCTTAACCATACACATTCTCGTGAAGTTTCATAAAGAGCAATAATTTCTGAGTGATTTGAAGAAGTAGTAACCATAGTCTGTTTTACAGATCTCCATGAGATAGCAGTGCCACCACAGATAAAAACGTAACCAGTCTGAGACCTAGCATTATGGGGATCAGACATATAACCAGCATCCGAGTAACCCACCAATGACATGTTTTTATTCTTTTCATAAAACAATCCAAGATCTTTAGTACCTTGTAAATACCTAAGGATATGTTTAATTCTATTCCAATGTCTCCTCGTAGGAGATGCACTAAATCTTGCCAGTAAATTAACTGCAAATGCAATATCAGGTCTCGTACAGTTTGCAAGATAAAGAAGTGCTCCAATGGCACTCATATAAGGGACTTCTGGTCCTAAAATATCCTCATTTTCTTCTCTAGGTCTAAAAGGTTCCTTATCGATGTGAAGAGATCGAACTATCATTGGTGTACTAAGTGGATGAGATTTATCCATACAAAAACTCTCTAAAACTTTCTTTAAGTAGGTAGACTGATGTATAAAGATTCCTTCAGGGAGGTGCTCGATCTGCAGGCCGAGACAATATCTAGTTTGACCCAAATCTTTCATTTCAAATTCCATCCTTAAGTATGAACGAGCTTCTTCAAGTTCATTACTTGTTCTTATTATGTTTATATCATCAACATAAACTGAAATAATACAAAAACTATTTACTGACCTTTTAATGAATACGCATGGGCATACATCGTTATTTTTGTATCCCTTTTTTAAAAGGAATTCACTTAATCGATTGTACCACATTCTACCAGATTGTTTTAGACCATACAATGACTTTTGTAATTTAACACAATACATATTACGATTTTCGTTTTCACCTATATTGTGTATTTTTAATCCTTCAGGGATTTTCATATAAATGTCATTGTCTAATGACCCGTACAAATACGCAGTCACGACGTCCATTAACTTCATATCTAGTTTCATATTGATAGCCAGAGATATGAAATAGCGGAAAGTTATGCCATCCATAACGGGAGAATATGTTTCATCAAAATCTATACCGGGTCTCTGCGTAAACCCTTGAGCTACTAATCTCGCTTTGTATCTCACCACTTCGTTATTTTTATTTCTCTTTCGTACAAACACCCATTTATATCCTACAGGGATAATATTTTTTGGTGTACGAATCATTGAACCAAATACTTTTCTTTTGTTTAGCGAGTCAAGCTCTGCCTCAATTGCATCTTTCCATCTTACCCAATCAGAGCACTTCCGGCACTCTACTATTGATTTTGGTTCTGGATCCAGATTATCATTCGAGATAATAAGTGCAATTATAGAAGCAAATATGTTGTCGACAACTATGATATTTCTGTTATATGTTTCTCCAGTGTTAGTAAAATTCATGGCAACTTCAACATTTTCATTATTTCCCAAAAACTCAATATCCGATTTTTCCGCATTCCCAGTGGTATGAGTATTTGATGCACGTGCAGTTTGTCTGGGGTTTTTGTCTTCAGGACAATTCTCTTCAGGAGATTTTTCTATTTGAGATTTCAAGAGTGATCATGTTTCATTATTAATTTTGGATTTCCGTGGATTCTTATCTTTTGCACCGATTGGTCTCCCACGCTTCTGGCGTTGAGAAACATCTATTGAATTTTCTAATCCTTTGGGGACATCCACACTTGGTGGTACATTAACAGCAGGTATATGGGATTTTGTCACTCCTTTATGATCAATAAATGCATCTGGCAATTTATTTGATAAATCTTGCAAATTAATAATCCTCTGAACTTCTAGTTCAGTTTGACTAGTGCGTGTATCTAAATGTTGAAGATTGTTCTCATTCCATGAGATTTCTTGGCATTTTATTGAATTTTTACTTTTATCTCCCCCTAATGCCGGGAAATAATCTTCATCAAATGTGCAATCAGCGTATCTAGCAATAAATTGATCACCTGTCATGGGCTCTAGGTATTTAAGAATAGAAGGATTATTATAACCAACATATATACCTAGTTTTCTTTGAGGGCCCAGTGAGGTACGCTTTGGTGGTGATATAGGAATATAAACTGCACAACCAAAAGTTCGCAGATGGGAAATATTTGGTTCTTTACCATGTACTAGTTGCAGGGGAGAATAATCAAGATATGCAGTTGGTTGTATCTGTATTAAAGAAGCTGCATGTAAAACTGCATGTCCCCAACAAGAGATGGGTAAATTGGAATTTTGTAGTAATGGTCTAGCGATTAATTTGATATGTTTAATCAGTGATTCAGCTAGACCATTTTGAGTATGGACATAAGGAACTGGATGCTCTACTTTAATGCCCAATGACATACAATAATCATCAAATGCTCTTGATGTGAATTCACCAGCATTATCCATTCTTATAGATTTAATTGGATAATCATGAAATTGAGCTCGCAATTCAATTATTTTAGCAATAAATTTTGCAAAAGCATTGTTTCGAGTGGATAATAAACACACATATGTCCACCGTGTAGAAGAATCAATTAGAACCATGAAATATCGAAATGGTCCTGAAGATGGATGAATATGTCCACATATATCTCCTTGAATTCTTTGTAGAAAAACAGGAGATTCTATTCCAACTTTGGTACGAGAGGGTTTAATTATGAGTTTTCCCTTCACACAAGCTTCACATATGAATTCATTTGGAGAAGGGATATTTTTGCTTTGTATATTATGCCCAAAAGAATTGGTAATTATCCGACGTAGTATGATTTGTCCCGGATGACCCAAACGGTCATGCCACAATTTAAAAGAATTTGGATCCTTAAATTTTAAGCTCATTGTGACATTTTCATTATATGCTCTAATATATGTATAATACAACCCCGATGAGAAAGAAGGGAGTTTTTCAATGACTTGTTTATGACAACCAATCAACTGAGTCATTAGGAGATATTCGGTATTATCTTCCTTTTCCGTTTCAATATGAAAATCATTTGCCCGGATATCTTTAAAACTGAGAAGTGTACGTTTAGATTTAGGGTATAGAAGTGCTTCTTGGATAATTAATGTCGTACCCATGGGGAGTATTATCGAAGCTCTACCGGAGCCCATTATCATAATATTATCATTTACAATTGTTGTAACACTCCCTTTTTTTCAGTTAAAGTCAGAAAAAAATCTCCTATCTCTAAGTATGGTATGAGTGGTAGCACTGTCTACCAGACATAAAATGTCATTGTTCTCCATATTTGGATTACTGAAAGATAAGATATATGAAATAATGATAAAATTAAAATGAGAAATGTAAAGCCATCACCACATGAAAAAGTCATCACAAATAACGTAAAGCAAATAGTTTGGCAAACATTCAAAGTTTTAAAAGTAATTTAAATGCATGAGAATAAAATTTAAATTGTCTAGCAATTAAAGTTTTGAATAAAATGAGAAAAAGATCACATTTGATCTCCATAATCTTCGAGCTCGAGCCCCAAGAGGTCGTCATTGTCGGGGTCAAATTCTTTCTTTGCTTCAGGAAATTTCGCATGGTGTGATTCACCACTGATTCCTTTCCCTTTTTTGTCTTTTTTCATTCTTTGATATGCTTCAACCAAGTGCTTTGGTGTACGACAGGTACGAGACCAATGACCCTCGCATCCACATCGATGGCAAATTTGATTTTGGTTTAATGCTTGTTGAGTGAAAATTGAATTTTGCCCATGAGCTTTGTTTTGTATTATTCCACCACCCTGGGCCCTATCAATTAGAGATGTTAAACGGGCCAGCCCTAACCCATTAGGGCTGGCCCTAACGGGTTTCGGGCTAATCGGGCTTCGGGCTAAATCGGGTCAGTTTAAACGGGCTATGAAAAGATGAACCTAACCCTAACCCTAACGGGCTACGGGTTAAACGGGCCGGGCTTGCGGGTTGTACGATAAAAAATATTTAAAAAATTATAAATTATAATTTATTATAAATAATATAAAAAATTCAAAATTAACTAATACATTATTTAAAATTTGAGAGAATTAAGATTAATACATACAAAATATTGTTAAAAGATATAAATTAAAAGAATTTGTGATAATTAAATTAATCTTAATATATTTATTCAAGTATTATTTTATTTATTAGAGAAAATTTTGGGTTAGAGTAAGAAAAAAGATGAGAAAGAGATGAAAATTAAAAGATGGTGAGAGTTTGTCCAACGATGGGTTGGGAGTAGGGTGAGATTGGGTGGTCAATTTATAGATTATGAGTGTTAAAATTAATTAAACATAATAATAATAATAATTTCCAACCCTACGGGCCGGCCCGGTTAGCCCACGGGCCAACCCTATTAGCCCACGGGTTAATCGGTTCGGGCCAAAAAGCCCGGATGTTAAACGGGCTCAAATTTCTTGGCCCTAACCCTAATTTTTTTCGGGTTAATCGGTTCGGGCCCACGGTTTGCGGGCTTATTAACAACTCTACTATCAATATTGTTAAATCTTTGCCCTCGTCCAGCACCTTGATTGGGTAAATTTGAATTTCCACGTTGAGGTCCATTAAGATTCCAAGTAAGATTGCCTCGACCATTACGACCATTTCGAGGAGCCCAATTTGAGTCTCCTGGTCTGTTGCCTCTTGCTCTTCCTCTACCCCTTCCACGCCAATTCCTCTTGAATGTACCATGTGCTTCATGCACAGGTTTTGAACCAACTGGTCTGGCATTATGATTTTTCATTAACAATTGGTTGTGTTTTTCTGCTACCAATAGTGCAGAAATAAGCTCTGAATGCTTAGAATAATTTTTAGCTCTATACTGCTGCTGGAGTATGAGATTACTAGCATGGAAGGTGGATATAGTTTTTTCAATTAGTTCAAATTCTGTAACATTCTGCTTACAGAGTTTCAGCTGTGAGACAATACGGTGTAAAGTGGAGTTGTATTCTGTCACAGATTTAAAATCTTGAAATCTTAAATTCAACCAATCATATTGAGCTTGAGGAAGGATTATCACAGTTTGCTGATCAAAACGATCCTTCAGGGATTGCCATAAAACAATAGGATCCTTTTCTGTTAGATACTCATTTTTAAGATCTTTGTTTGGATGGTGGCGAAGAAATATTAGGGCTTTAGCCTTCTGGGCAGGGTTACTTTCAGCTTTTGAGTTGATAGTGTCACTTAAATCACACGATGCGAGGTGGATTTCAACATCGAGGGCCCAAGTTAAATAGTTGTTGCCATCAAGGGCGAGCTCGACAAATTCTCTTTTGGTGATGTCGGACATTTTCAATAAGCTATAATTATTTAAAAATAAATACATGCTATCAGTTCAAATTGGGTATACATTAGGGAGAGAAAAAAAATCACAATGTAATTAATAAAGCTCAAAATTGCTTTAAGCATGGTTTTTAGAGTATAATAGTTTAATTCAAAAAATAAACAATTGAGGTGAGTTAAGAGTTGTAAATAAGTGAACCCAATAATTCATGATTTAAGTTCGAAAACATAATGCCTTATCAATTAAAGTTTTTTTTTTAAATAATATGGCTGTACTCACTCATAACGTAAAATAATTATATTTTATTATAAGAGTAATCATTAAATGATGAAAAAATAGAAGTAATAGATGTATAAAATGGGGTAGTGGACCCATTGATATCAAACTTAGAAACATTATTATATTATTGGGATAATTAATTATTCGATAAAATGGGGCGATTTTTAATTTTATTTATTACTGACCCAGAATCGGGTGTTGCATTAAATTTAAAAACATTGACATACATCCAAAAAGATACATGGAGTTAAATTGCCGTAAGTTTCAATTTTCACAATTAGGAAGCATTTAGAATTGATTACTCTTTAAATTAAATGCCATATATAGAATTGATTTACTCATTAAATTAAATGATTCCTACTGAGATCTAAATCAATTTAGAATCACTAGAAATTTGTAAAATTTTATACAGATATCCTACTATTACCATAAATTGCAAATCAATATGATAAAAAGAAATTATATATTCGGACTTAATCAAAATCAAAAATTGAATTAAAAAAGTATACCTATCATCTCGTAAATTAAATATATTATATATTTTGTAGGATAAAAATACTGATTTCGAAAAGGAATTTTAATTTAAATAAGAATAATATGAAAAATATGAATACTCAGTTAAATTATACATCCAAATTCACATTCATGCATAATATAAAAAATTAACCATAATTAAATTTTGGTAATGCATCTATCGAATCAACATTTACGTATGATGTTTTAAAATAAAAAAATATGGATGCGATCTTTTTATTTCACCAATTTTGATAAATCACAGAATGGATAATTTCATATACACGTCAATCTGATTTTAAATAATCAAGATATATGCTATAAAAATTAAACATAATTAAAAATTTTTTTTAATATATTTAAATCATGAGATTTAAATCAAATAATTTCATGATTAAATAAATTCTTGTCAAATATTAATCACAAATATTTAAGATTTGAATATTACCTTGCAGAAAAGACACGATTCTTTTCTATTGTTCACCCGTCAAAATCAGTTGGTCAGAGCGTGCTGATAACGTGTTGTAAATCAATTAATGAGAACAGTAAAACAAATATTAAAGAAAAGAAGAACACATAAAATAAGAGAGAAATATAAGTTCTTATTAACGACATAAATCTTAATCACTGTACAACCCTAATGTCTCTACTATTTAAATAGAGAAGATAAAGGGTACAATAGTAAATGATCTCTCTTCATATTATAATGTTATAAGGAGTAATGACCATATTAAATATTTCACAACAATGGGATCTAAAAAGTATATAAGTTAAGAAAATTTAGCTCTAATCAATTATACAAACGGAAGAATTAAGAATGACTTAACAGTTAAAAAAAACTTGACTTAGTATTTTTTTTAAATATTACTTTATAACATAATACAGTTGAAAACTATTTATTATTCCCTCCGTCTCTCCAAATACGAGCAATTTTGTCTCTTTGTTGTATATTTATATAGTTGTTAATATTTTATTTTTTTAATTATATTTAAGTACAATTATGATCAAAGTATGTAACTATTAGTAATAAATCCTTAATTTTACTGTTTGTCTAAAATAAATAGTAACAATTATATATAAAAAAATTCAATTTATTCTTTTTTTTTATACATGATTTGATTTTATACTAATTTATTTATTTATATCGAATAATTTATTTATTAATTGAAATTGATGATACTAAATTAAATAAGTGTGTATAGGAAAAATAAATAAATAGTAAGACTATACACAAACAATACGTTAGCGAAAAAGCACTTTGTTATAGAATAATCTATATATATATATATATATATATATTGATTATTTATGGAAAATAAGGTCAAACATTTTATAATTAATAAAAATAAAATTATTAAAATATTTTAAATAGTATTTAAATGGAGTATTAATTTTTACTCATGATTATGGTTTATTATTTTTTAATTAACTATATAATAATAATAATTTTATTTCCATTAATTTTTATTTTTAAGAAATTAATGTAATATATATATATATATATATATATATATATATATATATATATATATATATATATATATATATAATATAAATAAAATTAATTTATACATAATATTCTTTATATATATAATATAAATAAAATTAATTTATACATAATATTCTTTTAAATATTCATAAATTTGTGTTGAATTTATTTTTTTATTTTTTATTTAATTTTATTAGTTTCAAATTATATAAACAACAAAAGAATACGAATTTTATAATTCATATGTCATAATTGAATAATTAAGATATATGTGAATAAATAAATATTAATATGCTAAATTTTAAAAATTAATAAATATTTACAAATTCAATTTTAATGTTACTCCCTCCGTCCCTGTGAAATGCAAACAGTTACCTAATGTTTATAATATAAGGTGTTGTTCGCATTTCACCGGGACGGAGGGAGTATTTGATATGAAATAATGATTTAACTTAAAGAATTTAAACTTTCGATTCTATACATAAATTAGTTTTTCAACCTCTTAATCTCTAAAGGTAAATCGATTCAAGACGTACTTGAATCATCGATCCTCTTTCATTTGAAAATACTTGAATCGATTCTTAAGAGGTAATACATTAATCAATTTTTTTCTCTTGAAGAATCGATTCAATTACTTGAATCGATCCTCTTACTCTTAAAAAATCAATTTTTAAGATGTAAATCTATTCAAGAATACTTGAATCGATTCTCTTACTCCTAAAGAATTGATTCTTAAGAGGTAAATCGATTCAATAATACTTGAATCAGTTCTCTTCCTCTTGAAGAATACTTGAATCGATTTTTTAGAGGTAGATCGAATTCTTTACTTGATTCGCTCTATCGAAATAATTTTTACACTTTCATAAATCAATTTTGTAGAGGAACTTGAAGAAAGCTCCTATTCCTCTTAGAGAATCGAACGTGTGTATTTAGAATGAATAACCAAAAAGTTTTATTTATAGGTAGGGTGAGAGAGAATATTATATGGAATATTATTTTTTCCCTTTATATATATATATATATATATATATATATATATATATATATATATATATATATATGATTTAATTTGATATTAATTAATTTATTACATTGAAAGATTTAGTAATTAATTAATCATACCAAATAAATAAATAAAATATTTAAAATATAATCATTATTAAAAATAAGAAACATATTACTTAAAAAAGAAAATATTAAATAAGGAAGTTAATTAAAAGTAAATAAGGAAAATATTTAAAAAGTATTATAAAATTCAAAAAATTGAGAAAATTACACGTCACATTGAAGCGCTCTGGAGACGACACGTCAGCAAGAAAAATTTCTGCTATAGTATACTTAAGATTCAGTTAATAAATATTAAATTCTTAATATAATATCTCATTCATCCCACCAAAAGTGCATTTTATCATTTTAATTCATTCTAATATAAAAGGTACATTTTCCCTTCTAGTAAATATGACCCACACTTACAACTAATATAAATACCCACTATATATTAAAATATTATTTCTCTTTTCTCATGATTTACACATTAAATATTATTATACCTTTTAATTTATGTGAAGAAAAATAAAAAGCTCCCTTTCCAATGATAAAGAGGTAGTATCATATAAGTATTCCTATGGACTACTATAGTACCTTTTAATTTATGTGAAGAAAAATAAAAAGCTCCCTTTCCAATAATAAAGAGGTAGTATCATATAAGTATTCCTATGGACTACTATAGTGAACATAACTAATTATGTAAGGCAAAAACTTGTGTGCACCCGGGTTCACGGGAGCAAACGCCGTGCGCCTTTATAATTTTGTATTAAATTGTATACCTTTTAGTATAAAACTGTGTATCCTTTATTTTCTGAAAAAAATAAAAAATATTAATGAAAAGTGTATACCCTTTAGAACAAAATAGTGCACCCTTATTGTAGATAGTCGATTTTTGATAGGTGAGGTGAGTAATTAATGTGGCTGTTGTATAGTTTAATCGGACTAATCTAACATAATATGGAGAAAGTATAGAAGAAGAAGAAAATAAGAATTCCTCCCACGTTTGTGGGAGTTAAAGTGAAGAGAGTTTGTTTCTCTCTGATTTTTTTGTTTGTTTTGTATGGTGGAGGGATAATTCTTCTTTTACAGTGATGATGGTAAAGATGGTGAAGTTGCCAATGAGGTTTGGCTTGAGGTTGAAGGTGATGGTGAGGATGATGGTGGAACTGATGCTAAAGATGAGGTGCGGCTCCCCTATTATACAAGTGGGGTGAGCCTACTATTCTAGCAATAGGTGCTATAGGTTAGTAGCAAGTGGGCATTAAATGCGGGAGATATAAATCTCGCTCTTGACCTTTGGGGTTGTGAAATGTTGCTTTGGGAGATGGAAAAGCTGGCAATGATGTGATAGATGACTTGACAAATCATCCACTAACCATCCTAAGGACTCCAGCTCTGGAAGACCTCGGCAGGACATAACTCGGCTTTATCATGGAGAGCTTGGGAGAGCCGAGCTCACCTCTGGCGCGGAGAGCTTGGAGAGGGGGCCAACTCACTTTTGGCATGAAAGGCTTGGAGAGGGGGCCGACTCACCTCTGGCATGGAAGGCTTGGAGAGGAGGCCAACTCACCTCTGGCATGGAGAGCTTTAAGAGGAGGTCGATTCCACCTCTAGCGTGGAGAGCATGGAAGGCTTGGAGTGGAGGCCGACTCCACCTCTGGCGGCATGGCTTGGAGAGGAGACCGGCTCACCTCTGGCATGGAAGGCTTGGAGAGGAGGCCGACTCACCTCTGGCGTGGTGAGCTTGGAAGGCTTGGAGAGTAGGTCAACTCTGTTGGATTATATACTAAAAGTCTAGCTTTAGTATGAACAATGTCATGACAATATTTGAAATGAGAATCATTGATCAAATGATTGCATCTTATAATTTATTTTATATGCATGATGCAATAGTCCATTTACTTTATTCTGTAGATAATATGTTGTGCGACAACACGCGGAAGATCATATTATCGGTTTCCTTATAAAGTATAAACAGATGCTCACAACTGAGATAGACGGGGACTCTCTATCGGTATGGTTGTAGTGTGGTTTGGTATTAGCTTGTCTTGGCTATAGAATCACATTAGTGCACTTGTGTGTATTGAGCAGGACCGCTTGAGATCGTTCTTCTTATACTGACTATATAGTAGAACTTGATCTCTGTTATTATGGAAGTTCGTGCTCTTAATCCTTATACAATAACCTCGACATGTAGGGCAGTATGTATTTCTTTGATTCATCAATGGGTGAGATTTATAAGTATTAAATCAACAAACTCGGTGAGTTGGGAAGTAGTGCTGTATCTATGGTGTGATGTTGATTGTAGAAGGAATCCATGTCCGTCATAGGTTGATGATGTCCCCTTGAGGAGCTCATAAGGTTTATCATGTAAATCTTGCAAGTGGATTAATTTCCGGCATGATAATAAGGTTGAGTGGTACTACTCTCGGATGAGAAATTAATTAATTTGAGTTGTCAGTAACTTAATTAATTAATGGATATTGAATATCTTAAACATGGGGAGACTATCGGGCTTATAATAAGAAGGAGCCCAGAACATAATTTTGGGATTGGACGGGTAGTGCAGTAATAATATTTTAGTGGACTATATTATTATTATTGGATTTAATTAAAAGCTTTGGGCTAAGCTTGGTTAATTAAGTTCAATTGAGGCCCAGCCCAATTTCTCCTCCTGGTCCCTGCTGTAGCCCAATATATAAGTGAACTCAGCTTCCTGGAACCCTTAGATTATTTCCTTCGCCTCTTTTGGTGAGAAAAGGGAAGAGAAGCAGATTGAGAGATCCTGCAGACTGTTGCCCACACAACAGCAGGATCACACTTGGGACATACAGCAGAAGATCGAGAGGTGGTTCTCTACAACGATAAACCTCTACACCAACCCAGAAGTACGGTAAATATTGTTTAAATCGCTTCCGCTGATTGTTTGCCTAAAATCCTAAACGGATCACGTTTGAACCGCACGATCCAATTTCCAACAAACTCCACCTCTGGCGTGGAGAGCTTGGAGAGGAGGCCGACTTCACCTCTGGCGTGGAGGGCTTGGAGAGGCAGAGCTAACCTTTGGCAAGGCAGAACTCACATTTGGCATGGAGAGTTTGCCAAGGTAGAGGTCACCTTTGGTAAGACAGACCTGGGGGACTTTAGCCTTGTCATGGAGGAGGAGGAATGGTGACTTGGGTGTTGACCACCTATCATATCAGTCCCCGAGGTTGCTGCTTGTAATAGAATTGCAAGAAGTAACCTCGTACTAAAGTGATTTGTCTCTCGGCTACAAATGACCCTTTGTTGGCCTCATTAAAAAACCTTCCTACGGAAAAACCCAGTGGAAAAAAACTGCAGGTAGGAAAAAAGAGTACCAACTCATCGGCGGATCGATCATCTTGGATGTAGCTCTACTACTCATTTTGATAGTGTGATAGCTCATCCAGAGGACTCAATTTCAGAAGTATGAGCCACCCGGCTTCTGTTATATAGGACACCTTTCTAGGACTCTCGTTCTTGCTCCGGGCTCATGCTATGGCTTGGCGGTCGACTATGTTGGTCGGATCGGATTGGCTCATATTTTTGGCCCTCCAGAATTTAATTATGGTCCCAGATAAAGGAGGAGGTGGATACATAGATACGCATAATGGTTAATGCACTGTTATTGCCAAATAAAATATATGAAGTGTTAAATTATTTGAGATTTATCAAAGGGTCTATTGTCCCTTGACTTATCTTTAGCCATTTGGATGATGGAGTCCGGGCACTAAAGCTCGCAGTCTCCTAGGGGCTCGATGATCTTTCTGCAAGTTATGACTCATCCTTTGGTGAGCTCGCAAGGTATGAACCTCATGTAAGGGCCTTCTCAGACTTGCGCCTATGTCTTCCTTTGGCATGAATCTCATAAGGATCAAGCCTCATGTGGGGGCTTTCATGAGCTCGTACTTTAGTATCTGGGCTTATGTCTTAGCTATTGGAGCCTTTGCCTAGGGATTGGTATGGCTTCTTGAGCTTACCCCTCGGTTATTAGCCCTTAGGCCCGAGCTTAGCCTTTTTTGGGCATGTGCCTCGGCTATTCGGGAGCTTTTGAGCCTATGCTTAGGGCTCGATAGGGCTCTCCGAGCTTACTCTCTCAGCTATCGGGCCTTAACCCCCAAGCTTCGCCTTTGGTTCTATGCCTTGGCTGTTTAGGGGGCTTCGGTGCCTATGCTCGAGGTTAAGTAAGGCATCTTGAGCTTTCCCCTGGGTTGTCGGGCCTTAGCCCACGAGCTCAGCCTCTTTGGATCTATGCCTCGGCTGTTTGGGGGTTTTTGGGCTAGGATGATTTTTGATTCTCCACGCTCTCGAATATCCTCATGGCGGCTCAATGTATAAGTCCGTGTAAGACCTAATTGTGGAGAGTTTATGCCTTTAGATAGGTCAGCTTTGCCTTCGATAGGCCGGCTCTGCCTTTTGGATATGTCGGATCTGTCCATGAAATGTTTCACTCGGTCGGATCTGCCTGTGGATAGGTCAGATTTGTCTTTGGACGTATTGGATCTACCCACGAGCTGATCTGCTCTTGGTCGGATCTGTTGAGTGGATTGAATCCACCTTCTAGTGGGTTGGATCATCTTTATGTTGGATTTTTATTCATGGGTAGGCCAATTCTCTCTAACCCCTTCCCAAGCTTGTTCCAGCCGGATGAAGCGGTGTTCCATTACCATGAATGCTTCGTAAGATGGTGGGAGGTTCCGTTAGACGGCCACCCCCATGTCTGACCCTGGCCATAAGGCGGCGGTGGTTAGCACGGTGTATGTCTCATTACTCATCTTTTCTCCTGTTACCTTTTGGTCATTGAATCTTTTTAGGAAGCTTTGGAGAGACTCTTTAGAATATTATTTTATATTGGCTAGCTTTAGCTTGGAGCCCTTCACTTGGACCAGGTAGACGAATTGAGATAGGAAGAGCTTGGAGAGCTCATCTCAACTACCGATAGAGGTTGGGGAGAGTGAGTTGTACCATGTATAGGCCATGTCCCCAAGAGTTAACGGGAACATCCGGCACTTGGTAGCTTCTGAGCTCTCTTGGGCGATCATCCACGTCGTGAATTTATTTAGGTGTACCATGGGGTCAGATTTGCCTTCATATGTGCCAATGTGTGGGAACTTCACCTCTGGTTGGTACGGTTGAGAGGTGATGTTTTGTGTTGTAAATGGGTTTCCGCCCAAAGGTGGTTCATTCACCCCAAACTGTTGTCCATTCTCTAATTCATCTAGCCTCTTTTTCAAGGCAACAATTTCTTCATCCATTTCTTCCATTAAAGTCATTTTGTGGGCATGATCCCTGCTGTGAGTTTCTTGTTTCCTTTAGGATTGGAAGCCTTTGAACTTGAACTTGATTGGCGAGAGTTGGATGACATGATTTCTTGGAGTTGCGGAGGGGAGGGGCCCTCCTTCTAGCGTCAAATGTAGATAGTCGATTTTTGATGGGTGAGGTGAGTATTTAATGTGGCTGTTGTATGGTTTAATCGTACTAATCTAACATAATATGGAAAAAGTATAGAAGAAGAAGAACATAAGAATTCCTCCAATGTTTGTGGGAGTTTAAAGTGAAGAGAGTTTGTTTCTCTCTGTTTTTTTTTTGTTTTGTATGGTAGAGGGATAATTCTCCTTTTACAGTGATGATGGTGAAGATGGTAAAGTTGTCAGTGAGGTTTGGATTGAGGTTGAAGGTGATGGTGAGGATGATGGTGCAACTGATATTGAAGATGAGGTGTGGCTCCCCTATTATACAAGTGGGGTGAGCCTACTATTCTAGCAATAGGTGTTATAGACTAGTAGTAAGTGGGCATTAAATGCGGGAGATACAAATCTCGCTCTTGACCTTTGGGGTTGTGAAAGATTGTTTTGGGAGATGGAAAAGCTGGCAATGATGTGATAGATGACTTGACAAATCATCCACTAGCCATTCTAAGGACTCCAACTCTGGAAGACCTCGGTAGGACAGAACTCGGCTTTAGTATGGAGAGCTTGGGAGAGCTGAGCTCACCTCTGGCGCGGAGAGCTTGGAGAGGGGGCCAACTCACTTCTGGCATGGAAGGCTTGGAGAGGGGGCCAACTCACCTCTGGCATGGAAGGCTTGGAGAGGAGGCCAACTCACCTCTGGCATGGAGAGCTTTGAGAGGAGGCCGACTCCACCTCTGGCGGCATAGCTTGGAGAGGAGGCTGACTCACCTCTGGCGTGGAGAGCTTGGAGAGGAGGCTGACTCACCTCTGGCATGGAAGGCTTGGAGAGGAGGCCGACTCACTTCTGGAGTGGTGAGCTTGGAATGCTTGGAGAGGAGTCCGACTCCACCTCTGGAGTGGTGAGCTTGGAATGCTTGGAGAGGAGTCTGACTCCACCTCTGGAGTGGAGGGCTTGGAAATGAGGCCGACTCACCTCTGGCATGGAGAGCTTTGAGAGGAGGCCTACTCCACCTCTAGCGTGGAGAGCATGAAAGGCTTGGAGAGGAGGCCAACTCCACCTCTGGCGGCATGGCTTGGAGAGGAGGCCGACTCACCTCTGCCATGGAAGGCTTGGAGAGGAGGCCGACTCACCTCTGGCGTGGTGAGCTTGGAAGGCTTGGAGAGGACGCAGACTCCACCTCTGGCGTGGAGGGCTTGGAGAGAAAGAGCTAACCTTTGGCAAGACAGAACTGACCTTTGGCATGGAGAGTTTGCCAAGGTATAGCTCACCTTTTGCAAGGCAGACCTGGGGGACTTTAGTCTTGTCATGGAGGAGGAGGAGTGGTGACTTGGATGTTGACCACCTATCACACTTATTAATTAAAGTGTATATCATTTAGAATAAAATAATATACCGTTACCCATAATACTAAATTCTAAAGGCGCACGGTGTGCACCCTAGAGCACGCAAGCCTCACTCATTATGTAAAACTCTTGCAAAGAATATCTTGTTTAAGAAGATAATATTTTATTATAAAGGGTACTTATTTTAATTAATAAATTTTTTTTCATTGAAATGACCTGGTTGATATAAGAATGGTATTAATATTTAATTAAGGAGTATTTAAAACAAATTAAGAGTATACTTTTTTATACTGAAAAGGTACTCCCTCCATCCGGTTCTAAGGTATCCATTTGCTTTTTGCACGTGGATTAAGGAGTATTATTATTATATGTAAAGTGAGTAATTGTATTAGAGGGTAGTGGTGGGCCTGTGTACTTTTTTACTAAATAGGGGAAATGGGTACATTTGAGCGGACGCCAAAAATAATAAAATAGATATCTTAGAAGCGGACGGAGGAAGTATAACATTCAATATAAATAAATAAAAGTATAATATTGGATTCAAGCTTGAGCACGCTGATCTCAACCCGTGTACCACAGGAAATTTCAAATAAGTTAAAAAATTACTCAAATCCCCTCGAGGTTTGTTCAAATTATTAAATAAATCCCGTATTTTGAAAAACTACCAATTACCCCTTCTATTTTTATATTTAATTTGAATATGGACAAAAATACCTAGTATTTAAAATAAAAAGGGAAGAATAAGAGTTAAAGATTTAATCCTAATCATATTTCTAATCAAATAATTCATTTTATCTCTTGTACAGAGACAAAAGACAACAAAAATGAACATTTTAAATCTGGTCAATTTTCTGCAAAACTATGTAGGAGTAATTTTTTCAATCAGAGGCGATTCGCAATTTTAAGGTAGGCAGAAATTTTAGATTCAATCATTTATACTTTAACAAACATACACTAACACACTACGATGACAAAACGTTGGCTCTAGACGAGAGAATGAATGAATTATTTTTGATTAAAATATGATTAGAATTAAATCTTTAATTCACATGTTAATTAGTACTCTATGTAAGTATTGATGTTATTTTCTTTTCTTTTTAATTTAAATATTGCGTATTTTGTTAATATTTAAATCAAATAGTAAGATAAAGGGTTAATCGATAATTTTTCAAATTATAAGATTTATTTGGTAATTTGAACAAACTTTACGAGAGTTGTTGGTAATTTACCCAGTAAGTTATCTTTGGCTGATGCATGTATATATCAATTTATTTACCAAAAATTTTAAATTGCCTAAAAATAAATTAAATTAATAAATAAATATTTTTTCGTAATTGACGGACAAACCGTGTT
The DNA here is from genome assembly GCA_023678885.1 of Pogostemon cablin. Taxonomy (NCBI): domain Eukaryota; kingdom Viridiplantae; phylum Streptophyta; class Magnoliopsida; order Lamiales; family Lamiaceae; genus Pogostemon; species Pogostemon cablin. The sequence continues at coordinate 19,243,504 of CM042959.1, read as the reverse complement.
TTAGAAATAGACGGAGTGAATCACGCAGCACTTTAATTAGTGAATTATTATATCCTTATTTTTGTTGAAGTCTTATTGGGTATTCTCAATTCCCCATAAATTGATAATTTTTTCGACAAGTTTCCAATCTTGTGTCAACCTTAAAAAAAAAAAAGTATTAAAAAAAAGTTTGAAGGTATTGAGAAATGATTAATAGAAGATGGAGTGCATTAATGTGGCGCGTGTTCTCAGCCGTATTTGTGGTCCCGCCTATCGCCTCTCTAAATCTTCAAACTTTCAAACCTTCCCCAAATTCTGCTACTCACATTTTATTTGTAAGATATTTCTAGGTCTGTTTCAATTTTTATACTCTTCCGTCCCACGTATTTTTACTCATTCTATTTTTAGCAAAAATATATAATATTTTATTACCTACATTTTACAATTCCAACAATTTTAATTATTTTTTTACACTTTATTCATCATTCTCAATAACTTTATTTACTTTTTTTTAAATTACTAAATTATCCCTACTTTCTCTTACATTATATATTAAAAAAATAAAACGTCTTAATCTCTGTGCCTGTACAAATGGGTAAAAATACTCGGGACGGAGGGAGTACTATATTTTTAAATTGGATATTCTATTTTAATTTTTACATTTTTCTTTTTTCAATGGGAGCAACACGAAACAATTACTCCCTCCGTCCCAACTTCAACTTCACACTTTCCGTTTTGGTCCGTCCCAATTTCAACTTCATATTTCCATAAAAGGAAAATGTATACAACTAATATCCCTCTCATATACTTTAATTTCAAAATTGTCATCACCTTTTTAACACACATAACATACTTTATCATTTATTTATTACCCAAAAATACCAAACTACCCCCAAAAGTTACTCAAAAAGTGCTTTTTCTTAATTTGCGTGTATACAGTAAATATGAAGATGAAAATGGGACGGAGGGAGTAATATATTTACATGAAATCCATACACAATACTAATACTAATATAATTAAACACTTTACATTAAATATTAGTATATCTTTCAACTAATTACACATTAAAATATTATATATGTCCCAACAAGATTTTTACTCTTTTCACATGTGTTTGTCTCATTACACTCTTTACCCTCCAAATGTAGTAAAAGTTTCAAAACAAATAACCTCTCATTATATCATATTTTCAATAAAAAAACATTTTAACCCGTGCGTTGCACGAGGATAGATTTTATAAAATAAAATTATAAACATATAGATTGTTTGTAATATATATAAATTGCGGACACATATAATTACGTATTCCCTTCGTCACATCTTAATAATTACATATTTTTAAATTGGGTGTTTCATTTTAATGATTATATTTTTTTTTTTTGTATGAGTCCCACACAAAAAAGTAATTAAAATATCTTAATGGAACTCATCTGCCATATTAATACAACCATCCACTATATATTAAAATATTATTTATCTCACCTCAATACATATTGAAATACTAACTTTCTTAATCCCCGTGAAAAAAGCAACCCGTGGCAAATGTTACAATTAGAATGTGACGAATGGAATACATATGTATAAGGTTTTATATTGTGATGATATGTATATTTAGTTTAGTTCTTTATGTATAATGAATTAAATAGTTTTTAGTTTAATCGACGTTATAAGACTCTTATTCGTTTTTCATGTATAATAAATTAATGTAATTATAAAAAAACAATAATTTTAAAATTTTTATTACTCCATATTTATATTTCATTATGTAATCATATGTTATAAACAATTCTAAATAATATTTTAATTACTTAACCTTATTTTCAAATACAACCCAAAATTTTCCAATAATTAACTCAAATTGAAACAAATTTCAATGTGTTTATTAAAAAAAATATGCATACAAAAATAATGTCTTTAATTTTAATTATTTTATTGGACATAAAATTATTAGGATTAAAAAATGTTATAGTAAAGCACCTAAATGTATTTAATAAGGAAATAAGAATAAAATGAGTGGTGAGAAATTGAGAAGAAGTGAGAAATTAAAGAGATTTTGACCTAAAATTTGAGCGAGAAAAATAAGTTAACCTTATGTGCTTTATATATATATATATATATATATATATATATATATATATATATATATATATATAATAGATGCCCCTCTAATCTAATTCACATAACTTACTTTATCATTAATAAAGTTGGTAAAAAAGTAAATTTTTCTTAAATTATATATCTACAGTAACAGTGAAGAGCTAACCGAGATGGAAGGAATACTGCATTTCTTAATTTACGTACAAAAAATAAACGTAAGCATTAAAACGGGACGGAGAGAGTACATTTTGTGTGAGATTGTCTCATAAAAAAATTATCGTGAGACAGATAATATACGACACTATTTTATTAAAAAATAATATAGTAGTATAATTGATTATCTCACGAATTTTATTGACAAAATATTATGTACACCCAATTACGAACAACTAGTTTGCGTGTTCATATTCAAAATATAAATATTTATTAATAAAAATATATACCTTAATGAATAAAAGTTTACTCTAAATTATTAGGAAAGTATGTTTATTTATTACATCTACCATGTTTATTAATCCAACCATTAACTCAACTTTAAGGCAAAAACTTGTGTGCTCGGAGCACTTTCTGTACGCCTTTAGAATTTTATGTTAAATTGTATATTCTTTAGTATAAAAATGTGTATCCTTTATTTTCTGAAGAAAAATAAAAAAATATTAATGAAAAGTGTATAATTGTGTACCCTTATTAATTAAAGTGTATACTCTTTAGAACAAAATAATGTACCATTATCCATAATACTAAATTCTAAAGGCGCCTAATGTGCACTCGAGATAAATAATTACCATCTACCATGTTTTTTTTTTTACCCATAATTACTGAAGATCAGTGTGCATCGTGTGAAGCAAATTAAAAAAAATACGATTAAGTATTTATATGTATATACATCAATGTGCACTCATTTGAGATAAATAATTTTTGGAAAGAAAAAAATGAATAAACTATTTATATGAATATACATCAGTGTACATTTAGGTGAGATAAATAATTATCGAATATAGAATCATTGAATACAACCTTAACTTATACACACGTGTGCATAATGTACTTAATCAATCTGAACTTTGATTAATTAATCGAAAACTTGTCACAAAATGAAGAATAAAGTCACAATTAAAAGAACAAGACAAATATGTTTATTGGCGTGCATTTAGAAAGAGAAATAATAGAAAGTGACCGCAGAGATAATTAGTAAAACGATTTTTTTCCTAAATTATTTCTTTCAAAATCTATACATCAACGTGCATTTAGGGAGAGGAATAAATAAAGAGACCGCAGAGATAATTAGAAAATTAATTTTTCCTAAATTATTTCTTTCAAAATCTGTACATCAACGTGCATTTAGAGGGAGGAATAAAAGAAAGTGATAGCAGAGAGAATTAGGAAAATGATTTTTTCCTAAATTCCCTCTCCTAAAATCTCGAGTGATAAATATAATAATAGTTTACATTGACAAAAAAAAATTAGTTTTGTATAAACGTTGAATATCAGTGTACATTAGTGTGCACTAATATTAAACGTTGAATATTAGTTTTGATGTAGTGTACATTAGTGTTCAACGGAATTATTATTTTGATAAACGTTGTGAACAAGGGTAATATTGAGAGAAAAAAATTGTTATGTATCCCGCAATAACTATATTAGATTAATGTACTTATTAATAATTAGGTTGCAAATACACGTATCTATAATTAATAAACCCTATAAAATATGCGAAAATGAAAAAATTAAGCATTTAAAAAGAGTCATATATATAATAATTGGCAAATTATTCGTGGACCCCATTTATTTATGAATAAAAATTATACTCCATCCGTTCCGTCAAATAATATCATTTTACTATATTGGGCGTCCCGTCAAAATTGCACAATTTTTCTCTTTTAGTAAAAAAGGTTCATCAATGGCCCACCACTCCCCATCACATTTCTCTAATACACCTACCCACTTTACATAAAATAATAATAATCATTAATCTATGTGCAAAAAGCAAATTGTGTTGTTTGATTAGGACAGATGGAGTATAAATTAATGAATAAAAATATACTCCCCCATCCCACAAAAGTTTCCATGCCTCTTTCGACACTTAGATTAAGAAAAGTAATAACTTTTACGGGTATTATAATATTTTTTGTAATAAATAAATAATAAAGTATATTAGGAGTGTGAGGTAAGAATGGTTTTTTTGTAAATAAAGTGTATGAGGAAAGTGATTGTGTTTGACCTTTTGCTTTTTTAGGAATGTGCAAACTTTTGTGGAACAACCCAAAATGGAAAGTGTGTTATCTGAAATGGGACTGAGAGAATATATATTATGTTAGTGAAATTTTTATTAATTTTTTAATGAAAAATAAATATAAATATATATTATTAAAAATATATATATTATTAAATAAAAAATTATACACATATAAATGTATGTGTGCATCTGAGTGCATAGGATATTAATTAATACCAATTTAATAAAAAACGATAGCTGGTTGATAAAAAATTATAATTGTTCGAGTGAATTATTTTGTAAATAATTTATATTTATAAATAAAAATAATAATATGTTTCTTAAAAAGTAATAATAATTTTAATGAAAAAATAATACTAATAGCTAATAATTAATAAAATATAATTAAAAGTGTCAAGTTGAATCCGATAGATAAATGAATCATCACAAAAGTATATTAAGTAACCCAATCAAGCAAGAGTTAGTACATATTAATAAACAATTTTTTTGGACAATAAAAGTTAGTAGTATTATTAATATGAGTTAAATTCATTTTTTGCCCTATTGATTAGTTATAACGTGTAATCGGATTGACTAATTCAAAATTTATCAAATCACAGGGAGGTCGATGCTAGAGCTTAAGCGAGACCACGTTTATCGCAATTTTATAGAGACAAATCATCAATGGATAGTTTGATCAAACAAGAAATTATATCAATCAAAGCAAACAAGCAAGCAATGGTTAGCAAAAAAAGTAGTGGATGAAATGAGTGGTTTTCCAAGTTGAGTAAAAGTGAGATTAACAACAATTGAGAAGTGAAAATCCTAGGATAAATGCATCAAATTCATATGATCATGGGTTTAGAATAAGGGTCAACACTAAGTTCACCTAAACTCCCTCTCAAGACGAATAGAATATGGAATCAGGCTCAATGGATTGGTTCTCATTCAAACAATTCCAACTAGGTACTAAGCTTGAATTAAGAGTCACTTCACATGATTAATCAATTTCTCAATTAAACCAACCATATGTCCTATCAAATGATTCTAAACTCTAAAGGATTTCTCAATCTCTTTACAATTTATAATGCACATGAAGTATTTGATGAAATGATTCATTTAATTATCCTAAGCATATCATTGATTTCTCAATCTAATCATATATCTAGAACAACTAAACACACAAATCAACAAAATAAATCAAGCAATTAATAAACAATGATAGAAAATCATAGATCCAATCAACATATGAATTCAAATACACAAATCCCAAAATTATCCAACAACTCTCATGTTGCTAATCTCACAAGGGAGATTAGCCTATCATATTCATAAAGAAATTAACATAGACAATTAAATCCTTTCAAATCATGATAAAACTATGAGGTTTAATACAAAGATTGAATGAAAACTCCCTTTATCTATTTTCAATGGTGATCGCATTCCCTTCTTTGCACTTTCCTCTCTTCCTTGATCCTTTTCCTTCAATTGGATGTAGAAATTTATGGTGGGATGATGGTAGATCCAAAGGATGAAGAATGGATGAAGATGATGGTGTGGAATGGAAGAAATGGTATGTGAGGTGTGTGCAGAGCTGTAAATTTCGGATCTCCCTCAAAATGTTGAATGAATTGATATATATACCACTTGGAGATCTTCTAGAAGATGTGTGAAAAATATCTTGTTCTGGCACCGACACGACTCGTGTGCTGTAGCACGAGTCGAGTCGTGTCAGGGTTTATTGGTGCTGACGCACGGCCAGTGGGTGACCGTGTTGGATGAATTGATGTCCCCGCACGGCTTCCCCTTACAGGCCCGTATTGGCTACACGGGCCATGTGCTGTGACACGACTCGTGCACCCGACACGGCCAGTCGTGTTGCTGCTGCCCTGTTTCCTTCACTGTTTTAGCTCGTTCTCTCTCATTTCAACTTCGAATTAAGATCCACTTTTTCCTACGTCTTTCTTATCATGTCTAGCATCCAATAAAAATACACAAACACAACTAAATAATACACAAATACGGATAAAATAATATGAAAATACACAATAAAAGTCACTAAAATCTAGGTGAAAATATCACTCATCACCTATAACTAAGTAAAACTTCGATTTTTGCCCTAAAAAAGATAAGTGGTTCAATTTTGCCCTATAACTAACGAATTTTTTTAATTTTGCCCATTTTCACTTGAAAAAGAAAATTTCGCTGGAATCCGCCATCTCATGCTTCAATTCCGGATGATCAATCTAACGTGACAATTTTGACTTTTCCTGAGCCAATGAATTTGCCACATCATATTCCACCTATTTATTTTATTTTATTTTCATATTCCACCATGGTTCTTCCCCGTTGCTTTTGAGGTGAGAGAAAGCCCATTCATTGCTATTTTCCTTCCCACCCCTTTTAAATCCCCCTTCAAGGATCTGCCATCGAAGGTCTCGCCTGCAATCAAGTCACGCCATCGATGCTCTCTGGGAACACCATTGACCAATTTTCCATTGCGATGTCGGACCCCACTGCAGGAAAACGTGAAGTTCCAACGCACGAGTCGTTCCCATTTCTGACCCAAAACAATCGCCGCCCTATATATGCCAGAATACACAAAGAACCAACACGGTGCTGCCTTTGGTTTCCAGATTCATTTCCCTTTTAAGTTTGTTTTGCGATAGAGATAACTCCGTAAGCATACTGAGATTTCTGATTACAGTTGGGATTTTGCCATGGAAACAGTTAACAGATAGAACCAGACGCTAAAGAAGTGTGCAGTTCCATATATTTGGTATCTGCCCTTCAATTTGATTGAATGCAAGAGTCGTGAGATTTGGGATATTGTTGCACAAATCATTCGGGAGTGTCCCAGAAAAGCTATTATACATCAAATTAATTGTTCGCATGGAAGAAAGATTGAAGACTCCATACGGTATATGAAAAAAATAAATAAATAAATAGGTGGAATATGACGTGGCAAATTCATTGGCTCAGAAAAATTCAAAATTGTCACGTCGGATTGACCAATCGGAATTGAAGCATGACATGACAGATTCCGACAAAATTTGTATTTTCAGCTGAAAATGGGCAAAAATTAAAATAATTCATTAGTTATAGGACAAAATTGAACCACTTATTTTTTTATGGCAAAAAATTTGAGCTCCAACTGCAATGGACTAACAAATGTTCATCCATTTCCTCACTGATCTTATACAATGGGCACATGATATCAACATTTAAAGGTAGGCAATTTCTCCTTCTCAGATTAACCCTTGTGGCGAGTCTTCCATGAATTGTTTTCTATACCATGAGCTATACTTTTGGGATTGCATCACTTTTCCATACATTATTATATGCCTCTCCATCTTCTTGCTCTCTAGATATTTTCCTGCTTCGTAAAATTTTGTATACTTCTTTGATAATGTAGGTCTCTTTGTTGCTTGAATTCCATCTCCATGTATCTTTTGTTTTTTTTTTTGATAATCTGTACCTGTTTATATTGAACAACAAAGAATCAAAATCGTTAGTTTCAAAACTCCTAAGAGGTCATCTCCATTCCTAACCCCATTTCCACTCCTCCCCAACCCACTCTCCCATCTCATTAATCCTCGCATTTTTCTTAATGTAATTTTGAAACAATCTTGGATATTTATACTTCAAATAACCTTCCCCAGACCAATCTTCCCTCCAAAAATCAATCTCCGACCCATTCCCCACCCTTCTACTAATACTCTCTTTAAATCATTCCCCCCTATAATCTCTAAGCGACCTAACAATATTTCCCTATCCACTTTTTCTAACAACACTTGTCTCCAACCCCAAACCCATAAGATCCTTCAAACTCGTCCTTGTCCCACCCTCTGCTAATCTAACCCATAATCTGTTGCTTTCCATTAGACCCCTTCAAGCCCATTTTCCCAGAAGAGCTGCATTGACTCTTTCAAGTTCTCTCACCCCAAGACCCCCAAGATGTTTGGGAGTAGTTATTATTTCTCAACTAATCCAAGGTAATTTTTGTATATTGATGTATCCCCCAGAAATTAATTCCAGAAATTATAAAATAGGAGTATCAAATAAAAAGGCAATTATGTTGTTAATGATTTTTCTGAATTACGTTAGAATTTCTATGACAGCTGCGCGCATCTTCTATGTTTTGGCTCATTCTTGTTCGTTTTAAATTCGAACTGAGCTCCATTTTAGTATGTCTTTTTTTTTTTAATTGTAAATTCATTTTTTGATGTTTCTCTAAATTTCAAATCACAAAATCTTTTTATTTCAAAATCAAGTGGACAGTGACAGATTTCTACCTGTATTTGATTTTCGTCTTCTTCAATTGCTCTTCTTAACTCAAAACACCTCATTTACTACATGAAAATAAGATGATTCACACTATTTTCTCAAAAAACACAAATTAAAGAATAAAACAACAAAAATAACATAAATACACGCAAAAGAGAAACTCTTTTATGAGACGGGTGTGAGACGGGTCGACCAATTACTAAAGTATGTTTATTATATTGATAAAATATGTTTATTTGTAATTAAAGTATGTCAATAATGAATTATATTATAACACTCTAAAATCATACTTTAATTCATCATTTATCATATTTTAAAAAACATACTTTAACAATCATCAAACATACTTTATCTATATAATAGGCATACTTTAAGGTGTCTCACAAATCGTCTCACATATGTAACGTCTCACAAGAGAATTTATCCACACAAAAATCACATGAACATAACTCTAAAATCTATCAAATTTTCATGCTAATCAAAATACAACCACTTTTCATTTATATTGTGAATACTGTTCATAAAATAGTTTATTAAAACAATATATTATCACTTTTCATGTACTCTTCTGGAAGTGTTAATATTAAAAATACTTTCTCTTAAAAATTTCATACACAATAACAATACGATTCCTTGTACAAAAGAATATATCATCTCTAATATAGAAAAGTAACACTTCATTATACTAGAGCATATAAGATTGCATAGATACAATCAATTGCAATTTAGTATTTATCTAATTAAAAATATTTTACGTATGACTAACTACATGCAATACAAGTTACTATTTTTTAAAGGGTGAGGCTCTTGTGCCCGAGCACATCATGTGTATTTAGAATTTAGTATTATGGATAAGGGTATATTGTTTTATTTTAGAATTTAGTATTATAGATAAGGGTATATTGTTTTATTTTAAAGGGTACACTTTAATTAATAAGGATATACCATTTTGTTGTAAAGGGTATACACTTTTCATTAATATTTTTTATTTTCTTTAAAAAAATAAAAGATACACATATTTATACTAAATGATATACAATTTAACACAAAATTCTAAAGGTACATATAAGTTTTTGCCTTTCTTAAAATACAAATAATATTTTTGAAATATCATTAAAGAAATACTTTAAAAATGGATGAAATTAGGTCCCCACTACAAGGATATATATGGCGTTATGCTCTTTGTCAATCATTCACCGTTCTTATCATCAATTCTTTTCCCACTGGTCCAGTATCATGTGGAGTATTGTAATCCTCCACCCACTAATTACAGCAAATTTTCCTATTTGATCCTATTTTAAAAATAAAAATATATTAGTATAATACTACTCACTTTTTATATAAATTTCAATAATTTTACAAAAAATTTTCATTAAATAATATTAAATGCTCACTTTTTACATACATCCCAATAACTTATAGGGAGGAAGGAGTATTTGATTTCCAAACACACCCTAATTATTAATTAAAGGGAGATTCTTAACTGACCCAAATTTACACATGACCCAAGTAATAACAAGTTTAATAGGGCCCACACTAGGTGTCCAAGGTGGTGCACCTTCATTGTATGCACAATTCATTATTGTATGCACCATTACTTCTCTGCATTAATTATTCTCTATTAATTTTTTTCACATTTCTTGTATACACCATTATTTCTTGCATTAATTGTTATCTATTAATTTTTTTATACTTCACACTCACACATTCTTTATTAAACTGTAGAGGAGATTTCGATTTTTTTTATGGATTATTATTTGAATTGGTTGGTCTCTTCTATTTAATTATATATATATATATATATATATATATATATATATATATATATATATATATATATTATAATTTTTAAATAGATAGGTCTTGTGTGAGACCATTTTATACTTTTTAAAATAGTTATTACTTTCGCTATAAAACATTACCACTTTCGCTATTAAATGATATCACTTTTCAGTTATACTATAAATTATTCATGAAATATCATTATCACTTTTCATTAAATTTTTATCACTTTTCATTATAAAAATTATCACTTTTTGTCTGTCTCACGTAAGCCCTTACGTGAGACGGTCTCACACAAATCTTTGTCTTTTTAAAGTATAAATTTCTATTATTATAATAAAAGGGAAATTGAATAAGAAAATATTAAATACAATACAAATTAATAATAAATTAATAAAAATTATTATTATTAAAGGGCAATTAAACATTCTGTACATATTTTTATTCATTCAAAACTTATATACCAATGAATGAAATTTTATAAAAAATTATAAGTAAAGACTTGGGTAAGACTGTTTTACGGATCCCCTTATGTGAGATCAATCATCCATTAATTCATTAAGTATATTTTAAAAGGCATGTTTGGTTGTTATTAAATTAGAAAAAATTGAGAAATTAATTATGGAACTAAATTAAGTAGGTCTTTTATATTATATATATAAATATATATATGATTTTTTTTAATTTATATTTTTTTTATTTAAAATTTTATTAATTTACATTTTTTATTCATTTAATTTCATTTTAAATTTAAAAATTATAAATTTATACAATGCGATAATCAATTGATGAAAAATAATAATTTTGTTGTGAACTATATTTCATGAACAATTTATAATATAAGTAATAAGTGGTATTTAAAATAAAAGTGATAACATCTTTTATAAAAAAATGTATTTCACGAACAATTTAATGAAAAAATAAAAGGTGATAACATTTAATAAACAAATGATTCCTAATTAAAGAAAAGTATATCCGTCTAATTAAATTATCCAACGTTCATTTAAATAAAAAGTTATAACATTCTTAATAAAAGTGATATATGATAAAAAAAAGTGATATCAATTTAATTTAAGTACTTTGATAACTTGCTTAATAAAAATGATACATGATAAAGAAAAAGTGATATCAATTTAATTTAAGTACTTTATGAACCATTCGTAGGATGAATAAAACGTGATAATATTTTTAATATAAAGTGATACTAATTAAAATAAAGTGGTAATAAAATCGTTCATGAATAATATAATTAATGAACATTTAATAATAATAATATATAATAATTTTTATTAAAATTGAAAAATAATTGATTCAAAATAGCACAGTAATTTGCTCGTAATATGCGTAAAAGGACAACTATCATTTTGTTAAGTTGTGGTAATTTTAATTAATGAAACCAAACAAGACCCTTATTTTTATTTAATTCTTTTTATTTTTATATTAATGGATATGATAGAATCCGTCTCACGTAAAAAAATTCATGACACGATTTCATCAAGACCTACCCAAATTTATATATATGGATGCAATTGTATACCAGATACACAAGATATCAACTCAAATAATATTGATAAGTATATTATATCAAATAAATTATTTTTTCAAAATTTTTAATTAAACATCTATATTATTTATATTATTTTTGTTTAATTTATTTTTATTTTAATTTTATATTAATGGATAGGATAGTATCCGATAAAAAGATCCGTGAGACGGTTCACCTAAGATCTACCCAAATTTATATATATGGATGCAAGTGTATACCCAAATATACCATATATTCAAATAATATTGATAAGTATATTATATCAAATAAATTATTTTTTCAAAAATTTTAATTGAACATCTATACTTCCTTCATCTCGTTTCAATGTTTACATTTGCTTTTTGCACGTTGATTAAGGAATATAGTATTTTAATAGATAGTGGGAGAAAAGATATAATATTTAATGTAAAATGTAGATGTATTAGTGTTGAATGTGGCAATCATGGTTGTATATTAATTGTTTTAGCTCATATTCCAAAAAAAGAAAACATAAACATTGAAATGGGACGCCCAAAATAGAAATATATAAACATTGAAATGTGACTGAGGGAGTATTATCTATAAACAAAATACTTAAAAGATGATTAATTTTTTTTAAAAAAAATCAAAAGTAATTACATTAGAAGTGGAGATGACATTGAAGAGAAAAGAATGATACTTTAAAAAAAAAAATGCTAAAGACAGCGGGTTGAGAATAAGAGGGTGAACATGATACCATGGTGGAGAATAGAAGAGTGCATACAATATGGATCTAAACACCATGTAGTAGAGAATAGAAGAGTGCATATCATACCGTATAAGAGTGTATACATGGTGGAGATTAGAAAGAATGCACATGGTAGTAGAGCATAGAAGGGTGCATAGAAGAGTGCATAAATGGGTGCATAGAATAGAATAGGGCATAGGTTGAAGAGTGCATGAGGCATAGAAGAGTGCATAAATGGGTGTATAGAATAGAAGAGGGCACAAGTTGGCAGAGAATAGAACACGGTGGTAGAATATAAAAGGGTGCACGGGGTAAAGTATAAAAGGGTGCATAGAATATGGTAGAATATAAAAGAGTGCACGATGGTAAAGTATAAAATGGTGCATAAAGTGCATAGAATAGAAAAGTGCATAGATTGATGGATAATAATAGTGTACTTACCATATACAAGGAAGCACTGCAAACCACACTGCTATCTATAAATACAACAACCATAAATACATATGCAAACCACACTGCTATCTATAAATACAACAACCATAAATACATATGGAAAAGGTAAATAAAGCGCATGAATTATCTCTAAATCTCAACAAATTCTTTCACCTAATATAAAATTATATTTTTTTATTTTAAAATTTATTATTATTTAATAATATAGATGTAAAATTAAATATTTTGAAAAGACGAATAATTTGATATATATTTTATTAAAAATATATTTGTAATAAGAGAATTATTGATGTTTGAATTTTTTTGATAAAGTTAAAAAGATAAATCATAATTAGTGAGAGTGGAGAAAGCAACTATAAAATTAAATATTTTGAAAAGACGAATAATTTGATATATATTTTATTAAAAATATATTTGTAATAAGAGAATTATTGATGTTTGAATTTTTTTGATAAAGTTAAAAAGATAAATCATAATTAGTGAAAGTGGAGAAAGCAACGTATTTATTATCTTTATTGGGTTGTGTGAACTAATCAATCTCATATGCAACTGGATATACATGTTGCCAATGTATTGTCAATACATGTTTAGATGACCCAATTATTATTATTAATCAAGATTTCTCATATGCAACTGGATATACATGTTGCTAATATATTGCCAATACATGTTTAGATATTCCAATAATTATTATTAATCAAGATTAATTTAACAGATGAGAATTCACTGGGTCATATATGGCTTGAGTCAACTAAGTAAGACCCTTAATTAAATACTAATAATTTATTAGAATTCTTCCTTATTATTATTATTTTTTCAAAAAATGGTACTTTTGAATAGGGAGGATGAATTAGTTTACGCATGAGGTTAACGGAGTGAGTTTTTACTTTCGGATGCAAGAACTAATTTAGAAGTATTGTTTATTTTTAGAATTACTTATATAACTTATATAGAAAGTATAAATATATTATTATTATATTTTAAGTTTATGGCATTTTTATATCTGTAAGTTTTTTGCTTTAGATTTACGTGGTTTTGAAAAACTAATTAGTGATAATCTTGAGTTTGAGTATGAATAAGAAAAGTAAATTTAGAATTTGGTGAATTTAGGAAAACCAATAAGGCAATTACTACTCTACATCTTGTTAGACGCTACCAATTGGGTCGACCCAAACTTATAACCCACTGTAATTAAATGAAATCCAACTCAAATTAATTCTTAATCCTAATTTTTATTTTGGCAAAAGCTCAGGTACCCCCGACACGAAGGGATACTCTGTGTCCTCATGTGAACACAATCCTCCCCCTTCCAATTCTATTTAAATATATGTATTGTTAGGGATTTAAATTCCAAAGGGGCATGAAAATTGTAAAGACGTACGGAATGCGCTCCGTGCGCCCGGGTGCACATTAGCCTCACTCTTTTATTTTTGATCTCTTTGTGTGCTTTCTCTCTCCGTCATCTCTATCGCCGTCACCACCTGCCCTTTCTCCCTCGCCGTCGCTCTTTCTCCTTTGTCTTCAAAGTTCATTTCTTCTCCTCATAGTCACAAATCGTTTTCTCCCTAATACGATATCACTCAAGTGGTGCCCAATATTATATACTATAAATTCCTTCCGTCCCTTGCAGTGGCGGACCTACACTGGGCCCAGGGGGGCACTGGGCCCCCCTGAAAAACTACAAATAATTAGTATATATGTAGTAACACTTTTTGATATATAACTTTGGCCCAACGGTAGAACAGATCATCTATTCACTCTTGAGACAGGGGTTCGAATCCCATGCACAAACCTTTTTTGTTTTTCCTTCAATAATAATTCTTTCTTTTTTGTTGTTTCTTTTCAGTTTCATGCACTTCTTTTCCACCTCTATCTCTTTCTTCTTTGTTCTTTTTTTTTTCCCTCTTTTTTAATAGTGTCAATAATATTTTGTTTCTTTTCAGTTTCATGCACTTCTTTTCCTCCTCTATCTCTTTCTTCTTTGTTCTTTTTTTTCCCTCTTTTTTAATAGTGTCAATAATATTTATAGTGTTATGTTTTAAATTTTATTTCATTTGTGTATTTTATTATAAATTTTCTCATTACTATATATTCTTTTGTTAAATTATTAATTTTATTTTTAATAATGATTCTTGTAGTATTTTTCTTATTCAATATATGTATATATTACAATACTTCAAAAGTATTTCTTCCAAACAGTTAATATAACTAATTACATGCACTTAAATTATTTATATCCTGTTATTATTTAGATTTAATTTTTATTTTTAGGATTTATAATATTTAAGTGTATAATTATTATTAAAATTAATAAGTAGACAATGTTTGTGTATACCGTGATTTTTTTAGGAGACGAACTTTATGACACTATTAAGAAATCGGGCCCCCCTGTTCAAAATTCCTGCATCCGCCACTGGTCCCTTGCAACGTAAGGATTTTGCCATTTTAATATGTTATAATACAAAATATACATTTTTCTTTTTTTAGATGAGTCATACAAAAATCAACTCATATATTTCTATGATGTCCACAACATTAAAAAATTATTTACTTTACATTAAAATATTATATCCTTTAATGTATTACATATTAAAATCTTATATCCTCTCACTCCCGTGAAAAAAAAGTACTCCATCCGTCCCATAGAAGTTGACACACTTCCTTTTTTGGTTTGTCCCATTAAAATTGACACATTTCCTTTTTAATACATGGGACCCACATAAAAATAATTAATCTACTCTCATGGGCCCTACATATCACATCTAATACAATTATCCACTACACATTAAATATTATTTCTCTCACTTCACTTTACTTCACTTTACATTAAATTATTATATTCCTTAATCTCCGTGTAAAAAAAAATTATATCAACCTTAATGGGTCGGAGGGAGTAAATGATATTGTTGTAGTGGGACGGGGTAGTAGTATTAATTTGATTAGAACACATTAGGTAACAGATTTTATCCAAAACCAGCATGTTTACTAATTTAAGAATTAAAATTCTTGTAATGATGCACAAAGACAAGACATCACATCTTATACCTACCACACGGGCCAGTCCACAAGATATATGGTGAAACACATTCTTCATAAACAAATCACTATCGGCCTGCTATTGTATTCTTGCGATTATTTTTTCTAAAACGATTTTATTTATCAAATAATAAAAGAAAAGGTCATGATTACAACGTAAAGTTAACTTTCTTACTATCCCTTATTCCCTTTCGTATAATATTCATAAACATTATACATTAATTAAAATCTATCCACCTATTAATTAAAGAAGGAGATATAATGCGCTTTTTTTTTCTTTATCTTTTATAACAAATATTCACCACATACATAAGTGCATGTATAAAATGAACTCAATTGAACCCAAAAATTGATTAGGGTTTAAGAATTCGAATTTGAGTTTTTAAAGCTCAATAAAATTAAGATTAGAACCTTTTAAATTCTAAATTCTAAAATTGATGAATGTGAATTTTACGGGGTTATGATAAGAATGTTTAATTTGCTGGTAATTATTTCATGGTTAATGGTTATATTCGTGAACTATACTAATTTCGCTTTTAGTGCTTCATGGATATTTCTTACTTTACTAGTTATTATCACTTTTTATTGATTGAGTATTACTTTTCATTAACGATGTTATCACTTTTTATCTGTGTTACGTAAGGGCTTAAGTGAGACGATCTCACACAAATCTTTGCCTTAATAAAAAAAAGTAAAATATATATATTATTAAAATTATAATTAATTAGTTATAATTATTATAACTGGAACAATTTCACGTGCAACCGTTCCACACAATAATTTGCCTAATAAAATTTACTAAAGGATTATGCATAATCAAACTAAAGGATCCATCTCATTTTGTTATGCATAACCGACATATCATTTTTAGTTACTTGTACAAATTCATGTAAAACTTATGATTATAATTACTTATTTATACTCTGTTGACCCAATTCTTAATACTTGAAACCTTTGCTTAAAGTGACGAAGACAAACAAAGCTGCTATTTTGGTGTATATGATTTGCTCGGAATCTCTTTGCTTTTGAAAAAAAAGAACACGACCCACATCACTTGTTCTCTATGGGGTTGGGACTCCTCGAGGAGTATTGGAAAGCTAAATCTATTTATCCCAAGGGGATAACCACCGAGCCTCATATTTGTGGATGCCTCCAAGTGGAGATTTTATAAAGATAAATACTGATGCTTCGATTATTACTGGTGTGGGAACTGGTATTGGGGGTGTTGCTCGCAATGTGGATGAGAATGTGTCTTGGAGTTTTTTTGAACATCTAAATACTGAACCATCTGTTGAAATTGCTGAGACGCTGGCTGCACGTCGTGGATTACAACTTGCTCAGAACCACAATATCAATCAGATTGTGTTAGAAATGGATTCACTTGTTCTCTACCATGTATTGAATCAACCAAATGCAGATATATCCTATTTTGGCTCGATTGTTAAAGATATCATCACTCTAGCTTCATATTTTGAAAAAACTCCTTCTGCTGGATTCGTCGTACAACTAATTTCTTAGCCCATAAATTAGCTCAATATACTTTCAATAATTTGTTGTCCAACTTTTTTGATTATGGCATCCCGCTTGGCTTATATTGACTCTGTTGACGTTGAATGATTAAATAAAGCTTTCCTTGAGTTCAAAAAAAAAAAAAGAAAGCTTTTCCACTCCAAAATCAAATAACCAAATGTGACAAAGACTTATTTATCCTTCGGTAGTTTTATTAATGCTTTTTCATTCCAAAATAACCAAAACCAAGTGGTGAATCTTATAGTGAAAGCTGAAATGTGACAAAAGGTTAGTATAAACATTCTACCTTCGTTGGATCACCAGAAACAAATTTTATAATCAAAGCACAAATTAATAAACATACATCCTGAAATAAATATGTAAAATTAAGTCATCCACACTAGTAGCATATTACATACTGAAATTTATCTCTTGCAATGTGTGCTTCTTCATAATAACTCTGCATAAAACAGAGTTAATAGAATAAGCAAAACTTCAGAAGATAGACGCATGTTGAACATACGTTGATTTAGTAAACACATATGTACACATGTTCGTCGCCTGAACTTGTTGATTGATCTCGTCGAGGGCCAACAGCATTTCGTAATCATCCCCGACCAAAGCACACCGAAATAACAACTTTAAAAAAAAGTTGATTTAAATCACCATGAAACTTCACAATATTACAGAAGAAACTAAAAACATGGGGGTAGGCTGACATGGTAAATTTTACTCAATTTCAAGACAAGATACCATGTATGAAAAATTGTTAGCTCGCAATGTAAGCGGCCTACATCCTTCGAAAGACATATGGTTTCAGCTTGATACTAAATACAAGAGATGCAGTTTATTTTTAAAATACCAAGGCTTTTATTTACATCATTCGATCTCTCTAATCTCCATCCTGTCTTTTCTGTTTTCATTTTCTTACTGATTGAACTAGTCATTCAACACTTCTTGCACATTATTTTATCATTAAGAAGTGGCAACCCAAGGTTTAAAAAGATATATTGCTTTCGTATTTATTCTACTCCTATTTGACTGCATCCATGATAAGAGAAAAAGGGATTCTCTGTGATCTCTCAGATTCCAATTTCTTCTACCTCAAATATGAATGTAAAGTCACATACAAACCTTACAATAAATATTGTGGTATAAAGAATCTTACTCATTAAAATCTTCTATGCTCCCAATATAAACATAAGTGCTACCACATACAAACCTTACAATAAATATTGTGGTATAAAGAAACTTACTCATTAAAATCTTCTATGCTCCCAATATAAACATTCTCTGCCAAAAAGAGAGGAAGATAAAATACAAAGTGCTACCACATTCCAAGGCATAAAGTCAACAAAAAAGCTAGCTTAATAAACACCACAAAGAGATGTGTATAACAAAAATAGAAACTCCAGCATCCTTCAATACCATCAGTCTTCTGCATTATTGAACTTATTGATCCAGAGATAAGTCAATTTCCTGAAACAAAAAGCTGAACTTCAATTATCATTCTCTTAATAAAGATTATTCATTCTTGATTAAGAAGGCTTTATCCTCTCTTACACAGCTGATGGCTCTCCACATCTTTGTTCAGATGATTGTGATGAAAATGCAGCTGTTATTGACATCACAGTTTCACATTCACTATGACTGCTTGAGTTGGATACCTGATTATGCCTTTTGATAAGTCTGTCTGATCTCTGGAGCCCTCTTCAGAAAGCTTTTGCTGCTCAAGAAAAAAGACTTGATGAACAATGATTTTCCAGTGCAACACCAATCCTTCCATTGATCCCCCGTCTACTGAATCGATCAGGAATTTCCACAATCTGATCAATGTCCATCTGATCCATCTTCTATAGGAAAAACAAAATTGCAGGTTGAACTAATTTAGCAGGTACCATTTAATGTTATTCACAATCAGCATGGAAATTAGAAACTCAAAAATAATACTTCTCACTCGCACACTACACCAGTTCATATCACATAGCCAGATAAATAGGAGAATAAAACATACAAGAAATAAAATATGACACAATTAAAACAGAATCATGCACAATAAATTGCAACAACACAACAGATTTTTCAAGCTTTTCTTCCCCCAAGATGTTGGCCATTACAACAGTCATAAAAATTTTACAAGAGAGAACAAAATCCAAGAAACAACAGTTGAGAGAAAAAACAAAAGGATATAAGTCTGCAATCATTAAAAATGGAGCGTAAACTAGGGTAGTTCAAACGGCTGCAAGAAACCCAGTTGTGGAATATCAAACAATGATCTCTACACAAGCTTTGCTTCGCTCTATTTGTATTTGAGGCCGACTGCACGTTCTTAATGTACTGAAAAGAAGAGAAACGTGATCAGATACAATACACCTTCAGAAACTGCATGCATTGCACACTCATAGGTTGGCATACCTTGTACGAACTCCTCTGTCAGCCTTATACGGTGGCTGGGTCCAGTTCTTCCTGCGCTCGTTCAATTGCTCGTCTGTTAGGTTCTGAATAAGACGGATAGGGCCGCCTTCCTGAGATATATAATACAGTGTGTTACAAAGATGGAATGTTCTAATCCTATTCCAAGTCATTCCTAAGTTCAGACTGTGGAAGATAGATGGTGGACAATGCTACCAGTTTCAGTATTTGAATCAAGTGATGAGATCATAAAATCAGAAGAAGAAATTGTTCACTTAACTTTTACTCCTTTTCCGACTGAAGAACATTTAAGAAGAGTTGGAACATCCAGTGACATCTTGGTGTGCCGTTTCCATACCATTTCATTTGGATGAGTGATACATAGATTTAAAAAAATGCTAAGTCTCGCTTTCATTTGCAGAATAAACCATGCAAAATAACAGTAAAGTGAAGTTCATAAGCACTTGAACTAAGTTCCATCATTCAGCACCAAAAAAACAGATATGAGATTGGTAGATTCACTTAAATTTGCATTAACACAAATTGAAAAGAAACCTGTCTTTCTTACTCATATCATGTTCTGAAACCATGTAAGAGGACAGGAATGAAAGAGATTACTCGATCTATGGATAAATCCACTGATTAACAAATAAAAACAAAATGTGAAAATTCATATGATCATATGACATAGCAGCTTGCCAAGCCACAAGCATATGTTGGGACTCGTATTCTTTTCCATTGTGGAACTTGAGAGTACCATAAAATTAACACAAGAAGAAATGAGAAAATGCCAAGATTTAACTAAAGACTCGACGGATTTTCAGCAATTGCAGCAATCATAGATTCCTCTCATTCAAATACAAGCGCAGGCCCTACAAAACAAAATTTCATGTGCTATTGGTCATAACACAATCTCAAATATGCATCAACAAATATCCAAACTAAAAAGAAAAATGGCAAGGAATTAAGGGGAATCTGAAACCATTAATTATAGGCATTACTTGAGAAGTTCAACCCCTCCTTCCCAGTGATCTTTGCCAGGAGCAACATTGCCATATAGTATATGTGACCTGTTTCCTTGATGGGGTTCGTCACAGGTCTAATAATTTTCTCCAATCAAACACAAAAGATTGCACTTTAACTTGAATATGCGAGTTAAAACAACAAAAACACCACCATAGAATGGCATCGGCTGATCATACAAGACATACTTGACCCCGGAATGGATATAACTTTGCATTCTCGGCCAATATTTATCCCCTAACTACAGAAAAAGCAAGAGAATTATAGGATTTGAAGCAATAACATTATCTATAAAAACAATCAGGAATATACCTGTAATACAATCTCCATTTAAAAACCCAAGCTCCAATAAAGAAGCTTATACAAAATCTACATATCATGTTAAATCTCATAGAAGTAAGGTGAAATCATAGTAGCAGAAAAGGATTCCATTGTAGCAGTTAGAAGAACAAAGAAGAACTCGATTTTCATTATCTAAAACTGATGTGTGGTTACAAGTTTTGCAGAATGTATACAAAATCATCTACCAATAGAAAAGAGCCAAGTGGCAACAATATTGAAAATATCTACTAACTAACATGTGCTAGGCACATGTCTACACCCCCTCCTCAAGTTGGACATCCAACTTGGACAACAATGAACAAAAACCATGAGCAGTAGCATTCTTCCGAAATCAGCACGCTACAAAGAAAAACAGAGCAGATATCATATCAGCAAATCTTCAAGAAACCAAACAAACCACCATAATCCATGTCCAGCAATCCAGAAACGAAGCAAGATAGCAAACCATAAGCAAGATCGCCATAGCAAAGTCTTCAAAGGAATCAGATGGAACAGTAGTCTTGTAGCAATCCATTAGTAACAAATCAGATGGAACAGTAGTCTTGTAGCAATCCATTAGTAACAAACCATATCAATAGAAGAATCATTTAGCAGCAAAACCAAATAGAATTAGCAGCATCAGAGTGAGTAGCAATAACAATCCAATATCAATAGCAATAGAAGTAGCAATCCAAATAGCAATAGGAGAAAATCAGCATTGAAGCAAAAGAAAACCCAATAGCAGCAGCAACAAATCAGGTAGAATTAACACTAGCAAATCAGAGCAGAATCATAAAGGTAGCAGCAAATCAATAGCAGTAGGAGAGTAGCAAACAGGAACCGAGAAAAGTCAGAAATCCAAAAGCAAACCAGCTAAGCCTCAAACCAAGAGTAGCAATGAACCAATAGCACCAAATCATAAGCATGGTGAATAAACCATAACTAAACAGCAGCAGCAACTATACCAACGCAGCAGAAGAATGGACATGAAATAGCACTAGCACTTAGTACTACCAAAAGACGTAGAACAATCAGAAAAAAAAAAAACAGACTACCAAAACCAACATACCACCAGACTACCAAGAACCCAAAGAAGGTTCGAAGTCATTCGTTTCAGCAAAATGAACATGTTGTTCATGAGAAGCGTGAGTTGATGAAGGCTGGGGCATGCCATTGGAACCAAAGTACTTGCTCATCTCTTGCTGAAAAAGAGTAGAAAACTCCGACGAAAAATTAGCGGACGAAGCATGAGAACAAGAATCATGTGTGACAACCGAATTGACCTGATCAGTTTTATCCTTGTAAGCCTTATACCAATCTGGAAAACCATGTATCTTGAAACAAGTTGATGACTCATGCCCGGGGCGACCACAATGCCCACAACTCAACTTATTCTTTTCTTCTCTTGTCATCCTAGAAGGGCCCTTACCCATAGCACCACCAAGAATAGGAGAAGGGGAATTGAAACTCTTAATCAACATGGCAGGGGCATCAGGAGTAAAATGAACATCCACCGACCTATGCCTTTCAGCTTGAATCAACAGAGAATAAACCTTATTCACAGTAGGCGAAGGCTCCATAAGAAGTATTTGATCACGAATTGTCTCAAAAGTTTCATTAAGTCCCATTAAGAACTCCAAGACCCTAGTTGCCTGATCACGATCAAGAATAGCCTGCCTAAGAGCACACTGACAAACTAACAGAGGCTGAACACAAGCCAATTGATCCCAAAGCCCTTTTAGACGAGTATAGTAAAGAGCAACAGAATCATTCCCTTGCCTAATGCTACTAATTTCACGACGTAATTGATAAATGAGAGGGCCATTACTCTCACCAAAACGTTGGGCTAAATCATCCCACAACTCTTTAGCAGAATTAGCAAACACAATAGAATCAAAAATCTCTTTGGAGACACAGTTTAGAATCCAACTAATCACCAAACTGTCAATACGTTTCCAATTGGGAAAAACAGCATCAGTTTCAGAGGGAGAAGGAAATGTACCATCAATAAAGCCAAGCTTCAACTTCGTGCTCAAAGCTAAAAGCATGGATCTCTTCCATGAAATATAATTAGAGCCGGTAAGAAGATGACTTACAAGTGTAATACCAGAATGATCCGAGGGAGACAAATAAAGTGGATCATTTATATTGACAGTCGGAAAACCACTCGCCGCCGGATCGGAAAAAGAAGCAGCAACCGTCGAAGAACCAATCGCAGGGGCAGATGTGCGAGTATTCGCTGCAGTAGAAGTACGATTAGTCGTCGCTGCAAGAACAGGCCACTCCGTATTCCACTGATTCGCCATGTGCGGAAGCGAAATGAAGAACAGGAAATAAATCCCCAAATCGAAGGAATCCCGTAGCAATCAAAACGAAGCAAAAACCATAGCAATCAAAAAGGAATCACTGTAGCAAATCGTAGCAAAAGCCATCGATCAAAAAATATAGGATCGAAAACCAGTAACTGATACCATGTTAAATCTCATAGAAGTAAGGTGAAATCATAGTAGCAGAAAAGGATTCCATTGCAGTTAGAAGAACAAAGAAGAACTCGATTTTCATTATCTAAAACTGATGTGTGGTTACAAATTTTGCAGAATGTATACAAAATCATCTACCAATAGAAAAAAGCCAAGTGGCAACAATATTGAAAATATCTACTAACTAACATGTGCTAGGCACATGTCTACAAATATCATCAAATTCTGTTAAATATACACCTCTCTTTATTAAATACACACTTTTTAATAAATAGACACCCCCCTATTAACATTTTATTTTTAATTTTATTTTATACACACCTCCCTAAAATTACAAACTTACCCTTTTAAATTTAAAGGTATACACACCCCTCTTCTCTGCTATTTTCAAAACTCAAAATAAGTCTAACATCTCTATCTTCTTCGGAAGCCATATTCAATTCGAGGATTTGATGAACGAAAAACCATAAAGAACCATTGCACAAATTCTAGAGAAAGGCAAAATGATTGAGAAAATAAAAGGATGATGTTTCATTATTGTTAAGTTTTTAAAAAGCCCATCTAATTGGATTTCTTAAAACTTATCTGCAAAAAAAACCTATATACGCATGGAAGATAACCCATTTCTCTAAATTTTGGGAAACCTTTTCCAAGGAATTTCAATTTCATTTGATGTTCTTCACAAATTTTAATTTCAATTGGTCGTAGAATTGACGCCCAATCATCACCACCATAAGATCAATTCTAATGGCCATAGCTAGACAAACCAACGACATTGGCCTCCCCATTACCAACGCTAGAAGAAGTGCGGCATATGGAACTTTGCCCACGCACTTCAACAAACGATCTGTAGACACTAAATTGGGACAATTTAAATTCCACTCAATCCCTATAAAATTTACTCTCATAATTGTAATTTCACTGGACAATAATTAAGATTATCTATTGATAATTTACTTTACATCAAATCAAATTTGTAAGAAGAATAAGAAATTTAGAGTTTTATACATAAATTTAGAGTTTTATACATAAAATATATATATGAGTGTGTATTCAATAAATTAGGGATAACTTAGACATTTTAAAAATATATATTTAATTTTTATATTAATAGAGTGTGTATTTAATAAAAAGGGGTGTGCATTTAGTGGAATCCTCTTCAGAATTTGTAAAACTAAAAATGAAAGATAAAAAAAGGGAAAAAAGTGTAGGGACTAGAGAATGGTGGAAAATAGAATTTCATTCCAATAGGTATGAGAAAGAATACAACCAAAAGCATTAACCAACAATATCAATCTGATTTTAAAAACAACCAACACAAATAACTATATCTCCAAGTGACCTATCTAATATGATTAATGAGAGCAAATGGCTCGGAGCTATCTTTGGTGCAGGCTTACATAGGTGTCCCAAAAACATTCCAGAGGGTGAGCTGTAGGAAATAAATCAATGAGACCTTAGCTCTATTATGATAAACTGAGATCAAACTGTAATATGGAAGCATACCTTAATTCAAAATTAGCGGAACACAATAGATAAGTATTATGACATTCCTCAATTAAGCCTCCTTATTCCTTAAGGGAACCGTAGTAATCCCTCCCGATGGGGAGAAGGGAAGACCATGTGTGACTTAGTATATTGGGGACCATAACCTGTGAGTCTTTATATACTACACAACTGGGCCACCCATTACTCAATAAGCCCATATCAAATATTATTATAGCACATGAACTTTTAACCTGAATTGGATCACTTAATTAAGTCCATAAAATAATTGAATAGCTAATACAATTGCATAATAATATATTGCCCACAATTAGATTATATGGGAAATTATAAATTTCCTTACAATCTCCCACTTGAGCTATATATTTTCCCAAAGCAATTTATATTAAAAGTCCTTAGTTGCACAACTTTATGCTATTCATCTTCAGGCTATACTTAACAATCTGGTCAATCTCATATACTAATATGAAACTACCGCGGCTTTCACCACATTATAAATCATGATTAAACTCCGACAATCACCATATCAGTACACTCAATTACATAGATCAAATATGGTGAGTAGCATAAAAATTACATGCAATGTGATCAAAACATGTCTATTTCCAACTGGTCCAACTTTAATCTTTAGTGAGATCAATCCATAATGTAAAATATTACAAAATAGAAAAATTAACTTTAGTGAATTCACAATGGATTCAAAATCATCAACTTTATTCTGCAGAAAACTGAATTATTCAAAATCATAGTGTTTTAAAAACTTTAAAGAGTAATAAATATAGACTCCCACTAAACCAATGTATTCTAAAACTATGTAACACCCGCATGAGTAACTAGCTCATAAAATTGCAGGGCGTTGAATACATAATTGGTGGATCCTCATTCAGAGTCTATCACAGTATGCTCTACTAAAATTTTATCTACACAAAATACTTTCTTTAACAACCAAGAATTCTATGTCAATATACTTGACTTATAAGAACTCTTGTTGCTAATACTTTATTGCGAACTAACTATCACAATCAACTTTATGTGACAAAGTTTCGCAACCTTTATTTCATGATTGGATGCCCCTTAGTGTGCTACTAATTCGGTTGTCATGGTTAATGAGCTACAAGTGTTTGCTTAACACTTTTACTTGTATAGCTCTCCAGACCACATAAGATATAGCCTGAAGTGGATCTTATACTGTATTGGCATCCAACAAACTCAAAATCAGACTACTTTATGATCTCCTACTAATCTGATCTCTTATGTGCAAGCATGTTATCCTTAGTTCTCTACAAAAACTTTATAAAAATTCATAATATAGTTACTTAATTATCTGTTTAATATACCAACAACAAAAATCAATTCAGGCCTTTTACAGGCCTCGTCATGCAAAAACTTCCAACAGCCAATGCATATGGAATATTTTACATTTCTAAAATCTTTAGATTAACTTTAGGACACCTGATTGAGACTGCACTTGTCTCCCTTAGTTTAACTTAAATCTCTTTCCACTGAATTATATAATCATCTACATTTATCTCAAAACCAAATGAGACAATTACCTCATGATGATACGTATAATTCTTTTATGGAAAAACTTACTTGAATGTATAGATGGATTTTTTTTTTATTCTTAAAATTATTGACATCGTTTCATCAATGTTGACATAAAAAAACTCTATATTTACATCCATCTAATTCAATTCAAGATCAAAATATGCTACTAATGTCATGATTTTATCTTAAAAGAACCGTTCTTAGTAACCGGATAGAAGGTCCCTTGAGTATAATCCTTTACCAAGATGCAAACCTGATCATCTTTTATTGATTTAAACTCATAACTCATAGCATTAACCCACTTTCGAGTATATGGACCTTGCATGGCCTGATGAACATTATTGGAATTTTTTACCATTAATTCCATAGTGTCCTCATTATTTAGGAGAAAATTATATAATCATCTGAATTGTCTTTCTCCAAACTCTAGTGGTTTCCTTAGTGGCATTAATTCTTGAGGTTGTTGAATTTGTTGTTCCTTAAATATTATTGACATTGTCATATCGTTATTATGGATTTGCACCATTCTTAAAAGCATAAGTGGGGGTCGAAATTGACTCCTCCTTAAAGATAATGTCTCTAATATTATTCTTCCTCTCAAATCAACATTCTCAAAGAATACCGTATTACCCGTATCAAATATCATCTGATTAATTGGATCATAAACTTATCATCTTTATTAACAACCAATAAAGTAGCCGGTACCTATTTGAGTCCAATTTTTTTAGTAAATCCCAAGGATCTAACCTTAGTTGGACATCACCATATGTGAAACTCACAGGAGTTCTCACAACTATTTTAGTTGGTACCTTATTGAGAGCATAAGCTGCAATCTTTAGTATTTCTCCAATTAGTAACTATATGTTGTGGAGTACTATTATTGTCTTTTAACTACACTACAAACACCATTCATGGTCAGCAATTTAAATATGGTGTATTATAAGACAATTTCACAAGCCTTTAAGAGAAACCAAAGGTTATACTTTAATTTCGTCTTTAGCAGCTTTCTTTATGGGTGTTCTTTTATTGCCCTTATGCTTTATTGAGACCAAATTTTCTTGAAGCCTACTGGTCTCATCGTTATTATTGAAGTTCTCATCATGTATGATTTTGTTGCTGATATATGTTAAACTTAATTAGCAGACTTCTTAATTATACAGAGAATTATTGTAAAATAATTTATCATGCTCGCATTAAACTTTATAATCTTTCAAAATTTAAATAATTTAGAATCATCTTGAGGATTCGAGCACAACATTAGTATCCATTCTTTGGACAACAATACTAATTTAAATGATGTTATCAGGCAGTGGTCAAATACTGACAATAAAACTGTCAAACAATAGTATTCCTTTGGGCCGACTTATTACTCACATGTTAAATAAATAATTATCACGTATTCACCACCACAAGTGCTTGTGTATTTCGGGTCAAATATTAGTCTACCTTTGGGCCGATCAATACCCGCATGAAGATATACTTGCACAACATTATTAATTGGGGACCCATCACAAGATACCTTGTGTAACATTAACTTCGTCTATGTACAAAAATTAACTGCAGAGGTAATCTTGGTGTAATAATCCAGTATTGATAATAAGTTCTGTCAAACAAAAGTCTATCTATGGACCGACAAATATTCATATGTACAATTTAAATAATTAT
The DNA here is from genome assembly GCA_023678885.1 of Pogostemon cablin. Taxonomy (NCBI): domain Eukaryota; kingdom Viridiplantae; phylum Streptophyta; class Magnoliopsida; order Lamiales; family Lamiaceae; genus Pogostemon; species Pogostemon cablin. The sequence goes on along the minus strand of CM042959.1, from coordinate 19,214,938 downwards.
CACATACTTATTATCACATGTGTGTTATTATTCTGTCAATCTGTGCCTACCTATAGGCCGAACACAGAACAAATAAATAAATCCACACCCATCTATATAATTTCAATAAAGTCTTTCTCTACACACAGAGGCTGCTATGACAACATGATGCTTTGATTGACTAGATTGAAAATTACTAGACCAATTAAACAAATATTAAAAAAGTTATTACGTTTAATTGAACGACATTAAAAAATGTCTCCCCAATTTTACTTTAATTAAATTCCATGAATTAAATAATAATTTTAGATGATTCAAATATTTAAAATCAATGAAAGATATCTTAACTAAATTAGAAATTTCCAAATTCTAATTTAGAATAAACACAATTATCATATCCTTAAATAACTTATATATATGCTACCATATGCATATACAAATAAATATGACACATAAACTATAAAAATTTAATTTGATAAGTAAAGTATCTTTACAAATCACATGTGCATATTCAAATTGTGAAAAAATAACAAATTACTGCATAAATATCATCAATTATTATTGACATACCATCTTTAAACCATAAATCCAAAAATTTAGAATGATTATAGAGATATGTGGTTCGTCTACTATAGTGGCCTCATTGACAATTTCTTAAGGTAAACAACTGCGTCACAAAATCAGTTTCTCAAACTAATGGGACATGTCAACATGAGAACGTTAATACCCTACTTAAACAAAGATGGAGTCAATCTTTCTTTAGCCAATTTCATACATAACTCCATACTTAGAACCTATATGCCCTCCAATTAACATAATTACTAATAATCACCACAAATACAAAATAGCAGTCAACAGTACTTGTGACACATCCATAATCCTCATTTATGTGGCTTATAAAAAAATATCCAAATAAGTATAAACTTAATTGTTGTGAGGTCACTAAATTGTAATCTTTATACAATATGGCATATTGATTAAAAATATGTGCCTCAAACCCAAAATTGGAAAACATAATATATGCTTGTCATGATCGGTGGTTGCCGTGTATACCAAATCAAAATTTTTTGATTTAATTATCCATAAGCAAATTCAATTCACAAATAAAAATTATCGAAACCAAATTATGTGAACCATCAAGAAATTTTCAAGCTCCAAATTTAAAATTGTGATATCTCATTACCTCAATTAAGGGAATTGATTATTTAAACTGATTTAATATACCATAATTTAAATCAACAAATTAATAACCCAGTAACCCATGACATTACTGGACAAAAGACCAATTAGATGAATTGGTTTCAATTACATACGTAATCAAATTGGTGGAATTAAACCTAACTAAAATGAATGAATCCACCTCAAAAACTTTAATCTCAATATGAAAATTGCACTATGTCTTCACGAAAATTACAGAACATTCTATATTTTTATGACAAAGAAGTCATTTATCCTTTAACAATGTTATGTAATTATAAAAATTGATTTAATAACCACAAATTAATTAAATCAATAATTCACCGAATCACAATGTCTATAATTATTTTGAATTTTAAAGACAATGTCCATAAATTTTAATGCGGTTCCAATCCATAATTTTAATTCTCCAAAGATGTTACCGATATAACATTTGAGTTAAAATGCATACAACTCCAGTAACCATCCTCGGATGTGTATTCAACTTAATTAATAAATATATACACAAAACTGGATCACAAACAGTCAAGATTAACTATAATGAAACTTAATCAAAATCTTAACTTTCAAAAATCAATTTTACAGATCTCAGAGAATCTTTTATAGGGTGGCTCTGATACCACTTGTAGGAAATAAATTCATGAGACCTTAGCCCTATTATGATAAACTGAGACCAAACTGTAATACGGAAGCGTACCTTAATCCAAAATTAGCGGAACACAATCGATAGGTATTATGCCTTCCTCAACTAAGCCTCCTTATTCCTTATGGGAACCGTAGTAATCCCTCCCGATGGGGAGAAGGGAAGACCATGTGCGACTTAGTATATTGAGACCATAACTTGTGAGTCTTTATATACTACACAATTGGGCCACCCATTATCACACAATCATGTAGTATTGGGTATCTACTCAATAAGCCCATATCAAATATTATTATAGCCCATGGACTTTTAACCTGAATTGGATCACTTAATTAAGTCCAAAAAATAATTGAATAGCTAATATAATTGCATAATAATATATTGTCCACAATTAGATTATATTGGAAATTATAATTTCCTTGCATGAGCTGCTGACCATTTAAGTCCACACACTCTTTGCTTACGCCTTCATATTTTTTTTACAATGTATTGCCTCACTCTTACATCATTGTTAATTATCCGACCATCATGCCTCCTGTAGTAAGTATCTGACTGTAACAATCCATTGCACCCACCCTGACACATGTCCATGTTGAAAGTCTCCACGAGTATAGGCAATTTCTGATTGTGATAGCTGAAGGTGTGCACAACAAATTTATTCTTTCTTTGTCTTCATAAATATAGAGGTTAAGAAATTTTTATTTTATAAAATATATTGAATTTTAAGAAAATGGAGAATTTTTTTAAAATATTAAATAGTGTAAATTATATGTATTATGCGAAAGTTATATATATATATATATATATATATATATATATATATATATATATATATATATATATATATATATATATATATATATATATTTATGTTGAAGAATGGTGTATAAATCTTGATCCATCATATGAACATAAGGTGTTGCTGTGAAGCTGAGGGAGTGAAGAACGTAATGGACGTAATGCATGAGTCATACACGTAACATTAGGTTCATTTTATCAGCTGCAAGTGCATATATGTAACAGTTGTGATCACATGGGAGGTTGGATTAGTTTGTTTGTTGGCTGAGCTGTTATGAGTTTGTTAGTGTGCATGTGCTTCTTCAGCCGGTTAGTTATTGAGCACATGAGGTGTGATCATTCCATTGGTGCACGTGGCGATCGGTTATTGGTGAGAAGATGCATAAATGTACACACATGAATTGACAACAAAGAGTTAAGTGAGCTGCATTCATTCGTCTTCTTCCAGTTAGCATTACAGTTGGTTTTAGAGCTAGAATTGAGTCTCTATAGCTTTGTTCTTCATCTTGTATTTCATCAGTCAATAAGAGAGTTATCTTTCCTTCACAGTAGACGTAGATCAAAAGATCGAACCATTATAATCCTCTTGTGCATTCTTCTTCATCTTATTTTGGGGTTTCTTGCTGGTTTTTTTCATTGTGTGAGTGTTGATCAACACTTCAACGTGAAAGTAACGAGTGTGACCTTTGTGTGTGATCAAGTATCTTGTTGAGAATCAAGATAATCTGCTAACATCACAACAAGTGGCGCTGTCTGTGGGAAGCAAACCATCAAACAACAGCTGAACACAAGAAGATGAACACTACTCGGTTTGACATTGAGAAGCTTTTTGAAAAAATGGATTTCAGTCTCTGGAAACTCAAGATGAAGGTGACCTTGACACAACAAGGACTCATTGATGCATTGAAGCCACCTCCACTTGTCAAGACAGAGATCATCAAAGATCCATCAGCAGCTGGACCTCCAAGAGTACAAGTAGATGATGAGGTACTTCGTAAAGCTCATTCTACAATCATTCTATGTTTGGGGGATAAGGCATTACGGGAAGTAGCTAGGGAGACTACTGTAATTGGAGTCTGGGAAAGGTTAGAATCTATGTTTATGATCAAGACTTTGGCAAATCGACTTCACATTAGGCAGAAACTGAATGCATATAAAATGACTGATGAAAAGCCTATTTTGGATCAAGTTGATGAGTTTGTCAAAATCATGGATGATTTTGAAACTGTTGATTCAAAAATATCAGAGGAAGAGAAGGTTCTCATGTTGATGACAGCTCTTCCAAGATCTTTTCAAAGCTTCAAAGATACCTTGTTATATGGTAATCAAAGCTCCATCAAGTTTGATAATGCTTTACTAGCACTCAAGTCTAGAGAATTACAATTAGTAACTGATAGTACTCAGAGTTCTGGAGGAGAAGGTTTGGTTGTCAAGAAGAACAATCAAGCTAAAAGAAATAACAAGAAGAAAAGGGGTTCTGAAGGAAATAAACAAGACAGAAAAGAAGGAGAGCATGCTAAAGAAGGTGAAGTAAGGAAATGCTATCACTATAATCAACCTGGTCATATGAAAAGAAATTGCTACAAGTGGAAAGCTAGCAAAGGCAAAGGTATTGAAAAAGGGAAAGAAATTGATCAACAAAACCAAGTAAATCAAACTGCTCCTGCACAAGAAGATACTACAAAATTTGTTGAAGTATTGACAGTCACTGCATCTGAAGTCTCCTCTGAATGGGTGATTGATTCTGGCTGTACTTTCCATATGACACCTGTCAAGCATTGGTTGATAGGGTTTAAACATCAGAATGAGGGCTCTGTACTTCTTGGAAACAATCAAACATGTAAGATCATGGGAAGAGGATCTGTCAAGCTTGAAATGTCTGATGGTACAGTAAGAATGATTCATGATGTAAGGTATGTCCCTGATCTAAGAAGAAATCTTATTTCACTTGGTAATCTTGATTCCATGGGATATAGTTTCCAGTCAACTGATGGTTGTTTGACTATCACAAAGGGAAATGATGTATTCTTGAAAGGTATAAGGAAACATGATCTATATTTCTTGTGTGGAAATACTGTCACTGCTCAAGCTTGTAGTACTAGTAAAATAGATAATTCTATTCTATGGCATGGAAGGTTAGGTCATATAAGTGAGAGGAGTCTGCAAGAATTGGCTAAACAGAAGTTATTATGTGGCCACACTTCCATTACTTTGAATCAGTGTGAGCATTGTGTGATGGGAAAGGTAAAGAGGTTAAAATTTGGTATTGGAGAACATAATTCCTCATCTGTGTTGAATTATATTCATTCTGACCTGTGGGGACCTGCCAAGAACATCACAAAGGGGGGTGGAAAATATTTCATCTCCTTCATAGATGATTATTCAAGAAAAGTATGGATTCATATATTGAAATCCAAGGATGAAGCCTTCACTAAGTTCAAAGAGTGGTTGGTTGAGGTTGAAAACCAAACTGATAAGAAATTGAAGTGTTTAAGGACTGACAATTGCTTGAAATATTTGTCAGATGAATTCAATCAGTTTTGTAAGGATAGGGGAATTAAAAGACATAAGACTGTTCCATTAACTCCACAACAAAATGGAACAGCAGAATGGATTAATCAGACCATTCTGGAAAGAGTTAGGTGTATGATGAGTAGTGGAGGATTTCCAAAGAGTTTTTTTTTTTGGGGGGTGGGGAATTAGCTACTACAGCAGCATTTCTTATAAATAGATGTCCATCATCACCACTAAACTTCAAAACTCCAGAGGAAGTGTGGAGTGGTAAGCCTGCAGATTACAGTAGTCTGAAGGTAATAGAATGTCTTGCTTATGCTCATATAAAGCAAGAAAAGCTGGAACCAAAAGCTTTGAAATGTGTACTAGTTGGTTATCCATCTGGAGTAAAGGATTATAAATTGTGGTGTCCAGAACAACAGAAGATTCTAATCAGCAGGGATGTTTCCTTTGATGAAGGAAAAATACCACTATTTGAAAAGGTCAAAACTACAGCAAGTTCTGATCAAGATGTTGAGCCTCAGGTGGAGTCTTGCAAGTCAGATAGTGGTGGTGACAGCATTTTGGAAGGTCAAAACACCTATCATCTTGCCAGAGATAGACAAAGAAGAGAAACTATACCACCTGCAAGATACATCCAAGCTGATCTTGTCTCCTATGCTTTGTATACTGCTTCTGAAGTTGAATCACTTGAACCTAGGAATTACAAGGAAGCTATAAATAGTGTTGATAGTGATCAGTGGATAATGGCTATACAAGAAGAGCTCTTATCTTTGGATAAGAATCACACATGGGATATAGTGGAGAAGCCAAAATAGCAGAAGTTAGTAAGTTGTAAATGGATTTTCAGAAAGAAACCATCTACAGTTGAAGGAGGAAAACCTAGATGCAAGGCAAGATTAGTAGCAAGAGGATTTTCACAGAAGGAAGGTATTGACTACAATGAGATATTCTCACATGTAGTTAAACATTATTCTATAAGGATCATTCTCTTATTAGTTACTCAATGGAATCTTGAGCTTCATCAAATGGATGTTACTACAGCTTTTCTACATGGATAGCTAGAAGAGCAGATATACATGACCATACCAGAAGGCATTGAACTTTAGAGCTCAAGTTCAAAAGCTTGTTTTCTTAAAAGATCACTCTATGGTCTTAAGCAAAGTCTAAGACAATGGTACTTGAGATTTGATGAGTATATAGTCAAGTGTGGATTCCAGAGAAGTCTACATGACAGCTGTGTATACTATATGAAGGAAAGTGGTCTATTTACATACCTTTTATGGAACTGCTATAAGTTGGAAGGCTAGTCATCAATCCATAGTAGCTTTGTCCACAACTGAAGCTGAATTTGTGGCATTGACTGAAGCTATTAAGGAAGGTATATGGATTAGTGGTATGCTTGAAGAGCTTGGTGTGAAGCAAGAAACAGTGAAAGTGTTCTTGACAATCAGAGTGCTATTCATTTAGCAAAACATCAGGGTTATCATGAGAGAACAAAGCACATTGATGTCAAGATATATTTTGTGAGAGATCTTATTGAAAGTGGTACTGTCAAGGTGTGTAAGATAGACACCTCTGTCAATCCTGCTGATTGTCTAACTAAGGCCTTGCTTAGTTCTAAATTTGAACTAAGCTTAGGCTTAGTTGGTGTGTATAATAAAGTCTGAAGTACTGCTCAATAAGAGCAGTAAAAGGAGGGAAGGTAGCAATCTTTGTCTGAAGATGGATACTTGATTTAAGGTGGAGTATGTTGAAGAATGGTGTATAAATCTTGATCCATCATGTGAACATAAGGTGTTACTGTGAAGCTGAGGGAGTGAAGAACGTAATGGATGTAATGCATGAGTCATACACGTAGCATTAGGTTCATTTTTTCAGCTGCAAGTGCATATATGTAACAGTTGTGATCACATGGGAGGTTGGATCAGTTTGTTTGTTGGCTGAGCTGTTATGAGTTTGTTAGTATACATGTGCTTCTTCAGCCGGTTAGTTATCGAGCACATGAGGTGTGATCATTCCATTGGTGCACGTGGCAATCGGTTATTGGTGAGAAGATGCATAAATATACACACATGAATTGACAGCAAAGAGTTAAGTGAGCTGCATTCATTCGTCTTCTTCCAGTTAGCATTACAGTTAGTTTTAGAGCTAGAATTGAGTCTTTATAGCTTTGTTCTTCATCTTGTATTTCATCAGTCAATAAGAGAGTTATCTTTCCTTCACAGTGGACGTAGATCAAAAGATCGAACCACTATAATCCTCTTGTGCATTCTTCTTCATCTTATTTTGGGGTTTCTTGCTGGTTTTTTTCATTGTGTGAGTGTTGATCAACTCTTCAACGTGAAAGCAACGAGTGTGACCTTCGTATGTGATCAAGTATCTTGTTGAGAATCAAGATAATCTGCTAACATCACAACAATTTATATATTACATAATTGAATTTTTTTTTAAAAGGTACTTACCATTCTTTAAGGGTAAAGATCCCATCGTTTTTAGGGTTTAGTTCCAACTTTTAAAAAGAAATATGATTTAGGTTTCAAGATTAATTAATGAATATAAGTCGTCTTATACACATTCAAATTTCAAATAATTATATTAAAATTATAATTAAGGGAAATAATATGATTCATTTATAATTAATAATTACATAAGAAACATTGTATGAAACATGAACCGTAAATCATGTAGTCCACTCTTAATTTATGGGTTCATATATCCTATTATAAACATACACTAGTAGTGCTCGCGTGCGACGCGGGTAATCGTACTTTATTATTTATTTATTATTTTAAAATCTATATATTTTTAATAGAATTCAATCATATAAATTTATGATAAAAAAAGTTTTTTACATTTTTAACTTTTGTAAAAGAGCATTAGAACATCTGTTTACTTATTAGAATCATAACTTACTGTGATTAGGATGTATGAAACTCTTAATTGAGTAATTTAATTCATTGTACTATAATAACAATAATTTAAGGATTGGTATGCGCCATTAAAATATGTATGTGTGTATTTGGCCGTGTAAAATATTACTTCCGAGGAAAAATAATAAATAAATAAGATTATAGAAAAATACTATGCTCCCCCTTACAAATCAGACACTAACATCTCAAATTAAATCATAAGATCAGAAAGAAAAATAAATTAAAATAAAATACCAAAAAAATAAAAATTTACTAAGTTTAAGAATGTAATAAATATAAGTATGAAGAATTAATAACAATATATATACATAGACAAATAATAATATAAATCAGCAAACCTTGCATCTTGATTTTATCCAAAAATATTCTTACTCTATAAAGTAGAATTGAGGCTCAAGTTTGAAGTAACTTTAAATTCTTCATTTTGTTCATTTTAACTTATGATATCTATTCACTCTAATTATAATATAATTATATATTAAATTTTTATAATTTAAAACTTTCTTTTCAAGTGAGGTAACATATAAAACAAAAACAAATAATCACAATGTATTTAATCATAATTATGTGCAACGAAAAGTTGGTGGTGGTTCATGACATTAAAAAAAAAAAATTAAATAGACTTAATAACAAATTAAATAAGTTCAATATAATTTATATATACATTAAAATCAAATTCAAAGTAATTAAAAATATGACAATATTATTATACCCACAGCAATTCTAGTTCTTTCTCTAAATTTTACTCCATATGTACCTCGAATGCTACACAAAGTTATGTGAGATAATAGAATTGATATTTTTTTAATTTATTTAATATAAAAAAATTAATGAATAATATTAACTTAATTAAATATCTTTTTAATTCAATTAATATAGTTTTACCTATTTATATAATTATGCTTCTTAAAAACTCAATACTATGTTTTATAAATATATACAATTATAAGTCTAATAAAAATTTTAAATCAATATATTAAAAAAATTATATCCCAATCATATTAATTTGACAGGACAAATTGATTATGTGAAAATTGGGCTTAGGAAGATAATTGGTATGGATAAATTTAAATTTCTTATTAAATTTTAAGCCCAACTCAATTTAAATATTTTATTTGAAGGAAAAAAAAATGCTTATGTTGAGTTTTGAGCCCATGACCTCTTTATAATTAATCAACCAATAATACTTTGACACCTCACAATAATCCTTATTAAATTTTTTTATAAAAGATATGAAAAATGTCTATCTTTTAAAAATATACTTTCTTAATTTATAGTGATTTTTTTGCACATAAAATTTTAAGTTATTTGAAACTCGAATAGTTGTGATATACATTTTTAATGAGTTAGTTTCATGTTTTTTTTTTGAAATTTAGAATAGTTGTGATATATATTTTTAATGAGTTAGTTTTGTAAGAATCATGTTTATAGTGTAAATTATGTGGTCCTCCATCCTCCCTTAATTTAAACTCTGACTAAACTTTAAAATTTCTTTATATATTAAAACAAAATAAGTTTTCAAAATTAGATTTGAAAAGTGTGAAGTGTCATGATTAGGCTAATTAAGTATTTATATGTTTTCCATTTTGAATTGTCCTAAGTTAAAGTTTACGTTTCCTTTTTTGTCGAGTTGGGCCCACACAATACAGTTATTTATTCCATTTAAACTATTATATCTCTTAATTTACATGCAAAAAGCATACATAAACGTGAACGCAGAACTATATAGATGAAGTCTCTTGTAAGATGTTTTTTAAAGGATTGGATGACTTATATCAAATAAAGAAAAAGATAAACAGTCTAAATACATCAATCCAATAAAAAAAAAATACCTAAATAAATTCTAAATTGATAATGCTATTTTATAAACAATTTATAGTATAAATAAAAAATAAAAATATTTTATAGCAAAAATGATAATAATTTTTAAGTATAAAATGATCTCACGTGAGACTTCCACGCAAGACTTACCCAAGCTTATAACATTAAAAATCAATAATACATATTAGCTCAAGTGACCACAAAAATTGATTGAGAGAAATCTTCAAAATAGAAATATGACATCTTTCAATTGCTAAAAACTTAATTACAGCCAAATATGGACATTGGAACATTTAATACATCAATAACCTGATTAACTAAACCAATAAAACATTCAGTTCCTTAATAATATACATATTATAGAAAAAAAATAAGTACATGACTTGAAACTGCATACTAAAAATTTGATTCACTTTCTAGGATCTGACCAGCAATCTATGTTGTTCATTGACACCTTTCTTTCTAATGCAGTAATTGTACATGTACTATTAGGAGCTAAGTAGAAAGATAATAGTTAAAGCAATTTAAGGCGAAAAATTGATGAGATAAGCATACCCGTGTATGTTTTGTATCCATGTAATGCATACCTCACACCATTAATTATAGAGCACTTGCAAACTCTTCCCTAATACGCTGCAAGATCTAAATTTAAATGAAGATAAATATTAATTAAAACGAAAAAGAATGAACAAAAAAATAAAATTCAACATGACGAAGTCATGAAGCACCAACGAGACTGATAATATAATATAGTATTAAATTTAGTTAAACCAATTTTTGGCTTCTGAATTAGATATATTCTTTGCAAGCAATTAAAAATCATTAGTGTCCTATCATAAACACACAAAACTTATTATCCAATTTACATAAACTTAGTTAATCGAATGCGAAACCTATTGTTTACTCTATTTATACAGCAAATTGAATAAAGGAAATCTATTTTTCAAATGATCAATGGAGAGTATACATATAATTATTACTCTCTCCGTCTCCTTTCAAATGTGACACACTTTTCATTTTGGATTATCTCACAAAAGTCACAAAAGTTTGCATATTTAAAAAAAAAAAAGTAAAAAAAATTACCATTCCCCATTCATTTTAAACTGAATAGAGAGAATAAGATAAAGATGTTCCGAGAAAGTGCACATATAAGACGAATTGTGAGAGTGTTAGACTTTTAAATGAGCTACACTATTTATTTTTCACCTCACCCAAGAGTTTTTAAGGGCCATTAGAAGTGTTTTTTATACACCCTCAATCATATCACAAGGATGACAATTTTTTATTGCACATAAATTAAGGAATATAATATTAAATTTATAGATGAAGAGAGAAAAATATTCTTTCCGTCCGTTTCTAAGGTATCAATTTCACTATTTCTAACGTCCGCTTCAAATGTATCAATTTCCTCTATTTAGTAAAAAAAAAGTACACAATATGACCCACCACTTCCTTCTAATACAACTACCCACTTTACCTATAATAATAATACTCCTTAATCCACGTGCAAAAAGCAAATAAAGACCTTAGAACTGTCCACGTGCAAAAAGCAAATGGATACCTTAGAACTGGACAGAGGGAGTAATATTTTAAGAGAGGGACTAGGGTACAACCAGGGGTACCAATTCAATTGGTACACCCTTAGTCCTCACTCTTCTTAATTAATTCCTTCTCCTTCATTAATGTTGTTTTTTATTTTATTTTTAAATTTATTTTATTTAAATAACTATTATACCCTAAACCCTATAGATAAATTATACCCTAAATCACAAGGGTAAAATTATAATTATACCCTAAACCCTAAACCATAGGGATAAATTATACCCTAAACCACAAGGGTAAAATTACAGTTATACCCTAAACCCTATGGATAAATTATACCCTAAATCACTAGGGTAAAATTACAATTATATTATAAACTCTAAATCCAAGGATAAATTATACCCTAAACCATAAGGGTAAAATTACAATTATATCCCTAAAATTAAATAATAAAAAAATGAAAAAAAACTGTAACAGCAACAGTTAAAAAAAAAAAGAGGAAACACACACACTGAAGGTGAAGGAAAGAAGTTGTACATTATGGAATTGGTAGGACAGTTGTATTCTAGTATTCGTCATATTTTAATTTATAATGAATATGTGTATTAATATGGTACGTGGTACCATGTTTCATTTAAAATGTACTAATATGCAGGCATATTTCATTAATACTCTATAATTATATTTAATACTATTTATTAGATTAAATATTTCATTGATATAAAAGGGATGTAAGAGGGTAAAATATGTTTTAAGTTTCCAACTAATGAGTGGAATCCTGTATCAACATCATTATTGGAGTTGCTTTATTTTTTAAATCACTATGAAGGGTATATATATATATATATATATATATATATATATATATATATATATATATATAAATTTGTTATCCTGCAGAAAAAAAAGTGACAGAGATCAATTTATATATATATATATATATATATATATATATATATATATAGATGTTGAGAATGGACTATTGATGTTATCTTTTATTGTTCTACGAGGTAGACTTAATTACTGATTACATAAATTGATCTCTGTCACTTTTTTTTCTGCAGGATAACAAATTTACTGCAAGAATCCTTCAATCATTGAAATTGTATTCTAATTCTAAGTGTGTTTCTTAATATACTTTTTTCTAAATTAATGATTGTCTATTTCTTTTCTAAACCCTCATGAACTTTTCTTTTCCAATTTTTTCTTCGTCTTAGCAGAATTGATTAGATTTTAAAGTTTCAAATGTTGGAATTGGTTAAGTATAGAAGTGGGTCAAGCCCACCTTTGACCAATATTTTTGTAATTTTTCGTTTGTTGAAAATGAAAACAAATTGCATATTTGAAAACTACGTTTCGAATAGATGAATTTAGTGTATAAGTTTGCTCAAATCCAATTCCGGGTGAATGAGTAATTAATACATGAAGTTTACAATTTAAACTACAAGAAAAATAAGAAAAGTGAAGAGTAAAGGTTGAAGTGGGAAGTTGTCCCACATTGGAATAAGATGGAAGAATTGAACTCCTTATTACTACCTACACACATTATTGAATTAAATTAAATGTGTGGACCACATGATGCAACCAACCAAGCCACGAGCCGCACCCACGCTCGCACATAGTCACACTCATTTTGGACCCGAACTAGGGTCCGATGGGTTAGACTTGGGTGCACGTAGGGTGGACCAGACACATCGAACGGGTCGAGTCGCCGGGTCGGGTCGGCCCACTTGCCGGGCCGGGCCTGATTCACGGGCCCATTTGTGGTTCAAATAAAATATGTGGATGGAAGGATTTGGCTCCAAAAATTTGAATTTAAATTCAAATTAAAGTGATGCAATCTTAACCATTAGATCAAGCCTTTAATCAAAAGGCATGATCCAAGGGTCCAGAATGAATCAAGACATCCATTTTGAAAAGGCCTCACAACTCTTCAACTATTATAAATAGACCCCAAAATCATTTGTAAAGATCATTCCAATCCTGCATTCAATACTTGCATATTACATTCTAGTCCATTAGTTCTAGAATTATCCTACCCGAGTCCAAAAGTTCTAAAATATTAGTTCGTTCGCCGATAATTTTGGACTAGTTGTGCTACAAGTCCAAAATTCAAAGTCGTTGTATCTTGGAGGCGATTGCTATAGTCCGTAAACACCTGAAGTATGGAGCAATTTTGTCTTAAGGAGAAAGAGTGTAACCCTTGACTCGACTTTACCAAAAGTAATCCATAAGCCGTTTTAAATACTACCCCATATACCCAACAATCTTAAGACAAAATTTTAAGTATTTAAAGATGGCTACTAATGTACCTACTAACGTTACTACTGCACCGGTACCTACTACTGTTACTACAGCACGTGTTCACGCCGAGAGACCGCCTAAGTTCGATGGAACAAAATTTAAGCATTGGCAACAGAAAATGCTGTTCTACTTAACAACATTCAACCTCGCCCATTTTTTGACGGAAGTTGCTCCAACAGTTGAAGAAGATGAAACTGATGATCAAAAGAAAGTTGCCGTTCAAATCTGGAAATATAGTGACTTCATGTGTCGTAACTCCATTCTAAATGAGTTAGATGACTCACTTTATAATGTTTATACAGATTTTAAAACTTCTAAAGAACTATGGGAGTCACTTGAAAAGAAGTACAAAGCGGATGACGCCGGAATGAAAAAATTCATAGTCGGACGATTCCTCGAGTACAAAATGGTGAACTCCAAGACTGTATTGGATCAAGTTAGAGAACTACAACTGATCTTACATGACATCCATGCCGAGGGTATGGAATTGAGTGAATCTTTTCAAGTAGCTGCTTTAATTGAAAAGCTACCGCCTCTGTTGAAAGATTTTAAAAACTATCTCAAGCATAAAAGAAAAGAAATGATGCTTGAAGACTTGATCGTGAGACTAAGGATCGAAGAAGATAATCGAAAGTCTGAAATCAAGTCAAGCAAAGAGGCAAGAGTTAATTTGGCTGAATCCGGGGCAAACAAAAAGAGAAAGCGGAATGACAAAAAGCAAAAGCCTGCAAAGAAGATTAAAGGCAACTGCTACAACTGTGACAAGTCCGGACATATGGCGAAAAACTATCGTCAACCAAAGAAGGAAAACAACAGCCGAGCTAACCTAGCGGAAGAGAAGTCGGTATCCGCCAACTTGTCCGAACTAAACCTAGCGGCTGTGGTCTTTGAAGCGAACCTTGTGGATAATCCACAAGAATGGTTTGTGGATAGTTGAGCAACAAGACACATCTGCTCGGACAAGGAAATGTTCTCTACCTACATCCTGATAAATGGTAGAAAACTATTTATGGAAAATTCTTCAACATCCGAAGTAGTTGGACTAGGCAGAATTGTGTTGAAGATGACATTGGGAAAAGAGCTCCAACTTGTGGATGTGTTGCATGTCCCTGACATCCGCAAGAACTTAGTGTCTGGATCATTGCTTAGTAAAGTCGGATTTAGACAAGTGTATGAGTCTGACAAATATGTACTATTGATGAGAGTGGAAATTCATATAATTTTGGGTTCAATTTTATACCTCTTTGAGTGTTTAATTACTATTATTTGCACAAATATTAATACTTTAAATTATTATTGACTAAAAGGTGCTTGAGAGGTATTTTGTTATGTTTTGATAGGAAAATGGATACAAACACAAAGTTGGGGTGAAAGGTGAATTTGTGTAAAAACAGAGGACCATCTTCTATAATTTTTCTGGAATCGTGTGGAGGTCCGAATGTTGAATATTTTATAATTTAAAATAAAAATTATTATTACATAATTATTATGATAATTATTATACGCTTTTAAAACCTCAACGGTTACGTAACCGTATTGTTTTTATGGCCCCCATTAATCTTCATTATAACCCATAATTTTGAATTTATTATTTGGTTTAATGTTCTTTGAAAGTTGTCTCTATATATTGCAAATGACTCATGTTTTTGGGATATACATGACTTCTCACATATACATACCTACATACTACATAATACATATACTTCCATACTATGTAAACCATATATTTTATACACTACAAATTATATAGTTTTATATACACAAATATATTATCTTTGAGCATTGAGTAAACACGTGGTTCGGGGTTCTCATCGCTGCACACGAGAGGACTCGGGTCGTCGAATCTTGGGAGAAGAACATGTAAATCAAGAATATTATACCAGTGCAGTGGGGGCGTTTCTTCTCTAAAGATAGCGCTACAGCGTGCTTCGACCCAGGCTACTCTTAATCTCTTATTTTATTTCAAGTTGAATGTTTGTTGTTTTGGTTGAGTTTGCTTAAATTAATCAACAATTTTAGAGAAGAAAACGTTTTATTAATTTAGAACAAAAATGAATTTTCTAAGGTTTTGTCATATGATGAAATATTATTTTTAAATGTTGTATGCGTTTAAAAAAAAAAAAAAACTAGTTGAAAGAGATACTCAATTGCTTGGTTTGATAATTATAAATATTTGTGATAGTAATAGTGTTTTGAGTCATGGTGGTAATCAATATTTTATTACTCTTATTGATAATTTTATTTTGCTATGCAAAGTGGCTATCTATTTTGAACGCATATGTTGGTCTTTTAAGCCTCTCGTTGGACGAAACATTTGTATACTCATGTTTTGTTGTTGATGCATATTTCTGGTATAATTGATAGTTACTCTCATGATAAAACTAAAGTTGAATTTAATATTGAGTTTTTTTAATAATTAAATTGATTTCATAGTTGAAATGTATTGGCCTTGAATACAAGTTAAATTCTTGTAGTGTTTTGGAAAATTTATTTCCTTGCAAATTTTATTGAGAGATTTTAAAATTTTTATTTTGGAATGAATTTAGCATAATATGATATAAAAATTATTTAAGAAGGTAATAAATATTTCTCCACATAGTGGTGAGTATATCCAGTTGGGAACATAGTATAAAAGATCATAATTCTTGAGGAATATATTCGATTTAGAAATAAATTTTATTAAAATTGAAAAGAGGGATATATAATGTTTGACTATGATCGCTAGTCCTATTACACTTAATCTTTTTCTCATGCGTATATATTTTTCATGTATAGTAATTATGTCTTTGCTTGTGGAGATAATTATTATTTTTATTATTTCTATCAATGATTTAACAAATGTTATTTGGCTAATTATACAAAGTAGAAATTTTTTGATAAGCATAAAGGATATAAATTTGTATCTGTTTGAGAAGGGAATATAATTCTCTTTTATGATATATGTTTGTTGAGTATTCCTTATTTGAAATTGGTGATTCTTGTAATTAGATGGATGATATTATTCGTGGGAGTATGCATTTATTTTTCTCTTCAACCATTGATTAAATTTTATGGTTAAAGTTTATATTAATAGACTGGATGCACTGCATGTTACTCTATGATTACCGACCAATAAAGTGATTTAATTATTTTTCTTAATAGATTTGAAAATGATATATGAGTAAAAAAAAATTGTACAATTAGTGCTCTATTATATTGGGTTAGTGATAACAATAATCTCTTCAAGGTTTACTATGTTGTTTTCGGTGCTCCATAAATTAGTTTATGAATAAGACTATGATTTTATGGTATTAAATAATTTGGATTTGTGAGATACAATAATGCTGTTGTTAAAAGAAAAAAAAATATATCCCAAAATTATTATTATATTTTTGTTGGATATTACTTGAATAGTACCACTTAATAAATTTTTGGTGATTAATTTTGAAGTTTCTAAATTTTCTAATAATACGATTATTGAGTCTCTTGGATATTTCTTATTTGAAAATATTTTGTATGAAAAATACAATTTCTAATATGTTGGTACTAATTGCGGTTTTACTAGTTATATTTTTCCTTCTATTGTTAGTGAAGGACATAAGCCTTAAAAAGGAATAAAAAGAAGAAAAAAAAAATTTGGTGATGATTGCTTGCTTGGAGATTATCCTAATTTTTATAATAATGTTATTTATTATGCTCATTTTAAAAAAGTAGTTGTGGATAATGAGGTGATGACTTATTTTCTTGAATTACATGTTTGAGTATTACCTGCTGATGTATATTCCAAAACTTATGTTTCCCTTCTTGATAGAAGATTAATATGTTATTTTGATTAATTTTAACATGTATGTGGATTTTTAAATGGAGAGTTGGATTACATATTTATATAGTTTAATCAAAAAGTTTTATTGTGGTTTGTGAGGAAAATAATAGATTGTAAATTTATTGAATCTTTTTATAGACTGAAAAGTGCATACTACCTCGCATGGAAAGCTTGATATAAAGACATGACTTATTATTGTTTAGTATAATATGATACATGTGTTTTTTTAAAAAAAAAATTATTGGAGATAATTGTGTTATCTTATGTTATTAATGATATTGAAAATTATTGTCAATCTCATTTAGAAATGAAAGTTGTTAGTCCTATACATGTAATTTTTGGGGACTAGATTAATTAAAGATGGTGACTCCATTTTTTGTTACAATCTCATTATATTGAAAATTTTGATGTTAGTGCACATATGTTGTTGGTGAATTAGTGAAGTATACTTATATGCACTTAAATGACTATTTAGATATTTTGAAAGGGTGTATAAATTATATTTTTAATTAATTCACTGATTTTACTAATGTCATATAAGATTTCAGTGATGCAGAGTCCACTTGTGGGTGGATATGTTTGGAGGAGCAACGCCGTGAAAGTCCACTAAATAAATTGTGATCTACAGATGTTGCTTCTGTGGAGCCTGGATGGATACAAAGTTTACTAAATGATGTTCATTCGTTGCCTAAGCCAATTACTCATGACTCTCTACTTTGTGATAGTCAAGTAGCAACTGCTAAAGCTAAAAGAAAAATTATAATAATATAAATGCATTTGAGTGTTAGACATAAATTAATAAGACAATTAATTTCTCACGATATTGTTTCTTTGGATTTTGTCAGGTATGAAAATAATACAGCGGATCCGCTTACAAAGAGATTGACGCGTCAATGAGTTTTATTTATATATATAATCATCGAGGGGAATGAGATTGGAGCCTATTAATTAAGTCACCACAGTGGAAACCCGTCTTCGGAGGTATGGCGATCCCATGAACGAAGTTCAACGGGTAAAAACGAAACTGTAAAAGGGTGATTTGGAAGAGCACACTTTATAATACAATATTTTTGTGGAAATATTTCCGAGTCTCATTCCTATGGTGATAAGTGCTCTTCATGTGACGTTTGAGGTTGAATCTAACTCTTAATGAATCCAAAGACATATTATTTTGTGGGGTAATTGGTCACAAGTTACCCTTGAAGGATTCACCTAAGTGAACATAGTAGTGGGGTCGCTACTGTGGGGGTGTGGGCTACTCCCTAAAAATGTTCATGATACAAGATTCCGTGCATGACCGGAAAGCACACCACTGATAAAACCACAATGTTTACTCATACCGTGTGTGGGATGAATTGCCATATTTTTCAAAGGACATAGTTCAAGACATTCATGTCACTATGTGTCTAATGTGGTAGTTTGTTCACACTAAGTGGAGGTTCAAACCCAGAAGGTACCTACACCTATTACACGGTATTATATGCTCAACTTATTTTCTTAATTATATATTATATATTATTTATTTTAAATTATGTGGGGGATTGTTGGATATTTTATAATTTAAAATAAAAATTATTATTACATAATTATTATGATAATTATTATACGCTTTTAAAACCTCAACGGTTACGTAACCGTATTGTTTTTATGGCCCCCATTAATCTTCATTATAACCCATAATTTTGAATTTATTATTTGGTTTAATGTTATTTGAAGGTTGTCTCTATATATTGCAAAGGACTCATGTTTTTGGGATATACATGACTTCTCACATATACATACCTACATACTACATAATACATATACTTCCATACTATGTAAACCATATATTTTATACACTACAAATTATATAGTTTTATATACACAAATATATTATCTTTGAGCATTGAGTAAACACGTGGTTCGGGGTTCTCATCGCTGCACACGAGAGGACTCAGGTCGTCGAATCTTGGGAGAAGAACGTGTAAATCAAGAATATTATACCAGTGCAGTGAGGGCGTTTCTTCTCTAAAGATAGCGCTACAGCGTGCTTCGACCCAAGCTACTCATAATCTCTTATTTTATTTCAAGTTGAATGTTTGTTGTTTTGGTTGAGTTTGCTTAAATTAATCAACAATTTTAGAGAAGAAAACGTTTTATTAATTTAGAACAAAAATGAATTTTCTAAGGTTTTGTCATATGATGAAATATTATTTTTAAATGTTGTATGCGTTTAAAAAAAAAAACTAGTTGAAAGAGATACTCAATTGCTTGGTTTGATAATTATAAATATTTGTGATAGTAATGATGTTTTGAGTCATGGTGGTAATCAATATTTTATTACTCTTATTGATAATTTTATTTTGCTATGCAAAGTGGCTATTTATTTTGAACGCATATGTTGGTCTTTTAAGCCTCTCGTTGGACGAAACATTTGTATACTCATGTTTTGTTGTTGATGCATGTTTCTGGTATAATTGATAGTTACTCTCATGATAAAACTAAAGTTGAATTTAATATTGAGTTTTTTTAATAATTAAATTGATTTTATAGTTGAAATGTATTGGCCTTGAATACAAGTTAAATTCTTGTAGTGTTTTGGAAAATTTATTTCCTTGCAAATTTTATTGAGAGATTTTAAAATTTTTATTTTGGAATGAATTTAGCATAATATGATATAAAAATTATTTAAGAAGGTAATAAATATTTCTCCACATAGTGGTGAGTATATCCAGTTGGGAACATAGTATAAAAGATCATAATTCTTGAGGAGTATATTCGATTTAGAAATAAATTTTATTAAAATTAAAAAGAGGGATATATGATGTTTGACTATGATCGCTAGTCCTATTACACTTAATCTTTTTCTCATGCGTATATATTTTTCATGTATAGTAATTATGTCTTTGCTTGTGGAGATAATTATTATTTTTATTATTTCTATCAATGATTTAACAAATGTTATTTGGCTAATTATACAAAGTAGAAATTTTTTGATAAGTATAAAGGATATAAATTTGTATCTGTTTGAGAAGGGAATATAATTCTCTTTTATGATATATGTTTGTTGAGTATTCCTTATTTGAAATTGGTGATTCTTGTAATTAGATGGATGGTATTATTCGTGGGAGTATGCATTTATTTTTCTCTTCAACCATTGATTAAATTTTATGGTTAAAGTATATATTAATAGACTGGATGCACTGCATGTTACTCTATGATTACCGACCAATAAAGTGATTTAATTATTTTTCTTAATAGATTTGAAAATGATATATGAGTAAAAAAAAAAAATTGTACAATTAGTGCTCTATTATATTGGGTTAGTGATAACAATAATCTCTTCAAGGTTTACTATGTTGTTTTCGGTGCTCCATAAATTAGTTTATGAATAAGACTATGATTTTATGGTATTAAATAATTTGGATTTGTGAGATACAATAATGCTGTTGTTAAAAGAAAAAAAAATATATCCCAAAATTATTATTATATTTTTGTTGGATATTACTTGAATAGTACCACTTAATAAATTTTTGGTGATTAATTTTGAAGTTTCTAAATTTTCTAATAATACGATTATTGAGTCTCTTGGATATTTCTTCTTTGAAAATATTTTGTATGAAAAATACAATTTCTAATATGTTGGTACTAATTGCGGTTTTACTAGTTATATTTTTCCTTCTATTGTTAGTGAAGGACATAAGCCTTAAAAAGGAATAAAGAGAAGAAAAAAAAAATTGGTGATGATTGCTTGCTTGGAGATTATCCTAATTTTTATAATAATGTTATTTATTATGCTCATTTTAAAAAAGTAGTTGTGGATAATGAGGTGATGACTTATTTTCTTGAATTACATGTTTGAGTATTACCTGCTGATGTATATTTCAAAACTTATGTCTCCCTTCTTGATAGAAGATTAATATGTTATTTTGATTAATTTTAACATGTATGTGGATTTTTAAATGGAGAGTTGGATTACATATTTATATAGTTTAATCAAAAAGTTTTATTGTGGCTTGTGAGGAAAATAATAGATTGTAAATTTATTGAATCTTTTTATAGATTGAAAAGTGCATACTACCTCGCATGGAAAGCTTGATATAAAGACATGACTTATTATTGTTTAGTATTACATGTGTTTTTAAAAAAAAAAAATTATTGGAGATAATTGTGTTATCTTATATTATTAATGATATTGAAAATTATTGTCAATCTCATTTAGAAATGAAAGTTGTTAGTCCTATACATGTAATTTTTGGGGACTAGATTAATTAAAGATGGTGACTCCATTTGTTGTTACAATCTCATTATATTGAAAATTTTGATGTTAGTGCACATATGTTGTTGGTGAATTAGTGAAGTATACTTATATGCACTTGAATGACTATTTAGATATTTTGAAAGGGTGTATAAATTATATTTTTAATTAATTCAATGATTTTACTAATGTCATATAAGATTTCAGTGATGCAGAGTCCACATGTGGGTGGCTATGTTTGGAGGAGCAACGCCGTGAAAGTCCACTAAATAAATTGTGATCTACAGATGTTGCTTCTGTGGAGCCTGGATGGATACAAAGTTTACTAAATGATGTTCATTCGTTGCCTAAGCCAATTACTCATGACTCTCTACTTTGTGATAGTCAAGTAGCAACTGCTAAAGCTAAAAGAAAAATTATAATAATATTAATGCATTTGAGTGTTAGACATAAATTAATAAGATAATTAATTTCTCACGATATTGTTTCTTTGGATTTTGTCAGGTATGAAAATAATACAGCGGATCCGCTTACAAAGAGATTGACGCGTCAATGAGTTTTATTTATATATATAATCATCGAGGGGAATGAGATTGGAGCCTATTAATTAAGTCACCACAGTGGAAACCCGTCTTCGGAGGTATGACGATCCCATGAACGAAGTTCAACGGGTAAAAATGAAACTGTAAAAGGGTGATTTGGAAGAGCACACTTTATAATACAATATTTTTGCGGAAATATTTCCGAGTCTCATTCCTATGGTGATAAGTGCTCTTCATGTGACGTTTGAGGTTGAATCTAACTCTTAATGAATCCAAAGGCATAATATTTTGTGGGGTAATTGGTCACAAGTTACCCTTGAAGGATTCACCTAAGTGAACATAGTAGTGGGGTCGCTACTGTGGGGGTGTGGGCTACTCCCTAAAAATATTCATGATACAAGATTCCGTGCATGACCGGAAAGCACACCACTGATAGAACCACAATGTTTACTCATACCGTGTGTGGGATGAATTGCCATATTTTTCAAAGGACATAGTTCAAGACATTCATGTCACTATGTGTCTAATGTGGTAGTTTGTTCACACTAAGTGGAGGTTCAAACCCGGAAGGTACCTACACCTATTACACGGTATTATATGCTCAACTTATTTTCTTAATTATATATTATATATTATTTATTTTAAATTATGTGGGGGATTGTTGGATATTTTATAATTTAAAATAAAAATTATTATTACATAATTATTATGATAATTATTATACGCTTTTAAAACCTCAACGGTTACGTAACCGTATTGTTTTTATGGCCCCCATTAATCTTCATTATAACCCATAATTTTGAATTTATTTTTGGTTTAATGTTCTTTGAAGGTTGTCTCTATATATTGCAAAGGACTCATGTTTTTGGGATATACATGACTTCTCACATATACATACCTACATACTACATAATACATATACTTCCATATTATGTAAACCATATATTTTATACACTACAAATTATATAGTTTTATATACACAAATATATTATCTTTGAGCATTGAGTAAACACGTGGTTCGGGGTTCTCATCGCTGCACACGAGAGGACTCGGGTCGTCGAATCATGGGAAAAGAACGTGTAAATCAAGAATATTATACCAGTACAGTGGGGGCGTTTCTTCTCTAAAGATAGCGCTACAGCGTGCTTCGACCCAGGCTACTCTTAATCTCTTATTTTATTTCAAGTTGAATGTTTGTTGTTTTGGTTGAGTTTGCTTAAATTAATCAACACCGAATAAATCTTGTGAGACATGGTTGGAAAGCTACAGAAGAGAGGAACGCGTGAGTGCAAAAATTACCTCAATCAGAGGTCGTATGAGGAAGTTATGAACGAAACGGTGAGGTCGCGCGCTGCCGACGGGATTTTCGAAATTTACGAAAGTTTGGTGTATTTTATGAATTAAGTGGGCCCAATATGCCACCAGCCCATTCCACGTGTGTGAGAAGTCCACCCATGGCTTGGAATTAATTGAAATCAGTTGCAATTGTTGGGCCCATAAAAGAATGTAATTGATTTTAAAATCAAATATATTCTAAGCCCAAGTACTCATAATGGGATTTTGGAATCAGCAAGGTATATACCTTTTTTTTTACTCATGCGCTGATTTCCATCAGGGGCGCTCGACACATACACCAGCCGTCATCATCGATTCACTCGCCCCCTTCCATCACAGTTCCCTAACTTTCCACCCTTCACCCATCTTTCACCATCCATCCACCATCGGAGACGGAGATTTCGACGGAGATAAAGATTAAAGAGACGGAGTCCTCCAAAAGGGTTCTTTATTTTTAATTATTTATTTTTGTTATTTTAGCACAATGGTTAGGGTTAATTACATCTTTGTGATTTGCCCCCATAAATCCATGGGCTAAGCTTCTTTGTTGGCAATGTTAAGGCTAAATACAATTTTGACTATGTGATTTGATTTTGCCCTAGATTTGGATTGATTATTCTGCAGATTGTTTATTTCCTTATTGAAGATGATATTTTGAGACTTCATAATATTGTGTTTTTGGGTTTTGATTCCTTTAATTGTTATTGACGGTATCACTGATTGATAGTTAATAGGATTCTTTATTTCTACATAATAATTGTTGTTTCCTGTGACAGTCTTAGGGGATTGACCTATAATACCTAAGAGTGTTAGACAATCAATTTGGAATATTAATTACGTGGTAAAACATCATTATTAGGTAATTAATAAGGAGAAAAAAGGGTTAACAATCGCGTACCTAGAAAGGGAAGTCTAGTGCTCTAGCCTTAATTGGAATTTAGCATGAAGTACCTATAGAGGGAGAGGGAGTTAATTTTTATTGATCTTAGGATTTTCAGTTCATTATAAGTGTTAGATCCTACCCGATCAAGGTGATTTAACTAGGCTCAGTGATCCTCTTATAAACATCTGCAGGGAATTAATTTGGGTCTAGGTAAATTAGTCACATAGTTAAACTGTTTGCCCGAGCATTACCAATTCTCCATTCTTGAATTCTAAATCGTATTCTCTGCGTGATTTATTTTATTTGCATAATTAGTTTAATTATTTAAATTTTGCTTTTATTAGTTAATTAATTATCTTTTCCAAAAACCCCCAGATTTGTCTTACATTGGAATTATCATATAGAATTACTTGTTAAATTTATAACTATCTTGTGGGAACGATATTTCACTTGGTCACGCGCACTACAATCTATCCCTTATACTTGAGGGTGAAAGAAAGTAGCGATCAAGTTCTTGGCACCGTTGCCGGGGATAGTTTATAGATTTAAATTTAATTTTATTGTGATTTATTTTCTTGTAGGACGTTAAACTTTACTTGCTTTATTTTTTTTTTAATTTTATTTGTGATTCAAATAATTCTGATCTTTTGAGTGAGAGCAGGTGTATGATCACTAGGTCTAGTGGAGGAGCAATCGTACCATTAAACCTAGAGCTTGAAGCACTTGTTAGAGAGAACAGAAGGAAGAGAAAGCAGCCAGCCACACATATTCCTAGTTCAGATTCAGAGAGTTTTTATTCGTCAGAAGAAGAGGAAGTTGAAAGGCTTTCACAGAAATTTGAGGGAGTTGATTTAACTGAGGAGACTGAGACTAGGAAGATGGCTGATGATCAGCAAGCTCCGACGCCTATGCGAGATCAATACAAACTGAAGCACACTACGAATGCTGGGTTGAATGGACCTGCGATCACCGCAGAGAATTTTGAGCTGTCTTGCGGAATGATCCGGATGGTAGAGAGGCAACAGTTTGGTGGGACACCTTTGGAGAATCCTAGTGAGCATCTGCAGTTATTTGACGAGTATGCAAGAACGCAGAAGCATAGGAATGTTCCGGAGGATGCTATCAGGATGCGGCTTTTCCCATTCTCACTTACGGGGAAAGCCAAGGAGTGGTACAACAACCTTCCTCAAGGATGTTGTACTGATTGGGAACAATTGGCAGACAGGTTTCTGAATAAATACTTTCCTCCATCCAAGAGTTTCTTGATAAAGAAAAGGATTACACAATTCAAACAAGGATACTTGGAGAGTTTCTACGAGGCATGGGAGAGGTTCAAAGAGTTGTTGCGGAGCTGTCCCAAACATGGATTTTCAAAGGATACTTACTTAGGCTTCTTCTATCAAGGCTTGAGAAGAGACTCAAGAGTGTTGGTGGACGCGACAGCAGGTGGATCTATATTTAAGCAGTCTGCAGAGGCAGCTGAAGAGATATTTGAGGAGATGGCTGCAAACACTTATGATTGGCCAGCAGAAAGAACAGATGGAGAGGGTTCTTTTGACAAAGTGGCAAAGGTTGAGATACAAGCTGGAAATAGTGAAGTGTCAGCTCTCCATGATCGACTCGATGAGTTGAATAATAAGATGGATCGCCTCACGAAAGGAAACAGAGAGGAGATAACTAAAGCTGGAGATGAGGAAGAATTTGAAGAGGCATACTATGCTATGTTCCAAGGAGGAGATAAAAGAAATAGACAAAATTTCAGACCGAACAATCAGTTTGGGGGGAGGAATGACCAAGGTAACAATCGTCAGTATCAACAGGGTTGGAACCAAGGAAATTCGAACTTTAATAACCAGAGAAGGAGTGAAAATTTATCTTATTCTAATCCTAACAGTGCAGTTGCACCACCTCTGGGATTTGAGCCAGCTCAGAAACCTGCCGAAGGGAAACCATCAATGGATGATAAGCTTAATTTGATGCTCAAGATGATGGTCACAAACAAAGAAATGGCTGAAGCAAGGTACAAGGAAGCAGAGAAGAAGCAGAAAGAAACAGATCTTGCTATCAGTCAGTTGAATGCTGTGGTTGGTAAGTTACAACAGCAAGGAAAATTTCCTGCATAGACTGAGTTGAATCCGAGAGAGCATCAGTGTCATGCTATTACTTTGAGAAGTGGTAAACAGTATGAAGGGCCTAGGTTGCCGGATGCAGAGTACAGAGAAAATTGGTCTGGGGAAACTAACAGGGACAGTCGTTCGTACACGCACGCATCCGAGTGGACGCCCAGCCAGAACCGTGTGAGCACACACGATGTCGTGCATGAAGAGTTGGCGCACGGCCAGAACCGTGCGAGGACGCACGACGCCATGCGCTGGGGTATGACACACGACGATAGTCATGCACCATCACCAACATACTTCTCGCACGGCACTGAAGACACGTCCATGTTCTCGCACGACGGTAACCGTGCTATGCCACTGGAACCGTGCACCACGTACGGTGGTTCGCACGATGTCGTGCGTACGACGGGCAATATGCCGTGTGATCCTAATTTTGCTCCAGTTGAGTATGTTCCTCACCATACTGATACAGTTGGTTTCAAAAGTGATATTGATCATCCAGTTGTGACTGAAAAGAAGTGGAAAAAGCTAAAAGAGAAAGGAATAAAAAGGAAGAATTAGAGAGAAACAGTTTGGGTATTCCAAAAACAAAGTATCCCATTCCTTTTCCTACGGTGCAGTTGAAAAAGGGTCTTGATGAGAAATTTTAGAAATTTGTAGAGATATTCAAGAAGATCCATATCAACATTCCTTTTGCTGAAGCAATTGAGCAGATGCCTCATTATGCAAAGTTTCTTAAGGAAATCATGTCCAAGAAGCGAAGTATTGGGGATAAGGAAACAGTGAACTTGACTGAGGAATGTAGTGCCATCATCCAGAGGAAGTTGCCAGCCAAGCTAAAAGATCCGGGTAGTTTTACTATTCCTGTTCAGATTGGGAAGAACGCCACATGCAGAGCTTTGTGTGATTTGGGGGCGAGCATCAATCTGATGCCCCTAAATACATTTAAAAGCCTTGGTTTGGGAGAGTTGAGACCTACTTCGGTGACATTGCAGCTAGCTGATAGGTCTCTTGCACACCCTAGAGGAGTTATTGATGATGTACTTGTGAAGGTGGATAAGTTCATTTTCCCGGTTGATTTCTTGGTGCTTGATATGGAAGAGGATAACAATGTGCCTCTGATTTTGGGGAGACCATTCCTAGCCACTGCTAGAGCTCTGATTGATGTTGAAGACGGAAAGTTGAGGCTCAGAGTGGGAGATGATGAAGTAGTATTTTCTCTTGATAATGCATTGAAGTGGCCAGCTGAAAAAGCAAACTGCAAGTTCATTGATGTTGTTGATGAGATCATTGAGGAAAAATTGCCATTGATTCTGTCTACGGATCTATTGGAGACATGCATCAACAATAGTCTTTCTTTCCCTACTCTTGCAACTAATTTTTTATCCGATTATTCAGGTAATATTTTTGATGATGAATTTAAAGGATATTTGAATGCTTTGAATGATTGCAGGGAAGATAAAAGAGAGGTGTTCAAAATTGAAGGAGGAAAGTGGACACCATGGTTCTTACCACTGGAGAAGGAGGAACCTGAAGCTGAAGAGAAGAAGAAGGTGGAATTGAAGCCTTTACCGGATCATCTATCATATGCCATTTTGGGAGAAAATCAAACATATCCGGTAATTGTATCATCTGCCTTAACTGAACTTGAACTTGATAAACTGCTTAGAGTCCTTAGGGAGCATAAGTCCGCTATAGGATGGTCTTTGGAAGATTTGAAAGGTATAAGTCCATCTACATGCATGCATAGGATCAGGTTAGAAGATGAAAAGAAAACCTCTGTGCAATATCAGAGGCGTTTAAATCCTGCGATGCAAGAAGAGGTTAGGAAAGAGGTACTTAAGTGGTTGAAGTCTGATATTATTTATGCTATTAGTGATAGCCCTTATGTGAGTCCGTTGCATGTGGTATCTAAGAAGGGGGGAATAACTATAGTACAATCTGAGAATGGAGAGACTTTGGCTACTAGGATACCTACAGGTTGGCGTGTTTGTGTTGATTATAGGAAACTAAATGAAAACACACGCAAAGACCATTTTCCTTTACCTTTCATGGATCAGATGCTTGATAGGCTTGCGGGGTATGAGTTTTATTGTTTCTTAGATGGGTACTCAGGTTACAATCAGATAATGATTGCACCGGAGGATCAAGATAAGACTACCTTTACTTGCCCATATGGTACTTTTGCATTTAGGAAGCTTCCTTTTGGTTTGTGCATGCAATGCTCCTGCTACTTTTCAGAGATGCATGATTTATATTTTTGAGGGTTTGATTGAAAGAATTATGGAAGTATTCATGGATGATTTTTCTGTTTTTGGATCTTCTTTTGCTTCTTGTCTTATTAACCTTACTGTTGTTTTGGAGAGATGCCAAGAGTCTAACCTTGTTCTGAATTGGGAGAAATGCCATTTCATGGTAAGAGAAGGTATAGTACTTGGGCATCATGTGTCTTCTAAGGGGCTGCAGGTTGATCGAGCAAAGGTGGTAGCCATTGAGAAACTTCCGCCACCGATTAATGAGAAAGGGGTTAGATCTTTCCTTGGTCATGTGGGTTTCTACCGCAGATTTATCAAGGATTTCTCTAAATATTCTAAACCCTTATCTCATTTGCTTGAGAAAGATGTACCTTTTGACTTTGATGATACTTGCTTACATGCTTTTCAGGTACTTAAAGAGGCTTTGATAACTGCTCCAATTCTGATCACTCCGGATTGGAAGCAGCCTTTTGTGTTGATGTGTGATGCTAGTGACATGGCATTGGGGGTTGTGCTTGGACAGATTAGGGAAAAGAGATTCAGACCTATTTACTATGCCAGCAAGACCTTTGATGCAGCTCAGAGGAATTACACAGTAACAGAGAAGGAGTTTCTTGCAGTGGTGTATGCCTTTGATAAGTTCCGCCCGTATCTAGTGGGCATGAAGACAGTGGTGTATACGGATCACTCAACTATCCGCTATCTGATGGAAAAGAAGGATGAAAAGCCAAGAATAATCAGATGGATCTTACTTCTCCAAGAGTTTGATATTGAGATTAAAGATGACTTGAGTACGGGATCATTGTGATGAGAAGTATGAATTCATTAAGGAGGTCTTTCCTGATGAAGACATACTTGTGGTTGATTGCTTCGAGTTAGTAGAGATGGTAAAGAAGCCTCCAGCACCATGGTATGCAGATATAGTCAACTTTTTGGCTAGTGGAGGTCAAATAAAGCCTTACAAGCTGACTGAGTATCATTATAAGAAGTTCTTTGTTGAGGTCAAGAAGTACATATGGGATGATCAAATTCTCTATAAGCTGTGTCCGGATAACATCATACGCCGGTGTATTCCTGCGGAAGAATGGGAGAGCGTCTTGAGTATGTGCCATGATGGACCAAATGGGGGTCACTTTGCAGCGGAAAAGACTGCAGCACGAGTTCTTCAATCAGGTTTTACTTGGCCTTCTTTATTTAAGTGCTGTAGATTTTATGTAGAGAATTGCGATAGATGCCAGCGGATGGGGGCATATCAAAAAGAGATGAAATGCCCTTGAAGAATGTGTATGAGGTGGAGCTCTTTGATGTGTGGGGCATAGATTTTATGGGCCCATTTCCTTCATCGAATGGATTTTTATATATCTTGCTTGCTGTTGATTATGTCTCAAAGTGGGTGGAAGCAATTCCAACCAAGTTGAGTGATGCAAGAACGGTCATTGCATTCTTGAGGAAGCATATATTTTCACGTTTTGGAGTGCCAAGAGTTCTCATTAGTGATGGGGGGACTCATTTTCTCAATAAGCTAATGAAGAATCTTCTCAAGTCTTATGGAGTGAAACATAGAGTATCCACACCTTACCATCCGCAGACGAATGGGCAAGCTGAAGTTTCCAATCGTCAAATCAAGCAGATTCTGGAGAACACTATGAGCACTAGCCGCAAGGATTGGGCTAGTAAGCTTGATGATGCATTGTGGGCATTCAGAACTGCGTATAAGACCATTCTAGGCATGTCACCGTTCCAATTGGTGTATGGAAAATCTTGCCACCTTCCTGTGGAAATTCAGCACAAATCCTTTTGGGCGGTGAAGAAGATCAACCTGGATCTTGAAGCAGCTGGTAGTAGTCGCCTTCTACAATTAAATGAACTTGAGGAGTTTAGAGAGAAGGCGTATGAAAATTCCTGCATCTATAAAGAAAGGACCAAGAGATGGCATGATGCAAAACTTCGAAGTAAGAATTTTCAAGTGGGAGATTTTGTACTCTTATTTAATTCTCGTTTGAGGCTTTTTGCAGGTAAGCTTAAATCAAAGTGGATGGGTCCATATGAGGTTAGTCGAGTTTATGAAAGTGGAATGGTTGAACTCAAGAAGAACGATGGAGCTTTCTTCACGGTTAATGGGCATCGCTTAAAGCATTATCATCATCACGGTGAAGTAGAGGTTCTGTTTGTTGATCTCTTGACTTGATTTACACTGCATTCCGTCGAGCTCCTCGACGTTAAACAAGAGCGCTTGGTGGGAGGCAACCCACCGTTTTATTATTTTGTTTGTTTGTTTGCCTTGTGCTAGGTGAATTATACTCAAGGTGCATACTTACACTTAAGGTAATAACATCCTTTTAAACTTAGATTCAACTGACGTTTTCATCTAAGTTTGGGGGGGTGTGATGTTCTTCCCTTGTTCCATCCGCACCCAGGTATGTTTACTATGCATTGTTTAGTGTCTGTGTGCTTGGAAGTTGATTTTTTTTAGAATTTTCGAATTTTATTCGATCTTTCGAAATTTTTTTTTTCGACTATCCAGGTGTCTTGTGTGTTTTTTTTTTTGGTGTCCCATGATGTTCTGTCGTTGATTTTCGTCTCTTCGATATTTTTTTATCTCTTCCATGATGATGGTTTGTGTTGAGCTTTTATGATTGAGAAGGTATTAAAGGTGATGAAGTGAACTTGCAAAATTTAAAGAAGATTGAAATCAGGTTACTTCGTTCCTTATTCTAAAATTTCTGTGAGTTTTGAATTCTTATAAGTGAGGAGCATGAGCTTTAATTTCTATGACCTGAATTTCATGGGGATCTTTGAGTTGTTATTTTTCATGCCTATGCTAAGATGTTGATTATGATTAATAAGGGAAACATGCTTTAATTCTTAAGTACTTGAAGTTCTTGATGTGCTTGTTATGATGTATGCGTAGCCTTGAATAGTGCTCGTTCATTCTATGAAAAAGCCAAGTGAGATTTGAGCCTTTAAATCATGATACATCGACGCATGATATTTTTATTTCTTGAGCGTATCGTTCTTGTGCGTGTATTCTAAAACTTGCCTTGAGTCTCCTTGAATATTCGAGAATAGTATAGTGGATTATGAAAATGATATTAGGCCATCTTTGATTTTTAGCCCATCTTTTCCCTATACTTTACCTGAATTCATTAAATCCTTAGTCAACCCATTGAGCCTTGAAAAATCCATTCTTTGAATAACCCTTTGAGCTTAATTAGTATTTGATTTTTCCTTGTGTTACTTGGATCGATTGAGTAATTGTTGAAGTGGTTAGAAGAAAAATGTGAACATCTTGGAGTTGAAAAGAAAAATAAAAGGGAGAAAAAGAAAGAAAAGAGGTAGTGCCCGAAACTGGTACCTCAAGAAAAAAATAAAGGGAGAAAAAGAAAAAATATTTGTGGGGGAGTGTACATACCCTTGATGCTGAAAGAAAAGAGGAAAATTAATCTCTCATTATTGTGGTTGAAGAAAGAATTGAATAATTTGGAGTTGAGGAGGGGTAGTGCTTGAAAAGAAAGTGATGAGGAAGAATGAAAGATCGTGATAGATGGCCACTTGATTGATCCTAGTTTGAGTCACTTATCCATAAATTTCCTACCTTGTTCAAAGAGCCTACGTTACAACCAAATAAAAAGCCCTTTTTGATTCATGATTTGCTAGCTACAAGTAAAAGGAGAGTTGAGACAATAGACACGCTTATAGTTACGCATGTACTTGAATTGAATTTGAGAGCACTTATATATAACCTAAACGGTGTAAACTTTATACTCCTTGAGCGTGAGAGTACATTATATATATCCTGTGAGCATAGGTGGGTTGAGCACTTGGATTGGTGAAGTAATTGTCTTAACTTGTATATTTTGAATGAATTGATGCTTTTGAATTGGAAGTTATGTGAACCAAGTTGAGATTGATTACATCTTTTGAGAGCTTAGTTGATGTTATGATCCTTGCCTTTGAACATGACTTTCCATCTTATTATTCTCTTGGTTTGTCGTTTTGTTGTTCGAGGACGAACAACACCTTAAGTTTGGGGGGTTTGATGAGAGTGGAAATTCATATAATTTCGAGTTCAATTTTATACCTCTTTGAGTGTTTAATTACTATTATTTGCACAAATATTAATACTTTAAATTATTAATGACTAAAAGGTGCTTGAGAGGTATTTTGTTCTGTTTTGATAGAAAAATGGATACAAACACAAAGTTGGGGTGAAAGGTGAATTTGTGTAAAAACAGAGGACCATCTTCTATAATTTTTCTGGAATCGTGTGGAGGTCCGAATCAATCTTGTGAGACATGGTTCGAAAGCCACAGAAGAGAGGAACGCGTGAGCGCAAAAATCACCTCAATCAGAGGTCGGATGAAGAAGTTATGAACGAAACGGTGAGGTCGCGCGCTGCCGACGTGATTTTCGAAATTTACGAAAGTTTGGTGTATTTTATGAATTAAGTGGGCCCAATATGCCACCAGCCCATTCCACGTGTGTGAGAAGTCCACCCATGGCTTGGAATTAATTGAAAATCAGTTGCAATTGTTGGGCCCATAAAAGAATGTAATTGATTTTAGAATCAAATATATTCTAAGCCCAAGTACTCATAATGGGATTTTGGAATCAGCAAGGTATATACCTGTTTTTTTGACTCATGCGCTGATTTCCATCAGGGGCGCTCGACACATACACCCGCCGTAATCATCGATTCACTCGCCCCCTTCCATCACAGTGCCCTAACTTTCCACCCTTCACCCATCTTTCACCATCCATCCACCATCGGAGACAGAGATTTCGACAGAGATAAAGATTAAAGAGACGGAGTCCTCCAAAAGGGTTCTTTATTTTTAATTATTTATTTTTGTTATTTTAGTACAATGGTTAGGGGTAATTACATCTTTGTGATTTGCCCCCATAAATCCATGGGCTAAGCTTCTTTGTTGGTAATGTTAGGGCTAAATACAGTTTTGACTATGTGATTTGATTTTGCCCTAGATTTGGATTGATTATTCTGCAGATTGTTTATTTCCTTATTGAAGATGATATTTTGAGACTTCTTAATATTGTGTTTTTGGGTTTTGATTCCTTTAATTGTTATTGACGGTATCACTGATTGATAGTTAATAGGATTCTTTATTTCTACATAATAATTGTTGTTTCCTGTGACAATCTTAGGGGATTGACCTATAATACCTAAGAGTGTTAGACAATCAATTTGGAATATTAATTACGTGGTAAAACATCATTATTAGGTAATTAATAAGGAGAAAAAAGGGTTAACAATCGCGTACCTAGAAAGGGAAGTCTAGTGCTCTAGCCTTAATTGGAATTTAGCATGAAGTACCTATAGAGGGAGAGGGAGTTAATTTCTTATTGATCTTAGGATTTTCAGCTCATTATAAGTGTTAGATCCTACTCGATCAAGGTGATTTAACTAGGCTCAGTGATCCTCTTATAAACATCTGCAGGGAATTAATTTGGGTCTAGGTAAATTAGTCACATAGTTAAACTGTTTGCCCGAGCATTACAAATTCTCCATTCTTGAATTCTAAATCGTATTCTCTGCGTGATTTATTTTATTTGCATAATTAGTTTAATTATTTAAATTTTGCTTTTATTAGTTAATTAATTATCTTTTCCAAAAACCCCCAGATTTGTCTTACATTGGAATTATCATATATAATTACTTGTTAAATTTATAACTATCTTGTGGGAACGATATTTCACTTGGTCACGCGCACTACAATCTATCCCTTATACTTGAGGGTGAAAGAAAGTAGCGATCAAGTTCTTGGCGCCGTTGCCGGGGATAGTTTATAGATTTAAATTTAATTTTATTGTGATTTATTTTCTTGTAGGACGTTAAACTTTACTTGCTTTATTTTTTTTTAATTTTATTTGTGATTCAAACAAGTCTGATCTTTTGAGTGAGAGCAGGTGTATGATCACTAGGTCTAGTGGAGGAGCAATCGTACCATTAAACCTAGAGCTTGAAGCACTTGTTAGAAAGAACAGAAGGAAGAGAAAGCAGCCAGCCACACCTATTCCTAGTTCAGATTCAGAGAGTTTTTATTCGTCAGAAGAAGAGGAAGTTGAAAGGCTTTCACAGAAATTTGAGGGAGTTGATTTAACTGAGGAGACTGAGACTAGGAAGATGGCTGATGATCAGCAAGCTCCGACGCCTATGCGAGATCAATACAAACTGAAGCACACTACGAATGATGGGTTGAATGGACCTGCGATCACCGCGGAGAATTTTGAGCTACCTTTCGGAATGATCCGGATGGTAGAGAGGCAACAGTTTGGTGGGACACCTTTGGAGAATCCTAGTGAGCATCTGCAGTTATTTGACGAGTATGCAAGAACGCAAAAGCACAGGAATGTTCCGGAGGATGCTATCAGGATGCGGCTTTTCCCATTCTCACTTACGGGGAAAGCCAAGGAGTGGTACAACAACCTTCCTCAAGGATGTTGTACTGATTGGGAACAATTGGCAGACAGGTTTCTGAATAAATACTTTCCTCCATCCAAGAGTTTCTTGATAAAGAAAAGGATTACACAATTCAAACAAGGATCCTTGGAGAGTTTCTACGAGGCATGGGAGAGGTTCAAAGAGTTGTTGCGGAGCTGTCCCAAACATGGATTTTCAAAGGATACTTACTTAGGCTTCTTCTATCAAGGCTTGAGAAGAGACTCAAGAGTGTTGGTGGACGCGACAGCAGGTGGATCTATATTTAAGCAGTCTGCAGAGGCAGCTAAAGAGATATTTGAGGAGATGGCTGCAAACACTTATGATTGGCCAGCAGAAAGAGCAGATGGAGAGGGTTCTTTTGACAAAGTGGCAAAGGTTGAGATACAAGCCCGGAAATAGTGAAGTGTCAGCTCTCCATGATCGACTCGATGAGTTGAATAATAAGATGGATCGCCTCACGAAAGGAAATAAAGAGGAGATAACTAAAGCTGGAGATGAGGAAGAATTTGAAGAGGCATATTATGCTATGTTCCAAGGAGGAGATAATAGAAATAGACAAAATTTCAGACCGAACAACCAGTTTGGGGGGAGGAATGACCAAGGTAACAATCGTCAGTATCAACAGGGTTGGAACCAAGGAAATTCGAACTTTAATAACCAGAGAAGGAGTGAAAATTTATCTTATTCTAATCCTAACAGTGCAGTTGCACCACCTCTGGGATTTGAGCCAGCTCAGAAACCTGCCGAAGGGAAACCATCAATGGATGATAAGCTTGATTTGATGCTCAAGATGATGGTCACAAACAAAGAAACGGCTGAAGCAAGGTACAAGGAAGCAGAGAAGAAGCAGAAAGAAACAGATCTTGCTATCAGTCAGTTGAATGCTGTGGTTGGTAAGTTGCAACAGCAAGGAAAATTTCCTGCACAGACTGAGTTGAATCCGAGAGAGCATCAGTGTCATGCTATTACTTTGAGAAGTGGTAAACAGTATGAAGGGCCTAGGTTGCCGGATGCAGAGTACAGAGAAAATTAGTCTGGGGAAACTAACAGGGACAGTCGTGCGTACACGCACGCATCCTCGTAGACGCCCAGCTAGAACCGTGTGAGCACACACGATGTCGTGCATGAAGAGTTGGCGCACGGCCAGAACCGTGCGAGGACGCACGACGCCATGCGCTGGGGTGTGACACACGACGACAGTCGTGCACCATCATCAACATACTTCTCGCACGACACTGAAGACATGTCCAGGTTCTCGTACGACGGTAACCGTGCTATGCCGCCCGAACCGTGCACCACGTATGGTGGTTCGCACGATGTCGTGCGTGCGACGGGCAATTGCCGTGTGATCCTAATTTTGCTCCAGTTGAGTATGTTCCTCACTATACTGATACAGTTGGTTTCAAAAGTGATATTGATCATCCAGTTGTGACTGAAAAGAAGTGGGAAAAAGCTAAAAGAGAAAGGAATAAAAAGGAAGAACTAGAGAGAAACAGTTTGGGTATTCCAAAAATAAAGTATCCCATTCCTTTTCCTATGGTGCAGTTGAAAAAGGGTCTTGATGAGAAATTTCAGAAATTTGTAGAGATATTCAAGAAGATCCATATCAACATTCCTTTTGCTGAAGCAATTGAGCAGATGCCTCATTATGCAAAGTTTCTTAAGGAAATCATGTCCAAGAAGCGAAGTATTGGGGATAAGGAAACAGTGAACTTGACTGAGGAATGTAGTGCCATCATCCAGAGGAAGTTGCCAGCCAAGCTAAAAGATCCGGGTAGTTTTACTATTCCTGTTCAGATTGGGAAGAACGCCACATGCAGAGCTTTGTGTGATTTGGGGGCGAGCATCAATCTGATGCCCCTAAATACATTTAAAAGCCTTGGTTTGGGAGAGGTGTGACCTACTTCGGTGACATTGCAGCTAGCTGATAGGTCTCTTGCACACCCTAGAGGAGTTATTAATGATGTACTTGTGAAGATGGATAAGTTCATTTTCCCGGTCGATTTCTTGGTGCTTGATATGGAAGAGGATAACAATGTCCCTCTGATTTTGGGGAGACCATTCCTAGCCACTGCTAGAGCTCTGATTGATGTTGAAGACGGAAAGTTGAGGCTCAGAGTGGGAGATGATGAAGTAGTATTTTCTCTTGATAATGCATTGAAGTGGCCAGCTGAAAAAGCAAACTGCAAGTTCATTAATGTTGTTGATGAGATCATTGAGGAAAAATTGCCATTTATCCTGTCTACGGATCCATTGGAGACATGCATCAACAATAGTCTTTCTTTCCCTACTCTTGCAACTAATTTTTTATCCGATTATTCAGGTAATATTTTTGATGATGAATTTAAAGGATATTTGAATGCTTTGAATGCTTGCAGGGAAGATAAAAGAGAGGTGTTCAAAATTGAAGGAGGAAAGTGGACACCACGGTTCTTACCACTGGAGAAGGAGGAACCTAAAGCTGAAGAGAAGAAGAAGGTGGAATTGAAGCCTTTACCGGATCATCTATCATATGCCTTTTTGGGAGAAAATCAAACATATCCGGTAATTGTATCATCTGCCTTAACTGAACTTGAACTTGATAAACTGCTTAGAGTCCTTAGGGAGCATAAGTCCGCTATAGGATGGTCTTTGGAAGATTTGAAAGGTATAAGTCCATCTATTTGCATGCATAGGATCAGGTTAGAAGATGAAAAGAAAACATCTGTGCAATATCAGAGGCGTTTAAATCCTGCGATGCAAGAAGTGGTTAGGAAAGAGGTACTTAAGTGGTTGAAGTCTGATATTATTTATACTATTAGTGATAGCCCTTATGTGAGTCCGTTGCATGTGGTATCTAAGAAGGGGGGAATGACTATAGTACAATCTGAGAATGGAGAGACTTTGGCTACTAGGATACCTACAGGTTGGCGTGTTTGTGTTGATTATAGGAAACTAAATGAAAACACACGCAAAGACCATTTTCCTTTACCTTTCATGGATCAGATGCTTGATAGGCTTGCGGGGTATGAGTTTTATTGTTTCTTAGATGGGTACTCAGGTTACAATCAGATAATGATTGCACCGGAGGATCAAGATAAAACTACATTTACTTGCCCATATGGTACTTTTTCATTTAGGAAGCTTCCTTTTGGTTTGTGCAATGCTCCTGCTACTTTTCAGAGATGCATGATGTATATTTTTGAGGGTTTGATTGAAAGAATTATGGAAGTATTCATGGATGATTTTTCTGTTTTTGGATCTTCTTTTGCTTCTTGTCTTATTAACCTTACTGTTGTTTTGGAGAGATGCCAAGAGTCTAACCTTGTTCTGAATTGGGAGAAATGCCATTTCATGGTAAGAGAAGGTATAGTACTTGGGCATCATGTGTCTTCTAAGGGGCTGCAGGTTGATCGAGCAAAGGTGGTAGCCATTGAGAAACTTCCGCCATCGATTAATGAGAAAGGGGTTAGATCTTTCCTTGGTCATGCGGGTTTCTACCACAGATTTATCAAGGATTTCTCTAAATATTCTAAACCCTTATCTCATTTGCTTGAGAAAGATGTACCTTTTGCCTTTGATGATACTTGCTTACATGCTTTTTAGGTACTTAAAGAGGCTTTGATAACTGCTCCAATTCTGATCACTCCGGATTGGAAGCAGCCTTTTGTGTTGATGTGTGATGCTAGTGACATGGCATTGGGGGTTGTGCTTGGACAGATTAGGAAAAAGAGATTCAGACCTATTTACTATGCCAGCAAGACCTTTGATGCAGCTCAGAGGAATTACACAGTAACAGAGAAGGAGTTTCTTGCAGTGGTGCATGCCTTTGATAAGTTCCGCCCGTATCTAGTGGGCATGAAGAAAGTGGTGTATACGGATCACTCAGCTATCCTCTATCTGATGGAAAAGAAGGATGAAAAGCCAAGAATAATCAGATGGATCTTACTTCTCCAAGAGTTTGATATTGAGATTAAAGATAAGAAGGGGAGTGAGAATGTGGTAGCTGATCATCTCTCTAGACTTGAGCCGCGGGATCATTGTGATGAGAAGTATGAATTCATTAAGGAGGTCTTTCCTGATGAAGACATACTTTTGGTTGATTGCTTCGAGTTAGTAGAGATGGTAAAGAAGCCTCCAGCACCATGGTATGCAGATATAGTCAACTTTTTGGCTAGTGGAGGTCAAATAAAGCCTTACAAGCTGACTGAGTATCATTATAAGAAGTTCTTTGTTGAGGTCAAGAAGTACATATGAGATGATCCAATTCTCTATAAGCTGTGTCTGGATAATATCATACGCCGGTGTATTCCTGCGGAAGAATGGGAGAGCGTCTTGAGTATGTGCCATGATGGACCAAATGGGGGTCACTTTGCAGCGGAAAAGACTGCAGCAAGAGTTCTTCAATCAAGTTTTACTTGGCCTTCTTTATTTAAGTGCTGTAGATTTTATGTAGAGAATTGCAATAGATGCCAGCGGATGGGGGGCATATCAAAAAGAGATAAAATGCCCTTGAAGAATGTGTATGAGGTGGAGCTCTTTGATGTGTGGGGCATAGATTTATGGGCCCATTTCCTTCATCGAATGGATTTTTATATATCTTGCTTGCTGTTGATTATGTCTCAAAGTGGGTGGAAGCAATTCCAACCAAGTTGAGTGATGCAAGAACGGTCATTGCGTTCTTGAGGAAGCACATATTTTCACGTTTTGGAGTGCCAAGAGTTCTCATTAGTGATGGGGGGACTCATTTTCTCAATAAGCTAATGGAGAATCTTCTCAAGTCTTATGGAGTGAAACATAGAGTATCCACACCTTACCATCAGCAGACGAATGGGCAAGCTGAAGTTTCTAATCGTCAAATCAAGCAGATTCTGGAGAAGACTGTGAGCACTAGCCGCAAGGATTGGGCTAGTAAGCTTGATGATGCATTGTGGGCATTCAGAACTGCGTATAAGACCATTCTAGGCATGTCACCGTTCCAATTGGTGTATGGAAAATCTTGCCACCTTCCTGTGGAAATTCAGCACAAATCCTTTTGGGCGGTGAAGAAGATCAACCTGGATCTTGAAGCAGCGGGTAGTAGTCGCCTTCTACAATTAAATGAACTTGAGGAGTTTAGAGAGAAGGCGTATGAAAATTCCTGCATCTATAAAGAAAGGACCAAGAGATGGCATGATGCAAAATTTCGAAGTAAGAATTTTCAAGTGGGAGATTTTGTACTCTTATTTAATTCTCGTTTGAGGCTTTTTGCAGGTAAGCTTAAATCAAAGTGGATGGGTCCATATGAGGTTAGTCGAGTTTATGAAAGTGGAATGGTTGAACTCAAGAAGAACGATAGAGCTTTCTTCACGGTTAATGGGCATCGCTTAAAGCATTATCATCATCACGGTGAAGTAGAGGTTCTGTTTGTTGATCTCTTGACTTGATTTACACTGCATTCCGTCGAGCTCCTCGACGTTAAACAAGAGCGCTTGGTGGGAGGCAACCCACCGTTTTATTATTTTGTTTGTTTGTTTGCCTTGTGCTAGGTTAATTATACTCAATGTGCATACTTACACTTAAGGTAATAACATCCTTTTAAGCTTAGATTCAACTGACGTTTTCATCTAAGTTTGGGGGGGTGTGATGTTCTTCCCTTGTTCCATCCGCACCCAGGTATGTTTACTCTGCATTGTTTAGTGTCTGTGTGCTTGGAAGTTAATTTTTTTTAGAATTTTCGAATTTTATTCGATCTTTCGAATTTTTTTTTTCGACTATCCAGGTGTCTTGTGTGTTTTTTTTTGGGTGTCCCATGATGTTCTGTCGTTGATTTTCGTCTCTTCGATATTTTTTTATCTCTTCCATGATGATGGTTTGTGTTGAGCTTTTATGATTGAGAAGGTATTAAAGGTGATGAAGTGAACTTGCAAAATTTAAAGAAGATTGAAATCAGGTTACTTCGTTCCTTATTCTAAAATTTCTGTGAGTTTTGAATTCTTATAAGTGAGGAGCATGAGCTTTAATTTCTATGACCTGAATTTCATGAGGATCTTTGAGTTGTTATTTTTCATGCCTATGCTAAGATGTTGATTATGATTAATAAGGGAAACATGCTTTAATTCTTAAGTACTTGAAGTTCTTGATGTGCTTGTTATGATGTATGCGTAGCCTTGAATAGTGCTCGTTCATTCTATGAAAAAGCCAAGTGAGATTTGAGCCTTTAAATCATGATACATCGACGCATGATATTTTTATTTCTTGAGCATATCGTTCTTGTGCGTGTATTCTAGAACTTGCCTTGAGTCTCCTTGAATATTCGAGAATAGTATAGTGGATTATGAAAATGATATTAGGCAATCTTTGATTTTTAGCCCATCTTTTCCCTATACTTTACCTGAATTCATTAAATCCTTAGTCAACCCATTGAGCCTTGAAAAATCCATTCTTTGAATAACCCTTTGAACTTAATTAGTATTTGATTTTTCCTTGTGTTACTTGGATCGATTGAGTAATTGTTGAAGTGGTTAGAAGAAAAATGTGAACATCTTGGAGTTGAAAAGGAAAATAAAAGGGAGAAAAAGAAAGAAAAGAGATAGTGCCCGAAACTGGTACCTCAAGAAAAAAATAAAGGGAGAAAAAGAAAAAATATTTGTGGGGGAGTGTACATACCCTTGATGCTGAAAGAAAAGAGGAAAATTAATCTCTCATTATTGTGGTTTAAGAAAGAATTGAATAATTTGGAGTTGAGGAGGGGTTGTGCTTGAAAAGAAAGTGATGAGGAAGAATGAAAGATCGTGATAGATGGCCACTTGATTGATCCTAGTTTGAGTCACTTTTCCATAAATTTTCCACCTTGTCCAAAGAGCCTACGTTACAACCAAATAAAAAAGCCCTTTTTGATTCATGATTTGCTAGCTACAAGTAAAAGGAGAGTTGAGATAATAGACAAGCTTATGGTTACGCATGTACTTGAATTGAATTTGAGAGCACTTATATATAACCTAAACGGTGTAAATTTTATACACCTTGAGCGTGAGAGTACATTATATATATCCTGTGAGCATAGGTGGGTTGAGCACTTGGATTGGTGAAGTAATTGTCTTAACTTGTATATTTTGAATGAATTGATGCTTTTGAATTGGAAGTTATGTGAACCAAGTTGAGATTGATTACATCTTTTGAAAGCTTAGTTGATGTTATGATCCTTGCCTTTGAACATGACTTTTCATCTCATTATTCTCTTGGTTTGTCGTTTTGTTGTTCGAGGACGAACAACACCTTAAGTTTGGGGGGTTTGATGAGAGTGGAAATTCATATAATTTCGGGTTCAATTTTATACCTCTTTGAGTGTTTAATTACTATTATTTGCACAAATATTAATACTTTAAATTATTATTGACTAAAAGGTGCTTGAGAGGTATTTTGTTCTGTTTTGATAGGAAAATGGATACAATCACAAAGTTGGGGTGAAAGGTGAATTTGTGTAAAAACAGAGGACCATCTTCTATAATTTTTCTGGAATCGTGTGGAGGTCCGAATCAATCTTGTGAGACATGGTTGGAAAGCCACAGAAGAGAGGAACCCGTGAGCGCAAAAATCACCTCAATCAGAGGTCGGATGAAGAAGTTATGAACGAAACGGTGAGGTCGCGCGCTGCCGACGTGATTTTCGAAATTTACGAAAGTTTGGTGTATTTTATGAATTAAGTGGGCCCAATATGCCACCAGCCCATTCCGCGTGTGTGAGAAGTCCACCCATGGCTTGGAATTAATTGAAAATCAGTTGCAATTGTTGGGTCCATAAAAGAATGTAATTGATTTTAGAATCAAATATATTCTAAGCCCAAGTACTCATAATGGGATTTTGGAATCAGCAAGGTATATACCTGTTTTTTTGACTCATGCAATGATTTCCATCAGGGGGCTCGACACATACACCAGCCGTCATCATCGATTCACTCGCCCCCTTCCATCACAGTG
The DNA here is from genome assembly GCA_023678885.1 of Pogostemon cablin. Classification (NCBI taxonomy): domain Eukaryota; kingdom Viridiplantae; phylum Streptophyta; class Magnoliopsida; order Lamiales; family Lamiaceae; genus Pogostemon; species Pogostemon cablin. The sequence goes on along the minus strand of CM042959.1, from coordinate 19,171,636 downwards.
CCCTAACTTTCCACCCTTCACCCATCTTTCACCATCCATCCACCATCGGAGACGGAGATTTCGACAGAGATAAAGATTAAAGAGACGAAGTCCTCCAAAAGGGTTCTTTATTTTTAATTATTTATTTTTGTTATTTTAGCACAATAGTTAGGGTTAATTACATCTTTGTGATTTGCCCCCATAAATCCATGGGCTAAGCTTCTTTGTTGGTAATGTTAGGGCTAAATAAAGTTTTGACTATGTGATTTGATTTTGCCCTAGATTTGGATTGATTATTCTGCAGATTGTTTATTTCCTTATTGAAGATGATATTTTGAGACTTCATAATATTGTGTTTTTGGGTTTTGATTCCTTTAATTATTATTGACGGTATCACTGATTGATAGTTAATAGGATTCTTTATTTCTACATAATAATTGTTGTTTCCTGTGACAGTCTTAGGGGATTGACCTATAATACCTAAGAGTGTTAGACAATCAATTTGGAATATTAATTACGTGGTAAAACATCATTATTAGGTAATTAATAAGGAGAAAAAAGGGTTAACAATCGCGTACCTAGAAAGGGAAGTCTAGTGCTCTAGCCTTAATTGGAATTTAGCATGAAGTACCTATAGAGGGAGAGGGAGTTAATTTCTTATTGATCTTAGGATTTTTAGCTCATTATAAGTGTTAGATCCTACCCGATCAAGGTGATTTAACTAGGCTCAGTGATCCTCTTATAAACATCTGCAGGGAATTAATTTGGGTCTAGGTAAATTAGTCACATAGTTAAACTGTTTGCCCGAGAATTATCAATTCTCCATTCTTGAATTCTAAATCGTATTCTCTGCGTGATTTATTTTATTTGCATAATTAGTTTAATTATTTAAATTTTGCTTTTATTAGTTAATTAATTATCTTTTCCAAAAACCCCCAAATTTGTCTTACATTGGAATTATCATATAGAATTACTTGTTAAATTTATAACTATCTTGTGGGAACGATATTTCACTTGGTCACGCACACTACAATCTATCCCTTATACTTGAGGGTGAAAGAAAGTAGCGATCAACTATCCAAAAGTGGAATGTTTGTAGGAAAAGGTTACCTTGAAAAGGGTCTTTTCAAACTAAATGTAATGACTGTACACCGTGATATTAAAAATAAAGGAAAAGTTATTTCTTACTTGGCCGAGAGTTCTAATATATGGCATGATAGATTAGGACATGCAAGTTTAAATTCCCTAAGAAAATTAGTCAACTTAAATTTGTTGCCAATAATGGAACTAGATCCAGAAAAGAAATGTGAAATTTGTGTTGAAGCAAAAATGACAAAACTCCATTTCATTCAGTGGAAAGAAGTACTACACCTCTAGAACTAATCCATACTGATATATATGATTTAAAGTTCGCACCAATAAGAGGGGATAAGAATTACTTCATTACATTTATCGATGATTGCACAAAGGTATTGTTATATATATCTTCTAAGAGGGAAAGATGAAGCAATAGATGCATTTATAAACTTTAAGAATGAAGTCGAAAATCAACTAAGCATTAGAATCAAAATGATTCGAAGTGATAGAGGTGGAGAATATGTGGCTCCATTTGAAGAATTTTGTCTGCAAAATGGCATTATTCATCAAACTACATCACCATACTCACCACAATCTAATGGCGTTGCAGAACGAAAAAATAGAACTCTCAAAGAGATGATGAATGCTATGTTGATTAGCTCGGGCCTACCCCAGAACATGTGGGGAGAAGCGGTGCTTTCGGCAAACCACATTCTTAATAAACTACCACACAAGAAAAGAGATAAAACTCCATATGAATTATGGAAAGGAAGGAAACCGTCATATGGTTACCTCAAAGTGTGGGGGTGCCTAGTAAAAGTTGAGGTACCTAAACCAAAACAAGTAAAGCTAGGACCCAAAACAGTTGATTGCATCTTTATTGGTTATGCATACAATAGTAGTGCATATCGTTGTTGGCAATTGGATCGTGTGGATCAACGTGATCCGTTAGGGATATAGGTAAATAATCAGCAGAAGCAATTAAACGTTTACCGTACTTCTGGGTCGATGTAGAGGATGAAGATCTGTGGTGAACACCTCTGATCTTCTACCGTATGTCCCAAAGTCAACTTTGGTGTTGGGTGGTCAACAATCCTCAGAGTTCTCTCAATCTGCTCTCTGTTGTCTCCCGTATGTCAAATGAGGCACAGACTTAGGTTTAACAGGAACTGAGATGACTTATATACTTGGGCTACATTAGGGACCAGGAGGAGAAATTGGACTGGGCCTCAATTGAATTTAATTAACCAAGCTTAGCCCAAAGCTTTTAATTAAATCCAATAATAATAATATAATCCACTAAAATATTATTATTGCACTACCCGTCCAATCCCAAAATTATGTTCTGGGCTCCTTCTTATTATAAGCCCGATAGTCTCCCCATGTTTAAGATATACAATGTCCATTAATTAATTAAGTTACTGACAACTCAAATTAATTAATATCTCATCCGAGAGTAGTACCACTCAACCTTATTATCATGCCGGAAATTAATCCACTTGCAAGATTTACATGATAAACCTTATGAGCTCCTCAAGGGGACATCATCAACCTATGACGGACATGGATTCCTTCTACAATCAACAGCACACCATAGAGAAAACACTACTTCCCAACTCACCGAGTATATTGATTTAATACTTATAAATCTCACCCATTGATGAATCAAAGAAATACATACTGCCCTACGTGTCGAGATTATTGTATAGGGATTAAGAGCACGAACTTCCATAATAACAGAGATCAAGTTCTTCTATAAGTCAGTATAAGTCGAACGATCTCAAACGGTCCTGCTCAATACACATAAGTGCACTAATGTGATTCTATAGCCAAGACAAGCTAATACCAAACTACACTACAACCATACCGATAGAGAGTCCCCGTCTATCTCAGTTGTGAGCATCTGTTTATACTTTATAAGAAAATCGATAATATGATCTTCTGCGTGTTGTCGCACAACATATTATCTACAATATAAAGTAAATGGACTATTGCATCATGCATATAAATAAATTATAAGATGCAATCATTTGATCAATGATTCTCATTTCAAATATTGTTATAAGATTGTTCATACTAAAGCTAGACTTTTAGTATACAATCCAACAATCTCCCACTTATACTAAAAGACTATGCTGTCATGTCTTCTGCCATACATCTGATTCCTACTCCCACTACACGACCATTAAAAGCTCTTGCCTTAAGGTCCTTGTAAATGGTTTACTAAGTCATCATCCGATGTAATCTAGGCGACAACAACCTTCCCCTCATCATACAATTTCTCATAACAGGTGGTACTCGTGCTACATGTGTTTAATTGCCTTATAGACTCGTGATTTCTTCAAGTTTGCAACTGCACCAATATCATCAATGTAAATTGTGATTACCTTGGGCAAACTTAGAAACACTTCAAAGTCCATAATGAAGTCTCTAGAGTCATATAGATACTTTGGCTGTCTCATAGGCTCCAATTTATCATCTTTCCATGATGGAGTCCGGAGTCTGAAATATATTTCTATATAACACTCCTCCACATTATGACTCTACTTCCTAAAATCAAACACATAAACTTTGAGGAGAATTTACTACCGTCCAATCTGACTAAAAAATCCGAATCTTCATAATCCACAAGAAGCAGTGAATCTGCTCAGTAAGTCTACATATGATTTCCAGTCCTTCTCAGGCACTTCATATATGTCTTACCACAGTTCATCATTCTTGTTTCGGGTTACGTTGATACCCACTGTTCATGCATCCAGCAAAACAGATATCCAACTTCGTTCATAGCATTTCTTAGATTAAGCTTCCTTATTCGCCGAAGTATAAGGAACCGCTTTTATCTTCTTTATCTTCTTTTTGTGTCTTAAGACACAGTCACTTAGATAAATTCACATGCTAAACGAGTATGGACTGCATCATTTTATGAAACTTGAGATAAGCATAACATCCTTTCTTGTGATTCATATTACCGTGATCAAAAGAATATATATTGCCTTTCTTAAGTCCTTCATCACTACCGCTTTATTAACCGTACCCATACGCCCGATAATACTCTTTTATTGTCTCCAATTAGCAAGATACTATCTACGTATAGTACAAGAAACACCACCACGTTTTCGTCACTCTTTACAACACACAAGACTCATCCGCTCATTGATTTAAATCCATGCCACTGGATTACCTAATCAAAACAGATGCTTCACGATCTTAAAGCTTGCTTTAGTCCATCGCTGGACAATTTTAAGCTTACTATCAAAATGCTATTAGTACTTTGTAATGAATCACTTTGGTTGCTTCACATAGATATTTTCCTCAAGACTTCCAATCAGGAAAGCTGTATTGACATCTATTTGCTGTTCCTCATAGCAGCAATAAATAAAAGAATCCGGATCAATATAAGCATAGCTACCAGCGAACATGTTTCCTCATAATCGAACCATTTCTTTCTGAGTACACCTTTTCGCAACAAGCTTTGCTTCCAAGGTTTTCACCTTTCTGTATGATCCTCTTTTATTTTCTATGATCACTTGCAATGGCTTTTACACCATTTAGTGGTCATACAAGTTCCCAGACTTAAAATAGAATCCGTAGATTCTATTTCAACATTCATTGCAACTTATTAAGATTCCGCATTTTCATCTTGTAGTGTTACGTCGTATCCGTGGGATAATACATTGTTCACTAGGGATCAAGTCTCACGACTCTCCCAAAACATATATTTATGGGTTGTTATACAACCCTCCCACTACGACAAGGCACTACATGTAATTATGTATCAGACGTGACACGCGTTGCAGTTTACCTTGTGGCATATCCTCTTGTACATTTGGTACTTTTACTTTGTCTTTTCCTCTCACTTCCTTTAGAACAACTTATACATGGGTTGTGATTTATTACATAGTCCTTTTCCAAAAAAATCTGGTGTTTGTGTTAACAATTACCCTTAGATCTTTTGGACTAAATAAATCACCCTCCATTTTTCTAGGATATCCCATATACAGATAAAATGTTTCACGAATTACTGTATCTAGGGCATATCCATAAAATGAATTTAATTATTCCAAATAATTCATCATCTATCTAATCATAACCATAAGAGCCTTATTCCTTCTATCCACCATACCATTCAGCTGGGGCATGCCCGGTGTAGTCAATTTGAGATTTAATCTCAACTTCTGATTAATAGCTCCTAACTATCCTAAGAGGTATTCACCATCACGATTAAATCGTAATGACTTAATATATTTTCCATGACGCTTCACTGTACCAGTCTTGCAATTCTTGAATTAATCAAAGAACTTAGACATGCAGTGCATCAAATAAATATATTGGTATCTAGAATAATCTTCGAATATTCATAATCACCTCTCGCCTGGATAATATTAGGTCCGCTTGAATCAGAATGAACTAATTCCAATATATATATCTTTGGCTCTACACCCCACATCCATGAAAAGGCAGTTAATCATTTTTACTTTCAAGCAAGACTCGCAAGATTGATAGTTTCCACTTCAGATAAACCTTATGGTCCATCGGCTATCAACTTTTGAATCCTACTCAAGTAAAATGAACTAGTCTTAGACGCCAAATGTATGTTTAGTTCATTTCCAAAGGTTCCTTTCTCTTACTAATATTAGAAGATGTATTAATAATTACTATTTATTGCATCTGTGAGATGTACATGATTCAAGAGTTTACATATTATCCATCAACGTACTTTAACGGATTATAGCCTCATTCCTCATTACTATGACCATGTCATTTAAATGAAATGAAGTATCCATCAGTTAATGCATAGAAATCGAAATCAAATTCTTTCTATGAAACGTACGTAAAGACAATTTCTCATAATCAATCGTTTATTCTTATCATGAGATAAATAAACAACTCCCACTGCAATAGCCACTACCTTTATAGTTTTACCCATGTTATTAACAATCTTATCCTTACTCAGTGATAAACATTTAGTGATTCCAGTATCTACATACTTCGTGTCAGTAGATGCCATCACTAATCATGTTTAAACAACTAGTGAATAAGATATTAAACTTGTTCACATTATGATGAAAATAGCTTTCCTTTGCCACATGTTTTGTCAGAAGTTTCCCACCATTTACATCCTCTTGTAATTCAGGTGGAACTTACTCAAAATATTTAGACAATTGTGAAGAATAAATTGATTTAGGTTTCCCTTTCAATTTCTATTCCAAGCTTTTCCAATTCATTCATCAATTCAACCATGATCTTCTGCCTTTTAATTTACTCAAGTATCCGAAGAGTTACATGAGACCATCATATTTCTATGAACCTCTCATCTCTTCACTAGAGACTTTAATAGGCATCATGAGACGTCCTTTGTGAGAATACACATGTTTATTTTCTTAAGCAGTAATTTTCAAAACCAAGATTCTTTTCTAATCAACTAATTTTGGACAAGTAAATATAATGTCTTTTAGTTAACAATTAGTGAAATAAAAACATTCGAAATTCAGAGAATCACAAATAAATTTACCGATCAAATCTTCGAATTTTATCCTTTTATATTGATTCCCTCAAAACAATATAAAATAAAATTCACCGACATCTCAAGCACCGTGAGTCTGCAAGCCACGTTAGTGTGAACGTTTATAAACCCGAACATTTACAAGAGAAGATTTTACCCATTAATTTCATTTGTCAACCTAATTTTATGACAAAATAATTAATAGTCGGTTCCTCTTTAGCCATGCAAATAATAGCAGTGACTCCGTTGGGGAGGATACTAATTATTTACATCTAAGTGTACACCATTATTTGATCCCAAGTCCGCTGCCCAAGCTTATGTGCCTTACTGTTGGAGAAGTACACACGCGCTCAGATAACTTTCTACAACCATCAATTATATAAGTTTGTACCAGTGAACCACATATAAGCTCATCCGTTAGGGAGGAAGGCACTATAGCCAACGCGCAAGTCCATATGCATCACATTACAAACAATAATTATTTAAAGAAGTTTGTACCAGCGATCCGTGAATAAACTCATCCGTTAGAGAGGAAGGCTCTATTGCCAACGCGCAAGTTTACTCACATCACTTACAAACTAATAATGGAGGCCGCGAGAATTAATTACCAATCCCCTCTCCCACTTAGTTATTTAATACCGAGGGTTTTTAACATGCATATAATATTTAGAAATAAAATATACATAATAGCATGCTTCTATTAACAGCAATTTAAATAAATAAATCACATAGAACATGCCTTTCACATATATAACAATAATTGACAATTAAATCAATTAATCAGTTATATAACATTAATTAATTGCATAAAATGTTGGATCAAATAAATGGGTCTAGTCTACCCAAGCATCAATAGCATAAAATGAGCAGCCCATTAATTAATTAATTATACCCATTTACCCTGCCAATTTCTGCATGAATTAGCCCAATCCAAAATATGGCCCAACATTATTACCACAATTAATTAAAACAGCAGCCCAAAACCATTTTAATTAAAATTGAGCCCAATAGCCCAAAACCAAATTAAAAATAGAGCAGCAATAAGTGCAAGCCCAAGCAGCAGATAAGTCCAGTAATAAAAAAAATATCCGAGCCCATCATCCATAAAATAGGCCCAACGGCCCATTTGCATTTAATTAAATATGGGCCCAATGGAGACAGCCCAAAACCAAATTAAAAAGGGTTAAGGCCCAGCAAGATCATCATATGCTGCCCTACTCCTTTCTAGCCGCCACACACACAAGCAGCTGTACAGGTGCCACCAGCCGCCGCTGCTGCCGGCGGCCGCGCCAGTAGTAACCGTCGGGACCGAGACGTCAGCCCACTGACCGCGTGCTGCCAGCCGTCGCCAAGTAGCCATCCTGCTCGACCGACAACCAGAAAACCACGCGCTGTAAACTCCCGCAAGCACACTGGAATTCTGCCGCTGTATCGAGCCCGAAAACTACAACCGCAAACAGCAATCCACTGCACCGGGAAACAGCAATCCACTGCACCGGACCTGATCGGAGCTTTTGAGGAAGTCATCTGGATCCCATATCAGACGCGCCACGACCCAAACGGTAATCGCACAGCAGACCCGCTCGGAACCCACCCTGACTTGCCCGGATCTCCATTTCGCTCGTCTGCCACGCCAGCTCCGGCGCTACTAGGCGCCGCTGCTGCCAGCGTCCACGCCCACAGCTGATCCCATCATGCCTGGAAGACTCCCGATGGCCCAACAGGATTCGCGCCGCCAGCCACGACGGTGCCCCAATCTTCCTCTCTGGGCGTCCGATGCGCGCCAGAACTCCAGACCACTCGCCGGCCTGAACGTTGTTCAATTCGCCTGGATAGATCACACCGCTTCAGTTTTCACATCGTGCGGCCATTGACAAATACCAGCAGCCGCTAAGGCCCATCATTTTCCATGCCTCTGCCATCGTTCATCCGACAGTGGTCGTGTCCATCGTCAGGCCTGTATGTCCAGGAACTATACCCACTGCCTCCTGCCTTCTTCGTTCAGCCATGACACCCATCGGCTTTCACCGGGTTCGACTTGTCCAGCCCACCCACAAATCACCGTGATGCCTTTATTTTTGACTCGAGGCGCAGCGAAGTGATAGTTGTGTGTATGTGTGATGAGTGACGTGTGTGATATCCATGATTAATATCACAGTAATACCCAACCAACACAGTAATACCCAACCAAAAATGCGTATAACATTCCCAGCAAAGAATTCATAGAATTTTCACAAATAATACAAAATTATCCAAATCCTAATACACATGCTTTCTATACGACTTTAGAAACACGTACAGCATATAACAGAACCTAGCATCTCACGTTTCACCACGAAACCTACGCTCTGATACCAATTGTTGGCAATTGGATCGTGTGGATCAACGTGATCCATTAGGGATATAGGTAAATAATCAGCGGAAGCAATTAAACGTTTACCGTACTTCTGGGTCGATGTAGAGGATGAAGATCTGTGATGAACACCTCTGATCTTCTACCGTATGTCCCAAAGTCAACTCTGGTGTTGGGTGGTCAACAATCCCCAGAGTTCTTTCAATCTGCTCTCTGTTGTCTCCCGTATGTCAAATGAGGCACAGACTTAGGTTTAACAGGAACTGAGATGACTTATATACTTGGGCTACAGTAGGGACCAGGAGGAGAAATTGGACTGGGCCTCAATTGAATTTAATTAACCAAGCTTAGCCCAAAGCTTTTAATTAAATCCAATAATAATAATATAATCCACTAAAATATTATTATTGCACTACCCGTCCAATCCCAAAATTATGTTCTGGGCTCCTTCTTATTATAAGCCCGATAGTCTCCCCATGTTTAAGATATACAATGTCCATTAATTAATTAAGTTACTGACAACTCAAATTAATTAATATCTCATCCGAGAGTAGTACCACTCAACCTTATTATCATGCCGGAAATTAATCCACTTGCAAGATTTACATGATAAACCTTATGAGCTCCTCAAGGGGACATCATCAACCTATGACGGACATGGATTCCTTCTACAATCAACATCACACCATAGAGACAGCACTACTTCCCAACTCACCGAGTATATTGATTTAATACTTATAAATCTCACCCATTGATGAATCAAAGAAATACATACTGCCCTACGTGTCGAGGTTATTGTATAGGGATTAAGAGCACGAACTTCCATAATAACAGAGATCAAGTTCTTCTATAAATCAGTATAAGTCGAACGATCTCAAACGGTCCTGCTCAACACACATAAGTGCACTAATGTGATTCTATAGCCAAGACAAGCTAATACCAAACCACACTACAACCATACCGATAGAGAGTCCCCGTCTATCTCAGTTGTGAGTATCTGTTTATACTTTATAAAGAAACCGATAATATGATCTTCTGCGCGTTGTCGCACAACATATTATCTACAGTATAAAGTAAATGGACTATTGCATCATGCATATAAATAAATTATAAGATACAATCATTTGATCAATGATTCTCATTTCAAATATTGTTATAAGATTGTTCATACTAAAGCTAGACTTTTAGTATACAATCCAACAATCGTTTCTTGGTTCATAAGTCAGAAGTTCCTGAAATGAATGAGGGAATGACTATTGAATCTAGAAATGCAGTGTTCTTTGAGAATATTTTTCCTAAGAAGGAAAAACAAGAAGTGAGCTCGCATAAAAGAACTCATGACGCTATAGAAAAAGGTTCACCTCAAAGGGAGGAAGAACCAAGGCGTAGTAAAAGAACCAAGAAGGAAAAGTCCTTTTGTTCTGATTTTATAAGCTACATTCTAGAAAATGAACCAATGACAATACAAGAAGCATTGTCTAGTCCAGATGCTCCTCTCTGGAAAGAGGCTATCAACAGCGAAATTGAATCCATTATGCAAAACCATACTTGGGAGGTGGTCGATCTCCCACCGGGCAATAAACCTTTAGGATGCAAATGGATCCTAAAGAAGAAATACAAGGCTGATGGTTCAATTGACAAATACAAGGCTCGCTTAGTAGCTAAAGGATTCAAACAAAAGGAATGATATGATTTCTTCGATACATATTCACCTGTGACAAGAATTTCATCCATTAGAGTTCTCATAGCAATTGCAGCTTTGCATAATCTTGAGATACACCAAATGGATGTCAAAACAACTTTCTTAAATGGTGAATTAGAAGAGGAGATATATATGGAACAACCTGAAGGGTTTGTTGCCCCTGGCCAAGAAAAGAAAGTGTGCAAGTTAATAAAATCCTTATACAGAATAAAACAAACACCTAAACAATGGCATCAAAAGTTTGATCAAACTATGCTATCAAATGGATTCAAAATCAATGAATGTGATAAGTGTGTCTACATAAAAGACACGCCTAATGAGTATGTAATTGTATGTCTATACGTAGACGACATGCTCATAATAGGAAGTAATCACAAAGTGATTGTGAATACTAAGAACATGTTGAAAAGGAATTTTGACATGAAGGATATGGGTGAGGCTGATGTCATACTAGGGATAAGAATCTCTAGATCACCTGATGGAATTGTCTTAACACAATCTCACTACGTAGAGAATATACTTAAGAAATTCGATGCCTTTGACTTACCCCCGGTTAAAACTCCTGTGGATGTGAATTTACATCTAGCCAAAAATTAAGGCGAACCCATATCACAACAGAAATATGCAAGAATTATCGGAAGTTTGATATACTTAACAAATTGTACACATCCGAATATAGCATACTCTGTTCATAAACTTAGTAGGTTCACAAGCAATCCTAATAAAGAACATTGGATAGCATTGACAAGAGTACTTAGATATTTGAAATATACTCTAAGTTATGGGATACTGTATACAAGATATCCAGCCGTAGTCGAAGGATTCACGGATGCTAATTGGATATCTGATTCAAAAGACTCCAAATCCACAAGTGGTTACGTATTTACCATAGGTGGTGGAGCAGTATCATGGAAATCTTCTAAACAAACATGCATAGCTCGTTCCACAATAGAGTCGGAGTTCATTGCATTAGACAAAGCTGGTGAAGAAGCGGAATGACTTAGAAACTTCTTAGAGGATATTCCTTGTTGGAGCAAACCAGTGCCTCCTATAATGATACATTGCGATAGCATGACAACTATTGGGAAAGCACAAAGCAACATGTACAACGGTAAATCTCGACACATAAGGAGGAGACATAATACCGTTAGGCAATTGATCTCTAGTGGGATAATTTCCATCGACTATGTAAAGTCTAAGGAAAATATCGCGGATCCGCTGACAAAAGGCATAAATAGAGATCTAATGACAAGTGCAGTAATGGGAATATGTTTAAAATCCACGCACTAAAGAACGTTTATAGCAGTAACTTAACCATGATGATTGGAGATCCCAAGAACATGGTTCAATAAGACAACTAAGTTATAAGTGTTCCGAAATAGTACTTGAAATATAATCTCAACTCATTCTCAAATCAAGTGCAAGCTTGCAGAAATGTGGTAGAGGGTAAGCCTTAAAAGCTTTTAATGATTCCTATACCTTAAAGGTGGAGTATAGCAGGATACTCTACATAGGAGATCACCTATATAAGTGTGAAGTTTGGCCGCTTCGAATGAGAAAAACACTTATGAATCCAAGATGGTCCAGGGCCGAATTGGACACAGCGTGAGAACGAAGAATATTAGAATTGTTATTGTGTGGGTGTCGTTGTCTTGGTTTGCAAAAAACGCTGACTAGTTCAAGGCATCATGTTCACTAAGCAACAAGTAAATCCGATGACATTCTACTAAGAAAGGTTCAAAGCTGGAAGCTACCTATCCTGATGCAATAACAGTTTGTCGAAACTTTCGATAGAGTCTGCATGCATTAATTACATTCATATGAGGGATTATTGGAATTGGTTGAGTATAGAAGTGGGTCAAGCCCACTTTTGACTAATATTCTTGTAATTTTTCGTTTGTTGAAAATGAAAATAAATTGCATATTCGAAAACTACGTTTCGAATAGATGAATTTAGTGTATAAGTTTGCTCAAATCCAATTCCGGGTGAATGAGTAATTAATACATGAAGTTTGCAATTTAAACTACAAGAAAAATAAGAAAAGTGAAGAGTAAAGGTTGAAGTGGGAAGTTGTCCCACATTGGAAAAAGATGGAAGAATTGAACTCCTTATTACTATCTACACACATTATTGAATTAAATTAAATGTGTGGACCACATGATGCAACCAATCAAGCCACGAGCCGCACCCACGCTCGCACATAGTCACACTCATTTTGGACCCGAACTAGGGTCCGATGGGTTAGACTTGGGTGCACGTAGGGTGGACCGGACACACCGAATGGGTTGAGTCGCCGGGTCGGGTCGGCCCACTTGCCGGGCCGGACCTGATTCACGGGCCTATTTGTGGTTCAAATAAAAAATGTGGAGGGAAGGATTTGGCTCCAAAAATTTGAATTTAAATTCAAATTCAAATTAAAGGGATGCAATCTTAACCATTAGATCAAGCCTTTAATCAAAAGGCATGATCCAAGGGTCCAGAATGAATCAAGACATTCATTCTGATAAGGCCTCACAACTCTTCAACTATTATAAATAGGCCCCAAAATCATTTGTAAAGATCATTCCAATCCTGCATTCAATAGTTGCATATTACATTCTAGTCCATTAGTTCTAGAATTATCCTACCCGAGTCCAAAAGTTCTAAAATATTAGTTCGTTCGCCGATAATTTTGGACTAGTTGTGCTACAAGTCCAAAATTCAAAGTCGTTGTATCTTGGAGGCGATTGCTATAGTCCGTAAGCACCTCAAGTACGGAGCAATTTCGTCTTAAGGAGAAAGAGTGTAACTCTTGACTCGACTTTACCAAAAGTAATCCATAAGCCGTTTTAAATACTATCCCATATACCCAACATCAAATTGCTGTGCAATTCATTCTACCATTTTAGCAGTACTGTCTGGGAATTTCTTATTTCACCCATAAACAAGATTTCACGGACGATTTTTGTAAGCACACCTCTTCTTATCCTTTGAAATTTTCACAATATTTTTCTTTTCAATAATACTTTAGAGTTCAGTTTTAAGGTTAATGTTTGTTGTATTTCTCACATAATTATTGCAAGTAGGTAGACGATGACTACATTAAAAACAATGTATGATAAAATATTTTCTTGATTTTTTTTAATATTTCAAGTGTATCTACATAATTTTCATATGAAAATTTGCTAATTTCGTATTATACAATCATTTCAGAATTCTATCAAGACACGTTTATTCATTGTTATTAATTTTGAAACACCATAATGATCTGTTCGTAAAATTCTCTTTTTCCCTAGCAAGACCTCCCCTGAATTTCTGAAGGTAACTCTTTTGTTCAAGCATCATTAGGATTTTTTAAAAATTGAAACTCTCTGGTGAGGACAATTTAATTCTATTGCTTTTGGATCAACTGGCATTAGGTTTTCGCTTTAAGGGTATGTGCTAAATTGTAATATGTAGATAGTGTAGTTTGTTGGCAGATTTGATTTTGATCATCATCATTTTTATGATATAAATTGATTAATGATAATGAGATCAGGTTGTCATCTGCAAATTTGTGTTCTTTCCCTTCTCCATCGGATGTGATTCTTAATCCATTTCTACATGTTGTCAAGGATTACATATGTAATATTCGTGTTCAGATTTTGGCATCATATTGTCGGGGAATTACACATTTAATATGCATCTACTAATTTTTTGCTACAACCTTCTTAAGCCATTTCTATAATCATCTTCTTGGGATATCATTCTACGAATAGTGGAATGACCTTATTATTTTCTTTATATACTGCTACTGACACCCATAATTCATGGTTTTTGTCTTGAGAGAAAGGTTACCTTCTGATGTTTTTTGGGAGAAAAAATAGTAAAGATAAAGAAAACTTCTCAAATAAAAAAAAAGGCAAATTTTGATAGTTTTTTTTTATAGTAAAAGGTGGTATAATCAATTAATGATCAATGACATAATACATGTTTGAAATGATTCTTTTATTCTAATTTAGTAAAATATGATTTATTTTGTCTTTTTGTCTCCATCTTATACCTTGCAGCAATCAATCAGTGATTTTTGGGGCTAAATATTTATTTGTTTCTTGATTTTAATTCATTTTTATTGGAGTATGCATTTCAAAGAAAATTTTAATGTTTTTTTTTCTTATTTTCTCCCAGCCAATTGCTCATTTCCATTTTTGGTAAATATTTATCATAGATTTTCAATGTTTATTAATCTCTTTAATCACAATCGATTTTTATACCATTGATTTTAGTTTTTTAATCCATTAATTTACAAAATATTAAAATATTATAAAACACTTCTCTTCACACCATTTATTTTTCCACACTGGTGCATTTCATCCTAGGATTTGGGTATTTCCTAATTGTATCACCATAATGCTGGGGTCACATTCGGGTTTATTATTTTTAACACAACATTATTAGTAGTAGTATTGTGTGTTCAACTGAGTGATGTTTATGCTTATATGATTAGAGAAAAAAAAAAGAAAATTTTGATAGGCTGCCTTTATCTTTTGATTTCTTACCATTTTCTTGATTCTCTATAGATTAATTGATTGCTGACAAGCATGCAGTTTCTTTTGATTCTTACAAATTTTATGAGATCTCTATTGAAAACTTGATTGCCTATAAGCACGCCATTTTCTGCAACAATAATAAACAAACAAAAAAAGTGACTACATAACAATGATATTAAATTTTCACCTTCTAAATTGATTAAATGTCAAGAAGGATGTTGGTATGGTTTTATTTTTATTTTTTTTGCAGTTAGGTTAGCATGGTGTAATAAACGGTTGAGGGAGATTTTTAATCTTCTTATTGCAATATTTAAAAATGTTATAAAAACTATTATCTAGAGTTCATATTAAATGTGATTGTCTTCCTATAAAGTTTATATTGATATTTTTATAAATCCACTAAGTTTGGGGGTTCTGCCAGTTTAGTTATATTACTCAATCATTGAATGCAAAGTAGACATTTTACTACAATCAAATATCGTCTTACTGAACTTTGTGTTTTTTGTTCTCTTCTACGGATATCAAATGTGCAAATGTATAAGACTTATTAGTGGATGTTAGTGGCTCTGTGAAACTGACTAATTTTGGATTGGCAAAGGTGGGTTTCTGGTCATATTATATTATCTTTGTTGGGTATATTTGGGTTTCGGTATAATATGTTGACTAGAAAAATATGACAGAAAAATAAGAATGGAATTTGAGTCGAGTCAAGAGTTACACTCTTTCTCCTTAAGACGAAATTGCCCCGCTCAGGTGCTTACGGTTCGATAGCAATCATCTCCAAGATACAACGACTCACATCTTGTGATATTAATAGCACTACAAATCACAAGATACGACGAACCAACCGATATTATGAACTCACCTTAGGAGTATAACGACATAAAAAATATTTAGAGACCAAGACTCTAATTAAGAAAATATTTTCAGAGTGTAGGATCATGGAATGAGAGGGCCTATTTATAGATTTCAAGGCGTCTTTATACGAATTGATGCGACCGTTGGATTTAAATTTGAATTCAAATTCATATGTCTTTTAATGAAAAGACGCAACTTATTCAACAATCACAACCTTTGTTCGCACTTATTCATAGACACACTTAATCTAATAGACACCATTTTTAAGTTTACTTTTCCATTCACCTAAAATTTCCAATAATCCCCACATGAATGGATAAAGTCAACTGAAAAGACTATGACACGGGAGACTAACAATAAAGTGAGTTCAAATGAAAAGATGTTACATCGAAATAGGTAGCTTCCGGCTTTGAACCTTCCCTAGTTGAATACTATCAGACATACTTGCAGTTTAGTGGACGTGATGCCTTGAACTACTCTGCTTTTGTGTATGCCAAGATAACAGTACCAACATAACACCTCTTCTAATACATTTGGTTCTCATGGTTGTGTCCTTTTCGGCCATGGACCATATCTTGGATTCATAAGCGCTTCATTGAGGCGGCCAGTCCTCGCACTTACATAGGTGACCTCTTATCAAGTGTATCATGTCATACCCTACTTTTATTAGGTATAAGAGTCATTAAAAGCTTTTATGCTTATCCTTACCACACGTCAACATGTTCATTTGCACTTGATTTGTCTCTAGGAATGAATAATTTATTTATTTCAAGTGCACATCTGAACAAAAATAACTTAGTTGTCTCATTGAACCAAGTTTGTGGGATCTCCACTCATCATGGTTGAGTTACCGCTATAAATGTTCTTTAATGTGTGGCTTTTTATCCTATTCCTCTTAGATATGCAACATATTTGATCTCCATTTAAATTTTATTACTGATCCATTTAATTTTCTTGAGATCAGTTGCCTTACACCAACTTAACTTTAGGGGCTAAGCCCTCAACTAATAACCCCACATTTAAATGTCTAGGGGCATTTTTCCCCACATTTGAATGTCCACGGGGACTCTCCCCACATTTAAATGTTTCCGGAGGCTTCCCACATTATAGTTAATTGGCCTTTCTTTTAAAATAATTAATCAATCAATCGATTGAAATAATTGTTTGAATTTGTTCATCACTTTTCAAGTCCAAAACTTTATAATTTAGGTCAACACACCCAAATAAAAATATAGTCTTTAACTATAATTTGCAATTACTCTTGTCAAGGATATAACTTTTCATGAAGAGACATCCCTTTATCAAGGGATACAATTTTTCATAAAGAGATCCATCTCTTCATCAAGGAGACATATCTCTTCACCAACAGACATACCCTTATATGAAGAGACACAACTCTTCTCCAACAGACATGACTCTTCATAGGAGAAGACACGATCCTCCACAAAGAAACATAAACCCTAACCATATTCAGGATCTCCGAACTCCAACTTGAACAATCTCATAGCAGACAGAGCATACAGCCTTTAGTATACAAAAACTGAGAATTCATATAATGTCATTTACCCCAATTTACAATCCATAATCACATATAATAAACACACTAAATAGAAATGGAAATTATGGAGGATGGTAGTGCAATTATAAAAAAGAATGGAACCACTGATTTCATTTTCTCAAACATAGTCCTTGTGTGAGATAGTTGGGCGCGCCCACATTCCTAAGTTCTTCTGTGATATCTCATTAAACACTTGATAGGCACTATCAATCATACCAGTCTTCGAGTACACAGAGATAAGGCACTCCTAACAAAATCAATTCAACAAATTTTATTTGTTAAATTATTGTCGGCCACTAATATAAGATTTATTCACTCAATCAGAATTAATCAACATATCTATTTGCGAATGAATGCAAATTGAAATTTCACATTATCAACACAAAATATATAGGTGACGTGGCTCTTCAAAGGAAAGAAAAGGAAACTTCCCATTATGCCACATGCAGTTACTGATAAACTTAATCCAACGTTAATTATCTCATTTTCTTCAATTTTCATAAATAGATTTACTTCGAAAATTATGTGGCCTAGCATTTTGTAATCAACGGTTTAGCAAATTAATTCTAATCAACCGTTGCAATTTTTCGAATGCAGAAATGGTTTAACAAATTAAATTTCTTTATTGTTTTAAACCATTTTTTTTTAAATAAAGTGACGCATGCATCAACCAAAATAAATAAACTATGCATGCGAACTCAACTGAATCAACACCTCATTTCGTAATAACAATTATTCAAACATGAAACAGACGGATGTAAGAAGCGGTGCCTTTTGATCTCTAAAAGGCATTAACTATATGATCTCTTATCATTAATTGATTTCGAACTCACTTTAGAAAATACTACGATATTGATAATTATTTGAACCATTTGTTCATTTCATTTTCTAACTTCTTCCCAAAGTCATCTAATTTTTTACTTCTAGCGAAAGAGACATAATGACTTGTGGAGTTTTATGAAGAT
The DNA here is from genome assembly GCA_023678885.1 of Pogostemon cablin. Classification (NCBI taxonomy): domain Eukaryota; kingdom Viridiplantae; phylum Streptophyta; class Magnoliopsida; order Lamiales; family Lamiaceae; genus Pogostemon; species Pogostemon cablin. Next base: position 19,153,132 of record CM042959.1, on the reverse strand, counting down.
ACTCACTCTTTACCAAGAGACGCACTCATCACGAAGAGACGTTACTCTTCTTCAAGGGACACGATTCTTCTCGAAGAGACATAATTCTTCCCAAAGATCACCCTTTCATAAAAATTTTCAATGAACTCCACGACAAAAGTTTTGTCGGATCTCTAATTCATTATTTTATCCAAATCTGTATGATTTGCACTCCACATATCTCCAACACAAAAGTCGTAAACAAATAGCAATAAGCAAAGAGATGAGTAAGGATTTTATGCAGGGGGAGTTGCCTGATAGCGAATACCATTGACCAAAAATTAACACTCATGTTTACAGGTTCCACTAACCCAACGGGAATTGTAAGAGATACAATTATTTACGAAATTGTTGTTAGACATAATATGCATCCAACGTACTTGATCTCTAATTCTTAAAAATTAGAATTTTGATGATTTAAGCCATCAATCAATGAAGATAGAACTTACCATGCCAAATAAATCAACAACTAAAATGGATTCTTCCCCCACAAGCGCATGCAGAGAATGTGAATACTGAATATGATGAATAATGGAGTTTATCATGCGTCATTATTATAGTATTTCAAAAGGAAAGAACCAATCCTAATTTAATATAATAATATTGTGTTCGAAAATTGTGATTGGTTTAGACACCAAAATTGACGGTTCTATCAAATTAACGGTAATTCGCATGATATCTTTCAACCGAATAATCACATCTTTTCACAAAGAGATGTTTTAAGACTAGTCCCTTAAGGATTTCAGCAAATTTACCAACAAGGTAAGAAACACATTCTCTGGAAATTTCAAATATATTTTCGTACATATTTAACTACAAAAAAATTCACTTTTAATATTTGGAGAAAATGAAAGACAGTAAGAAAAATATTCCCCATTTATAAATTCTCTCCATTTCTTGTAAATTAAATTAAGACATCTTATCATGACTCTATACAATAATTAACGAAATAGATAGATCTTTATGGGAGCATTGCCGCATGCAATCTCTCAATTTTCTCAAATATTCATTTAATATCGGAAAAATCAATATGCCAAAATATATCTATGCCATATGCAAATGAATAATATTAGTCATGTATTCATTCTTACCATGAAAATTATCCAAACAAACTGATCCATGATCCAGAGTCATTCGCAAATTTCAATAGGATTACCATTTCGAATTAATTTCAAAAATAAATTCAACTTAAATAATCTACACTGTACATGTAGATTAAATAAAAAAAAATCATCGCGTACCTTATTTCTTTTCTTTATGTATTCGAAATCTTCTTTCAACATCCTTTGTAGTCAACAATTACTTATACCGGAGTCATAGGCAAAAAAATTTCATCTTAAGATTGTTGGGTATATTTGGGTTTCGGTATAATATGTTGACTAGAAAAATATGACAGAAAAATAAGAATGGAATTTGAGTCGAGTCAAGAGTTACACTCTTTCTCCTTAAGACGAAATTGCCCCGCTCAGGTGCTTACGGTTCGATAGCAATCATCTCCAAGATACAACGACTCACATCTTGTGATATTAATAGCACTACAAATCACAAGATACGACGAACCAACCGATATTATGAACTCACCTTAGGAGTATAACGACATAAAAAATATTTAGAGACCAAGACTCTAATTAAGAAAATGTTTTCAGAGTGTAGGATCATGGAATGAGAGGGCCTATTTATAGATTTCAAGGCGTCTTTATACGAATTGATGCGACCGTTGGATTTAAATTTGAATTCAAATTCATATGTCTTTTAATGAAAAGACGCAACTTATTCAACAATCACAACCTTTGTTCGCACTTATTCATAGACACACTTAATCTAATAGACACCATTTTTAAGTTTACTTTTCCATTCACCTAAAATTTCCAACAATCTTTTATCTGGCTTCTTCCTCGGTGTGTAGTACTATGTAATTAGAAATGCATTTTTGTAAAAATAATTTTTAGACTTATGTGAATTTGAGCCAACAAACTAATTTAAGCTTAGTTATTATCCTGTTGGAAATATATTAAGTTAATAACTCTTACTACTTGCTGAAGCCTTGATATTATTGTTAGTGGATCTGTGAAACTAACTGATTCTGGATTGGCAAAGGTGGGTTTCTAATCATATTATATTATCTTTTATCTGGCTTTGTCCTCGGTGTGTAATATTATGTAATTAGAAATGTATTTTTGTAAGAATGATTTTTAGACTTAAGTGTATTTGAGCCAACAAACTAATTGAAACTTAGTTATTATCATGTTGGAAATATATTAAGTTAATAACTCCTACTACTTGCTGAAGCCTTGATATCATTGTGGTGGTCATAAATATATTGTGAACTTGGTGTTATTAATTTCATTCCTAGCTAGATTATGATTGCTTTTGAGGATCTTATCTGTATTTTGTTTTACAATGATGGCTTCTTTTGAAGTAAAGTATTCTTCTATGAGATAACTGATGACTTCTCATCTATGGTGCAACCAGCTTTTGGATATCAGTCTGCTTGTGTGGGTGTTCCTGATCAGGTGTCTATGGCGGACATTGTAAGGATGGGACCACAGTATAAAAAAATGCTCCAAATTTATCAAATTTATTGGATCAATATTATTCCACAACTAAATCGGTTAATAATCTTAGACATTCAGTTCATCATTCTGCTCCCAAAGAATAACTTGCTGATATTGATAAAATATCATAATAAATTTTTAAAATGAGATATTATGTACGGGTGGTGGATATTTAAATGGATACGGGTTACGGGTACCCATACTCCGTAACCCATACACCTATATAAATACAGAGGGAGTATTTATTTTATAATAACAGTATAATTATTTATTATAAATATTAATTTAATCATTGAAAAATATAAATATACGCACGACCGAGTATAAAAAAATAATCCTCAGATTCCAAGCAAATTCTATTTATAAGAAAAAGAAAATTATATGTATATAAATGTTTAAGAAATTTCTCAAAAAATTACAAAAAAAAAAAAACAGTCAGGTTGCAAAATTCTCACAATTAATCCTAAAAAGAGAAAATCAAGCTCTCTAATATTTAATTGTAACGAAAAAGAAATCAAGAGGAAGAATAGAAGCCGTAAAAAGAAACATACATTGAATGGTTCTCAAAAAATTACAAAATACACACATATATATATATATAAATATGGTCGAGTATAAAAAAATACTCCTCACATCCCAAGAAAATTCTATTAATTTTATAAGAAAAAGAAAATTATATAAAAATATTTTAGAAATTTCCCTGTTCACGCAACGCGCGACCGGATAAACACTAGTTGATATGAAAGGGATGTAAGAGGGAAAAAAAAAAACTCCACTATTAGTTGTGAGAAAGGAAGAATTCATGTAGGAAAAAAAATCACCATTTCCGTTCCTGCAATAAATAAATGCATACAACGCACAGAGTTAAACAATTAAGAACTGAGCACAGGGTTTACACTTAATTGATAAACTTATTATTCATTGAATATAATAAGTATAAATAAACTTTTTTTTATACGTACAATACTGTAACATCCCTAAATTATAATATTTTATTTTATTAATTTTATATTTTGATCCATATTTCAAATTCAAAAATATTCTCTACATCCAAATTTATTGGCACTAATTTCTTCGTTCAATTAAATATATTCTCAAAAAAAGTATTCCTTAAAAATATATTTCCTTTCCTTTAACACAATTGATTGGGAAGTTTCCTTATTTATTTAAAAACCCTAATATTCCAGAGTTTACATGTTAAGTATAAATACACACATTCTTTCTTTTTCCCCTCATTTTAAAATCACTCTCTGCATAAATTATAAAGGGAAGACAGGTAACTTTCATCTTTATCATCTTTTTTACTATATTCCCAAAGATTATTAAAAATTATTTTTTGTTACCACTCATTATCATCATTCAGTTTTCACGTGAGTCCACACATTAGCCGTCCACTACTACATCTATCTCATTTTATAAATTCTACCAATTTATTTAATAATTTATCATTTGCTTTAATGAATTTGTTTGGTACTAAATATTATCAGTGGCTTTATCTAAGCCTCGTTTTCCACGGGATTAAATTATAGGTTTTGCAAGAGATTCAAATCGAGACGTGTAAGGTTCAATTCTTGTCGCAAGGTTTAAGGTGGGGATTTCTCATCTTATATTCACTAATTGTTTCAAATGTGAATATTTATGTTATAAGTGAATTATTATCATGTTATGATTTTTATTTGGAGTATGCGAATTGATATATCTTATACGGGTATTGGACCGTAATGGTGCCCTACCAATATCACGAATCGCGATGTCGTATATTTTATGTCATGAATAATGGATTGAAATGTGTCTTATCAATATGTCAGGAATTGTATTGCATGTAAGTGATTTAAATTTTCGCATATGAAATATTGATTTATATGAGTATGGGTTATTTTCATTGAGCTGTGTTGCTCACCTTTACTTTTACCGACGACAAAGTGACTTAATAAAATTTAGAGAGTTAATAAAATTTAAATAAATTGCAGCTTATGCGATTGCATCTTTTGACATTTTAATTGGAAAATTATTAAACTCAAAATAATGATTTATGGTTGCTTAAAATTGGTATTTGAAACATTGACTACTGTTTGTGTAATTCCTATTGTGAATAATGCTTTGGATTTTAAGAACTGCTGGAAGGTACTGTTGACCCTATATGTAATAGGTGCTACAGTGGATGATTGATAACCTATATAAAATTCACATTTACTTTCCTATTCTATATCTAACACTATATCTTTTTATACTCGAATTGACAAAAATACCTTTTATTCGAATTTTAGAGTAATATATTCGTGTTTAAAAAAAACTCAATTTGTGCAATTCGTGTAAAATGCATACACATTCGTGTCAATAGCAACGAATTCATGTAAAAATATAATAAATAAAAAAATACAAGTTGTGCAACTTGTAAAATGCATAAAGATTTCGTGTGATCAAATGCAAAAACTCCCTCTAAGGTGGAACATTCCCCTACCGATGTATTTTTACATCCCACAGCTTCGGCAGATTGCTTAGCCCCGTTTATCTTCGGCCTCTAAGGCTGTTTCTGCTGAAGCTTTCCATGCATATGAGATTGATTTCTTTGAAGGTGAGATCGTGTAAAAAAAATAGAAAAAACTCAATTTCTGCTAATAGTGTAAAATTCATACACATTCGTGTTAAATGCAAACAATTCATGTTAAATTCCTAACACAATCGCGTTAAAAAGAAAAACTCATTTTGTGTTAACATATTTTACACGTATATATTATTTGACATGAATTTTTTATATGAATACATTATTTGACACAAAATTTTTACACGAATGCATTGTTTGACACGAATTCATTTCGAAATTTTTATATTTTACACAAATTATTTTCTAGTGAAGGTTAAATCCGTCGAAATTTGGGTAATAAAAGTGTTGGTCTTCTAATTGGAGAAATAAAAAAATATTGTTAAACCCTGACGGATATTTCTTTGAATTACTTCTTGATAAATTGTGGTCGTACCTTAATGTGCTCACATAAGCAGGTATTCTATCCAAGAAAATTGAAATTGTTTTGTTGCCAGAGTCTTAGTAGTTGAATATAGGATGTTTAGGCCCGACCCGCGGGTACTCGTCATGACCTGCGCGTTTTTGGGGGGGGGGGGGGTCCATACATGGTCCAGGCCAGAAATGGGGCTGGTCGGCCCTGATCCCGTAACTATTCGGGGGTGGTCGGCCCTGACCCCGTAAATATTCGGGGCGGGTCCGGGTCCTAGTGTTGTCCCGCCCCGCCCCGTAATATTAGTGATTATATTATAGGGGAAAGGGTCAATTTGACCCCTCATCTTATCCCTCAAGATCACATGAGCCCCTAATCTTATATTTTGTTCGTCAAAGCCATCACATTTATTAAATTGGATCAGTTGAGCCCTTATTTTTTCTCAAAAGGATCAACAAAACCCTTCATTTTATATCATTATAACAATTAAACCCTTCATCTATTATTTTAGTTATTTGATACTATCAAATATGACCTCTATCTTTCCATGCATTAAACTTACAACATTCACACCTATTTTTTATGTCCAACTGCATTTTTCTATAACTTTCTTTCCTTTTTTTAATTGTTATTTTAATCCTTTTTTTTAAAATTAATTTATTATTATTATTATTTATTATTATAATAAACCAACGTAAAACTGGTTGTTGTTAATTTTTTCTGTTTTAACTTTTTTTTATTTTAAATTATTTACCGTATATACATAGTATATTTTTTTAAAAAAAATATAGATTATAAAAATTAAATGTAAAATAATATCTCATAAGTAATTCGTATAAAAGATAAAATGTAGTAAGAATAATAGTAAAAATATTTTTAATAAAAAGTAATACATGATAAAAAAATGTGATAACTATGATTAAATTAAACTATTTCATAAACAATTTATATGATGAATAAAAAGTGATAATATTTTTAATAAAAAAATACTCAATTAAGGAAAAGTGATAATCATGCATCCAATTAAGTTATTTCATTAACAATTCGTATGGCGGATAGTAAAAAGTATTAATATTTTTTTAAAATGTGATACCTGATCAAGATAAAATGATAATAATTCAACTAAATTATTTTATAAAAAATTTGTAGGAAAAATAAAATTAAAATTATTTTTACATAAAGCAATACGTAATTAAGAAAAAGTGATAATCATCAACCGATTTATTTCAAGCTCGAACAATTCATGAAATATAATATAAAGTGGTAATATTTTTTTAAAAAAAAATACTTAATCAAGAAAATTAATATCCATTTTATTGCACTATTTCATAAGATAAAAAATATTTAATTTGAATTATTTTAATTGGTATATTATGTTTATCTTACATTATAATTTTAAATAATAATTTTCACCTCACATTTATTATTATAATATTTTAAAGTAATTTTAAAATGTTTATTTTAAAGTAATGAATGATGAATTTAAATAATTTCCTTTTAAAAAAAGCGATTACAAAATGTGATTAATTAATGTAATAGAAATGGAATAAAAAAATGTGCTTGTATTTTATATATATATATATATATATATATATATATATATATATATATATATATATATATATATATATATATATATATATATATATATATATATATATATATATATATATATATATATATATAGAGTATATAGTATATTAATATTATTTTTATTATTATTTAAAAAAAACGGTGCTGGGAGTGTCAAAACTATCATTATTTTTATTGTTCTGAATAAGTGACATTTGATTGAAAAGGTAATTGTTTAGAAAAAAAATAATAATAATAAATAATAATAATAATAAAGAAAATTTAAATGAGGGGCTCATTTGATGGAGAGGAGTAAGATGAAGGGGTTTGATAAGCTTTGCCCTCTATTGAAAAGAGATAAAAGGGCTAAATTGATCCAATGTAATAAGGGTAGAGGCTTAAACGAACAAAAAATAAAGTTAGGGGCTTATTTGATCATGAGTAAAAAGATGAGGGGCTGAAGTGATCTTTTGCCCTATTATATATATATATATATATATATATATATATATAATTATATTATATTATTTATTTTGATATATTAATATATTATTTAAGTTGTGAACCCTAATTTTCTTTCAACACCACACTACGCCACACACCAGCCGCATTCTCATTTCTCAATTTTTCACTCCCGGTCTCTCTCTCATCTTCTTCAAACTTGAAGTGTTGAACCTTAATTTCTTTTGAATCTTCACCAGCTGTTTCATCGGTTCATCCCCATAAATTACCATAGGAGCCACATTTCTCACTCTTGTCTCTCCCATATCTGGTGGTGCTCGTGGAGAATTTTAGCTACGACGTCCTATCAGTGGTGGGGCTCGTCGACGTCGCCTCCGCCTCGGCCAACCATTCTGCTCCGATCATTTTCCTTGCTCAAGTAATATTTAATTAGTGAAGTAGTATTAACTAGATAGAGATATACATGCAAATTTTAACCAGAACTCGCGGTTTCGAAACTGTCCAAAATGGAACCAAAATTGGATATATTCCGGTTCGATTCCGATTTCTCATTTTGTGAAACCGGAACCGGCAATTCCAGTTCCAAACCGTCAGTTTTTCCAAATTTTTTTTCATGTTTAAAGGCTAAAAGGCTAAAAAAAGAGAAAATCGAAATCGGCGGTCCGAACCGGAATCAAAATTGGCCTACCCTCGATTCGGTTCCGTTTTCATATTTCCTAAAACCAGAACCGGCGGTTACAAACCGCCGTGCATGTCTAGGTAGAGATACCACCATTTGTTCAGTGAAAGGGTTTGAATTCACAAGTGGGTAATAGGTGATAGTGATATAAGTATATTCACATGGAAGAATAAATTTTGAGAGGAGAATCTGTGTACCCAAATTTAATCTAGTTTAATTCCCAATCATCACCCTGCAATTTGACTGCAGAAAAATTTTGTTTGAAACAAGATACTTAAAATGTATATGTTCGTATATAGCTTAGATGTTGCTTTCATTTATTAATTATGAATTGAATTGTGTTTATTTATGCATAGCTGTTGTGTTGATGAAAAAAAAAGGCGGGCGGACCCGCCCCGTACAGGACGGGGCACGGGTCTATGATATAAGACCCGTGCAGGTCTCAGGGTGGGTCCGGGGCGGGCATTTTAGAACAGGCCAGGTCTAGGTAGTTAAATACCCAGCCTGACCTAACCCATTGACATCCCTAGTTGAATAATTTGGGTTACCGGTAGTTTTTAGATTATTGCAACAGAAGTGTGTCAAATCCAACTTTGCTATTTATTCTCACTGTTTATTTGAATTTTTGTTGGCATGCATGTTAGTATATATATATATATATATATATATATATATAAAAGCATATAAAGTTAACTCTTTTTTTTTTCCGCTCAAAATTTTGGGTCAAAGTCTTTTTTCAAATTTTCACCATTAATTTTAGCATTCCAATAATAATAAATTTAGTCAAATCTTCCTTTTATAAATTCATTAGAAAATCAATTAATTGCATTTATGTATCCATAGATTAATCATTACTTACAATTTTTACATCGATTTCATTTCTACTCTCATTTAGAAAACCCTAAAAGAGAAGTAATGTGATTTTATCCTAATCTGATTTTATTCGGATATTCAGTGAAAACATAATTTTCTTATTTATCTTTGATTTTGATTTTATTTTTGTATGCTTTTTTCTTTTATTTTTTATCAATTAACATGTTGAAATTTATTTCAATTTGAGTTAATTATTGGAAAATTTTTGGTTGTATTTGAAAATAAAATTAAGTAATTATTAAGACATTATTTGGTATTGTTTATAACTTGTGTTATGAAATATAAATATTAATAAAATTTTAAAATTATTGATTTTTTATAATTACATTAATTTATTATACATGAAAAACGAATAAGGGTTGTATAATGTCGATTCAACTAAAAATTATTTAATTCATTACACATAAATAACTAAACTAAATATACATATCATCACAATATAAAACTTCATACATATGTATTCCCTTCGTCCCATCTAGTAGTTATAATTGTTTTTGCACGGAGATTAAGAAATTTAGTATTTTAATGTTTATTGAGGTGAGATAAATGATATTTTAATGTATAGTGTATGGTTGTATTAATGTGGAGAATGAGTCCCATTGGAATATTTTAATTACTTAATTTTGTGTGTCTCATACAAAAAAAATAAAATAAAATGTAACCGTTAGAATGAAACACCCAATTTAAAAATATATAATTATTAGGATGAGACGGAGGGAATACATAATTATATGTATTTATATATATATATATATACTGTTAAAAAAATCTATATTTATATAATTTTATTTTTTTAAACCTATTCTCGTGCAGCGCTGGGTTAAAATTCTTGTATATATTAACCTGAGTTGATTAGTAGATGATTTGTACTTAGAAGTACAACTCAAAGTTATACATGTTAAATAATTAAATTTTATTTAGGCAATAGCAGATTAATTAGTACAATTATGTAGTACAATTAGAAGTAAAATTTTGCGTGAAAGTCGATTCTGATTGCCACTAGAAGTTTATTTTAAAAAACCTATGTAAATTATATTTTAAAAATTCGCAGAAACTTATGGGAGTTGCACTTTATTTAATTTCCTTTCTTCTTTGCATTATTATTTATTTATTAAAGTGTTTGGTCATGCTTTATTAAATACTTTTTTAAGAAATTAATATGAAAATCCTTTTATTTAAAACATGTATTTTAACATATGCGCTGTACAAGGATATATTTTAGAAAATAAAATTATATAAATATAGATTTTTAAAAACCTATGTAAATTATATTTTAAAAATTCACAGAAATCTATGGGAGTTGCACTCTATTTAATTTCCTTTCTTCTTTGCATTATTATTTATTTATTAAAGTTTTTGATCATGCCTTATTAAATACTTTATTTAAGAAATTAATATGAAAATTCTTTTATTTAAAACAAGCATTTTTGTGCACTGCACGGAAATATATTTTAAAAAATAAAATTATATAAATATAGATTTTTTATAATAGTATATATATATATATATATATATATATATATCGTGGACACATAAACATATATAATTACGTATTCCCTTCGTCTCATTCTAATAATTATATATTTTAAAATTGGATGTTTCATTCTAACGGCTATTTTTTTTGTACGTGACCCAAACAATTAAGTAATTAAAATATCTCAATGATACTCATCCGCCACATTAATGCAACCATCCACTATACATTAAAATATTATTTATCTCACATCATACACATTAAAATACTCTCCCCGTCCCGGGTATTTTTACCCATTTGTATGAGCAATGAGATTAAGACGTGTTATTTTTTTAATATATAATGTAAGAAAAAGTTGGGATAAATTATTAATTTAAAAAGAATAAGTAAATAAAGTTGTTGGGAATGATGAATAAAGTGTAAAAAAGTAATTAAAGTTGTTGAGATTGTAAAAAGTAGGTAATAAAATATGTATGTATTTTTACCATTTTTGAAATGGGTAAAAATACGTGGGACGACCCAAAATGGAAAGTGAGTTGATATGCTGTCGCGGGCACCCAAAATAAGATTTGTAATTTTTTCAAACAAACCCACTAAGAATGTAGTGGGGTAATTAAGGGTCAAACCCAAGGGAGTAATTGAATCAATCGTGTTTCTAAAATAACCGGAGGAGGTGGATTGGATTGAATCTAATAACTACTAGAATTCAAAATTAAATAAATTAAAGAACAAAAATAATAAAATTAGATAAGAGGACAAATAAAATTTAAACCTAATCCAAGGATTTTATCCCCTCCCATATCATAATTCATAAAATAGCAAGAATTAAACATGCAAACAATTATACAAACTCAAATCCCTAAGCTAATGGTACGACCAAATTAACCCGAATGTTCTTAAGATCATCAATTAGGGTACGGCCACTAAATTGAACTATTTACGAGTGACCCTATGGATTCGAACACGAAAACACATTAAAACTCTAAACATAGAATTACTAGGCTACGAAAACTGGCTATGAATCATACAACCTAGATTCTATTACACCTAGAGGGAATTATCTCTATTTGCTACTTAATTCACTCCTCACAACAATTATGGATTGTGGATCACGAAATAGCATTAAGCATTTAAATAATTAAATTAGATGGCCTGACTAAAATAATTATCAAAGCGCTATTAAGAACATCAAAGCATGTAATAGAATAAATTCATATAAAAATTTGCAATATAAAATTCCTAACAATCAAATAAATAATTCATGAGAGGTTCACAACACTCGAACTAGAAACGAAATTACATAATCGAAATTAAATTAAACAGACAAAACTGATAACACCGATGATCTTCGTGGTGGAACTTCCTCCTCTAAAGGCTGCTTTCTAACGTCCCAACGTGATTGATCGTGAGAAAGATAGATGTATATATCCTTCTTATTTATCTTCTTGTCCCACAAGAAACCTAATTGATTTCTTTCCTTCTTGAAGAGTGTCCAGGTTCATTGCATCTCCAATCTCCCTTTGGTAAATTTCCTTAAGCTCTTCAAATCAAATCTCTCCTTAATATCAAGTTAAATCTCCCCTTATTTTACTTGGTCAACTCTTTATTTCCAACAATTAAAATTATTGTAATAGTCCACAAAATAAATTATGGTGACTGTACAATTTCTCTTATTTTTGGCCTGTTTCAATAAGAAATAAAATAATTAAAGTTCAAGTGTATAAAATATAAATAAGTCTTAATTACACTAAATAATTCACAACTCACATAAATATATATAAATTCATCTAAAATAATGTTGTAAAATTACGACTTATCAAACTACCCACACCTAAACCTTTGCTTGTCCTCAAGCAAAACAAGACTAAAATAAGGCATAAGAAAAAATGATAATCATGTGCAATGATAGCAAAATAGTGACACTTCCAAGAGATCAAATAAGGTACACCAAATACAAATGAGTGATAGAATGCCTCACAAAAATCTTGCAACTTATGTAAAATAAATGAATTTAAGAATTCATGGCCTAACAATGGTTTCACTCAATAACGCTCAAGTATATGTAATGGATAGCAAAACACTCAAAATTAAATAAGATAAGACATTATCATAGGTGATGAGTGTGTAAATTCACAAGTTTGGCCTCATGTTTTGTGCTAGTTTTGGAGAGTTTTGAGGTGGAAATAGGTGAAAAACCTATATATATTGTGAATTAGCATGAATCAGGTGTTAGAAGAGCTATTTAAGTGGTTTTCATAGCAAAATCGGAGTGGAAGTGCCAAGAATCGAAGAGACGAAGTCGAGACCACGTGAACCGCCAAGGAGAGAGGTGGGTTCGACTGTTAGAGGAGGGTTCGACCTCTCCAGCAGGTCGAACCAGCGTTGAAAGAGTGCAGGAGAGGGGTTCGACCACGACTCAAGGGATTCGACCTGTCTATCAGGTCGAACCATCGTCGAACTAGTTCACGAGAAGATGGATTCGACCACGACGTTGGGGGTTTGACCTGATGATTGGTCGAGTCGAGAGCAGAAATTGTCCAGTAGCGTGGTTCGACCTGTGGTTCGATCAAGACTAGAGGGGTTCGACCTGTACAAGAAGTCGAACCAAGTGCAGAAATTATCCAGTAAGTGGGTTCGACCTGTGGTTCGACCTGCGGCTAGTGGTTCGACCTATTTGCTGAGGTCAAACCATCGTGCGGGAACTTACCTTATTCGGATTTTTGAGGCCAAAACGCGTGGGATCACTTGAAAAGCTCATTCCAAGCCCTAGAGACGTGATTACAAGTATAAAAGGAGGCTCATGCAATCAAGGAAGACGTCCCCAAATCACCAACAACACAATACAAGAGAGTTTTTAGAGTCCGCTGGAGAGTCAAGTAAGATTGGTCCATCTAACCATGATTGTTCCTAGATCAATCATGGGCTAGAGCCACTTTGGTAGTTCTAGGGTTATGAAGGTTTCATGAGTTGATTTGTATTTCGTGTGTATACTCCGTACAACACTACTTGTGGTTTATTTTATATACGATTGTGCGTTTTTAATCCATACTCATAGTCATTTTGTGCATCAATAATCGTTGTGCAGAGTCTGAATGCATAACATGGTTATTGATTGAGTGCGTTCACTAATGAGCAGGGTTTATTGTTATAATTCTAAGTGAAGGGATTCCGAGGTTTTATTAGAACCATCTTATATGAATGTTTGTTAATTGAATTGAATTCGAGTTAACAAGTAGGATTAAGAGTATAACTTTATAGTACCTAAAAAGGGAGATCAAATTGGGTTAGAGTACTAAGTGCACGAGAAATAATTGATTATGATAGTACCTAGAAAGGGAGGCAAAGTATACGTCTTGCTCTGAGGATACTCACACGTGTCAAAAGCTTATCTATTTGTGTCTATAGAATAGATTTGCATGGTCTAGCGATGCGTCCATAAACCACAAGGCAGAGTCGGACATCGACACACGAAAGTATGAATTAACGAATAAAACTGGATGACCTGACGAACTACCTAACATCTTATTTGATCACAACAACTCTTCTCTTGTTCTTGTTATATATTGTCTATTTTAATTGTTACTTAGTTTACAAACCAACAATTACAATTCTCAACATAGTCATAATTGCTAGAAAATAACTAAATTAATATTTATCCATCCCGTGGATTTGATATTTAACTTGATCACCTTCGAAACTACAATTGATATCCTTCATACTTGGGGATTAAAATTGTGTGTTGAGAAAACACCCATCAAGTTTTTGGCGCCGTTGTCGGGGACGACTTAATATATCTTTTTGTTATTTCTAGTTTATTAGGGCTATTTATCTTGTTTTGCTATTTTAATTCTAGTTCTTTTTAGGTGTATGCTCACGAGATCAAAGAAAGGTGAAATTGAACCCTATAATCCTGAGATTGGAGCATCGTCAAGAAAGAAGAAGAAGAAGAAGAAGAGCAAGGCAAAGACTATTGATCCAACTGAAGCTCTGAATTTTGAAGTTGAAGTTGACGAGAAGATTTCGCAGATGATTGAAGCTACAACTGAAGTTAATTCGGGAGTAGACACAGTCAACATGGCAGCGAATCCGGATAATCTAGCCATCCGGGAGGTTTTCAGAAATAATTGGGCTGGAAATTTTGGGCTTCTAGGAGCGAGGGGAACTAATGCAGCTTTCGATCTTCATCCCGCTCTTATTAGCATGATAGAAAGGAACTCCTTTTCAGGAGGGTCTTTTGAGGATCCGCAGCAGCATCTGAACAAGTTCTTGGGCTATGCAAGTACTCAAAAAGACGCAGGAGAACATTAAGATGCTAGGAAGATCCTCTTGTTCAAATTCTCGCTTACTGTAAAGGCGAGAGATTGGTACGACACTATCGACGCAGCTGAGTGCACCACTTGGGAGCAACTGAAGTTAAAGTTCTTGGAGAGGTACATGCCACCTTCAAAGGTGTTTAAGATGAAGCAAGACATTAACCAATTTGCTATGGGTGGAGGTGAGAAATTTCATAAAGCATGGGATAGATTCAAGGGCATGCTTAGGAAGTGTCCTCAACATGGGCTATCTAAAGCTCAATATATCAATATATTCTACGATGGATTGGACTGTGATTCACGAGTGTTATTGGATGCTTCTTCTAATGGAGCATTACTTACAAAGTCATCCGTAGATGCCGAGAAGTTGTTTGAAGATATTTCGATGAATTCGAGGGATTGGCCAACTGATAGAGTTAGAGGTACTTATGTCCTTGGAAAGGTAGCTCAGGTTGAACAAGCAATGGTGAAAACAAGTAGAGAGGATGAGATCGTCTCTAGCTTGTCCAATATCAACAAGCTACTTGAATCCCAACAGAAGCAAATCAGCGTATTATCTCAGCGCGTACCAATCATGCAGCAGGAGTTGAAGAATGATGGACCAATCCAAGAGGAGTTGGAAGAGGCACACTATGCCATGGGTCAAAGTATTCAAGGGACTAGGTATCCAGATCAAGGAAACCGGAACTACCAAGGGAACTATCGAGGAAACTTTAATAATCGTGGTCCTCCGGGAGGATATTGTGAACAGGTATATGGCCAAGAACGATGAAAGGGTGAACCGCCTTGAGGCCAAACTTGAAAAGAAAATCGATGCAAACCATGAGGTTATATCTAAACAGGTGAAGGACCTTACATTGCTGATGGGGAAGATGGCAGGAAGTGTTAACAAGCTTACTCAAACTCTTGAAAAGGAGAAGTTCCCGTCTCAAAGTATTGAGAATCCAAGGTCCTGCAACGCCATCACACTGAGGTCGGGAACATAGTACGAGGGACCTATGAGACCGGAATCAAATTTGGACATGTCTAGGGCAAGATTCGACTATGGTTCGACCAACATTGAAGGTCGAACCATATAGGGAAAGTCAAACCAACGCACTGGACACGATCAGGAAGAATCACAGCATCAGTTTGACCAAACTGTAAATGGTTCGACCAGGCATACAGGTCAAACCATGGTCGAAGCTGATAATTTAGAGCACTCTATTTTTCCAGAACACCGGTTCGACCAAATCAATCATGGTTCGACCTATCCAACAGTTCAAACCCAGGTCGAACCGCACAACTTGGAGCACTCTGTTTTATCACAGCAACGGTTCGACCACGACGGACATGGTTCGACCTATCAAACAGGTCGAATCTTGGTCGAAACGGAGGGCGGAAGGAGTACAGTAGGTCGGTTCGACCTAGGTGGCTGTGGTTCGACCTACTCAACAGGTCAAACCCAGGTCGAACCTCAAATTCAAAAAGATAGCAGTTGTCCAGAAGAGCGGTTCGACCATTACATGCCTGGTTCGACCTGTTCCACAGGTCGAACCCTGGTCGAACCCATCCAGAAGTTGTCTGTTGCTATTCTGAACACTCTCGATGATGTTGATGCTACTCCAATGGTTCGGAATGAGTAAAGTACAGAGATAATAGCTGAGAAAAAGTTGGAGAGAGCCAAGCGATTGAGAGCCGAAAAGGAAAAAACGGATAAGGTTGATCGTAATGAATGGGGAATTCCCAAAACAAAGATACCTCCGTCGTTTCCTTACAAGCTTGTGAAGAAGGGATTGGAAGAGAAGTTCAAAAAGTTTTCAGAGATAATGAACAAGATAAGCTTGAGCATTTCTTTCTCAGAGGCAATCATGGAGATGTCGTACTATGCCCGATTTCTTAAAGACATATTGTTGAAGAAGCGGAGCTTAACCGAAATTGAAACTATGAATTTATCTGAGAATTGTAGCTCAATCATTCAAAGGAAGCTGCCGCAAAAGATGAAGGATCCGGGGAGCTTCACTATTCTATGTGAGATCGGAAAGGGGCCGGCACGGCGAGCTTTGTGCGATCTAGGGGCAATCATCAATTAGATGCCGTTGTCTATCTTTCAGAAGCTTGGTTTGGGAGAGTTGACCCCTACAACAGTGGTTCTCTAATTGGCAGACAGGTTGATGACGTTTTCTAAAGGTATAATTGAAGACGTTCTCATCAAAGTGGAGAAGCTAGTCTTTCCTGTGGACTTTGTGGTGCTAGAGATGGATGATGACAAGGATAATATCCCTTTAATCTTGGGAAGACCTTTCCTTGCTACTGCTGGAGCTATGATTGATGTTCAAAAAGGAGAGCTTAGATGGCGGATGGACAAAGAAGAAGTTCTTTTCAACTTGGACAAAACAATTAAGATGCCCATGGAGTCGCAGTGTTATAGTATTGACATGGTGGAGGAGATTGTGAAGGAGGATATGTCGCTGATCCTGTCAAAGGATCCTCTTGAGACATGTTTGATGGAGCCTCTTACTTATCCCACTACGGAGCTTGATGGACTCTCCAACGAGGTATGTATTGAATTTCTTGAAAACTTACTTGCTTTGGGTGATGCTAGGTATGCATTGGAGAAAGCTAAGGCTGAAGAAGCGAAAGGGTCTAGGAAGTACTTGCCGTTGGAGAGAGAGAGCACTCCGATGGAAGAAAAGAAAGAGGAGCTGAAACCATTACCGGAACACTTGACGTATGCTTATCTTGGTGACAATGAAAAAGATCCATCAGGTGATTCGAAATTCAAGATGAAGATTGACTCGGAGGAGTCTACACGTCCATGGGATGAAGGTAATTCTAATGATCATATTTTTGTGAGCGAGAAAGGTGCCGTGCTGACTGTAGACAAAGGAAGAGAAGATGATGCCTACTTGAAGCCTCCTAACTTGCCACCGGATACTAACAAATTTGAAAGTCCTTGCTCTCGTTCTTATCCTGACTTTGATCTTGATGGAGATAGGAGTTATTCCAAAATTAAGTGGAAGATTGACAGGAATGAGAAGAGAAAGTTTGTGAAAGGAGATTCTACTGATCGTATGGTGCATAAGAATGGTAAGGTGGTAAGTGTGGATGATAAGAGGGGGAGAAAGTATTGGAAGGTGAGGATGCGACATGATCATCCTCTGATCAAGTAGTCTTTGAAGCGGTAATCCGTCGCGATTCTCCAACGTTAAACATGAGCGCCTGTCGGGGGCTTTCCCTCCCATTTTATTATTTTATTTCATTCGTGTGTGTAAGAAATTTTTATATTTGAAGTGCTTACTTATCGGCAATTACATCTCTTTGCAAACTTAGTTTCGACTATAGTTTCTACTAAGTTTAGGGGGGTGTGATGTACTTACCTTGATAAGCACCGATAGTATAATTTTTTTTGTGACGTTTGTTAGGGAAGTTAATTTTTTGCGGCATATTTAAAACTTTAACCATTTTTTATGTGTCGATTTTTTGTAACTTGCCTAATATTCCATGGTGTTTTGTTGTTTCGTATTTTGAGTGATTGCAGAGTTACTCATGATCGATAAGTTTTTAAAGAACCAATTCTTGACGAAGTTGTGCTCTAGTTGGTACTTAATGATTCGTTTTGAAGTATGTATGGATTGAAGAACACGCGTTTTGGAGCTTCCAGGGGGTAGGTTCGACCAGTGCCAGGAGGTCGAACCTAACAGAGGAGGTCGAACCGTGGTTATAAATCGTCCAGTGAGGTGGTTCGACCACGACGTTCTTGGTTCGACCTGTTTAACAGGTCAAACCTAGGTCAAACCGGTGATCTAAAGTATACAGAAGGGTGGTTCGACCTGATGCGTTTTGGTTCGACCTATTCCAGTAGGTCGAACCCAAGTCGAACCTGAAGAAGAACTCTGTCTAGTGAGTGTTGAATACTTGTATGGTTAATTCGGTTTATGGGCTGTTGATTTTGTGCATTCATATATTCATGTATTAATTTCTATTGATGAAAAGCATGTATAATTTGATAAGTATGTAGAGTTCTTGTGGAATTGATCTTAATTATGTGCTATGAGGAGTACTTAGGATTCTATTTACCTATGTGAGGATTTGAGCCTTGATAATCATGCTTGATCATGATTGTTTTATTCTTGAGAGGATCATTCATATGAACGTATTCTAGAACTTGGCTTGGAGTCTTGTGTGAGACTTATGATTGATAAATTGCTAGGACATGATCTTAGACCATTATTTTGTGATTAAGTTACTTAGCCAAATTTTATCCTTCCTAATGATCTTATTTACCTTTGGATGCCCCGTTGAGCCGTTAAAAACCTTTTCTTTGGTAGCCGAAGTAAATAACCTTATAAACCTTTACTTGAGCCTTGATTAACCTATTCATTGGTAGAGAGAGTTGAGGTGAGTAAGTGTTGCAAGAAGAAAAAGGAAGATAGAATATGGTTGGATGAAAAGAATATGGTTAAATCTTGTTTAGGGGTAGTGCCTGAAACTGGTACCCCGATTGCTTATAACATGAAGCTTTAAGCTTAAGAGCAGCTGATTGATAAAGTGAAGAAGGGTAGTGCCTAAAACTAGTACCCGAATTGAGTAAAGAGATGATGTTGATGCACGAAAAAGAAGAAAAATCCATGAGAAGAAGAGGAGAAGTTGGAGGAGATATTGTAACAAGAAGAAAAAATCGAGAACCTCCAAGGTAACTCTCTACTAGTGTCTTAAGTCACTTTACCTAAATTTTTCTACCTTTTTCCAAAGAGCCAACATTACAACCCAAAAACAAGTCCTTTGTGATCCTAGTGAAGAGTTGATTATAAGTTGATTTTTGAGACCTTTGCCAAGCTTATGGTTACGCGTGAATATGGATTGATATGAGTGTTTATATTAGTCTATATAGTACCTCACTCACTTGAGTGAAAGAGAATAAATACTTATCTTGTGAGCTAGATTACTTAGTACTCCGAATGGTGTGTGATTGGATTGGTTTTGCATGAGTGATATACATGAAGCAATTAATACGTGTTTGATTTAATGAAGTTGCATGTGTGATATGTGTTGTACTTGATCTTGGTGAATTATACACGACTCCTGTGGTTTGATTTGGTTGCCTCGGGACGAGCAACATGTAAGTTTGGGGGTTTGATGAGTGTGTAAATTCACAAGTTTGGCATCATGTTTTGTGCTAGTTTTGGAGAGCTTTGAGGTGAAAATAGGTGAAAAACCTATATATATTGTGAATTAGCATGAATCAGGTGTTAGTGGAGCTATTTAAGTGTTTTCATAGAAAAATCGGAGTGAAAGTGCCAAGAATCGAAGAGACAAAGTCGAGACCACGTGAACTGCCAAGGAGAGAGGTGGGTTCAACCTGTTGGAGGAGGGTTCGACCTCTCCAGTAGGTCGAACCAGCGTTGAAAGAGTGCAGGAGAGGGGTTCGACCACGACTCAAGGGGTTCGACCTGTCTATCAGGTCGAACCATGGTCGAACCAGTTTGCGAGAAGATGGATTCGACCACGACATTGGGGATTCGACCTGACGGTTGGTCGAGTCGAGAGCAGAAATTGTCCAGTAGCGTGATTCGACCTGTGGTTCGACCAAGACTCGAGGGGTTCGACCTGTACAAGAAGTCGAACCAAGTGCAGAAATTATCCAGTAAGTGGATTCGACCTGTGGTTAGACCTGCGGCTAGTGGTTCAACCTGTTTGCTAAGGTCGAACCGTCTTGCAGGAACTTACCTTATCCGGATTTTCGAGGCCAAAATGCGTGGGATCACTTGAAAAGCCCATTTCAAGCCCTAGAGACGTGATTACAAGTATAAAAGGAGGCTCATGCAGTCAAGGAAGACGTCCCCAAATCACCAATAATACAATACAAGAGAGCTTTTAGAGTCCGCTGGAGAGTCAAGTAAGATTGGTTCATCTAACCATAATTGTTCCTAGATCAATCATGGGCTAGAGCCACTTCGGTAGTTCTAGGGTTATGAAGGTTTTATGAGTTGATTTGTATTTCGTGTGTATACTCCGTACAACACTACTTGTGATTTATTTTATATAAAATTGTGCATTTTTAATTCATACTCATAGTCGTTTTGTGCATCAATAATCGTTGTGTAGAGTCTGAATGCATAACATGATTTTTTTCTCTTCTCCAAAAATGTCACCGAATGAAGCTCATGAATTGACCATATGTTGAGTTTTTTTCTCTTCTCCAAAAACGTCACCAACATCATTGTTGCTTTACTCCAACCTACAAATAAGAACACACCAAAAGAATAAGATTATTTATTAAGAAAATAAAATTAAAAATAAAAAAAATAAAAATAAAAATCTAAGTTGGGTTACTTCCCAACAAGAGCCTTTTCTTAACGTCGTTGGCTCGACGTTCACTTCCCTTTCATGTAATATGAGTAAAATGTTCAAACCAATATAATGATCTTATTGGTTTACGAGAAGTGTTCTCTTCCTTCAAAATTATATGGTTCTTGGTCAGCCTTAACATGTCAAGCTCCATAGAAAATTGTTTGATCGCTTCAAGAAAATGATCTTTAATCTCTTCAATGCGAAACACTTCCAATGTCTCATTTAATTGACGATCAACAACCTCTTCCAACCTGTATGGAGATGAAAAAATATCAGAATGAAGAGAAACAGATTCAGATGATTTTACCTTTTTTTCGTTTTCAGCAGAACTGACACTGAAGGCTTTACTGTCAGTTTCTGCAATCAGAATTTTCTGCAAAAATTCTACAAAATTTTCAGCACACTCAACCTCCTCAATTTTGGTCTCCATCTCAAAATTCTCATCTTGGGTGGTCTCCTCATGATATTCCTCTTGGTTTACACTTTGTTGTGCCACCAAACGTTCAACCTCAGTTCTTAATTTGCTACATTGTCGCTCCAAATTCCAAAGACTCAATTGAGTTCTTTTTTGAAATATCAAATTACTAATTTCCATCCGGTTCAACAAGGACTCTAATGAAGCCTTCGAACTTTGTTCATTACCATAATACCCATCATCCTCATAATATCATTCACTATTATTGAATGATTTAAATCTTTGCTCATAGTTGCCACGCCTTTGATATTCGTAATGTTGATTATGATAGTGGTCAGCATATCGAAAATCATGATGCCTTCCTTGATTGTAAGTGTTGACATATGGTTGATCATTCCAATGCATTTGTTGATTAGCACTCCAATATTCATCTCTTTGTCTCACAGCTAATCTATCAATCAAGGATGGACAATCATGAGTGGAATGGAGAGTGGTTGCACAAACTCTACATAGCTGAATATTCTGACCATAGTAACCATGAAATCGATCCATTAGAACTAAGCCTGCAAGGTGAGAAAGTGATTATTCACGAAAAATCAGAAAAATAAAAACAGGGCAGGCCTGACACTGAAGGGTTCAGTGTCAGTGCACTACTGGAAAAAGTTCGAAAATAAATAAAATAAAAACACCAAAATTCAACAAAAATTTGGGATTACTCCCTGGCAACGGCGCCAAAATTTGATGTGCTGTCACGGACACCCAAAAATAAGATTTGTAAATTTTCCAAACAAACCCACTAAAAATGTAGTAGGGTAAGTAAGGGTCGAACCCAAGGGAGTAATTGAATTTTAATCGAATCAATCGTGTTTCTAAAGTAACCGGAGGGGGGTGGATTGGATTGAATCTAATCTAATAACTACTAGAATTCAAAATTAAATAAATTAAAGAACAAAAATAACAAAATTAGATAAGAGGACAAATAAAATTTAAACCTAATCCAAGAATTTAATCCCCTCCCATATCATAATTCATAAAATAGCAAGAATTAAACATGCAAATAATTATACAAACTCAAATCCCTAGGCTGATGGTACGATCAAATTAACCCGAATGTTCTTAAGATCATCAATTAGGGTACGACCACTAAATTGAACTATTTACGAGTGACCCTATGGATTCGAACTCGAAAACGCATTAAGACTCTACACATAGAATTACTAGACTATGAAAACCGACTAGGAATCATACAACCTAGATCATATTATACCTAGAGGGAATTATCTCTATTTGCCACTTAATTCACTCTTCACAACAATTACGGATTGTGGATCACGAAATAGCGTTAAGCATTTAAATAATTAAATTAGATGGCCAGACTAAAATAATTATCAAAGTGCTATTAAGAACATCAAAGCATGTAATAGAATAAATTCATATAAAAGTTTGCAATATAAAATTCCTAACAATCAAATAAATAATTCATGGGAGGTTCACAACCCTCAAACTAGAAACGAAATTACATAATCAAAATTAAATTAAACAGACAAAACCGATAACACCGATGATCTTCGTGGTGGAACTTCCTCCTCCAATGGTTGCCTTCTAACGTCCCGACGTGATTGATCGTGAGAAAGATAGATGTACATATCCTCCTTATTTATCTTCTTGTCCCACAAGAAACCTAATTGATTTCTTTCCTTCTTGAAGAGTGTCCAGGTTCATTGCATCTCCAATCTCTTTTTGGTAAGTTTCCTTTGGCTCTTCAAATTAAATCACTCCTTAATTTTAAATCAAATCTCCCCTTATTGTACTTGGTCAACTCTTTATTTCCAACAATTAAAATTATTGTAACAGTCCACAAAATAAATTATGGTAACTGTACAATTTTTCTTATTTTTGGCATGTTTCAATAAGAAATAAAATAATTAAAGTTCAAGTGTATAAAATATAAATAAGTCGTAATTACACTAAATAATTCACAACTCACATAAATATATATGAATTCATCTAAAATAATGTTGTAAAATTACGACTTATCATGAGTAAAAATATGGGATGGAGGGAGTATTAAATTTCTTAATCCCCGTGCAAAAAGCAACTCATGCAAAAAATAAATATTACTATTAGAATGAGACGAAATGAATACATATGTATTAGGTTTTATATTGTGATGGTGTATATATTTAAATTAGTATTTTCATAATCGGATCGGAGATCGAACCGGTGGCCTCGACGGTTCACGATCGGACCTGTTCAACCGGCGGTTCTACCGAAAAAACTAAAATTAGACATTTTTTATAATATTTTATAATATTTTATGTATGATTATATATTAAAATGCTTATTGTACATTTAAATAAATATCTAATTAAAAAATAATAATAATAGATTGAAAGAGGGAAGTTTAATGTGAAGAAAAATGATTTTTGAATTTTAAATTCTTGTAATAGTTAACTACTTCGATCACAAATAAATAAATTGGAAAGAAATATTATATTAATAATTATTCTTTTAATCCGCTTCAATAATAAATATCCCTATGAATTAAAATTTGAAATAAATTTAGAAGGAAAATTTGATAGAATATTGAATTGAAATAAATTTGGAACAAAAAAAATTGAAATAAACAAAAAAATTTCAAAAAAAATAAAAAATAATAAAAATATATCAAAACCAACTATTTCCAATTCGGCCGGTCCAATCGGTTTTTCAGGTTTTGACCGGTTCGAACTGGCTTTTCCCAGTTTTAAGCTAAAATGGTTTTTAATGGGTGATCGGACCGATCACCGGACCGGTTCTCGATCCAACCGGTCGAACCGGCCGGTCCGATCCTGACAATAGTGATTTAAATATTTAGTTTAGTTCTTAATATGTAATGAATTAAATAGTTTTTAGTTGAATCGACGTTATACAACCCTTATTCGTTTTTCATGTATAATAAATTAATGCAATTATAAAAAACCAATAATTTTAAAAATTTTATTAATATTTATATTTCATTACGTAATCATATGTTATAAATAATTCCAAATAATGTCTTAATTACTTTAATCTTATTTTCAAATACAATCCAAAATTTTTCAATAATTAACTCAAATTGAAATAAATTTCAACATGTTAATTGAAAAAAAAAATAGTATGCATACAAAAATAATGCCTTTAATTTTAATTATTTTGTTGGACATAAAATTATTAGGGTTAAAAAATGTGATAATAAATCACCTAAATGTATTTATTTAAAGAAATAAGAGTAAAATGAATGGTGAGAAATTTAGAAGAAGTGAAAAATTGAGGAAATTTTAACCCAATTTTTGAGCGGGAAAAAGAAATTAACTTTAGGTGCTTTTATATATATATATATTTAGGTAATATATATATATATATATATATATATATATATATATATATATATATATATATATATATATATATATATATATATACTAGGTATGCACACCTCACTTCGTGAGGCGTTAGCCTGTTAACCCATATTTTTGTTGGATTTAATACATCACGGTGAAACATTGGGTTCCCCAAGCGCATTCAGCCCCCAAAAAATAATTCAAATGAAAGGACTTGCTTCATTTAGTTCTCAAAATACAACTATTCATGTATTTTAATGTGAGTTCATCACAAGCTGCATGTGTTTCAATGTTCCATGTCTATAGACAAATTCAGCAGCGTGAAAGAGTTTGATACAACCTTTTGCCTAACATCCATACTTTTAAGCTTGCATCAATATTCTCCTTTGCATCACAGTGATTCTTCAACCTGAATCAGGCACAAGGCAGCCGAGAGCTCAAAGCAAATAAAAAATTAATAAGACAATAGTAAATATTACATTCTAGTATCCAGCACCCACATGTTCTAAAAAGGCTTTATATATTCATATGCAGCATGTCATTAGACACCTTCTGAAGACTTCAAAAGAGTATCATATAGCTTTACACAACATCGAAAATGTTGAGTGTCGACAGCATATCCAAATGTAATGGAAATATATTAAAGCAAACATTCCAATAAATTTTACTTCAAAACAATATCTTTCCAAATAATGCATCATTTGTGAAATAAGCATAACTCACCATGCCACCATTCTCCATGATAATGATCCTGCAGGGTATGCAATGGTTCAGGATAGACATAACAACATGAAACTGAAGCAAACACTACACCCTTTTGAACAAAAGCTCTTTATCATTTCAAACCCAAATCAACAAATTAATATATGCTAAGAAATGTTGAGGCAGTACAGTTAATCAAAACTTGGTTTAGGGCCAGTGACGGACCCAGGAATTTTAGTCAGGGGCCCCAATTTTGCCCGATTTTTATTACTCCATCTGTTCCAGTTTCAAATTTATATTTACTGTTTGTATGAATATTAATAAAAGCCTCATTTTAACTTACTTTTTAGGGTAATTTGATATTTTAGATAATAATTAAATTGTAAAGTATGTTATGTAGTAATAAAGAGGGATGTCAAATTTCAAATTAAAGTGTATGAAGATAATAGTTACTCCCTCCGCCCCCTTGATACGTATCCATTTTGCCATTTTGATTCGTCCCATTACAAAGTATCCATTTCCTTTTTTAGATTGATGTGACCACTCATGCCCCCACACTCAACACTAATACAACTACCCACTACACTTTAAAATATTATTTATCTCACCTCAAAATATATTAAATTATTATACTCCTTAATCCACGTGCAAAAAGCAAATGATTACGTTTCAAGGGGACGAAGAGAGTAAATGTTATTTTCTTTTAAATTAAAATAATAAATGGCAGTTGAACCCAGTATCAAGTAACAACTATTGACACTCCAACCGCTAAGCCAAGTATATATTTAGTTATACTTTCTATATATATATTAATTATTATTAAAATCTCAGGGGGGCCACTGCCCCCTTGGCCCCATAGTAGGTCCGTCCCTGGTTAGGGCAATCTAGAACCAAAGAATATATAGTAGACGTATAACTTAATTAAACACACTAAAATATCTATCAAATTAAAAGTAAGAGAAATGATATGTTTTGTATGAGCATCCTCATCTTGAAAGGAAAACTTAGACATAGAAACTAATTTTACAGGATGTGTAAACTCATGGCTGCAACATAAATGAAACGTATTTAAATGATGTCAGGTATCTGAAAGTATATGTCTAATGCTAGGGAGAATGTATCGTAAACTTAAGAGGAGATTATTGAATACCAAAAGATAAAGACTAAAGATAAAGGGTAGGTAAAAATGAGCCAAAAAACAGATATGCATAGCTGTATAACTTGGAATTATTGCATAGTACTATGTGAGAATCAGGAAATCTGTTATGAAGCAAAATAGGGTTTACGGTCGACGGGAGCGGGCTTGGGTCCACTTCCGTAGGCTGACCTTATTTTAATTATAATAATATTTAGGGCTTGATCCCATTGTTCGTGGGCTAGGTTTTAGGCCATTAGGGTTTTGGTTTCTTTCCTTTTTGGTATTTGTGAGTAGTAGTATTTAAGGTGTACTTAGGGTTTATGGATGGATATCAAGAATATTATTGGATTAAGGAGCCTGGAGGCTATTGGGCAAACGGAGTTTTCCGTTTGATTGGGCAAACGGTATTTACCGTTTGATTTTCTCTTTTTTTTTTCTTTCTTATTTTTTCATCCTAACAATTGGTCCGACCTGCCGGATCCCGTTCCTGTCGACATGTCAATGACCCGTTCCACTAGAGAAATATTTGATAAACTCGAGGCTAATCGGGCGGAGATAAAGAAAACGATAGCTAAAATTTGGGCTAATATGGGTGAACTTTCGAAGGAGATTTTGAAACTCTCGGGATCACAACAATCAGCTGCAGATCTGCGTCGCGAGGATGTCGCCACTACGGAGACTGAAACAGTGACTCTACCACCGGTGATTCTCCCTCAACTGCAAATATGTTCGGTGCAACTTCTGTCCTTCAATGGATCTGACCCTATTGGTGGTTCAAGGCTGCCTGTAGGGGGCAGCAGTGCACAGGGGTCAACCTGCAGTTTCTCTAAGCCAACTGCAGATCCCTCGGGGATGAATTTAGGGCTGTCCAGGACAAATATGGGGTTGTTCGGGCAGTCTACTACTTATTCCGGATTTACTCATCTTCCACCGAGAGTCTTGGAGGACTTTAGAGCGAAAGAGTTGTGCTTTAGGGGTATTAAATCCTTTACACCTTGGCATGACTACCCATTCAAACAACTGAGAATATTGTTGTTGTTGGCTGATGAGGATGAAGAGTTGAACCTCAAACTGTTTGAATATTGCGAGGTGAAGGGGAAAGAGTTAATGGATGAACAAGAAGAACTTTTTGAGGAGGGGTGTGGATTTCAAGTTTACTCTATGGCGATTACTTGATTCAATCAACCTTGAGGACAAGGTTGTTTCGAAGGAGGATGGAATTGTTATGAAGCAAAATAGGGTTCAAAGTCGACGGGAGCGGGCTTGGGTCCACTTCCGTGGGCTGACCTTATTTTAATTATAATAATGTTTAGGGCTTGATCCCATTGTTCGTGGGCTAGGTTTTAGGCCATTAGGGTTTTGGTTTCTTTCCTTTTTGGTATTTGTGAGTTGTAGTATTTAAGGTGTACTTAGGGTTTATGGATGGATATCAAGAATATTATTGGATTAAGGAGCCTGCAGGCTATTGGGCAAACGGAGTTTTCCATTTGATTGGGCAAACGGTATTTACCGTTTGATTTTCTCTTTTTCTTTTCTTTCTTATTTTTCCATCCTAACAAAATCACAACCCTAGGGAGAAGCAAATACCAAGCACCATTTTGTTAACGAAAATTTGATCTCTATTTTCTATCTAGCTTTCATAATGTGAGTAATTACAATATGTTAGATTATACACATATTTTAAGAAGAACCACCAGTATCCCAAAGGTTATTGCAGTAGGAAGCTTCATTATGGAGTTACAAGCCTACTGCACAAAAGTAAGCTGCATTAACAACTTGGAAGATAATAATTGTACATAGTTGTTGACAAAGGCTTTGGAGATGAATATTTTTTTTAATCTAAAGAAAATATAAGGAGCAACTCTTCCTCTCATGCAAAAGGAATTTTGAGGGCGAAAATGTTAACTCGTTGCTCCGTAATCATTGTAAAAATCTATCAAATTGTTGGTGCTAATGAAGTAATCTTGCAATAGACGATAGATCTACTCTAGCAATAAAATCTCATTCCACTCTAAATAATTGGGTCACAATAGGATCAAGGAAAATTAAAATCTCAAAAGAAATGGTGAATACATGTTATTTTAATCTAAGAATTGAAATTGTAACATACTATTCTACTTGTTAACTGCAATAAGTACTGTAACATGTATATAAATAAAATATGGGTGCAAAAAATCTGAGCTTTTAATATGTGAAATAAAGGGATATTGAACCTCTTAGTACCTTTTTAATATTTAGGTAGGGTGGTCTGTAGCTCTTAAAATTTGATGGTGAACAATGTTTTTGGTGTACTACGACTAAAATTAGAGATATGTGTGAGAAAGCTATATATGAACACCAAATCACGATTAAATGTTTTGCAGCAGATGTTAATCACTAATAGAATTTCAGAAAGAAAAGATTAATCAATAATAAGACAAAGTACATTTTCAAGCTCATAACTTATACTCTAATGTGTACTATTGATCAAAACAACCTCTCCCTAGTTTTACAGCGTGCGAATCATCATTCCACACTCCTAAAACTCAAAAGCAGAATTAATTACATGGAGCATAAATTGTTCCCGTTAAGCATGGAGAATGATTTCATGGGGCACATATTTTTAAGTTGTCCATATAGATAAATGACACTATACTGCAACTATTTATACACTAATTGCACTCTAACAGGAACACCACAATTCTTTTTAGTACAAATAAAATAAACAAAAAATATAGAGTTGCCTGCTAAACTCAATAATCATTAACTCATGAAATGGGGCTCAGAATTACACGCATCTAGGAAAGAAGTCAATCAGTTTCTTGCACAAATAAAAAAATTAATCACCAGATAAATATAAAGGAATGAGAAAGAATTTTACTCAATTCTATTCCTAGATATTTTCCACGCCTACGTTTTTCATAACTGTTACCTTCATACCATTCTCCGCTGAAAATAGAGAGTTGCGAATCGCACCACTCCCTACCCCAGGTTCATACTTGTCATGATTTTTTAAAAAAATAAATTTATAATTAATCAAAATATGCCAATAAGATTATGGTAATGAAGGATCGTATACAAGGCATCAGATTCGGTCTTCACACTATTAAGAAAATGAATTAAAGAGAGATTTAAGCGGATGATAAGAGGGAATAACATATATTTGGGTGTCAAAACTATGGCTGCTGCTTCTACCTTACAGTTGTTTTTGTATTTAGATAAAGCCTATTTGGTAATTATGCATAAAAGACTATCACCTTATTCATTTGTCTGGTTAAATTTCAATATCTCGGGCCCAGTGGCTATGTTTTGAGAGGAATTACCGGTGTTTTCCTTCCAAAGTATGACAACCTCTTTGATTCCAATATTCTTTCTTGTTAAATAACAAGTCATATTTATTATCAGACATGTCATGTTGGATGATCATGGAAGAGAGTAAGGACGTGCTCATAAGGACTTCGTATCTTACACCTATTTTGCAGCAAGATATTGCTGATAAACTCAATCACAATATTGACTTAGGGGTGGGGAAAAATATCGAAAACTCGGTATGCCGAGCTTGTCGAATCGAAAAATATCGAAAAATACCGAAATTTAGGTATATCGAAATTTTCGGTACGGTATAGTCGCCGTACAAAAAAAATCGGTTCGGTATCGATATTTGCCGAGTTAAAATTTCAGTATTTCGGTATGCCAAAAAAAATTATATTATTTTTTAATATTTTATTTTTATGTTGGGTTTTTATTTTTTAGCCCCAATTTAACTTAATTACTAAGCCCAATGCATGTCTGGTACCCCCAATCAAACTTAATTAATAAGCCCAAAGCAGGCCTAGCCCAAATTCCAACCCTCTTCATGAATAATACTCCCTCCATCCCAAATATATTGACACACTTTTCTTTTTGGGTTATCCCACAAAAATTGATATATTTCCTTTTTAAGGATATGAGACACACACAAAAATAATTTATTTATTTACATGGACCCACACACACATCACACTCACCACTAATACAACTACTCACTACACATTAAATATTATTTATCTCACTTCACTTTACATTAAATTATTATACTCTTTAATCTCCGTGCCCAAAAAAAATGTGAATTGTTATGGGACGGAGGGAGTACTCCATTACCGATTCAATTTCTAGGTCATACTTATTTCCAATCACGCAGTCACGCCTAATTCATCCATCTTCTTCGAAATCCCTTGTCTCAACAACCCTACGCGAAGCACTCCTAGAATTTTTCCAAAAATTGAGAATCAAGGCCTTTGCCATCGATTTTCACTCGGCGTTCGAAATTTCGACGGAGCTCGGTATGCCCACTTACTTCTACGTCAACAACGGCCTTCCCTGAACCTCTCTATACCATTCTCTCCTATCTTGCGCACGTGAACATCGTCATGTCTTTCAGTACCGCCTTGTACATTATGCTCAAACCCGACTCGCCCAGATTGAATGTCGAGGCTTTGAGTAACGTTTCCATGGGTTGATTAAATTTGTTTTGGCTAGGTATTTAATTTTGTTATTGGGTTGGTTAAATTTGTTTTGGCTTGGATTGATAAATTTTGTTTTCGCTAGGGCTTCAATTTTTTATTGGATTGATTAAATTTGTCTTGGCTAGGGCTAATTTTGGTTCCATAAAATCCTTTTCATATTACATAGGTGCTTGTTGTTTACTGGAATATAATGCTGGTTGTTTACTGGAATATTTGTATTGGTGTTCATATAATCGGTCTGTGTTGGGAGTTTCTATTTGCTTTGTCCTGGTATTTGTGGGTTTGATATTTACATTTAGATAATATTTTTCCTTAATAGAAATCTTATCTGATCTTTCAACTTCTCTCTTTGTGATCTTTTGATTTTTTCGGTATTCATTTCGAAATGCTGGTATATTGAATTTTTGAAATGAAATAAATTTTCGGTATTTCGGTATAGTTGGTATATACCGAAAATATCGACATGGTATTTATTTTGGTTTGGCAACAGTATACATTTTTGTATATCAAAATTTCGGTACCGAAATTTCGATATATTGAAATTTCGGTACCGAAATTTTGGTATATTGAAATTTCGGTATCAACATCGGTATGTAAAATAGCATATCGAAAATTTCGATACAGTATCGATACGGTATCGGTATTTTCAGTATGTCGTATTTCCCCACCCCTAAATTTGCACTTTAAGACTTTATGACTGTCCGAGTAGGATCACCTGGAAGATTATTCAATCACTATCCAGCTCCTCATAATACTTTTAAACATTCTCACTACAAAATTGCCACTATTTTCTCTAATGATTGATCATTTGCCACAGTATGACTTTTGTCTTCTAGTTATACAGATAATGGGCCTATTTGAAGTAACTTACAGCTTTCTCTTATCCATTGAACTCTACCCTCTGTAGTGAACCATAACCATAATGATTATTTTATAGCGTGGCTTGCAACTTTCAAGTTTTCCACGAATGAGATTAACACTTAACTGCACCCTAAACCATACATAATATTGTTGAATTCTAAATAAAATCTAATTGCTATCTTTAATACATATTGTAGATAATTTATAACCACGGTATTATATTTTGCTTTGAAGCTGCTACATAATAGTTGTCCCAAACAAAGCTTAAACACCATACTCTATGACAATGAAAACAAAAACTCGATTGTATGTGTGTATTATTTGTTATTATCCTCATTTTTATCATTATTATTATTAAATTTTATCTTTATTTCTGTAGAAGAAAGCTATAAACATCAAACAAACACCAACACTCTTAAACAATACGAAAAGATCTGTTAGGAATTTAGACACACACACGCACACGATGACACGAATAACACGAGATTTGTTTACCTAGTTCGTCTTTCGACTACATCTGGGGGCGATGCCAAGCCAGGATTTTTCTTACCTTGTTGGGCAAATCAACTACGATGAGAAAACATCTTGATCAGATAACACAATGGATAACTTCTTGATCAAGATAACACAATGGATAACTTCTTGATCAAGATAACTTGCCCTAATCCTAGGCCCATTAGGATCAATTGGGCCAAAAGAAATACAGGCCCAAAGAATTTAGGCTCCATCCTCCAACAATCTCCCACATGGAGACTAAATCCTCCATGTAGCATATCTTCTAGTTCTCCTCCCGTATCCGTCTGGCATCGCCTAGCCTTTTCTTCAAGTTTCAAGGCCAATTGAAGCTATGCATAGCTTCAATTTCTCTAAGGTCACCACCTTAGTAAACATGTCCGCTGGATTCTCATTTCCAAGGATCTTCATAAGCTGTAAGACCTTCTTCTCCAAAAGGTGACGGATGTAGTGATACTTCAATTCAACATGCTTTGTTCTTGAGTGAAATGCTGGATTCTTTGCAAGAAATATAGCACTTTGACTATCACTGAAAAGAGTACTATTTTCATGCTCCTTCCCAAGTTTCCCCAAGAAATTCTGCAACCACACCATCTCCTTACTTTCCTCTGTCACAGCTATATACTCTGCCTCCGTGGTGGACAATGCAACAACCTTCTGCAACTTAGAAGTCCAAGATATAACAGTACCACCATAAGTAAAGACATACCCGGTTGTACTTCTTCTCCCATCAAGG
Organism: Pogostemon cablin; assembly: GCA_023678885.1. Lineage (NCBI taxonomy): Eukaryota > Viridiplantae > Streptophyta > Magnoliopsida > Lamiales > Lamiaceae > Pogostemon > Pogostemon cablin. Next base: position 19,119,688 of record CM042959.1, on the reverse strand, counting down.
TCATTAGATGCCAAGTCTGCATCCACATAACCCACCAGCGCCACACTCTTGCCTTTGAAACACAAAGCATTGTATGTGGTACCTCTCAAGTATCGCAGGACCCACTTCACTGCTTCCCAATGTTGCTTGCCCGGATTACTCATGAACTGGCTTACTACTCCCACTGCATGAGCAATATCTGGTCTTGTATACACCATGGCATACATGATGCTACCAATTGCTGAAGCATATGGAACACTCATCATTTGTGCACGTTCCTCCTTGTTCTTTGGTGATTCCTTCTTTGAAAGTTTGAATTGACTTCCCAGTGGAACACTCACAGGCTTCGACTCTGACATATTGAATCTTTCCAGGACCTTCTGAATGTAACTCGTCTGCGAAAGATATACATATCCCGTCGCCTTATCACGTTCAATCCTCATGCCCAAAATCTATTTTGCCTCTCCAAGATCCTTCATGGAGAACCGTTCTGACAACTGTTTCTTCAACTTATATACCTCTCTTGCATCGACTCCTATGATCAACATATCATCAACATATAGTAAGAGAATAAGGAAGCTTTTGTCAAACCTCTTGTAGTAGCAACATTGATCAGCGTGACATCTATGGTAATCAATCTCCATCATGAAGCTGTCAAACTTCTTATACCACTGCTTTGGGGCTTGTTTTAGGCCATACAAACTTTTCTTTAATTTGCATACAAGTGGCTCCTTTCCCTTCTCTACGAAACCCTCAGGTTGTGTCATGTACAACTCTTCCACCAATTCACCATGGAAAATTTCCGTCTTCACATCCATCTGATGCAATATCAAGTTTTCTGCAGCTACCATACTCAACGCCATTCGAATAGTGGTCAGTTTCACAACTGGAGTAAAGACATCAGTATAGTCAATACCATGTCGCTGCTCAAACCCCTTGACAACCAACCAGGCTTTGTAGCGTCTGCTACCGTCAGCTTCATTCTTGATTCAGTAGACCCACTTACAGTGCAAAGCCTTTTTACCCTTTGGGAGCTCAACAAGTTCCCAAGTGCCATTCAACAGAAGAGATGCTAACTCATCATCTATAGCACCTCTCTGTTTTCGTCTATCTTCACTCTGCTCTGCCTCTGCATAACACTCAGGCTCACCACCATCAGTAAGTAACAAGTAGTAGTTAGAGGGCGAATACCTATCAGGTGCACGTCGCTCTCTAGCTGGTCTCTGCAACGGATCCTCCAATGGTGGTGGTGGTGTCCTTGGTTCTCCAATGAGAACCTCTTCCTCATTCTGACTCTCCTTGCTCCCACTCGAGTTTGAGATGTCTAACTCGGCTTCTTGGGTATTAGTCTTGTCAGAATTTGATGCCTCCAATCTGTTCTTGTACATAACCTGTTCATTGAAACCACATCTCTATTGCGAATAATATTTCGGTTGTTCTCATCCCAGAGTCTATAACCGAACTCATCACCACCATAACCAATGAACGTACACTTAACAGATTTAGCATCTAACTTGCTTATATCATTAGAACTAATATGAGCATATGCAACACAACCAAAGACACGCAAGTAAGACATATTTACCTCTTTTCCTGTCCATTCTTCCTCTGGTATTCTGTTTTCCAATGGAACTGATGGACCTCTGTTAATTAGGTATGCTGCTGTGTTTACTGCATCTGCCCAAAACATCTTAGGCAGTCCACTCTTCAATCTCATGCATCTAGCTCGCTCATTCAAAGTTCTGTTCATTCGTTCTGCCATTCCATTCTGCTGGGGAGTTCCTCTCACGGTCTTCTCCATGCGAATCCCATTCTCAGCACAATATTCCTTGAACTCACGGAGTTCATATTCACCTCTATTGTCAGAATGAAGACACTTTACTTTCAGCCCCGTTTCATTCTCTACAAGGGCTTTCCACTTCCTGAAAGTATCAAATGCATCAGTTTTATTTTTCAGAAAATAAACCCATACCATTTGAGTGGAGTCATCAATGAAGGTCATGTAGTACTCCGAACCACCAAGGGACTTCGTGGGCGCTGGTCCCCATAGATCGCTATGCACCAACTCTAACTTTTCTGCCTTCAAGGTTCTGCCACCTCTCGAGAAACTTACTCTTCTCTGTTTCTCGAAAACACAGTCCTCGCATAGGCCAACTTCAACAGATTTCAGCCCTGGAAGTCTCCCTTTCGAACACATTACCTTCATCCCTTTCTCGCTCATGTGACCCAGCCGACAGTGCCACAAATCAACATTGGTCGTAGCTCCTGCAAGATCAATGCAGTCCTTGGAGTTAGTTGTAGTATACAACATCCCCTCCTTCTTCCCTCGCGCTACTATCATTACTCCTTTACTGATCTTCCAACTGTTGCTGCCAAAAGTCACTGAGTATCCTTCTACATCAAGCTGTCTAATTGAAAGCAAATTTCTTTTCAATCCTGGAATGTGCCTAACACCATTCAGCTTTAATGTCGATCCATTTGGTGTGGATATCCGAACATCTCCTTTTCCCACGATCTTCAAGGGCTCATCATCAGCAAGGTAGACTTGTCCGAATTCACCAGACACATAGTTCTCCTTTATTTCAGCATCACTGTATGAGTGAAATGATGCTCCAGAATCCAACACCCATGATTCCAGCGGACTACTGACACTCAAGACCAACGCATCTCCAATATCATCTATGGTTGCGTTTGCTGTCTTCTTCTCATTCTGTCCCTTCTTGTTTTTCTTGGGTGCTGTACACTGATTCCTGTAGTGACCAAACTCATCATAATTCCAGCACTGGATTGAGTCTTTGTCTTTCTTGGATTGACTCTTTCCTCTGGACTTTGATCTGCCACGATTCTGCCTACCCTTTGATCTGCCCCTATCCTCCGTGTTCAGCACTGACCCTGAAATTGATCCAGACTCTTTTCTGCGAACCTCCTCGCTAATCATCAGATCTCTCACTTCGTCAAGCTTCAATTTATCTTTCGCGGATGAAGCACTAACTGCAGTTACTATGGCAGTCCAACTATCTGGCAAAGAAGATAACAAAACTAAAGCAAGTACCTCGTCAGTGAATTCGATTTCGACTGAACACAACTGCCCAATGATCATGTTGAACTCGTTCAGATGTTGCTGCACAAGTGTGCTCTCCGACATTTTGAGGTTGAACAATCGTCTGATCAAATGAACCTTGTTCGCAGTTGTGGGCTTTTAGTACATCTCCTCCAGGATTTGTAGCATCTCCCTTGTGGACTTGGCTTTAGTTGTGTGGTAGGCTACATTCATGGACAACGATAAACGTATCGCACTCATCGCCTTTCTGTTCAACAAATTCCACTCCTTCAGATCCATCTTTTTGGGTTTCACCTTCTCTTCTAAGGGAACATACAGATCTTTGCCGTAGAGATAATCCTCGATCTGCATCTTCCAGAACCCGAAATTTGATCCGTCAAACTGTTTGATTGAAATCTTTTCGTCGCTCATCGTGACTGCTCCCTTCGAACCCGAGACTCTTGATACCAGTTGTTAGGAATTTAGATACACACACGCACACGATGACACGAATAACACGAGATTTGTTTACTCAGTTCGTCTTTCAACTACATCTGGGGGCGATGCCAAGCCAGGATTTTTCTTACCTTGTTGGACAAGTCAACTACGATGAGAAAACATCTTGATCAAGATAACACAATGGATAACTTCTTGATCAAGATAACTCGCCCTAATCCTAAACCCATTAGGATCAACTGGACTAAAAGAAATACGGGCCCAAAGAATTTAGGCTCCATCCTCCAACAAGATCTTCCTCAGTTTAACAAGGTTATCCTATCCAACATCTTCTAAATATAGATATGCACCAATGGAACACACAAACCTCACAATGGGTAAAGATTAATAGCCAAATTAGACTCTCACAATGGGTAAAGATTAATAGCCAAATTAGACTTATAGGAAAACTGCTATCCCTTATGCAATGACATCACTTAATCCATATTTGAGCAGAAAAAATCACCATAGCATAGCAGAATTAAGTGAACAAGGAAATAAGAAATAAATTAACATTCCAAGACTACCTCAAAATTCCATGAAACCCTAAAATCCGTGCAGAAGCATACGCGCGTGCACACTCATAGAGAACTGACCTCAGCGTCTATCCAGCAGTAGAAAGACAATGAAACATCTACTTTGCTTAGTAAAATTCTATAGCCCAACAACATATTTGAAATTATCCATGAAGATAATTCAACCCTTTTCTTGGCAACTCGAAGTCTCAAATAAGTATGATGTTTTACGTTGGTCGGATTCATTTTACTGTGATGTAAAATTGTTCAGTGATGGATAGAAAAGGAATGAAGCAAGGTAGTGTAGCAACTGGTGCGGGCAAAATCAGAGGACTGAAAAAAATCCAATTAAGCCTTTCGCAAAGAGGAAATAACAGATGTAGGTGGAGGAGAGAGTCACATCTTGATATAATTAGGGCTGGGAAAAAAATATGAAATTTTGGTATACCATCCTTATCATATCGAAAAATAATATGAAATTTTGGTATATCGTCCTTATCATATCGAAAAATACCGATTTTATCGAAATTTTAGGTATGCCGAAATTTTTGGTAAAGTATGATACCGTATTGAAAATTTTGGTACGATAAGAGTATATAAATTATCAATACCGCGGTATTTCGGTATATACCGAAATACAGTAAAATATTTAATTTTTTGGTAATACGATACGATATGAGTACCATACTACATGATATATGCAATTATAATTATTTTTTATATATTATAATTTTTAATTAAATTATATATATACACTATTTAAGTTAATTGGCTTTCATGATATGTTGTAGTATTTCTTTTTTATTTAAGTAGTTCTATCCTACATGAAAATTTAAAAGTGTTAGATTTTAATATAAGTTTCATATGGTCCTTGTGTAGATCTCTAAGGTACTATTTATTTAATGACAAACACTTGTGTAAATTGGGTTTACATACATTAATTATATAAACATGTTACTTTTTAGTACATAAAAAATTACTCTTTAGCACATAAATTGTTACTCTTTTAAATTAAAAAATTACTCTTCAAATTCTTGTAAATTCTGATTTATCGATTACTTTTTAGTACATGAAAAATTACTCTTTAGAAATATGAATTATTACTCTTCTGTATAAAAATTATTACTCTTCAAAGAGTAATTTTTTATATATTAAAGAGTAATTTTAAAAAATAGAGTTTACATGTAAATCCGGTTTACATGAGACTCCACTCTTATTTAATTTGGTCGTTTGTGGATTGTCTTATATTTTTCTTATTATGAAATAGTTATCTAGTATTAAAATTTATTTTATAGCTATTTTTTACTTTTCTAGTACAATTTTTAATTAGATATATTAAATTTTAGGTGCATAACGGCATACCAAACTATCTAATAGTACGGTATATACCGACATTTTAGGTATGATATAGTATATCGAAATATCGGTAAGTAGAAGATATAATATTTTCTTATATCGAAATATCGGTATACCGAACTATGACATACCAAAAGTTAGATAAGATAACGGTATAATTTTTTATATACTAAAAATTTCGATACGATATGGTATAATCAAAATTCTTTGGTATATCATGCCGTCCATCCCTGGATATACCGTTGTTTGCTTTACTCTTCTTAAGCCACGTAGCAGAGGAACAAGGAGAGATGTTAACGCGTGAAAAATTAGGCAACTGATCACCGTACCTTAATGGGCCAATTTCAACGTGAAATTTCTTTATATATATTGTAAGATAAGATGTAATATATATATATATATATATATATATATTTAGAATTTAGTATTTTGGATAAGGGTATATTATTTTGTTCTAAAGAGTATATATTTTAATTAATAAGGGTACATCATTTTGTTCTAAAGATATACACTTTTCATTATATTTTTTATTTTTCTTCAGAAAATAAAGTTTACATATTTTTATACTAAAGGTATACAATAGGCACATGGGATGTGTTTAACATAAGTTTTTGCCTTGTAAAATAAAGTGTACACAAGGGTATACAATTTAGTACAAAATTCTAAAGGCACACGGAATGTGCTCCCATGTACCCGGGCATACACATACTTTTTCATATATATATATATATATATATATATATATATATATATATATATATATATATATATATATAGATTTAGGGTGTGAACATACACTTTGTTGTATGATAAATATAAAACTACATTATCTTAATTTTTTTAATAAACATTTACTTTTTATATATAAATAAATAAATACACTTTATTTATAAAATATATAAATAAATAAATAAATTTAGGGTCATACTGGGGTACACCAAGTTTATAGGTAAAATGAGGAGTGGGTAGTTTTTTTTATAAAAATAAAATATTTATTATTTTATTTTAATCAATGACGGATATTGAATGATAAAGTAATCTAACGACTACAATTGTTTAGGTACACTGGTGTACTAAGTGCACCGTCAGACTCATAAATTTATTATGATTAACATAAAAATAATAGTTTAAATATAAAAAGTAAACAATTGTAATATAATTATTTTCGTTTAAAGTACCGGAAAAAATAAAATTTTAAACTATATAGTGGAGATGTGGTATAGCTTTTTTAAGTATACCCCTCATCCCAGTCTGAAAAATTATATTTGATTTTTTTTTAAATTTATAATATTTTCTATTTTCTTATATATAATTAATATTTCAAAAATTTTAAACATACATGGAATATTTTAATAAATATTGCTCCATTCAAATAGTACTTTATTCACAAAAAATATATTTTTAATCAAATTATAAGATTTTTTTGTTTTTAAAATAAAATTTAACATTTTAAATATTTTTTAAAATATAAGTTGATTATTAAAAGGAATAATTACTAATAGGTACACACTTTGTACCCCTAATTACTACTAGATACATTGATTTAAAATAATTACTCGCACATACAAGATATTAAAGTAGAATACCAAATATAATCCTAAACTCATACACTTTTGAACCACAAATCCTAAACCCTCACCCACCACCGAATCACCGCCGGACCGCCGTCAGCCGGTCACCGGAATTTTGCCGCCGCCGAAGCTTAGCCAGACCAGCCACTTTTTTGCTGCACACACTTTTTTTACTGCACACACTTTTGCTGCACACGAACTTTTGCTGCACACAAACTTTTGCTGCACACAACATTTATGTGCATCACATTGTAGGGGTAATATTGTAATATCACTATATATTTTTTTAGTTAGTAATAATATTTTTGTATGTTTGTATCTCATAATATTTAAGAATCTTTTTTTTTTACCTAGCAGTAATCTTCCATTATTATAATTATTAATGTATTCTAAATATTTAAAAATATTTTTAGGAATTTTAAATAAAAATGCAAATAAAAATTGATTAAAATTGATAAATTACATAGAAAAAGGACTAAAATTATATCCCAAAAATTTATGACAATGTTTTGAAAGCTCATTCTATTGGCAAAAACTCCTGCACCCCTAGAGACACACCATGCCCGTACGAAAACACAACTCCCCCCTCAATATTCTATTTAAACCTATATATTGCTAAGGTCTAGGGGTTTAAATTGTAAAGGGGCACGATGTCTCCAGAAGTACAAGAGCCTCATTCCATTTTATTTTACTCAAAATTGAAAAAAATAAAAAAAAATCAAAATTGAGAGTTCGAATTTAAAAAGAATCCATCATAGATATTTTTCGAAATATTAATCTTTGTGACTTTTGATAGATATCACGGGCTCTGTACTAGGAGTATAGCATATTATTTGCCCCAGGGCATATGCTCAAAGTGGTAGAAGGGATGGTGAAAAAATCTTCCAACTGAGTTTGGTTGCTGCCTAAGCTTAGTTGCTGAAGGGTGAGTGTTCGAATCATGCCTTTGACATGGATTTGGCTCCTTAGAAGCATAAGTTAAACAGTGAACCCTCGATTTACCTCCTCCACCAATCTCGGGGCAAGGTCGGTGGGTTTAGGAGTATATATTATTGAACATTTTTATAATAATACTTAATTTACCTTATATAATAAAAAGGTTTCAGTTGGGCGGTAACTGTACGGTTCCCGGTCACCTATTTCACGCGTCCTTTTACGTGTTTATTTCTAGACATGCACAAAAAAATCAGAACCGGGGGTTCAAATCGGGGGAACAACTGGTTTTAATCGGAATTGGAACTGCCGGTTTCGGAACTGACAAAAAAAAACCGGAACCGGCTAAGGAAGCTTCGGTTCCGATTCCTCATATTTGGGAAAAAAACCGGCGGTTCCGGTTCGAACCGCCGATTTTTCATTTTTTTATTTTTTACGCTTAAAATCCAAAAAAAAAAAAATTTAAAACCGGAACCGTTGGTTCTGGAACCAAAACCTTCGTATCCCGGTTCGGTTCCGGTTCCCCTATCTTGGAATCGGAACCGGCGGTTCCGAACCGGGGTACATGTCTATTTATTTCTTTCTTGCTACATGTACACGTGTCTTGTGTCCCTGTTTTCTTCTCACTCAAACAATAACTATGACTTTGGCCATTGTTCACTCCCTTCCTCACCATATATTCTCCACACAGCGGCTTTAGTATCTCAGAGTTTAGCCTCAACCGCAACACTGAAAGAGAGCCCAGCCCCCCACGAAAATTATCTCCCCTCTTTCACACTCTTCCACCCTCTACTTTGAAATACGGCCTTCAATTGAGTTTTTGCTGCACTGATTTTGGTCGCCCCAACTTCTTCGTCATTGCTGCTTCTAGCCTTCTACTACGGACGAATAGGTAGAGATGACAATGGGTAGGGTAGGGTACGAGTATGGCAAATCCACATACTACCCTATACCCTGCCCATACCCTACCCTTTTATCCTAAAGTAGAGCTTCGGGTAGGGTACGGGCATACGGGTAATCCGCGGGTAAACGGATACCCGCAATCTTAGTAGATTTTGCGGATAATCCGCGGATACCCAAATCCACCCGAACTTACCCGACCCGACACAATTTTTTTTTAAACTATATTCCACCAAAAAATAATTATAATACATAAATGAATAACCTAAAATAAAATATGCAAATTAGAAAACAAAGTCAATAACAATAACGTTTAAGTCCGTTAACAAAAAAAATATCATAAATTCATAGTTAATCAAATAAAATTATAAAACAAACATCATATTCTAACAATTGCTTCAAAGTCCTTAGTTTAAGTATGAAAACTTTAAAGTCTTGCATCTCCTTTTTGTCACCAAGATATCTTAATTCGAATATCATTTTTTTTGTTAAAATATTAAAAAATAATTATAATTCTTAAATATAATTATAAATAACACATAATATTATAACATAGAACAAGATTTATTATAATTCTTAAAAATTATTTATATTTATATCAGGACAAGAATATAAATTTTAATTAAAAATATTAAACATATTATAATAAATACATCATAAATTTTTCATCAACAATATTATTATACTAAAAGAAATATTAGATTTAGACATTTAATTAAATATATAATACTATTATTAAATATATATAAGATAATTTTCGGGTCGGGTACGGGTCGGGTACGAGTAAATTATAAGGGAACCCGTACCCTACCCTTACCCGTATAATTTTTCTTTGGGTTCGGGTACTACCTGACCCATTATCCGATTTTACCTGATTTTTCTATACCCGTTATGCGGGTACCCGTCGGGTAACCCGACCCGACGGGTAAAATTGCCATCCCTACGAATAGGTTATGTTCCTTCTTCCTTCCTTCAGCTCTGTCCGCTTTGACATTTTTGACTTGTGATTTCTAAACAAATTTCAACCGTGTATGCAACATGTTTGACGAAATGCGTAATAGAAACTTGTTTGGAAATCATGTTCTCTTGTTGACGTAAGTGGAATTTAAATTATGATAGCCCTACGGCATGACTGATATTTTATTTTGGAACGAAATATGGAATTTGAATTACATGGCATTTGCAGTGAGGATTGATTTGAAACTTATGGGCTTTCATGATTATGGCTAGATTGACCTTGAGTGATACTTGATTTTGGAATGAAACATGGAATTTGACTTAGACTGCAATATTTACGGTAAGGATGGAATGGGCTTTCATGATTATCGCTAGATTGACCTTCTTGTGAGATTGATAGATGATTCTTAAATACATGTATCTCACATGAGATGAAATATAAGAATATTTTCCACTCGTGTTTTGTATTTTCTGCCATTTACCTGTATAGCAATGTAAAGTCTATAAGTTCCTCATATGACTAACAATTATCTAAACTATCATGCATAACAATGTAATACTGATTGATTATATCTACGTCTACCTATGTATTTTATTTGGTTAAAATGATGCACAATATATCATATTAACGAAAGAGGGTTCCTTGGAGCCAGTTTTTTTAATATAAGAATTTGAATTTGTTACTGCTACTGAATTTGAAGTGTGGTGCAATCCACTGCCATAGTTCTTCTTATATTTAATGAGTTACTCTGTTTTCTTTATTTGAACTTAGACGGGGTAAAAAGTAAAATTAACTGACATCTAATGCAACTACATAGTAAAACATAATTTTGCTCAAATTTATAAATCTGACGACAACCTCTATTATTTGACTGCCTTCATTTGTTTTCATTGGTTGTGTGGTGCTTAGAGGGTTCTTGTTTTCCAACACAACAAATTAAATGGTTTAAATGAATTTGACGCTTTTGAGCCATAAAATGCCAACAATTACAGTGGTCTACAGTATCTTTTGAGTAATTGTAACTGAAAACCTTACAGCTTTTTATTACTTTTTCATTGTAATTTTTCATTGACGGAATTGACGAAGCATACTTTTGAGTCTTAAATCTAGTGTAGTAGACAAATAACAGCGCTAATCAGTGACGTGCTATTCATTTGCCATTGCTTAATTTTCATGATTTAAAAAACTTTGCTATCAGTGATATGCTATTCACTTCCCACCTTTTAACTATTACTTATGTACTATGCCCCATATAATTAATTTTCGTTGTGATTTTTAAGAGTATAGTTTGGTTATTAACGTGAGATGTTGAAAATTATGGTGTTTAAATATTAGAACAACTTTCATACACATCTCTAATTTTAAGCGTGGTTTTTATATCTACTCCAACTTACCGATTTTTTTTTTTTTTCTGGAACAATTGCTTGGTGTATCCTTTATTTAAATTAAACGAACAACTTCAAGAACACAAGCCATTTATGTGTGCACTCTATTGGAAACAACAACATTTTGCATTAGTAAATTTAAATGGATGCTCACTGTGATAATTGATAGTGGAGTTAGAGCCGAGTTTGATTTTTGATACAAGTGTTACGAATTTCCTGTTCTTACCAGTGTCACTGAATTTTCCATTGTATGTAATTGGATTCTTCGTAATTCATGTGCCCATTATTCTATGCAATGTTTGCTATCCGTTGAGATATTAGAGAATACAGAATACATAATTAATCTTGGTTTTAAGGTTTTGGAGTATGGGAAGCAATAGTGTGTAATAGCAGCAGTGAATTAGAGCTTGACTGCTGTTCATCAGCACCATGGTTACTATTGGTAGCTTACTTCTTTTGGGACTGTTTCCTACTATGCTTGTGGTTCTTCTTTTCTACTGCATTAGCTAATTGTATTTTATCTATGTTTTTTAGATACGTGCTGCGATATTATGTAGCATTAAACCATTTTCATCAATTTTTGATCATGCTAGAGAAAGGTGCTTCTTGAAGTTGCACTTGCTGCTTTTCATTTTGATAGGAGTTGGCTTACACGGTTTATTAACTGTCTGTGTAGTATTTTGCACATGTAATAGCTGCTATAAGTATACGGTCGGTCATGTATTGTATTGTGGTAGTGATCTTTTGATGGCAATATGAATAGGCATTACTATGAATACAAATGGGGTGTTAAAATATCACACTAATTGAGGTAGTGGTCTTTTGATAGCAATATTAATATGCATTACTATAGATACAAATGAGGTGTTAAAAGAACACACTAAAATGGGCTAACACCTCAAGAAGTGAGGTGCCCCAACTAGTTTATAATAGTATAATTTTCTTTAAAATATTAATTTAAATATTAAAAAATATATATTTTCCTTCCTTTTCAGTTGGTTCATTACTGTTATGGTATATGCGAAGTTTAAAAAAAATTATTTTTTTCCAAGTTGGATTACTTTAGCATTACCCATATCTGAAGGTTTTCTCAGCCATACTTTATTTTAATTTGGCAATTTATAGTATGCACCCGGGTGCACCTAAAGATAGGGTGCGCCCATATACAAATATAAACAAAAACATATACAATTAAGAGTAAAAATGTATACAATTTAAATGTTAATTTTTTTAATGAAAATTTGTATATAATATTCAATAAAAAATTATACACATATAGATGTTAGTTTTTTAAATGAAAACTTAATGTGAAAAAAGTATACAATTATTACAAACACTTATATAAAATAGAATAATATGTATACAAAATAGAATGAAAAGACATACACATATGGGTGCACCCAATATACACTCTTTTAATTTTATCGATTTTATGCAAAGTAGTCTGATAATCACCATTTACAAAACCTATATTTGTCTTAAATTATATGAACCGATATTTGTATTAAATTAAAAGAGCCATGAATTAAATTTATTAGGCCTTCTCGAATAATCTCAATCGTTAGATAAATTTTTTATTTCATCCTCACCATTCAATAAAATAAATTTATTAAAATAATTTTGATAACTACGCACTACCCTTCTATTTTACCTTATAAAACTACAGGTGCACCGGTGCACCAGGTGCATCACATAATAACCTTAGATTTTATATATTAGGAAAATATAAGTTTTTTGATGGGTTTATTCTACTCTACCCAAGTTTATCAAAACTGAAGAGAGTGGGAGAAGAGGGAGCGGGAGACATACTTGAGCAGCCAGCGCGTGGTGTTACCCACGTTTTTTTTCTTTGCTGCTACACAAGTCCTTTCCCCCACTCTATTATATTATTTTTTAATAAACGTCTTCTTCATGTTTTTGTAATACTATATTACTTAAAAAAAATTTAATAGGTTAACGTTTCACAAAATTGGTTAATATTTCAGGTGATAGGTTAACAATTCAAAAATTAAAATTTAGAAATTTTATAAAATTAAAATACTCGTATATAAATTATTTACACAAACACTTGTAACATAAAAGTGTGTCACGGTGTAAACTCTCTTCCAATCCTATTATACTCTATGTATTGCTAGGGTTTAAATTAAAGGGGAGTATATGATTTACACCGTAAACCCGGTTCACAAGAGACTAAGTCAATTAATTATAATTTATTTGGAAATTAGATAAATATAATTGATAAATTAAATGAGAATAAAAAAAAATTGAAGTGGGTCCCCCAAAAAAACCTGTTTTTGGGTTTATTTTTGGGGAGTAGTTTTGTTTTGTAAGTATAGGTTTTTTTGCTTTTGAGGCGGTGTTGGCGTGACACAAAAGTTTTTTTGAGTTTATAATTGTGGAAGGCCTTAATAAGTCTATAACTATCTTGTGGGTTCGATAATTTCACTTGGTCACACGCACACTACAGTTGATCCATTACAATTGAGGGTGAAATTTCATTTCCTTAGGAAAATAGTGAACAGTGATCCACTGAAGGAACGAGATTGATCAATCGCACTGTGGAACGGGTGGTTAGCTATGAGGAGCAGTCGTAATATCTCTCGAATACCCAGCGAATTTCCAGTTAATATTGAATTAATGTTGTATAATTAATGTGCGGAAGCATGCTGTGCTTCATATGGTCCTATGTCTATTTTGAGGAAAAGGTAAATGTTGGAAATCCGAGTCAAAATGGGTACTGACATGTCAACCGACGATGTTACCAAATTGAAAACCGACATCTTGAAGATAGGAGTATTAAAATAAAAAAAATATCTATTAAGTAGAATCGATAAAAAAAATTGTTACTTTGTAGTTATTTTTTAAGTTCTCCTATTAGCTGACCTATAAACACTGCAACTCGGCAACACAGTCACTTCATTTGTGTATATTCAAAATGTTGAGCGGCATCCGACTGAGCTGCGCTGAGGCGTCGCTCCTTCGCCCCTTCCGTCGCACCCGACTATTCGCCACTTCCTGCTCCGCCGTGTCGCCTGCCCCGAAGCAAAAAGTGTTTGTAATTTCCGGGCCTACAGGCGCCGGAAAAAGCCGTCTCTCTTTGGAACTCGCCAAACTGCTCAACGGAGAAATTATCAGCGCCGACTCGGTCCAGGTTTTACTTTCTACATGCATCCTCCTCACCTGTAATTTTGTGTTGAATTGCCTTCTTAATTTGTGGATATTGGATTATGTCTGGCAGGTGTATAAAGGTCTTGATATTGGGTCTGCAAAGCCTTCGATTGAAGAAAGACAGGTATTGCTTGCTTTACTGGCCTGTGTTTTTCTACATTTTTCTTTGGAGTCTTACATTTTGTATTGACATTGAATTTGGATGAAGTAGCTCAAGTTATAATTAGTAGCAAAAAGAAATAAATTATTCCAGTGACAAAAATCTAAAGCATTTTTTTCTTCCCCTATATCATCACTGAATACTACTGTTCTATAAGACGGTTTATCGTGTTTCACCTTAACAAAAGCAAAATATTACTATAGCTAGATACTAGAAGGAACTTATTTATGTGCTTATAGTTTACTCACCATTAGGACAGAAATCATTTGTAGATTGGAGTGTGCTAAGATAGTTGCATCTAAGAAATTCGCATTTTTTTTCCTTAATCCAGGAAGTACCCCATCATTTGGTTGACATATTGCACCCATCGGAAGGTAATAGCTGCTAGAATATATTGGACCTGGGAATTTTATTGTTGAGCATATGTAATTTTGCTTTTGTGATGCATTTAGTGTTTGAAAGTAATATAAACCCCTATGGTGTTATTGTTAGACGATAGTGAGACAAGATTCTTTTTAAGTTGTGCAGAGGTGCCTGGAAAAAAAACCATGTGTAGAATTTATGGAGTTTGGCTTCCATGATCGATATATCTGAATTATAAGGTGATACATTTGGCACCTATGACATCTTTATTCATTGTTAAGTAAAAATAAATATATTGGAATGTTTGTTCTTGCTTTAGTGGAGGATATTGATATTAACATTTTTAACATTCACTCTTGTGAGATATTTCTCCTGCTGAGAGATTCCTATATTTTTTTCCATCCCCTGCCCAAATCCCTTTGGTTCCAGTTTTGGAAATTTTACATTTACATCTGTTATTGTAATGATAAATCTATTCGTCATAGTTACTGCAGAAGTTGTGTGACCTGGTGCATGGAATTTTAACTGTGTCTTGTTCTTCTTTTGTCTTTTAGACTAATCTATTTTCTATTTCAGTATAACTATGGTTCACAGATATTGGAAAATGTTTACTCCCTATGTAAACTACGGCCTCTTATGATGTATTCACTTGTTGTGTTGTAAAGGTTCATGAAACTTGTAAACTAAAAAACTGCTTTATGATTTTTCTACTTCATATTAATTATACAGACTAGCAAGGAAATCCTGCAAGGAATGAATTAGGAAAAAGTTGCTAAATAATTTGCAGGGGTTTGAATATTAGTTCTGTTTCGTTAGAGTTCTTTCGAATCTTATAAAGGAAAGCTTTTTGACACATCAGAATATTCTGTTGGACAATTTTATGAGGATGCCAGGCAAAGAACTGAAGAAATTCTTAGTAGGAGTCATGTTCCAATAGTGACAGGAGGCACAGGATTGTACTTGCGGTGGTATGTGTCTACTGGTTTCTCTTATTTTGAGTTTTTTTCTCCTTGTTTGAAAAGCTCTGAAGTATGCATTGTGTTGAATACTACAATAAAGAGACATTTTCATCACTGATGTTGAAGGTTCATTTATGGGAGACCAAATGCTCCAAAAGCGTCCCCAGAAATCAGCTCTGAAGTGCATACAGAACTTGCTGATTTTGAAAGGGATGGGGATTGGGACACTGCGGTAGAGTTGGTGGTTAAAGCAGGTGATCCAGGAGTCCGATCATTAACTGCAAATGATTGGTACCGTTTGCGTCGCAGGCTTGAAATTCTAAAGGTTGTGGTCCTTACTTTATTTCTTATTTTCTTGATAAGTAAATTAAATTTCCATGATCAAGGTGAGAAAATGTTTTCAAATGGTGTCAAACTTACAATAAAAATGAAAAAGAAAAAGCAAACCAACATCAGAATCCAATCATAAAAGGCTAGAACCAAATATTGGCATATGAAAAGCGATGCAATATTTCAAGAAAAGCTCAAACATTAGAATAAAGAGAACATTGAAAAGTATTTGATCTTCTGGATATTTGTATACGCTGTAAGAGTGTAGTAGGCTTTGCTTCAAACAATTTTCTGGTTTGAGCGGACCATATGTGATTAAACAGTGCTGGCCAGTGCAACTCTTTGACCTTGCTATGCTAAGTTGTGTGTGCTTTTTTTTTTCATTGATATACCTCCAGTTCTTCCAACGCCAAACATATTAAAGTTGTATCCATTTTAGTTCCGGGTCTATAGTTTAAATTGATTGAATATTTTTATGGCTGATTTTAAACCATAACAGAAAATCAATTGAGACTGTTGGGATAATTTTAAAATGGATCTATAATATTGCAACTCTCATTATCAAGTAATTTGGGTGGATTTTAAACCCACTTATAAGTTATAATTATGTTTTTGAAATCATTCTCCCAAATTCTCTCATCAAATTTATGCTATTATACAAGTGCAGCTTTGATGATTTTTTAAACTTTTAGGGCTCTTGCTGTTTTGAGGACAAACTGAAGTTAGATACCTTTAATTTTTATACTTTTTTTTAATTTTACATTTACCATTTTCTGGAAGGAAACATGATACAATAGGATATAACAATATGTTTTTTCATTTGTGAGATTGTCCCCACCATTCCAACTTGGAGTCTTGGATTAATAATGTCTCAATCCCATAATTATTTTTGTTGCAGTTAAGTGGTGCACCTCCATCGGCTTTTCAAGTGCCCTATAATTCTTTCAAGGAGAAATTTGTATCAAGTGAATTAGATGAATTAAAGAGGGAATGTCAAAAGATCTGGACTATGATTTTATTTGTTTTTTCCTCTCAACTTAAAGGTTGGATCTTTACAGATCAATTGATTACCGTTGTGAAGATATGCTTTTAGGTATGAAGAAGTTGATCTTTTGATTTCTATTTCCTTCACTCATTTGTGTTCTTTAGGACATAAATTTGCAGAATATGTTATATTTCTTCTTCGTTTGTTGTGGCAGATGGTGGAATTTTGTCTGAGGCGAAGTGGCTTCTTGATTTAGGACTCATGCCTAATTCAAATTCTGCAACTCGAGCTATTGGTTATAGACAAGTATACCTTCATTCTCTGTCATTAGTGTACTTTAAGGTCTTGTCTTACAAGTTATAGCCATACGCAGATTGCCAAAATTTGAGTTCGTTTTCATTTTGTTTCAATATTTTTAGGCTATGGATTATCTACTAAATGGCAAGAGAACAAAAGGGATGGAAATCTTCTAGAGATTTCTACCGTTTTCTGGCCGAGTTTCAAAAGGCTTCCAGGTTATTTGTCTCTCATATCCTGTTTATTAGTGTACATATTATTTTCTTTTCAATAAGTTTCAGTCTCTTGACCACCCTTCTATCAACTTATGTAAATTGATTGTCAGACTTCATTGTGTTATTCATGCATAACCATTAGGTAATATCTATGGAAGCTACATTTTCTTGTAATTTATATTTACATCTTATAATTTTGTAGTATCACTGGCATACTCACAGCTTGATCACTGTAGAAGTTGACTGATATATGTCAACCTTGTTGCCACTTTGCTTTTCCCTGTATTTCATACCATAGTATCAATAAACTACATTGATGCTTAAATTACAGAACTGGTACAGACTTTTATGGACAAATGTGTGTTGAATGGTACATGATATATGTGCAATCAATGCTGCTACATTTATATGCATTGTGATATACTACACCCCAGAAGCGGACATGAAAGGAACCATCATAATTCATAACACACATATGTCAACCATCATATTAATGCTTCTTAAAGTAAATGTTCCTGGATATTTTCCTTCAGCTTTGACCAATCCGACATTCTGCTCACTGAATTTTGAAATGTGTCATAAACTGTCGTCATGTGTGAATTGTTGGTGAAGCATGACAAGCAATCTAAATTGCTATCTCAAAACTCCTCACTTGATTTGATATTACTCTATATTTACACTAGAAAGTTTCCTTATAATTCAGGGTTTGCCTGAATAATGAATTCTTGTCAGATTTGAATTTTCAGGAATTTAGCAAAAAGACAATTGACGTGGTTCCGGAATGAGCCCATCTATCAATGGATTGATGCCTCAAGACCCTTGGTATGTGAGTCCTGTTATCTTATGTCTTAAGCATTATCTTCACTCACTGAAAAAAATCGTACAAGTCCATATCCATTTTGATGTGATGTCAAGGCTCCTTTTCCTCTTTCCCCTTGTGTTTTAGAGTTCAGCCTTCAGGAAGGAAATCAAAATACTGCCAACATTAGTAACAAAAATTACAGTTGCTCTTGTTTTACTGGATTATATTATACGTTACTTGTCATGTTGATATACTTTGTTGTGTGCAGTATTATAACGGGATTGAGTTTTTAGTCGACTTTGTTCTTTAGACTTTTGATCCCTAAATGCAGCTGCAAAATGTGATCTATCTGCCTAAATGGTATAACTATATTGGAGGCAGCAACAGTAAAAGCAAGAGCTTTGAAACAGAACTCCTTATACACTATGTTAGGACTCTTTTGAATTGAATAAGCAATTATTTCCTTTCCACCTGGTCATCCAAATATACTTATTTACACTGACTGCATACAGGCTTACATAAATTAGTTTAACTTTATGTAATTTCATTCTGAGAAATAAGAACTCTTGTTTCATGGTTGCAGGAAAATGTGCTCAGCTTCATATGTGATGCTTATAAAGATAAAACAGGGAATCTTGAAGTTCCTCAAAGCCTTACCATGGAAAAGGATATATCAAACCCGAAAGTCGTCCGGCTGCTAAAGTCTTACCGAAGTAAAAATAGGTATTCTTCTGAAATCTGGCAATGTTTAATAGATTCTTTTATAATATGATAAAAAAATAAAATAAAAAATAAAAAAATTCAACTGAAATAGGTAACATGGTGTAAGCCTAGTTGAGTTTAAGAGCTTAGATGACTGATTGATGATAGATCTATAATGGTATTCTTGTTTATGTGTGAATCAGACATTTCCTATCACAAGACGATTGCAGCAGTATCCTGGAGTGGGTGAGGAGAACTGAAGGTTTGTTGAGTGGTGAGTGGCACGGGCAGCTGAGCATTAGTTTTCGTTTTTCTCGTCAATCTCTTAATCGAAAATCTTGTTGGGGCACCTGAACATTGGCATAGCATTATGTTCTCTGTTTACTTCTATCTTAAACAGTGTGAGACGATATCCCTACTTGACAGTGAGGGGTTGTTGAAGTAGACACAGCATGAAGTTATCCGGTGCACCGTCGTCTTCACCAGTTTTGGTACGTGATGCTTATGGTGCCGTCATATGGTCTAATACATCCTCTGATTTGTATATAAGATCTGTGAGCATGCTTTTTCGACCACAATATACTTGGCCATGCTTGCAAAATCAAGATATGAGGTTTTTGTTTTTCATATTGCATTTCAGCTTTTCTCTAAAAATCTAAAGATTAGCATTTGCTTTTATTCTTCTTGCATCTTTGCATAAGTTGGAATCCATAGACCAGTTAAAATCCTCGATAATGATTTTGATACATCATTCCGTTTTGGGTGTGGCTATTCATACCCGTTTAGTAAAATGTAAGACCCACCTTATCTTATCTTAATATACTATATAAAAGCAGAATAAATTCAATCATAACCATTTATTTATAAAACAAAACTCAGCCACCGAGTAAAATAATTAAATAATAAATAAATTGAATACTCCTTTCGTCCCAAAACAATTAACACATTTTTTTTGGCACGGGGATTAAGGAGTATAATAATTTAATGTAAAGTGAAGTGTGAAATAATATTTAATATGTAGTGGATAGTTGTATTAATGGTGAGTGTGATGTGTGTGTGAGCCTATGTAAATAAATAAATTATTTTTGTGTGGGTCCTATATCCTTAAAAAGGAAATGTCAATTTGTGTGGGACAATTCAAAAAAAAAAGTATGTCAATATTTTTGGGACAGAGAGAGTAATTGTAATTATGAAATTTTCAAATTAGGAAATAATTAAATAATTATAATAAATCAAATCCTGACCATCTATTTCTCAAACAAATATCAGCCACCCATTAAAATAATTAAATAATTATATTATAATAAATCCAATCATGGCCATATATTTTTAAAACAAATCTCAGTCATCCATTAAAATAATTAAATAATTATATTTATGACTTTTTCAAATTAGGAAATAAGATACTCCCTTCATCCGGTTCTAAGGTATCCAATTATTTTTTGCACGTAGATTAAGGAGTATTATTATTATATGTAAAGTGGGTAATTGTATTAGAGGAAAGTGGTGGGCCATATTGTGTATTTTTTTACTAAATAGAGGAAATTGATACCTTTGAAGCGGACACCAAAAATAGTAAAATGGATACCTTAGAAGCGGACGGAGGGAGTATTATTTATTAAAAAATTAATAATATTAAATATAAATCAAATCATAACCATCTATTTTTCAAACAAATCTCAACCACTCATTTAAATAATTTAATAATTATAATTATAACTTTTTCAAATTACGAAAAATTTTAATATCAGTCACCTCTCAACCCCCTTAAAATAATTAAATAATTATAATAAATCAAATCATGGCCATATATTTTTCAAACAAATCTCAGTTACTCATTAAAATAATTAAATAATTATATTATAATAAATCCAATCCTGGTCATCTATTTTCTCAAACAAATCTCAGATACCCATTAAAATAATTAAATAATTATATTTATGACTTTTTCAAATTAGAAAATAAGATATTATTTATTAAAAAATTAATAATATTAAATATAAACCCAATCATAACTATCTATTTTTCAAGCAAATCTCAACCATCAATATAAATAATTAAATAATTATAATTATAACTTTTTCAAATTAGAAAAAAATTAATATCAGCCACCTCTCAACCCCACCCCCTTAAAATAATTAAATAATTATAATAAATCAAATCCTGACCATCTATTTCTCAAATAAATTTCAACCACCCATTAAAATAATTATATAATTATAATTATGACTTTTTCAAATTAGGAAATAATATATTATTTATTAAAAAAATAATAATATTAAGTATAAATCCAAACCTAACCATCTATTTTTCATACAAATCTCAACCACCCATTAAAATAATTAAATAATTGTAATTATAACTTTTTCAAATTAGGAAATAATTTAATGTTTCCAAAGAATTAAGGGTTTAGGGTTTTAGGGTTTAGGATTTTAGGGGTTATCTTAAACAAATCCTAGTCACCCATTAAAATAATTAAATAATTATAATTATGACTTCTTTAAATTAGAAAATAAGATATTATTTATTAAAAAATTAATAATATTAAATATAAATTCAATTATTTAACATGGTGGATCTTCTACTGAAGGTGCATCTTCTGCTCTGCCCTTGTTGGATAATGCTACTCCATTTCTTCCGATAGATCCGATAGCCGACCAGGAGCTCTTACAAAGGTATGGCCACATGGATGAGGCCGAAAAAACGTTCCTCCGAACTCAAGAGCTTTTGTTTGACTTTGATGTTCCGGCGTGCTTAGCTCGTGCCGCCACTTTTCCCTTTATAGGTGGTACCCGAGAGCTCCTCGGCCATATGGAGAATATGTCTGCCAAAGATTCTCTCCACAGCATCTCCAGCTACCTGGGTCATCAAGCGATCCACGCCGTTAATGCCTTGCACCATATTTCCGAACTGGAAAGAAACGACTCCCGTTTGCAAGACGAGGTTATTTCGGTGACTCAGAAGATGAAGGATTATGAGAAGAAAGCATCTGAAGCTAGCGCAGCTGAGGCTCTGATCAGGGGTCAGTTGAGGATCGAGCAGGATAAAAAGGCTGAGCTCCAGGGAACTTTCGAGACCCTTCGTGCTCAGTATGACAGCCTGTTAGCCAAATCCGAAGAAGAGATGAGTGCTTTAGAGCTTCAGAACAAGGTACTTTCGGATAAGGTTGCAGCTTTGGAGGTGAAACATCAGGAAGAGATCATGGCGAAAGAAGGTCAGTTCCGAGCCGAGTTGTCTCGGGTTCTGAGTAGTCTTGATGCCTTCCGGACATCTTCCGAACAAGAGCTCGAGAAAGTTTGGCAGGAGAAGGAGGCATTAGAGGTTTCCTCCGCTCAGAAGACCAGGGCTGTTGAGGGTGTTGTAGCCGAGGTACTGAGGGAACGTGATGGGGCCTTGGCTGAAGTAGAACGTGTGAAGGATGCTTTTCTCTTGTCAGAGGCTGACAATCTCTGTTATAGGGAAGTTATCCTTCCGAAGACTAAGATTCACTATTTCTGTTCCTGCGCTGCTGCTCTAGCTCAAGCCTCTTCCCAGAAGCCCTAACCTGATTGTCTCGATGACATGCATGCTATTCTTCGTCAAGCCATTAGTGAGGAGAAAATGCCTCCTAGGGAGACTTTGAGGGGCAACGTTGATTTTGGGGTGCTCGGTGAGTATTTCGACTTCATTACTGATGTCCCTAAAGAGTCCTCCGGAGAGTCTGAGGAGGGTGGATCCGACGAGAATTTTGCTGATAATGTCTTGGATCTCGCCGCGATTGATTCTGGGGTTGAGGATCCACTTGCCGCTCTCTCCCATCGAATCTGCAAGGGGACCTACTCGAGAAGTTTCCGTTGAGATTGAGTTTCCTGCCTTCCGTGATGCACGCATTTCCGGTCAGGTCACCACTGCCGAAGTTTTCAAATCTCTGCCCACCGAGGCTGCTGTGGTTCCTTCAATTCCATCAATCTCGGAGGTCAATTTTGCTTCAGGTTGTACTGAGGAAGTCGATGTTTCACCAAGGCCGGCGACCTCTGAGGCTCCCTTGGGTATCTCCGAAGATACGGCGCCTAGAGGTGGGGGGTTACAGTCTACAGATGTGGCTGTTTTCGAAGCCTTCCTAGCTGATTAATGAAGTATTACTGAGCCCCTGGTGTTGAATCGAATGTATTTTCCTTATTAGGGGGTTTATTCTGTACCTTCCTAGTGTTTTTTTTTATTTATCGGTTGATAGGATTCCGAGTTATCTCCACTTCTATTGTAATTCACTATTCATGAATGAAGTACTTTCTCTTCCCTGTTAGTGGATCTCGCGAGGGTAATTTACCTTTAATTTAAAACATAAACTGCCACTTTTCTATTATGGGTTGTCACGTCTTTGGTCAGGTGCTGCGTGGATCAATCTGGATCTTCCATTCTCCTTGGGAGTTGTAAGGTCTCTACATTCCAGCCATTGGATCTTAGCCGTTTTTTCTCCATAATTTTCAATGATGATACGTGTCGTCCTTTATCTTGTCAGATAGTTCCTGTTTTGGTTTTTCAAAATTCAAATCCCCCATCTCCTTCCCGTATATCCTTGTATTTTATTTAGCTGCATTCTTCCGATATTTTTGCGATTTCTGAAAATCTCCCTCCCTTTTGTCCTCTTTTTCGTCAAACCCTAATTCCTGAGTTCTTTGACTAGTGGAAGATGTCTGGTGAAGGTACTCTCCCTCCGCCTGATGTTCAGGAGGTGAACACTTCCGATAGCATGCCGGTACGCTTAGGGGTGTGCATCGGTCGGTTCGGTTAACCGAACTGACCGAACTACGAAAACTGAAATTTTTTCGAACTTTTTTTGAAAAACCAAAACCAAACCAAAGTAACCTAAAATCGGATTAAATCGAACTGAAATATTTCGGTCGGTTTAACTGGTTAACCGAACCGATCCCTTTTTTTAAATAATAATATAAAACATCAATTATTTTAATCATGCAGATCACATAAGATAGTCTCCTTACAAGTCTCTGCTAGTGCTGTTCCATCGATCTCCCACACTTTATTAACACCTCAATTTAATTCTTATAAGATATATGTATATCAGTAATATAGAATACTTAAGTAATGAAAATCCAATTTAATGCCAATGAAACATCAATTACTTGGACCACATAAGTCTTCTGAAGCTTACAAAAGTTGATTTGGATTTTACTTCTCAAAAAATCCTTGACCATTCTCTCCTTATGCTTTAATTTTAGAGAGGACGTAGAAGAACATAAAAAAGAAGGGATTAGAAGGAAATAAATTAATAGAAGATTAGGGGAGAAAAAGTGAAGTGAGGGAGCATCAAGTAAAGAAATTTAATCATGGAGTGCACATCCATAGAACAGAAGAGAATATCAGAGAATAGATTTAGAGACGGTGAAGAAATTCGTGGAACAACACTGCTAAAACTAAATGCAATTTGAGATTCTTAAACCCAAAATTTCAATACACGTGAGGTGGAAATTTACTCTGCAATCGAGCGGCGAAGGAACGACAGAATAAGAAGAAGTGTCATCGGAGAAGATAGCTATCGTCGGTGGCTGGGGCGTTGGCTACGGGAGAAGATAGGTTCGGCGGCTGCATGTGATGTGAGGAGTGAGGACCGAGAATGAAGCGGAAGGAGCAGAACTGAAATTAGAAATGGGGGGCTAGGGTTTTTAAGTTATATATGGCATTACTTCGGTTCGGTTCGGTTAATCGAAATTTCAATTTTGGAAAACCAAAAACCGAACCGAATACCGAAAAATAGATTTTAAAAACCATTAACTGAAACGTAAACCAAAAATCGAACCAAATTATTTACTTTGGTTCGGTATGGTTGGTTATTTGGGTTTCGACCATACTTTGCACACCCCTAGGTACACTGCAAGGTGCCGCTTCGTAGTTCTAATCACCTCCGCAGGATGCCTCGTCCCAACTTGAGGGATTTGTCTACTTCTTCCTCCTCGGGTGGCAACCCAGCTTCTGTTCCCTCTCCAAGCAAGCAATCTGTCCCTGTTGTGCCGGCCGTAGGTGCTGGTGGTGCGGCGATATTCATTGACGCGAATTTAGGCGCCATACTCCCTCTGAACGTAGGGGATTATCTTCCTGGTCGCTGAGATACTGGAGACTTGGGGGCCGCATTTCGAGGGATGGCCCAACAGCTTGTACGGAAAACATGAAACTTGGCGAAGATCTGTTGGTTGTGCAGCTTACCAAAAACAGGGTTTTGCCCCCTTTGTCTCCTCCCCGTCAATAATTGTGTCGTTCTCTCGCTGCCCCTTCTGGTGTTTTTTCTGCTCCTAGTTCTGAATCTGCCTCTGCTTCCTTGCTCGAAAAGAGAGGAAGGAGTGTTTATGAGCATGGTGGACCTTCTCAGTCCGCTGGGACTGCGCCTGGTTTGCCTCCTTCTGCTGGTGAGTTCGACCTTCTCGCTAAAAGGTTAAGGGGGATAATTGCCTCCGTTCGAGCTGCTTTATCCTTTTTGTGTTCGTTGCATCCTTATCCACGATGTCCTTTTGCAGATCCTCTCATTGCCAAGTCCGAGGTCGAAATGCATTCCGAGGAGGATCCAGAGGAAGATCTCGAGGAGGGTTCAGAGGAGAATCTTGAACCGGTGGAGGCTCTCGAAGTTAGAGTGGGTAGCGGTTCTGAGGCCGAGGACTATGACATGATGGTTGGGCCGAGGGTGAGGTCTGTCCCCAGAGCTAATGTTAGTTATGCTCTCTCAACTTCTCAAGTCGTCCCAATAGTTATTCTTCCCAATCCAAACCCTACAGGTGTTGCCGCAACAATTGACCCTACGGACGCTGATGCTGAAGCTGCTAGGTTAGCCGCTGAGAGGGCCCGTGCGCGAGGAAAAAGTACAGTTGAGGAAGATGATGAACCTGGCTTGTCCGAACTGCGGGAGTTAGGGACTCAGGGTTTTATTGCAGGTACCTCTCATCGGGCCCCTCACCTTGTTCCGCCGACTGCTGTCCCCGGTTCTCTTTCCCAATACTCATCTGGTTTAGCCGTGATGGATGGAGTTGCTGTTGCCTCCCTTACCTCTTCTCTGCACTTGATAGACCAATACTGTTTGTTCGCCATTCGGCTTGTTGACCGTTCTGAGGGGTCTTCCACCGGTTTTGAGAAGAGATTGAATGTCTTGGAGATCGACAATGCCGAGCTGACTTCCATTGTTGTGCACCAGAGAGAACGATTGGCGGTTTCAGAATTTGAGGTTGATATAGGGTGGGCCACTCTCGAGTTCGTTGAGGCGAGTTTAACCAAGACTGAGATTGCCAGAGATGCCGCGCGGGTCGAGGCCGCTGAGGTGTGTGCTAGGTTGGTTGAAGCCGAGGCTCGTATTCGAGCCTTGGAGCAGCGTATTCCTTATTCTGGCTCGGCAGAGGAGAGGGCCATTCGTGTAAAGGTTCAATTAAAGGAGAGGGAAGACAAAATGATGAGTATTTTTCAGTCCCTCAGTAGCCGAAAGAAAGACTGATGCTCTCCGCATCCCCCTTTTTGCTGGTTGATCTTTATTTTGCCTTGATTCTGATGTTGTTTCGAACTTTACTTACTGAGATGGTTTGTAGACTTTAACTACTAATTGTTTCTTTTTATGTTTTTCCCTCGTTGGGTGATTGTGTCCGATGATGTCTTTTGGTGTTACTATGATGTGCACTTGTTGGTGTGTCCCGGCATACGTTCATCATCAGCTGTGTATCTTTGCTTGTTTATTCACCTTCTGTGTAGATGTTTACACTTTGTTTGATGTATCCTCTGTTTACGCTTGATTGTCTGCAATTCTGAGATTCCCCCCGATCTCAAGACTCTGATCCCTTATCTGTACTGCCCTTTGGCTCGGATGTCTCTAGGTGCTTTCGCTCCATCTCGGACGATGTTCCGAAGCTTTTTCCCTTGTTCCGATTTCGATATTCTGACCTTCCTGTACATCCGTTGTGTATGTGTGTTTGTGTTTGTTTCCCATGATGCCTGAAGGGAATTCCCTTTACTCCAATCCTGATATTTTGACTGTTATACCTATCCGTTATATCCATTGTACATATCCATTATATATATATATATCCGTGTCCCTTTTCAACACCATTTCGAGGTCCGTTGTTGCCTTTTCATTTTGGCTCAGCTATCTCAATTTTTATCCGAGACGATCTAATCCCATTGTACCGCGGCTCCCTTAATTAGCCTTTTAGTTTTATTTTGATACCCTGACTTCGGTTTTGACTTCCGCACCCGATGCCTCGGCATCTTTGTTCTGATTTTCCTGAATCCGATACTTTCGCCCCTTATTCTGATTATGCCTTTTTATTTTGGCCTGCCTTTTTTTTGTAATCCTTTTATTTATGCATGCAGTATTCTTTCCCAGCTTACGGGGTGATTATTATGTCTTGATACCCCGAAAGTCATGATATCCCCACAAATAAGTACCCTTTACCATTTGTGATGATCATACTGATATCCTTAACCATATATCATCGAAAATACTTTCATACAATTTGCATTTCCATATAGTATGGCCTAATGTCTTGATTGAAAGCTGTAACAGAAACTGTGTCACCAACCTCATTCATCCTGCCTTCTACTTCATTGATAATATTTCTTCAAATGTTGTGCGTTCCATGGGTGCGGTATCTTTTTTCCATCCACTTCTTCCAACTCGTACGCTCCTCCTTCCAGAACTCTCTTGATTACATAAAGGCCTTCCCAGTTTTGGCCGTTACCCTGCGCCGTTGGGCCTAATACTTTCCATAGCACCAGTTCTCCACCTTTGAATCTCCTCAACTTTATCTTGGAGTTATAGAATCTCTCTGCTCTCTGCTTGTAAACCGCATTATGCAATTCCGCATTCAATCTCTTTTTCTCCAATAGGTCTAGACTCTCTTAGATCAATTCATTATTTGCCCCTTCTTGGTGGAGAGCGATCCTAGGGCTGGATTCTCCAATCTCCACGGGAATCACCACCTCGGCACCGAAAGCCATCGAAAATAGGGTCTCATTATTAGAGATTCTCGTCATTGTTCTGTATGACCACAGCACTCCCGGAAGTTCCTCAGGCCATTTTCCATCCAGCTTCTCCAACCTAGCTTTCAAAGTGTGTTTGATGATCTTGTTCACCGCTTTGACCTGCCCATTAGACTGCGGGTGGTATGGCGTGGAGGACTAATGTTGTAATCCTCACAAAATTTTCTGAGTCTGGCGTTGTCAAACTGCTTGCCATTCTCGGTCACTATGGCAAATGGTATCCCAAACTGGCATATAATATTTTCCCAAATGAACTTTCGACCCTAGCCTCAGTGATCATCGAGAGGGGTTCTGCCTCTGCCCACTTTGTGAAATAATCTACCGCCACGATAGCAAATTTTTTCCTCCTTTTCCGGTCAGAAGTGGTCCGATTAAATCAATCCCCCATTTCGCGAAGGGCCACGGGCTGAACACTGAGGTTAGTTGTTCCGAGGGTGCTCTAACTATCGGAGCTAGTCTTTGGCACGTTGCACACGCCCTCGCATATTGAGTGGCGTCCTTTTTTAGTGTTGGCCAGAAATAGCCTTGCATGATCACTTTGTGTGCTAGAGCGATCCCTCTTGTATGGTTCCCGCATATGCCTTCATGTATCTCCGCTAGTACATAGCTTGCTTCCTCGGGACTTAGGCATTTCAGGAGTGGTGATGAATACCCTCTTTTGTAAAACTTCCCTTCTATTAAGACGTATCTCGCCGATCGAAGCCTGATTTGCCGAGCCTTGTCCTTATCCGTAGGTATCTTTCTTTCCTCCAAATATGCCCTAATCGGTGTCATCCATGATTCCTCTGTCGGCTGATCACTTAGAACCCATACGGTGGTGTCTGATGGGTTCTCTTGCCTCACGATGTTGATGTTATTTAGGTCCTCAGTGTTCGACGCGGTGGATAGTTTAGCTAATGCGTCGGCCCATATATTGTCTTTCCTGTCGATGCATTCTAGGAACACCTGTTTGAGTTTCTGCAGTATGCCTGCGGCCAATCCTCTATAATGGTTCATGTGCCCATCCTTGGCCTCGTATTCTCCTTTCATCTGGTTCACCACCAATTGTGAGTCGCTATATATCATCAGCTCATCTGCTCCCATGGCCAGTGCCATCCTCAAACCATTCAGTAGGGCCTCATACTCTGCTTCATTGTTAGTGGCCAAAAACCGAACCTGATTGCGATCGAGAAGGTTCCCCGAATGGCATTCGAATGATGATTCCGGCCCCTGATGCTACTGTTGTTGCTGAGCCGTCCACGTGCATGACCCAAGGCTTTATTTTTTCCTCCTCGGTTGGAATCGGGAAAGTCAGTTCCACTATGAAGTCTGCCATGACTTGCCCCTTGATTGCATTCCTTGGTAGGTACGCCATATCGAACTGCCCCAATTTGACGGACTATTTGAGTAGCTTCCCCGCTGTATCTGGTCTCTGGAGCACTTGCCTCAAAGGGAATGTCGTCAATACCTCAATGGTATGTTCCATGAAGTATGGCCTTAGCTTCCTCAAACTCATAACGAGAGCATACGCTATCTTTTCCATTACCGGGTATCTGAGCTCCGCGTCTCTCAGGAATTGACTTACGAAGTATACAAGCTTCTAATTCTTTTCCTCCATTTTGACCAATACCGAACTGATTGATGTTCCCGATACTACCAAGTACAGTTGCAATGTTTCGCCCGGTGAAGGCTTGGAGAGAATTTTGGGATCTGATAACTCCCTTTTAATCTCGTCAAATGCCTTCCCACACTCTTCCGTCATGTCGAAGAATGGTTTACATTTGCCCAATGCTTTCGACATAAACCTATTTAAGGCGGCCAACCTTCATGTCAGGTTCTAAACTTCTTTCATGTGCCTCGACTGATCCATCTTTAGGATTGCTTCTACCTTTTCTGGGTTCATCTCGATCCCTCTTGAGCTGACCAAATATCCGAGGAAACTTCCCCTGCTCACTCCGAACGTACATTTCTTCGGGTTTAGTTTCATTCCATAGCGTCGGAAGATTCCAAAAACCTTTCCTAGATGGTCGAAATGATCCATCCTTTTTAGGCTTTTCACACAGTATCATCCACGTAGACCTCGACTATTTTTCTAATTTCTCCCTCGAACATTTTGTTAACCAATCTCTGATAGGTTGCCCACGCGTTCCTCAGACCAAACGACATGTTATTCCATTCATAAACTCCATTCCCACAAAAGAAAGCCGTATTTGCCTTATCATCCGGGTGAATGGGGATCTGGTGGTACCCCGAAAATGCATCCATGAAGCTTATTATCTCATGTTCGGCCGTGGCATCGACCATCTGGTCAATTGACGGAAGAGGATAACTGTCTTTTGGGCAAACCTTGTTTAGATCGGTGAAATCGATGCATAGTCTCCATGACCCTTCCTTTTTTTTTCACCATAACTGGATTTTGTACTTTTATCGGGTACTTGCATTCGCTAATTCTTTCGCTCGCCAACAGTTTATGCACTTCCAGCTCCATAGCCGCGTTCTTTTTCGGGCTGAACTTCCTATTTTTCTGGTGGAATGGTGGGATATTGGGGTCTATGTTCAGCTTGTGATAGGCGTACTTTGGGTGCACTCCTGGTGTTTTTCGTTTGGGTTCCAGGCGAACACAGCCAAGTTCTCTTTCAGTAATTGGGTTAGTTCTTCCTTGAATTCACTTTCCCACTCTGTCCTAATCTTGACATTGATATCAGCGTCCTTCGGATCAAGCTGTACCACGTCTATTTTTCCTGCCGCCGAGGCTCCTTCCCTTAATTTCATCCTCGAATCTTCGTCCGGTGTTATCTACTTTCATGTCAGCACCCTTGCCCCTGTTTCTTTTTCTTTTTGTCCCTGAATAATCGGATCCGGATGCATTTCTGTTGTTGCCACAAGCATATTACCCCCTTGCTCCTCTGCTTCTTTTCCTTCGGCGACTACCAGTATTACCTCGGGTTCTATCCCTTCTTGCTCTCCTTCCAGTGGTTTTTCAATTTCTATCCGCACCTTAGGGTCCTCTCCTTCTTCCATGATATCCTCGAAGCTTAACATCTCGTAGTCCATGTCATGATAGCTCAAACCCTCTACCTTTTCCACGAATGAGCATTCTCTTTCCCTTATTTGATTTCCAATCACTGTCGCCACCCTACCATCAGCTGTAACAAACTTGAGACACTGGTGAAGGGTGGACGAAATGTCTTCGAAGGTGTGGATCAATGGGCGCCCTAGTATACAGTTGTAGGTGGAGGCTTGGTCTACAACTTTGAATGTCAGCTATTTCTGCATCCGGGTTTTCCCGCCCAACCCCTCCAATTGGACTGATAAATCAACCTCCATGGTCGACCTGGTCAACATATTGCCGAATCCTTTGATCTCGTCACCGTAAGGTCTTACTTTGTGATGACGTTCTCCTCCCAAATTTGCAAATACCTCTTTAAAGTTTATATTGGCATACGGCCCGGTGTCTACCAAATATCTATGGACTTTGACTCCCGACAACATTGGCTAAATGACTAAGGGATCGGAATGAGGAGTGCTTACCCCGTAGAAATCCACCTCTGTGAAGACGATGTCCACCTCCGTTATTCTCTTCGCCGCCGAGGTTAGTGACCACAATTGAGGATTTGTTGGTCTAAGTCCCTCAGTTCTGCCTTCCTCTTCCTTTTTGATGTTGTGGTCAGTGCTTGGGAGGTTCTGATATAAGGGGTTTCCTCTATTGGCTCCATCATTTGTATCTTTCTGGGTCTATCTTCCCTCGGGGCTGGTCCCCCGATCCTATCAAACATCGGCGGCCGTCCTGGAGGTGAAGGGGGTAGGGGTATCGCTTCTCCATTCTGTCCTCTGCCCGGGGGCCTTTATCAACTTGGGAGAGGGGGAAGATTAGCGTATCTCCTGTACACCCTCGGCCTCGGGGCCTGCATCATTCCTCTTAACTTCCCTTCCTTAAACAACTTCTATAATTCCGTGATGATCCCGACATTGGTCGGTGTTATGACCATGTGCCTGGTGGTACATACAGTACTTCTGAGGATTTGTGAGCTTCGAGGCTCGTAGGACTGGCCTCGACGTTCGGAGAACTTGCTGGTCCTTGACGTAGTAGAAGACCTAGGTAATATTCAAGTGTTGGAACTTGGATCATTTGGTTAATGTGACCCGTTAAATTATTATGCGTTTCTATCATAGCGGAAGCAGTAAATCATAGAAACGATTACCGTTCACCAGGGTATGTTGATGAAGATTGATTCTCGCAGGCAGCCTGCGCAGTCCCACAAGAATAGCCATAACTTCCTCGTCTGATGTCGGAATTGAATGATCTCTATGCTCAGACAATCCTCTCTTCAACGGCTTTCCGTCAATATATTGATCATCAAATTCTGAGCACTGTATGAATTTATACAAATTTCGCAAGGTCGCGGACAGCAGCAGCAAACTACCTTCTGATCTTCTGCTGTATGTCCCAAGTCCGATCTCGACGTCGTGTGGGCGACGATCTACGAGACCTCCTCAATCTGCTCTCAACCCTCATCACACGTGAATAATCAGATTGATTAGATTAGATTAGGGTTCCAGATAAGTTGAGGTGACTTATATATATGGGCTACAACAGGGACCAGGAGGAGAAATTGGGTTGGGCCTCCATTGGGCTTAAGTATCCAAGCTTAGCCCAAAGCTTATACTTAAGTCCAATAATAATAATATATTCCACTAAAATATTATTATTGCACTACCGTACCAATCCCAAAATTACGTTTTGGGCTCCTTCTTATTATGAGCCCGTTAGTCTCCCCATGTTTAAGATATACAATGTCCATTAATTAATTTAAGTTACTGACAACTCAATTAATTAATATCTCATCCAAGAGTAGTACCACTCAACCTCATTATCATGCCGGAATAAATTCCACCTGCAGGGTTTACATGATAATCCTTATGAGCTCCTCAAGGGGACATCATCAACCTATGACGGACACGGATTCCTTCTACAATCAACAACACACCATAGAGACAGCACTACTTCCCAACTCATCGAGTTTGTTGATTTAATTACATGTAAATCTCACCCATTGATGAATCAAAGAAATACATACTGCTCTACGTGTCGAGGTTATTGTATAGGGATTAAGAGCACGAACTTCCATATTAACCGAGATCAAGTTCTCCTATAAGTCAGTATAAATCGAATGATCTCAAGCGGTCCTGCTCAATACACACAAGTGCACTAATGTGATTCTATAGCCAAGACAAGCTAATACCAAACCACACTACAACCATTCCGATAGAGAGTCCCCGTCTATCTCGATTGTGAGCATCTGTTTATACTTTATAAGGAAACCGATAATATGATCTTCCGCGTGTTGTCGCACAACATATTATCTACAGTATAAAGTAAGTGGACTATTGCATCGAACATATAAATAAATTATAAGATGCAATCATTTGATCATATGATTCTCATTTCAAATTAATTGTTATAACATTGTTCATACAAAAAGCTAGACTTTTAGTATACAATCCAACAATCTTCCACTTATACTAAAAGACTATGCTGTCATGTCTTCTGCCTTACATCTGATTTCCACTCCCACTACACGACCATCAAAAGCTCTCGCCTTAAGGTCCTTGTAAATGGATTTACTAGGTTATCATCCGATGCAATCTAGGTGACAACAACCTTTCCCTCATCATACGATTTTTCGTAATAGGTGGTACTCGCGCTCCATGTGTTTAATTGCCTTATGAACTCGTGATTCCTTCAAGTTTGCAACTGCACCAATATCATTAATTTAAATTATGATAATCTTGGGCAAACTTAGAAATTCTTCAAAGTCCATCATGAAGTGTTTCTAGAGTCATATAGATATTTTGGCTGCCTTATAGGCTCCAATTTATCATCTTTCCATGATGGAGTCCGGAGTCCGAAATATATTTCTATATAACACTCCTCCATATTATAGCTCTACTTCCTAAAATTAAACACATAACCTTGAGGTGGATTTACTGCCATCCCCATCTGATTTGAAAAATCCGAATCTACGTAACTCATAAGAAGCAGCGAATCTGTCCGGTAAGCCTACATATAATTTCTAGTCCTTTTCAGGTATATAAATATATGTCTTACCACAGTTCAACATTCTTATTTCGAGTTACCTTGATACACACTGTTCATGCCATCGGCAAAACAGATATCCAATCTCGTGTATAGCATTCCTTAGATTAAGCTTCCTCATTTGCCCAAGCATAAGGAACCGCTTTCATCTTCTTTATCTACTTTTGTGTCACAAGACACATTCACTTAGATAAATTCACATGCTAAACGAGTAAGGATCGTATCATTATATGAAACTTGAGATAAGCATAACATCCTTTCTTGTGATCCGTATTACCGTGATCAAAAGGATATTTTTGCTCTTCTTAAGTCCTTCATCTCATACCGCTTTATCAACCATACCATACGCCCGACAATACTCTTTCATTATCTCCAATGAGCAAGATACTATCTACGTATAGTACAAGAAATACCACCATATTTCCATCACTTTTTTCAATACATAAGACCCATCCGATCATTGATTAGATCCATGTCACTGGATTACCTCATCAAAACGGATGTTTCATGATCTTGAAGCTTGCTTTAGTCCATGAATGGACACTTTTAAGCTTACTATCACAATGCTCTTAGCTTTTTGCAATGAATCACTCTGGTTGCTTCACGTAGATGTTTCCCTTAAGACTTTCAATCAGGAAAGCTGTCTCGACATCTATTTGATATCCCTCATATTTCATATGAGTATCAACAAATAAAAGAGTCCGGATCAACTTAGGCATAACTACCGGCGAACAGGTTTTCTCATAATCGAACCCTTTCTTTCTGAGTATACCTTTTCGAAACAAGCTTGCTTCCAAGGTTTTCACCTTATTCTATGATCCTCTTTTATTCTTGCATGCCCGCTTCCAATGGCTTTTACGCCATTTAGCGGTTCAATAAGCATCCAGACCTAATTTAAAATCCATCGATTCTATTTTAATATTCATTGCACTTTGCTAGGATTTGGCATTTCTAACTTGTAGTGCTTCGTCGTATCCGTGGGTCCATTTCATATTTGCTAGGGACTAAGTCTCACGACTTTCCCAAAATATGTATCTTACAGATTGTCGAAGAACCCTCCCACTACGATAAGGCACTACACGTAATTGTGTATCAGATGTGAACGCGTTGCAGTTTACCTTGTGGTATATCCTCTTGTACACTTGGTACTTATACTTTGTGTTTTCTTGTCACTACCTTTAGAACAACTCATACATGGGTTTGTGATTTATTACATAGTCCTTTTCCAAAAAATTCAGTGTTTGTGTTGACAATCACCCTTCGATCTTTTGGACTAAATAAATCACCCTTCATTTTTCTAGGATATCCCACAAATAGACAAACATTCATACGAATTACTGTTTCTAGGGCATACCCATAAAATGAATTTAGTAATTCCAAATAATTCATCATCCATCTAATCATTTCCATAAGAGTACTATTCCTTCCATCCACCACACCATTCAGCTGGGGCATGCCCAGTGTAGACCACTTGAGATTTAATCTCAACCTCTGATTAATAGCTCATAATTATCCTAAGAGGTACTCGTAATCACGATAAAATTGTCATTATTTGATATATTTTTCATGATGCTTTACTGTACCAACCTTGCAATTCTTGAATAAATCAAAGAACTTAGACATGCAGTGCATCAAATAAATATATCGGTATCTAGAATTATCTTCGATTATTCATAACCACCTCTCGCCTGGATAATATTAGGTCCGCTTGAATCAGAATGAACCAATTCCAACATATATATCTTTGGCTCTACACCCCTTTACCTTGAAAAGGTAATTAATCATTTTTATTTCCAAGCAAGACTCGAAAGTCAGATAGTTTTCACTTCAGATAAACCTAAGGGTCTATCGGCTATCAACTTTTGAATCCTACTCAAGTAAAATGATCTAGTCTTAGATGCCAAATATATGTTTAGTTCATATCCGAAGGTATCCTTCTCTTACTAAGATTAGAAGATTCATTATTAATTACTATTTGTTGCATCTGTGGAATATACATGATTTAAGAGTATACAAATTATTCACCAACGTACCATAATAGATTACAACTCTATCCTTCATTATAATGACCATGTCATTTAAATGAAATGGAGTATCCATCTATTAATGCATAGAAACTAAATCAAATTCTTTCTATGAAAACGTACGTAAAGACAATTTCACAAAATCAAACGTTTATTCATATCGTAAGATAAATAAACAACTCCCACTGCAACAGCCACTACTCTCGTAGTATTACCCATGTCATAACAATCTTATCCTCACTTAGTAATGAACATTCAGTGATTCCAGTATCTACACCCTTCGTGTCAGTAGATGCCATCACTAATCATGTTTAAACAACTAGCAAGTAAGATTCTATCCTTGTTCACTCCTTTTATGAAATTGGATTTCCCTTACCACATGTTTTGTCAGAAGTTTCCCACCATATACAACATCTTGTAATTCAGGAGAAACTTACTCAAAATATCTAGGCAATTATGAAGAATAAAATTGACTTAGGTTTCCCCTTCAACTCTATTCCATGTATTTCCAATTCATTCATCAAATTCAATCATGACCTACCGCCTTTTAACTTACTCAAGTATCCGAAGAGTACATGAGACCATCATATTTCTATGAATCTCTTATCTCTTCACTAGAGACTTTAATATGCATCATGATAAGTCTTTTGTGAGAACATACATGTATTTCTTAAGCAGTAAAATTCGAATCCAAGATTCTTTTCTAATAATCTAATTTTGGACCAGTAAATATAATTTCTTTTAGTCAACCATAAGTGAAATAAAACTATTTGAAATTCAGAGAATCATAAATTAATTTACCGATCAAAACTTCGAATTTTATCCTTTTATATTGATTCCCTCAAAATAATATAAAAATAAAATTCACCGACATCTCAAGCACCGTGAGTCTGCAAGCCACGTTAGTGTGGACGTTTACAAACCCGAACATTTACAAGAGAAGGTTTTACCCATTAATTTCATTTGTCAACCTAACTTCATGACAAAATAATTAATAGTCGGTTCCTCTTTAGCCATGCAAATAATAGCAGTGACTCTGTTGGGGAGGATACTAATTATTTACATCTAAGTGTGCACCATTATTTGATTCCAAGTCCGCTGCCCAAGCTTATGTGCCTTACTGTTGGAGAAGTACACACGCGCTCAGATAACTTTCTACAACCATCAATTATATAAGTTTGTACTAGTGAACCGCATATAAGCTCATCCGTTAGGGAGGAAGGCACTATAGCCAACGCGCAAGTCCATATGCATCACATTACAAACAATAATTATTTAAAGAAGTTTGTACCAGTGATCCGTGAATAAACTCATCCATTAGGGAGGAAGGTTCTATTGCCAACGCGCAAGTTTACTCACATCACTTACAAACCAATAATGGAGGCCGTGGGAATTAATTACCAATCCCCTCTCCCACTTAGTTATTTAAGACCGAGGGTTTTTACATGCATATAATATTTCAGAATAAAATATGCAACCTAGCATGCTCATACTTCCAAATATATAACAATAATTGACCAATAAAACAATTATAGCAGTTATATATAAGGAAATAAATTGCCAAAAATAAGTTGACTTGATCAACACTCCAACATACATGCATATAATATACCAAATATAATACGCAATCTAGCATGCTTCTATTTAAGGCAATAAATCATAGAGAATCATGCATACATATATAACAATAATCAATTAATAAATCAATTATAACAGTTATATAACAGCGAATTCGATTGTTCGCCACCAATCACGAATGCGGACAACTGCGATGGGGATCGACCTCCCCGCAGCCTGCTCCACCACTCCGACACCCTGCCCGATCATATTGTGAAGACTCACACAGAATCTGATGCAGACCAGTCGAACTTGATGCAAACCCGCTCGAACCTAGTGCAGAGTCGATCGAACCTGATGCAGACCAATCGAACCTGATGTGAACCTGCTCGAACCTGGTGCATCATTGATCGAACCTGATGCAGACCAATCGAACCTGATGCAAATCCTCTCGAACCTGGTGCAGCATCGATCGAACCTGATGCAGACCAATCGAACCTGATGCAAATCCGCTCGAACCTGGTGCAACATCGATCGAACCTGATGTAGACCAATCGAACCTGATGTGAATCCGTTCGAACCTGGCGCAGCATCGATCGAACCTGATGCAGACCAATCGAACCTGATGCAAATCCGTTCGAACCTGGTGCAGCATCGATCAAACTTGATGCAGACCAATCGAACCTGATGCAAATCCGCTCGAACTGTCGCTCGTCCAAGGGCCTACTTGCACGGAACTAAGTTCAGCCCAACGCGCAATATCAAACTACACCAACTGTCGTTCAGGGTTCGCAACTGTAAGAACCTGGGAATCCAATCTTCACCGTCCAGAATCTACGACTGTGAGTTTTGAACATTCTGTCCACATTACAGGTCGATCCAACGGTTAGATTGTGAGAAACAGCTCTTTTCCCTCGACTGCGCAGAACAGAATCGCCCAAAAAACTGCTTCTGTTTTTGGCATATTCCCGACAACACAAAGCTCCAAATACGATCTTCACCGTTCAGAATGTACATCCACAAAATCCAAACGTGCTGACCAAAAATCAGCCTGATCCGACGGTTGAAACTCCGGTTATTGCCTCTGTAATATCACTGCGCTGGATTTTCTCTCAATTTCTTCCTTCCATGTGAAATTGACTAACAGTTTTCGTCGAATCCTCTCACACACAACCATCAACGAACAGATATGATATAGGGTATATTTCACA
This sequence comes from Pogostemon cablin, assembly GCA_023678885.1. Taxonomy (NCBI): domain Eukaryota; kingdom Viridiplantae; phylum Streptophyta; class Magnoliopsida; order Lamiales; family Lamiaceae; genus Pogostemon; species Pogostemon cablin. The sequence continues at coordinate 19,080,701 of CM042959.1, read as the reverse complement.
TAGGGATATTCATGGTTTGCGCAGTAAAACCAAAACCCTAAACATGCGATCCTAATTTCGAAAAATTAATCACATAAACCCTAGCCTAACGTGTCAGGCTTCACCACGAAACCGAAGCTCTGATACCAATTGTTGGCACTTGGATCATATGGAAACGTGACCCGTTAGAATATCATGCGTTTCTATCATAGCGGAAGCAATAAATCATAGAAACGATTACCGTTCACCAGGGTATGTTGATGAAGATTGATTCTCGCAGGCAGCCTGCGCAGTCCCACGAGAATAGCCATAACTTCCTCGTCTGATGTCGGAATTGAATGATCTTTATGCTCAGACAATCCTCTCTTCAACGCTTTCCGTCAATATATTGATCATTAAATTCTGAGTACTGTACGAATTTATACAAATTTCGCAAGGTCGCGGACAGCAGCAGCAAACTACCTTATGATCTTCTGCTGTATGTCACAAGTCCGATCTCGACGTCGTGTGGGCGACGATCTACGAGACCTCCTCAATCTGCTCTCAACCCTCATCACACGTGAATAATCAGATTGATTAGATTAGATTAGGGTTCCAGATAAGTTGAGGTGACTTATATATATGGGCTACAGCAGGGACCAGGAGGAGAAATTGGGTTGGGCCTCCATTGGGCTTAAGTATCCAAGCTTAGCCCAAAGCTTATACTTAAGTCCAATAATAATAATATATTCCACTAAAATATTATTATTGCACTACCGTACCAATCCCAAAATTACGTTTTGGGCTCCTTCTTATTATGAGCCCGTTAGTCTCTCCATGTTTAAGATATACAATGTCCATTAATTAATTTAAGTTACTGACAACTCAATTAATTAATATCTCATCCAAGAGTAGTACCACTCAACCTCATTATCATGCCAGAATAAATTCCACCTGCAGGGTTTACATGATAATCCTTATGAGCTCCTCAAGGGGACATCATCAACCTATGACGGACACGGATTCCTTCTACAATCAACAGCACACCATAGAGACAGCACTACTTCCCAACTCATTGAGTTTGTTGATTTAATTACATGTAAATCTCACCCATTGATGAATCAAAGAAATACATACTGCCCTACGTGTCGAGGTTATTGTATAGGGATTAAGAGCACGAACTTCCATATTAACTGAGATCAAGTTCTCCTATAAGTCAGTATAAATCGAACGATCTCAAGCGGTCCTGCTCAATACACACAAGTGCACTAATGTGATTCTATAGCCAAGACAAGCTAATACCAAACCACACTACAACCATTCCGATAGAGAGTCCCCGTCTATCTCGATTGTGAGCATCTGTTTATACTTTATAAGGAAACCGATAATATGATCTTCCGCGTGTTGTCGCACAACATATTATCTACAATATAAAATAAGTGGACTATTGCATCGAACATATAAATAAATTATAAGATGCAATCATTTGATCATATGATTCTCATTTCAAATTAATTGTTATAACATTGTTCATACAAAAAGCTAGACTTTTAGTATACAATCCAACATCAAGTTGGTTCCCGACTTTAGTTCCTTGTACATCTGTTGTACCTCGATATCCTCCGTGAATGGTTTGAAAGTGACAGGTGTTTTATATTCCTTTATTCCTCCTGTGCTGACTCTCTTCTTGCTCGGTTTTGCTGAGGTGCTTTGGTTGCTTGCCTTCTTTGCCATTTTAGAGAAATCTTCTGCTTGGATGTACTCGTTCGCCATGACCATGAAGGCAGCGTAGGATATGGGCGACTTAAGCTGTACTGCCTTCCACAAACTAGTTTCTGGGTGAAGTGCTCCCATCACCATGATGAGGCAGGCTTCGTCCCCCATGACTTCCCCCATTGACCTCTGCTCATTGAACCTTTTCAGAAAATCTAGTAAGCTTTCTGTTGAACCCTGGCGGATGTTAGCCAATTTGTGCTTTGGTTCCTTCGGTGCCCCAAGATACGAGTATTGCATTAGGAATACCTCCATCAGCTCTCCCCAGCTTTTGATAGAGGCTGCTGGGACCGCCCTAAACCAGGCGTGAGCCTTGTTTCCCAGGGTCAGCGGGAACATCCGGCATAATGTGATCTCGTTTGCACCTTGCGCTCTCATCCACATCAGATATTTTTCAATATGAGAATATGGGTCGTAATCACAATCAAAGACTAAACTAGAGGGGAACTTGATTCCTTGTTGTCGAGGAGCATTACTGATTTCCGCCGTGAAGGGTGAAGGAGCTACTGAGGATTGGAGGACCCCTCCTGTCCCAGACATCTTCCTTTCCAGGTCTGCGAAGCGTTTGTTCACTTCTTCGTTTATCAGGGCCTGTAGACCTCTGGTTGGGGCACTTGGAAATGCCTCCCCGTTCTCCGACCACAATTCTGCTTGGGTTTTTCCTCGTTTCATCCATTTTCACGAGGTGGGCTTTCTGTTCCTTCTGGTTCGAGGTAAAGATAACTCGGTTGTGGGTAGGTCTTCCCATGAGGGATCCTGATTCTCATGTGAGTAGGGTACCGAGGACGAGCAAGATCTCTGATTTCTTGGCCTTCTGCACCTGTTATGCCTCCTTTTATAGACAGATGGGGTCCTTTATGAGACTTCATTCTCTGCCGACATTTCCAGAGTCATAGGCCTACCCCTCCTTTGGTTCTGCGAATGAGGTTGGCGAGATTCTACTCCTTTTGGTCTCTCCCTCGATGGATGATTCTCAGCCTCTTGATTCCTTCCGGGTCGTGATTGCGCTCGAGCTTCATTCCCCGCTGGCACCTCCTGCCGGAGTCTCATTCACACTCTCCCTTTCTTTAACATTCCTCCTCCGTATGAAATTAATAGTTTCTCTGACATCTCCTCTGCTATGTTTCCTTCTGGCATCTTTTCTTCTTTCGAGGTTTTTCCGTAGATCGACGTGGTTTGCTCTGTGAGGGCCGCTAAAACTCAAGCTCGTCGGTTGAACTGGGGGAGCCCTTGCGGCGTACACGTCAATCACTCTCCAAATTTTCTCGTTTATCTCTTTTGTCTTCAGGGGGTCGCTTAAATTTGGGATGGGAATAGACCTCGCCGGAGTGGGCACCTCCATGACCGGCGCTGACTTGGACATTATTTCCACTTCTTGTGACGTTCCGCTGGGCTTTGGAACATTCCCTTCTCTCTTCATTTCCATGGGCCGTAAACCCTTCACCTCCCATCTTGATTTCCAGACACAGAACAAAATCCAATGTTTTTTCTCACGGAATCAAACCAAGAATTCGAGAAGGTAAAGAACAGGGGTGGCTAATCATAGCGTTCCCACAGACGGCGCCAGATGTTGATGGCTGTTCTTGATCCATTAATTAATGCTTATGAGATAAAGATATTTAGTAACGGAACCAAGAACGAACACAATCAAATATAATAACACTACAAACAACGGGATCAAAATCAATAGAAACTCAATTCCCACCAAAGAACCCGACCGATTTTTATTTCTCTCCCTTAGAACAACACTCATAAAATCCTCCCTTTACAAGTGTAATGTCTAGAGCCAAATGTTAGTCACCTGCCTCTCTACTGTGAGAGAGGCTATTTATATTATCTCAAAATCCTAAACCCGAGCTAATCGCCTTGCGCCATTTGGATGGAGACAAGCCGCCTTTAATGAAGCGTTTGGTATGCTGACCAGCTGCAGGAGAAGTCTGGACGCCGTTGGTTGCTTTTGAAGGGTTCCACAGAGTGCCTCCATCCTTTGTTGGCTTCCCATTGATTATTAGAGTAAGGTTCGCTAGTCAGTTATTGTCTTCTAATTAGGATTGCTGCCCAAGACATCTCTTCTTCCCGTTTGTCTTGTCCTTTAGCCTGCAGTACTTGTCAGCCTTCATGATGATGCTTGCTCTTCACTATCCTGCTTCTGTTGCCCCTTTGGTCCTCGGACAGGCTGACTTTCAGTGCTGTGACGCTCGTCCGAACTCTCAGGCAGGAGGCTGACGTCGCTGAAGTTTCTTGCCGAGGGTGCTCTCTGGCTTCGGCCTGTTTAGTGGGTTCCTCTTTGTTCTTTCCTCGACTGGGCCTTTGGGCTGCCGCCACCTCCTTGGGCTATCTCGATTGTCCTTTCAGTTCTGTCCACAGTTTGGGCTGCTAAAGAGTTGGGCCTTTTTCTTCAGGTATAATGGAGGTTATTGGGCTTTTGGGCCTTCTACGCATGAGGGATATAATGCCCATTACAAAAATAAATCAAATCAAATCCTATTTATAAACATAAAAATAAAAATAAGAAAAATGATTCTTTATTAATTAGTTTGCATAAATTATTTATCAGGACGAACAAAAACTATCTTAACTATCTAAAGAAAGTTTTTCATTTCTTTTGTTATTTTTATTTTTATTAATTGTTTATTTTGTTGTTTCTTTTTTTTTTTTTAATTCTCTTTTAATTATTTTTATTTTTATTTAAACTATTTTATTGATTTTTATTTTTTATTTTTAGATTTTTTCATGAGAATTTTTATACAAACTTTGCACCTATAAATAAACTCTTTATTCATTCATTATATATACATAGATAAAAAAATAAAAAATTTCTTCAAGTTCTATTAAAATTCTGATTAAAGGTATCATTTTTTTAAGGGTTTCTATTGATAAATTTTATAGATATTTTTTTATATATTTCAAGCTTTCTTTTAATTATTTATTTTTTTAAAATTAATTTAATTCTTTTTTCTTTTAAATTTTTTTATTATATTTTAATTATTTTATTTCTTCACGTTATTAATTTTTTTTTCAAGTTTAATATTATAATTTTTTAAACTAATTTTGTTAATTTTTTTATTTCATCGGATTGATTTATTAAATTTATTTTTTTTATCTTTTATTAATTAACTTTATTATAATTTTTTTCTTCAATGATTAAATTAACATATTTTAATTTTTTTTATTAATTTCTGCAACAACGTAACAAAATTTAAAAAATTATTTTAATATTTTTTTAATTTTTTTAGTAAATTAATTTAACTACGAAATTAAGCTTTTACCAACGAAAGCAAATTCACATTTGAGAGTATATAAATTGATTTTTACTTTTCAATTTAAATTGTATTAGATTATAATTGAATAGATAGTTATATTAAACTTGAATTATATTTTTTAAATTGTTGAATAAATAGTTATATTAAATTTGAATTGTATTTTTTAAAATTATAACTTTAAAACCCTGATCCATACTAGTTAACTTATAAAAAAGAGCAAAAATAAATAAATAAATAAATTATTTGACAAATTTCCCCAGTAGTTAATTTGTTCATAATTAGATTTAGAGATATAGCAATTGAATTAAAAAATATGGCAAAAACTCATGTATTCCGGGACACATCGTGGCCACAGGAGATCAACTCAAAAAAATAAATAAATAAATTCTAATCACAAACTTACGTAGATAAGTCAAATTTGATAATTGTGGTAGCCTCCTCTTCTAAGATCTTCCCAGAAATTACACATCGATGACGAATTCGTCGGTCCACACGGAATTCTTACGTCATCAATTTTGAGTTATCTTACGTCATAATCTGTTTTGTTTTTTTTTCTTAAAAAAAATATTTATAAATCTATTATCTTACTTCAATTAATAATTGGCTAATAATTTGGGCAAAATCTTGTGTGAGACTATTTTATGTAAATAATTATCTATAAAATGTTATTACTTTTTATTTACACTATAAATTGTTTATGAAATAATTAACTGTATTATTATAATTTTTTATTGATTGAGTATCACTTTTCATTAATTTTTTTATTTTTTTATGTGAGACGGTCTCACACAATTTTTTTAATAATTTTTAACATTAAATCACTCAACTTTTATATACTAATTTAATATTAAATTAATGAGTGAATATGAGTATGCTCTAAGCCAATTTACCATGTACTCTTTCTGAAATTATTTTTTAGTATATAAAGAAATACTCTCTCCTTCCGCTTTCAAGAATATCATTTTTCTATTTTGGGCGTCCGCCCCTAAGGGTCTCATTTGTTTTTTTATCCACACATATCCACTAATACAACTAAAAATGGAATCCACACATCCACTAATACAACTACTCATTACACATTAAATAACAATACTCATCTCCGTATCCAAAAGCAAATGACACCCTTGAATCCGGACGGAGGGAGTACTCATTAAAGAGATAAATTATTACATTTCTGAAGAAAAAATATCACCCTCAAATTTTGTTCAATAAGAATATAAAAAAATCACAATATATCATAATTTCAAAGGTAAACTATTTTTCACTTAAAGAATAATAGTCCATCTCTCTTAAGAATAATTTTTAATATGCTAAAAAGTAATCGGTAAAAGGGCCAAGAATTTAAAGAGTAATAATTTTCATTTAGAAGAGTAATAATTTATCAATCCAAATTTTCATATACTAAAAAGTAACCAATAAATTATGGTACACGTGTGAACTCAGTTCACACAAGTGTTTGCCTAAATTAAAAGTAAATATTTATGTGAGACCGTCTCAAAGGAAGTCTTCGGTGAAATGGATAAAAAAATTTTTAATAAAAAATAATACTCGGGTTAATAAAAAATAATAGTGATGCAATAAATTATTTTAAGTAATAATTTGTGATATAATTAAAAAGTGATAATATTTTTAATAAGAAAGTTATAACTTTTTTTTTATATATATAAAAAATGATTACTCCTTTCGTCTCAACTTCAATTTCACACTCTCTGTTCCGTTGTTCCGTTCCAAATTCAATTTACACTCCCATAAAAGAAAAAATGCGACTAACTAATATCCTTCTAGCATACTTTAATTTCAAATTTGTTATTATTTTTTGTAACACACATGACATACTTTATTATTTATTTAATACCAAAAAATACTATACTATCCCAAAAATAAGTTAAAAAGTAATTTTTTTAAAACTCGATTTACAGTAAAAATGAAGATGAATTTGAGACGAAGGAAAATTTATTTAAGAAAACATAAAATTATCTCATGAAAATGTTATTCTAAATTAATACACATAGATATCAAAATCTAAATCAAACATAAATTATCAATTTTTGTGACTTACCACAAATTTATTGTAGTAATATTTTCCCCTAACTTAAATTAATTATAAATAATACAATCCATTTATCATACTGTTAACTTTCTTGTTTCAACGAAAATGTTGTTTTTACAGAAATTTTAAATTCTTTGTTCTTTTTTGGTAAGACGAAATATAGGGTTCGCTTTAGCCATTGATGGATGAAAATTATTATTTTATCCTATCATTGTCGGTTGAACGAAAATCTAATTTTCAACCACCATTGATTGAACGCCAAATTTTCGACCAACATCAGTAGAACTTAAACTTATGTTTTTTTTAAGATTATTTTAATCTTTTACAATATAGTTAGTATATTTATCAATATAATATGATGATATTTGGTAAATGTGTATGTGTGGATAGCCAACTCATATTTTTTAAGTTAACTACATATAAGTATAAAAGATATATTTAAATAATAATGTTAAAACAATTTATAATAGATAAGTTTAGATAACAATGTTAAACAATGTACAATTTATAAATTAAATGTTATAATTCAAATAATAAAAGAATCATAGTATTAATTAACTACTGCATATTCTCAGCCCGTCAGGTCAACTATAATCATTCACTTAAAAAAAAAAGCCTCACCAGCAATTTTCATATCTCACAATTATTCATCATAATTCACTTTTTATGTTACTTTAATATATATATCTCACTTTTATCAAAATTCAAATTATCATAACTATTCATTTACATAGATATATCACTCTTAGATTTTGAAAAAAAAAAAAGGAAACAAAGCTAATAATGCTCGAATGATTAAGAAATGGTCACCTGTGTATTACTTTTAGAGACGGAGTATTCTATATGAATCAGATTCACTTAATAAATCATTTTCTTTAAAAATTATATAAATAAATATATATTTAAACCATTTTACTCTATACGTCCCACATTACTTTATACTGTTATTGTAGATATTAAGGGAATCGAATTTGGATCACTCATTTAATGAAAAGTTCAATGGTCAGGTGAGCTAGTCCAGATATAAGTAAGATATACCTCTAGGTGATATTCGTTTTCGGGTTTTAAACCCAAGTTGATTTTCAAAATCAGCATCCAAATTTTAAAAATCACCATCCAAATTCAGCATCCAAATTTTTCAAAATCAGCATCCAAATTTGGATGCTGATTTTGAAAATCACCCCCATATATACCTGTTACATTTTATCTCCTCAATTAATACACTTTCTCTCTTTTATCTTTCCTATTTCATTTAACTTTTTAAATAAATTACTAAACTGATTTAACATAAAGTTAAAACCCACCATACCCAAAATCCAAAATAAGCATAGAACTACTATTCATAATTTTCAAACTCCACATAATCTCAAATCAAACATCACCTTAAAGATAAGAATTTATATGATGTTTTCATTTTTAAATTATAAAGTTTATAGTGGAATGAACGAAAATAAAAGATATAAATTTTATTATTGGGGGAAAATAATATTTTTATAATTAGTCGTACCCCAAATATTTTTTTGGGATCCCCCCAACCAACAAACACTCTTAATACATCATAAGATTCATAACAGCATAGTTTATGTTTTCCATTTTTTCTCCCACGTGCTTCGCATTCAGCTATACAGATACATTAAATTGCACCCAAAATTCACACTACACAAGCTTACTACACTCATCTGCTTCGTAATTCGTTTCTGATCCTGGATACTAACAAGAAATTAAACTCCTAACTCTCATTGTCACAAACTAATTAATTAATTAGTTATAGAGTGCCTAATTAAGCTAACCATAATTATGATCACAAAATATCATATTAGTTCACATGATGGTGCAGTTAGGATCCTGTGTAGCCACCACCGTCTCATGATAAACCGGGTACCCGGTCCATTGCGGGGCCAGGTAGGGCCACGCAACGGTACTCTGCTGCGTCCGCGGGGCAGGGGCAGGGGGTTTGTCCTCCTTCTTGTCCTCGCCTACGCTAAGCAGGTCGGTGAAGCCGAGGGACTTCCTCAGCTGCCGCGTCAGCGCCACTGCATCGATGTTCTCTCCGATCACCACCACCATGTCCATATCCTTACCCGTTAGAGCCGCCGATTCGACACCCGATATGCCGATGGATATCTTAAGCGCTTTGGATCGGGATTTTTCATCGTTCACTGCAAACTGCACAACAATCTTCTTCTTCATTTTCATTTGATGAGTGTGATAAGGTGAAGAGAGAGAAAGTTGGGTGTGGTAGGAGAGAGAGAGAGAGCAAGAGTGAATGTGGAGTTTGAGGAAGAGCGGGTATTTATGGAGGAATAACATTGGTAGCAATTATTGTAGACAACTTTTGTGAACCATCCACGATAGGAGGAAATATTATTTGTACATTAGAAAAATTAAAAATAAAAAAAGAGGGAGAAAGAAATACTCCCTGCTTGCAGTTTAAAGAATCTCGTCCACTCTAATCACTGTTAAGCCATTAAGGAGTATTAATCTCTTCATGCCTTAGAAGGGAGTAACATTTAACTTTTGCACATGAATTAAAATATATAATAATTTAATATTTAGTGTATTGAGAATAGAGTAATATTTAATGTACAGTGGATATGTATATTAGTGTTGAATGTAGGCACTATGTGTAGTGAGTTGAGTATAATAATATTTTTTGTGGGTCATATCAATCTAAAAGGAAATGGATAATTTGGATTAGAACATATTAAAATGACAAAATAAATACATATTAAGTGGACGAATGAAATATTATTTAATGTGTAGTGGATACTTCTATTAGTGGTTGTATGAGCCCATGTTTTAATTGTATTAGTGGTTGTGTGTGGATCACATGTATGTATGTATAAAATAAAATGAGATCCTATGAGATGGACATGCAAAACAGAAAAAATAGACTTTACCAAACGGATGAAGGGAGTTAATTTCTGTGTAATTTTTATCATTTGTATTACTTTTTTTTATAGTAATGTATAATAGGAACATTTTAGTAAATGCGTTATTCCTTCCATTGGTAGAGTACTGCTTATCTTGAGATATATATACTCGTATTTATTTAAATATTAACTACTCATTTTTGTATTAGTTCCATTTGAATATTTGTTCCGAACCCGTTTATTAATACCCGCAAATTATTTTAAATAATTTTTATATACATACGTACTCCATACATTATCAAAGTACTTATTTATTTTTTTCACGTGAATAAAAAATTATAATTATTTTATATAAAGTGAGAAAATGGTTAACGTGAGCCATTTTTAAAAGAAATGAAAAATGTTACTTTTAAAGTAAATGATGAAAAATGACAAAAAGTAATTTTTTTTAATGCGAGTATAAAACAATCAAACTTATAGTTATACAATATGTACTATCAACTGTTGGCATTAAATTAACTTTTTAAATCGAGAATTCTAACGAATTAATGTTTCTACCAAAATTAATGAACGTCCGAATTGATTGGTTTATTAAAGTCCACTTTTACATATTGAATACTTTACTTTTCACGTTTGCAGTCTTTTATTTTTTTATTTTTTATTTTTATTCTAGACATTATTATTCATAAACACCAATCAATCCATGCACTCAGTGTGCCACGCCTTACTATACGTGTGCGATTATATCCATATATTTCTACACAGCAACATGTGGCAATTAATACGATTAAAAAAAGTTTTATTGAATAATAATATTTTTCCAAAGTTGTTAAACGTGGCATATTTCACCCTTTCGAATTTATATATATTTATAGTACAATTTATATACCTATATTACTACTAGATACACCAGATAAATCATATTACTGAGCAATACAAATTGAATACATGAAATACCATTATTATCCCTATTTTAAGTGTGTTCAAAAATTAATCTAAAAGATATTATGTATAATTTAATAAGAAAAAGATAATAAATCTTACTAATTTCTCCTAAAAATTTGTAAGAATTGTCGTTTCAAAATTCACATTCATCTCTCTATAATCCTCATCTTGCATTAAAAATCAATGGATCTTGGATTCAAAATTGAAATTTTATTTTGACTTGTGCTCAGTAATAATTTAAAAGGATAAGATATATTATTCTAATATTAAAAAAATTAATTTCATTATTTACGCATAAATTAATGTTTGTTCTGTAACATAGATTAGATTATTTTGGTATTCACTATTTCTGAATACATTGTTACTGATTATTAATATGAATTAGATAATTTTGGCATTCATCATTTTTTAATACATCTTAATGAATATTAAATATTCTGAATACTTATTTTGGTATTTATCAATATTTTGAATACTTATTTTGGTATTTATCAATATTTTGAATATTTATTTTGGTAATATCATTTCTGAATATATCGTTCCTAAATATTAAATATTGTGAATACTTATTTTGGTAATAATCATTTCTGAATATATCATTACTAAATACTTCCTCCGTCCCACACTTATATTCACACTTTTCGTTTTCGTCCGTCCCACACTTATCTTCATGGCCCAAAAAAGAAAACTTCACATAACCTACAACATCAAAAGTTATCTTAATTTAAAAAATATCACTCACACCTAACACACATAAGTTAGTCACAAAGCAATTTTTCTTAAACTCCATATCTACATTGTCGGTGAACTTAACTATGGGATGGAGGGAGTATTAAATATTGTGAATACTTATCTTGGTATTTATCATTTCTGAATACATGTAACTATATATTAAATATTCTGAACACTTAGTGATTTTGAATACAAAAAAAAAATTCAATGAATGAATCTGAAATATATACCATCATTATAAATATTTCGTGAAATATTGAGAAAATAAGTAAATTGAAATATATTGAATATATTTTGAATACTTTATGGAACATTAAAACATTATTTCTGAATACATAGATATTGAATATTAAATATTTTGAATACTAAATGATTTTGAATATAAAAATATTTTAATGAATGAATCTAAAATATATTAAATGAAATCTAGGTTTATAGGCAACCTTTAATCAACGGAATGTCTAATTCGTAAACCAAATAACCTATCAATAGCTAAATGAATTTTGGCTCTAAAAGAAATAAAAATAAAATAAAATAAAAAGAAAGAAAGAAAGAAAGAAAGAACAAGAGGGTGCAGAATACTTTCATCGCATATTCAATCTTAAAAAATCTGGAAGATACTGCAAAAAAAAAAGTCGCTACATTGGTTATTGAACTCCACCCCACTTCTTTCCATGATTGCAAAACATCGATCAACATGTTAAAAGTATACACATTTGGTTTAATTCCTTTATCAACCAAACTATTCATCAGTTTCTTTGTGCTTTCTTATCCTCTCATATCTCTTGCAAACTTTGTTCATCACTGGAGTCATCGTATAAACTGAGAATCCACGTACTGACTCAAAATGGTTGCAATTTTTTAAGAAAATTAGATAAAGTATGCAAGAACGCTCATCAATCACAAATCTATTACTGATTACCATATACTCAAATACCTCTAAGCCTTCATCAAACTTTCTACAAGCATTCGTCAAGCTTTCTACACTCCGGTGTATTCACTTTGGAGAGAGAATTAGAACGTGTAAAATAAATTTATTCTGTATACTAGGAGAGAGAGGGAGCTAAAATATAGGAAATGGATGGATCACGTAATCATATATCTAATTAATGTATAAAGGGATAGTTGAGAATTTTCATTAACTTTTTTGTAGTGGGTAGTAATAAAATATATACAATGTATCTATTAGTAATATTAATATATATTTTGTACTAGGTAGTAATATATCCTTATATATATAGTTGTAGTTTGGTTTTGAATTTTTTGTAAGATAGATTTAACTTTATATCAAATTTATATGTAAGAAATATATATATATATATATATATATATATATATATATATATATATATATATATATATATATATATATATATATATATATATATATATATATATATATATATATTGTGTAAGATAGATTTAACTTTATATCAAATTTATATAAGTGTACTCCTTCCGTCCCGCGAAAAGAGAGTTTTTTATTTTTTTTACATGTAATTAAGAAGTATCATTATTTAATGTGTAGTGTGTAGTTGTATTAGTGAGAGTATGGACCCCATATTTTAATTTTATTAGAGGGGGTATGTGGGTCCCACTTTATTTGTAAAAAAAGAAAGGGGACCCTTTGGGTGGGACGACCAAAATAAAAAAAATCTCTTTAAATGGGACGGAGGGAGTATTCATTAACGTGACAGATGAGATAAAAGAGAATAAGAGAAGGAATGTATAGAAAAATTGTGAATTAATTGAGGAGAGAAAATGTATAATTATTGAATTCGAAATGAATATACTCCCTCTATTTCGTCCAAACGCTTAGTTTTTGCACATATCAAAAAATATACTCGCTTCGTTCCACTTCAATTTCAACTTTCTGTTTTGAACCGTCCCGCATTCAGCTAATTCTCACTTCCATGAAAAGAAAAAGCAACTGATCGTTGTCATTTTCACCTAAATTTTAGTGTCTTTATCTGTGAATTTTTGGATATTTTTATCCGTAGTAAATTGAAGTGATGATGGATTTCTTCTTATAAATTGTGATTCATGATTCATTTTATTAATTGTGTGATTGATTTCTATACACATCATATTAGGATGGCAATTCAAATATTATGAGTTAGGGTTAAATTGAATCAATTAGTGATATGATCATGCATGTTAGTATGAGGAGAGTTAACCCTTTGAATGCTTAGAACACTTATAAGAGGACATTTGAGTAACTAAATGAGAAGAACCAAACTTAGATTCATAGTACCTTCATAGGAATTGATAATAAGACCAATCTAAGGGGATTTAATCTTGTAAAAGGGATGAGAACCTAGTCACCTTGGCCGGATTAGGGGGTACAATTGCGATTGCTTCTAATCCATTGTTGACAATGTTTGCTACTAGAGTCTTGCATATCTAGGATACTACCTTGACTTGGATTGTGGTTAGCCTTTCATTCTTTCTAAGATCTATATCAATCATTCCATTACATCATTGTTCTTTGATAATCATATTTATTAGCACTTGTTTTCTAGTTAATTGCTTAGAATAATTGTTAGTCAAAAACCAAAACTCAAATTCTATCACTTTTACAAAGCATGATTAAAGAAAAATTCGGATACACCTTGATTTTAATTTTCCCTTGGGACGATATTCTATAAATTCTATTAATTGGTCACTACGTTTATAACAACGATAGAGTTCTCTTACTCTAAATCATTTTTAACCGAAAATGAGACTAAGAACATGGTGCCGCTTGCCGGGAAAATGTTGAAACCTTGGTTGTAACGAGTTTGAATTTGATTAGTTTTGATAAGAGTATTTCTTTTATTTGTTTACTTGTTTACTTGTCTTAGTTATTTGGGGAGCTAATTTAAAATTTTTTATAGGTACATGCAAACTCGTTCAAGGTCTCAATCGTTGAATCTTTGAACTTGGAATTGGAAGCTACCTTAAGAAGACAAAGAAGAGGAGTGTTAGATCATACGGAGGAAGTTATGGAAAACAGGATGGATAATGCCAATATGGTTGATGAAGAAGGTCATATGAGGAACTTTCAACAAGGGGGTGATAATATTTGAGGAGGACATGTTAATCCGGAGTTTGTGCCACAAGGAAATGCTCAACAAGTGCACTTACAAAACCAACAATTGCAAGCTATTATTCAACACTTGATGGCACAACAAGAAGGTAGAAATAATCAACAAGCCCCTCCGATAGTGCAAAATCAACCTCGAGGCCATGGATATAATGGAGGGGGGATGAATATCCGAGATAATTTCCAACTTCAATATGGAAATTATGCTATGGGACCGCCATTAAATGTCAACAATTTTGAGATAAAAACAAGATTGATTAATATGGTTCAAGTGAATCAATTTGGGGGTGGTGCAATGGAAGACCCAAATGCTCACCTATCTCAATTCACAGAGTTAGCAAATACCATCAAGATTAACGGAGTGAGTGAGGATACTAACAAGATGAAGCTCTTTTCCATTTCATTAAGGGATCGAGCTAAGGCTTGGTATAATAATATACCTTCGGGATCTTGTACTACATGGAGAGAGTTGGCTCAATGGTTTTTAAGTAAGTATTTCCCACCATCGAAGATGTTACATCTAAAAGGTCAAATATTCCAATTTAAGCAAATGCCTCTTGAGACTTTTAGTGAGGCTTGGTATCGGTTCAAAGAGATGCTAAGGAGATGTCCACAATATGGTTTTCCCGAAGATCAACAAGTGGGATTTTTCTATGCCAGATTGAATGAAAGTAAAAGAATGCTTGTTGATGCTTCGGCGGGAGGTTTTATATTAGGGCAAACTCTGGAAAGAGCTATTGCTATATGTGAAGAGATTGCTTTAAATACGGGTCAATGGCCTATGGATAGAGCTTCGGGAATATATAAAAGGGTAAGAATTGCTAAGATGGAAGAAGTATGCATACAATAAGTGAAGAAGGAGGAAGTACCTAAGGAGGATGTAACCGAAAAAGAAATTTTAGAGATACTTAAAAGGATGAATTCTAATTTGCAAGTGTCTTCGAGTTCTACACCTATGGTGAGTCAACAAGTGCTTCCAAATACTCAACAAAGTATGCATATGCCTTTGATGAATCAACAAGTGTTTCCAAATCCTCAAGAAGGCATTTCTATGCCCAATATGGGTCAATCTTCTCAAAGTTGTCAAATGCCTACACCCATGCCTCAACAAGATATGTCTCATAATTTTGGATTTCAAGATACTTGGTGCCAACCGAAAATGTCACTTGAGGAAGTTGCCTTCATGCAAGGGAGGAACTTTCAAGAAAATTATGGTGGTTGTTTCTGTAATCATGGAGGGGGATATCCACAAAGGCAAGGAGGATGGGGTCAAGGTAATTTTGGAGGAAATTTTAACCAACCTCCTAAGTATGAGAATTTGTTATATGGAAATCAAGGGAATGCCCTTACTCTTCCACCAGACACTAATCCGGGGGAGAAAGCTCCAAATGGTGAAGGGAAGCCTACAATGGAAGATCAAATGGCTAAAATGTTAGAATTTATGAAGGAAGCTAAGGAAGAGAAAAAGTATGAAAAAGAGGAAAGAAGACAAAAAGATGATGTAAGTGAGAGGAGATTTAAAGCGTTGGAGACTCAAATTAGTCAAATGGCAAGTGAAAGGAGGGATGTTCATCGTCTAGGGAAGTTTCAATCTACAACCATTACTAACCCTAAGGAGCAATGCAAGGCTATTGAACTTCGTAGTGGAACAAAATACGAAGGACTTTCTATGCCAACGGAAGTAGAGGGAGTAGAATGTGAACTTGAGCCTATAGAAAGAATGGATGAATAAGGAAAAGAGAAAGAAGTTAAAATTGTTGAAAAAGATGAAAACTCCCCTACACTTGAAGAGGAAAAAGTGAAGTCTCCAAAGAAGTGGGAAAGAGGTAAGGAAGCAAAATATAAATGTTTGAATATTTTATACTCACGAGCAAGAATACACGGTCATTTTAGAAGTATATCCCAAGAAATAAAATTATCGAATCCGAAGGAGTTTAAGTTGGGACTAATAAAATACATGAGCTCATGTTTATGCCACTTTTGTAAGGATGATAGGGGTTTTGAGTTTGATTATCAAATAAACAAATAAAACAAGTAACAAGAAAAGAAATAGCAAATAAGAGAAATGGCAAGTAAAAGTAGCTAACAATAAAAGAGAATAGGTGTTAAAGTTCAAGTATGAAAAAATATGGGATTAAAAACATCCAAGCACACTCAATTCATATTATCATGCAAAAGGAATTCAACTTAATTGATATAGATTAAGGGTGATCACAATTATATCCTAAGCTCCCTCTCGGGTTACAAAGGTTGTTGATCCACTAGAGACTCCCAAATGCACTTAAAATCAAAGTCCAACATTAATCTTTTCCATCTAGGTACTAATTAATTCCAAATTCTCCCTTAGAAGGTACTATTTAGAATTAACTCTCCCTTTTTGTGTACTAGAGCTAACGAATGGATTGCTTCCCCTCATCGAGTTCAAATATCCTCTCGGTCAAACCTAAACTCGATGTCTATTCATGCCTTTCTAATACTTAAGAGGGTCGTCTCCGTCGCACTCCAAGCAATATACACATGAACATCATGATAGCATTTAATTACCATAAATCATCCATTGATCAACAATCCATCAAACCAATAATCATTCATGAATAACAAACCATGTCATCATAATATCAAAACAATTAAAGCCCATGAATAGAAACCAACATCAATTAAGTCAAAACCAATGTAATTTACATGATAATATAAATCTAATATGCTCTTCATATCCCTAATCCCACTAGAGGGATTAGCCTAACATGATAAAAGCAACAAAACACACAAATAATTCATTACAAATACCCATAGTCTAATATCAAAAGAAATACAAAATGAATAAATTCTTCCCTATCAATTTCTTGAAGAGAATCTTCTATTCTTCTTGATCTCCACCTCTAACTCTTGAATTCTTAAGTTCTCTAACACCCAAATGGAAGGGATGAAGACGGATCAAAATTGAAGGTGAAAAATAAGTAAAACAGTAGGTGTGTGTGTGTTGGATTGGGACTCTTTTTCGGCTGCTTTGATAATCCTCCCTCAAATTTCATATGCCAGGTATTTATATGAGAAAATAATTAGGTTACAGACACGTGGCAGCTTGTGAAAGGCTAGTTGGCAGCATATCCATTTTACACGCCCAAATTTGGGCCAAGTTTAATTAGTGGATCAATGTAATGTTGACGATGTGGCAATAATTCTTTGGGCTCAGCTGTATTATCTCAAATGGTTTCAAGGAAATACAAAATTCTCATTTTGACCATGTGAAGTTTGATGATGTGGCAGTAATTCATTGGCCACTTAAATAATTCCTGCATCCTCACACGGCCAACAGCTCAAACACTGCCACAGCTGCCTGTATTTTTACTGTTTTGCCATCTGAAATTCTCACACGGTCTGGAGGCCAAACACGACCACGGTGAGACCGTGTTTTTACTGTAATGCCTACTTCATCAACACGGCCAAGGATGGACGTGTAATCTCTGTTGGCCATGTTTTCTCTGCTTCTCCTTATTTAATTTTTAACTTCACTTCTCTTATATCTGATGCATCACATAATCACCTATTCATGCAATAAAAATACAAAAATAAAATAAAACTAAAAATACTAAAATAACAAGAAATAAGACACGAAACGAAACATAAAATATGAGAAAAATCACAAAAAACACACAACAAACTTAGGTGAATTTTAAGACAATCAAACCCCCAAACTTAAGCTGTTGTTCGTCCCCGAACAACGAAAAATGAAAGAACAGTTGAAGTGTAATTCACCTAAGTTAAACAAAGGAATATAGAACAATCAAATCTCCACTTATAAATCAAAGACAATAAAGGAAATTTAAAACTCTTATCCACAAAGCAATCTACACAAGGAAACTTTAGCTTGCTCAAAGATGGAAAAACTCAATACATTAACACTCTTCAATAACAAACCTCACAAAGAATGTGTATAGCTCAATTCTCATAAAGATGTGGGTAATATACGCTCAACAATCAATCACATTCGAATCACCATAAGCTTGCAAGTCAACTCTCTCATCAAGACTCAATTAATTCACACAAAAGATCAAAGAGGTCTTTAATTAGGATGAAATATAAAGCTATTTGGTCAGGGAAGGATAAATATAGGATTTAAGTGACTAAAAGGTATGGAGATATCCTATTGAAAACTTTGCATTCCTTTCTTTCTCTCTTATCACCTCTTCTTCATCATTCTTGTCATATCCTTTTAAAAACTTTTTCAACTTCCTCTTTCAATGCATACCAACAATATCTTTGAGCTTTCTTGAGATTTTCTCATGCTCTTTTTACATTCCCTTTGCTTTTTATATTTTCCTCAATATTTCACATTCTTCTTTTTACTCCATTTTTTTCTTTCTTTCTTTCCTTCCTTTTCTTTTCTTGCTCTTTTCATTGTCTAACTATGTTTTCTCTAGTCAATCTCCATATATTGGGTTCTTTCTTAGCTTAAGTGGGATTTGGCTAGATAATGTGCTTGGCAAAAATATAAGCTTTAATAGCTCAAATTGGCTAACAATAGATTATGTTTAAAGGTAGGGAAAATCTACATTTGGCTCTAGGTTTTAATAACAAAAGAATGGCCTCTTATCATATCTTAAGTGTTTTACCAATTAATTCTTAAGAAGAGTCAACAAGCAAGTTCTAGTTTTTCTCATGATGATCAATTTCCCCTCAAGAATGAATTAATACCATTTAATGCATGGTTTGGCTCAACTGTCACTAGGCATTTGTTTGAAATTTCCAAGTATTATTGCATATCATTCATCCCCTATTTGAGCAAACTAAAAGGATCTTGTTTCAATTACTAAGAATTAAAGTTCCTAACTCCCTTCAAGTC
Source organism: Pogostemon cablin (assembly GCA_023678885.1). Taxonomy (NCBI): domain Eukaryota; kingdom Viridiplantae; phylum Streptophyta; class Magnoliopsida; order Lamiales; family Lamiaceae; genus Pogostemon; species Pogostemon cablin. The sequence continues at coordinate 19,061,179 of CM042959.1, read as the reverse complement.
CCTAATTTACAAGCGTCAATTTAATTAGTCCAAATTCCAAACAAGCACAAGAACAAAAACAAGAATGAGAATAACAACAAACGAAAATGACAAAAATCAAAATAACAAAACAAAGTCTAGTTAAGCTCTAAAGTTTTCAACTTCATTGTCCCAAAAATAAGCCCCACAATCATGCATCATTACACCACACCTTCTCTAATGAATATTTACTTCCTCAATTCAAGACACAATGAAACATGAGAAAGAAAATTTTTTTCTCCTTGGCATTTTATCAAACACTTTGTATGCATTCTCAAGGCTTAAGAATATCAAGAATTAATGCAATGTAATTCTAGCCAAGTTTTTCAATCAAGCAAACCCAACAATATAACTCTCCCCTTAATTCAATCATTTATTTAAAACATAAAGCTTAAACTAAGCAACAAAATTTAAACCAAAGCATCACTTACTTACCAAGAAAATAGTCACTGTCGACTAGGACTAAATTTCTAGGGCATAATTTCAAGTTGCTTTATCCTAAAATCAAACTAAGATTAATTAAAAAGGAGTTTAGAAGTTCATACCTTGCTTTCTTCAAATGAATACCTTGAGTATCTTGAGAATTCTCACAAGTATAGAAATAGATGTAGAGGGTAGTGTTATGTTGTGTTGTGGTGTGTGAGAGTAGAGAGGGACTGGGAAAAAGGGTTATGAAATGAAAGGAGAGAGATAAGAGTTGTACCTGGATTTAATAACTCACACGACTTCCTTTAGCAACACGCCCTAACGGAGGGCGTATTTTTTCTGTTAACACGACCTCTTTATCAAACACGGCCTATGGATGGCCGTGTTTCTACTGTAAAACCACTAGAGACTTCAACACGACTTTCCATGATCGTGTTAAATCGCATAGCTGTATTTTTACTATTTTCCCTATTTCTTTCACTATTAAAAATTTTCCAACTCCCCTATTTTCTCAAATCATAATACATACAAAAATTAATCCACACAACCACATAATATTTTAAGAACATAAGCTATATCTTGACCAAGCAAATAAACACCACAATACATTAAATAAATAAAACAAACAGAGAGCGATACAATCAAAGACAAACACAAAACAACACTAACGATAAACAAACTAAACAAAAGAACAAAGATAATGAGTGCACGCCGGTACAAATAACAAGTACATGCCACTACGACTACCTCCCCCCAAACTTAATTTAAGCAAAGGCTAAAAATTAAGTTTGAAAGAAAGTAGTGGAACTTACCTCATGAAGTATCCACGTAGCGCTTCTCGTAATCCAATTACGCTCCCTTCATACTGCCATACACCATCATCCAAGACGCTATAATAAACAAAATAAGAAACACGAAACAAAATAAGAATAAAAATAATCTATCAAGAGCATGAGGCAAAGAACTTATTCAACAAAATTAAAAATAATGGGTTACCTCCCATTTAGAGCTGAATTTAATGTCTTCAAGGTAGATGGAGTGCACAATCAAATTTCGAGCAAAGTATCCACAAAAAGAATTTCTCTTTGGGACGGATCAAAGTAATGCTTCACTTGATACCCATTAATTAAGAACTCTTCCCCTTTTCATCCACTATTCTAAGAGCTCCTCCATCTAGAACTTCCTTCACAATATAAGGCCCTCTCCATCTAGTTTTCAATTTTCAGGGGAAAAGTCTCAATCTCGAGTTGAAAATTAGCACTTGATCTCCTTTTTCAAAACTCTTCTATCTCAATTTGGCATCATGCCATCTCTTTGTATTTTCCTTAAAGATCCTTGAATTTTCATAAGCATTTTCTCGAAATTCTTCAAGCTCATTTAATTGCAAAAATCTTGCCTTCTTCGAAGCTTTCATGTCAAAATTCAACTTTTAATAGCCCAATAAGCTTTGTGCTCTAGTTCCACGGGAAGATGGTAAGACTTGCCATAGACAATTTGAAATGGAGATATGCCAAGAGTGGTCTAGAATGCGGTTCGGAAGGCCCACAATGCATCATCAAGCTTATTTGACCAATCTTTCCTACTTACACTCACTGTTTTCTCCAAGACTTGCTTGATTTATCGGTTAGAAATTTCAGCTTGACCATTTGTTTGAGGGTGATACGGAGTAGTCACGATGCTTCACTCCATAAGTCTTAAGAATGTTCTACATGAGCTTATTTATGAAGTGACTACCCCCATCACTTACCAACACTCTAGAAACTCCAAATCTTGTAAAAATATGCTTAATTAGAAATCCAATTACCACTCTTGCATCATTTGTTCTTGAAGGTATAGCCTCAACCCACTTTGAAATGTAATCAACCACCAATAAGATGTATAGAAATCCATTAGATTGAGGAAATGGTCCCATGAAATCGTTGCCCCACACATCAAATATCCCTACTTCTCGAAAGCTCTTAAGGGGCATCTCATCCCACTTGGAGATTTTCCCTATCCGTTGACATTGGTGACAACCCTCTACAAATTTCTTACGACTCTTGAACAATGAAGGCCAATACAACCCCGATTGTAAGACTTTTGCATTGGTCTTTTGTGCTCCAAAATGGCCTCCACTAGATGAAGAGTGACAAAACTCTAACACACTACTGTATTCTTCCTCGGGCACACATCTTCTTACAAGAGAATCATTGCACATCTTGTACAAGAATGGATCATCCCACAAGTAGCTTCTAACATCATGAAAGAACTTCTTGGATTGATACTTGTTAAGCTCATAAGGCTTCCTTCCACTAGCCAAGTAATTCACATAATCCGCGTACCACGGGCTTCCTTTTTGCTCCACTAAAACCTCAATTTGATAGCAATCACACCTTAAGATTTCTTCATCGGGGAAAACCTCCTTGATTAGCTCATAAGTGCTTTCGCAATGCTCCCTCGATTCTAGCCTTGAAAGATGATTGGCTACCATATTCTCCGTGCCTTTCTTATCTCTTACTTCAATGTCAAATTCTTGAAGAAGTAGCACCCATCTTATCACCCTTGGCTTTGCATCCTTCTTCGCCATAAGATACTTGATGGCGGAATGGTCGGTGTATACAATAGTCTTCGTTCCCACCAAATAGGGACGGAACATATAAAATGCATATACCGATGACAAGAACTCTTTTTCGGTAGTAGTGTAATTCCATTGAGCCGCATCAAATGTCTTGCTTGCATAATAAATGGCCCGAAACCTTTTCTCTCTTAATTGCCCTAAAACTACTCCAAGAGCTATATCACTTGCATCACATATCAATATAAATGGCTCATTCCAATCGGGGGTGATCAAGATGGGTGTTGAAATCAAAGCTTCCTTTAGCACCTGAAAAATATGTAGACAATTTTCATCAAACTTAAATGGAACATCTTTTTCAAGGAGATGAGAGAGAGGTTTAGAAAATGCAGAAAAATCCTTTATGAATCTACGATAGAACCTGGCATGCCAATGAACGATCGTACTCCCTTCTCATTTGTTGGTGGTGAAAGCTTCTCAATAGCAACAACTTTAGCTCTGTCTACTTGCAATCCCTTTGAAGAGATGTGATGTCCAAGTACAACGCCATCATTTACCATGAAGTGATACTTCTCCCAATTCAACACTAGATTAGTGTCTTGACATCGCTTCAAAACAATAGCAAGATTAGACAAACAAATATAAAAAGAAGATCCAAACACCGAAAAGTCATCCATGAAGACTTCCATGATATTCTCAATCAAGCCTTCAAAGATTGCCATCATACCTTTGAAAGGTGGCCGGTGCATTGCAAAGTCCAAATGACAATCTTCGAAAAGCAAATATTCCATAAGGACAAGTAAAAGCGGGTTTTTCTTGGTCTTCGGGTGCTATGAGAATTTGGTTATACTCGAAATACCCATTGATGAGTGATATTTTCACCTAGATTTTAATGTCTTTTTATATTCGTTTTCGTATATTTTTATCCGTATTTATGTGCTATTTGGTTGTGTTTTGTATTTTTATGGAAATGTATGTGAATGAGCTTAAATGTATGATTTCCAGGTAAAAAAGAGATTCTAGGCGCAACAAGGAAGACGTAGGAAAAAACGGATCTTAATTCGGAGTTGAAACGAGGAAAAATGAGTCAAATTAAGAAAAATGCTGAAAAACGCACGTCCAATTTGTGTAATTTTTCTGTACTCTTGTGGAGCTCAAAACAAGAATTGTGATATATGTTTGGAAAGCCACATAAAAGAGGATCGTTTTGGTATAAGAAACACTTCACTCCGAGCCCAAACGAGAAAGTTATGATTAAAATGGTGACGTCGCGCAGGCTGTTTCTACTCAGCACAGTTGTGCTAATTTGTATGACTTGTTACACCTTCAAATGTTGGATGTTTTGTCAGATCTTTATATGTATAGAAAGCCAATGAAAAGAGGATCGCGTGAGCGCAAGAATTACTCAAATTGGAGATCGGGTGTGGAAGTTATGCACGAAACGGTGAGACTGCGCTGCACCAACCCGAACTTGACCCGAATTCGATCCATGCTCGGCCCAAAGTCATTTTTATGATTAGAATGTGTTCTAGAAGGTTCTAAGGGGTAAAAACACTCATTTTGGAGTGTAAATATCAGTGGGGATCAGATCTGCACTTAATACACACCATTTTTCACACACTTTTTCTCTCCATTCCATCTACCCTTCATCCCATTCACCATTCCTTGATTCCATCCATCTACACTTGATCCCCTCCATCAAATCCACCATCCAAGTGATCAAGGAAGCAAGGGAGAGTGAAGATCACAAGAGGAAGAAGGAGATCTCCATTGAAGACCTTCAAAGGGGGAATCTAATTCTAAGTCTTGTGAAATTCTTTATAGATTTGTCATGGAATTTGTGGATCCAATTGTCTATGATTGTTTTCTCTAAAACTATGATAGGCTAATCTCCTTTGTGAGATTAGCTCCATGATTGGTGTTAGATAATTTAGTTTTTATGCAAATTGATTTTAATCTTGAATGGGCTTTGTGTTATTTCTATCATTGATTGTTGATTGCTTGATGTATATGATGATTTGTGTGATTAATTGTCATGGACATGTGATTAGATTGAGAAATCAATTATGTGTTTAGGATAGTTCATTGAATCATTTCATCATACACTTCATGTGCATTAATTTAGAATGAGATAGAAATATCCTTCTAGATTTATAACCCTTTGATAGAACATTTGATTAGCTTAATCGAGAGGTTGGTTGATTAAATGAGGAGACCCAAACAATTAGTGAATTCATAGTACCTTAAAAGGGAATATTGCTTATGATTTAGTACCTAATTAGGGAACTCATAGAGTAATTAGTACCTAGTGGGAGGTGTTTGCTATTTTCTCGATCCTATGTGCGTTTGGGAGCCTTGTTGAGGGCCTACATCCTATCCATCTCGAGAGAGAGCTTAGGTGGAATTAGTGATCGCTTCTATACCTTGTCCATGAGAGATTAGAATTAATTGCATAATTACTTAATTATCTATGCCATGATTGTTGTTAATCTCATCCTTGCATCATTTGGAACCCATCTTATCTTTGCATTCATTTTATCTTTATTTCTTGCTTTAGCATAATTGCATTCATTTGCATCATATCCTCTCTTCCGTCGTCCTTATAAAATCACGATAAACTTGAGATCGATTAAACTCTAGTACATTCCTCCCTGTGGTTCGATAATTTCTTTAATTGGTCATGCTCACTATATTATGGCTAATCACCCATCAAGAAAGTAATAAAATTCATACCCGGTCAACTATCCAACATTTGATCCAAGAAAGGTAAGGGAAAGTGGTCTTTACGTGTGTTCTCATTAAGACATGCACACGCCACCTCGTCACGTCCTAGTGGCTATGGTCTTATTTTTCTCGGTCTTCACTATAGTCATACCCCCTTTCTTAGAAACCACATGTAAAGGGCTCACATAGGGACTATCACTAATAGGAAAGATCATATCGGAGTCTAGTCACTTAAGAACCTCTTTTTTTACCACCTCTTGCATGATAGGATTAAGTCTCCTTTGGATTTGAACACAAGCTTTCCCTTAATCCTCTAGTCTTATCTTATGCATGCAAATTGTTGGGCTAATTCCCTTCAAATCATCAATGCACCAACCAATAGCCGACTTATGTTCTTTAAGGACATTAAGCAATTTATCAAGTTGGCTAGAAGTTAAAGAAGATGATACAATTACCGAATACGTTTCATTTTTACCAAGGTAGGCATAGGCAAGATGATCGGGTAGAGGCTTCAACTCCACCTTCTTTTCCTTTTTCTCTTCTTGATTGAGTGGATCTTTAAGTGGTAAGAACTTTCTATTTCCCCTCGAGATAGCGGCTGCAACTTCTTGAGCTTCACTACAATCACCTAGATCAAGCAAACAATTAATCAATTCATCATTTAAATCAAGAGAAGTATGAGGAATAGTAGAAAGAGATAGAGAATTGCTCAAGCAAAGTTCAAGTGGGTCCTTGGATACAATGGAAAACCAACTTTCCTCAACACTTCCCTTTACAACATCCACACTTTTACACTCTTCATCATTCATTGGATATTGCATGACCTTGTGTAGAGAAAATACCACCTCCTCGTCATTAACTCTCAACTTCAACTTTTCTTTGTAGACATCAATAAGAGCTCTCCCAGTAGCAAGAAATGGTCTCCCAAGAATCAATGGCATATGTTCATCCTCCTCCATATCTAAAACAACAAAATCCACCGGAAAGACGAACTTATCCACCTTAACCAACACGTCTTCAATTACTCCTTTTGGATGTGTCATAGATCTATCCGCCAATTGAAGTGTGATAGAAGTTGGCTTCACTTTACCTAATCCAAGCTTCTTAAATATTGAGAGAGGCATTAGATTAATGCTTGCACTAAGATCACAAAGAGCATTGTTCTTCTTACTTTTTCCAATTTCACATGGTATAGTGAAACTACCCGGATCCTTCAATTTTTGTGGAAGTTTTCATTGTAGAATGGCACTACACTCTTTGGTAAGATTAACCATTTCATTTTCTCCAAGACTTCTTTTCTTTCCCATGATGTCCTTCAAGAAACGAGCATAATGAGGTATTTGCTCCAAAGCATCAGCGAAAGGGATATTGATTTGAATCTTCTTGAAGATTTCAAGAAACTTTTTGAACCTCTCATCTAAACCCTTCTTCAAGAACCTTTGAGGAAAAGAAATTGGTACTTGAGTCTTGGGTATCCCCCAACTATCTCTTTCAACCTCAACTTCTTTTTCTCTTAATTTCTTTGCCTTCTTCCACTTTGGAACTCTCTCTATCTTCTCTTTATCTTTCTTTTGCTCAACAACTTCTTTTTTCTTACTCACCTCTTCCACTTAAATCTCCTCTTGCACTAACCCTTCTTCCACCGTTCTTTCCACTTCCCCTTCAATAATAACACTATCCTCTTGAGGCATATGAGGCTCCTTATACTCTTTTCCACTCCTAAGAGTGATAGCTTTGCAATCTTCTTTAGAATTAGTTACCGTGGTAGATAAAAATTTTCCTTATTGGTGTTGAGATCCCACAGAAGAAGCAATTTGCCCCATTTGATACTCAAAAACTCTCATCCTATTGTCGGATTTCTTTTCGTTTTCCTCCATTCTAGCATCAAGCATATCATCTCCTTTTTCTATATAAGCCCTTGTATCTTTCATGAACGCTACCAATGTATCTTCCAATGATGACTTCCCTTCTCCATTTGATGGCTTAGCACTTGGATTTAATCCTTGAGGAAATGCAACGGCGGCTTGAGTATTGGAGTAGGAAAGATTTTTATGCTTCCTCGGAGCTTGATAATTTCCTCTACTTAATTGATTGAAATTATTCCCCCGAGAATGCCCTTGATATCTTCCTTGAAAATTACCTTGGTTAGAAGGATAATTACCTTAAAAATTCCCTTGATGTTGGAAATTTTCTTGGTAATTTCTCCTATCTAAATAGGCAACATCCGCTACACTTTGCATAACATTGCCTTTCTCATTGAAATTAGCACTTGTACTTCCCCCTTCACTCCTTGAGTGATCAAATTCAATTGCTTTGTTAAAGCATGGATGCCCTCATTAAATTCTTTCATGCCTTCACTTTGGAACACATCACTCTTCACTTTATTAACACTCTCCACTTGAGCTACCTTACCAAATGCATAACCTCCCATTACTCTCTCGGAAGGCCATTGAAAAGCATTTATTGCAATATCTTCAAAAATATCCATAGCTTTCATAGCATCCACTCCAAATATAGACCCTCCGGATGAGGCATCTACATTCATTTGATTTTGTTCACTCAACCCTTGATAAAAGAAAGCCACTCGTTGATTCTCATGAAAATCATGTTTGGACACTTTTGTAATATCTCTTTGTAGCATTCCCATGCTTCATAGAAGTTCTCATTTGGAAGTTGCCTAAATTGAGTGATAAGGCTTTTCAATTGGAGTCTTCGAAGGAGGAAAGTACTTGTTTAAGAAACTTTGCTCAAGATCTTCCCATGTATTACAACTTCCCAATGGAATTATATTGTACCATGCTTTAGCCTTGTCTCTTAAAGAAAAAGAGAAAAACCTCATTCGAATAACATCTTCCGACACTCCATTCATCTTGACGGTATTTGCAACCTCCAAGAAAATAGCTAGATGAGTGTTCGGGTCTTCAAGAGGACCTCCCCCAAACTGATTTGCTTTGACCATGTTGATCAATCTGGTCTTAATTTTAAAATTGTTGGCTTGAACTGGAGGAACCATATCATGCACGGCTCTTGGTTGGAAGTAATCCCGAATTGCTCTAGGCCTTTGCAACTCTTTTTGTTGGAGTATCCTTTGAGCTTCTTGACTGGCAAGCAATTGCATGTAGTCTTAATTTTGAGCAATGAAATTCCTAAACATCTCCGCTTGATTCTCTTGAACACCTTCTTGTACCCCACTTTGATCTTATAATGGATCTTAGGGTGGGTCATGGTTAACATTGTCTCCAAGTTGATTCTCCATTTTTGTTCCTTTTCTAGCTTTTTGTCTCTCTCGTTTTCTTTGTCGTACGGTCTTTTCTATCTCCAAATTCAAAGGAATGATCGATTGATTTCCCTTTGATCTAGTGATCATAAAACACCTACGAAAATTCAAAGAGTGAGATCACAAAAAAAATAAAAAATAAAATAAAATAAAATAAAATAAAATATCCTTATCAAGAACAACTAAAACAATAACACAGTACTCTACTAATCTGTTAAACTCCCCGACAACGGCGCAAATTTCTTGTTTGAATATTTTATACTCACGAGCAAGAATACTCGGTCATTTTAGAAGTATATTCCAAGAAATAAATTATCGAATTCGAAGGAGTTTAAGTTGGGACTAATAAAATGCGTGAGCTCATGTTTATGTCACTTTTGTAAGGATGATAGGGGTTTTGAGTTTAATTATAAAATAAACAAATAAAACAAGTAACAAGAAAAGAAATAGCAAATAAAAGAAATGGCAAGTAAAAGTAGCTAACAATAAAAGAGAATAGGTATTAAAGTTCAAGTATGGAAAAATATGGGATTAGAAACATCCCAGCACACTCAATTCATATTATCATGCAAAAGGAATTCAACTCAGTTGATATAGATTAAGGGTGATCACAATTATATCATAAGCTCCCTCTCGGGTTACAAAGGTTGTTGATCCACTAGAGACTCCCAAATGCACTTAAAATCAAAGCCCAACATTAACCTTTTTCATCTAGGTACTAATTAATTTCAAATTCTCCCTTAGAAGGTACTAATTAGAATTAACTCTCCCTTTTTACGTACTAGAGCTAACGAATGGATTGGTTCCCCTCATCGAGTTCAAATATCCTCTCAGTCAAATATAAACTCGATGTCTATTCATGCCTTTCTAATACTTAGAGACTCGTCTCCGTCTCACTCCAAGCAATATACGCATGAACATCATGATAGTATTTAATTACCATAAATCATCCATTGGTCAACAATCCATCAAACCAATAATCATTCATGAATAACAAACCATGCCATCACAACATCAAAATAATTAAAGCCCATGAATAGAAACCAACATCAATTAAGTCAAAACCAATTTAATTCACATGATAATATAAATCTAATATGCTCTTCATATCCCTAATCCCATTAGAGGGATTAGCCTAACATGATAAAAGCAACAAAACACATAAATAATTCATTACAAATACCCATAGTCTAATATCAAAAGAAATACAAAATGAATAAATTCTTCCCTATCAATTTCTTGAAGAGAATCTTCTATTCTTCTTGATCTCCACCTCTAGCTCTTGAATTCTTAAGTTCTCTAACACCCAAATGGAAGGGATGAAGATGGATCGAAAATTGAAGGGGAAAAATAAGTAAAAGAGTAGGTGTGTGTGTGTTGGATTAGGAATCTTTTTCGGCTGCTATGATGATCCTCCCTCAAATTTTATGTGTCAGGTATTTATATGAGAAGATAATTAGGTTACAGACACATGGCAGCTTGTGAAAGGCTAGTTGGCAGCATATCCATTTTACACGCCCAAATTTGGGCCAAGTTTAATTAATGGATCAATGTAATGTTGACGACGTGGCAATAATTCTTTGGGCTCAGCTGCATTATCTCAAATGGTTTCAAGGAAATACAAAATTCTCATTTTGACCATGTGAAGTTTGATGATGAGGCAGTAATTCATTGGCCACTTAAATAATTCTTGCATCCTCACACGGTCAACAGCTCAAACACGGCCACAACAGCCCGTGTTTTTACTGTTTTTCCATCTGAAATTCTCACACGGCCTGGAGGCCAAACACGGCCACGGTGAGGCTGTGTTTTTACTGTAATGCCTGCTTCATCAACACGGCCAAGTATGGCCGTATAATCTCTGTTGGCCGTGTTTTCTCTGCTTCTCCTTATTTAATTTTTAACTTCACTTCTCTTATATCCGATGCATCACATAATCACCTATTCATGCAATAAAAACACAAAAATAAAATAAAACTTAAAATGCTAAAATAACGTGAAATAAGACCCAAAACGAAATATAAAATACGAGAAAGATCACATAAAATACACAACAAACTTAGGTGAATTTCAAGACAATCAGTAAAGAGAGGGAAGAGAACTTTGAAAGAGATGAATGGGGAATACCTAAGTTTCCGTAGCAATTCCATTCCCACAAAGATGCTTAAAAAAGGATTAGAGGAAATATTTGCTAAGTTTGTTGAGATATTGAAAAAGATCCATATAAATATTCCTTTTGCGGATGCTTTGCTTCAAATGCCCAACTACTCCAAGTTTTTGAAGGATATATTGTCAAAGAAAAGAAGCTTGGGTGAGTTTGAAACGATTAATCTTACGGAGGAATATAGTGCTATTTTATAAAAGAAACTCCCTCCTAAATTGAAAGATCCGAGAAGTTTCACTATTCCATGTGAGATGGGAAAGCATGAAAATTACAAAGCTCTTTGTGACTTGGGTGCAAGCATAAATTTAATGCCCTTGTCAATTTTTAAGAAGTTGGGTATTGGTGAGGTTAAGCCGACATCGGTCATACTTCAATTAACCGATCAATCTTTGACACACTCAAAGGAAATTGTGGAAGATATTTTGATCAAAGTTGGCAAGTTTGTATTTCCCGTTAATTTTGTGGTACAAGACATGGATGAAGATGCAAATATTCCATTGATACTTGGACGTCCATTTCTTGCCACGGGAAAGGCGTTGATAAATATGGAGAAATGGGAGTGAACTTTAAGAGTGAATGAGGAAGAGGTGTTATTTTCATTGAGAGAGTCTAAGAGGTATCCTAGGAACAAGGAGGAATGTAGAAGATTGGAGGTTGTGGACAACATTGTTGAAAAGCATATGCATTATCTTCATTCCAAGGATCCTTTGGAAATTATCATAAGCCACTCTTATTCTATTGACTCTATAAATTCTAACTCTTCTTGTTGTTTAGAAAATGATGAAATAATTGATGAGTTGAACTGTTTAAATGCTTATAGAAAACTCACAAGTAAGGAAGCAAAGGAAGCAAAAGTGGAGAAACTTGATGAAGAACCAAAAGAAGGAGTGCAAGAGAAGAAGAAGGAGGAGTTGAAACCATTGCCGGAGCATTTGAAATATGCTTACTTGAAAGAGAATGAAATGTATCCAGTAATTGTATCTTCTTCCCTTATAATTTAAAAGTAGAAAAGTTGTTTAGAGTCTTAAGGGAGCATAAATCCTCTATTAGTTGGAGCATAAAAGACTTGAAAGGTATAAGCCCATCTTTATGTATGCATAAGATTCATTTGATTGATAATGAGAAATCTTGTGTGCAAAATCAACGTAGATTGAATCCTATAATGCAAGAAGTGGTAAGAAATGAGATTTTAAATGGCTTGATGCGGGAATTATCTTTCCAATTAGTGATAGTCCATATGTGAGTCCTTTACATGTAGTGGCAAAAAAGAGTGGTATGATAATTATTCGATCCGATACAAATGAAACAATTGCCACCCGAACTATCATGGGTTGGAAAGTATGTGTGGATTATCGTAAATTAAATGAAAATACCCGTAAATATCATTTTCCATTACCATTCATAGACCAAATGTTAGATAGGCTTGCGGGACACGAGTATTATTGTTTTCTTGATGGATATTCGAGGTATAATCAAATATTGATTGCCCCGAAAGATCAAGAGAAGATAACATTCACTTGTCCCTATGGCATGTTTGCATTTCGGATGATGCCTTTAGGTCTATGTAATGCTTCTGCCACTTTTCAGCGTTATATGATGTCGATCTTTGATGGTTTAATTGAAAATGTCATGGAGATGTTTATGGATGATTTTTTCATGTATGGTTCTTCTTATGATATTTGCTTAACTAATCTCACTATTGTGTTGCAGAGGTGTGAAGAATCAAATCTTTTGTTAAATTAGGAAAAATGCCACTTCATGGTGACCGATGGGATAATCTTGGGATACCATATAACGAAGCATGGTTTAAAAGTGGATAGGGCAAAAGTGGTAGCCATAGAACGCCTTCCCCCTCCTACTAGTGAGAAGGGGGTGAGATCGTTCTTAGGTCATGCGGGCTTTTATAGACGCTTTATCAAAGATTTTTCATAAATTGCTAAACCACTTTGTAAATTACTTGAAAAAGATTGTCCATTTAACTTTGATGATGAATGTCGTGTCTCATTTCAGGTGCTAAAAGATGCTCTCACTTCCTCTCTAATACTCGTTATCCCGGATTGGAGTATACAGTTTGAATTGCATTGTGATTCTAGTGATCAATCCATAGGAGTGGTGTTGGGCCAATCAAGAGAGAAAAAGTTTAGAGCGATCTACTATGCATCCAAGACATTAAATTCATGCCAAGTTAATTACACTACAATGGAGAAAGAATTTTTGGCAGTGGTGTATGCTTTTGAGAAGTTTCGACCGTACTTGGTTGGCATGCAAACTATTGTTTACATGGACCATGCGGCGATAAAATACCTCATGAGTAAGAAAGATGCTAAGCCACGTTTGATCCGTTGGGTGCTACTTTTGTAAGAATTCGATGTAGTGATTAAAGATAAGAAGGGAGTCGAGAATGTGATTGCGGATCATTTGTTTAGATTGAAAAATAGAGGAGAAAATGAGGACATGAATCCGATTGGGGATGAGCTCCCGGATGAGAAAAATTTTCAAGTAAAGGTTGAGCAAGTGTGTACTCTTATGGTGAATGTACCTCCTTGGTATGCCGATTATGTCAACTTTCTTGCTTGTGGAATCAAGCCCAGGTTGCTAAATGAGTATAAGATAAAAATGTTTTATGTGAAAGTAAAGAAATACTTGTGGGATAAGCCATTTTTTTAAAGATTTATAATGATGGAGTTATAAGAAGGTGTGTGGCTAATGAAGAAGTTGTGGGAATTCTTGAGCTATGTCACTCGTCTTTGTGTGAGGGCTATTTCGGTCATCAAAAGACGGGGGCTAAGATTTTATAATCGGGTTTCTATTGGCCTACATTATTTAAAAATACAAAGAAGTTTGTGGTTAAGTGTGATAGATGCCAAAGAGTAGGGGGAATAGGTATGAAAGATGAGATGCCCATGAGTTTAAGAATTGATGTGGAGATTTTTTATGTATGAGGCATTGATTTTATGGGACCGTTTCCTTTATCTCAAGGATATATACATCTTGCTAGCCGTGGACTATGCGTCGAAGTGGGTGGAGGCAATCCCAACTAAGACAAATAATGCTTTGGTTGTTAGAAGATTCTTGAAAAATAATATTTTTGCTAGGTTTGGAGTTTCACGTGCATTAGTGAGTGATGGAGGATCTCATTTTGTGAATAAATTGATGGAAAGATTATTGAAGAGATATGGAGTGAAACATCGAGTGGCTATACCTTACCATCCTCAAGCGAATAGATTGGCGGAGGTCTCAAACCGTCAAATCAAGTTAGTTTTGGAAAAGACAATCAATAGGGGGAGGAAGGATTGGTCAGAAAAGCTCGACGATGCCTTATGGGTATATCGAATGGCTTTTAAGACCATCCTTAGTATGTCACCATGTCAATTGATCTATGGAAAAGCTTGTCATCTTCCCGTAGAATTGGAGCACCGTGCATTGTGGGCTATTAAGCGCCTTAATATGGATGAAAGAGAGAGTGGTAAAGAAATATTGTTGAAATTGGTTGAGCTTGAGGAGTTTAGAGGAAAAGCATTTGATAATTCTATCATTTACAAAGAGAATGTGAAGAGATGACATGATACTAAAGTGAAGGAAAAGACTTTTGCTCCTGGGGACAAGGTTCTTGTATTTAATCAAGGCTTAAGTTGTTTCCCGAAAAGCTTAAGTCTAAATGGATGGGGCCATTTGAAGTACTTGAGGTGTTGAGTGGAAATACATTGAAGCTAAAGGGTCCTAATACTGAGTTTGTAGTGAATGGTCATCGGGTAAAACATTACATATCTCCTTCTCAAAAGGAGATAGTGTATGTCGATATCCTATCTGCTTGAAACTCTTTGAATGTTTAGTAGAGTAGGTTTTATTTTATGTTTGTTTATGATTGTTTTTCTTGTAGCTTGGTATGTAGGAGGAATGTGCTCGTTGAGAAAAATGCATATGAAGGAGACGAGGTGTGCTAGATTTGGAATGAAAATGTATGTCACACCACTCTTTGCAAACTTAAATTTTAACACTTGTGTTAATTTAAGTTTGGGGGGGTGCGTGATGGCCATACTTGATCTTTGGAAGTGCATATACGCTACAAGGGTAAGTCTCACCACTTTATGCAAACTTAAGTCTCAACTTGTTTCGATTTAAGTTTGGGGGAGAGTACGTGGTGTGACTCACCACTTGAATATGCTTGGTATATTATGTTTATGATGATTGAGAGATGATATTGTGTAAAATGGGTCAATTTTAAACTTTTCTCAATGATTTTAGTTTGTTTTGGCACGTTTGGTGGTATCGAAGTACACGATACTCTTTTATTTGATCATAGTTGTGGAGTTAATGGTTGTGATGACTTTTTGAGCATATAAGGTGTATTTGAAGTGTTTAAATAGGGGAAAACAGGCCAAAACTCGAAAAAGGGCACAACAAAATGTAGCAACATGCCTCGTGTGCAGAGCTCGGTCCTATACACGAAGGCGTATGCGAGCATCAGAAGTAAGAACACGCCCAAGGATAGGCCGTGTTCTGTGCACGGGTTGTGTCATGTGGGAAACACGTCTCGTGTACTAGACTCGACCCTGTACACGAGGGTGTGTGCAAGCATCAGAACCACCTACTCGCCTATGCCATGGGCGAGTACAGAACATGAGGCATGTCGAGAGCAGGTACACGGGCCGTGTATCGGACACGAGCCGTGCTGTGTTCGGAGTCAGATTTAAAAACTCCAATTTCAGAACATATTATATACTCCCCTTCAACCTGTACGAACCAATAACTCATCTTCTAGTCCATGTATACCTCATTCTTCATCAATTATCCATAAATCTTCAGTATTGAGGTTAGTTTAGTGCTTGAGAGTGAGTTCCTTAAATTTTCTACACAAAAACACTTTTCCAAGTCAAAAGCTGCAGGTATGATCCCTAACTTTCGAAATTTTAATTTTTTTTTAGAAATTGAGCAAATTGATGCATGGGCTTTATCTTATAGTGAGTTTGGAACATAATTATGATCATTGAACATACACTTGCCAATTTGATTGTTGGATTGAAATGGAAATTAGGGTTCATGAGATATAAATTTGGAAATTTTAACTTTGGTTAAATTGAATGATTGTGATGGGGCACATTGATTGGGAATGCTTGTATGATGATGATATTGTCATGAAATAGGGCCTAGGTGTTTATGATTTGGGCATAAGGCTATATGATTTTTATTTGAAATCATATTAAAATGTTGTACATGCCAAGTGTTCGATGAAATGCCTAAGTGAATATTTTGTGAAATTTTGAAATAATATGAGCATAATGAGTATTGATTTGATAATTGAGATCATCTTTGAGGAATTTTATATGAATATGAGGCTTATGTAGATGTGGTAAAATGATTAGTTGATTTGTTGCATTAGAAGAAATAATAAAATTGTATAGAATTCAAATGGTGATGCTTAAAGAGTTGGGTATTCATGATAAAGTGATAGATAAACATGTTTAGAGTTTACACTTAGTTGAATAACTTGTGGTGGCTCTATGTTTAGATAATTATCATTCTTTGGTAAGTAGATTGAAGTTAATTTGCATGTGGTGAATCTTGTAGATGGCTGAAAGGAGAAGGCGAGCAAGGAATGAGGATTTCATCATCATTAAGGATGAGATGGAACTTGCTAAACTTGATGCTCAAATGATGGAAGATGGGATTCATCCGAATTATTTTGGGGTAGAATTTGAAGAATATTGGGGAAAATACGCACTTTGTTAGGAAACAATTTTCCCTAAAATAAAACCAACTCGATTCCAAGACACCACGACTATGGAGGGACTTGGAATAGAGGGATATTTGAGGAGTTTGTTTCGGTTTGCACACACGGAGGAGTTTTTCTATAAGAGACCTCCTACTTATTTGCACCTTACAGCCTAGTTTTTTAATACTCTTGAGGTAAAGAAGGATAGGCACAAATTCCCAGTGTCCATTACGTTCCAATTAAATAATGTGATGAGAAGGGACATCTCTCTTCCGGATTTGAATCGATTTATGGGGTGTCCGCCATGTTAAGGCCACGGAAGCTTCTATGATAGAGGGGGTTTTAACCAACAAGATTGGTGGAAGAGACTCGTAAATGATGGGACAGAGCAGGCATGGTACATACCTAGCGCATCAAAAGGGACTGCTATAAGAAACCCGATGATGAGATACCTTGAGAAAATCTACTCGAACACTGTTTTGGGAAGATTTGAAAGTGGAGCAGTGGGTGAAAAGTAATTGTACATAATGTTTTGCTTACATCGTGAGCTACAACTAAACATGGTGGCATATTTTGTTCAACATGCAGAGAGAGTGTCTAAGAGGCAAACTTCCAAAGGAGTGATGCTCGAAGGTATGGTCACTATGATAGCTCAAGGCTTGGGTATCAACCCTACAGGGATGCAACACAGAATGACTAGTGAAGGGTTGAACTATAATCAGCTTGTAAGGATGGAGTTCTTGTCCTTCATTGGGGACCGATACTGTCTAAGGCAAGAAAATGGTGCCCCATTTCCTCTACCAGCTTCGGAGCTTACCTCGATATACACTCCTCGAAAGTATGCAAATTTCGCTATTGCAAGTGTCAACCACTCCAGGGTAGTACGAGAATTTTACAGACAGAACTGAGAGGGAGTGGAGGAAGTACTCCGACAAATGAGGGTTGAGGAGAATAGAGAGCTAGTCAATTTGAGAGCAGAGCCCATACCAATTGAATGAGATGAGGAGGAGCCACCACATCATCAAGTGGAGTTTGACGAACAAGCTCCTGAGTCACCACAGTTTGAAGAAGAAGAGTAAGAGCAACAGCAATAGATGGGTCCCGATGGGAATTTGAGATAGAACTTCATGTTAGATGAGGTGAGAGAGATAAGGCAGGCTCAACAGGTGTATAGAGCACAAATTAGGGAGATTCGAGAGACGCATCAAGTGTATGGAACATACATTCAAGAGCTTCAAGAGGGACATCGTCGGAGGGATTATCATGACTAGCAAGCCCGTGCGCATTCCAACAACATGGAGGAGATGATGACTATGATGTTCAACTTTCAATTTCCAGCATCTCCTCGTGCTTACAATCCTTGGGGTTCTTTTCAGCCACCTCCACCTCCGGAATCATGAAGGGAGTTCTTTTAAGTGCTAGTCACTTCTTTTAGTTTATTTGAGTTATGATAGACATTTGATTTGAGATTGTTGGATTGGATTGTAATTGATTTGTTTTGTATTTTGGGAGGATTATTTTGGGTTTTATTTTAGTTTTATGCGATTTATTTCTCTTTATTTTTGGTATTTTTTTTTTCATAATTTGAATGTGATGGGAAGTTGAGCTTAATTGTTATGGATGTGAGATGATGTACTTTAATTTCTTGAAGTGGATGATTTTTGGTCATGTATGTTATATGTTTGTGCTATGTTTTTAGTTCGGTGAACCTTTACTTATGTGTTGTGTTTGAGATTTTATTCTTGTATAGGTTAGATTGGTAGTATGTTTTGGGAAGGTGTTAAATGTTTTTGAATAAGAACTATAATGCATTATTTGTGATAGGTGATGGCAAGCATGTTAAGGATTTCTACTAGTTGAAATTGTGACATGAATTATATAATTTGTTCAATTTTGAGAAGTATGAAGGTTAAGTAGGTTTCTTTTTGGTCCAAGCAAAACCTTGTGAAAGTTGAGCCTCAACCGTTCCACCATGGTTAATTCTTGATAAGAGGATCGGTTGAACTTAGACAAATTAGAATTTGCTCATGGACTATAGGAACGAAGCCCAAATGGTGGATATTTGTGAAATAATCTTAGGTCATCCTTGTTAAATAAGTCATAGCCATATATTTCCTTACCGGAATATTATCCTTAATAAGCCAAGTTGAGCCTATAAATTTATTCTTTGTGATTTTAGCATATTACAAGCCTTGAATACCCATTTAAGCTTTATATATAAAACCTTTGTATGGGTGATTGAGGAGATGATGGTTTACAAGAATTGATGTGAGAAAAGTGCAAGAAATAAAAAAATGGTGAATCTAGGAAAGGATGAAAGAGCTCAAGATCAATGCATATGCAACTTTGACAAAAGGAAAAAGGAGCAAAATCACGAAAATTTGCTCAAGGAAATCAAAATTTAAGGAAAGTAAGTATGCACTTCAAAAGAAGCTCAATAAATCTATGGTATGATGGTACTTAGTGTTTATAAAGTTCAAAAATGGAGGAAGATTGAAAGTGAAGATGTTGGAGAGAAAATTCATCTATTCGATTATCTATACATGTATAGTCACTTTTATCCAAATTTATCCTACCCTACCAAAGAGGCTAAAATATTACATCCAAAGATAAAGACATATTTGATCACTTTATGAAACTAGGGTGGCTTGTGAACATAGTCTATGAGCAAGCCTATGGTGAGTCGGTTCTAACCGGATGATGAGTGTTGAATAATTTTATTTCATAGAGTGTTGAGTGAATTTGATATCCTATGAGAGGCTTGGACCGGAAGGAATTTGATTACTTTTTTGTCTAACTTAGATTGAACATGTTAATCTTTCATGTTATGAGTTTGATTGTTGTAGGAATATTTAATATAGTTTTGTAGTCCTTATTACTTGTGATGAGTTGTAGCTTATGCTCGTTAGGTATTTTCCTAGGTGAAAAATTACCACCCCTCTTGTTTATCATTTTTCATTGTTCGAGGACGAACAATACTTTAAGTTTGGGGGGTTGATCGTCGTTATTTTCACCTAGATTTTAGTGTCTTTATTTGTGGATTTTTAGATGTTTTTATCCATATTTGCGTAACTTTTGGTGGAGTTATATATTAATTAGGAGAAGTGTGTCTAGATTGATAAATGTGTGAAAATGAGTTTAAATGTATATAAAATAGGTCAAAAATGGAGTCGAGAGCTAAAACGGAGAAAAGAGAACTGGGCATGCCTGAACACGCCCCGTGTTCTTGCGTACGAGTCGTGCGCGAGCACACGCCCCTTGTGCAGAATACGCGCCTGTCTAAGATGGCCGTGAACCAGCATCAAAATAAGCTACATGCCGAGGAAGGGCTCGTGTTTAGTGCACGAGCCTTGTCCGGTAACACGTAATACATGCCGAACTATGTGAGCAGAGCACGGGCCGTGTGCTGCTACACGAGCCGTGTAGGTGTCAAATCCAGAATAAGTTTTGCACTTGTCAAATACCTAATTTGTGCGAAAATTAGGGGAGAGAGTCCCATTTGAGTAGTTATTGGATCAAAACACACACTATCACACCACATTTACACACTCTCTCTCTCCTACATCCAAATTCAACAAATTCATCCATTTCTACCCCTTGAATCCATAATTCTCTCCATACATCTTTCATCCACAACATCCTTAGAGAGATTTGAGGCTTATTTGCTTGGAAAGCTTACAAAGGAAGGAGATCAACTCTTAATCGCAAGGGAAGAATTTCTACTTTTATTTTGCATTTCCTTTGATTTGAAGTTACCAATGGCATTTTATTGACTTTGTAAGGTTTGTAAGATGATTTTTGGTGGCTATACCTCTTGTGAGGCTAGCCACATAATAAGTTGAGGTTAAACTAGATTTGTGAGACTTTTAATAGTAAATTGAAGTGATGATGGATTTCTTCTCATAAATTGTGATTCATGATTCATTTTATTAATTGTGTGCTTGATTTCTATACACATCAAGTTAGTATTGTCATTCCAATATTATGTGTTAGGGATAAATTGAATCAATTAGTGATATGATCATGCATGTTAGTATGAGGAGAGGTAAGCCATACCCTTTGAATTCTTAGAACACTTATAAGAGGATATTTGAGTAATTAAATGAGAAAAACCAAACTTAGATTCATAGTACTTTAATGAGAATTGATAATAAGACCAATGTAAGGGGATTTAATCTTGTAAAAGGGATGAGAACCTAGTCACCTTGGCCGGATTAGGGGTACAATTGCGATTGCTTATAATCCATTGTTGACAATGTTTGCTACTAGAGTCTTGCATATCTAGGATACTACTTTGACTTGGATTATGGTTAGCCTTGCATTCTTTCTAAGATCTATATCAATCATTCAATTACATCATTGTTCTTTGATAATCGTAGTTATTACTTGTTTTCTAGTTAATTGCTTAGAATAATTGTTAGTCTAAAATCTAAACTCAAATTCTATCACTTTTGCAAAGCATGACTAAAGGCAAATTCGGATACATCTTGCTTTTAATTTTCCCTTGGGACGATATTCTATAAATTTTGTTACTTGGTCAATCGTTTATAACAACGATAGAGTTCTCTTACCCTAAATCATTTTTAACCAAAAATGGGACTTAGAACAACAACCATCAATTTATGCTATGATCCAAGTGCAGCTTTGACGATGTATTAAACCTTTAGGGCTCTTGCTATTTTGAGGACAAACTGAAGTATTTACCTTTAATTTTTATACTTTTTTTTATTTTACATTTACCATTTTCTGGAAGGAAACATTATACAATAGGATATAACAATATGTTTTTTCATTTGTGAGATTGTCCCCACCATTCCAACTTGGAGTCTTGGATTAATAATGTCTCAATCCCATAATTATTTAATTGCAGTTAAGTGGTGCACCTCCATCGTCTTTTCAAGTGCCCTATAATTCTTTCAAGGAGAAATTTGTATCAAGTGAATTAGATGAATCTGACATAGACAATTCGAATGGTGTACTTAAAGAGGGAATGTCAAAAGATTTGGACTATGATTTTATTTGTTTTTTCCTCTCAACTCAAAGGTTGGATCTTTACAGATCAATTGATTACCTTTGTGAAGATATACTTTTAGGTATAAAGAAGTTGATCTTTTGATTTCTATTTCCTTCACCCATTGGTGTTCTTTAGGACATAAATTTGCAGAATATGTTATATTTCTTCTTCGTTTGTTGTGGCAGATGGTGGAATTTTGTCTGAGGCGAAGTGGCTTCTTGATTTAGGACTCATGCCTAATTCAAATTCTGCAACTCGAGCTTTTGATTATAGACAAGTATACCTTCAGTCTCTGTCATTAGTGTACTTTAAGATCTCGTCTTACAAGTTCTAATCATACGCAGATTGCCAAAATTTGAGTTCGTTTACATTTTGTTTCAATATTTTTAGGCTATGGATTATCTACTAATGGCAAGAGAACAAAAGGGATGGAGTTCTTCTAGAGATTTCTACCGTTTTCTGACTGAGTTTCAAAGGGCTTCCAGGTTATTTGTCTCTCATATCCTGTTTATTAGTGTACATATTATTTTCTTTTCAATAAGTTTCAGTCTCTTGACCATTCTATCAACTTATGTAAATTGATTGTCAGACTTCATTGTGTTATTCAAGCATAACCAGTAGGTAATATCTATGGAACCTACATTTTCTTGCAATTTATATTTACATCTTATAATTTTGTAGTATCACTGGCATACTCACAGCTTGATCACTGTAGAAGTTGACTGATATATGTCAACCTTGTTGCCACTTTGCTCTTCCCTGTATTTCATGTCATAGTATCACTAAACTACATTGATGCTTAAATTACAGAACTGTTACAGACTTTTATGGACAAATGTGTGTTGAATGGTATATGAATATATGTGCAATCAATGTTGCTACATTTATATGCATTGTGATATACTACACCCAAGAAGCAGACAAAAGGAACCATCATAACACACATATGTCAACCAGAGCTGTCAGAATGGGTTGGTGGAGCGGTTTAGCCCACAACCCACCACAACCCACCTTAACCCAAGTGGGGCGGGCCACTTGTGGGGCGGGTTACCCGTAGGGCGGGCCGCGGATTAACCCACACACTCTACCCCTATCCACGTATGACCTATCCACCCCTCACCCACCTATCACCCACCCCCACTCACCCCCCAAAAAAATTAAAAAAAAATATTTTATATTTTAATATTTAAATAATAAAAATATTATCACTCAATCCTATCCCCTACCCACCCCCCAACCACACACCCAGCCCCAAATTTTTTTTTTAAAATTTTAGATTTAAATATTTAAATAATAAAAATATTACTAGCCAACCCTACCCTTTATCCACCCCAAAAATTTTATTTTAAATTTTTTTAGATTTTAATATTTAAATAATAAAAATATTATCACTCAATCCCTACTCCAACCCCACCCCAACCCCCAAAAAATTTTATTTTTAATAAATTTTAGATTTTAATATTTAAATAATAAAAATATTATCACCCAACCCTACCCACCCCCAAATTTTTTTTATTGTTTAAATATTAAAATCTAAAATAAAAAAAATTTGGGTGGTGGGTGGGGGGCTGGGGGTGGTAGGAGTAGGGGTAGGGAGTTGAGTGATAATATTTTTATTATTTAAATATTAAAATCTAAAATTAAAAAAAAATAGGTCGGGGGGTGGGGTGGGTGGGTGGATAGGGGTAAAATTGGATGATAATATTTTTATTATTGAAATATTAAAATCTAAAAAAATTAAAAAAAAAATTTGGAGGGGAGAGGGTGTTGGTAGGGGGTAGGATTGGATGATAATATTTTTATTATTTAAATATTAAAATTTAAAAAATATTTAAAAAAAATTTTGGGGTGGGAGTTGGTGGGGGGTGGGGTGAGTGATAATATTTTTATTATTTAAATTTTAATTTATAAAAGTTGATTGATGTTGGGTTGGCGGGACGGTGCGGGTTAGCCCACACTTTAGTGGGTTTGAGGTGGGGCGGACTTTTATAGGGCTGGTTAATTTTGAATTAAGAAATTGGTGGGTTGGGGTGAGTTGGCCCAATTTTGAGAGCTCTAATGTCAACCATCATATTAACTCTTCTTAAAGTAAATGTTCCTGGAAATTTTCCCTTCAACTTTGACCAATCCGACATTCTTCTCACTGAATTTTGAAATTTGTCTTAAACTGTTATGTGTGAATTGTTGGTGAAGCATGACAAGCAATCTAAAGTGCTATCTCAAAACTCCTCACTGGATTTGATATTACTCTATATTTACACTAGAAAGTTTCCTTATAATTCAGGGTTGGCCTGGATAATGAATTCTTGTCAGATTTGAATTTTCAGGAATTTAGCAAAAAGACAATTGACGTGGTTCCGGAATGAGCCCATCTATCAATGGATTGATGCCTCAAGACCCTTGGTATGTGAGTCCTGTTATCTTATGTCTTAAGCATTATCTTCACTCACTGAAAAAAATCGTACAAGTCCATATCCATTTTGATGTGATGTCAAGGCTCCTTTTCCTCTTTCCCCTTGTGTTTTAGAGTTCAGCCTTCAGGAAGGAAATCAAAATACTGCCAACATTAGTAACAAAAATTACAGTTGCTCTTGTTTTACTGGATTATATTATACGTTACTTGTCATGTTGATATACTTTGTTGTGTGCAGTATTATAACGGGATTGAGTTTTTAGTCGACTTTGTTCTTTAGACTTTTGATCCCTAAATGCAGCTGCAAAATGTGATCTATCTGCCTAAATGGTATAACTATATTGGAGGCAGCAACAGTAAAAGCAAGAGCTTTGAAACAGAACTCCTTATACACTATGTTAGGACTCTTTTGAATTGAATATGCAATTATTTCCTTTCCACCTGGTCATCCAAATATACTTATTTACACTGACTGCATACAGGCTTACATAAATTAGTTTAACTTTATGTAATTTCATTCTGAGAAATAAGAACTCTTGTTTCATGGTTGCAGGAAAATGTGCTCAGCTTCATATGTGATGCTTATAAAGATAAAACAGGGAATCTTGAAGTTCCTCAAAGCCTTACCATGGAAAAGGATATATCAAACCCGAAAGTCGTCCGGCTGCTAAAGTCTTACCGAAGTAAAAATAGGTATTCTTCTGAAATCTGGCAATGTTTAATAGATTCTTTTATAATATGATAAAAAAATAAAATAAAAAATAAAAAAATTCAACTGAAATAGGTAACATGGTGTAAGCCTAGTTGAGTTTAAGAGCTTAGATGACTGATTGATGATAGATCTATAATGGTATTCTTGTTTATGTGTGAATCAGACATTTCCTATCACAAGACGATTGCAGCAGTATCCTGGAGTGGGTGAGGAGAACTGAAGGTTTGTTGAGTGGTGAGTGGCACGGGCAGCTGAGCATTAGTTTTCGTTTTTCTCGTCAATCTCTTAATCGAAAATCTGAACATTGGCATAGCATTATGTTCTCTGTTTACTTCTCTATCTTAAACAGTGTGAGACGATATCCCTACTTGACAGTGAGGGGTTGTTGAAGTACACACAGCATGAAGTTATCCGGTCGTCTTCACCACGTGATGCTTATGGTGCCGTCATATGGTCTAATACATCCTCTGATTTGTTTTTCATATTGCATTTCAGCTTTTCTCTAAAAATCTAAAGATTAGCATTTGCTTTTATTCTTCTTGCATCTTTGCATAAGTTGGAATCCATAGACCAGTTAAAATCCTCGATAATGCATCTTTGGGCGTGGATATTCATACCCGTTAAGGCAAAGACTAGCCTACGCCCATCTTTTTTGTATAATTGGTACAACCGGATCTCACATACTTGATAAATCCGCTGTTCGGATCTGTAACGCATACCAATTCATTCTCTTTCTCATTCCACCTCCGTTCTCTTTTCTCTCTTTCCTTTCTCTCTTGTCTCTCGCGTCCTCTTTCTTCTTTCTGTCTTGTCTTCTCTCTCCATCTCTAATCTGTCATTCATCGACATTCGCGCCTTTCCTGCAGTTGACGGAATTCGGCGGCGGTCATCAACGTCGAAGGGTTGACGGGTTCGCTTTCCCACGTCGGGCCTGCGACGGAGAAGTAGATCCGCGGCGGAGTGCTGGTGACGATGAGAAGGGCAACTGGGCTCGGCCACTATCGGACCGATGAAGTTCGATTGCTCAGTCGACATCTTCAGTTACTTTTTCAAATTTCTACATACCTCGACTCCAAATCTCAAGCTAAATAAGTTGGTGTTAGTTATGGATTTTACACTTTTTTTGTTAATTATGTTCGATTGTGTTTGTTGTGGTGGTTTTGGGTAATTTTTTTTGTGTAATATTGGGTGAATTTGTTCTAAAAATTCAGTTTTCTATTGATGGTGTACCCTTGTAAGGGATCATTTTGTTGTTGAACAATTAATGAGGGTTCTTAAATCCATCGGCCAGGCTGCATTTGGTACTGTTGGACGTGTTGCCATATCGGTAGGTGTTGCTATTTCAGATTTCTTTTCACTTCATTTGAACTCCAAAGTGGATGAAATGAAGTGTGCTCACTTCAGACATTAATTCTGCAGATAATTTTGTATGTGGAGTTGTATGTAAGTACAATGACTCACAGAATACCTTTTAGTCTCCATTAAAACAGCAAGCAGCTAAAATTTTTACTATATTCAAAGGCTTGTTGCGTAGAACACATTATCTTGGAGAGTGACAATCTGTCTTCTTTATTCCCAAATGTGCATCTAAACTTGGGAGTAATCGAACTTGATTCTCACCATTTTTTCGCGGTGATGACTGCCCTAGCTGTCCTTCCAACTGTGTGGCTACGCGACATGAGTGTTCTAAGCTACATCTCAGCTCAGGTGAGCACTATGTTTAGCATTTGAATTCATACACCAATCGTCTTCACCTTCTTTTGGGTCAAATAATTTCTTGATAAATTAAGTTGACACTCCTAGAGTAACACTTGTAGAGATTCGAACCAGTGCCATCTGAAAAGAAAACAGTGTGGAAATGAGAAATGAAATGTAGGATTATATCGTTGAATTGAAATTGTGTTGAAAAACATTTTCTGATAGAAGTAAGCTTGAGGTAGTTCAAGTTCTTTAGTTCGACTTTTCGTGTATTTAGCTTGTGTCTTCAATAGAAAAGTGGAATCTTAATTGAATCATATGTTGTTTCAACTTTCAAGTACTTATTCATAAGGTAGCTCTTGAGGGAAACCAATTAAGTTCTTGAATTGTGAGCTTTTTTTATGAATAATTCATCTTATTCAGGTTATGACTTCTCGGCCAAGGTTAGATCGGGTTATTAATTTCCCAATTTTACAGAAACTTGACAACAAAAAAACAAGCATATTACTTATCCTTATAATTTTGCTAGAAATATTAGATGGGTTTAAAGATACAATAGGAACAACTTAGTTATGGAAATAATGCCCTTCGAGTTCCCTCCTTGATTTGAAACTCTTAATATACATATGTTACTCTTTTGAATTAATTACGTAACTCTTAAATTTATTGGATCACTCTTTAATTTGAGGCTCTTAATATACATATGTTACTCTTTGAAATTAATTAGGTTACTCTTTGGAATTTATTAGATTACTTTTAAATTTATTGGACCACTCTTTGATTTGAGACTCTTAATATGCATATGTTACTATTTTTTATTAGTTGTGTTACTTTTTATAATAATTTGGGTTACTTTTTCATTTGAGACCCTAATTTTATGAAAATGAAAGCATGTATTGTGAAGATTAAAATGATATACAATATATAAGTTGATAGATTACTCTATAAAAATAATTAGATTACTTTTTAAAATTAATTATATTATTTTTCGTGTTTATGAATCATATTCAACGTCATTGTGAACCTATTGTAGATGTAGAGTTAGTTTCATAATTTTACTACTTTGCATATTTTTTGTTACTCCATTTCATATTTTGATTAGTTTCACTTTTTATAAATAATTAGATTACTCTTTAGAATTAGTAGGATTACTCTTTTGACTTGATACTTTGAAATTAGTAGGATTACTATTTGATTTGATACTCTAAAATAATTGGATTACTCTTTGAAATTAATTGGATTACTCTTTAATATTAGTAGGGTTACTCTTTGATTTATGAAATAATTAGATTACTTTTCGAAATTAATTGGATTACTCTTTGATTTGATAATCAAATATTTGAAAATAAATTCATTTACTTTAAAGAATTAAATTGTATACAATATGTAAGTTGACATATCACTATACAGAAATAATTATATTACTCCGTAAAAAATTAAGTTGTATACAATCTGTAAGTTAATAGATCACTCTATATAAATAATTAAATTATTCTTTATAATTAATTGGATTACTCTATGAAATTAAAAAGATTACTCTTTACTTATTATAAATACTTCTGTTGTTCTATGGGTTAAACAATGTTAGCAGCTCAACTCTAAAATAACTCACAAGGATATTCCAACCAAACAGCAATTAATATTCTTCTAAAATCTCAGTACTCTTGAAATGCAAAGTGAAATATTTATATGACTAAATATGAAAATGACAGATAAGAGTCTTGTTTCATATAATCTAAGAATTCTAAAACATTGCTTATAACTATACATCGTTTCAACATTACAGAGAATACTAATCAAATGTGTAGTTTGAATTGAACTTTATAGACTACTCATAATTCTCTTGATTTTATCTTTGTATTTAAATGTACAGGGTCGAACATAATTCATTTAATGACAAAGCTGCAGCACACTCCATTCCTATATATCCACCACCAACAACAACTGCATTTCCACCTGGACAACATCTCATTACATTCACAAGTCTCTGTGCATCACCCAAGTTGTGTAAATAACACACGTTAGCAGCATCTGATCCATTTACACCAAATTCTTCAAGCTTCATGGCTTGTAAATGGCGTATCTTTAATTCAGTAATGGATAATGTCTTCGGGATCAATGAATAATGCCAAAGGCAACCTATGTGGGAAGAGCACATCTACTCTTGGTTGTGCATCAAACATACGCATCTGCTAAACTAACAGGGGACTCAATGAACATGATATTGTACCTTTAGAAATCTTTAGAAAAACGCTGGAGGAGGAACACGGCGGATCAAAGGCGGCAAAAAATAGCTAATTCCGTCAAATCAACCACAGATACAGAAGGAAGAGATGAGGAAGGAGGGAGGAACAGCGAAGGTGGGAAGAGAAGAGAAGCCCATTACCGTCTTTGTCTGTGTTGTGCGAAATTCTTAAAGATCCAGCAGAACTCATCAACCCGCGGGACTCCTTAAAGGGTGTGAATTGGGATCCGCGAGCTTTTTGGAAACGGGATGCTGTTGTTTTTGTACTTCCGGCTGGTGGCTTCCGGCGCCTATAGCGTCTGCTGCGACAGAAGCAGTTGGTGGGTGGTCGCATGCCGGCGCTTCTTTTGTGATGGATGGAGGTCTAAGCCAAAGAAGGAAGGGAGAGGGGAGGGGAAAAAGACAGCAAAGCTGGGTGGCGAGATTGAAATAGGGATCCGGTTCTACCAAATTCAGTAGGACCGGTCCTACCCTAGTCATTCTCATTCATTAATTAATACTCTTACTTTGACAAATTAACTTATACTCCCTCCGTCCCGGAGAAGTTGGTATAATTTTTTTTGGGCACGGAGATTAAGGAGTATAATAATTTAATGTAAAGTGAAGTAAAGTGAAGTGAGAGAAATAATATTTAATGTGTAGTGGGTAGTTGTATTGGAGGTGATATGTGGGATCCATAAGAATAGATTAATTATTTTTGGGTGGGTCCCATGTATTAAAAAGGAAATGTGTCAACTTTAGTGGAACAAACCAAAAAGGAAAGTGTGTCAACTTCTATGGGACGGAGAGAGTAAAAAAGAGCAAACATAAATAAATAAATAGATTATTTGACAAATTTCCGCGATAAATACTAGTCCCTCCGTCCCATTAAACTTATAACATTTTTTTTTGTACGGAGATTAAGGAGTATAATATTTTAATGTAAAGTGAAGTGAAAGAAATAATATTTAATGTGTAGTTGGTAGGTGTATTAGTAGTGTGTGTGGAGTGTGTGTGGGCTAATGTGAATATGTTAGAATTTTTGTGTGGGTCCCATATTATGCTTTAAAAGGAATGTAACAACTTTTATGGGACAACCCAAAATGGAAAATGTCACAACTTCTGTGGGACGGATGTAGTAGTTAATTTGTTCACAATTAGATTTAGAGATATAGCAATTGAATTAAAAAATAGGGAAAATAGATTTTTTTGTCCGCTAACTTTGTCCAATTTTGAATTTAGTCCATAAGTTTTTCACTTTTTGAAAATCGTCCATTATATTTGCAGAATTTTGAAAATCGTCCATTATATTTGAAAATTTTAAAAATCGTTCATCATGTTTACCAAGTTCAACAAAATAGTCCGTTTTAACAGTTCATTAGCAGGTTATTCTAAAAAATAAAAACAAAAAATATGTAAAATATATATATATATATACTATTTTTAAAAAAATAGCCTCCACTAAGAATTTATATTATACTCTCTCCGTCCGCCCGAAAGAGGGCAATTTACTTTTATGCACGTTGATTAAAAAGTATTGTTATTTAATGTGTAATGGGTAGTTGTATTAGTGGGAGTGTGGATCCCATATTTTAATTGTATTAGTGGGTGTGTGTGGATCTCATGTGTGTAAAAAAGGAAGTGATCCTCTTTGGAACGGACGACCAAAATGGAAAAAAGACCCTCTTTCGAGTGAACGGAGGAAGTATCAATATTTAGTCAAATTTGCTCCACTTTAGTAATGAGATTAATATTGTTTGTTTGGTACAGGGAAGTGAAAAATAAAAAGTTAGATAAAATTGGTTAAATAAAAATATGATATAGATTAATTGGGATGAAAATATTCAAATGATCTGTCATAGCAGGTCAAAGGACAAAAATGTTGATTTTATGAAGTTAATGGACTAATTTCAAAATTGTTATAAAATTAACGGACTAATTTCAAAATTAAAAAGTTAATGGACCAATTTCAAAATGAATGAAAGTTAGCGGACGAAAAAAATTTATATTCCTAAAAAATATGACAAAAACTCATGTATTTTGGGACACATCGTGTCCTCATAAAACTCTCGTGTTCTCATGGGGCACGGTGTG
Source organism: Pogostemon cablin (assembly GCA_023678885.1). Lineage (NCBI taxonomy): Eukaryota > Viridiplantae > Streptophyta > Magnoliopsida > Lamiales > Lamiaceae > Pogostemon > Pogostemon cablin. The sequence continues at coordinate 19,030,148 of CM042959.1, read as the reverse complement.
CCCTTCGAGACCAACTCAAAAAATAAATAAATAAATTATTTTAGGGTGATTTTCTAATCAGCAACGTACGTGGATAAGTCAAATTTGATAATTGTGGTAGCCTCCTCTTCTAAGATCTTCCCAGAAATTACACATCCATGACGACTTCGTCGGTCCACACGGAATTCTTACGTCATCAATTTTGAGTTATCTTACGTCATAATTTGTTTTGTTTTTTTTTCTTAAAAAATATTTATAAATCTATTATCTTAAATCAATTAATAATTGGCTAATCATTTGGGCAAAATTGTGAGACTATTTTACGTTTTCGTAAATAATTATCTATAAAATATTAGACAAATTCTCTTGTGAGACGTTATATATGTGAGACGGTTTGTGAGACGCCTTAAAGTATGCCTATTATATAGATAAAATATGTTTAATGATTGTTAAAGTATGTTTTTTAAAGTATGATAAATGATGAATTAAAGTGTGATTTTAGGGTGTTATAATATGATTCATTATTAACATACTTTAATTACAAATGCGCATATTTTACCTATATAATAAGCATACTTTAGTAATGGGTCAACCCGTCTCACAATCGTCTCACAAAAAACACGTCTCACAAGAAAGTTTTTCAAAATGTTATTACTTTTATTTACACTATAAATTGTTCATGAAATACTAATTAATTGCATTATTATAATTTTTTATTGATTGAGTGTCACTTTCATTAATTTTATTATTATTTTTTACGTAAGACAGTATCACACAAATTTTCTCAATAATTTTTAACGTTAAATCACTCAACTTTTATATACTAATTTAACATTAAATTAAAGAGTGAGTATGAGTATGCTCTAAGCCAATTTACCATGTACTCTTTCTGAAATAATTTTTTAAGTACATAAAAGAAATATTAAAGAGATAAATTATTACGTTTCTGAAGAAAAAATATCACCCTCAAATTTCTGAAGAAAAAATATCACCCTCAAATTTTGTTCAATAAGAATATAAAAAAATCACAATATATCATAATTTCAAAGGTAATATTTTTCACTTGAAAGAATAATTGTCCATCTCTCTTAAGAATAATTTTTAATATGCTAAAAAGTAACGATAAAAGGCGCAAGAATTTAAAGAATAATAATTTTCATTTAGAAGAGTAATAATTTATCAATCCAAAAAAATAACTTTTTATATACTAAAAAATAACCAATAAATTATGGTACACGTGTGAACTCAGTTCACACAAGTGTTTGCCTAAATTAAAAGCAAATATTTATGTGAGACCGTCTCAAAGGAAGTCTTCGATGAAACGGATAAAAAAAATATCTTAACAAAAAATAATACTCGGGTTAATAAAAAATAATAGTGATGATAATTTGTGATATAATTAAAAAGTTGATGATATTTTTAATAAAAAAAGTTATTAACTGTATATATATATATATATATATATATATATATATATATATATATATATATATATATATATATATATATATATATATATATACTCCATATATATATATATAATGATTACTCCTTTCGTCCCAACTTCAACTTCACACTATCATAAAAGGAAAATGACAACTAACTAATATCCTTCTAACATATACTTTAATTTCAAATTTGTTATTACTTTTTTTAACACACATAACATACTTTATCATTTATTTAATTAAAAAAATACTATACTATCCAAAAATAAGTCAAAAAATAATTCTTTTAAAACTCAATTTACAGTAAAAATAAGATGAATTTGCAACTAAGGAAATATTATTTAAGAAAATATAAAAATTATCTCATATGAGATGAAAATGTAATTCTAAATTAATACTCATAGTATCAAAATCTAAATCAAACATAAATTATCAATTTTTGTGACTTACCACAAATTTATGGTAGTATTATTGTAGTAATATTTTCCCCTAACTTAAATTAATTATAAATAATACAACCCATTTATCATACTATTAGCTTTCTTGTTTTATAATAAACTTTCATCTTTTTCATTTTTATTCGTTTCATAATGAACTTTTATTACCAAAAGATAAAAGCATCGCATCAGTTCTATAATTTAAAAATGTATTTTAATTTTAAATAACAATCTCATATAACATGCCTAACATATTTTATAAATTATATTAATATCTAAAATGACTACATTACCTCTAAAATATTAATAGAGATAAAAAAAAAAATCTTATACTTTGTAGCTACAATATTTGTGCAATTTAATGAGACAGAGGAAATATATATGTATTAGTTGATATCCAGTGCACTCGGGCGCAAGGATACACCCTATATATAAATTTTTATTTAATATTGTATACATTTTTTTAATAATTGTATGTTTTTTTCACACTCAAACTTTTATTAAAAAAACTAGCACCCATATGTTTATAACTTTTTATTCAATAGTGTATACATGTTTCTTAATAATTTTATTTTATTTTACACAAAATTTTTCATTAAAAAAACTAAAAAAATTAACAAAAAATTCACTAACAAAATGTATTATTTATTCATAAATGTATATATTTGTATTCATAATTATATATATTTCTAAAAGTGAGTGCACCTATCCTGTGGTGAACTAAGATGCCCAGTTCTATTTACACCTGCAATTTTACCACCGAACACACACATCACTAAATACACTCTACTAAAAGTCTTGAAAATACAATATTTTAGATATACCCACATCACTTTTACATTAATACCCCTAAACCTTAATTTGTTTGTACTTTTATAAATCACCACCCTCCACTTCATACGGTCACCACAAATCACAGCACCATATAGACATGCACCTCGGTTCGGAACCGCCGGTTCCGGTTCCGAACTGGCGGTTCCGGTTCTAACGGAGGGGGAACCGGAACCGAACCGGGGGATAGGGGGTTCGGTTCGTGAACCGGCGGTTCCGGTTCCGGTTCGGAACCGCCGGTTTTTTGGTTTTTTTTTTTGTATTTTTTTGTTTCTTTATGTTATATTTATACATCATACAATGTGTTATTTATCAGTTATTATGTGAAATTTATTTATTAAATAAATGAAACATGTGTAATTGAAAATGGAAATATTGAATTTGAATTAATGTAATAATAATATCATTAAAATTGAAAACATGATGTATGCACTATGCAATATTCAATCATGCAAGTAAAAATTTCAAAGTTGATATTAAATTCATAATAATCAAACAATATTAATTAATGTGATCACATAAAAAATTTAATTATTAAAGTCTAAACCATTACAATTTACAAATGTAGAAGTGTAGAGAACACTACAAGTTTACTTCCATGTCAACTACTCTATTGTTACACTTCAAAAATTTTAAAAATACAAACTTTATAAGATAAAATACAACAACATAATAGAGGAAAAAAAAGTAAAAAAAAAGGACTTGAGCTTAAATTTAGGGTTAAACTTGAAAATTCAAGTTCAACTTAAATTTAAGTTGTCTACGTATCCTCGAAAGGAATCAAAGCCCACGTAATTCTCTTAACTTACCTCAACTTACCTCTTTGGCTCCGTGGAGGTGAATGGTGATGGCTTTTTTGTATACTCTACCAATCTAACTCGCTTCCATATTCCGTAATTTCATCATCCGATCGGTCTTCTTCAATTTGATTTTGAATCCGTCTTTCCGCCTTTGACCAATCATCAAGCAAACACAAATTTTCTAAATTTATCACACTTAAATTGGATCGTATCAGATCCAAAGTGAGATTACCAAGACTAAATGCTTGTTCGACGGCAACCGTAGAGGCGGGAGATGCAAAAACCTCTTTTACAATCAATGATAAAATAGGGAATGACTTTGTTCTCCTTGACCACCACTTCAAAATATCAAAACTAGTTCCGCATGTTTTAAACTCAAAAGTGTTAGTAAAATAAGAATCAAGTTCTTGAAAAGGATTAGATATAACCCGTGCACGTTTTTGAGATCTAGCATCATAAAAACTATAAAATTTTTGAAGAGCATCATATTTCCTAGAATTATCAACACTATCACTACTATCATCACCACTAGATTGATCATTATTTGTACCATTTTGTTCTTTATACTCCTTAAAAAGTTCCTTTAGTAGATTATAAGTACTTGCAACTATGTCTTTAGGATTAGGAGCTTGTTGTCTAGTAGGAGAATCAAAATAAACATACAATGAATCAAGTAAAGCGTTAACAATTCTTCTAAACCATCCGTTCTAATACGTGGGTCCAACAATTTAGCAACTAAACACAAGTCCGGGATTTGAAAAAAATATTTTAGCCACTTAGATTTCATGGAAAGAATAGCATTTGACAACAACGGGTGTGCTTCATTAGCACTAAAAACCATAGCAATATTAACACAATTATCAACAACTAAATTTGAAGTAGGATAATAAAACCAGATAGTTCTTCCGTAGCATCATTAAAAATTTGCAAAACATCACATAGAGTGTAGCATGTGTCCCATTGATTAGCAAACAAGATTTGACCACCCGCATCTTGTGAGTAAAAAACACAAATATGATCTTTATAATCAAAAGAGTCATGCAACATTTTATACGTCGAATTCCAACGAGTTGAAACATCTAAAGGAAATTTTTTTGGGTGAATGTTCACAGATTGACAATATCTTTTCCACCTTTTAGTAACGGAAGGGTTTCTCATTATATACCATATAGCACTTTTAATAGGTTGAATGTGTGTTTTCAAAGCATTTATACCATCTTGAACACATAAATTCAATATATGATAAATACATCTAACATGAAAAAATCTACCATCAATTGAGGGTTTGCAAATATCAATAAGACTTTTTAAACTAGCCGTATTAGCACTAGCATTATCAAATGAGATTGTAAAAATCTTTGTAACTAAACCATATTCTTGCAAAATAGTACTAATTTTGTGAGCAATATTAACGGCGGTATGAGGAACATCAAATGATCTATAAGTAATTAATCTTTTTTGCAAATTCCATGAACTATCAATCCAATGACAAGTAATACCCATATAATCCGCTTTTTGCCAAAAATTGCTCCAAATATCCGAACATATAGACACTTTATGAGGTAATTGTTGCAAAATTTGTTTTAAAATCAAACCATACTCTTTAACAATTTTAGCAACACCAAGTTTACATTTATTACGATGCAAAGGTGGGGCTTGAGGATTTAAAGTGAGATTTACCCAATCTTGAAAAAATATTATCGGCAAAGTTAAATGGGAAATGTTTGGTGCACATAAGTTTAAGGTATAATCTCAAATAATTAGATTCATCAAATTTAAAAAGAGTGTTACCCGACGCCGATGAACCTTTTCCTTCGGAAGAGGCCGTGAACCCTCGTCCTATTTGTGTTTGACCAGTTGAGATGCCAATCTTGTCCGGATGCTTCAAGTTGATGTGCTTGATGAACATTCCATATCCTCCGCCATGCTTGAATTTATACTTAGTGCCACAATAGTTGCAAATAACTTTGAATTCATTCGAATTCTCAATCGCCTCCTTCTTGAAATGAATGGAAAATATATCGGAACGTAACACTTGTTGGGAACTTCGAGTCAATCCTCCGCCTCCACTAGAGCCTCCGGCTCCGTCTCCGGTACCCGTACCCTTACCACCCGAGGTTGGTTGACTTCCACTCGCCCTTTGTTGTGATTGACCTTGAGTATTATCGTTGTCGTCGTCGGAGGGGAAATCATCTCCAAGTATCTCCCTAACATTCAAGTTGAACAAATGAGGGGAGATTTCTTCATCCGAAGGAATATTTTCAAGTTCAATATCTTCTAGAGTTGGTGGAAGTTGGCGTGGTCCGCGTGGAGGTGGTGGAGGACAATTTAAGGTGTTGGGTATGGATTTTCCTCTAGAAGAAGAAGGTGAGGCACCAGATGAAGAAAAATCTCTTCTAGACATTTTTTTAGATTGAAAAAAGGATGAATATATAGGATTTATGAACTAAAACTAAGAGACTAGAAGTAGAAGTATACTAATTAGTAGTATATGTGTGGGAAAGAATAGAAAATTATAATGAGAGAATTGAAATGAAAGTGATAATAAGAGAATTGAAATAAAAGACTACAATTTTTTTTTTAGTTTGATATATATGAACTAAAAAAAGAAAGTTGAGACTTGAGAGTTGAGATGAGATGAGATTGAGAACTTGAGTAGTTGAGTAGAAATGTAGAATCAATCAAGAATGTGGGATAGAAGAATAAGTAGTGTAGAGAAGAGAGTGTAGTAGTAGTAGAAGTAGTAGATTGAATGTGAATGTTGTGTGCTCAAATTGATCACACTTGGGGGGTATTTATAGAGGATTGGAAGTGATCTCATCCATCCATTTCAAATTTTAAACATAAAAAAATCTCAACCCTTGAATTTAAAAAAAAAAAAAATTCGGCCGGAACCGCCGGTTCCTCCGTCCATCTCAATCATTGATCTTCAACGGTCACACGATCTCGGCCGCACGTTTGAATTTTTAAAATTCAAAAAAGCCCGCCCATCCCGCCTGAACCGCCGGTTCGAACCGGAACCGCCGGTTCACCGCCCCAACGGTCACTTTTTTTGGGCCGTCGGATCTCCAACGGACAGTCGATCTTGGCCGTTCAAAAAAAAATAAAAAAAATAAAAAAATAGAGGAACCGCCGGTTTTAACCGTGAACCGGCGAACCGGCAGTTCCGATTCGTGCTCGGCTGGAATCGAAACCGAACCGTGTTCTACCGGTTTTGGTTTGGTTTTTCACGATTTCGGAACCGCCGGTTCTGGTTCTGGTTAAAACTGTCGGTTCTCCGGTTGGAACCGGCGGTTCCGGTTAATCGGTGCATGTCTAGCACCATACCTCACCCATCCACCCATATTGGAGAAGAAAGGAGAAAAGATGAAGATGAATAGATGATTCAATCTCATGAGTATGACCACTAAAACCTCTACACCAAAATACTACATTATCCGGTAAAAATACTTTTTAAAGAGTAATTGATCCAGATATTTAATTATGCTTTAAAATATAAATAGATTTTGTACTTTTTATTTGAAGAAATCTTTATTTTTTTAACGTAGGTTGTTAAAATGTGTAATAATAATGAATTTGATGTTCAGTTGCTAAAACATACATGTATGAACATAATTTGTGTAGTAAATATGTTGGGAATTCAAGATAAAAGAGAATAAGAGAAAGAATGTATAGAAAAAATTATGAATTAATTGAGGAGGGAAAATGTATAATTGTTGAATTCACGATGAATATACTCTCTCCGTTCCGTCCAAACGCTTAGTTTTTGCACATATTAAAAAATATACTCGCTTCGTCCCAACTTCAATTTCAACTTTCTATTTTGAACTGTCCCGAATTCAACTAATTCTCACTTCCATAAAAAGAAAAAACAACCAACTAATATCCCTTTAACATATTTTAATTTCAAATTTGTCATCACCTATTTAACATACATAACATAATTTATCATTTATTTATTACAAAAAAATACCACAGTACTCCCAAAAGTAAATCAAAAAGTGATTTTTCTTAAACTCAATATCTACAATTAGCGTGAAGATGAATTTGGGATAGATGGAGTAGTATTTTAATGTATAGTGACGTGAGAGATATAATATTTTAGTACATAGTGGGTAGTTGTATGCGAGTCTCATACACATACATTAATTGTTTTGTGTATGTATCATTTATTATAAAGAAAAATGTAAACGTTATCATCAAGCCCAAAATTAAAATGAACAAAGTAAATTTCTTATAAATTGAATTTACATTATAAACTTTTGTAAATTTTGTGTTCCTTCTTCATTTAAAAATTATATCAATACATAGAGTATAGAGAATTAGAATGGGACCACATATTTTATTTAATAAAAACGGTTTGTATGATTGTGAATTAATAAAAATTAGTAGTAATTTGCATGTGGTTTTGAAAACGTCACTTCGTTTAAAATTAATATAATCATTTTTTTTTCATATAGTCATTTTTTTTCAATTATAATTTATGACATATTTTGCATTTAAAATTAATACTCCCCGTCTCGAATATTTGGAATCCATATACATCTCTAATACAATTAAAATATCGACCCACACATCCCATATTCTCACTAATACAACTACACATTACACATAAAATAATAATACTTCTTAATCCACATAAAAACAAATGGATACATCACTTTTACATTACTTTGAAAGAAAAGAAAACAAAGCTAATAATGCTTGAATGATTAAAAACAAATGGATACATCACTCTTACATTACTTTGAAAGAAAAGGAAACAAAGCTAATAATGCTTGAATGATTAAGAAATGGTCATCCCCTTTAATTGCAGCCGTCTAAAATGTGTATTACTTTTAGAGACGTAGTAGTCTATATGAATTAGATTCGCTTATTAAACCATTTTATTTAAAAATTATACAAATAAATATATATTTAAACCATTTTACTCAAGTTACTTTGCACAGTTATTGTAAATACATTTACAGTTTTAGAAAAGTTATTATTTTTTTAATCAATTTTATTTGATTTTTAAGAGTAATATAGTCATTTTAGGTAATAAATAAATTAAGTATATTATGCATGTTAATTAAGATATACTTTTAAGGGTAAGAATTGATGTGTTGTTTTCATTTTTTAATAATAAAGTTTATCGTGGAATGAACGAAAATGAAAAATATGAAATTTATTATTGGGCGAGAAGAGTAATATTTTTTTTGGGATTCGCTTAATACATCATAAGATTCATAACAGCATAGCTTATGTTTTCCATTTTTCCTCCCACGTGCTTCACATTCACTTATTTACAAACACATTAAATTGCACCCGAAATTCACACTACATGATAAAAAAATCTCACCCATACTTACTACACGCATATGCTTCGCAATTAGCCTCTAATCCTACATACTAACACGAAATTAAACTCCTACTCTCATTGTCACAAGCAAGTTAATTAATTATAGAGTGCCTAATTAAGCTAACTAATTATGATCACAAAATATCATATTAGTTCACATGATGGTGCAGTTAGATTCCTGTGGCGCCACCACCGGTTCATGATAAACCGGGTACCCGGTCCATTGCGGGGCCAGGTAGGGCCACGCCACGGTCTGCTGCGACGGTGGTGTGGCCGCGAGTTTGTTTTCCTTCTTGTCCTCGCCGACGCTGAGCAAGTCGGTGAAGCCGAGGGACTTCCTCAGCTGCCGCGTCAGCGCCACCGCGATGTTTTCTCCGACCACCACCACCATGTCCATATCCTTACCCGTCAGAGCTGCCGATTCGACACCCGATATTCCCACGGATATCTTAAGCGCTTTGGTTCGGGATTTTTCATCGTTCACAGCAAACTGCACAACAATCTTCTTCTTCATTTTCAATTGGTAAGTGTAATAAAGTGAAGAGAGAGAAAGTTGGGTTGTGGGAGGAGAGAGAGAGAGCATAGTGAATGTGGAGTTTGAGGAAGAGCGGGTATTTATGGAGGAACAACATTGGTAGCAATTATTGTAGACAACTTTTGTGAATCATCCACGATGGTAGGAAATGTTATTTGTACATTAGAAAAATTAAAAATAAAAAGATAGAAAGAAATACTCCCTCGTCTAGTTTAATATGTGGTTAAAGACTATTATTCCCTCCGTCCCTTCAAAAGTAGTAACATTTAACTTTTGCACTTGTATTAATTATATAATAATTTGATATTTAGTGTATTGAGAAATACAGTATAATATTTAATGTACAGTGAGTAATTATATTTGGATTGAGTGTAGATCTCATGTGTAGTGGGTTGTGGGTTCAGTAAAATAATACTTTTTGGTGGGTAATATCAATCTAAAAAGAAAATGGATAATTTGTTTTAAAACATATTAAAATGGTAAAATTGATACATATCAAGAGAATCATATCAAGGAGACGAAGGAAATATTATTTAATGTGTAGTGGATAGTTGTATCAGTGGGTGCATGAGAACTCATGTTTTAATTGTATTGGTGGGTATGTGCGCAAGGGTCATATATATGTAATGAAGTGAATCCTTTGAGATGGGATAAAGGGAGTTAATTGTTGTGTAATTTTTATCATTTGTATTACTTTTTTATAGTAATGCATATGAACTTTTTTAGTAAATGCATTATTCTTTTCATTTCTTGGCAGAATACCGGCTTATTTTGAGATACATATACTCGTATCAGTTTAAATATTAACTACTCATATTTGTATTAGTTTCGTTTGAAAATTTTATTGGGGCGGCTATTCGCACCCCCAAAAATACTAAACATACCCCATAATATATTTAAATTAAAAGATTTTTAATTAAATGACTAAAATATCCTTATCCTTATACAAAATATATTATTGGATATACTATTGAAAACTTTCAAAATTAATCATTCAAGTGCATCTCCCTACTTTCAACGTTCACGACTACAAGTGGCTTTATCGTGCTCTAATCGGATGGTTGTGCAACGCCGTATGTTGCCACCTAAACCGATCTCTGGCTGAATGCTTGGTGGCCGTTGTCTATCCGGAGGAGTCTGACGCAGTCCGCAACCTCTGCTTCAGAGAATTCAATTTTTCGTGTCTGGATTCATATGTAGTATCTAAATCTTCAAAACTTGTGCCTCATCAAAATATCTTTATCCACCAATCAGTTGTCAATTCCCCTTATGAATTCAGATAGAGCGAAGACTTGATTAATGAATGGAATTTGCTTTGGATTTTCGTAGGGTAATTGCCCCTTTCTGTCCTAATTTCATATCTGCATACATTTGCTTTCATCCATAATTAATTGCTGAGTTCAATATTCATTAATTCTTTGGTTGGGAGTTGGTACTTGGAAGTTTTTCCTCCTACTGTATCTTATTCTATTTCATTAATCAATTGACTTATACTACCCCATTTGGTGCCTCTGGCTGAATATTTTTATTCTTGTTTCACAGAACCAAGACAAGTGATATCACAAAAACTTTTCATTGAATTGGGAACACACTTTAAATTGTCTAAAACTGCTTCCTTCGTTACTTTTCTACTCCCACCAGCGTCCGACTTAATTTATTAATCTCTATTATTAAATTTGAAATAATAATATATGAATTTACACTACCGAATTACTTACAGCTACGCTGCCGTCAATAAGATTGAACTCCAATGATCAGTCGGAATCATGGTGGTGGTGAACTAATGAGCCGGAGAAAACGTCAGTGTGCAGAGATGGTAACCGATTAAAGCACGGTAAAGTCATAGCAGGTTGACGATAGTAAATGCAGTTGAATATTTTTTAATTTGGATATTTTTAGTAGTGTTTTAATTTGAATAGGGTTATTTAAGTCATTTTAATTAAAAATATTTTAATTTAAATATATGATGGGGGAGGATTACTACAAGGTACAAAAAATTTTTTTAATTACTACTCCCTCCATCCAAAGAATACATTCGCGTATTCTTGGGCACGGAGTTTAAGAAAAATAACTTTTTGGTGGTGTGATGTAAGAAAGAGAAGGGGTATTTTGGGTAATTGAGTAGAATAAAGTGTATGATATAGTTGACTTTGACTAAATTATGTGTAAAAAGAAGGTGGCATTTTTGTAATATTGTAGTATTGTAAGGTTATTGATATTGTGTATTGTTTCTATTTTTAGGGGGCGAATGTATTCTTGAGACGGACCAAAATGGAAAGAGCGAATGTATTCTTGGGATGGAGGGAGTATGAGATACAAACATACAAAAATATTACTACTAACTACAAAAATATATAGTGATATTACAATATTACCCCTACAATGTGCTGCACATAAATGTTGTGTGCAGCAAAAGTTCGTGTGCAGTAAAAAAGTGTGTGTAGTAAAAACAGTGTGTGCAGCAAAAAAGTGGGGTAGTCTGGCGGTGATCCGGCGAAGCTCCGGCGACCGGCCGCCGGAGCTCCGGCGGTGGCAGAAATACAGCGACTGGCCAGCAGCGACGGTGGCGGTCTGGCAGAATTTTGGCCGGCGACCGGTGGTCCGACGAAGCTCCGACGATTGTCCGACGATGTTCCGATATAATTCCGACCGAGCGGTCCGGCGGTGGTCCGACGATCGGCCGGCGGCGGTCAGGCCGCGGCGGTCCGGCGGTGGTCCGTTGGTGGTCCGACGGTGGGTGAGGGTTTAGGGTTTGTGGTTTAAGTATATGGGTTTGGGGTTATATTTGATATTTTGCTTTAATATTTTGTATGTGAAAGTAATTATTTTAAATCAATGTATCTAGTAGTAATTAGGGTACAAAGTGTGTACCTATTAGTAATTATTCCTATATTATGGGGTATGTTTAGTATTTTGGGGGTGCGAATAGCCACCCCAATTTTATTATGATACTTATACTTGTTCTGAACCCATTTATTAATACCCACAAATTATTTTAAATAATTTATATATATATGCATACTCGATACATAATTATGTAAGTACTATTTTTTTACGTGAATAAAAAATTATAATTATTTTATATAAAGTGAGTAAATGGTGACCGTGAGACTTTTTAAAAGAAATAAAAAAATTTACTTTTAAAGTAGATGATGAAAAATGACAAAAATGAATATTTTTTTTAATGCGAGTATAAAACAATCAAACTTATACAATATGTATAATCAACTGTTGGCATTAAATTAACTTTTTGAATCAAGAATTCTAAACGAATTAATGTTGCAACCAAAATTAATGAATTGAATGTCCGAATTGGTTGGTTTTTTAAAGTCCACTTTTACATCTTAAATACTTTATTTTCACATTTGCAGTCACTATAGTTTTATTTTTTTATTTATATTTTGAGTATGACTTGGGTATAATCTGGGCACCAAATGAATTGGTGGCCCTTAGATCCCCACATTTCTTATTTAATTCATGCGTATTCATAAATGTTATTTTTTATTTATTTTTAAATTTATCATTCTTAAATGACTATTGTACCCTAAACCTTGAACCCTAGGGATAAATTATACCCTAAATTATAAGAGTAAATTACAATTATACCCTAAACCCTAGGGATAAATTATACCCTAAATTACAAGGGTAAAATTACAATTATACCCTAAACCCTAGGGGTAAATTATGTCCTAAACCACAATGGTGAAATCACAATTATACCCTAAACCCTAGGGATAAATTATACCCTAAACCACAAGGTAAAATTACAATTATACTTTAAACCCTAAATCCTATGGATAAAAGGGTAAAATTACAATTATACTCTAAACCTTAGAGATGGAATATACCCTAAACCACAAAAGCTAAATTGTAATTATATATCCTAAAATTAAATTTAAAAAAAAAAACAAAAAAAAGAGAAAAAAAGAAAAAAAGAAAAAGAAAATAAAAGAAAGAAAAAAAAAACAGCGAAACATACTATGTGAATGTGAGAGGACATGCATCTACTTGAGCGGAGGTTACATTAATTAATTCATGAACCGGTTGTATATAAATCATTGTCTTTTATTTATTTTATTTTTTTTAGACATTATTATTCGTACACACAAATCAGTGCATGCACCAAGTGTGTCACGCCTAGAGTTGTTAAACCGAACGAGTTGTTGGTTGTGTGTCAACCAAAGTACTACATCAGTTTGAAGTGGGGATGGTGATGGATTTATAAATGAGGGATGAAATCTCCTTAGTATGAGGCCTTTGGGCGTGATGCTCAGAGTGGTAAAACCGTGCGGGCCAGTGGACGGTCCAAAATGGACAATATCATGCTAGTGGATTGAGTGAGTCCGGCTCCCTGGGCGGATAAACCCAACAAGTGGTATTAGAGACAGGCCCCAGACTTAACCGGCCCAGCCCAGGCCCCAGACTTAACCGGCCCAGCCCGGGGTTTGTGGGATGTTCGGACCTCAAACAAGGCCCCAGACTTAACCGGTTCAGCCCGGGGTTGGTGGGATGTTCGGACCTCAAACTGGATGGTCTAGCTGCAGGACTTTGTTTGAGGAGGAAATGTTGATTGGGTGTAAACCAAAGTCCCACATCGGTTTGAAGTGGGGATGGTGATGAGTTTATAAATGAGGGATGTACTCTCACTAGTTTGAGGCCTTTTGGGCGTGATGCCCAGAGTAATAAAATCGTGCGGGCCAGTGGGCGGCCTAAAGCGGACAATATAATGCTAGTGGATTGAGTGGGCCCGGCTCCCTGGGCGGATAAACCTAATACGAGTAGCTCAAAAATTCGATTCGTGCTTACTCGAGCTCATTTTATGCTCGTTTCGTTAACGAGTCGAGCTCGGCTTGACTCGTTAAAGCTCGACAGTAACAATAATAATAATAAATTAATATTATTTAATTATATTATATTAATTATTATTAAATATAATAATAAATTAATAAAATTAGGGCTCGGTAAGGCTCGAAAGGCTCGAAAAACTCAACTTATTTTGCTTAACGAGTCAAGCTGAGCTCGAGTTCGACTCGAGAATTACTCGTTCAAGCTCGAGCTCGTGATAAGCTCATTTTCTAATCGAGCCAAGCTTGAGCTCGGCTCGATAACTACTCGAGCCAAGCTCGAGTATGCGATACTAAAGCTCACTCGACTCGTTTAAGAGCCCTAATGACCCACGCCATACTGGATTATTATGCAATCCTATATGTGTGCGATTATATCCATATATTTCTACAGAGCAATCAACTCTCTCTCTATATATATATATATAATCCTACATGTGGCAATTAATACGATTAAAAAAATTATATATTGAATAATATTTTTCCAAAGTTGTTAAACGTGGCATATTTCACCCTTTCAATTTATATATATATTAGTTATAAAGTTGTAGTTTTGTTTTGAATTTTTTTTAAGGGAGGTAGATTTAACTTTATATCAAATTTCTAGTTAAGAAATGTGTTGATATATGTAAAATTGTATTCATTAATGTGACAGATGAGATAAAAGAGAATGAAAGAATGTATAGAAAAATGGTGAATTAAATGATAAGAGAAAATGTATAAAAAAATTGGTGAATTTGAAATGAATATACTCCTCCATCCAGTCCAAACACTTACTTTTTGCACAGATTAAAAAAATACACTCATTTCATTACAATTTTAATTTTACACTTTTTATTTTGAACTGTCAGAATTTAACTTCTCACTTCCATAAAAAGAAAAAAGCAATCAATCAACTAATATCCATTTAACATATTTTTATTTCAATTTTGTCATAACACATTTAACACACATAATATACTTTATCATTTATTTATTACCTAAAAATACCACACAAACCCCCCAAAAGTAAGTCAAAAATGATTTTTCTTAAAATCCATGTCTACAATTAACATGAAGATGAATTTGGGATAGATGTAGTAATATTTTAATGTATTGTGAAATGAGAGATATAATATTTTAATGTATAGTAAATAGTTGTATGTGGGTCTCATAGACATACATTAATTATTTTATATATGTATCGTTTATTATAAAGAAAAATGTTTAACATCATGCACAAAATTAAAATGAACAAGAGTTAGTCTTTTGTAAACCGAATTTACAATATAAACCCTTGTAAATCCAGTGGTTCTCCTTAATTTAAACACCCTAGCAATACATATTGTTACATATGATATATATGATTGGAAGAGAGACACAAGGTTTACACCGGAACCGATTTACATAAGTGTTTGTGAATTACTCCCTCCGTTCGCCCAAAAGAGAGTCTTTTACTTTTGTGCATGTTGATTAAGGAGTATTATTATTTAATGTGTAGTGAACAGTTATATTAGTGGGAGTGTGGACCTCATATTTTAGTTGTATTAGTGAGTGCGTATGGGTCCCAGTGTGTAAAAAAGAAAAGGGTGTTGTTAAATACACACCCCATTTTATTAAATATACACCCTTCATTGAATACACACCCCTTTTAATATTTTATTTTTTAATTTTATTATATACACACCCTCTAAAATGCCAAAATTGCCCTTTTAAAATTAAAAATATAAACATCTATATTTCTCCTTTAATTTTCCAAAACTGCGGCTTCAACGTGTTGGGAAGTGATGAGGAATTCCTTCACTATCAATACTCACTCTTACACCCATCAAAGGTGACAAAAGAATAGAATTGAATAGAGTTTGACACAAAATTGAAAGGCTTTATTAATTGAAAGATTGTGAAATCCAAGATTATTTGAATAGGGTTTTCATTAATTGAAAGATTGTGAAATTTAAGATTATCATCTCCAAATACACAATGTATCACTGAATGTTTTTCATTTTTATTTTGGGAACAATCCATAATCGCTAAGACGTAGAGTATTTCTTTGACGGTTGACCATGTCCTCTATTTGGGATGCGGCTAAAATCGTTACCAGAATATCTACTTTTCATCCTGTTAAAGGAGGCATCCCAAATTGCTATATTATGGGTCTCACTAAATGATACCTATTTAGGGAAAATAACAATTTTGGTTCTTTAAAATATGTCAAATCCAAGTTTGATAATTTTTTAAAAGTGGTTCTCCGATGTCCGCTTTTGGTCCACTTCTGGTCATTTTTGTCCACTTTTGGTCCTCTAGGATATGCCAAATAAGAACTAAAAGTGGACAAAAAGGACCAAAAGTAGACAAAAATGACTAAAAGCGGACACTGGAGGACCACTTTTGAAAATTTACCATACCTTAAGACTAAATGTAGATTTTGCATATCCTAAAGGACCAAAATTGATATTATCCCTACCTATTTATCTCGTGATTTACTTATATCCAATTGCTAAATTCAGAGAAGTCTTCCCTGCCCAGTAAGCTCTGCAAGACCAATTCAATTTCAAGGTGTTAAGCGCGTAACAAGCTATTATGACGAATTCGCTAGATGAGCCCAAAATACGATCTTTAACCTGTGCTTGGCTTCACCCTATCTATTTGTATATGTGCTTACCTGCCACCAGTTCTGGGAATACTGACTTGTTGGGTTCACACAAAGAATGTCCTTTGTATACGAATGTTTTTGAAAAAAACATTTCAATAGTTAAGAAAAGTTTAGACATATGATGGAACGTATTTGATCATCATATTTATGATTGTTATTTTTATTTGTTTTTCCAATTCTTAAATTGAAAAGTAAATAGCGAACAAATATATAGGGTTTAGACAGTAGTGTGTATAAAATATACAAGGGGTGTGTATTTAATAAAATAAGGATAATTTAGACATTTTAAAATTATATATTTAAATTATTTAAAAAAATTATGTGCATTCAATCAAAGGGGGTGTGTATTTAGTGAGAAGACCCTCTTTGAAGCGGACGACCAAAATAAAAAAAAAATTTCTTTCGAGCGGACGGAGGGAGTAACAAACTTTACGGTGCGCATAGAAATAATACTCCCTCCGTTCCGAGTATTTTCACCCATTTGTACGGACACGGAGATTAAAACGTGTTATTTTTTTAATATATAATATTAGAAAAAGTAGGGATAAATTAGTAATTTAAAAAGAAAAAATAAATAAAGTTGTTGGGAATGATGAATAAATGTTAAAAAGTAATTAAAGTTGTTGGGATTGTAAAAAGTAGGCATTGAGAGTGGAATTTCACGTATTTTATGTCTGCACATAACACCATTTTGCTTAGGAAAGTCATCATTTTTGCATGAAATTGTGTACATTTAAGTACTTACACGATTTTGAGGCTACTAAGGTGTTTTTGCGAGTTTTGAAGGGTAAAACAGGATCAAAAGTTCAGAGTTGGAATGAAGAGTGTAACGTGTGAAGGAATTCTGAAAAACACACGTCTGCGTTGCATATTTTTTCTGTATTTGTGTAGATATTTAAATTGATTATGTGATATATGGTTGGAAAGCTACAAAAGAGAGGGTCATTTTGACATAAAGAACACCCCAATCGGATTCCAAACGAGAAAGTTATGATCAAAGTCATAACGTCGCGCATGCCGTGCCAAATAGTCACTTTGCATGAATTTTTACACATTCAAATGTTAGTGTTTCTATGATTTCCTTATATAGATAGAAATTCAAGGAAGAGAGAATTGCATGAGCACAAAAATCATCCAAATCGGAGTCCGTATAAAGAAGTTATGCTCAAAACGGTGAGATCGCGCAGTGCAGTCTCTGCCGCTCGGCTGGTAGCTCGGGGCTAGCTAGCCTGGCTCGGCAGCCATTTTCCGGCGAGCGGGGTCCGAATGGGGCCCAAATGTCGTGGCAAACCACCCTGCATCAGCTCGACCCTCGCTCGGCTAGGTCCATACCCAGCTCGGGCCGAGCTGGGTGCTGAGTGATTAGAGCTATTTTCACCTACATTTTAGTGTCTTTTTATATGTGTTTTCGTATTATTTTATCCGTATTTTATATGTTATTTGGTTGTGTTTTATGTTTTTATTGAAATATGTGTGAATGAAATTAAACTTAAGATTTTCACTTTTATTGGATGCTAAACATGATAAGGAAGATGTAGGAAAAAGCGGATCTCAATTCGGAGTTGAAACGAGGGAGAACGAGCCAAAACAGTGAAGAAATACAGGAGCCAGCACCAACACGAACCTTGTATCCAACACGGCCCTGTAAGAGGTGGCCGTGCGGCGACACCAAGTCATTCAACACGGGCAACTTAAGGCCGTGTCCAGTCGCACGAGTCGTGTTGGCAGCACGAGCCGTGTCATCAATACGGCCCTGTAAGAAAAGGCCGTGCGGGAGCATCAGTTCACACGACACGGCCACCTTATGGCCGTGTGGCAGAGCACGACTCGTGCTGTGTAAAATCCCGGAAAAAAATCAGAATCCTTCTAGAAGCCTCCCAAGGGGTATAAATACCCAATACTTCAATATGTGAGAAAAGATCCAAAATTCCCATCCTCAACACACACATCACACACCATTTCTTCCATTTTCCACCTTCATCTTCATCCATCTTCATCCATCTTCATCCACCCATCAAATCTTCCATTTTTGGTGCTAAAGACTTCAAAATCAAGAGCTAGAGGTGGAGATCAAGAAGAATAGAAGCTTCTCTTCAAGAAATTGATAGGGAAGAATCCATTCATTTTGTATTTCTTTAGATCTAAGACTATGGGTATTTGTAATGAATCATTTATTTGTTTTGTTACCCTTATCATGTTAGGCTAATCCCTCTAGTGGGATTAGGAGCATGAAGAGCATATTAGATTTATATTATCATGTGGATTAAATTGATTTTTGATTTAATTGATGTTGATTTCTATTCATGGAGTTTAATTGTCTTGATGTTGTGATGGCATAGTTTGTTATTCATAATTGATTATTGGTTTAATGGATTGTTGATCAATGAATTAATTTATGGTGATTAAATGCTATCATGATGTTCATGTATGTATTGCTTGGAGTGAGACGGAAACGACCCTCTATAGTATTAGGAAGGCATGATTAGACATTGAGTTTGGGTTTGACCGAAAGGATATTTGAATTCAATGAGGGGAACCAATCCATTCGTTGGCCTTAGTACATAAAAAGGGAGAGTTTAATCTAACTAGTACCTAGATGGAAGGGGTTAATGTTGGGCTTTGATCTTAAGTGCTTTTGGGAGTCTAAAATGGATCAACAACCTTTGTAACCCGAAAGGGAGCTTAGGATACAATCGTGATCACCCTTAGTCTACATCAATTGAGTTGAATTCCTTTTGCATGATAATATGAATCGAGTGTGCTTGGATGTTTCTAATCCCATGTTTTCCATACTTGAACTTTAGCACCCATTTTCTTTACTTGTTATTTATCTTTACTTGTCATTTCTCCTATTAGCTCTCTTATTTACTTGCTACTTGCTTTAGTTGTTAATCATCTCAAAACCCCTATCATCTTTACAAAAACGACATGAACATGAGCTCACGTATTTTGCTAGTCCGAACATAACTCCTTTGTGGATTGATAATTTTTCTTGGGATATACTACTACAATGATCGAGTATTCTTGCTCGTGAGTGCTACAAAAATAGGCAAACAAGAAAATAGCGCCGTTGCCAAAGGGAAGTTTGACGGACTAGTCGAGTACTGTGTTATTGTTTTAGTTGTTCTTGATAAGGATTCTTTTTATTATCTTTTATTTATTATTTGTGTTTGTGGTCTCACTCTTGGCCTTTTCGTAGGTGTTTTATGATCACAAGATCAAAGGGAAATCAATCGATCATTCCTTTGAATTTGGAGATTGAAAGGACCGCACGACAAAGGAAGCGAGAGAGGCGTAAAGCTAAAAAAGGAACAAAAATGGGGAAACAACGGGGAGACAATGTTAATTATGACCCACCCCAAGATCCATTACAAGATCAAATGGGGGTACAAGAAGGAGTGCAAGAGAATCAAGCGGAGATAATGAGGAATTTCTTTGCTCAAAATCAAGAGTATATGCAATTGCTTGCCAATCAAGAAGCTCAAAGGATATTTCAACAACAAGAGTTGCCAAGGCCTAGAGCAATTCGGGATTACTTTCAATCGAGAGCCGTGCACAATATGGTTCCTCCGGTTCAAGCCAATGATTATGAAATTAAGACCGGATTGATCAACATGGTCAAAGCAAATCAGTTTGGGGGAGGTCCTCTTGAAGACCCGAACACTCATCTATCTACTTTCTTGGAGGTTGCAAATACCGTCAAGATGAAGGGAGTGTCGGAGGATGCTATTCGAATGAGGTTGTTCTCTTTTTCTTTAAGAGACAAGGCTAAAGCATGGTACAATACAATTTCTTTTGGGAAGTTGTAATACATGGGAAGATCTTGAGCAAAGGTTCCTAAACAAGTACTTTCCTCCTTCAAAGACTCTCCAATTGAAAAGCCTTATCACTCAATTTAGGCAACTCCCGGATGAAAATTTTTATGAAGCATGGGAACGCTACAAAGAGATGCTCCGAAAGTGTCCTCAACATGATTTTCATGAGAATCAACAAGTGGCTTTCTTTTATCAAGTGTTGAATCAACAAAATCGGATGCATGTAGATGCCTCATCCGAAGGGTCTATATTTGGAGTAGATGCTATGAAAGCCATGGATATTTTTGAAGACATTGCAATGAATGCTTATCAATGGCCTTCCGAGCGAGTAATGGGAGATTATGCATTTGGAAAAGTAGCTCAAGTGGAAAGTGTGAATAAAGTGAAGAGTGATGTGTTCCAAAGTGAAGGAATGAAAGAATTCAATGAGAGTATCCAAGCTTTAACAAAGCAATTGAATTTGATCACTCAAGGAGTAAGTCAAGGGGGAATCACAAGTTCTATGGTGAATGATGAGAGCAAGGTTATGCAAAGTGTAGAGGATGTTGCCTATTTAGATGGGAGAAATTACCAAGGTAATTTCCATCATCAAGGGAATTTTCAAGGTAATTATCCTTCTAACCAAGGTAATTTTCAAGGAGGATATCAAGGGCAAGCTCGGGGAAGCAATTTCAATCAATCAAGTGGAAATTATCAAGCTCCAAGGAAGCATGAAAATTTTTCTTACTCTAATCCTCAAGCCGCCGTGTCATTTCCTCCGGGATTCGATCCGAGTGCTAAGCCGCCAAATGGAGAGGGTAAAGCATCGGTGGAAGAGACATTGCTAGCATTCATGAAAAAGCTTGAGGCTAGAATGGAGGAAAATGAGAAGAAATCCGATAATAGAATGAAAGCTTTTGAGTATCAAATGGGACAAATTGCGTCTTCCGTGGGATCTCAACACCAACAAGGAAAGTTTCCATCTACCACGGTAACTAATCCTAAAGAAGATGGCAAAGCTATCACTCTTAGAAGTGGAAAAGAGTATGAGGAACCTCCTATGCCTAAAGAAGATAGTATTGTCATTGAAAGGGAAGTGGAAAGAAAGGTTGAAGAAGGGTTGGTGCAAGAAGAGATTGAAATGGAGGAAGTAAGCAAGAAAAAAGAAATTGTTGAGCAAAAGAAAGATGAAGAAAAGATAGAGAGAATTCCAAAGTGGAAGAAGGCAAAGGAGTTAAGGGAAAAGGAAGTTGAAGTTGAAAGAGATAGTTGGGGAATACCAAAGACTCAAGTACCGGTTCCTTTTCCTCAAAGGTTCTTGAAGAAGGGTTTGGATGAGAGGTTCAAAAAGTTTCTTGAAATCTTCAAGAAGATTCCAATCAATATCCCTTTCGCCGATGCTTTGGATCAAATGCCTCATTATGCTCGTTTCTTGAAGGACATCATGGGAAATAAAAGAAGTCTTGTGGACAATGAAACGGTTAATCTAACCGAAGAGTGTAGTGCCATTCTACAACGGAAACTTCCTCAAAAATTGAAGGATCCGGGTAGTTTCATTATACCATGTGAAATTGGAAAGAACAAGAAGAACAAGGCTCTTTGTGACCTTGGTGCAAGCATTAATCTAATGCCTCTCTCCATATTCAAGAAGCTTGGGTTAGGTGAAGTAAAGCCAACTTCCATCACACTTCAATTGGCGGATCTATCTATGACACATCCAAAAGGAGTAGTTGAAGATGTGTTGGTGAAAGTTGATAAGTTCGTCTTTCCGGTGGATTTTGTTGTTCTAGATATGGAGGAGGATGAAAATGTGCCATTGATTCTTGGGAGACCGTTTCTTGCTACCGGGAGAGCTCTTATTGATGTCTACAAAGGAGAATTGAAGTTGAGAGTTAATGATGAGGAAGTGGTATTCTCTCTACACAAGGCCATGCAATATCCAATGAATGATGAAGAATGTAAAAGTGTGGATGTTGTAAAGGGAAGTGTCGAGGAGAGTTGGCCTTCTATTGTAACCAAGGATCCACTTGAACTTTGCTTGAGCAATTCTCTATCTCTTTCTAATATTTCTACTACTTCTCTTGATTTAAATGAAGAATTGATTAATTGTTTGCTTGATCTAGGTGATTGTAGTGAAGCTCAAGAGGTTGCAGCCGCCATCTCAAGGGGAAATGAAAAGTTCTTACCACTTAGAGATCCACTCGAGCAAGAAGAGAAAAAGGAAAAGAAGGTGGAGTTGAAGCCTCTACCCGATCATCTTACTTATGCCTACCTTAGTGAAAGTGAGACATATCCGGTAATTGTATCATCATCTCTAACCTCTAGTCAACTTGATAAATTGCTTAATGTCCTTAAAGAGCATAAGTCGGCTATTGGTTGGTGTATTGATGATTTGAAGGGGATTAGTCCAACAATTTGCATGCATAAGATAAGGATTGAGGATGAAGGGAAAGCTTGTGTTCAAAACCAAAGAAGACTTAATCCTATCATGCAAGAAGTGGTAAAAAAAGAGGTTCTTAAGTGGTTAGACTCAGATATGATTTTTCCTATTAGTGATAGCCCTTATGTGAGCCCGTTGCATATAGTATCTAAAAAAGAGGGTATGACTATAGTGAAGACCGAGAAAGATGAGACCATAGCCACTAGGACGGTGACGGGGTGGCGTGTGTGTGTTGATTATAGAAAGCTTAATGAAAACACATGTAAAGATCACTTCCCCTTACCTTTCTTGGATCAAATGTTGGATAGGTTGGCCTGGTATGAGTTTTATTGCTTTCTTGATGGGTATTCCGGGTATAACCAAATTCTCATAGCACCCGAAGACCAAGAAAAGACCGCTTTCACTTGTCCTTATGGAATATTTGCTTTTCGAAGATTGCCATTCGGACTTTGCAATGCACTGGCCACCTTTCAAAGGTGTATGATGGCAATCTTTGAAGGATTAATTGAGAATATAATGGAAGTGTTCATGGATGACTTTTCGGTGTTTGGTTCTTCTTTTGATATTTGTTTGTCTAACCTTGTTATTGTTTTGAAACGATGTCAAGACACTAATTTAGTGTTGAATTGGGAGAAGTGCCACTTCATGGTAAATGATGACATTGTACTTGGACATTACATCTCTTCAAAGGGATTGTAAGTTGATCGAGCCAAAGTTGTTGCTATAGAGAAGCTTCCACCGCCAACCAATGAGAAGGGAGTACGATCGTTCCTTGGTCATGCCGGGTTCTATCGTAGATTCATCAAGGATTTTTCTTCATTTTCTAAACCTCTATCTCATCTCCTTGGAAAAGATGTGCCATTTAAGTTTGATGATAATTGTTTAAATGCTTTTCAGGTGCTAAAGGAAGCTTTGATTTCATCACCCATCTTGATCACCCCCGATTGGAAGGAGCCATTTATATTGATGTGTGATGCAAGTGATGTAGCTCTTGGAGTAGTTTTGGGGCAACTAAGAGAGAAAAAATTCCGAGCCATTTACTATGCAAGCAAGACATTTGATGCGGCTCAAAGGAACTACACTACTACCGAAAAAGAGTTCTTAGCGGTAGTATACGCATTTGATAAGTTTCATCCTTATTTGGTAGGAACGAAGACTATTGTATACACCGACCATGCCGCTATCAAGTATCTCATGGCAAAGAAGGATGCAAAGCCAAGGGTGATAAGATGGGTACTACTTCTTCAAGAATTTGATATTGAAGTGAGAGATAAGAAGGGCACGGAGAATGTGATAGCCGACCATCTTTCAAGGTTAGAGTCGAGGGAGCATTGTGAAAGTACTTATGAGTTAATCAAGGAGGTTTTTCCCGATGAAGAAATCTTGGAGTGTGATTGCTATCAAATTGAGGCTTTAGTGGAGCAAGAAGGAAGCCCGTGGTATGCGGACTATGTGAATTACTTGGCTAGTGGAAGGAGGCCTTATGAGCTTAATAAGTATCAATCCAAAAAGTTCTTTCATGATGTTAAAAGTTACTTGTGGGATGATCCATTCTTGTACAAGATGTGTAATGATTCTCTTGTGCGAAGATGTGTGCCCGAGGAAGAATGGAATAGTATGTTGGAGTTTTACCACTTTTCACCTAGTGGAGGCCATTTTGAAGCTCAAAAGACCGCTGCAAAAGTCTTACAATCGGGGTTGTATTGGCCATTTTTGTTCAAGAGTTGTAAGAAATTTGTAGAGGGTTGTGATCGGTGTCAAAGGATGGAAGGAATCTCCAAGTGGGATGAAATGCCCCTTAAGAGCTTTCAAGAAGTGGAGATATTTGATGTGTGGGGCATCGATTTCATAGGACCGTTTCCTCAATCGAATGGATTCCTATACATCTTATTGGCGGTTGACTATGTCTCGAAATGGGTTGAGGCCATACCTTCGAGAACAAGTGATGCTAGAGTGGTCATGGGGTTTCTAAAGAAGCATATCTTCACAAGATTTGGAGTACCTAGAGTATTGGTAAGTGATGGGGGTAGTCACTTCATAAATAAGCTCATGGAGAACATTCTCAAGACTTATGGAGTGAAGCATCGAGTGTCTACTCCGTATCACCCTCAAACGAATGGTCAAGCTGAAATTTCTAATCGACAAATCAAACAAGTCTTGGAGAAAACAGTGAGTGTGAGTAGAAAGGATTGGTCAAATAAACTTGATGATGCATTGTGGGCCTTTCGAACCGCATTCAAGACCACTCTTGGTATGTCTCCTTTTCAAATTGTCTATGGCAAGTCTTGTCATCTTTCCGTGGAGTTAGAGCATAAAGCTTATTAGGCCATTAAGAAGTTGAATTTTGACATGAAAGCTTCGAAGAAGGTAAGATTCTTACAATTGAATGAGCTTGAGGAATTTAGAGAAAATGCTTATGAAAACTCAAGGATTTTTAAGGAGAAAACCAAGAGGTGGCATGATGCTCGTTTGAGGAAAAAGAGCTTTGAAAAGAGTGAAAAGGTGTTGGTATTCAATTCTCGACTAAGACTTTTCCCGGGCAAGTTGAAGTCCAAATGGAGAGGACCTTATGTGGTAAAGGAAGTACTTGATGGGGGAGCTCTAAAGGTTATGGATGAGAACGGGGGAGAGTTCTTGGTTAATGGTCATCGTGTGAAGCACTATGTGGATCCATCAGAAAGGGAGACCCTCTTTGTGGATACTCTATTTGAAAGATGATCTCAAAATTCGTCTAGCTTGAAGACGTTAAACTTAGCGCTCGATGGGAGGCACCCCATCACTATCTTTATTGCTTTATTTTAGTACTTTCAATAAATGGTTGTGGTTTTGTTGTTTTGTATTTTGGACTTGTAGGTTGATTGTGCTCATGGAGAAAAATGCTCATTGGAGAAAAGAGAAATGCTTCATAGATTCAAGTTGACATGTTCCATCACTTGTTGCAAACTTAATTCGTGACTCTTGTCTAGAGTTAAGTTTGGGGGGTGCTAGTGCGTGGTGGACATAGCTTGAGTCGTGTGGATGCGGTTACTTCTCAACAAGAAGATCATCAATGGAAACTACAAGGGTAAGTCTCACCACTTTTTGCAAACTTAAGTCTCAACTCTTGTTTCGATTTAAGTTTGGGGGGAGAGTGTGTGGTGTGACTCACCACTTGAGTATGATTCTTATAAAATTGGGTCAATTTTAAAATTTTCTCATGAGTATTGGTTTGATTTTGGCATGATTGGTGGTGTTGAAGTGCATGATAGTCCATATTCATAATGAAATTGTTGAACTAATGGTGTTTGTTGAGTGTTTGAGCATGAATGAGAGGTATTGAAAACATGATGGAGCTTGAAGCTAACGCTTTCCTTACCAAATGCCTATTGAGGGAGTACTCTACACCTTATCATTTAATTACTTGAAATGAATTGATTTTGATTTGGATTGTTGTGACTAGCATGCTACTTCATGTGTTATGTTTGTGGGAGGTTTACTTTCGTATATTAGGATTTCCTTTTCAATAAAGGTTGGGATGAATGTGTGCTTAATTTTCTTATGGATGATGGTATTTTGTGTTTTTGCATGTTTTGTGTTTTTGTTGTGTCTTGTTTGTTGAGTCCTTATTTGTATGTTGTGTGTATTTTCATTCTTGTCTTGGGATGTTTGGTGGTTTGTTTAGGGATGTCGTGAGTCATTTTTGAACGTGAGTGATGATAGGTTGTGGTAATAAGTGATGACAAACTATGATTAAGAATCTCTACACTTTCAAATTGTGACATGTTTTACTTAACTTGTTCAATCTTGAGATGAATGTGGTGTAATAAGTTCCTTAAGGTCCGAGCACAAGCTTGTGAGCATTTGAGCCTCAACCATGCATACATGGTATTTCTTCATGAGTGGATCGGTTGTGTTTGATAAGTTAGAACTTGCTCAAGGACTATAGGAATGAGCCCGATTAGTGGAGATTGGTGAAATGATCTAGGGCCATCCTTGTTATTATAGTCATTGCCATATATGTTCCTACCTTGAACATCCTCCTTAGTCAACCACTTTGAGTCATAAGCCTATTTCTTGTGAATTTAGCACATTACAAGCCTTGATTACCCACTTAAGCCTTATATATATATATCCATTATGTGAGTAATTGAGGAGATGGTGGCTAGAAATGATTGATTGAATAATCAAAAGAAGTAAAGGACATGGTAAACAAGCAAGAAAAAGGATGAAAAGAGCAACAACAAGAAGGCACATGCAACCTCAAAGTAAGAAAGGAGCAAATCAACATCAAAATGCTCAAGTAAACAAAATTCAAAGAGAGGAAACATGCATCAAAAGAAGCTCAATCCAAGGAAAGTTAATGAATAGTACTTGAGATTATAAAGATAAGAAAGGAAGAAAGAAAAGTGGAGAAGTTGAGGAAATTGGCCATCTCTTTGATTACTTACACTTGTTGAGTAACTCTTATCCATATACTTCCTACCCTACCAAAGAGCCTATCATTACATCCTAATTAAAGACTTTTTTGATCATTAATTGAAACTTTGGTGGTTTGTGAATATAGTCCGCGAGCAAGCTTATAGCGAGTCGAGCCAATCGATTAATGAGTGTGATTTATCCTATTTCAAAAGAGTGTTGAGAGACATCGATATCCATTGTGAGGCTTAGACTAAAAGGGACTATATTACACTATTACTCTCTTTTGATTGAACTTGTTAATTTCTCATGTCATAATTTTAATGTTGTAGGATGACTTAGCATAGTTTGTTGTTATTATTGCTAACGATGTGTTATTGCTTATATTCGTTTAGTCTTTTTTAGGTGAAAATTTCTCCTTTTGATTTGTCATTTTCGTTGCTCGGGGACGAGCAACACCTTAAGTTTGGGAGGTTGATTAGAGCTATTTTCACCTACATTTTAGTGTCTTTTTATATGTGTTTTCGTATTATTTTATCCGTATTTTATATGTTATTTGGTTGTGTTTTGTGTTTTTATTGAAATGTGTGTGAACGAGTCAAGCTGAGCTCGAGTTCGACTCGAGAATTACTCGTTCAAGCTCGAGCTCGTGATAAGCTCATTTTCTAATCGAGCCAAGCTCGAGCTCGGCTCGATAACTACTCGAGCCAAGCTCGAGTATGTGATACTAAAGCTCACTCGACTCGTTTAAGAGCCCTAATGACCCACGCCATACTGGATTATTATGCAATCCTATATGTGTGCGATTATATCCATATATTTCTACAGAGCAATCAACTCTCTCTCTCTCTCTATATATATATATATATATATATATAATCCTACATGTGGCAATTAATACGATTAAAAAAATTATATATTGAATAATATTTTTTCAAAGTTGTTAAACGTGGCATATTTCACCCTTTCAATTTATATATATATTAGTTATAAAGTTGTAGTTTTGTTTTGAATTTTTTTTAAGGGAGGTAGATTTAACTTTATATCAAATTTCTAGTTAAGAAATGTGTTGATATATGTAAAATTGTATTCATTAATGTGACAGATGAGATAAAAGAGAATGAAAGAATGTATAGAAAAACGGTGAATTAAATGATAAGAGAAAATGTGTAAAAAAATTGGTGAATTTGAAATGAATATACTCCTCCATCCTGTCCAAACACTTACTTTTTGCACAGATTAAAAAAATACACTCATTTCATTACAATTTTAATTTTACACTTTTTATTTTGAAATGTCAGAATTTAACTTCTCACTTCCATAAAAAGAAAAAAGCAATCAATTAACTAATATCCATTTAACATATTTTTATTTCAATTTTGTCATAACACATTTAACACACATAATATACTTTATCATTTATTTATTACCCAAAAATACCACACTAACCCCCCAAAAGTAAGTCAAAAATGATTTTTCTTAAAATTCATATCTATAATTAACATGAAGATGAATTTGGGATAGATGTAGTAATATTTTAATGTATTGTGAAATGAGAGATATAATATTTTAATGTATAGTAAATAGTTGTATGTAGGTCTCATGGACATACATTAATTGTTTTATATATGTATCGTTTATTATAAAGAAAAATGTTTAACATCATGCCCAAAATTAAAATGAACAAGAGTTAGTCTTTTGTAAACCGGATTTACAACATAAACCCTTGTAAATCCAGTGGTTCTCCTTAATTTAAACACCCTAGCAATACATATTGTTACATAGGATATATATGATTGGAAGAGAGACACAAGGTTTACACCGGAACCGATTTACATAAGTTTTTGTGAATTACTCCCTCCGTTCGCCCAAAAGAGAGTCTTTTACTTTTGTGCATGTTGATTAAGGAGTATTATTATTTAATGTGTAGTGAACAGTTATATTAGTGGGAGTGTGGACCTCATATTTTAGTTGTATTAGTGAGTGCGTATGGGTCCCAGTGTGTAAAAAAGAAAAGGGTGTTGTTAAATACACACCTCATTTTATTAAATATACACCCTTCATTGAATACACACACCCCTTTTAATATTTTATTTTTTAATTTTATTATATACACACCCTCTAAAATGCCAAAATTGCCCTTTTAAAATTAAAAATATAAACATCTATATTTCTCCTTCAATTTTCCAAAACTGCGGCTTCAACGTGTTGGGAAGTGGTGAGGAATTCCTTCACTATCAATACTCACTCTTCCACCCATCAAAGGTGACAAAAGAATAGAATTGAATAGAGTTTGACACAAAATTGAAAGGCTTTATTAATTGAAAGATTGTGAAATCCAAGATCATTTGAATAGGGTTTTCATTAATTGAAAGATTGTGAAATTTAAGATTATCATCTCCAAATACACAATGTATCACTGAAGGATTTTCATTTTTATTTTAGGAACAATCCATAATCGCTAAGACGTAGAGTATTTCTTTGACGGTTGACCATGTCCTCTATTTGGGATGTGGCTAAAATCGTTAGCAGAATAACTACTTTTCATCCTGTTAAAGGAGGTATCCCAAATTGCTATATTATGGGTCTCACTAAAAGATACCTATTTAGGGAAAATATCAATTTTGGTTCTTTAAAATATGTCAAATCCAAGTTTGATAATTTTTTAAAAGTGGTTCTCCGATGTCCACTTTTGGTCCACTTCTGGTCATTTTTGTCCACTTTTGGTCCTCTAGGATATGCCAAATAAGAACTAAAAGTGGACAAAAAGGACCAAAAGTAGACAAAAATGACTAAAAGCGGACACTGGAGGACCACTTTTGAAAATTTACCATACCTTAAGACTAAATGTAGATTTTGCATATCCTAAAGGACCAAAATTGATATTATCCCTACCTATTTATCTCGTGATTTACTTATATCCAATTGCTAAATTCAGAGAAGTCTTCCCTGCCCAGTAAGCTCTGCAAGACCAATTCAATTTCAAGGTGTTAAGCGCGTAACAAGCTATTATGACGAATTCGCTAGATGAGCCCAAAATACGATCTTTAACCTGTGCTTGGCTTCACCCTATCTATTTGTATATGTGCTTACCTGCCACCAGTTCTGGGAATACTGACTTGTTGGGTTCACACACAAAGAATGTCCTTTGTATACGAATGTTTTTGAAAAAAACATTTCAATGGTTAAGAAAAGTTTAGACATATGATGGAACGTATTTGATCATCATATTTATGATTGTTATTTTTATTTGTTTTTCCAATTCTTAAATTGAAAAGTAAATAGCGAACAAATATATAGGGTTTAGACAGTAGTGTGTATAAAATATACAAGGGGTGTGTATTTAATAAAATAAGGATAATTTAGACATTTTAAAATTATATATTTAAATTATTTAAAAAAATTATGTGCATTCAATCAAAGGGGGTGTGTATTTAGTGAGAAGACCCTCTTTGAAGCGGACGACCAAAAAAAAAAAAAAAGATTTTATTTCGAGCGGACGGAGGGAGTAACAAACTTTACGGTGCGCATAGAAATAATACTCCCTCCGTTCCGAGTATTTTCACTCATTTGTACGGACACGGAGATTAAAACGTGTTATTTTTTTAATATATAATATTAGAAAAAGTAGGGATAAATTAGTAATTTAAAAAGAAAAAATAAATAAAGTTGTTGGGAATGATGAATAAATGTTAAAAAGTAATTAAAGTTGTTGGGATTGTAAAAAGTAGGCATTGAGAGTGGAATTTCACGTATTTTATGTCTGCACATAACACCATTTTGCTTAGGAAAGTCATCATTTTTGCATGGAATTGTGTACATTTAAGTACTTACACGATTTTGAGGCTACTAAGGTGTTTTTGTGAGTTTTGAAGGGTAAAACAAGATCAAAAGTTCAGAGTTGGAATGAAGAGTGTAACGTGTGAAGGAATTCTGAAAAACACACGTCTGCGTTGCATATTTTTTCTGTATTTGTGTAGATATTTAAATTGATTATGTGATATATGGTTGGAAAGCTACAAAAGAGAGGGTCATTTTGACATAAAGAACACCCCAATCGGATTCCAAACGAGAAAGTTATGATCAAAGTCATAACGTCGCGCATGCCGTGCCAAATAGCCACTTTGCATGAATTTTTACACATTCAAATGTTAGTGTTTCTATGATTTCCATATATAGATAGAAATTCAAGGAAGAGAGAATTGCATGAGCGCAAAAATCATCCAAATCGGAGTCCGTATAAAGAAGTTATGCTCAAAACGGTGAGATCGCGCAGTGCAGTCTCTGCCGCTCGGCTGGTAGCTCGAGGCTAGCTAGCCTGGCTCGGCAGCCATTTTCCGGCGAGCGGGGTCCGAATGGGGCCCAAATGTCGTGGCAAACCACCCTGCATCAGCTCGACCCTCGCTCGGCTAGGTCCATACCCAGCTCGGGCCGAGCTGGGTGCCGAGTGATTAGAGCTATTTTCACCTAAATTTTAGTGTCTTTTTATATGTGTTTTCGTATTATTTTATCCGTATTTTATATGTTATTTGGTTGTGTTTTGTGTTCTTATTGAAATATGTGTGAATGAGATTAAACTTAAGATTTTCACTTTTATTGAATGCTAAACATGATAAGGAAGATGTAGGAAAAAGCGGATCTCAATTCGGAGTTGAAACGAGGGAGAACGAGCCAAAATAGTGAAGAAATACAGGAGCCAGCACCAACACGAGCCGTGTATCCAACACGGCCCTGTAAGAGGTGGCCGTGCGGCGACACCAAGTCATTCAACACGGGCAACTTAAGGCCGTGTCCAGTCGCACGAGTTGTGTTGGCAGCACGAGCCGTGTCATCAACACGGCCCTGTAAGAAAAGGCCGTGCGGGAGCATCAGTTCACACGACACGGCCACCTTATGGCCATGTGGCAGAGCACGACTCGTGCTGTGTAAAATCCTGGAAAAAAATCAGAATCCTTCTAGAAGCCTCCCAAGGGGTATAAATACCCAATACTTCAATATGTGAGAAAAGATCCAAAATTCTCATCCTCTATACACACATCACACACCATTTCTTCCATTTTCCACCTTCATCTTCATCCATCTTCATCCACCCATCAAATCTTCCATTTTTGGTGCTAAAGACTTCAAAATCAAGAGCTAGAGGTAGAGATCAAGAAGAATAGAAGCTTCTCTTCAAGAAATTGATAGGGAATAATCCATTCATTTTGTATTTCTTTAGATCTAAGACTATGGGTATTTGTAATGAATCATTTATTTGTTTTGTTACCCTTATCATGTTAGGCTAATCCCTCTAGTGGGATTAGGAGCATGAAGAGCATATTAGATTTATATTATCATGTGCATTAAATTGGTTTTTGATTTAATTGATGTTGATTTCTATTCATGGAGTTTAATTGTCTTGATGTTGTGATGGCATGGTTTGTTATTCATAATTGATTATTGGTTTAATGGATTGTTGATCAATGAATTAATTTATGGTGATTAAATGCTATCATGATGTTCATGTATGTATTGCTTGGAGTGAGACGGAAACGACCCTCTATAGTATTAGGAAGGCATGATTAGACATTGAGTTTGGGTTTGACCGAAAGGATATTTAAATTCAATGAGGGGAACCAATCCATTCGTTTGCCTTAGTACACAAAAAGGGAGAGTTTAATCTAACTAGTACCTAGATGGAAGGGGTTAATGTTGGGCTTTGATCTTAAGTGCTTTTGGGAGTCTAAAATAGATCAACAACCTTTGTAACCCGAAAGGGAGCTTAGGATACAATCGTGATCACCCTTAGTCTACATCAATTGAGTTGAATTCCTTTTGCATGATAATATGAATCGAGTGTGCTTGGATGTTTCTAATCCCATGTTTTTCATACTTGAACTTTAGCACCCATTTTCTTTACTTGTTATTCATCTTTACTTGTCATTTCTCCTATTAGCTCTCTTATTTACTTGCTACTTGCTTTAGTTGTTAATCATTTAAAAACCCCCTATCATCTTTACAAAAATGACATGAACATGAGCTCACGTATTTTGCTAGTCCGAACATAACTCCTTTGTGGATTGATAATTTTTCTTGGGATATACTACTACAACGATCGAGTATTTTTGCTCGTGAGTGCTACAAAAATAGGCAAACACCGAGTAGCCCAAAATCGGGCCCAGACTAGACCTGTTCGATACAGCACTGTATTTATACCTCCAGATCGTATTTTTGGAGGAGTTTCGATCGCGAAAAAGCCCTGCATCAGCTCTAGAAACAATTAGGGAGATCAAGACATAGATTGGAGAGAACCCATCCATAATTCATCATCAATTCACACCTCCAACACCTTCATATCAGATTAACAACCTGATTTCATCATCCATCCACTTTCAAGAGGGTTCCAAGTGCTAATTGAGGGAGAATCGAGCAACTGGATAGACGGAGAAGGAACGCGAGACTACGCTTATGCTAGGGTTTCATAATTCTTATCTTTCTCTTTCTTTTACTTTGATTTTTGGTATGAATTGCTTAGCCATGAGTGTTGCTTGTGACCTCATGGGCTAAATTTATATACAATTCTAGGGTTTGATGGATTGATTTGGGGATTTAGACCAAAGATTGAGATTTTAGGCAGTTGATCTTTTAATTTTACTTATTTTATTCAGACTTGTTTATCTGTTTCGTAACGTCTTCATAATATATTCATGACATCTGCTATAATGCTTGGATTATTGTGTTAGCTTGTGTGTGTTCATGATTGGTATTGTCTATCTGTTAGGGATTGAAGTAGTTCCGCTATAAATACTTTAATTCCATGAATTGGTAAATCAAATACTTGATTAGTTTAGTGGAACAATGCAATTAGACAATCAAGTAGGAAGTGAATATAATCTTGTAGTAATTCCAGAAAATATCTTATTAGTTAGGCTTACCATCCGGAGGTATTGTTTCTTACTTTGATTAGTATCAAGAAATAAGACTTTGTAATATTTGCGCACCTGAGTATTTATACCAGATTAGACTGTTAACTTTGAATCGAATCATATTCGGAGGGATAACACGGATATGTAGTGTATTTTCAGTGAAACTGCATGAATGAGCAATCGTAAGTTTAATAACCCAAATTAATTGGTCAATACCTAATACCTTAGAACTGTTCGTCATCTCTTGGTTAAAACTAGCTTTTATTTTTATTGTTTTTAATAATTCAGCTATTTAATGTTTCAGTATTTTAGTTTATTAGTTCACAACAAAACAGTGGATATTGGTTACTCAATTCTGATTAATTAGTAATTCATAGTAATATAAATAATTAATTGTCTCAGTGAGATCGATAATTTAACTTGGGTGCTCGCTGCTATAATTGATATCCTTATACTATAGTATTAAATTGGAGTGCGCAGAAAAAACCTATCAGTAAGTAATAAAATATTATATATTTTTATCATTAATGAAATTGGTAAAAATATATAGAATAATCCAAAATGAAAAGTGGGTAAAAATACGTTAAAAGGAGGAAGTAACCATTTGCATGTGACTTTGAAAACGTCACTTCGGTTAAAAAAAGAGGTTTTATAGCTTGTTGCCCATTATGAATTTTCAATAATCAAAAAAGCCCACATCAACATATTTTCATCAAAACTGCCCACTTTAGTATTAATTTTACCAAAACACCTTTAACAAAAGAAAAAAAAAACATATGAGAAGTTTAACTGATTTCTACAGTCTTTCTATCGGTCAAACTTTTAATTATTCTTACTAAAAACTCATTAAAAAAATAAAATTTTCTTTAAAAAATATAAAACCATACACAAAATTATTTAGTAATAAATTTAAGTATTCAAATAATTTTGAATAATTTAAGTATTCGAAATATTTTATTAATTATTAATACTCCATCCATCTTTTAGTTACCGGTATTATATATACGTAGTTTAATTTAGAAAAATTATTTTTATCAACTTTATTGATTTTTTTACTGATATTATCGTATTTTTAAGTAATAAATACAGTATAAAATATGTTTGTGATGGGAGTGATATTTTAAATTTTAGATAAGTTTTGAAGTTATTAATTGATGTGATTTTTTTTCTAGTGATGAAAATAAATATAAGAAGGACGGAAATTAAAATTATGAAGTTAAATGTGAAACATAAAAATAATTAATAAAAGTTTTAATTAATCATACCATTAAATAATTATTTTTATTAATTTAATATTTAATTCTTGGAGTATTTAAGACAATCTATTAGATAACTAGTAATTCAATTAGTTAGTATACTAAGGGAGTATTTTTTGAAGAAAGGTGGAAGTCTACGACAACACTGCTGCTCCTATTATATCATTAGGGGTACTACAGTCTTTTACGATGAAAAGTGGACATTTTTGCTGGGTATTTTTTATGTGTTACATACTCCCTCCGTCCCAAAATTGATTGTACTGTTACTGTAGATACGGAGTTTAAGAAATATTAACTTTTTAGGAGTATTGTGGTATTTTTAGGTAATAAATAAATTATAAAGTATGTTTTGTGTGTTAGGTGAGTGTGGTAAAGTTGTAATTAAGATGAACTTTTAGGAGTGAGTATTGATGTGATATTTCCTTTTTTGGAAAGGTGCAATCTATTTTGGCACGGATAAATGTGGAAAGTGTGCAATCAATTTTGGGACGGAGGGAGTACAATTTATGATTGATCCCAAAAAAAAAAAACGAGTGGGAATTAATGGAACTATGGAAGTACGATTTTAAATTTGATTCCGTGTGAACGTAGAATTAAAGTGTTGTAGGTCTCCTCTCCCATGAATTTCCAAGAAATTATTATAGCAGTAGTCAAGTCCTCAACGAATCTTGTAGAATGTGGAGAGTGGAGACTTTCGCTATCAAATTAATGTAGAATGTGGAGAGTGGAGACTTTCGCTATCAAATTAATGGCGGAAATAAGGGAAATATAAATATAAAAAATCTATAAGATAAATTATATCGATTCATATAGTCATTTTTTTTTCAATTATAATTTATGACATATTTTGCGTTTAAATTTAATACTCCCCATCTCGAATATTTGTGCCAGTTTATATGGGTACGGAGATTAAGAAATATTTTTTTATCCTTCCCGTCCATTCTAAATATATCTATTTTACTATTTTGGTCGTTCACTCTTGGTATATTCATTTTCTTTTTTAGACATATGGAACCTACACACATCACTAATACAATTAAAATATCGGACTCACACATTCCATTAATACAACTACACAGTACACATAAAATAATAATACTCCTTAATCTTCGTGCAAAAAACAAATGGAAATATTGACAATGGACGGAGTGAGTAATATATATTATACTCCTGTACGAAAAGTAAGGGTAAGTTGGTAATTTAAAGAGAAAATGTGAATAAAGTTGTTGGGATTAATGAATAAAGTGTAAAAATATAAATAAAATTGTTGGAATTATTGAATAAAGTGTAAAAAATATGTAATATGTATATTATATTTTTACTATTAATGGAACGTGCTTAAATACATGGGACATCTCAAAATGAAAGTGTGAATAAAATACGAGTGGAATGGAAGGAGTATTTTATTAGATTTTAATATTAAATTTAAGTATAAAATTATAATTAATTGTAAAAGGTGAAATGTGGCCACCTCTATATGGACTGGCACGAAAAAAATTACTTTTTTAGTAATAGAATTTACCGGAATGCAATCAGTAAACTATATTGTGAATCGGATGCAAATGATAATTGGCTTTTAATTCTATTTTCATCCCTAATCCTCAATCTTTCTCTCCCGACCCAAATTTACACATCACGATTTCGCAAGATTCTTCTTGGTTGCTAGTGTGGCTACCTAGGTGGATGGCGACGGCGACGGAGACGCTAGATTCAGTGAACTCCGACAACCCTTAGTGACAAACTCCGGCGAGGGGATTGGCAAATCTGACCTGCGTGGCAATGTCGTAATTTTTTGATAGCGTTGGTGGTGTGCTCCGGCGGAGATGAACGGCGAACAGTACGACGACAAAGATATACGATGCAGTAGATCCAAAGGTCATCTCGTTACAACCTTGAGGGAGGAAGTGGGAGCAGTCCTTGATTTTTGTTCTTTGACTTGGCAAGAGAAAAACTAACGGCAGCGGCTCGTGGATCTGTGGCGATGAGCAGTACGTGGGGCGGATTCCGGCACGCTGGGCGGCTCGTGGATCTGTGGCATTGAGCACGAGGCGCGGTGGATTCTGGCGCGCTAGGCAGCTGTTCGTGACTGGCAATCGGATCGGATCCAAAATTTTGGTAGATGTTGTGCTCCGACGCTGCTGATTCTCCACATATAATCCCCCTTGCTGATCGATTTGTTGACTGTACCTACCTAACCATATTTTTGTTGGTAAAATCTTGAAAATATATGAAGAATATCTCTTCTAAATAAGCAATGCATCGAGTAAGCAATTCATTTTCTAAATTCTTATAGAGTTTATTAGAGAATTTGTTTGTTGTAATTTCTAGTGTTGAGTAGAGAATTTGTTATTTGTGGGAATCAAAAGTTTGAGAATGAAAATTGCTGTTTGTGGGAATCAAAAGTTTGGAATGAAAATTTATTTTGATTGTTTTTGGGAATGTCTGCAGAAGTTGGTGTTAACTGTTTTTAGTATTTTTTTTATATTACTCCCTCCGTCCCGGGTATTTTTACCCATTTGTACGGGCATGAAGATTAAGACGTTTTATTTTTTTAATATATAATGTAAGAGAAAGTAGGGATAAATTAGTAATTTAAAAAGAAAAAGTGAATAAAGTTATTGGGAATGATGAATAAAGTGTAAAAAATAATTAAAGTTATTGGGATTGTAAAAAGTAGGTAATAAAATATTATATATTTTTGCCAAAAATGGAATAGGTAAAAATACTTGGGACACCCCAAAATATAAAATGGGTAAAAATACGTGGGATGGAGGGAGTACTATAGTTCTTAATTTAAAAAATAAATATTAATTTATTACATTTTTTTTAATTTAACGGTTTTCATCCAAAATTTAACGGATAGGACCAAAATTGCAATTTTTGGGACTAAAAAAAAAGGTTAGGGACCAAAATGAAATCAGACTTCTTGTATGAGACAAAAAATGCATTTTTCCTTTCAATGTCATGGTGAATTGGTGATTGTCGTTTTTCACTTGTATTAATTACAAATCATGCACCAGACTAATTTTTGGCTGTCCGGTAAAATTATTTTTCCAAATGGAAAAAATTAAAAATTATTTCCAGCCAACAGTTTATCTTGACGACAAGGTAAATTACAAAATTTGCATCATACTAACTAAGAATGTCTATTTTTTTTTAATTATTATCTTTTCATGAAATCACTCCTAAATTGAAGACAAATATAGCAATGCTAGAGCATAGAATAATCAGTAAAATTTAGTTTTGTAGTGGGTCAGCAGGTCTCGATAAACTGTGCACGTATTCTAATATGCGGAGATTAAGAAAAATTAATTTTTTTTATGTATAAAGATATGTAAAGTTATTGAAATGTTGGTAAAAAGTGAGTATTTTAGATAGTTTAATAAAAAAAAAGTGCATAAAATTGTTGGGATGAGTGTAAAAAGTGAGTAATATTATAATGTATTTTTTCTATTTCTAAAAGCGTGTATAAATGTTGAGACATATAAAAAAAAAGTGTATAGTAATTAGTGAGATGGAGGAAATAATATTATTTTATAAATAGTTCAAAATATTAATTTAGCAAAATTATTATTGGCTACCAATTTTTCCATTATTTTACTCATAATAATTTGCGTTCATTACGCTAGAACTTGAGTGTTCAGAGATACCGGACCCAAATTCCGCTTTTTTCGAAAAATTATACTCCTCTTTAATATTAAATGATATTAGGAGTATATCTTTAGTATGTGAACGTGTACAATTTATTTATTGAAAAAAAAATTAATCAAACATTTATATTATTTATATTTTACTTGATCTTTTCAATGAAAAAATTATACCCTTATTAATTAAAGTATTATATCCTGTAAAATAAAATATTATACATTTACACACTTTGTGCACTCGTGAACACAAATATTTATACTCCCTCCGTCCCACGTATTTTTACCCACTTTCCATTTTGGGGTGTCCCACGTATTTTTACCCATTCCATTTTTGGCAAAAATACATAATATTTTATTACCTACTTTTTACAATCCCAACAACTTTAATTACTTTTTTACACTTTATTCATCATTCCCAATAACTTTATTCACTTTTTCTTTATAAATTACTAATTTATCCCTACTTTCTCTTACATTATATATTAAAAAAATAAAACGTCTTAATCTCCGTGCCCGTACAAACGGGTAAAAATACCCGGGACGGAGGGAGTATTATTTTACTTGATATTTTCAATGAAAAAATTATACCCTTATTAATTAAAGTATTATATCCTGCAAAATAAAATGTTATACATTTACACACTTTGTGCACTCGTGAACACAAGAAATCAATTCTAGTGTAAAAAGTAATACTCGTTTTTTTTTTCTGCTTCTTTTTTTTAAAAAAAAAAAATAATAGTATTTTAAAGTGTAAAATTCAAATGTATTATAAAATAAGTTCATACAAAACAAATCGTGATATATGTTATAATAGTCGAAATCTTTCACCAAGAGTGAAAAGAGAGGAGTGGTCTAAAAATAACTTGCGATTTTCTAAAGTTGTGTTTGGATATTAGAGTGATTTGAAAAGAGATTAAATCACTTCCTCAAACCCCTAACCCATTTTTTTTATGCAATTATTAAATCAATTGATTTATAACTATAAATTTAAATAAATTGATTTATAATCATGAATTTGAGGTTGCTGCTTTTTTAATTTGTTTTAAAAGAATTTTCAATACTTTAATTAATGAAACTGTGTCATTTGAATTATTTATAAATTTATTGTTGTGTTCATAAAACTAAGTAACTCTACTTTAAAAGGTGTCACGTTTCATATTATTTTTAAAGTTTAATATTTTTACTGTTACAAAAAATTCTTTATTTATTTTTTATGTGTAGATTAAGAAAAGTATTACGTTTAGAGATTTTTTAATAAATAAATTATTAGATATGTTAGGTATATTAAATATGAATGATATTGTTATGAGGGGGCAGCTGTTTACACACCCGAAATTGTTATTTGAACCCCAATTATTTATAAAATTAAAATATGATAATGTAAGAAGACTAAATACCCTTTCATAAATAATAAATTAAGATTAAGTATAATTAAATTTCTAAATGCACCCCAGTAAGATTTCTAAATGCACCCCAAAGTTATAATCACTAAAACACGATCAACCCTAAACGCTTCTGTATCAGAGTAGTATCATGGAACAAATAAAAAAAACTGAGAATGATGATCATTCGGAACAAGCAATAATAGTAAAGGAGGAGAATAATTATGATGAGAATATATATAGTTTTTAATTTTAGTTTATAGAACAGTAGATTGTATCGTGATGTGTTGAATCAAATTATCATATACCACTGCAACAAACAAATAGGATTTACGAGGGTTTAGGTTTGAATAGATTCACAAATAGAGATTACGAGGGTTTAGGTTTGAAAAGATTCAAGTCGACTAATGCCAACATGTCATTCGACTACAGAACTCGAACAGTATATTCTGTTCGAAGGATCAAATGCCAACATGCTGTTCGACTACAGAACTCAAACAATTTATTCTGTTCAACTGCTTTGATCGAACAGTTGGGTCATGGTTGTAATCTGTTTGATTTTTATAATCGAACAGATTTAAGTGTGTTCGGTTGTACTTACCGAACACTTGTGTAGAATAAATTCGTGTGTAATCCCCAAATCGAATGGATTGTGTTTCATTAAGATTCTTCCATATTTTTGAATAATTTAATTTTTGAATATATTAATAAGATTTAAAATAAAAATACTTAAATTTACAATAATAAATTATTTATTACATTTCACATATTTTTATATAATTGATGTGGATATCAAATTAAAGATTATGAAAAGGTGATTAATATGATGTAATTTTTATTAATAATAGATTTGTAACAAGAGACTGAAACAAAAAATAAAAAAAGCATGTTGTTTGTTAGCTCAGATTGTTACCATCGGCTGTGGCAAGGAGACTCGCACGAGCACAAATGAGAGAACACATGAACTTTATATCTGAATGAAAGATCAAATGCCAACCTGCTGTTCGACTACAGAACTCGAACAGTTTATTCTGTTCGACTGCTTTGATCGAACAGTTTGGTCACAGTTGTAATCTTTTCGATTCCTATAACCGAACAGATTTAAGTGTGTTCGGTTGTACTTACCGAATATTTTTTTTCTTTTTCTTAAAAGGGTAAGATTGTCCTTGCATGTGGTGCATTTAGTAACTTAAATATGTATTTTTTAATTTAAGTGGGGTACATATAATAATTGGGGTTCAAATAACATAACAATTTAGGGGTGCAAATAGCCCCTGTTATAAATAAAGTGTAATTAAAGGAAGGTTAGTTGTTTTGATATTTTTATTATTTAAAAAATAAATAATTTTTTTTTTGAAAATGAAAATATAAAATGTGAAGAGTTTTTTCGGATAGAGAGTATGTTTTAGTTAATATATTTTTATGCAAAATTCTTGATTCTCATGAGCTAATTAGTGTTGCAAAGTCAACAAAGTAATGTGTATGTTTTTGCATCAGCAAGTCTATAAATTATTGTAACTTACACTGTCACACTTCCTATAATTTACCAATTTCAGAACACTGTCACACTTCCATTCTGTTGATCGTTTTCACAGTAAAATTTTATTATTTTATTCGAACGTAATTATTATTTTATAGTAATTATGAGGTTAATTTCGCTCCACTAAAATTTAATTAATCAAATTACTTCACTTTCAATGCGTAAATAAAATATTAAAATTTTCCTGCATCTTGTAGTAATTTACAGTGAAAATGGCAAAAAGTAGCCACTATTACTTAAAAATAATTTTAAGTGGCAACATATGTTATATACAATTTATTCTAACAACTTTTTATGGAATAGACCAAAATACCCTTGAGGGGACCCACTTTTTTACATGTTTGAGGAATCAGATTCCTCACTTTTATGACCAAAAGTACGAAAAGTACACTAGGGGAATCCGATTCTTCCTATTTCTGAAAAAGATGTCAAAATTCAACTATGTAGGCATGTGTTCCCTCATATGCTTACAAAAAATGAGGTATATATATAATAGCGGTCCAACCATGGTGCTGCATCATACACATATATTCATTTTCATTGTTCTTGTTTTTTTTTAGTGTTGAGCATTCGGGGAGCAACCATTTTAACTAGATTTTTAGAGGCGTGAGAATTTGGGGAGCAGTATACAAGGTATGTTGTAAACTTGTTTTAACAGCTATGAATGCATTAATTTGATCATTTTTTACATGCCGCATGAGTGTATTTTATGTATTTCAACGTTTTATAATAGAAATAATAGTATGTCGAATAGTGTATGTGAAGTGTAAAATGTATCCATATTAAATTTTATTTTTTTAAATTAGCAACTCGTAGGCCGAATAGAACAAGATTTGTAGGCCGAATAGAACAACTATGAAGGACGAATAGAAGAAACGTTGGCCGAAAAGGCCCAAAAAATATATCCTACGATAAAAAAATAAGTATGCCGAATAGAACAAGTGTTGTAGGCCGAATATAACAATCTTATGGGCCAAATACAAGAAACGCAGGCCGAATAGAAGAACTTAAATTTTCACATTTAATTTTTATTTTTAAAAGAATATGTAGGCCGAATAGAAGAATTTTGGTTGGCCGAATAGAACAACCTTAAAGGCCGAATAAGAGAGACGTAGGTCGAATAGAAGAAAAATATACAGAATTTGAAAGGCATCTGAATGTAGGCCGAATAGTGAAACAGTGTAGGGCCGAATAAAATAATACGTTGGCCGAATAGAGTACATTGTTGGCCGAATAGAATACTTGCAACTAATTATGATGTCGTCATTTATATTTTCTTGAAAAAATATGCAGATGAGCTATAAACAAGTTGGGATATGTTGGGGTGGATATTGGGATGGGTTACTATACAAAGGTGGACAGGTTCACTGGTTATACTTGCGGGATGACAATCTGTACTATACTAGTTTACTATTAGAAATTCATAACATAATACAAGCTGATTTGGATAATTGGGGTTATGAAGTTCATTCTCTCGTCGAGTACAGTGGTCGTATGTCTAAATATAAGATAAAGAATGATGCTCGTGTGGCAGAAGTTTTCAACTGTGTTGATGTAGGAATGGTGTACGTGACACTCGTTCCTGTCGCTGGCAATGCATTCGTTGAACCTCCTGCACAAGGTTCAGGGCATAGTTTGGAGTTAGGATTGGGTTATAATGACGGAAGTGGTGGTCCGAGCAATGATCCATGTTCGAGGGCATAGTCTAGTGCTAGGCCTGATTTTGATTTGAATGTGGCGTACAGTCCAGTCTCAGAGATGCAGCGGCGTGGTTTTAGGGAATCTGTAGATGTTGAAGATGACGATAACTCTGGTGAGGGTGAGGATGATGTACATGCTTATAATGATGATGTTGAGCCCGGGAATAGGACTATCGAAGAAGAACATGAAAACAACGAAGATGACATACATCAGGATTGTAATCAGTCTTCTAGCGAAAGTGATGATGGTGCTGAGGAGAGAATAATCCAATTGTATGAAGAAGTCTGTGATTACATATGTCAGAGAGGCGGCCCTAGCTTTCTTGAACCGATTAGTCGCGACTTGTCCCGTCCTGAAATGCAGCCACAAGATTGTCAAAGTATTCGGCCCACCACCCATTGCTGGTTGATTCCAGGTATGAATACTATGTTTATTTAGAGGAGAACTAAAGTAAAATTGTACTTTGAACTAATGCACCTGATACAGTTATAGGCATTCTGGTTGTAGCTGACAGAGAAGATCAGATGACTTTCCCTGACTTTGATGCATCTGGCATTCTTCACCAGAAAAGTGTATTTGATACAAAAAAAAGTTGCAGACTGATGTAGGAATGTATAACTTGCGGAATAGAATTGAGACCACTGTTGAAAGATCTAGCTCGACTAGATATAACGTAGAATATAGCTCAAAGGTAAAACCGATTGTCGATTTGCGATGCACGCACGAATGAGCCTTGGGCTGTAGGGGTAGTTAAATTCGTTCAACATCACGAGTGTTTGAATGATCCAGATAGGCCCACTCATACACAGGTGTCATCCAACATCATCGGTCAATATTTTGTTGCAGGCAATTTAACAAGATTACTGGGCTCTGACCCCAGGCGATGAGACATGAGATATTGAAGGATTTCGGATTCGACATTAG
The DNA here is from genome assembly GCA_023678885.1 of Pogostemon cablin. Taxonomy (NCBI): domain Eukaryota; kingdom Viridiplantae; phylum Streptophyta; class Magnoliopsida; order Lamiales; family Lamiaceae; genus Pogostemon; species Pogostemon cablin. The sequence goes on along the minus strand of CM042959.1, from coordinate 18,985,317 downwards.
CTACGTGGCGTTAAAGGTGAAACACTGGGCTGTTGGACACACGTACGGGGAGCACGACAACTCATTTCATATGCTCCCTGCCTACATGTATCAGTTGAAGTTGGCAAATCCCGATACGCACACCTGTATCTCTGTTGATGAAAAGGACCATTTACGGTTTTCATTTTACGCTCTTGGAGCATCTAGGCGGGGATTTTTAGAGTTTGGTCATCCAGTCATTGTCATAGACGGGACTCACATGAAGGGAAAGCACAAAAGCATTGTCTTCGTCGCAGTTACGAATGATCCAAACCATCAGATATTTCTACTCGCCTTAGGGGTTGGTGACGTCGAGAGCAACATGTCGTGGACATAGTTTTTATAAAAGGTTCGAGAGGCATACGGATGTCCACAAGATCTTTTGATAGTGTCAGACGGTCATCGCAGTATCGCAGATGTTATTTCTACTGTCTATCCTGATGCACATCATGGTTTGTGTGGTTATTATTTAAAGAATAGGTTGGCAGGTTATGGAAAGAACGTTTTGTATAGATTTCAGAGTGCGATGGATGCATACCTATCGAGGGACTTTGACAGGTTAGTCTTCCAAATCCACTTCGTCGTAATGTCACATTTACGAATCTCATCCATTCAATGGATTTTTACAAATGTTTACTTTTCCATATTCGTTATTTTCAGCTGCATGAACTCATTGAGTGGGCATCGGTCGTCGCAGAGGTTAATGGAACTACTTAGGTCGTGGGGATATGAGAAATGATCAAGGGTCCATTGTCCCGTGAAGCGGTACGAGTTTATGAACTCTACGTCAGCTGAGTCGTATAACAATGCCATACTCTGGGTGCACATGCTACCTATATGCACGCTGTTAGAGATTGCACGCACAACTACTGAGAGGTGGTTTTACGAACGGCGAACTCAAGCAGAGCAAGAGTGTACCATTCTCTGCAAGCGTGTGAATGACGAGCTCGTGGAACTTTCTTCTCCTGTCAAAAAGCTACCGGTATCGAGACTCTTGGGTAATAAGTATGCAATCAGAGATGGTGATCAGCTATTCACAGTGGATTTGAACGACAGTAGCTGCACCTGTGAGAAATTCCAGAAAGAACTTATTCCATGTATTCATGCGATGAAGGCAATCGAGTACGTAGTCATACCTGCTATTTTGTTACGTCGAACATCAAAGTTTGTGATTCTTATATTATACCCTCTTCAGTACTTGCAGGTTGCCAGCCAGTAGCTTCGTGTTGACCTTTTTCTATCGCACCAGTGTGTTAGGAATGTGGTCCGGTCCAGCGATGCCTGTACCGCATTACAGTCAATGGGATACACCTGACAGTGTCAAGTCACAGACTGTTAACCCCCCATTACCACACAGGCAGGCCGGCCGACCTCGAATGTCTCGGATAAGGCTAGGTATGGAGTCATCCAGAATACGTCACAAAGAGCATGTTTGCTCACGCTGCCAACAGTCAGGTCACAATCGAGTAAATTGTACTGAAGCTTCATCATCACACAGCGGTCCACCTTCTCTTCTGACGGCTGCCCTGAATCCCCATACACGTAGAGATAAAAAATATGGCATTTGTGGTGAAACTGGGCACACGTCTACGTTGTCCTTCTCAATTATATTAGTAGTGTATAACTTGTAATTTTTATCAATTATAGCAGTAGTGTATAACTTGTAATTTTTATCAATTATATCAGTAGTGTATAACTTGTAATTTTTATCAATTATAGCAGTAGTGTATAACTTGTAATTTTTATCAATTATATCAGTAGTGTATAACTTGTAATTTTTATCAATTATAGTAGTAGTGTATAACTTGTAATTTTTATCAATTATAGCAGTAGTGTATAACTTGTAATTTTTATCAATTATAGCAGTAGTGTATAACTTATAAAAATAAAATAAAAAAGCAATTAAGTGTCCAACAGTAATCAACATTTTTTTTGTAATTAACGAAACTAAATGTCTTCCCTTTTCATTAGTGTTGCCATGAGTACATCATGCTGAGGTAATAATGGTACCAGCCTGAAAGATTAAGAAAGCAATATGCCTCCGGTAACGCAACATGTGATCGGGAGTGCTCCAGTTAAAGTCTCTCGTTAATAAACCATCAAAGATCCTGAGATACGCTGGGCCGCAACTGGATCCGGCCTCCTATCTGTAATAAATCTCTGCCCGAGCTGGAGTCAATGGAAAAGTGTACGAAACCCCTTGGGGGTCAATCTCGCGTAGCAAGGCTAGAATGACGCGTCTGAATGGTAGAGTCCTGTCATCCGATGATCCCTCATGTCGGGCTCGTCATCCCACCTATGCCGGAAGGAGTCAAAACAGAAGAAGGTCATATCCTTCGTAATCAGTGCACATGGGTAGTAGTGCGCAGCATGTGGACTACGAACATAATCTGTCAAAATAAGTTACGAGAAATGGATTAAAGTAGGAGATATAATTATTTGATCACATCATGGGTTAAGATACAATACCACATCACATTCTATCCATGGCCTGGAACCCCTCCACACGGGTAACCTCCCTGCTGCGTACGCACGAAGATCTGTCAATAAGTCATCACTTATGTTGGCAAATGTCGTTTTATCATCTCTGTACCGCCTCGTGTGCTCATTCCATACGGATTGAACTCGGACCTTAGAGAAAAATCATTATATACGATTGGTCTCAAAATTACATGAAAAATTTATACATACGTTGCTAATGTGGTGGTTACTTACAGAGAATTGAATGTCCAGAATGCAGTAGTTCCCAACATCCTGATGAACGTGAACGCCTATGGCCGCCGGTCGCTCTGATAATATCCGGAGGTATGTATCTAGGTGCTGAAACATATAGAAATTTATTACAGAATATTGTAAGTTAGTGAACATATTTACTTATTAAGTACACACATGAAGGCTCTCTCAATTACCTGATCGTCAAACCAAGTACTGGGGTCCTCCATCTCAGAGAAAAAAGCACTGCCGACTCCATAGCCGAGTCCGACGTCGACCCTGAAATAAAAAATTCTTTAACAACAAGCACAAGTATGTAAAGTAACATATGAAAATGTTTAAAATAGTAGATTAGCATGTACAGATCGTTGCTTCTCTTAAATTGCAGGTACAGTTGCCAGTGGCACTCGCGGTCAGTCGTTGTGAATGGTGATTGTAACGCTGCACTTGGGTTTTTTGGCCGCTTAGCACGCATCAAACCATCTTGAGTGACACCAGGTGTGGGAGCCATCGGACTCACAGGATCCACCACTGTAGGAGGGGTAGATCTAACCCCTGACCTCGAGTTAGATGGCTCATACTCAGACCCCCGACTCCGCAAAATATCAGCTCGAAGGCGCATGAACTCCTGTGTAAGCGTAAGTCAAAATAAATGCTGTGTCTGATGCTCAGCCACCATCTGACATGCAAGCTGGGATAACAACTCATCCTGCTGATCCAGCCTATGGAGAACCCTATCTTTGAAATCCTGATCATATCCGTAGTGGTCCTGCTCATATTCGTGATCCTGCTGACCATACCCGTGATCTAGACATGCACCCCGGTTCGGAACTACCGGTTCCGGTTCTAAATTGGCGGTTCCAGTTCCAACGGAGGGGAAACCGGAACCGAACCGGGGGCTAGGGGTTTCAGTTCGTGAACCGGCGATTCCGGTTCTGGTTCGGAACCGCCAGTTTTTCAGTTTTTTTTTTTATATTTTTTTATTTTTTTTATGTTATATTTATACATCATACATGTGTTATCAGTTATTATGTGTAATTTATTTATTAAATAAGTGAAACATGTGTAATTGAAAATTAAAATATTGAATTTGAATTAATGTAATAATAATATCATTAAAATTGAAAACATGATGTATGTACTATGCAATATTCAATAATGCAAGTAAAAATTTCAAAGTTGATATTAAATTCCTAATAATCATACAATATTAATTAATGTGATCACATAAAAAATTTAATTATTAAAGTCTAAACCATTACAATTTACAAATGTAGAAGTGTAGAGAACACTACAAGTTTACTTCCATGTCAACTACTCTATTGTTACACTTCAAAAATTTAAAAATACAAACTTTATAAGATAAAATACAACAACATAATAGAGGGGGAAAAAAAAAGGACTTGAGCTTAAATTTAGGGTTAAACTTGAAAATTCAAGTTCAACTTAAATTTAAGTTGCCTACGTATCCTCGAAAGGAATAAAAGCCCATGTAGTTCTCTTAACTTACCTTAAGTTACCTCTTTGGCTCGGTGGAGGTGAATGGTGATGGCCTTTTTTGTTTACTCTACCAATCTAACTCGCTTCCATATTCCGTAATTTCATCATTCGATCGGTCTTCTTCAATTTGATTTTGAATCCGTCTTTCCGCCTTTGACCAATCATCAAGCAAACACAAATTTTCTAAATTTTTCATACTTAAATTGAATCGTATCAGATTCAAAGTGAGATTACCAAGACTAAATGCTTGTTCGACGGCAACCGTAGAGACGGGAGATGAAAAAACCTCTTTTACAATCAATGATAAAATAGGGAATGACTTTGTTCTCCTTGACCACCACTTCAAAATATCAAAACTAGTTCCGCTTGTTTCAAACTCAAAAGTGTTAGTAAAATAAGAATCAAGTTCTTAAAAAGGATTAGATATAACCCGTGCACATTTTTTAGATCTAGCATCATAAAAACTATAAAATTTTTGAAGAGCATCATATTTCCTAGAATTATCAACACTATCACTACTATCATCACCACTAGATTGATCATCATTCGTACCATTTTGTTCTTTATACTCCTTAAAAAGATCCTTTAGTAGATTATAAGTACTTGCAACTATGTCTTTAGGATTAGGAGCTTGTTGTCTAGTAGGAGAATCACAATTAGCATACAATGAATCATAGTAAAGCGTTAACAATTCTTCTAAACCATCCGTTCTAATACGTGGGTCCAACAATTTAGCAACTAAACACAAGTTCGGGATTTGAAAAAAATATTTTAACCACTTAGATTTCATGGAAAGAATAGCATTTGACAACAACGGGTGTGCTTCATTAGCACTAAAAATCATAGCAATTTTAACACAATTATCAACAACTAAATTTGAAGTAGGATAATAAACACCGGATAGTTCTTCCGTAGCATCATTAAAAATTTGCAAAACATCACATAGAGTATAACATGTGTCCCGTTGATTAGCAAACAAGATTTGACCACCCGCATCTTGTGAGTAAAAAGCACAAATATGATCTTTATAATCAAAAGAGTCATGCAACATTTTATACGTCGAATTCCAACGAGTTAAAACATCTAAAGGAAATTTTTTTGGGTGAATGTTCACAGATTGACAGTATCTTTTTCACCTTTTAGTAACGGAAGAGTTTCTCATTATATACCATATAGCACTTTTAATAGGTTGAATGTGTGTTTTCAAAGCACTTATACTATCTTGAACACATAAATTCAATATATGACAAATACATCTAACATGAAAAAATCTACCACCAATTGAGGGTTTGCAAATATCAATAAGACTTTCTAAACTAGCCGTATTAGCACTAGCATTATCAAATGAGATTGTAAAAATCTTTGTAACTAAACCATATTCTTGCAAAATAGTACTAATTTTGTGAGCAATATTAATGGCGGTATGATGAACATCAAATGATCTATAAGCAATTAATCTTTTTTGCAAATTCCATGAACTATCAATCCAATGACAAGTAATACCCATATAATCCACTTTTTGCCAAAAATTGCTCCAAATATCCGAACATATAGACACTTTATGAGGTAATTGTTGCAAAATTTATTTTAAAACCAAACCATACTCTTTAACAACTTTAGCAACACCAAGCTTACATTTATTACGATGCAAAGGTGGAGGTTGAGGATTTAAAGTGAGATTTACCCAATCTTGAAAAAATATTATCGGCAAAGTTAAATGACAAATGTTTGGTGCACATAAGTTTAAGGTATAATCTCAAATAATTAGATTCATCAAATTTAAAAAGAGTGTTACCCGACGCCGATGAACCTTCTCCTTCGGAAGAGGCCGTGAACCCTCGTCCTATTTGTGTTTGACCGATTGAGATGCCAATTTTGTCCGGATGCTTCGAGTTGATGTGCTTGATGAACGTTCCAAATTCTCCGCCATGTTTGAATTTATACTTCGTGCCACAATAGTTGCAAATAACTTTAAATTCATTCGAATTCTCAATCGCCTCCTTCTTGAAATGAATGGAAAATATATCAGAATATAACACTTGTGGGGAACTTCGAGTCGATCCTCCACCTCTGCTAGAGCCTTCGGCTCCGTCTCCGGTACCCGTACCACCCGAGGTTGGTTGACTTCCACTCGCCCTTTGTTGTGATTGACCTTGAGTATTATCATTGTCATCGTCGGAGGGGAAATCATCTCCAAGTATCTCCCTAACATTCAAGTTGAATAAATGAGGGGAGATTTCTTCATCCGAAGGAATATTTTCAAGTTCAATATCTTCTAGAGTTGGTGGAAGTTGGCGTGGAGATGGTGGAGGACAATTTAAGGTGTTGGGTATGGATTTTCCTCTAGAAGAAGAAGGTGAGGCACCGGATGAAGAAGAACCTCTTCTAGGCATTTTTTTTAGATTGAAAAAAGGATGAATATATAGGATTTATGAACTAAAACTAAGAGACTAGATGTAGAAGTATACTAATTAGTAGTATATGTGTGGGAAAGAATAGAAAATGATAATGAGAGAATTGAAATGAAAGTGATAATAAGAGAATTGAAATAAAAAGACTACAACTTTTTTTTTTAGTTTGATATATATGAACTAAAAAAAGAAACTTGAGACTTGAGAGTTGAGATGAGATGAGATTGAGAACTTGAGTAGTTGAGTAGAAATGTAGAATCAAACAAGAATGTGGAATAGAAGAAGAAGTAGTGTAGAGAAGAGAGTGTAGTAGTAGTAGAAGTAGTAGATTGAATGTGAATGTTGTGTGCCCAAATTGATCACACTTGGGGGGTATTTATAGAGGGTTGGAAGTGATCTCATCCATCCATTTCAAATTTTAAACAAAAAAAAATCTCAACCTCAACCCTTGAATTTAAAAAAAAAAAAATTCGATCGGAACCGCCGGTTTACCGGAACTGCCGGTTCAAACCAAAATCTCCGGTTTCACCGTCCATCTCAACCGTTGATCTTCAACGGTCACACAATATCGGCCGCATGTTTGAATTTTTAAAATTCAAAAATTCTCGCCCGGCCCACCTGAACCGCCGGTTCACCATCCCAACGGTCACTTTTTTGGGTCGTCGGATTTCCAACGGACAATCGATCTTGGCCGTTCAAAAAAAAAATAAATAGAGGAACCGTCGATTTTAACCTTGAACCGGCGAACTGGCCGTTTGAACTGGCGGTTCCGGTTCGTGCGCGGCTGGAACCAAAACCAAACCGTGTTCTATCAGTTTTGGTTTTATTTTTCCCAGTTCTGGAACTGCCGGTTTCAGTTTCAGTTAAAACTACCGATTTTTCGGTTGGAATCGACGATTCCGGTTAATCGGTGCATGTCTACCGTGGTCGTCCTGATCATCATATCTGTGATCTTGCTGATCATATCCGTGGACATCTCCCATCCCACTCCCATGATGAGCAACGACTCGAGCATGCCAGCTACGAGCGGAGGATGGAGGAACATAATGTATGGGATCATACGAACTGCGCTCAGCATACCTCGTCTCCCCTGAATGATGTCCACTGTGGTCAGGACTAGGAGTATAGGGAGGGCGGTAAGAATGCTCATCCCAATTTGTTACCCAAGCTGAAGGATCATCCGTGCGATGGCCAGTCCACCAATCCTCAAAAGCCATACCAGAATAGTACTGCTGATCCCATGGATTACTAGTAGGATCGTATGCCTCTGCCGCGGTCTGCTGCTCCACATATGTGAAATCAGGCCCCCGGACGACCTTTCGTAGAGAATGCTTTTGTGTACATCCTCATGATCAACCCCTGCAAAGGATCATCATCTATTCCAATCCAATAAATATTTCTGTGCTCCTGGGGGAGCACCCGCGGAAAATCCACTACTACAAGATCCTGATTAAAAAACCAATACATTTAGATACAATATCACTGATTTGTCTATACCAACATGTATTAATGATTCATAAAAATTTAAATTTCATACCCGAGAAAATAGATTCCTGTCAACCTTCTTCACCTTACGAAAAATCCATCGCAAGCAAAGTGGCATATTTTCCTCCCTATCGGTAGGGACATGGTCATACGGTACAGCAAGAGCAGGTAGACGCTCGTACGCCCAAACCTGTCTCACGTAAACTACATATGTTAGATTATTATTGTTGCTGAAACTAGTAATACACTATAACTTTAAGTGATCTACTACAACACGTACCAGGAGCGCAAATGTGCACCCGTAAAAGTGGTATATGTACTTGTTGGGGTTTGCTTCTTTAGGAAGTTTGGTCAAAATGTGGTCCATAAAGTGCAGTAGAGTCATATAACTGACCTGGCCCCAAGGGAATAAATCCCATCTACGCTCGGCCTCTACTATGACCCAAATCCAGTTGTCTACACTCACCTTGGTAACATCCGATCCAAGGAGAAAATAGTACAACAACAGTACCTTAGCAATTTTAACCGCGTTCTCGAGGCTAACACCACTAAATTTTGTACCCTCAAAGTCACGGGCAATCTCACTTATTAGTGGTCTTTCGCCCAGACCATAATACATATCGTACACTCCACTAGACGGGATATGATACGATAAATTCGGATCAAACCTCACTCTGTCCCGAAAGCAGAGCCCCATTATCCGCATGAACTCTACCCTACTAAAGTTAAGACACTTGTTCCCAACTTGAAAATATCTAGCGGTTACATCATCCCCGCCACGTATGATCTCCCATGTCATGAGACCGTGGAGATTAGCATGCGCGATCCAATCGTCGTGAAGACCCAGTAATAACTAAAACAAGATCGCCTGAATATCTCCTCCGCATTACCCCCAACCGTTGTTAACTGCTTACGGATAAGTGTCATAACAACCCCATGTTTGCAGTAATTATGTACACTGCAGTTCTGCCCCTGCATGGTTGGACGCTTCCATTCACCCTGCACAAATTTAACTTTTTGTTAAATAATATGTAACACACATAAAAAAGATGTACTCTGTATCAATTCAACCAGCTTACTTAATAAAACAATAACTGATAATTATATCAAATAACAATAAGTTCACTACAGCAACTGAACAAATATTGGCACACTCTATCATTTGTTCTATTCGGCCTATTTTTCCTTCTATTCGGCCTACAAACTGTTCTATTCGACCTACGAATATTGCTCTATTCGGCCAAGGTCAGTGCTATGACATTATTCAAACTACACTTTATTCTATTCGGCCTACACTTCTTCTATTCGGCCTACAAAACTGTTCTATTCGGTCTACAAAAAATCTCTATTCGGTCAACCAATATTTCCAAATATTCCAAAAATTCAAGTCCTACAATTTGTTCTATTCGGCCTACACTTATTCTATTCGGCCTACAGCTTTGTTATATTCGGCTTAAGATTTATTCTATTCGGCCAACCAATATTTCAAAAATTTTTTAAAAAAAACTCCTACACTTTGTTCTATTCGGCCTACACTTGTTCTATTCGGCCTACAAATTTATTCTATTCGGCCTACTAAAAAAGCTCTATTCGGCCAACCAATATTTCCAAAAATTCAAAAAAATAACACTCCTAGAATTTGTTCTATTCGACCTACACTTGTTCTATTCGGCCTACACATTCGTTCTATTCAGTCTTCAAAAAAACCCTATTCGGCCAACAAAAATTTTCAAAAAATTCAAAAATAAAATAAAATAAACAACACCACACAAAAAATTCTAAACATGATGTATACACAGTTAAGTCACATTCATCACATTACAAAATGAATTCACATTTTACACATATGAACAAAACCACACAAAATGTACTTCGTATCCTCGAAAACGAGTACCACAAACTCAATGTAGGACACATTATAAACAAATAACTCACAATTTAAAAATACAAATAAAACAGCTTTCATACATACCCAAAAATTTGACATTTCAAAAATTTACCGAATTCACCTCGTCGGAAATGCCTATTCCGGCAGATGAAAAGAAGATACTGAGAAATGGGTACTACAAATGGGTGACGCTACTCTTTGTGCTTTGGGACGAAAGGGGGAGAGGAAGAGAGAGGATGTTAGACGAAAAGGAGAGAGGAAGAGAGAGGATGTTGGACGAAAAGGAGAGAGGAAGAGAGAGGATGTTGGACGAAAGATGTGAGAGAAGAAAGATGGAGTATTTTGAATGAAAATAACGTTAATGATATGATATATACCCCACCAACCCACATCCAAAATTTTAATTTGAAAAGTTTTAAAACTTTAAATGTGGTCCACCAACCCACTAAGTACAATTTTAAATGTGGTCCATCCACCCTATTTACTGCAGTCAAAACTGACATGATATGACCCCTTAATTTTCGTACTTAGGCGACAGTTATTGAGGGTAATTTGGGGAGTTCACTAAATAGTGGCTAGTAAAAATTGTTCTTATCAGATGTGGCTACTTAAAATTGTACTTAGTCAAAAGTGGCTATTAAAAAATCGCTCCGTTATTTATAAGAGAAGCAGTACGTACGGAGAATATGTATTAAAGATTTTGTTTTATTAAGTTTTAAAAATTAGATTTTGATTTTTAAAACAAAACATATTAACGCTCAACTTACCGGCACACATTTCATATATACATATTAAGCCCCCAGGGCATAGCTCAAGTGGTAGAGGGGAGGGTGGAAAGGCCTTCCAGCTGAGCTTGGTTGCTGCAGGGTGGGAGTTCGAATCCTGCCTTTGGCATGGATTTGACCCCTTGCAAGCACAAGTTTAACAGTGAGCCCTCCCTATAAGCCACTTGAGGCACATCCTGCGATTTACCTCCTCCACCAATCCCCAGGGCAGGGGCGGTGGGGGCCCCTAATGGTGGGGTACACCATATATACATATTAATTCTTTTTTCTTTTTCTCCCTCTTTTCTCTCCCCTTAATTAATACACTACACATATAATTACTTATATCTAGCATTGATTTGACATTGAATTAAAAACAAAAAAAAACCCGTAAATTAGAACTATGTGTGGTTTTCAAACTCAACAAATCCAAAACAAGTATGGCCTAAAATGATACTCCATCCATCATTTCAATCTTTACATATTTCTATTTTGGACGTCTTATTTAAATTTTTACATTTTTTTTAGTATATGGGACCCACCTAAAATAATTAATATATCACTATGGGACCCACATCTTATATCAATACACCTACTCACTTTACATTAAATATTTTAATCCCTTATCCATTAAAATACTATATTCCTTAATCAATGTGCAAAAAGTAAATGTAAGGATTGAAACGGGACGGAAGGAATATTTCTTTTGAGTTTTTGTGAGGTTTGAAAATCAATTGAATAGTGATATATGCATGTTTTGGATTATAGGTAGAATAAATTTTAACTTTATGTCAAATAATGTGTAAGAATGTGATAATTTGTATAAACAAAAAATATGGGAGGGAAGAAATAAAGATAGGAAAAATATTAATTTGAGAAGAAATGATACTATGAAAGATGGGTGTGTACTAATTACTCCATCCATCTCATTCAAAGGATGCATTTTGTTTTTTGTACGTAAATTAAAGAGTAATATTATTTAATATACATTGGGTAATTGTATTAGTGGGAGTGTAATCTCCATATTTTAATTGTATTAGTGGGTGTGTGTGAGACTCATGTGTATAAAAAAGGAAATATGACACTTTGAGTTGGACGCTCAAAATGAAAAAAGAGATCATTTGGGTGGAACGGAGAGAGTATATAAGGTTTGTTTGTATATATAGGTGTGTGGATTTTAGAAACCAAGACATGATTTTCAAAATCTGAAACAAACATTACACATCATTTATGTCTATTATGCTTTATATATATATATATATATATATATATATATATATATATATATATATATATATATATATTTAGGGTTTAGTTCTCTAATACTACCTCCGTTCCGCTAAAAGTGTAATACTTTCTTTGTAAAAGTGTAATTCTTTTAGCGGGACGGAATGAGTATATTTTAATGTTATATTTTCTATTACGATTTATTGGTTCGCTAGAGTAATTTGATTAAGTATTAAACGACTCTCATTTCTACCCGCTTAAACTTGTAGATGATGAGGTCATTTAATATGGTATCAGAGCCATGACCTAGCAATCCAGGGTTTGAATCTCACCGCCATCCATATATGAAAAAATTCCACATGTAAGGCTTGAGGCAAAAAATTCCCTGCGTGTGAGGGGCGTGCTAGAGTGATTTGATTAAATATTAAACGACTTTTCTTTCTACCAATTTAAGCTTTTAAATGAGATGGTCATTTGATAACATCTACTCCCTCTGTCCCACACTTATTTTCACACTTTTCGTTTTCGTTCGTCCCACACTTATCTTCACCACCCAAAAAAAGAAATTTCACATTAACCAACAACCTCAAAAGTTATCATAATTTCAAAATACCATTCATACCTAACACACATAACATACTTTATAATTTATATATTACCTAGAAATACCATAATACCCCTAAAAAGTCAATAAAGTTGATCAAAAAATAACTTTTTTAAACTCTGTATCTACAATACCCATGCAGATAAATATGGGACGTAGGGAGTATATTCTAAATGAAAAAAAATCTAACATAACGAAAAATGTTCAGATTTCCCACATATATGTACACGCTACTCATGTAACACCAAATCCAATTGGACATCCAATACCGTAAACTGATATGGTATAGTAATATTAATTAATATCATTATATGGTATATGTATATATTATTCTTAGTATTGATCCTTATAATCTTAAGTTTATGTATACGAGGAGAGCTTATTTACGTAAATTGTGTTTCACAGCTAGTCGGTATAAATAAAAGAGTCAAAACTTGAGTGTAACTAAAGTATCCGTTTATCTAGTTAATATAAATCATTAAATCAAAAAACTATTCCATAATCATTTTTAGATCAAATAAAATAATTAAGAATTTTAAGGAAAAATTACTCATAGATACACACTTTGTATCCATAATTACTGTAAGATACATTAATTTTAAAAAATTACTCACATACAAAATATTAAAGTAAAATACCAATATAACTTTAAACTCACACTTTTAAACCACAAACCCTAAACCCTCACCCACGCCGGACCACCGTCGGGCGGCCGCCGGACCTCCGCTGGACCACCGCCAGACCACCATACTTTTTTGCTGCATATACTTTTTTTACTGCACATAACTTTTACTGCACACGAACTTTTGCTGCACACGAACATTTATGTGCAGCACATTGTAAGGGTAATATTGGAATAATACTATATATTTATGTAGTTAGTAGTAATATTTTTGTATGTTTGTATTTCATAATAATTAAAGAGATTCCAATACAGCTAATAGTAACTATCCCAAATTTAAATAACAAAAGATAATTATATCCTAAAAATTACTTTATTAATCTTAAATACACCGTGTACTCGGTGGAATAACTCATAAAAAGAATAGATGATTGTTCTTTTTACATTTACTTAAAATTCTTAAATATTTGCTTTAAAAAAAAATCTTAAATATTTGTGGCAAAACAACCCGAAGGGGAGCATTTATTTGCAAATACTTCCAAAAAGTTGGAAAATATTAAACATAAAAAAATATCTCACGCAAGAGTTTCATATAGTAGCACACATTAGTTTACGCTCCTAATTAAAAAAGAAAAAAGAAATAGAAAATCAAATTTCCAACTTTAATTGATCATCGCCACTAATTAATGTGCTCCTATATTGCAACAAAATTGGTCTTCAGATTGATCACATGATGAAGCAGCTAGGATCCTGCTGCGGAGCCACCATCATCTCATGATGAACAACCGGGTACCCGTTCCACGGCGGCGGGTAGGACCAAACCACCGTAGTCTCTTGCGGCGTGGGCGCCTTAGCTGCGGCGGCGGGTTTGTCTTCCTTCTTGTCCTCGCCGACGCTGACGAGCTCCGTGAAGCCGATGTTCTTCCGCAGCTGCCGCGTCAGCGCCACCGCGTCGATGTTCTCCCCGATCACCACCACCTGATCCTTATCGTTCCCTGTTAGAGCCGCCGATTCAACACCTAGAGACAGAATTGATCGCAAGTTTTATTAATTAAGGAGATTATTGTGATAAAGAGAAATAGTAATATTTATTATAATATTAATTGCAAGAGTTATTAATTAAGGATGATTATTAGAACAAGAAAAATAATATTTAATATATAGTGAGTGATGGTATTAATGTAGTGTTGAACCACAAATACACCAATAATTATTTTGTGTATGAGTTTCATTTATTATAAAGAAAAATATAAATTTTATGATCACTTTGAATGCTTTAACTGTTATAGTGGGAAGAGGGAGTAAACAATAAGGTTTCATAAAATAATTATGATGTATACCTGATATTCCGACAGAAATCTTGAGTGCCTTGGATCGGGATTTGTCGTCGTTCATCGTGGAAATCTTCACAACAATCTTCTTCTGCAAATTATAATCACAAAATCAAATCAGTTGACTCGGAGCTAGAAATCTAATTTAAATTTAATTGATCAAATTAGGAAAAAGGGAAATTAATCTTCAATTTTTTTGCTCGTGTACCTTCATCTTTCTTGATTTATCAAAAAGGTTATCAAAAAGGGAGTAGTAGTAGAGTGAAGAGGTAGGAGAGAGAGGGGGGAAAGATCTTGGAGGAGAGAGAGAATTGTAGGAAGAAGTGATTCAAGTGGATATCCTAAGTTTGAGATATGAGGTGGAAATGAAGCAAGTATTTATAGACCAAAATCATCAGGAAACAAATATACACGCGTTATTTTAAATGGGCCAAATTCCCTTACAAGAACCGGTCAACAGTTAACGGGATCCAATCGTAAATGCCCGCTGAAGTATTTAATTAATTAAAAATACCCATTTTCACAAGAAATTTTTTTTTTTATAAATATCCACTTTTTCTCAATTTAATGTGACAATTTTCGAGAGGATTGGCTTATCATAGGGTTATTTTGGTGAGAATAGGGTTATTTTGGTGAGAAGTATTAAATTATGATTGTTATATAGGTAAATTATGTTTATTGATAATTAATGCACTGTATGTTTTTTTAAAGTATGATAAATAATACTCTCAGTCTGATAATAATAATTACTCCCTCCGTTCCGTCCCTGCCTCTTATTTTTTGCACGTGGATTAAGTAGTATTATTATTTAATGTGTAGTGGGTAATTGTATTAGTGTGTGTGTGAACCCCATATTTTAATTGTATTAGTGGGTGTGTATGAGTCTCATGTGTGTAGAAAAGAAAAAGGAACTATTTGGATGTGACGCCCAAAATTGAAAAAAAAAGGCCTCTTTGCATAGGACAGAGGAAGTACATATTTTCAATTTGGCATTTCAGCTCAATAGTTACATTTCTCTTTTTGATAAGTGAGACCCGTAAAAAAAATACTCCCTCCGTCCTATAATATTTTTCACACTTTTCTCATTTGTTTGTCCCACAAAACCTTTCACACCCCAAAAAAGAAAACGTCACTTTATCAACAACCTCAAAAGTTACTTTAATTTCAAATTTATCACTCTTTTTTCACACACATATCATTATTTTATGGAGGTAGTAATTAATACTCCATCCATCCCATAGAAGTTGGTATAATTTTTTTGGGCACGGATATTAAGGAGTATAATAATTTAATGTAAAGTGGAGTGAGAGAAATAATATTTAATGTGTAGTGGGTAGTTGTATTAGAGGTGATATATGGGGCCCATGAGAATAGATTAATTATTTTTTGTGGGGGTGTCCATATATTAAAAAGGAAATGTGTCAACTTTAGTGGGACAAACCAAAAAGGAAAGTGTATCAACTTCTATGGGATGTAGGGAGTATTATCTTTATGGAGCTCACACACAACACTAATACAACTACTCATTTTACATTAAAATATTATTTATCTCGCCATAATTATATATTAAAATACTATATATATATATATATATATATATATATATATATATATATATATATATATATATATATATATATATATATATATATTAATTCGTTTCACGTGGAAATGTAAATTACTGTAAACATATTTAAAAGTGGTATGTTAGAACTTAAATGAAATCTATTGTAATCATGTCTTTACTGTAAACAGAGTAAAAATGTGGTATGTTAGAACCTAAATCAAATCTATTGTAATGATCATGTCTTTATATAATGTCATGTTATACTTATGGTTTATTTATTTTAAATAAAAAAAAATTATATTAGAGAATAAAATTCAAAACTTATTTTTCTTTGTTCAAATTTTATAGCAAAAGGTGGCCCCTATCTCAAATTTTATAGCAAAAGGTGGCCCCTATCTCAAATTTTATAAATGTTCTCGGTAGACTAGTTAAGTCAATGTCTCCTAATATGTTTAAAAAAATGGACTATGGAATAATAGTTACAAAATAGAATAATTATTTTAAATTGAAGTCTAGAACTGATGACGCAATTAAATACTCTGCGTGTCTCCTCACCTTATTTTGAATTTTCTCTGGTATGGAGATTAGAAAAAAATAAAGCTAATATTATTAAAAAATATAAATTCTAAGAATATTATGATATATAATAATAATAAATAAATGATAAAGTATGTTAAATGTGTTAAATACGAGTAATATTTTTTTAATAAAGTGTATGAAAAGGATGATTATTATGACTATTTATTTTTTTAAGGGGTGAAAACTTTTTTGTGACGACGAAAAATGTAAAGTGTGGACAAAGTATATATTACTCCTTCCATCCCGGATAAACCTTTCATGTTTACTGTTCTACATTATTTTAAAAAAATTACTTTTTAACTTTTTCAACTCATTTTTTAAGGGTAATTCTGTCCATGCAGTTGGGTATAGAGGTTTGGATTAACTTTATCATTAAAGTTAATCCAACCCATAATGACCCAAAAAATATTTAAAAAAATTCTTGAAATAATAAATTCTTTTGAAATTCCAGAAATAAATTTAAAAAAACACTGTATCTTAAAAAAATTACAGAAATTACAGAAACATTACATAAATATACTAAAATTACATTAAGTTACTACACTTTTTCTAGAAATTACAGAAATTTGTTAATTAAAATTACAATAACAGGTCATGAGTAACAAAAATTACCAAAAAAAATAAATAAATGAAATTACATATTCTTCTCCATTACATAAGTTAGAAAAACTCATGCTTTCCTATTCATAGATTTCTGAAAATGCAAAAATGTAGTGAAATTATTTTTATATAACAAAAATTAGAGAATATGAGATCTAAATAAAATGTTAAGAGCAATAATCATTAAAAAAAAAGGAAGAAAGTGCCCTTAAATTATAAATTCATCATTGAGATTTGTTTCCGTCCTAAGATATCTTAAGAATGATGTCTTCCCTCAAAAACTATCCTTTTCGGTATGTTCCCACCAAAATTTCACTAAACCTCCAATTTTTCCCTCTAATTCTGAAATTTTTCCTCCAATACCATCACAATAAATATGGTGTGATAGAGTATCAAACATTAATGCACTTAGTTAACATTTAATGTCAACTTCAAAGTCAAACCACTCTCAACACACAAAAAATCTGATTGGTTAGTATCTTTTAAGGCATAACAGTGATGGAAGATCAACTTTGGGAAAGCAATGGAGGCAACATAGATATTTGGAGTTACTAGAAGAACAATATTCAATATTTGGGCAGATGCAAAAAGGCAGATTGAAGCAGGAGAGCCAATCAACTTCATTTCCAACAAAAGGGGATTTCAAAGTTCAAGAGAGTTAAACTAGACCCTGCGCAAATGAAGGAGATAGTTTTTGAAAATACATGTGCAATAAGAGGGTAGCTAAAGGTGAGCAAATCCACAATGGGCAGGTAGATAAAAATGGAAGAAACCAAAACACATACAAACTCAATCAAGCCTGAGCTAACTCTGGAGAACAAGCTTCAAAGATTCAAATATTATTTGCATCAGATTCATCATGATAGGAATGCAGAAAAACTGATGTTTGATGAAATGTACAATGTGGTGCATATTGATGAAAATATTTTTACATGACAAGGGTGAATGAGAGGTATGATGAGAGCGGAAATTTACGTCTTTTTGATCTCACAATACCTTGATTTTATTAGAATAAGGCCATATATTCGTGTTGGATTGCGTAGCTTATGTATTTTACATGATTATGGTGTTATTAATGGCTTTTATTGAGTTTTGAAGGTTAAAACAGGGTAAGAATGAAGCAAAATCGAAGATGGGAAAGAAACGAGCTGAAAAGGGGCTTACTCGAGTTGCATGAGTAAGCACGACTTAGCAACTCGAGTCGAGTAAGGTGCCGTAAAGGAGCAGAATTGATCAGTGAGCCAACTCGACTTGTCTTGCGTAACTCGACTTACAGCTTGAGTCGAGCTGCGTATGGGGCAATTTGAGTTGTATATCGTGTGAGGCAGAGCAGCATCAAATTTTGTCTAGTGAGTCAACATGAGTTGACAGGCGATGACTCGACTTGCTAGCTCGACTCGTGTTGATGTACGAAGGAAAATCTGTTTTAGAGCATGGCAACTCGACTTGACATGCGGACGCACGACTTGGCAGCACGACTCGAGGTGGGTTACTCGAGATGCATCATAAGGCAAATCGAGTCGTGTTGGCAACTCGAGTTGGTCACTACAACTCGTGTTGCATTAGTTTGGGCCGAAAATTGAGATTTTTGATCCCCTGTGCGTGACAACGTGTAAAAGCAGCCCAACCAAGTCAGTTTTCTTGGCCTAAGGTATAAAAGGGATCAGATCACTTAGAGAGGAAAGACCGATCATTCACAACAGAAACACATCGTGAATTCAATTCACACCATCCATCCACCCCATCGGTCCTGAGGAAGATTCAAGTAGGTTTCGAGAGCCAATCCAATCAGAGAGACGGGGGAAGAACTCGAACCATGTGACACTAGGGTTTCGTATCTTTTCTTTATTCTTTTCAATTATTGATTCTGTTATGAATTTGATAGCTATAAGGGTTGTGTGTAACCTCATGGGTTAAGTACTTTTACAGTTCTAAGGATTGAGGGATTAATGAAGTTGATTTGGGAACCTAGATTAACTTTGTAAATTCATACTGTTTATAATCCTTGTTTATTTAATTTATCCAAACTTTGTTATGCACTTGTAATTTCTTCATTGCATATTATTGATATTGCCCGTGATGCTTGATATGCTATGTTAGCTTGTGTGCATGTGTACTTGATACTGTTTGATTGCTAGGGATTAGAGTAGTTTACCCGTAAACACGTTAATCCTAAGAGCTAGTAAATAGGGTACTTGATTATCTTAGTGGAACAATGCAATTAGGAAATCAAGTAGGAAGTGAGTAAGTTTGAATAGGAATTCCAGAGAATATATGTTAGTCGAATTGGCCATCCGGAGGTTTCTAAAATTCGCCTTATTAGTATCTAGGAAGGAGATTCAAAACTATTCACGCATTGAATCAGAACGTGAATCCATTACAACAGTATGAACGAACAATAAGACGTCTAGGGAATCGAATCAACTGCATTAAACATGATACCTTAGAGATGTTATTCTTCTCTTGATCAATCTTGAATTATTCTTTGCTTCTATTTAAATCGTTATTTATTATTTTAGAATTTTAGATATTAATTTATTCAAAACCTGGAAATTAGTTACATAATAATTCTAGTTGAATAGTGATACAAAATAAATAGATAATTGACTGTCTTAGTGAGAACGATATTTTAACTGGGGTACTTGCCATTACAATTGACATCCCTACACTTGGGGATTTAATTGAGGTGCGCAAAATTGCCTAATAAGGTACTACATCATACCAGGGGAAAAAGAGCCACATAGAACATGCAAATCAAAGAAATTCATATCCAAAATAATATTCATGTATGCGGTTTCTAGGCATATATTTGAAAGTGTGGGACAGGTGTTGTTTGATGGTAAAATAGGCATCTTTCCTTTCTCAAGGATTGAGCCAGCAAGAAGACACTCAAAGAATAGGGAAAGGGGGACATTGGTTACTAAACCATTTGACACCATCAATAAAGAAGTGATAAGAGACTGCATAATCAATCAGGTAACTATGAACTTTCTATTTAAGATCATTAACAGTTTGAAACATATTCTAGGCACATATGCTTTAGTTTCTTATCATAATTAATTTTATATGCATATTGAAATATTTTCACATATTATTCCAACCATAAAGGTTAATTGGCCACTATTTATGAGTAAGGATATAATTATCCAACAGGATAATACAAAACCACACATAATTGATAGTGATGTGGGGTTTTGAATGGTTGCAAGATCTGATGAATTCAACATCAGACTTCTTAACCTGCCTACAAACTCTCCAGACACCAATATCAATGACTTAGGGTGGTTTAGGGCTCTGCAGTCACTATAATGGGAAACAACAAGTTACAATGTGGATGAACTAATCAAGAATGTGAGGATCTCTTATGAAAACTAAACGGCAGCTACACTCAACAATGTGTTTCTTAGCCTACAAGCATGTCTAATTGAAAAAATATAGGTAGAAGGGGGTAACAATTATAAAGTGACACACATGAAAAAAGTGATGATCGTTTTCTTTGCACGCAAAATTAATCCCCAACTATTAAGGATATCAATTGCAGCTTAAACAAGCGACCAAGTTAAATATCGAACCCAAAGGACGACGTATTATCAATTTAATTATTAACTAAATTAATTAAGACAAGAGGCAATAAAGTTTGAGTATTTACTTATTAAATAAACTACTAAGCAAAATTATTAAATAACAATTAGAATAAAATAACACTGAATGTGACTCAAGAATGGAGAATAGGTAGCACTAGGGTAATCCGATTTCACTCATTAATTTCTCTTTCGTGTATCAATATCCGACTCTACCTTGTGGAATATGGACATATCACTAAGTCATGCAAATTTACTCTATAGACACAAGTAAATATGACGTGTGAATAACCTTGGAGCAAGAGATATAATTTTACCCTCCTTTCTAGGTACTATCAGTATCAATTATTTCTGCGTATAACACGTGTGAATAACCTTGGAGTAAGAGATATAATTTCATCCCCCTTTCTTATTTCTCCCTAGGATTGATACTCTAACTCGATATGATCTCCCTTTATAGGTACTATAAAATTAACCTCTTTATCCTGCTTATTAACCCGAATTCAATTCAATTAATAAAAACATTCATATATGACAGTTCTAATGAAGTTTCGAATTCCCCTCACTTAGAATCATAACATGAAATCCAGTTCAGCAGTGAACATGCTCAATCAACAATTAAGATATATATTCAAACTCTATATAATAGTTGAAGATGCACAAAATAACCGTGAATATGAATTAAAAACGTGCAATCATATATAAAATAAATTCACAAGTAGTGTTGTACGGAGTATACACACGAAAGTTTAATTAATTCATAAAAACCTTCAAAATTCTAAATCTACCAAAAAGACTATAGCACATGATGTTGCAGGAAACACACATGGGGGTTGGATAGACCTTACCCATATGTTTGAAAAATACAAGATAAATTAGAAAACGATAAAAACCTTAGTTGTGGGCGTCAGCGTGTCCTTATCCGTCTTGAATCCTCCTCTTGGTTCTCCTCTTAATTCGACAGACGAATCTTCATAGTGATGGATGGATGGAGAAAATGATGTGGATGATGGTTGGGGGGTGATCCCCCTTTGTGGGGTGGTGTAATATGGATTGTATTGCGGTACTTCCTTGGTGTGATCTGCATCCCCTTTTATACTTGTAAGCTCTCCTAATGGACCTTGGATGAGTTTTTTCTTAGAAAATATGTAAATATACCCACTGGGTGTAAAATTTGATAAAAACAGAATTTCGTGTTCCCGCTCGACCAGAATGGTCTTGGTCGAGCGGCGGAATAGTCTTGGTCGAGCGGCCTACGAAGTCTCACCATTTTGCACATAACTTTCACATCCGAACTCCGATTTGAGAGATTCTTGCGCTCATGCGATCCTCTTTTCCTTGGCTTTCTATCCATATAAAGAACTTACAAAAATTCTAATATTAAAAGGTTAACAAGTCATGAAAAGTGGCACAGTCGTGCTAAGTAGAAACAGCTTGGTGACGTCACCATTTTGATCATAACTTCCTCGTTTGGACTCCGATTTAGGTGTTTCTTACGCCAAAATAATCTTCTCTTCTGTGGCTTTCCAACCATGTATCACACTTCTAGTTTTGAGTTCTACATGAATACAAAAAAATTACACAAATTGGACGTGCGTTTTTCAGCATTCTTGCACAAGTTGCACATTTTCTCCAACTTTGCACTTTTGATCATTTTTCCGTTTAAAACACAATAAAACACCTCAAAATATATTTTTTCTCGCATATATTGAATATAAGACATTTTTGCTAATATATAACAATAATTCCCATAAAAAAGATGTTAAATTGAACACTAAAACACGCTTATTTTCACTTTAATCAAATTCCCAAACTAATATGTATGTTATTATTCTAAAATGTATTAATTTTAATGAATAAGTAAGTTATTATTTTTTTATAGAAGTCCTTTCAAATACCTAGATTTATTAATGTAATAATTTATCATCAGCTAGAAAATTAACTTTATAATTTTAAAGAAAGAGAATATATATTTGTCACGATCCACTTTACATAATTTATAATTTTCTAATTAACATAAACATCGTCATTATAAAAACTGCATATTTTTTTAATAATATATTTATTAACCAAACAGTCACACCAGTTCAACATACGTAACTGGTTTCTGACACCACATCAATCCACACAAACTGGTGACAATACTTATTATATTACATAACAAAATATCAGCGGAAATAAAATAAACACACGGTCTAGCCTAATAGGTCGTCATCTATGTACATCTTCTCAAAATCCTGTAGGAGCTCCACAGCTTGCACAGTACACCACATAATCAAATATCATCAGGCTCACCTACAATGCATAAACTAGTGAGACAAAAAACTCAGTAAGTAGAAATCATGCATGATAGTGCATGAAAATGCATTTAGTTTTCTATCGCCTATTTCCTAATCTTTCTAATTGGTCTCTTTTATTTTAAAAATTATTCACGTTGCGGGATTCCCACGACACACTTATGATATGCACCCCAATTGAGCTCAATGGAGGTGATTTTTTCGAACCCCAAATATAGTGCTGGGAATAATTTTTCCGAATCCTGGCATAGTGGTGGGGATGATTTTTCCGAACTCCGAATAAAGTACTGAGAACAATTTTTTCAAACTCAGAATAAAGCGTCGGGAATGATTTTTCCGAACCCTGACAGAGATGCATATATAGTGGCCACACACACCATTAGTATCTTATTAAGTTTGAGGAAAACATTTTTCATGTTTATGCATGGTATGCAACAAGGACAATTAAATATGCT
Source organism: Pogostemon cablin (assembly GCA_023678885.1). Classification (NCBI taxonomy): domain Eukaryota; kingdom Viridiplantae; phylum Streptophyta; class Magnoliopsida; order Lamiales; family Lamiaceae; genus Pogostemon; species Pogostemon cablin. Next base: position 18,961,676 of record CM042959.1, on the reverse strand, counting down.
TCATAAACCATTTACTACATCATTATCAATATTTAATCAAAATAAAACAATAACTTAACTTCAATTTACATCAATCCACTTCTAAAATAATAACTTCACCTCGAATCACATAGATCCTTATAACCTCTTTTCAAATCATACAGATATGCTTTCAATAGTTTTCAATCACATAGATCTATATAGAACAATAATATTATTGTTTTAAATTAAATAAATCCAAAACTTATATCGCAAGTTTATCACAAATAATTCAAAAATAATATTATTGAATATGAAATATACTTTTCCCAAATCACATAAATTCATAACTTGTACCACAAATTAATCCCAAATAATTTATAACGTAATTAAAATAATCATAAATAATTTCATAAATAATTATCATATATATTAATCACAAATAATTCACACACAACATGTTTATGCATTGTAGTTGGACTTCTACTTACTTGGACTCCTGACAATAGTAACACTATAAACCTGTAAAGAACCGTAACTAATCTCTTCTTTTGTTTTTTCTGATTGTTCTCGGCTGCTTCATAAGCCAATTAAGGGTTGGGGTATATATAGTGGTGAGGGTGTGAGTGGACAACTCATCTTCAACTTTATTTTATTTTATTTATTTATTTTATTATTATTATTATTATTATTATTATTATTATTATTATTTAAAAGCCATGTTACACTCCAATGGCCAACTAAAATATGTGGGTGCAAATTTTGTAGTGAAGTGTCGGCAACTACCTTCAACTTTTTATTTATTTATTTATTTACTTTTTATTATTATTATTTTTTTTTTTTAAATAATTGATTCCCCACAATGGGATTAACAACCCCCAATCATTCAATATATTTATGTATATAGGTAGATGGTGCGGGTGAGTGACCAACAACACTATCAATTATTTATTTTATTTTTTATATATATTATTATTATAAATGTATCAAATAAAATACAAAAGACAAATAAAATGTAAAAATAATTATCACATAATTATCACATAATTATAAAATGCACATAACAAAAATCAAATTATATTGGCACATGAGTAGTGAGAAGCTCGGGTATTACATTCTCCACACCTTATAAAAATTTCGTCCTCGAAATTTACTTACCTGAAGAGTTCTGGATACTTAGGCATCACTTCATCTTCTCTTTCCCAAGTAGCCTCCTCAACTAGTTGGTTCCTCCATAACACTTTTACTAATGGTATTTCTTTTTCTGAGCTTCTTTACTTCTCGCCGCAAGATCTCAACTGGTGTTTTCTCATAACTCAAATCTTCTTTCAATTCAACTGGTTCCTGTCTGAGAACATGAGATGGATTCGGAACATACTTTCTCAACACAGACACATGAAACACGTCGTGTACTCTTGACATGGACGCTGGTAATTCCAACCTATATGCAACACTTCCAACTCTATCAATGATAGTGAATGGTCCAACATATCTTGGACTAAGTTTCCCTTTCCTTCCAAACCGCATTACCCCTTTCATTGGAGATACTTTCAAGAATACCTGATCACCCACTTCAAATTCCAATTCCCTTCTCCATTTGTCGGCATAACTTTTCTGTCGATCCTGAGCAATTTTCATCTTCTCTCGAATACGGGTAACAACTTCTGACATTTCATCAATCAAGTCTGGACCCAAAAGTTTTCTCTCTCTCTAATTTCATCCCAATGTACTGGAGACCTATACTTTCTCCCGTACAGTGCTTCATATGGTGCCATCCCAATAGTGGACTGGTAGCTGTTATTGTACAAAAACTCTATCAAAGGCAAAAATTTACTCCACTGACCTTGAAAATCTAACACACATGCTCTGAGCATATCCTCCAAAATTTGTATTATACGCTCCGATTGACCATCTGTCTGTAGATGAAATACTGTGCTGAAAGATAACTGTGTTCCTAACGCCTTATGCAAACTCTTCTAGAAAGCAGATAAGAATCTTGTATCTCTGTCTGATACAATGATAAGTGGTACTCCATGGAGTCTGACAATCTCCTGAATATATAGTTGGGCATAACGATCTATAGGATACGCAGAACTAATAGGAAGAAAATGAGCTGACTTAGTCAAACGATCCACAATAACCCAAATGGCATTGTGATCTTTCACTGTCTTTGGTAAGCCGGTGATAAAATCCATAGTGATATTCTCCCACTTCCATTTTGGAACAAATAAAGGCTGTAAAGTTCCTGCTGGTCTCTGATGCTCGGCCTTGACTTGCTGACAAGTCAAACATTGCTCCACATATTGAGTGACATCTCTCTTCATCCCTGGCCACCAATAATATAACTTCAAGTCTCTATACATCTTAGTAGCTCCTGGATGTACAGAGTACGGTGTTGAATGAGCTTCTGCCATCACTTTCTTCTGAATATCGTCCACTTCAGGTAGACATAATCGACCTCTATAATGAATCACGCCATCATATCTTAATTGAAAGTCAAAAAACTTTCCAGAGCTGATATTATTCTTTATCTTGTCAAACAACATATCCACCTCTTGTCCCTGTCGAATCTTATCCATCAAAGTTGGGCGAAGTGTCAAAGCTGCCATCTTTGCATCCAACGATCCTTCCTGAATGATCTCCACACCCAATCTTTGCAAGTCAAGCAACTCTAGTTTCTGATTTAGGCTTGTGGCAGTGATGAGTGATATTTTCACCTAGATTTTAGTGTCTTTTTATGTGAGTTTTCATATATTGTTATCCGTATTTATGTGTTATTTGGTTGTGTTTTGTGTTTTTATGTAAATGTGTGTGAATGAGCTTAAACGTATGATTTTTAGGTAAAAATGGATCCTAGACGTGATAAGGAAGATGTAGGAAAAAACGGATCTCAATTCGGAGTTGAAACGAGGGAGAATGAGTCAAATCAAGCAAAATGCTGAAAAAACGCACGTCCAACTTGTGTAATTTTTCTGTACTCTTGTGGAGCTCAAAACTAGAAGTGTAATACATGGTTGGAAAGCCATAGAAAAGAGGATTATTTTGGTATGAGAAACACTTCAATTGGAGCCGAAACGAGAAAGTTATGATTAAAATGGTGACGTCGCGCAAGCTGTTCCTACTTAGCACGGTTGTGCTACTTTGCATGACTTGTTACACCCTCAAATATTGGAAGTTTTGTCAGATCTTTATATGGATAGAAATCCAAAGAAAAGAGGATCACATGAGCGCAAGAATTACTTAAATCAGAGATCGGATGTGGAAGTTATGCGCGAAACAGTGAGACTGCGCACCCCGTGTTACGCAACATGGCCCTGTAAGCCCTGGCCGTTTTCTGACATCAGAAACGCCTACACGGCCACCCTGTGGTCATGTTACATCATACGAGTCGTGTTGCTGCAGTATCAGAAACACATCAGAATCCTTCTAGAAGCCTCTCAAGGGGTATAAATACCCAACACTTCAATATTTGGAGAGAAGATCCGATTTCCAACCCTTCTACACACACCTCACACACCATTTCCTCCATTCTTCACCTTCACCTTCATCCATTCTTCATCCTTTGGATCTACCTTCATCCAACCATCAAATCCTCCATCCAAGTAGTAGAGAGGCAAGGAAGAGAGGTGAATTACAAGGGGAAGAAGAAAAATCACCATTGGAGACATCCAAGGGAGTTTTCATCCAAACTTTGTATTGAAACCTATTGTTTATCATGTTTTGTAAGGAATTTAATGTCTATGTTAATTTTCTTATGGATATGAGACGCTAATCTCCCTTGTGAGATTAGCAATATGAATTGTGTTGGATAATTTTTGATATTTTGCAATTGAATGATTATGTTGATTGGGTTAATTGATTTTCTATCATTGATGCTTTAGATCTTGAGGTTTATGATGATTTGTGTGTTTAATTATTTTAAGCATGTGATTAGATTGAGAAGTCAATTGCATATTTAGGATAATTAAGTGAATCATTTCATCAAACACTTCATGTGCATTATAGATTGTGAAGAGATTTAGAAGTCTTCATAGTTTAGAACCCTTTGATAGAACATATCATTTATTAGATTGAGAAGTCAATAGATTATGTGAAGGGACTCTCATTTCAAGCTTAGTACCTAGTTGGAATTGTTTGAGTGAGAACCAATCCAATGAATGTCATTCCATATCCTATTCATTCCGAGAGGGAGTTTAGGTGATCTTAGTGTTGGCCCTTAGCCTTTTTCCCATGACATATATGAATTTATTGCATGATACCTAGATTTTCCATGCTTTAAGTATTGTTAATCTCATCTCTATCTACTTGGCTCATTCATCCATCTCCCATTCATCTATCCTTTTATTTTATTGTCATTTCTTGATTATCTCCCCTTCTCGTTCATCTTTATAATACTATGACAAACACGAGATCGCTTAGACCCTAGTACCTTCCTCCCTGTGGTTCAATAATTTTTTTAATTGGTCATGCCCACTATATTATGGCTAATCAAATGGCGCCGTTGCCGGGGAGGCAACGGTTGCTAGTGGTTTAACGAAGGAGTGTTTCGATTGGTATTAATAGAGATATTTTTATTGCTTTTTATTATTTGTTTTGGAAAATTTTTTATCTCTCTTTTTCATTTTGATAGGTACGTGAAACTACCTTGAGAGAAGCGGAAGGGGGATCAAAGCCAAAAATAGCAAGTTTGAGAAGAATTGTAGTAAGCCTTGAGAAGAGCATTTAAATGGATGGTTGGAACCAATTCACAAATGTCTTTGGGGATCAATTTGCAAGGGTTCCACCTCCACAATCAAGAGGCTACATGAATGAGAGCAACTATGGGTACAACTTCCAAATGAATCAAGAAAGCTCTCAATACTACAATCAAGGAAGAAATGGAGAATGGCAACAAGCTTAAAATGCAAATACATTCCATCCGTATCAAGCATACACTTATTCTCCACCAAATCCCAACACCAACACTTCTCCTCCATTTCAAAACTACGCCTTACTTGAATTATATAGAAGAAGTGCTCAAGGAAGTGATGAAGGTCAAGATCCTCAATCAAGTTTTCTTCAAAATGAATCCTCCAAGATAATTACCCAAGTTACTTTGGAAGTGACAAGACAAATAAGGATGATGAATCAAGGTGCTTATGGTCAAGTCTTGTCTAGTTCAAGTTTGGGGGGTGCTCAAAATATGCAAGGTGTGTCGATTTCTAGTCCTATGGAGCAAGAAGAGTGGAGGATGCCTACGCATCAAGTAGGAGATGTTTCTTTCATGGGAGTGGATGATTTCCAAGAAAATTTTCAACATAACTATGAAGGAAGTTTTCATGGGAATTATCCACCAATTCAAGAATGGAATTGTGACAACCAAGAGGGAGGAGACTTTCAACAAGTCGAAGAAGAAAAAACATCTTTAGAAGTCTTGATTGAGAAGATGATAGCAAACCTTGAGGAGAGCAAGAAAAGAGATGAAGCTAGTTTTGAAGAGTGGAAGAAAAGAGATGAAGCAAGTTTTGAAGAAATGAAGAAAATAAATGAGGCAGATGAGAAGAGGTTTGAAGCCTTGGAGCATCAAGTAAGCCAAATTGTAAGTGCTTTGACCAATTTTCAACAAGTTGAAGAACTTGAAGAGGAGAGCAAAGTCGAAGAAGAGTTGGAGAAAGAAGAGAATCTGGGGGATGAAGAATCAAATGAGGTGTTCGAAGAGCCTGTTGAAGCACATGATGTTGAAGAGAAGGAACAAAGTCAAGAAGCAAATGATGATGACTTGAAGAGTGAAATGAGCATTTCTAAACCTTTAAACTCTTTAAGTTGCTTTGAATTTGATAATATTGTTTACATTGACTTTGTCTTACCCATTGATTTTTCTCATATCCTTAGAAACAAAAGAGAACTTGAAGAGATGTTGGGGGTCTATTTGGTAAGGAGGAATAAGTGGTGTTCAAGAATGGAGAGGGCAATGGAGTGTAAGCTCAAGAGAGTCGAATTTTTGAAGCCATGCTCGAAGGATGCAACTGAGGTCGTCACTTGCCACAAATGCCTAATAGAGGAAGAAGCACAATGATTAAAATTCGATGGCAAGGACGAAAGATATCCGTAGCCATTCCGATGAGTTCTCCATATCCCGTCCGGCTTGAAGACGTTAAACTTAGCGGTAGATGGGAGGCAACCCATCATTATCTTTATTGCTTTATTTATTGCTTTCAATAAGGATGGTGGATTTGTTGTTTCTTGCATTTTGGCCTTGTAGGTGGATCGTGCTTGTTAGAAGAATGAGTTTTTAAGATACGAAGAGAGCTTGAATTGAAGGTGTAAGTTCGTCACACCATTTTTTTGCAAACTTAACTCGAAACTCTTATTTCAATTTAAGTTTGGGGGGATATGGCATGGTGTGACATACCTTGTTTTGAAGCCATATACTTTTCGTGTTTTTGGGCTAATTTTGAATTTTTCTCATGAGCATTGGTTTGATTTTGGTATGATTGGTTGTGTTGAAGTGCATGATAGTCCATATTTTTAATGAAAGTGTTGAGCTAATGGTTTTGTTGAGCATGTATGAAGGGTATTGGAAGCACGAATTGAGCTCGGAGCTAACAACTTCCACTATCAAATGCTTATTGAGGGAGTTCATTCTACACCCTACCACTTTTATGTGTTTAGCATAAGTTATGTTGATTTGGATTGTTGTGATTAGCATGTTTCTTCATTTGTTATGTTTTTGAGATGTTTACTTTCGTAATTTAGGATTTCCCTTTCAATCAAGGTTGGGATGATTGTGAGCTTACATTGTTTGGATGATTTGAATGTGTGCTTCATTGTTTAATGATGGTGACTTTTATTCTTGCATGTTACGTGTTTTTGTTTTGTTTTGTGTTTGTTGAGTCTTTATTTTATGTTTTGTGTGTTTTCTTATTTTTGTCTTGGTATGTTTGGTGGTTTGTTTAGGGAGGTTGTGAGTCATTTTTGAATATGAGTGATGATATGTTGTAGTGATAAGTGATGACAAGTTATGATGAAGAATCTCTACACTTTCGAATTGTGACATGTTTTACTTAACTTGTTCAATTTTGAGATGAATGTGGTGCAATAAGTTTCTTAAGGTCCGAGCACAAGCTTGTGAGCATTTGAGCCTCAACCGTGCATACATGGTTTTTTTCTTCATGAGTGGATTGGTTGTGTTTGATAAGCTAGAACTTGCTCAAGGACTATAGGAACGAGCCCGATTTGTGGAGATTAGTGAAATGATCTTAGGTCATCCTTGTCATTTATAGTCATTACCATATATTTTCCTACCTTGAACATCATCCCTAGTCAACCACTTTGAGCCTTAAAGCCATTTTATTGTGAATTTAGCACACTACAAGCCTTAATTACCCACTTGAGCCTTACATACATACCTTTTGTGTGAGTGATTGAGGAGATGTGGTTTAGAAAGGTTTGATGAGAATTGTGCAAGAAAAGAAAGAAAATGGTAACAAGCAAGAAAAAGGATGAAAAGAGCACAAACAAGAATGAACATGCAACCTCATGACAAGAAAATGAGCAAAGAAGCAACAATAATATGCTCAAGTACTTAAAAATCCAAGAAAGGAAGCATGAATCATAAGAAGCTCAAGAAATCCAAGGAAAGTTGATGAGTAGAGCTTGTGAGTACCAAAGACAAGAAAGGAAGAAAGAAAAGTGGAGAAGTTGAGGAAGTTGATCATCTCTTCGATTACTTACACTTGATTAGTTACTCTTACCTATATTTTTCCTACCCTACCAAAGAGCCTATCATTACATCCTTAATGAAAGACCTTTTTGATCATTAATTTAAACTTTGGTGGTTTGTGAATGTAGTCCATGAGCAAGCTTATAGCGAGTCGAGCCAATCGATTGATGAGTGTTGTTTTACCCTACTTTAAAGAGGTTGAGTGAAATTGATATCTATGTGAGGCTTGGACTAAAAAGGGACTGTATTACACTATCATTCTCTTTAGATTGAACTTGTTAATTCTTCATGTCATGAATCTAATGTTGTAGGATGACTTAGCATAAATTGTGATTCTTATTAGTATTGATGTGTTGTTACTTATGTTCGTTTAGTCTTTTCCTAGGTGAAAATCACTCTCCTTGGTTTATCATTTTCGTTGTGCGGGGACGCACAACACTTTAAGTTTGGGGGTGTGATGAGTGATATTTTCACCTAGATTTTAGTGTCTTTTTATGTGAGTTTTCGTATATTGTTATCCGTATTTATGTGTTATTTGGTTGTGTTTTGTGTTTTTATGTAAATGTGTGTAAATGAGCTTAAACATATGATTTTTAGGTAAAAATGGATCCTAGATGTGATAAGGAAGATGTAGGAAAAAACGGATCTCAATTCGGAGTTGAAACGAGGGAGAATGAGTCAAATCAAGCAAAATGCTGAAAAAACGCACGTCCAACTTGTGTAATTTTTCTGTACTCTTGTGGAGCTCAAAACTAGAAGTGTAATACATGATTGGAAAGCCATAGAAAAGAGGATTATTTTGGTATGAGAAACACTTCAATTGGAGCCGAAACGAGAAAGTTATGATTAAAATGGTGACGTCGCGCAAGCTGTTCCTACTCAGCACGGTTGTGCTACTTTGCATGACTTGTTACACCCTCAAATATTGGAAGTTTTGTCAGATCTTTATATGGATAGAAATCCAAAGAAAAGAAGATCACATGAGTGCAAGAATTACTTAAATCAGAGATCGGATGTGGAAGTTATGCGCGAAACAGTGAGACTGCGCAGCCCGTGTTACGCAACACGACCCGTGTTACGCAACACGGCCCTGTAAGTCCTGGCCATTTTCTGACATCAGAAACGCCTACACGGCCACCCTGTGGTCGTGTTGCATCACACGAGTCGTGTTGCTGCAGCATCAGAAACACATCAGAATCCTTCTAGAAGCCTCCCAAGGGGTATAAATACCCAACACTTCAATATTTGGAGAGAAGATCCGATTTCCAACCCTTCTACACACACCTCACACACCATTTCCTCCATTCTTCACCTTCACCTTCATCCATTCTTCATCCTTTGGATCTACTTTCATCCAACCATCAAATCCTCCATCCAAGTAGTAGAGAAGCAAGGAAGAGAGGTGAATTGCAAGGGGAAGAAGAAAAATCACCATTGGAGACATCCAAGGGAGTTTTCATCCAAACTTTGTATTAAAACCTATTGTTTATCATGTTTTGTAAGGAATTTAATGTCTATGTTAATTTTCTTATGGATATGAGAGGCTAATCTCCCTTGTGAGATTAGCAATATGAATTGTGTTGGATAATTTTTGGTATTTTGCAATTGAATGATTATGTTGATTGGGTTAATTGATTTTCTATCATTGATGCTTTAGATCTTGAGGTTTATGATGATTTGTGTGTTTAATTGTTTTAAGCATGTGATTAGATTGAGAAGTCAATTGCATATTTAGGATAATTAAGTGAATCATTTCATCAAACACTTCATGTGCATTATAGATTGTGAAGAGATTGAGAAGTCCTTCATAGTTTAGAACCCTTTGATAGAACATATCATTTATTAGATTGAGAAGTCAATAGATTATGTGAAGAGACTCTCATTTCAAGCTTAGTACCTAGTTGGAATTGTTTGAGTGAGAACCAATCCAATGAATGTCATTCCATATCCTATTCATTCCGAGAGGGAGTTTAGGTGATCTTAGTATCTCCCCTTCTCGTTCATCTCTATAATACTGTGACAAACACGAGATCGCTTAGACCCTAGTACCTTCCTCCCTGTGGTTCGATAATTTCTTCAATTGGTCATGCCCACTATATTATGGCTAATCAGGCAGCCACACTCTGTATTGTCTTTCGGCTCAATGCATCAGCAATGGCATTGGCTTTACCCGAATGATAATTGATAACACAGTCGTAGTCCTTCACCAGTACTAACCATCTTCTCTGCCTCATGTTCAACTCTTTCTGAGTGAAAAAGTACTTCAAAGTCTTATGATCAGTATAGATTTCACAACGTTCCCCATATAGATAATGCCTCCAAATTTTGAGTACAAACACCACTGCAGCTAACTCCAAATCATGAGTAGGATAGTTCTTCTGGTACTCCTTTAATTGTCTGGATGCATATGCTATTACATTCCCATTTTGCATCAATACACATTCAAGACCATTCTTCGAAGCATCATTATAAACCTTGAAATTTCCTATCTCCGTAGGAATTGTTAAGATAGGTGCTGATGTCAACCGTCTCTTCAATTCCTGAAAACTCTGTTCACATGCCTCCGTCCATGTGAACCTCACATTCTTCCTGGTCAATTGCATTAATGGTGTATCCAAGAAAGCTACGAACCTCAATGGGATTTGAAGGTTGTGGCCAATCATGGATTGCTTTAACTTTACTTGGATCCACCGAAATTCCTTCTCCCGATACTACATAACCCAAGAAAATAACTCGATCCAACCAAAATTCACATTTCTTAAACTTCACATATAACTGATTCTCCTTCAGAATCTCTAACACCTTTCTTAAGTGTAAAACATGATCCTCCTTATTCTTAGAGTAAATCAGAATATCATCGATAACACAATCACAAACTTATCAAGAAATGTTTGAAATACTCTATTCATCAAATCCATAAATGCTGCCGGAGCATTTGTCAAACCAAACAACATCACCAAGAATTCATAATGCCCATAACTTGTACTAAATTCAGTCTTCGAAATATCCTCATCCCTAATCTTCAACTGATGATACCCAGACCGCAAATCAATCTTTGAAAAGATAGCTGCACTCTATAATTGATCGAACATATCATCAATGCGGGGCAATGGATACTTATTCTTGATTGTAACTTTGTTAAGTTCCCGTAATTGATGCACATTCGTAACGTGTTATCCTTCTTTCGAACAAAAAGAACTGGTGCTTCCCAAGGTGAGAAACTAGGTTGGATAAATCCTTTGTCTAGTAACTCTTGCAATTGTATCTTCAATTCCTTCAATTAAGCTGGTGCCATTTTATATGGCGCTTTAGATATAGGAGCAGTTCCCGGTTGTAGCTCAATAACAATTTCAATTTTCCGTTCTGGTGGCAAACCTAGAAGATCATCTGGTAATACCTCCGGGTATTCCCGAACTACTGATACATCACCGAGGACTGGACATTGTTGTCCCTCAATATTCATCACGCTCACCAGATACCCCTCACAATCACTTTTCAACAACCATTGTGCTTTTGTTGCTGATATCATAGAAAATCTGAAGTTCTTCTTGATCCCAACAAAAGTAAATGGTTCTCCCTTCAATGACTGAAAAGTAATACTCTTCTTCTGACAATCTATTGTAGCACCGTACTTTGACAGCCAATCCATGCCCAAGATGATATCATAATCATTCATACTTAACACAATCAAGTTAGCGAGGAGTTGTCTCCCTTCAATGGGAATAACACAACCTCGAAGAAGTTGATTAGTTTGTTTTGGTTCACCAGAAGGTATCGTCACTTCATAATTAGCTCCTATTAAGTTAGATGTTCTACCCAAACATCCTCACATGCTCAGTGGATACAAATGAATGTGTAACTCCAGAATCAAATAACACATATGTAGAAGTGCAAAAAATAACAAACTTACCCGTGACAACCGAGGAATTCACATCTGCCTCCTCCCGCGTCAAAGTGTATACTCTTGCTGGAACTCTCATCTGCTGTCCTTGCTTCCCTTTCTTAGGACAAGTAATAGTCACATGTCCTTTCTCCCCGCATGTGTAACACGTTCTCGGAGGAATGTAACACTCCCTACCATGTGGTCCTAGACAATTAGGACATATGAATGGTGGTGGCGGCAGTGGCACCTTATCCTGATCGAATTTAAGACGCTTGTTTTGTTCTCCTTGTGTTTGCCCTAATCCACTGGAACATTAGGTTTTGGTCTTTGAAATGACATTGGCCTCTTATTATCTCTCCCAAATTGCTGCACTGGTTTCTGCTGGAACTGGCGTCTGATAGTCTGTACTTGCCTGATCCTCATTTCAGCTTGTTCAACAATTTAAGCCCTTTCTGCAACTTGTGAGTATGTTGCTCCTTGCAATCCCGCCATACTCACATCTTTGAAAAGCTCAGGTCTTAAACCTTCCACGAACCTTTCCACTTTCAATGCCTCCGTACTCACCATGTGTTCTGCAAAATTCGACAACTGTTCAAACTTACTAAGGTAATGACTGACATACCACCCTGCTTCAACTGTATGAATTCATTCATCTTCATCACCCTCACTGGTGCCGTAAAGTACTTATTTCTGAAAAGTTCTTTAAACTTTTCCCATGTTATAGTTGTGACATCCTCGATACTTTTAATGGTATCCCACCAGTAACCTGCACTTCCTCGTAGCATGAAAGAGGCACACAACACTTTATCCCCATCTGGAATTCTACTGTATTTAAGTATATTTTCCATCGTACATAACCAATCCTCTGCATCTGTGGGGTCTGTTGCATCTTCAAATATCGGAGGGCTCAACTTTCGAAACCTCTCACAACCATTTCCACACGTTCTACCTGAAGTCTATTTTGATTAGTATTAACCTCTGGTTGTCCGCCCATGTCTCTTTGCTGAATTAGTTGTTGTATTTGTTGGGACTGACGTTCTACCAATTCCATCAGTCGAGTAATCACCATATCATGATTATTTTCTTCAGTAAGTGATGCTGGCTCAGCAGTTCTATCACTTTCACAACTTTCACCCGTAGTCCTTACCATTTTGTCCACTAACTACGAGTCTTACACCACATGGGCAATATAATTTATAAAACAAATAACAACACAGAAGAAAAATAATACTTACATGCAAAGCTGCTCTCCCAAGGAATGAGTTCATGTACATAGACAGTCTGCAGGACCCAAACCGCGCTCTGATACCACTCTGTCACGACCCACTTTACATAAATTATAATTCTCTAATTAACATAAACATCATAATTATAAAAACTGCATATTTTTTTAATAATATATTTATTAACCAAACGGTCACACAAGTTCAACATATGTAAATGGTTTCTGACACCATATCAATCCACATAAACTGATGACAATACTTATTATATTACATAACAAAATATTAGCGGAAATAAAATAAACACACGGTCTAGCCCAACAGGTCGTCATCTATGTACATCTTCTCAAAACCCTGTAGGAGCTCCACAGCTTGCACAGTACACCACATACTCAAATATCATCAGGCTCACCTACAATGCATAAACTAGTGAGACAAAAATCTCAGTAAGTAGAAATCATGCATGATAGCGCATGCAAATGCATTTAGTTTTCTATTGCATATTTCCTAATTTTTCTAATTGGTCTCTTTTATTTTGAAAACTGTTCACGTTGCGGGATCCCCACGACACACTTATGATATGCACCCCAATTGAGCTCAATGGGGATGATTTTTTCAAACCCCAAATATAGTACCGGGAATGATTTTTTCGAACCCTGGCATAGTGGTGGGGATGATTTTTCCGAACCCCGAATAAAGTACTAAGAACGATTTTTCCGAACTCAGAATAAAGTTTTGGGAATGATTTTTTGGAACCCTGACAGAGATGCATATATAGTGGCCGCACACACTATTAGTATCTTATTAATTTTGGGAAAAACACTTTATATGTTTTTGCATGGTATGCAACAAGGACAATTAAATATGCTTCATAAACTATTTACTACATCATTATCAACATTTAATCAAAATAAAATAACAACTTAACTTCAATTCACACCAATCCACTTCTGGAATAACAACTTCACCTCGGATCACATAGATCCTTCCAATCAATATCTTTTCAAATCATACAGATATGCTTTCAATAGTTTCCAATCACATAGATCTATAAAGAACAATAATATTATAGTTTCAAATTAAATAAATTCAAAACTTATATCGCAAGTTTATCACAAATAATTTACAAATAATATTATTGATTATGAAACATACTTATCCCAAATTACATAAATTCATAACTTGTACCACAAATTAATCTCTAATAATTTATAATGTAATTAAAATAATTATAAATAATTTCATAAATAATTATCACATATATTAATCACAAATAATTCACACACAACATGTTTATTCATTGTAGTTGGATTTCTACTTACTTGGACTCCTGACAATAATAACACTATAGACCCTTGAAGAACCGTAACTAATCTCTTTTTTTTTTACAATTGCTCTCGGCTGCTTCATAAGCCAATTAATGGTTGGGGTATATATAGTGGTGAGGGTGTGAGTCGACAACTCATCTTTAACTTTATTTTATTTATTTATTATTATTATTATTTTAAAAAGCCATGTTACACTCCAATGGCCAACTAAAACATGTGGGTGCAAATTTTATAGTGAAGTGTCCGAAACTACCTTCAACTTATTTATTTATTTACTTTTTATTATTATTATTATTTAAATAATTGATTCCCTATAATGGGATTAACAACCCCCAATCATTCAATATATTTATGTATATAGGTAGATGGTGGGGGTGAGTGACCAAAAACACTATCAATTATTTATTTTATTTATATATTATTATTATAAATGTATCAAATAAAATACAAAAGACAAATAAAATGTAGAAACAATTATTGTTGGATTGTATACTAAAAGTCTAGCTTTTTGTATGAACAATATTATAACAATTAATTTGAAATGAGAATCATATGATCAAATGATTGCATCTTATAATTTATTTATATGTTCGATGCAATAGTCCACTTACTTTATATTGTAGATAATATGTTGTGCGACAACACGCGGAAGATCATATTATCGGTTTCCTTATAAAGTATAAACAGATGCTCACAACTGAGATAGACGGGGACTCTCTATCGGGATGGTTGTAGTGTGGTTTGGTATTAGCTTGTCTTGGCTATAGAATCACATTAGTGCACTTGTGTGTATTGAGCAGGACCGCTTGAGATCGTTCGACTTATACTGACTTATAGGAGAACTTGATCTCAGTTATTATGGAAGTTCGTGCTCTTAATCCCTATACAATAACCTCGACACGTAGGGCAGTATGTATTTCTTTGATTCATCAATGGGTGAGATTTACATGTAATTAAATCAACAAACTCGATGAGTTGGGAAGTAGTGCTGTCTCTATGGTGTGCTGTTGATTGTAGAAGGAATCCGTGTCCGTCATAGGTTGATGATGTCCCCTTGAGGAGCTCATAAGGATTATCATGTAAACCCTGCAGGTGGAATTTATTCCGGCATGATAATGAGGTTGAGTGGTACTACTCTTGGATGAGATATTAATTAATTGAGTTGTCAGTAACTTAAATTAATTAATGGACATTGTATATCTTAAACATGGGGAGACTAACGGGCTCATAATAAGAAGGAGCCCAAAACGTAATTTTGGGATTGGTACGGTAGTGCAGTAATAATATTTTAGTGGAATATATTATTATTATTGGACTTAAGTATAAGCTTTGGGCTAAGCTTGGATACTTAAGCCCAATGGAGGCCCAACCCAATTTCTCCTCCTGGTCCCTGCTGTAGCCCATGTATATAAGTCACCTCAGTTTGTTCTAAACCTAACTCTGCGCCTAACATACGAGAGAGAGAGTGAACAGCAGATTGAGTAGGTCTCGTAGATCGTCGCCCACACGACGTCGAGATCGGACTTGGGACATACAGCAGAAGACCGGAAGGTCGTTTGCTGCTGCAGTTCGTCATGTTCCGAAATTCATATAAAATCGTACAGTTCTTCGATTTTGATGATCAATATATTGACGGAAAGCCGTCGAAGAGAGGATCGTCTGAATACAAAAATCACTTAATTCCGATATCAGACGAGGAAGTTATGGCCATTCTCGTGGGACTGCGCATGCTGCCTGCGAGAATCAATCTTCATCAACATACCTTGGTGAAAGGTAATGCGTTTCATGTTTACTTGCTTCCGCTGCTTGTTAGAAATACATGGAACCCTAACGGGTCACGTTAACCTAACGATCCAAGCGCCAACAATTGGTATCAGAGCTTCGGTTTCGTGTGACACGTTAGGCTAGGGTTTATGTAATTAATTTTTCGGAATTAGGATCACATGTTTAGGGTTTTGGTTTTATTGCGCAAACCATGAATATCCCTATGTGATATATACCCTGTATCATATCTATTCGTCCATGGTTGTGTGTGAGAGGATTCGAAGAAAACTGTTCGTCAATTTCACATGCAAGGAAGAAAAAGAGGGCAAAAATTGAATCACGTTTTTGAGAGAAAATCAAGCGCAGTGATATTGCAGAGGCAATAACCGGAGTTTCAACGGTCGGATTGAGCTGTAATTTGGTCAGCACGTTCAGATCTTGTGGATTTACATTCTGAACGGTGGAGATCGAATTTGGAGCTTTTTCGTGCTAGGATTACGCTGAAAACAGAAGCAGATTTTTGGGCGATTCTGTTTTGCGCAGTCGAGGGAAAAGAGCCGTTTCTTACAAACTAACCGTGAGATCGAGCTGTAATTTTGTCAGCACGTTCAGACCTTATGGATGTACATTCTGAACGGTGGAGATTGAATTTGGAGCTTTCTATTGCTGGGATTACGCTGAAAACAGAAGCAGATCTTTGGGCGATTCTATTTTGCGCAGTCGAGGGAAAAGAGCCGTTTCTCACAAAATAACCGTTGGATCGACCTGTAATTTGGACAGAATATTCAGGACTTACAGTAATAGATTCTGGACGGTGAAGATTGGATTCTGAGAGTTTTGTAGTTTCGAACTACGAACGACAGTTGGTGTAGTTTGGTGTTGCGCGTTGGGCTGAACTTGGTTTCATGCAAGTAGGCCCTTGGACGAGCGACAGTCCGGGCGAGGGGCGCTCTTCAAGGCACTTGGAGCGCTCCCTGACACGATTGGCGGTGGGATATGGCGATGGACGTCTTGGGGCACAAGCAATCCTGCTTGTTGCGTAAGGCATCGATTCCACAGTAGGAGTGTCGGACAAGACATTAAAATTTAGAGGCGTTTTTATTCCTAATATATATAACTGTCATAATTGATTTAATTGTCTATTATTGTTATATATATATGGATGCCTGATCTCTATGATTTATTGTCTTATATAGAAGCATGCTAGATTGCGTATTATATTTGGTATATTATATGCATGTATTGCTAGAATGTTGGATAAGACATCCAATTTTAGGAAAACTAATTCCTAATATATAACTGCCATAATAGATTGTATATTATTGTTATATATGGATGTCGAATTAATTCCTAATATATGACTGCTATAATTGATTTAATAATCTATTATTGTCATATATGGATGTCGAATTAATTCCTAATATATAACTGCTATAATTAATTGTCTATTATTGTTATATATGGATGTTGAATTAATTCCTAATATATAACTGACATAATTGATTTAATTATCTATTATTGTTGTATATGGTTGCTCGTCGATATCGATGATTTCGATAATCTAGACGATATCGACGATCGATATCGATAGTTTTGGAATGTTGATAATCTTGATATTTTTCGAATATTTGATAATCTAATCGATATCGATGATTTTGATAATCTGGACGACATCGACGGTCGATATCGATGGTTTCGAAAATTGGACAATCTGGAAATTTCAAAATTTTGATAGTGTGGAAGTCTTTGCTGATATTCGTGCCTGATGGCGAACAATCGAATTCGCTGATATATAACTGTTAATGATTGATTTAATTATTAATTATTGTTATATATGTATGCATGACTCTCTGGGATTTACTGCCTCATGTGCCGTGATAGGAGCATGCTAGAATTGCGTATTTTATTTTATGAATATTATATGCATGTAAAAACCCTCAGTTTTAAATAACTAAGTGGGAGAGGTGATTGGTAATTAATTCCCGCGGCCTCCATTATTGGTTTGTTAGCAATGTGAATAAACTTGCGCGTCGGCATTAGAGCCTTCCTCCCCATCGGATGAGTTTATTCATGGATATTGCTGGAACAGGCTTCTTTAAAATTATGTTTGTAATGTGATGCACATGAACTTGCGCGTTGGCTTAGACCTTCCTCCCTATCGGATGAGTTCATGTGCGGATCACTGTACAGACTTATAATTGATGACTGTAGGAAGTTATCCGAGCGCGTGTGTACTTCTCCATCTGTAAGGCACATAAGCTTGAGCCGCGGACTTGGGGTCAAATAATGGTGTACACTTAGATGTGAATAATAAGTATCCTCCCCATCGGAGTCACTGCTTTTATTTGCATGGCTAAAGAGGAACCGACTATTAATTATTTTGTCATGAGGTTAGGTTGACAAATGAAATTAATGGGTAAAACCTTCTCTTGTAAATGTTCGGGTTTGTAAACGTCCACACTATCGTGGCTTGCAGACTCACGGTGCTTGAGATGTCGGTGAATTTTAATTTTATATTATTTTGAGGGAATCAATATAAAAGGATAAAATTCGAAGATTTGATCAGTGTATTTATTTATGATTCTCTGTAATTTCAAATGGTTTTATCTCGCTTATTGTTGACTAAAAGAAATTATATTTACTGGTCCAAAATTAGATGATTAGAAAAGAATCTTGGTTTTGAATTTTACTGCTTAAGAAAATACATGTGTGTTCTCACAATGGACGTCTCATGATGCCTATTAAAGTCTCTAGTGAAGAGATGAGAGGTTCATAGAAATATGATGGTCTCATGTAACTCTTCGGATACTTGAGTAAGTTAAAAGGCAGAAGATCATGATTTAATTTGATGAATGAATTGGGAAAGCATGGAGTATAAATTGAAGGGAAACCTAGATCAATTTAATTCTTTGTGAATTGCCTAGATGTTTTTGAGTAAGTTCCACCTGAATTACAATAGGATGTATATGGTGGAAAACTTCTGGCAAAACATGTGGCAAAGGAAAGCCATTTTCATCATAATGTGAACAAGTTTTATATCTTATTCACTAGTTGTTTAAAACATGATTAGTGATGGCATTTACTGACACGAAGTGTGTAGATACTGGAATCACTAAATGTTTATTACTAAGTGAGGATAAGATTGTTATGATATGGGTAAAACTACAAGAGTAGTGGCTATTGCAGTGGGAGTTGTTTATTTATCTTACGATATGAATAAACGTTTGATTTTATGAAATTGTCTTTACGTACATTTTCATAGAAATAATTTGATTTCGGTTTCTATGCATTAATAGATGGATACTCCATTTCATTTAAATGACATGGTCGTTAAAATGAATGATAGAGTTGTAATCTGTTATGGTACGTTGGTGAACAATTTGTACACTCTTAAATCATGTTTATTCCCTGGATGCGACAAATAGTAATTAATAATGAGTCTTCTAATCTAGTAAGAGAAAGGTACCTTCGGAAATGAATTTCCCACCTTAATGGTGTGACGAATAGAAGGAATAGCACTCTTATAGTAGTGATTAGATAGATGATGAATTATTTGGAATTACTAAATTCATTTTATGGATATGCCCTAGGAACAGTAATTCGTAAGAATGTTTATCTGTTTGTGGGATATCCTAGAAAAATGAAGGATGATTTATTTAGTCCACAAGATCGAAGAGTGATTGTTAACATAAACACTAGATTTTTGGAAAAGGACTATGTAATAAATCAAATACCCATGTATAAGTTGTTCTAAAGGAAGTGCGAGGAAAACACGAAGTATTAGTACCAAGTGTACAAGAGGATATACCACAAGGTAAACTGCGACGCGTGTCACATCTGATATATAATTGCGTGTAGTGTCTTCTCGTAGTGGGAAGGTTGTTCTAACACCTGATAGATATATGTTTTGGGAGAGTCGTGAGGCTTGGTCCCTAGTAAACATGGAGTTAACCCACGGATACGACGAAGCACTACAAGTTAAAAATGCCTAAATCTTAACAAATTGCAATAAATGTTGAAATAGAATCAATAGATTCTAAATAAGATCTGGATGATTGTAGAACCACGGATGGTGTGAAAACCATTGGAAGTGGTCATACAAAATAAAAGAGGATCATACGGTAAGGTGAAAACCTTATAAGTAAAGCTTGTTGGGAAAAGGTATACTCAGAAAAAAAGGGTTCGATTATGAGAAAACCTGTTCGCCAGTAGCTATGCTTATGTTGATCCGGACTCTTTTATCTGTTGCTACTCATATGAAATATGAGGGATAGCAAATAGATGTCGAGACAGCTTTCCTGATTGGAAGTCTTAAGGGAAACATCTATGTGAAGCAACCAGAGTGATTCATTGCAAAGAGCTAAGAGCATTGTGATAGTGAGCTTAAAAGTGTCCATTAATGGACTAAAACAAGCTTCAAGATCATGAAACATCCATTTTGATGAGGTAATCCAGTGACATGGATCTAATCAATGATCGGATGGGTCTTGTGTATTGAAAAGAGTGATGGAAACGTGGTGGTATTACTTGTACTATACATAGATATTATCTTGCTCATTGGAGACAATGAAAGAGTATTATTGGGCGTATGGGGTATGGTTAATAAAGCGGTATAAGATGAAGAACTTAAGAGGAGCAAAAATATCCTTTTGATCACGGTAATACGGATCACAAGAAAGGATGTTATGCTTATCTCAAGCTTCATGAAATGATACAATCCTTACTCGTTTTAGCATGTGACTTTATCTAAGTGAATGTGTCTTGTGACACAAAAGTAGATAAAGAAGATGAAAGCGGTTCCTTATGCTTCGGCAAATGAGGAAGCTTAATCTAAGGAATGCTATGCACGAGATTGGATATCTGTTTTGCCGATGGCATGAACAGTGGGTATCAACGTAACCCGGAACAAGAATGATGAACTGTGGTAAGACATATACTTATGTACCTGAAAAGGACTAGAAACTATATGTGGGCTTACCGAACAGATTCACTGATTCTTATGGGTTACATAGATTTAGATTTTTCAAATCAGATAGGGACGACAGTAAATCTACCTCAAAGGTTATGCGTTTAATTTTAGGAAGTTGAGTCATAATGTGGAGGAGTGTTATATAGAAATATATTTCAGACTCCGGACTCCATCATGGAAAGATGATAAATTGGAGCCTATGAGGCAGCCAAAGTATCTGTATGACTCTAGAAACTTCAAGATGGACTTCGAAGTGTTACTAAGTTTGCCCAAGGATATCACAATTTAAATTAATGATATTGGTGCAGTTGCAAACTTAAAGGAATCACGAGTCCATAAGGCAATTAAACACATGGAGCGCGAGTACCACCTATTATGAGAAATCGTATGATGAGGGGAAGGTTGTTGTCACCTAGATTGCATCGGATGATAACCTAGTAAATCCATTTACAAGGACCTTAAGGCGAGAGCTTTTAATGGTCGTGTAGTGGGAGTGGGATTCAGATGTATGGCAGAAGACATAACAGCATAGTCTTTTAGTATAAGTGGGAGATTGTTGGATTGTATACTAAAAGTCTAGCTTTTTGTATGAACAATATTATAACAATTAATTTGAAATGAGAATCATATGATCAAATGATTGCATCTTATAATTTATTTATATGTTCGATGCAATAGTCCACTTACTTTATATTGTAGATAATATGTTGTGCGACAACACGCGGAAGATCATATTATCGGTTTCCTTATAAAGTATAAACAGATGCTCACAACTGAGATAGACGGGGACTCTCTATCGGGATGGTTGTAGTGTGGTTTGGTATTAGCTTGTCTTGGCTATAGAATCACATTAGTGCACTTGTGTGTATTGAGCAGGACCGCTTGAGATCGTTCGACTTATACTGACTTATAGGAGAACTTGATCTCAGTTATTATGGAAGTTCGTGCTCTTAATCCCTATACAATAACCTCGACACGTAGGGCAGTATGTATTTCTTTGATTCATCAATGGGTGAGATTTACATGTAATTAAATCAACAAACTCGATGAGTTGGGAAGTAGTGCTGTCTCTATGGTGTGCTATTGATTGTAGAAGGAATCCGTGTCCGTCATAGGTTGATGATGTCCCCTTGAGGAGCTCATAAGGATTATCATGTAAACCCTGCAGGTGGAATTTATTCCGGCATGATAATGAGGTTGAGTGGTACTACTCTTGGATGAGATATTAATTAATTGAGTTGTCAGTAACTTAAATTAATTAATGGACATTGTATATCTTAAACATGGGGAGACTAACGGGCTCATAATAAGAAGGAGCCCATAACGTAATTTTGGGATTGGTACGGTAGTGCAGTAATAATATTTTAGTGGAATATATTATTATTATTGGACTTAAGTATAAGCTTTGGGCTAAGCTTGGATACTTAAGCCCAATGGAGGCCCAACCCAATTTCTCCTCCTGGTCCCTGCTGTAGCCCATGTATATAAGTCACCTCAGTTTGTTCTAAACCTAACTCTGCGCCTAACATACGAGAGAGAGAGTGAACATCAGATTGAGTAGGTCTCGTAGATCGTCGCCCACACGACGTCGAGATCGGACTTGGGACATACAGCAGAAGACCGGAAGGTCGTTTACTGCTGCAGTTTGTCATGTTCCAAAATTCATATAAAATCGTACAGTTCTTCGATTTTGATGATCAATATACTGACGGAAAGCCGTCGAAGAGAGGATCGTCTGAACGCAAAAATCAGTTAATTCCGATATCAGACGAGGAAGTTATGGCTATTCTCGTGGGACTCCGCATGCTGCCTGCGAGAATCAATCTTCATCAACATACCTTGGTGAAAGGTAATGCGTTTCATGTTTACTTGCTTCCGCTGCTTGTTAGAAATACATGGAACCCTAACGGGTCACGTTAACCAAACGATCCAAGCGCCAACAATTACCACATAATTATCATATAATTATAAAATGCACATAATAAAAATTAAATTATATTGGCACATGAGTAGTGAGAAGCTCGGGTATAACAATATTAAAATTTTAAAAGTATTTAATTTAATTAATTAATATATTATTTTTTGAAAAAGAGAGTAATAATCTATTGATAAAGTCTTTTGTAACACGGATTTTATATGAAATGGTTTCTGAGATGTCTAAAGTATTATTATTATGTCGTTAGAGTATGTTTATTGGTAGTTATAGTATGTTTTTATAACATATTAGATTTTACTCATCCATGAGTTGCACAGAAAGAATTATATCACAATACATAATCATTTATTTTTTATTTAACCCTCGGTTGGGAAGCCCGATCGATAGTAGCTTATTCCTACCGTTGTTAGTACCCTAGATAGTAGCTAAAGTAGTTCTTTGTCTTCTTTAGTTCCTTAAATCAAAATCCTTTTATTAGGCATTAACTTGGAATCGATTTTTTATTTTACATTAATTAATATAATATATTTATTTTTATATGAATTTATGTATTTTATAAATAAAATATTAATTAATTATATAGTATAATATATAAATGTAAAGTTTCTTTTTGTTAATATAACATAATATTTATTAATTAAATAATACGTACATTTATTTTTTCTTAACATCAATTTTTACTTGTATTTAAGGATAACAATGTTTAGGGAAAAACACTTATTTAAGAATACTCGTATTTTTGTTTAAATATTAACTACCTATATCTATACTCGTCCCATTAAAAAGACTATTATAATACATGTACCCATCTCAAATTTATTTATTCCTAGATATCGAAAAATACCCATCTTATTGTCATTCGTACTTGTACCTGTTAGATTGTATACTAAAAGTCTAGCTTTAGTATGAACAATGTTATAACAATATTTGAAATGAGAATCATATGATCAAATGATTGCATCTTATAATTCGTTTATATGCATGATGCAATAGTCCACTTACTTTATACTGTAAATAATATGTTGTGCGACAACACGCGAAAGATCATATTATCGGTTTCCTTATAAAATATAAACAAATGCTCACAACTGAGATAGACGGGGACTCTCTATCGGTATAGTTGTAGTGTGGTTTGGTATTAGCTTGTCTTGGCTATAGAATCACATTAGTGCACTTGTGTGTATTGAGCAGGACCGCTTGAGATCGTTCGACTTATACTGATTTATAGAAGAACTTGATCTCTGTTATTATGGAAGTTCGTGCTCTTGATCCCTATACAATAACCTCGACACGTAGGGCAGTATGTATTTCTTTGATTCACCAATGGGTGAGATTTATAAGTATTAAATCAATATACTCGGTGAGTTGGGAAGTAATGTTGTCTCTATGGTGTGTTGTTGATTGTAGAAGGAATCCATGTCCGTCATAGGTTGATGATGTCCCCTTGAGGAGCTCATAAGGTTTATCATGTAAATCTTGCAAGTGGATTAATTACCGGCATGATAATAAGGTTGAGTGGTACTACTCTCGGATGACATATTAATTAATTTGAGTTGTCAGTAACTTAATTAATTAATGGACATTGTATATCTTAAATATGGGGAGACTATCGGACTTATAATAAGAAGGAGCCCAGAACATAATTTGAGATTGGATGGGTAGTGCAATAATAATATTTTAGTGGACTATATTATTATTATTGGATTTAATTAAAAGCTTTGGGCTAAACTTGGTTAATTAAATTCAATTGAGGCCCAATCCAATTTCTCCTCCTGGTCCCTGCTGTAGCCCAACTATATAAGTTATCTCAACTTCTGTTAACACTAAGTTAATGCCTCATTTGACAGAGAGAAAAGAACAGGAGCAGATTGAGAGAATCCTGCGGATTGGTGCCCACACAACAGCAGGATTCGACTTGGGACATACAGTAGAAGATCGAGAGGTCGTTCACTGCTGTTCATCCTCTACATCGACCCAGAAGTACGGTAAACATTGATGTTTTGCTTCTGCTGATATTGTTTGCCTGTTATCCTAACGATCACATTGATCCACACGATCCAATTGCCAACAGTACCATCTCCAACACTGTTAATTATAAGTACTTTAACCTTAATTAGAACTATATCTTATGTTTCCTAATGATCAAACGTGTACTTTTATATATTTTATATTTATATTTCTCCCATATTATCTTAGTACTACTCGACCCATCACGTTTTAAGTTTTTTTTTACGATACATTCAAAACTCGTTTATTATACTCGTGGGTTAAAATTAACAATTAAAAAGTATACTAAAATTTGATTGATTAAATAAAGAAGATACTTTATTGTAAAATAGACAAATTAAATTAAGAGGGTATTCAAGAATAAGTATTAAATTAAAAATACTATATCAAAATTAAAATAAATTCAATAAAAATATAATCTCTAAAATTAAATAAAAAATAAATAGTTTAAATAGATTTGAAAAAGATGTGAAAAAATTGAAGATAAAAATAGAAATTAAGATTTGCTTCTATATATTTATTAATATGAAACCCGCGTAAATCGCATGATCATTTAATTATGTAACATAACAAAATTAATTAAGGAGATTTTTTTTCTTATAGTTAGACAATTTCTTTTATCAATGTAAAGAATTTGCAACAAATTATAACATTTAACTTTTGATAATGTAACCTATAATTAAATCATGTGAAAAGTTAATATATGTACATATATTCTAATTATTTGAAAGAATCTTAACTTGTATTTTATTTTAAATGTTATTTTATAACATAATACAATTGAAAACTATTTATTACTCCTTCTGTCTCTGTAAAAAAATGTGCTACCACATAGGGGCAATTTTGTCTCTTTGTTATATATTTATATAGTTGTTCATATTTCATTGTATTTAAGTGCAATTATGATCAAAGTATGTAACTCTTAATAATAAATCAGTAATTTCACTGTTTGTCTAAAATAAATATAAATTATATATATAAAAATTCAATTTATCTTTTTTTTTGTACATGATTTGATTTGATACTAATTTATTTATTTATGTCGAATAATTTATTTATTAATTTCAATTAATGATACTAAAGTAAATAAGTCATGTATAGAAAAATAAAAAAATAGTAAGACTATACGTGAACAACACGTTAGCAAAAAATGACTTTGTTTTACTATAATTATTACTTAATAAGGTCAAATGAGGCTTGCGTGCACCCGGGCGCACGGAACACATTCCGTGCGCCTTTAGAAATTTTGTATTATGAGTAAGGGTACATTAATTTGGTCTAAAGGGTACATTAATTTGGTCTAAAGGGTATACACTTTAATTACTAAAAGGTACACAATTTTGTTCTAAAGGATATACACTTTTCATTAATATTTTTTTTTCTTTAGAAAATAAAGGGTACACATTTTTATACTAAAGGATATACAATTTAATACAAAATTCTAAAGGCGCACGGAGTGTTGTTCGTGCGCCCAGATTTTTCTTTAGAAAATAAAGGGTACACATCTGTATACTAAAAGGTATACAATTTAGCACAAATTTCTAAAGGCGCACGGAAAGTGTTCCGTGCACCCGGGCGCACAGGAGCTTTTGCCTATATATATATATATATATATATATATATATATATATATATATATATATATATATATATATATATATATATATATATATATATATATATATATATATATATATATATGATTATATATGGAAAATAAGGTAAATATTTTATAATTAATTAAAAAATTATTAAAATATTTTAAATAATTGTTATATATATTTTTAAAATATAAATAATATTATGAATAATATTTAAATGGAGTATTACTTTTTACTCATGATTATGGTTTAGTATTTCTTAATCAATTATATGATAATAATAATTCTATTTCCATTAATTGTTATTTTTTTAAAACTAATGTAATATATATATATATATAATTATTTAAATAAAATTAATTTATATATAATATTCTTTTAAATATTCATAAATTTGTAATGAATTTATTAATTTTATTTTTTATTTAATTTTATTAGTTTCAAATTATATAAACAACTAAATAAAATAAAATTTATAATTCATATGTCATAACTGAATAATTAAGATATATGTGAATAAATAAATATTAATATACTAAATTTAAAAAATTAACAAATATTTACTAACTCAATTTTAATGTTATTTGATATGAAATAATGATTAAACTTAAAGAACTTAAGCTTTCGATTCTATACTTGAATTAGTTTTTTAACCTCTTATTTTCTAGAGGTAAATCGATTAAAGAGTACTTGAATCGTCGATCCTCTTTCACTTGAAGAATACTTGAATCAATACTTTAGAAATAGATCTTAACAAATACTTGAATCGATTTTTAAGAGGTAATACTTGAATCGATTTTCTCTTGAAGAATCAATTCTTAAACCGATTCAAGTTTTTTCTCTTAAAGAATCGATTATTAAGATGTAAATCGATTCAAAAATACTTGAATCGATCCTCTTACTCTTGAAAAATTGATTTTTAATATGTAAATCTATTCAAGAATACTTGAATCGATTCTCTTTCTCTTGAAGAATCGATTCTTAAGAGGTAAAACGATTCAAGAATACTTGAATCGGTTCTTTTCCTCTTGAAAAATACTTGAATCGATTTTTTAGAGGTAAATTGAATCTTTACTTGATTCGCTCTATCAAAATAAATTTTTATACTTTCATAAATCAATTCTCTAGAGAAACTTGAAGAAAGCTCATATTCTCTTGGAGAATCAAATGTGTATTTAGAATGAATAACCAAAAAGTCTTATGGCAAAAACTTGTATGCGCCCGGACGCACGGGAGCACATTCCATGCGCCTTTAGAATTTTGTGTTAAATTGTGTACCCTTTAGTATAAAGATATGTACCATGACAAAAACTTGTGTGTGCTAGGGCGCACGGGAACACATTCCGTGCACATTTGAAATTTTGTGTTAAATTATATTCCTTTTAATATAAATATGTGTACCCTTTATTTTCTGAAGAAAAATAAAAAATATTAATAAAGTATATACCCTTTAGAACAAAATAGTGTACCTTTATTAATTAAAGTGTATACCCTTTAGACCAAAACAATATACCCTTACCCATAATACTAAATTTTAAAGGCGCACAGAATGTGTTCCCGTGCGCCCGGACTCACACAAGCCTCACTCAAGTCTTATTTATAGGCGGGTGAGAAAGAATATTGTATGGAATATTATTTTTTCCCTTTATATATATAATTTAATTTGCTATATTAATTTATTGTATTAAATAATTTAATAGTTAATTAATGATACCAAATAAATAAGGAAAATATTAAAAAAAATAAAAAATTTTAAAATTTTGAGAAAATTACATGTCACTTTGGAGAGACGACACGTCAGCAAGAAAAATTTCTGCTATAATATATTTAAGATGTATAGATAGATAGATGATGAATGATACATTAAAATTTATTTTTAGGATGTTATAGTATAGTTTATTATATACATATTTTAATTATTATTAAGCATAATTTACCTTTATAATAAGTATACTTTAATGATAGATCTACCCGTCTCACAAGAAAATATCTCTACTCTATTACTAATAATAATAAATTTAATATTTTAAAAAAATTCCTATAATACCACATCGCATTTTATTTAATAGTTTCATTACATTTTAAGCCGTCCTTAATTTATTAATAAAAAAATAATTAAGGTCTCAAATTAATTATTTACCCAAATTTTTAAATTTTAAATCGAAAATATTTTTATTATTGCACATCACTTCTTTTTATATTAATAAAATTGATGATAAATATCTTTTTAACATTAAAAGTTATATTTCATAGTGGAGTAAACCGAAAAAAAAAAAGAAAGAAAAGAAAATTTACTCTTTATATTACAAATTTAGGGTATAATAGTCATTTAAGTATAATAAATTTAAAAATAAATAAAAAACGATATTAATGAAGGAGAATAAATTAATTAAGAAGGGTGTGACCAAAGGTTCCACCAATTCATTTGGTGGAACTGATTCCACTCAAGTCATACTCTTTTATGATTTTAGATTTGTGGGAGATTCTTAGCTGATTCATGGTCACACATGACTTAGCTAACAGCAGGGGTCATGTGTGCCCTGGGTCAGCTAAAAATCTCCCATAAATTTGGGTAGATTTTGGATGAAACTGTTTCACGAATTTTTTTAACGGATCATATCATATCCATTAATATAAAATAAAAAAGAATTAAAGAAAAATAAGGGTCTTGTTTGGTCTCATTAATTAAAATTAAAACAATTTAACAAAATGGCGGCTGACCTTTTACGCATATTAGGAGCAAATTACTATGCTATTTCGAATCAAAAATCATAAAATGGTGTGACTTGGGTGGAATCAGTTCCACCAAATGAATTGGTGGAACCTTTGGTTCCTCCATTCTGAATTAATTCATCCTCCTTCATTAATGTTGTTTTTATTTATTTTTAAATTTATTATAGTTAAATAAATGACTATTATATATCAAACCCTCAACTCTAGAATTAAATTATACTCTAAATCATAAGAGTAAAATTATAATTATACTCTAAGCCTTAAACTCTAAGACTCAAATATACACTAAATCACATGGGTGAAAATTATAATTATATTTCTAAAATTAAATTCTAAAAAAAAACAGAAAAAAAAAAAGAAAAAACGAAAAAAAAAAACATACAAATAGTAGTAACCGTACAAATAAAAGATGAAACAACAAACATTCATTAAAGGGGTAGGAAAGAGATTGTAAAATTTGGATTTAATAGACTAACTTCACCCAAATTATTGCCATATATCATTAAAATATATTTATAAAATATATTTTAAAATAAAAAATCACACATCGTAGAACTTGTGTCGTACGCAACATAGGAGACAAAATTAGTAATATTTATAATTTGTGGTGAACAGGGATAATGAGCTGAGCTAATGTGGAAATAAACGTCTATGGATAGATATAAAAGTGTTATTATCCCCAATTTAAAAATATTTTTGGATCATTTGACCAATTTTTATTAAAATCGAAATACGAAGAGGATTCTTGGTCAAAATTAAAAGTTATAAAATTATGACAATAGTTGGTGTCCAAAAATTAAAAATACTATTCTCATGAAATGATGAATTGGGCAAATAACCTCTCCTAGCATGAGATGTGTTAAGAAAAAAAATAATAAAAAATATAACATATAGTAATATATATGTAAAAATAAGTAAAATATATATAAAGTGATAAATTATGTAATTTAATTGTGTAATCATCTAATTGAATAAGATATATATTTAATAAATAAAATGAAATAGTTGCTAAATTTAATTATTTCACGAATCATTTATAAAATAAATATAAAGTGATAACATGAAAAATAATAATCCGTTGTTTTAAAATTATTTGCAACATTATGTAGATACTACCTTGAAAAAAAAGCTAACTTTATTGATTTTTGAAAAATAATGCAATAGTATTTTTAGATAATAAATAAATTATAAAATATATGAGATGGTCTCCTGTGCTCTTGAGAACACACCGTGCTTCCATGGAAACACAAGAGTTTTAGTATTAAAATTCTTGCGTTCCCATGAATACACAGTGTGTTCCCGGGGCACAGAAGTTTTTGCCAAAATATATTATGTATGTCAAGTGAAATTGATAAATTTGTAATTAGAATGTAATTTTAAGGTCGATTATTGATGTGATGTTTTTTTAGGTGGTAAAATTAAATGCGCGATGAATGAAAATGAAAAAGTTAAAAAAATTGGGTTAATTACGTTAAAAGTCCCAACATTTTTCGCGAATTGCAGGTTAGTCCAAACTTTTCAATATTTAAAAATAAGTTCTTGATCTTAATTATGTTTTGCAAATCAAGCAATCGGGTAGTCAGAGACTTGCCCGGTGGGCTGACGTGTCATTCTCCACGTCTACTTTTTTCTAAAAAAAGCATTCAATACGACATCGTTTATGGGGAAATTTTGAGCAATATAAAAAGAACAGAAAAGAAAATCCATATTGGAAAATAAAATATAAAAAAGAAATGCTAAAGTTAAAAAGAAAAAAGGGAAGTGCAGCTCTGCAGTGCAAATTGGGTATTGTGTTCTTATCTCCTTCTCCCATTGGAGATACCATTTCAGCCGCCACTCACCACATCGAGCCACCGCTGCAACCACTAGCCGGCAGTTTGTCGCTGCAGATATGCTTCCTCGTCGGAAAACCCGAACCCACCACCGGCGTCGTCCGCCGTTTAGATCCGCTTCCTTGCCGGAAACGCAAACCCACCACGGCCTGCCGCTGTCCGACACCTCCATCCAGCCTCCTCTTCGGAGTCGTCTCCGTCGGTAATCGCTGTAAAAAATTGTGAACCACCGTCGACCGCTACCCGCTACTACGGACAGTCGCGCCGCCGACGATGTTACCAAAGAAACATGCACCCAACTAAGATCTGCATGCCATTGGAGAAATCAAAAATTTCAGAACATCAGCTTAAAACTCTCACAAGATTATGATGTTTCAGTTAAATTTACTTCCCAATTTCCATTTTCTCAACATTTACAGAAAAACAAGCAGACAGTAAATAATCTTTCCTATTGAGATTCCACAACACAGTGCGACCACCTAAAATAACTCTTGAATGGACTAAAACCGGAGGGAATTAAAACAACCATCACCAAAATCAAAACCCAAAAAATCAAGAACCGAAGAAACCTATCTACCATGGCAGAGAATGAAATTTAAGCAAAATCACACACCTAATTTACCCTTTACCCGATCAAACAAATAAAGAAAAGTGGAAGTCCCGGTGGGCGGCGAGGTATACAAGTTGGAGAAGAGAAGAGCTGCTCAAAATTACTTCATAAAACGACGTCGTGTGAATGCTGTTTTTTTTTTTTTTTTTAATTTACATGTGGAGAGTGATGTGGAGACCGGAGAGTGACATGTCTTAAGAAACAGTGACACGTCAGTCACCAGGCATGCCTCCAGCTGCCCGGTGGCTTAATTTGCAAAATGGACTAAAATTAATAATTTATTTGTAAATATTGAAAAGTTTGGACTAATTCGCAATTCAAGAAAAAATTGGAACTTTTAGTATAATTAATTAAAAAATTTTTGTGTAATGAAGGGAGTATCTTATCAAGAAAACAGTGAAACAGTCTCATCCCGACTGGGAGATCAGGGGGAGATAAATCGAGTGAGCCAAATTCACTCGGTTTAAACACGGCATAGAGATTATTAACATCAACCATGAAATGAATTATGTGGGGTTCATGAAGCACGACTTTGCTATATCAAACTAACGACATATGATGTCTCTATAACGACTAATTTTACTCTAGGGTCAGTCAACATACGTACATACTTTTCCACAAGATGAAGATCCATCCAAAGTCGTCAGTATGGTGATTAAATATTAATGTGGTTGTGTTTCATGGCTTACCAAGCAAGATATCAATATTTTTATTTTGATTTGTGCATTTGTTATTAATAATTAAAAGTGGGCAAACACTTTTCGCAGTATTATGAAATGTGAGAGGGATAAAAAGTAGAAAAATAAAATGTTAATATTTTAATAAGAAAATGATACTTGATTGGTGAAAAATAATAATAGTACAACAAATTATTTCTTGTTTACTTTGTGGAATATTATAAATAAAAAGTGATAACATTTTTACAAAAAATAATAATTTATACTCCTTCTGTCCCCTTGATAGATAATCATTTGTTTTTTTGCATGTAAATTAAGAAATTTATTAATTTAATGTATAGTAGATTGATAAATATAATATTTTAATTAATAGTGGATAGTTTATTAGTGTTGAGTGCAGGATCATGTATAATTAGTTGAGTATAATTTTTTTTTTGTGGTCACATCAATCCAAAAATGAATGAATACCTTATATGGGATGAATCGAAATGATAAAATATCAATGAAACGAAGGAAGTATTGAAAAAGAAAAAACATAAAACGATTTCACCTTAAAATGGTCTTATACAAGTATTGTTTTTAAAAGTATCACGTGGTATAAAATTAAAATAATTAATCTCTCTACCCCCTTTATATATGCACACTTTAATTTAAATTTCATCTCAAAATAATCTGCAAATTTTCTAAATAGAAACAACCCATTTATACATCCATACTTTATTCTAAGAATAACCTCAAAATAACTTGCACATTTTCTAAATAGAAGCCAATGCAATGTTATCATCTTTATAATACAGTGAGGAGGTATTAGATAAAATCGTGTCGGATCTTAACTCGTAGGATGAATTATTTATTAGTCTAATTAAATATTATATTTTAAATTAAAGCAAATTGAATCTTAACTCTTGAGATGAATTATTTTTTAGTCCAATTAAATATATATTTTAAATTAAAGTAAATTGGAATTAGGTTGAGTAGTTCGCTTGATCACTGGATTCCTAACTTAAGTGAATGACCCATATTTGATTCCGGAACAAATTAAGGGAGGAGTTATAAGATGGGATTGGATAAATCTTGGAGTGTTTAGACTTGGTGAATTTATAACACCTAATATTACCTATAAAAAAAATTAAAGTAAATTTGACAGAGGAGTAGTATTTTTAACAGTAATTTTTTAGTACTCTTTCCGTCCGCCCCTATAGAGTCTCATTTTTTCATTTTGGGCCTCTGCCTTTGAGGTCTCATTTCTCTTTTTATACATATCGGACCTACACAATTCCTCTAATACAATTAAAAGTTGAAGCTCAGACACTTAATAATATAACTACACACTATACATTAAATAATAATAATAATTTTAATTACAAGTACATACCTCCTACGATGGAGCTATGAGGATCGCCTCTTTGGAGAGCGTAGTTTAGGTGTACAGAAATACTGGTGCACTTATTTATAACAAGTAATAATGGGGCATCTAGCAAGCTACATTTAAATGTTTTAATTGTAACAAATTTCTCTTAATTGATTTTGACCTGAATACTTAAATGGATGTAAGTTTCACTTAATTTTCTTCTTAATTAATTAATCAATTATTTATTTTTATTTTAATGGCCGTGCATCAACCAAGAAGTGATGAGGAAATTTGGTGGCGAATACTTTTGAAGTTGAAATAATCATACGCGCAATTAAAAGTAATTGAAAAAGTGGTTGATGATTATTTCCCACTTTCCATTATTTCTCAATTGACAAAAGCTAGTGCGCACAAGGGACACGGAGGGATACTCGGTGTTCCCATGTGAACACAATCATCCCCCTCTATATCTTATTTAAACCTATATATTGATAGGTGTTTAAATTGCAAAGGGACACGAAAATTACAAAGACACACGGAATATGTTCCGTGCGCCCGAATACACGGGAGCCTCAAGTCTTCTCAATTTTCACTTTCTCCTTTCTCCTACTTTTCTTTTTAGTGTGAAAATGATTGAATTTGCATAATTTTCAGAGGGCACATCAAATATACGGGTATAATTATGTACTTTATATTTAATTTTAAATGAATTAATTATTATTTTTTTATAGAAAGAGTGTAATAAATAACAAATGAATTAATAATAATAATTTTTTATTTTATAGAAAGAGTGTAATAAATAACAAGGATAAAATATATGGTATAAATTAAAGTGATAAATTAGCAATATCACATGTTCATACTTTGAAGTGATAAATTTGATATAGAACCAAAATAAAAATGCAATGAACCCTATAAAAAAAAATAGGGAGCCCTGAACTGAAACATAAAACTAAAATAGTTTATTGGATCATTTGCACTAATTTATGATTCATATGAGGCCAAAACTTGTAAGATGGATAAGAAATACTAATAATGTTTTTAATTAAAAAAATTGATTAATTAAACTATAACCGTTTAATTGAACTAATTTATGAACATATAATTGAAAATTGATAAAATTTCTTTATAAAAATAGTGATACTCCCTCCGTCTTATTACATATTTTATATTTTTAATTTATTTATCTCATTACACTTTTTTACATAAAAAAATAATTTTCAAATAGAGTAATATTTAAATTAATTTTTGTTAAAAAAATAGAAAACAAAATGTATAATTTTTTTATTTATTATTATATACATTTTCATTTATTAGTATATAAATTCTAAATGTGGTGTATCGTGCACACAGGTGCAAGAAAGAATTTGACATGTTAATAACCTCTCAGTACATTTTATTTTAAAAAATATCACTCACCTAACGTACATAACTTATTTTATAGGCAAAGATTTGTGTGAGACTATCTCATGAAATGACCTCCATGAAACGAATAAGAAATAATAACTTTTATAATAAAATATGATACTCAATTGATAAATAATTATGATATTGTGAAATATTTAATGAAAAATTTATAGTATAAATGGAAAAAATCATAACATTTTACTAGTGCTAACATCTTTAATAAAAATTGATAATTAATTTCGAAAGTATAAAATAATCTCGCTATAAAATGATCTCACACAAATCTCCTTTATTTTATATACTAATACTTTATTTATTATATAATATTTATTGCTTGAAAATATTACATTACCTCACATAGCCAATAAAGTTAGTTCATCTGTCCCCAATATTCATGCCCACTATTCAAATTTTAAAATTTGAAAATAGATGATGGGTCACCCATTCACATCACTTGAAACACATCCCATGTACAAAAGTCCTAACTATAATAGTAATAATTTGTGGAATTGAAAAACTTTGAAAAAATATTTGTATTTTCCTTTTTAAGTTTAGTAATTGAGTCTATATCTAAACGTTAATATATCTTTAAAAGTTTTACTATCTTACATGAATTTGCCATCAATCGTATTAATAGTAAGAGTAAAAATTTTAAAAATACTGCAATTAAAATTTACCTACTATACATTAAAATTTCATAATATTTTGGATGGAACGATATAATATTTTGGATGGAACGAGAGGAATTTCTCGAAGAAATTATATAGAAATAAGAAGCTCGTAAAGACGGTCAAATACAAATACTCTTTTTTAGTAATTCGATTTAATAAAAAATTGTGTGAGATCGTCTCACGAGATCAGTTTTACAATTGGATAAGAACTTCTAATATTTTTAATAAAAAAATACTACTTGATTGATGAAAAATGATTTTTCATTAATTGAATTTTCATAAATAATTTGTAAAATAAATAATGTAAAAATAATAACTTTTTTATTGAAAGATTATAACTAATCAAGAAAAAATAATGCTGATAAACAAAAGTTGCCTTTGATTAAAAGTGCATACGTACTCTCTATATATTGCTGTATTGGGCTTGATAAGAATTGGGCCAATATATGCTTCGCATACTAACATATTTTTCTTCTTAATGGGCCAAGTCTAATTTTGGTAGGCCCAACTACTTTCAACTGTTGGGTTGCTCCAAGAAAATTGCTGGACCAATTTTACGTAAACTCAAAAAAAAAAAAAACCCTACCCACTCAAAATTATTAACAGTGGAAAAAAATTACTACTCACTACAATTGAGAAACAGTTACATGTGAAACGGATTATGAGATGTCTCACTAGTTATTAAAGTATGATTATTGAGTAATTAAAATATGCTTCACTGAAGTATACTCATTCCGTCCCGTTTCAATATTTACGTTTGGTTTTTGCATGTTGATTAAGGAGTATATTATTTTAATAGATAGTAGGTTGAAAGATATAATATTTAATGTAAAGTGGGTAAGTGTATTAGTATTGGATGTGGGTACATTGTGATATATTAATTGTTTTATGTGGATCCTGTTATGGGTATTATATCCCCCATATCAGACGGGTCGGAAGCCCAACTACTAGTATACTGCAATGAGGAAGCCCAACCAAGAAGAGGTCCAGGAACAAGAATGAATGGTAAAACAGCGGGACGATAGCAGCCCAAGAAAAAGACCCAGGCCCAAAAGACACACCTCGGAGGAAAATCAGGAAAGAGGCCCAAAAGACGAGCCCATCATCAAAGGGCCGAGGAGCCCAAGGAGATAAGGTTAGAAAAGGGCCAGGGAACAGGAAGTCCACTAAAAGGATAGAGGGCCGAGACCCCTTGGCAGAACACCCCGGCTCCGAAGCTGAGGGAGACGTCTAGGAGCTCGGACGAACAACATAGCCTCGGAAGTCGACCCAACTGGAAGGATCATCAGAACTGCTGGGCAAAGTACAGACACGATTGTGAGAACGACTAGTGGCGGCAGGCTAAAAGACAAGGATAACAGTAAGAAGGGATGTCTTGGGCAGCACTTTCAACTAGAAGACAACACGCGATAGCCACGTCCCCCTTCGACCACCAATAAGAAGCTAGCAAAGGACAGAGAAAAACCTGCTACACTCTGCAAGACATCTGGTGGCTCCCTGCACCGACCCTAGAAAGTCGTCGATGTACCAGCAGTCCCCATTTATGGCTGCTTGTCTTCGTCCAGGTGGCAAGAAGGGATTGAACAATCATTAGGGTTCTGTTGGTAGTATAAATAGCTTCTCTCACAAGAGAGAAGCAGGTTACTCATTCCCACTTGAGACATTACACTTGTAATTGGGTGATTTTATGAGTGTTGTTCTTGAGGAGAGTAATAAAAATCGATTAAGAACTTTGGTTGGATATCCCATCTCTCAGATATTTACTTGTTTGTTTTATTTGATGGTGCTTGTTCTTAGCTCAGTTGCATAACTTCATCATCTCCCTTAATCCCAAAATTAACTAGCTAAAAGAACACCCATTAACAGTTGACACGTCTGTGGGAACGCTACATTCTAGCTTTCCTACTCTATTTTTTCAGTTGAGAGATGGGAGCAGAGGGTATGACAACCCCCCAGAAATGAGAAAATGGAAGAGTGTTCCAGAGCCCAAAGGAACATAACGGGAAGCGGGAACAATGTCTAAATTAACGCACCAGCTGTTGGAACGACAACCCTAGAGAGATCCATCCCAGTCCCTGATCTTAGGGACCAGGAGAAAACAAGGAAAATGAATGAGAAGATAAGGAGGGTTATCGATGAGTACGCACAGAAGCTCCCCCGGTTCAGCCCACAAGGTTGAGCTTTAATGGTGCTCAAAGAGGAAGCCAAAGTGATCTGAGAGAAAATTTGGAAAGAAGGAGAGATGCCAGGAAAGAGAAGCATATGATGAACAGTGGAGGTGATGCAAGAGAAACTATCAACTTCATACGAAAAAGGAATGCGAGAGGAGAGGAAAGCGTGAACGAAACTCTACAGCAAGGAGGACATAACGAGTACTTCCACCACTCGGAGGTGGAAACTCAAAGACAACCACACTCTGGAAGGAGTCAAAATGCGAGGAACCCTCCTCCTGGAGAGGCACCGATGGAAGAGGAAGCTCGAAGACCACCAAGAACTAGGTGGGGTCAGGAAGCAGGTCACCCCCCATCTAGAGTGGTACCTAGAGAGGAAGAAGCCCCTCTAAATCACCTACAGGGCCAAAGGAGAGGTCGTCCACCGACCCGGGAAGTACCCATGGAAGAGGAAGGTCCTAGGAGAACACCATCTCAAAGAAGGAATCGTCATCCAAACCCTTCACCGTCTCCTGTTCAACAGAGGAATGGACAGAGAAGGCGTAGTAGAGGTCAAGGGCAGCATGATCGGGGTTCATACGCGTCACCCACTCAGTACTCACAGGAGAGTCAAGACCTCACCTGGGAAAGTCTTTTTACAGCAGAATAATTCCGACTGAGAAGTAGAAGGAGCAGGAGGCCTTCCTTCCATAGGAGGGCGAGAGAAATAGAGACCTACTTCGAAGACTGGTCGGACAATGAGGGGGGCATTTCCGAATGCCCAGTAAGGAATCCATAAGCCCAGGTGAACGATTAGGTGAGCAAGCGTTTGGCCGACCTAGAGAGGAAAATGTCAGGAATGGGTGGAGCCCTCCAGCAGGCGGTGGCACATTCACCTTTTTTGGTAGAAATCAGCAACGCGCCTAGGAAACACGGGGTCAAGTTTCCACCAAGTTTGGCTTTTGATTATGACTGTACTCCCACATCATAAAATATCTGATGTGGATGCGAGCCCAGGGCTCGAACGAAGTCACACTGTGCTGAATGTTCCCCCTGACCCTCGGAAATAAAGCTCATGTATGGTTCAGAGCAATTCCATCGGCGTCCATCAAGGGCTGGGTAGAACTGATGGAAGTATTCTTAATGCAATATTCCTACCTCAGAGCTCCAAAGGAGCCAAAGCACAAGCTGGCCAACATCTGTCAAGGGTCTACAGAAAGCTTAAGAGATTTTCTGAAAAGGTTCAACGAACAAAGGTCCATGGGAGAAGTCATTGGAGATGAAGCCTGTCTCATCATGGTGATAGGGGCATTACACTTGGAAACCAGCCTGTTGAAGGGCGTGCAACTCAAGCCACCGGCATTGTATGCAGCCTTCATAATAATGTCGAACGAATACATCCAGGCTGAAGATATCTCTTAAATGGCGAAGAAGGCAAGCGACCAGAGTGCTTCGGCATAGCCAAGTAGGATGAAAACAAATGCTGGGAGAACGAAAGAATACAAGGCACCGACTACCTTCAAGCCCTTTACGGAAGACGCTGAAGTACAACAGATGTATGAAGAGCTGAAATCAGGTACTAACTTGAACGTGGCCGAAGTCTTTTATTATGTGAAGGATCAGCAGGTCCTTCGACCGACGAGACCTATCTTGTGTACTTCAAAACTCGTGAACCCTTGAAAGTACTGCATGTATCATTTGACGCACGATCATAATACTGACCAATGCCGAAACTTGATCACGAAATTATGGAATACTGCAGGTGCCGAGGCCGAGGGTGTATCGAAGGGACGCTAATCTTTCTCCTCCTCTGAGTAGACAGAGGTCTCCGAATATAAGAAGGAATAAAGGAGTGATACCTCTGCCCCCTCCACCTCCAGGCCGACCACCAGTGTTTGATAGAATCGGAGGACAGGGACCAAGAGGTGACAGAACAGGGGAAATACATATGATGGAACTTGTAGGGGAGATCCCTTATATTGAAACCTCGCAGGCACTCACCACAGCCTCAAAAAGAAGAAGAAAGGTAGAGTTGAGAGATTTGAACCAACAAATCCCCCAAGTTTGGTATTGGCATCTGAGGCGAAGGAAGTAACCGAGGTCGACATCGTTTTCACAGAGGCAGATTTCTAAGGGGTAAGTACTTCCCATTTCGATCCATCAGTCATTTTGCCAGTACTTTCTGGAGTGAAGGTACATAGGTGTCTAGTAGATACCGGTGCGTATGCCAATATAATCTTTAAGAAGGTATTTGAAAACCTGGGAGGAGAAAGTCACCATAAGGTGAGGCCTTGTGGTGATGAAATCAAAGTCTTTGGCAATGTGCTGACCAGACCAACCATGAAGGTTGATTTGTCCCTACAGCTGGAGGGATCAGATCCGAATACAGAAACAACTAACGTTCAAGGTTGTTGATCAAGCCTCCATATACAACTATATCCTAGGGCACCCGCTAATCCATGCCTTCGGAGCAATTCCATCTACCCTTCATCAATGCCTCAAGTTCGTCATAACAGATGGTAGGGTAGCGAATGTGATAGGGAATCAAAATAGAGCAAGAGAATGTTCAGTCATAGAAAAAGTAGAGGGTTTGAGCTATCATGATATGGATTATGAGATGCTGAGTTTTGAGGACATTATGGGAGGAAAAGAGAATCATGAAATACCAATGGAAATCGAAGAGCCACGAGAGAGGGAACAAAGGGAGAACGAACCAGATATGGTCATGGAAGTTGATAAAAGGGGAGAAGAAAGGGAGCAAGGGGATAATGGGCCCCTTGTGATAGCCGAAGTACATTAAAATCCAGTAGATCAGGAAACGGAAAGAAGGGAGAAAACGGCAAAGGAGCCGAGGCGAAAGCAATTAACACCTGATGAGGATCCAAGGAGAAAACTACGAGAAGGAGCCTCGGCGGCTGGAAAAATAGAGGTTGTCCAGCTGGATCCAGAGAATGAAGATATCAAAGTCAAGGTCGGGACGGAATGGGAAGACGAATTCAAAGCAGAGCTGGCCCAACTATTGAAGGAAAACTTGGATGTATTCGCTTGGAATCCGAACAAAACACCGGAAGTACATCCAGAATATGCTTGTCACAGACTGAACATCGATCTCGGCATTCCATCTTTCTATCAGAAGAAGAGAAAGTTTAGCCCAGAGAAGAATGCGGCTATGGAATCAGAAGTTCACAAACTGCTGGCGAGCGGGAGGATCAGTAAGTGCAAATACCCTATAAGGGTGAAAAATCCAGTGATGGTGAAAAAGAAAGAGGGATCCTGGAGGTTATGCATAGACTTCACAGATCTAAATAAAGCCTGCCGTAAGGATAACTACCCCTCCCATCAATTGATCAGATGGTAGACGCCACAACGGAGCATGAAGTTATAAGATTCATGAATGCGTTTGTAGGCACTTGAATTTTATTGCATATTAAAAGAAAATATGTGGCAAATTAATGCAATAATTATAAATTAATTATTTATTTATTATGGAATTTAATTAAATAAATTTCTAAAATAAATGAGTAAATAATTGATAATTAAGCCAAATCCAGTCAAATAAGTCTGACTTAAAGCCTAAGCAAGTGAAATGCCCAAGCCCGCAGAGTCAGGTCAAATCAGCCCTGAGCCAATCAGACTGCGAGTTATTTATGGGGCATCCTTATTCTTCACCTATATAAGGAGCCCTCCTTCATTCATTCCAGAGACACTAAAACATCTGAAGACAAAAGCTCTGAAGAGATCAAGAATATGAGCAGTGCTCCCTTAAATACTTCAAGCATCTTCAAGCGAAGAACAACCGCCAAATCGAAGAGTAAAGTTTTAAACTCCTTCGATCCGGCGTTCTTCAAAAGTAATAGCCA
Organism: Pogostemon cablin; assembly: GCA_023678885.1. Taxonomy (NCBI): domain Eukaryota; kingdom Viridiplantae; phylum Streptophyta; class Magnoliopsida; order Lamiales; family Lamiaceae; genus Pogostemon; species Pogostemon cablin. Next base: position 18,920,014 of record CM042959.1, on the reverse strand, counting down.
CCAATTGGAGATCAAGGTGTCAAATCCCTCCGATCCGGCGTTATTTAACTCAAGTTCTTCAGCGTTCTTCACGAAAAGCTTCAAGAATAATATTTTAATCCGAACAAAGGCTCGACCCCTCCAGATTAACATTATAAAATTCAAGAATAGCGTTTTAATCCGAACAAAGGTTTGATCCCTCCGGATTAACGTTATACACTTTAAATTCGAGTTCGGATAAGCTTCATTTGAAGATCAGACTCAACACACACAGTCAGCGTTGTCAACATAGTCAATGCGGTCAACACAACCAATCAAAGTCAAGTCTAAATTGGTTCGAGAGAAGAATCAGAGGATAGATGGAGATTATTTCCTAAATTATTAAGTTTAATCCTTCTGGATTATTATTGTAATTCATTTGTATTTATTTCATTATAAATACAAAATTTGTTGTTACAGCATTCAAGGGATATCACCAGATCCCAATGCATCTAGAGGATAAGGTAAATACAGCTTTTTTCGCGGGAAGTGGAGTCTACGAATGGAACAACATGTCATTCGGTCTAAGAAATGCAGGGGCGACCTACCACAGATTGGTAAACAAGATGTTCAAGGCAGAGATTGGAAGGATAGTGGAGGTATATGTGGATGATACCATGGTGAAAAGTCTGAAGAAGATGGATCATTTCAATCATCTGAAGAGAGTATTCAGAATATTCTGACATTATGGAATAAAGCTGAATTCGAAGAAGTGCACGTTCGGGGTGAGCAAAGGGAGCTTCATTGGATACTTGGTTAGTTCAAGGAGGATCAAAATGAATCCAGAAAAGGTAGAAGCGATACTAAAGATGGAACCGCCAAGGCATCTGAAGAAAATCCAAAATCTGACGGGAAGACTAGCTGCATTGAATATGTTCATATTGCAAGCATAGGACAAGTGCAAGTCATTCTTTGACGTTATAGAGAAGATCAAGTTTGAGTGGACCAAAGAATGCGGAAGGACATTCGCTAAAATAAAAAAAGAACTGTCAGATCCCAGAATTCTCTCTAAGCCCTCTCCGGGTAAAACACTACAGATATACTTGGCTTTCTCGAAGACGGCGATTAGTTCAGTGGTGGTCAAAACGGAGGAGAAGAACCAAAAACCAGTGTATTTCGTGAGCCAATCACTAAGGGATGCAGAGCTCAGATATCCGGTGATGGAGAAAGTGGCCTACACTCTAGTTATGAGCTTAAGAAAGCTAAGACCTTATTTCATGGAGCATACCATAGAAGTACTGACAACGTTTCCTTTGAGACAAGTGCTCCAGAGGCCGGATGCAGTGGGAAGGTTGCTCAAATGGTCCGTAGAATTAGAATAGTTCGATAGTGCATACTTGCCGAGGAACGCAATCAAAGGACAAGTCATGGCTGATTTCATAGTAGAGCTAACATTCCCTACACCAACTGGAGAGGAAAAGAGAAAACCCTGGATAATACACGTAGATGGGTCCGCCACCACATCGGCTTTGGGAGTTGGAATCATCATCCAAACCCCATCGGGAGAGATGTTTTCAACCACAGTTAGATTTGGTTTCCAGGCAACCAACAAAGAAGCGGAATATGAAGCCCTGCTAAATGGGTTGAGAATGTCATTGGCCATGGGCGCCGACGAGTTGCTGGTGTATAGCGACTCTCAACTAGTGGTGAATCAGGTACGAGGGGAATATGAAGCTAAAGATGGTCAGATGAGCACTACAGAGGATTAGCTACTGGCATGCTAGATAGATTTAAACATGTATTTCTAAAGTGTATTGATCGGAGGGAAAACATGGTGGCAGATGCGTTAGCCAAGCTGGCCACAACATCAAATGCAGAAGACCTCAACAACATCAATATCGTGAAGCATGATAAGCCATCAGATACCAACATTTGGGTCTTAACTGACAAACATTTTGAAGAGTCGTAGATGATCCTAATCAGAAAATATCTGGAAACGAGATTAACCCCCTCGAATAAGAATAAAGCCCACCAAATAAGACTCAGATCGGCGAGATATGTGTTGGTTGAGGGGAAGCTGTATAAGAGGGGATGCTCATCCCCACTCCTGAAATGTCTGAACCCAGAAGAGGCGAGTTACGTGTTGGACGAGGTATACGAAAACATATGCGGGAACCATATGGGTGGAATTGCTTTAGCTCATAAGGTGATCAGACAGGGATATTTATGGTCGACAATGAAGAAGGATGCTACTCAGCAAGCACGAGCTTGCGCTACTTGCCAAAGGTTATCATCGATCACAAGAATATCCTCAGAGCAACTAACATCAGTCTTAAGCCCTTGGTCTTTCGCCAAATGGAGATTTGATTTGATAGGCCCATTACCTATTGGCAAAGGGGGAGTTAAATTCACCATAGTGGTTGTGGATTATTTCACAAAGTGGGTAGAGGCTGAGGCCTTGGCGACCATCACAGAGGCTCGGGTGGAAAAGTTTATTTGGGAGAACATTGTGTGGCGTTTTGGTATACCTTATGCAACGTCAAAGACAATGACAAGTAATTTGATAACGCCAAGTTGAAAAAGTTCAGCGAGGACTAAAACATCAAAAAGTGGTCCTCCACACCCTATCACCTTCAATCCAACTGCCAGGTCGAAGCGATCAACAAGATAATCAAGCACAACTTGAAGGCAAGGCTGGAGAAACTGGACGGGAATTGACCAGAGGAATTGCCTGGGGTTCTGTGGTCATACATGACAACGACAAGAACATCTACTAATGAGACACCCATCTCAATGGCTTTCGGTTCAGAAGCAGTGATCCCAGTAGAAATTGGAGAGACCATCCCAATGATTGCTTTCCATAGAGAGGAAGGAAATGATGAACTGATCCAAGAGAAATTGGATCTACTGGAAGATAAGAGACTGAATGCAGAAATGCATAACGCAATATACAAGCAGAGGGCTGAACGATTCTACAACTCAAGGGTGAACTGAGACAATTCAAAGGAAGTGAATTGGTACTCCGAAAGGTGTTAGGTCTAGCTACACAAGGCAGTGGATAAAAATGGGAAGACCCATATGTGATCAGGAGAGTACTGGAAAAAGGGGCATACAGGCTGGAAGAAGTAGACGGGAAAAAGGTACCACACCCATGGAACATTGATGCGTGTTTTCTTTGCACGCAAAATTAATCCCCAAGTATGAAGGATATCAGTTGCAGCTTAAGCAAGCGACCAAGTTAAATATTGAACCCAAAGGATGACGTATTATCAATTTAAATATTATTAAATTAATTAAGACGAATTGTGGCAATATAGTTTGTGGAATTTAATTATAATCTATAATAATTAATTAAAATAACAAATAAAATAAATTATGCACTAGAAGAATACGAAAGTGGATCAAGTAGGAGAATAGATAGCTCTAGGGTAATCCAGTTTTACTACTTTACTTCACTCTCTAGTGATGATGAGATCATTATAGACATGGATAAAACTACGAAAGTAGTGGCAATTGCAGTGAGAGTTGTTTATTTATCTTACGATATGAATAAATATTTGATTATGAGAAATTGTCATTACGTACATTTTCATAGAAAGAATTTGATTTCAGTTTCTATGCATTTACAGATGGATACTCTATTTTATTTAAATGACATGGTCATAGTAATGAGGGATAGAGTTGTAATATGTTGAGGCATGTTGGTGGACAATTTGTACACTCTTAAATCATATTTATCCCACGGATGCAACGAATTGAAATTAATAATGCGTCTTATAAACCTAATAAGAGAAGGACTCTTTTGGAAGTGGTTAGATAGATGATGAGTTATTTGAAATTATTAAATTTATTTTATGGATATGCCCTAAGAAAAAACATTTTGTATGAATGTTTATCTGTTTGAGGGATATCCTAGAAAAATGAAGGGTGTTGATTTATTTAATCCAAAAGATTGAAGGGTGATTGTTAACATAAACACTAGATTTTGAAAAAGGACTATGTAATAAATCACAAACCTATGTGTAAATTGTTCTAAAGGAAGTGAGAGAGAAAACACAAAGTATTAGTACCAATTGTACAAGAGGATATACCACAAGGTAAACTGCAACGCGTGTCACATCTGATACACAATTGCGTGTAGTGCCTTGTTGTAGTGGGAGGGTTGATTGACAACCTGTAAGATATATATTTTGGGAGATTCGTGAGACTTGGTCCCAAGTAAACATGGAATGGACCCACGAATACGACGAAGAACTACAAAATAGAAATGCCGAATCTTAGCAAAGTACGATGATTTTTGAAATAGAATCGATGGATTCTAAATCAAGTCTAGGAGCTTGTAAGACCACTAATGGTGTAAAAGCCATTTGAAGTAGTCATACAAAATAAAAGAGGATCACACGGTAAGGTGAAAACCTTGGTAGCAAAGCTTGTTACGAAAAGGTATAATCAGAAAGAAAAAGTTCGATTATGAGGAAACCTGTTCGCCGATACCTATGCCTATGTTGATCCAAACTCTTTTATCTGTTGCTACTCATATGAAATATGAGGGATAGCAAATAGATGTCAAGACAGCTTTCCTGATTAGAAATCTTGAGAAAAACATCTATGTGAAGCAACTAGAATGATTCATTGTAAAGGGCTAAAAGCATTTTGCGTGTAAGCTTAAAAGTTTCCATCGATAGACTAAAGCAAGCTTCAAGATCATGAAACATCCATTTTGATGAGGAAATCCAGGCATATGGATTTACTCAATGCGCGGATGTGTATTGTGTATTGGAAAGAATGATGGAAACGTGGTGGTATTTCTTGTACAGTACGTAAATGATATATTTCTCATTGGAGACAATGAAAGAGTATTGTTGGGCATATGGGTATGGTTGATAAATCGGTATGAGATGAAGGACTTAAGAGAAGCAAAAATATCCTTTTGATCATGGTAATACGGATCACAAGAAAGGATGTTACGCTTGTCTCAAGCTTCATGAGATGATACGATCCTTATTTGTTTTAGCATGTGACTTTATCTAAGGAAATGTGTCTTGAGACACAAAAAGAAGATAAAGGTGACGAAAGCGGTTCTTTACGCTTCGGCGAATAAGGAAGCTTAATCTATGGAATGCTATGCACGAGTATGGATATCTATTTTACCGAAGGAATCAACAGTGGGCATCAAGGTAACCCAAAATAAGAATGTTGAACTGTGGTAACACATAATTTTGAAGTACCTGAAAAGGACTAGAAACTATATGTGGGTTCACCGGACAGATTCACTGCTTCTTAGGGGTTACATAGATTCAAAATTTTCAAATCAGATAGGGACGGCAGTAAATCCACCTCAAAGGTTATGTGTTTAATTTTAGAAAGTAGAGTCATAATGTGGAGGAGTGTTACATAGAAATATATTTCAGACTCCGGACTTCCATCATGGAAAGATGATAAATTGGAGCCTATAAGGCATCCAAAGTGTCTGTATGACTCTAGAAACTTCATGATGGACTTTGAAGTGTTTCTAAGTTGCCCAAGGTTATCACAATTTATTTTGATGATAATCGTGCAATTGCAAACTTGAAGGAATCACGAGTCTTTAAGCAATTAAACACATGGAGCGCGAGTACCACCGGTTACGAGAAATCGTATGATGAGGGGAAGGTTGTTGTCCCCTAGATTGCATCAGATGAAAACCTAGTAAATCCATTTACAAGGACCTTAAGACAAGAACTTTTGATGGTCGTGTAGTGTGAGTGGGAATCAGATGTATGGCAGAAGACATGACAACATAGTCTTTTAGTATAAGTGGGAGATTGTTGGATTGTATTTTAAAAGTCTAGCTTTAGTATGAACAATGTTATAGCAATTTATTTGAAATGAGAATCATATGATCAAAGGATTGCGTCTTATAATTCATTTATATGTCCGATGCAATAGTCCGTTTACTTTATACTGTAGATAATATGTTGTGCGACAACACGTGGAAGATCATATTATTGATTTTCTTATAAAGTATAAACAGATACTCACAAGCGAGATAGACAGGGACTCTCTATCGGGATGGTTGTAGTGTGATTTGGCATCAGTTTGTCTTGACTATAGAATCATACTAGTGCACTTGTGTGTATTGAGCAGTACCACTTGAGAGTGTTTGACTTGTACTGTCTATAAAGAAGAACTTGATCTCTGTTATTATGGATGTTCGTGCTCTTAATCCCTATACAATAAGCTCGACACGTAAGGCTATATGTATTTTATTGATTCATCAATGGGTGAGATTTACATGTAATTAAATCAACAAACTCGGTGAGTTGGGGAAAAGTGTTGTCTCTATGGTGTGTTGTTGATTGTGGAAGGAATCCGTGTCCAATATAGGTTGATGATGTCCCCTTGAGAAGCTCATAAGGATTATCATGTAAACCCTGCAGGTGGATTTATTCCAGCATGATAATAATGTCCCCATAATGTGTTGGATTGTATACTAAAAATCTAGCTTTTTTGTATGAACAATATTATAAAAATTAATTTGAAATGAGAATCATATGATCAAATGATTGCGTCTTATAATTTATTTATATGCACGATGCAATAGTCCACTTACTTTATACTGTAGATAATATATTGTGCGACAACACGCGGAAGATCATATTATCGATTTCCTTATAAAGTATAAACAGATGCTCACAACCAAGATAGACGGGGACTCTCTATCTGGATGGTTGTAGTGTGGTTTGGTATTAGCTTGTCTTAGCTATAGAATCACATTAGTGCACTTGTGTGTACTGAGCAGGACCGCTTGAGATCGTTCGACTTATACTGACTTATAGAAGAACTTGATCTCTGTTATTATGGATGTTCGTACTCTTAACCCCTATACAATAACCTCGACACGTAGGGCAGTATGTATTTCTTTGATTCATCAATGGGTGAGATTTACATGTAACTAAATCAACAAACTCGGTGAGTTGGGAAGCAGTGTTGTCTCTATGGTATGCTGTTGATTGTAAAAGGAATCCGTGTCCGTCATAAGTTGATGATGTCCCCTTGAGGAGCTCATAAGAATTATCATGTAAACCCTGCAGGTGGATTTATTCCGACGTGATAATGAGGTTGAGTGGTACAACTCTTGGATGAGATATTAATTAATGGAGTTGTCAGTAACTTTATTAATTAATAGACATTGTATATCTTAAACATGGGGAGACTGACGAGCTCATAATAAGAAAGAGCCCATAACGTAATTATGGGATTGGAACGGTAGTGCAGTAATAATATTTTAGTGATGTATATTATTATTATTGGACTTAAGTATAAGCTTAGGGCTAAGCTTGGATACTTAAGCCCAATGGAAGCCCAACTCTAATTTCTCCTCCTGGTCTCTGCTATAGCCCATATATAAGTCATCTCAACTATTCGGAAACCTTAATCATGAGATAATTCACGCCTAACACTATGAAGGGGATTAGGAAACAGCAGATTGAGAAGATCTCGAGGATCGTCGCCTACACGACGTCGAGATTGGACTTGGGAATATAGCAGAAGACTGGAAGGTTGTTTGCTGTTGCTGTTTGAAATCTTCTACGATTTTTATAAAATTTTATAGATATCATAACAGGACGTGTGATATAGTTACGGAAATTCATGGAAAAGAGGATCGTCTGAGCACGTAGATCATCCCAATCGGAGATTGGATGAGGAAGTTATGGCCATTCTCATGAGGCTGCGCAGGCTACCGACGAGAATTCATCTTCTCCAACATACCCTAGTGAAAGGTAATATGTTTCTCGTCTTCATGCTTCCGCTGTATGTTAAAAATATATGGAACCCTAACCAGTCACGTTAACCAAATGATCAAACGCCAACAATTGATATCAGAGATTGGTTTTGTGGTGAAGCGTGAAACGTTGGGTTAGGATTTATATGATTTAATTTTTTGAAATCAGAATCGCATGAGATTAGGGTTTGGTATGATTGCTTTATCCATGAAAACCTATATATGTTCGTCGATTGGTTTTGATACTGCACGATGGTGAGAGAACCTGTTCGTGAGTACAAGTATACATTTGACAACTACCTAATCGACGATGAACGACACGACTGTTGGTGAAAGGCCCGCTAGAATATCAAGCGCTATTGGATGCGCTATGTCACAGCCAACGCTCAACAGTGAACGACCTTTACTGGTGGAGGCGGCACGAGACCCGCACGGCCATGCGCACTGGTGGTGCATCGTCGATAGGTGATGCCTGTCCACCAGCGTACATCGCTGTAGGCTTGACAATCGCTGACAATGGAACTGATGGCAGGAGGGCGTGCTGGAATCGACGGCGTGGCATGGCAGCGTGTGGGAGATGTGAAGCGCCGACCAACTGAGCGGTTGACATGGCAGCTGTCAGCAGCAGGCGGGGGTCGGAATGGAGAACTGAAGTGGACGATTCAAGTGGCATTTCCAAACGTATTGACCAGGCACTTTGATTGGACAAGGCTTCTTAATGAGATGCAATTATCGGTTGAGGGCTCTCTAGGAAGCCACTGGATGGCGCGATTAAACGGTACCAATAAGAGGCATGGCGGAGCTACCACTTGTGGTGTTCATCAACGAACTGGCTGGGGACCAGACGGGCTGCTATCCTGGGTGCTGAACAAAAGATCATGGCTGTGTAATTGCACACGGTGGGCGGTAGTTGGAATTTCCGGCGGCTGGAGCTTAAGCTGCATGACGGAAGGCCAAATTTCCAGCGTGTTCCCAGCAGGCTTTTGACTAGGCTAAAGAGGCACTGCAGCTTGCTGTGAAAACGTGTGATAGGATGACGTGGCAAGGGTGGAGTGGTGGATATTCTTGAGCGGTTATCTCTTCCTTGGAACCGTGAATCAAGATGGCTTAAGGCCCAAGATAACTTGTTGGGCAAGACACTTCTTATTTGCTTTGAGAGTTGACCTAGTCAATTATATTTTTGGCAATTTAATTCCTTATATATAATTGTTATAATTGTTCTTACTTGTCAATTATTATTATATATTTGGATTACATATGCTATTTGATTTAGTGTCTTATGTGCCGTAATAGGAGCATGCTAGGTTGTGTATTTTATTTTTGAATATTATATGCATGTAAAAACCCTCAGTGTTAAATTACTAAGTGGGAGAGGGAATTGACAAAAATTCCCGCGGCCTCCATTATTGATTTGTTAGCAATGTGAATAAACTTGCTCATCGGCATTAGAGCCTTCCTCCCCATCGGATGAGTTTATTCATGGATTGCTGGAACAGACTTCATTAAATAATTATGTTTGAAATGTGATGCACATGAACTTGCGCGTTGGCATAGACCTTCCTCCCTATCGGATGAGTTTATATGCGGTTCACTTGTACAAACTTATAATTGATGACTGTAGGAAGTTATCCAAGCGCGTGTGTACTTCTCTATCTGTAAGGCACATAAGCTTGCGCAATGTACTTGGGGTCAAATAATGGTGTACACTTAGATGCAAATAATAAGTATCCTCCCCATCGGAGTCACTGCTTTTATTTACATGGCCAAAGAGGAATCGACTATTAATTATTTTATCATGTGGTTAGGTTGACAATTGAAATTAATGGGTAAAACCTTCTCTTGTAAATGTTCGGGATTTGTAAACGTCCACACTATCATGGCTTGCAGACTCACGGTGCTTGAGATGTCGGTAAATTTATATTTTATATTGTTTTGAGGGAATCAATATAAATGGATAAATTCAAAGATTTGATAGGTGTATTTATTTGTGATTCTCTGTAATTTCAATTGGTTTTATCTCGCTTATTGTATACTAAAAGAAACATATTTACTTGTCTAAAATTAGATGATTAGAAAAGAATATTGGTTTTGAATTTTACTACTTAGGAAAATATAAGTGTGTTCTCACTAAGGATGTCACATGATGCCTTTTAAAGTCTCTAGTGAAGAGGTGAGAGGTTCATAGAAATATGATGGTCTAATGTGACTCTTCAGATACTTGATTAAGTAAGAAAGGCAAGAGGTCATGGATAAGTTAATGAATGAATTGACAATGCTTGGAATAGAAATTGAAAGGGAAACCTAGATTAATTTATTTTTCATAATTTTCCTGGATGTTTTAAGAAAGTTCTACCTGAAATACGAGAGGTTGTATATGGTGGGGAACTTCTGACAAAACATGTGACGAAGAAAAGTCATTTTCATCATGATGTAAACACGGTTCGTATCTCATTCACTAGTCGTTGGAGAATGATTAGTGATGTCATCTACTGACACGTTGTGTGTAGATACCAGAATCACTAAAAGCGTGTAACTAAGTGATGATGAGATTATCGAATATACATGGGTAAAACTATGAGAATAGTGTTTGTTGCAGTGGGAGTTGTTTATTTATCTTATGATAGGAATAAACGTTTCATTATGAGAAATTGTCTTTACGTATATTTTCATAGAAAGAATTTCATTTCAGTTTCTATACATTTACGGATGGATACTTCATTTCATTGAAGGATGGAGCTATAATCTATTGTTGTACGTTGGCGATAATTTGTTCACTCTTAAATCATGTTTATCCCACAGATGCAACAAATAGTAATTAATAACCCGTCTTCTAATCTTAATAAGAGAAAGACTCTTATGGAAATAATTAGATAGATGATGAGTTATTCGGAATTACTAAATTCATTTTATGGGTATACCCTAGAAACAGTAATTCGAATGAATATTTTTCTGTTTGTGGGATATCCTAGAAAAATGAAGGGTGATGATTTATTTAGTCCAAAGATCGAAGGGTGATTGTTAACATAAATACTAGATTTTTAGAAAAGGACTATGTATTAAATCATAAACACATGTATAAATTGTTCTAAAGGAAACGAGAGGGAAAATATAAAGTATTAGTACCAAGTGTACAAGAGGATATATCACAAGATAAACTGCAACGCGTGTCACGTCTGATACACAATTGCGTGTAGTGCCTTGTCGTAGTGGGAGGATTGTTCGACAACCTGTAAGATGTGTGTTTTGGGAGAGTCGTGAGACTTGGTCCCTAGTGAACATGGAGTTGACCCACGGAGATGACGAAGCACTACAAGATCGAAATGCGATATCTTAGAAGTGCAATGAATGTTGAAATAGAATCGATGAATTTTAAATAAGATCTGGATGCTTGTAGAACCACAGATGGTGCAAAAGCAATTGGAAGTGGTCATACGAAATAAAAGAGGATCATACGGTAAGGTGAAAACCTTGGAAGCAAAGCTTGTTGCGAAAAGGTATACTCAGAAAGAAAAGGTTCGATTATGAGGAAACCTATTCGCCAATAGCTATGCTTATGTTGATCCAGACTCTTTTATCTATTGCTATTCATATGAAATATGAGGGATAGAAAATGTCAAGACAGCTTTCCTGATTGGAAGTCTTGAGGAAAACATCTATGTAAAGCAACCAGAGTGATTCATTGCAAAGGGCTAAGAGCATTGTGATGGTAAGCTTAAAAGTGTCCAACGATGGACTAAAGCAAGCTTTAAGATCATGAAATTTCCGTTTTGATGAGGAAATCCAGTCATATGGATTTATTCAATGCGCGGATGTGTCTTGTGTATTGAAAAGAGTAATGAAAACATGGTGATATTTCTTGTACTTTACGTAGATGATATATTGCTCATTGGAGACAATGAAAGAGTATTGTCGGGCGTACGGGTATGGTTAATAAAGCGGTATGAGATGAAGGACTTAAGAGAAGAAAAAATATCCTTTTCATCACGATAATACGGATCACAAGAAAGGATGTTATGCTTGTCTCAAGTTTCATGAAATGATATAATCCTTACTCGTTTTAGCATGTGACTTTATCTAAGAATCTAAGAAAATGTGTCTTAGGACACAAAAAAAGATAAAGGAGATGGAAGCGGTTCTTTATTTCTCGACAAATAAGAAAGCTTAATCTAAAGAATGCTACGCACGAGTATGGATATCTATTTTGCTGAACGCATAGATAGTGGGTATCAAGGTAACCCGAAATAAGAATATTGAACTGTGATAACACATAATTTTAAAGTACCTGAAAAGGACTAGAAACTATATGTGGACTTACCGGACATATTCACTGCTTCTTATAAGTTACGTAGATTCAAATTTTTCAAATCAGATAGGGACGACAATAAATTAGAGCCATAATATGGAGGAGTGTTATATAGAAATATATTTCAGACTTCGGACTCCATCATGGAAAGATGATAAATTGGAGCCTATGAGGCAGCCAAAGTATTTGTATGACTCTAGAAACTTCATGATGGACTTTTGAAGTGTTTTCAAGTTTGCCCAAGGTTATCACAACTTATTTTGATGATAAAGATGCAGTTGCAAACTTGAAGGAATCACGAGTCCATAAGGCAATTAAACACATGGAGCGCGAGTACCATCTGTTATGAGAAATCGTATGATGAAGGGAAGGTTGTTGCCGCCTAGATTGCATCGGATGATAACCTAGTAAAACCATTTACAAAGATAATTTATTTATATGCACGATGCAATAGTCCACTTACTTTATACTGTAGATAATATGTTGTGCGACAACACGCGGAAGATCATATTATTGGTTTCCTTATAAAGTATAAACAGATGCTCACAACCGAGATAGACGGGAACTCTCTATCAGGATGGTTGTAGTGTGGTTTGGTATTACCTTGTCTTGGCTATAGAATCACATTAGTGCACTTGTGTGTATTGAGTAGGACCGCTTGAGATCGTTCGACTTATACTGACTTATAGAAGAACTAAATCTCTGTTATTATGGATGTTCGTGCTCTTAATCCCTATACAATAACCTCGACACGTAGGGCAGTATGTGTTTCTTTGATTCATCAATGGGTGAGATTTACATGTAATTAAATCAACAAACTCGGTGAGTTATGAAGTAGTGCTGTCTCTATGGTGTGCTGTTGATTGTTAAAGGAATCCGTATCCGTCATAAGTTGATGATGTCCCCTTGAGGAGCTCAGAAGGATTATCATGTAAACCCTGCAGGTAGATTTATTCCGGCATGATAATGAGGTTGAGTGGTACTACTCTTGGATGAGATATTAATTAATGGAGTTGTCAGTAACTTTATTAATTAATGGACATTATATATCTTAAACATGTGGATACTAACAGGCTCATAATAAGAAGAGCCCATAACGTAATTATGGGATTAGAACGGTAGTACAATAATAATATTTTAGTGGTGTATATTATTTTTATTGGACTTAAGTATAAGCTTTGGGCTAAACTTGGATACTTAAGCCCAATGGAGGCCCAACTCTAATTTCTCCTCCTGGTCCCTGCTATAGCCCATATATAAGTCATCTCAACTGTCCGGAAACCCTAATCATAAGATAATTAATGCCTAACACTGTGAAGGGGATTAGAGAACATCAGATTGAGAAGATATCGAGGATCGTCGCCCACACAACGTCAGATTAGACTTGGGAATACAGCAGAAGACTGGAAGGTTGTTTTCTGCTGCTGTCCACCACCTTCTATGATTTTTATAAAATTATGCAGATATTATAATAGGACGTGTGATATACTTACGGAAAGTCACGGAAAAGAGGATCGTCTGAGCGTGTAGATCATCCTAATCAGAGATCGGATGAGTAAGTTATGGCCATTCTCGTGAGACTGCACAGGCTGCCGGCGATAATTTATCTTCTCCAACATACCTTGGTGAAAGGTAATGCGTTTCTCATCTTCACACTTCCGCTGTATGTTAGAAACGAATGGTACCCTAACGGATCACGTTAACCAAATGATCAAACGCTAACATAATGGACATTGTATATCTTAAACATGGGGAGACTAACGAGCTCATAATAAGAAGGAACCCAGAACGTAATTATGGGATTAGAACGGTAGTGCAGTAATAATATTTTAGTGGTATATATTATTATTATTGGACTTAAGTATAAGCTTTGGGCTAAGCTTGGATACTTAAGCCCAATGGAGGCCAAACTCTAATTTCTCATCCTTGTCCCTATTGTAGCCCATATATAAGTCATCTCAGATGTTCTAACCCTAGATGAGACATGCCTAACATGTGAAGAAGGTATATGGAATGACAGATTAAGAAGATCTCAAGGATCGTTGCCCACACGACGTCGAGATTGAACTTGGGAATACAGCAGAAGACCGGAAGATTATTTGCTGCTGCTTTCCACCAATTTGCATAATTTTTATAAAATTTTATAGAAGTCAGAATTTGACATGTGATATACTGATAGAGAGCCATGAAAGAGAGGATCATTTTGGCACATAGATTACTCAATTCTGAGATCGGATGAAAGAGTTATGCCCAAAACGGTTAGGCTACACAGGCTGCCGAGAATCCAACTTCTTCAACATACCCTGGTGAATGGTAATACGTTTCTTTAATTTTTTGCTTCCACTAAATTACAAACGTATGGAACACTAACGGTTCACGTTAACTAAACGATCGAACACCAATAGTTTGACCACAGTTTAACCATAATGGTCTGGTCGAACAGATTATGTTTGGTTGAACAGTGACTTTGGTCGTGAGTTCAAATTCTCCAGTTGTTGTTCGACCAGCATTCGACCAAGGTGATCTGGTCGAATGGTATTGCCTTGGTCGAACAACGGGACAAAAAATAGAGCATCGTAATTCTATTTTTCCGAGACTTGTTCGACCACAATTCAACCATCAGGTCTGGTCGAACTACGTGGGGTTGGTTGAATAGGAACCCTGCTCTCTTTGTTTTCAAAAACTGGCTTCATTTCTAATGTTTGTGTAAATTGATTCACGTTCCCCGCCATCTGCCCCATAATCAAAGTAAGGTCGTTCAACTGCTTAGATAAATTTGCATGATCATGCACTCATGGTATCCTCAAGTTGATCAACCCTTGCATCATTCTCAGCCATGTATCGATTGAAGGCATCTTCAATACTCTTTACTTCGTGTTGTTGCATTATCAACTCTGTAATTTGTCTCTGCTGGGACTCTAGTAGCTTGTTGATGTTAGCTAAACTAGAGATGATCTCATTATCCCTATTCGACTTCACCGTTTGATGTTCAATCTGTGCCACTTTGCCAAGTACATAAGATCCTCTATCTCTCTCTACAGGCAAGTCACGTGAATTTATAGAAATATCTTCAAATAATTTTTCTGCTTCAAGTGGTGTCTTAGATAACATCGCTCCTCCTGATGATGCATCAATAAGAATACGCGACTCACAATCCAATCCATAGTAGAAGATACTTATGTACTGAGCTTTAGTCATCCCATGTTGTGGGCACCGCCTGAGCATATCTTTGAACATGTCCCATGCCTCATGAAATTTCTCACCTTGATTCTTAGCAAATTGGGTGATCTCTTGCTTCATTCTTAAGATCCTTGAAGGTGGCATGCATCTCTCCAAGAACTTCTGCTACAGTTGGTCCCATGTAGTGCAATCTGTGGCATCAAGAGTCTCATACCAAGCTTCCACCTTAACATTTAATGAAAACTTGAATAAGGTGATCCACCTAGCATTATCATTAGCTCTAGTACCTTTCTGAGTATTTGCATAACCAAGAAATCTTTTAAGATGCTGATATGGATCTTCAAAACAACCTCTAGAAAAGGGATTCTTCTCTACCATGTTAATAAGAGCGGGATATATCTCAAAATCATCATCTTCCCCCTCGCTCCTATCAACCCCATGTTGCCAATCCCATAGTTTGTGAAAATTTTACGTATGGAAATATTATCCGGATTCTGCCTTGCTCCGATCTTGTTTAGCTCAGTGTGTTATTTTTTTTCCTTTCTCTCCTTTTTCTAGTGCACAAGTACCTCAAAAAAATTCAAGATTAGATAGAATTAAATAATCACAAATAAAAGTCTTAATCAAACTAGAAATAAAAAATAATAATAACAGTCGTCCCCGGCACCGGTGCTAAAAACTTGATGAGTGTTTTCTTTGTACGCAAAATTAATCCCCAAGTATGAAAGATATCAGTTGCAGCTTAAGAAAGCGACCAAGTTAAATATCGAATCCAAAGGACTGCATATTATCAATTTAATTATCTACTAAATTAATTAAGACGAATTGTGGCAATATAATTTGTGGAATTTAATTATAATCTTCTAACAATTAAATAAAATAACAAATAAAATAAATTATGCACTAGAAGAATACGAAAGTGGATCAAGTAGGAGAATAGGTAGCTCTAGGATAATCCAGTTTTATTACTTAACTTCCCTCTCAAGTGCAGGCCAACTCTGTCTTGTGGACTATGGACACATCACTAAACCATGCAAATCTAATCTATAGACACAAGTAAAACTCCTCACTCACACGAAAAAAATAAAGCAATAAAAACGGAAGGGCAATCCCCCAACAGGGGCTCATGTTTAACATCGGAGAGTCATGACGAATGTAACCTTTTGAACTACTGGATTAGAGGGCGGTCTCCTTGCATCCTCACCTTCAAGTACTTTCTTTCCCTCTTCTTGTCTACACTCAACACCTCATCTTTCTTGATCACAAAAATATGATCCTTGAAATTACCTTCCTCCCATGGCTGTCTAGACACATTCTTGTTAATCTTCCACAAAAATTCAGAATCATCTGTCATATTAAAATCAAGATTAAACAAGTTAGAAACCACATCTATGCTCTTGCACGAGTGAGTCTCCATGGGCATCTTCATTGCTTGATCAAGAGAGAAAAACACATCTTCATTATCCCTCTGCAGTCTAAGCTTCTCAGCTCTCAATCTCTTTGCTCTTTCCCACTTCTTCTTCACTATTAGCTCAGTATTCTGCTTTTGGGATGGCTCTGGAATGTTCTGAAATGAGACGAGAGGTGCAACATTTGGTATCAAAATGAGAGGTGAATGAAGTTGTTCGACCATAATGGTCTGGTCGAACAGATTGTGTTTGGTCGAACAGTGACTCTGGTAACAAGTTCAAATTCTCCAGTTGTTGTTTGACCAGCGTTCGACCAAGATAATCTGGTCGACTGGTAGTGCCTTGGTAGAACAGTGGGACAAAAAACAGAGTGTCGTAACTCTATTTTTCTGAGACTTGTTCGACCATAGTTCAACCATCAGGTCTAGTCGAACTGCGTGGGATTGGTCGAATAGGAGCCCTGCTTCCTTTGATTTCGGACACCGACTTTATCAGACCTTTGTACTGTGTCCTGGACCTCAATGTGATGGCATTATTCTCTAATGTTTGTGTAAATTAATTCACATTCCCCGCCATCTGCCCCATAATCAAAGTAAGGTCCTTCAACTGTTTAGATAAATCTGCAAGATCAGCACTTATGGTATCCTCAAGTTGATCAACCCTTGCATCATTCTCAGCCATGTATCGATTGAAAGTATCTTCAACACTCTTTACTCCGTGCTGCTGCATACTAGACCCCCTTAGTGTCAACTTTGTAATCTGCCTCTGCCGGGACTCTAGTAGCTTGTTGATGTTAGCTAAACTAGAGACGATCTCATCATCCCTATTCGGCTTCACCGTTTGATGTTCAACCTGTGCCACTTTGCCAAGTACATAAGATTCTCTATCTCTCTCTACAGGCCAGTCACATGAATTCATATAGATGTCTTCAAATAACTTTCCTGCTTCAAGTGCTATCTTAGATAACATCGCTCCTCCTGATGATGCATCAATAAGAATACGCGACTCACAATCCAATCCATAGTAGAAGATACTTATGTACTGAGCTTTAGAAATCCCATGCTGTGGGCACCGCCTGAGCATATATTTGAATCTGTCCAACGCCTCATGAAATTTCTCACCATGATTCTTAGCAAATTGGCTGATCTCTTGCTTCATTCTTAAAATCCTTGAAGGTGGCATGTATCTCTCTAAGAACTTCACTGCAGTTGGTCCCATGTAGTGCAATCTATGGCATCAAGAGTCTCATACCAAGCTTCCACCTTATCAATTAATAAAAACTTGAATAAGGCAATCCGCCTAGCATTATCATTAGCTCCAGTACCTTTTTGAGTATTTGCATAACCAAGAAATCTTTTGAGATGCTGATATGGATCTTCAAAACAACCTCCAGAAAATAGATTCTTCTCTACCATGTTAATAAGAGCGGGATGTATCTAAATATCATCATCTTCTTCCTTGCTTCTATCAACCCATGTTGCCAATCTCATATTCGTGAAAATTTCACGTATGGCAACATTATCTGGATTCTTGATTAGAGCTATTTTCACCTATATTTTAGTGTCTTTTTATATGTGTTTTTGTATTATTTTATCCGTATTTTATGTGTTATTTGGTTGTGTTTTGTGTTTTTATTGAAATGTGTGTGAATGAGCTTAAACTTAAGATTTTCACTTTTTATTTGATGCTAAACATGATAAGGAAGATGTAGGAAAAAGCGGATCTCAATTCGGAGTTGAAACGAGGGAGAACGAGCCAAAACAGTGAAGAAATACAGGAGTCAGCACCAACACGGGCCGTGTAGCCAACACGGCCCTGTAAGAAGTGGCCGTGTGCCAACATCAGAAGAGCCAACACGACCACCCTGTGCCCGTGTTACAACACACACAAGCTTGTGAGCATTTGAGTCTCAACCATGCACACATGGTATTTCTTCATGAGTGGATTGATTGTGTTTGATAAACTAGAACTTGCTCAAGGACTATAGGAACGAGCCCGATTTGTGGAGATTAGTGAAATGATCTTAGGCCATCCTTGTTATTCATAGTCATTGCCATATATTTTCCTACCATGTACATCATCCCTAGTTAACCATTTTGAGCCTATAAGCCTTTTTATTGTGAATTTAGCACATTACAAGCCTTAATTACCCATTCAAGCTTATATATACCTTTGTGTGGGTGATTGAGGAGATGGTGGCTAGAAAGGATTGATTGAATAATCAAAAGAAGTAAAAGACATGGTAAACAAGCAAGAAAAAGGATGAAAAGAGCAACAACAAGAAGGCACATGCAACCTCAAAGTTAGAAAAGGAGCAAATCAACATCAAAATGCTCAAGTAAACAAAACTCAAAGATAGGAAGCATGCATCAAAAGAAGCTCAATCCAAGGAAAGTTAATGAATAGTGCTTGAGATCATAAAGATAAGAAAGGAAGAAAGAAAAGTGGAGAAGTTGAGGAAATTGGTAATCTCTTTAATTACTTACACTTGTTGAGTCACTATTATCCATATCTTCCCTACCATACCAAAGAGCCTATCATTACATCCTAATTAAAGATCTTTTTGATCATTGATTGAAACTTTGGTGGTTTGTGAATGTAGTCCACGAGCAAGCTTATAGCGAGTCGAGCCAATCGATTAATGAGTGTGATTTATCCTATTTCAAAAGAGTGTTGAGAGACATCGATATCCATTGTGAGGCTTAGACTAAAAGGGACTATATTACACTATTACTCTCTTTTGATTGAACTTGTTAATTTCTCATGTCATGATTTTAATATTGTAGGATTACTTAGCATAGTTTGTAGTTATTATTGCTAACGATATGTTATTGCTTATGTTTGTTTAGTCTTTTCCTAGGTGAAAATTTCTCCTCTTGGTTTGTCATTTTCGTTGCTCGGGGATGAGCAACACCTTAAGTCTGGATTCTTGATTAGAGCTATTTTCACCTACATTTTAGTGTCTTTTTATATGTGTTTTTGTATTATTTTATCCGTATTTTATGTGTTATTTGGTTGTGTTTTGTGTTTTTATTGAAATGTATTTGAATTCAATGAGGGGAACCAATCCATTCGTTGGCCTTAGTACACAAAAAGGGAGAGTTTAATCTAACTAGTACCTAGATGGAAGGGGTTAATGTTGGGCTTTGATCTTAAGTGCTTTTGGGAGTCTAAAATGGATCAACAACCTTTGTAACCCGAAAGGGAGCTTAGGATACTATCGTGATCACCCTTAGTCTACATCAATTGAGTTGAATTCCTTTTGCATGATAATATGAATCGAGTGTGCTCGGATGTTTCTAATCCCATGTTTTTCCATACTTGAACTTTAGCACCCATTTTCTTTACTTGCCATTTCTCTTATTTGCTATTCTTATTTACTTGCTCCTTGCTTTAGTTGTTAATCATCTCAAAACCCCCCGATCATCTTCACAAAAATGACATGAACATGAGCTCACGTATTTTGCTAGTCCGAACATAACTCCTTTATGGATTGATAATTTTTCTTGGGATATACTACTACAACGATCGAGTATTCTTGCTCGTGAGTGCTACAAAAATAGGCAAACAAGAAAATAACGCCGTTGCCAAAGGGGAGTTTGACGGACTAGTCGAGTACTGTGTTATTGTTTTAGTTGTTCTTGATAAGGATACTTTTTATTTTATTTTTACTTTGTTTACTATTGTTGTTTGTGGTCTCACTCTTTAAATTTTCGTAGGTGTTTTATGATCACAAGATCAAAGGGAAATCAATCGATCATTCCTTTGAATTTGGAGATAAAAAAGACCGCGCGACAAAGGAAGTGAGAGAGACGAAGAGCTAAAAAAGGAACAAATATGGAGAATCAACGTGGAGAGAATGCTAATTATAACCCACCCCAAGACCCTTTACAAGATCAAAGGGGGGTACAAGAAGGAGGGCAAGAGAATCAAGCGAAGATAATGAGGAATGTCTTTGCTCAAAATCAAGAGTATATGCAATTGCTTGCCAATCAAGAAGCTCAAAGGATATTTCAACAACAAGAGTTGCCAAGGCCAAGAGCGATTCGGGATTACTTCCAATCGAGAGCCGTGCACAATATGGTTCCTCTGGTTCAAGCCAATGATTATGAAATTAAGACCGGATTGATCAACATGGTCAAAGCAAATCAGTTTGGGGGAGGTCCTCTTGAAGACCCGAACACTAATCTATCTACTTTCTTGGAGGTTGCAAATACCGTCAAGATGAAGGGAGTGTCGGAGGATGCTATTCGAATGAGGTTGTTCTCTTTTTCTTTAAGAGACAAGGCTAAAGCATGGTACAATACAATTCCTTTGGGAAGTTGTAATACATGGGAAGATCTTGAGCAAAGGTTCCTAAACAAATACTTTCCTCCTTCAAAGACTCTCCAATTGAAAAGCCTTATCACTCAATTTAGGCAACTTCCGGATGAATTTTTTTATGAAGCATGGGAACGCTACAAAGAAATGCTCCGAAAGTGTCCTCAACATGATTTTCATGAGAATCAACAAGTGGCTTTCTTCTATCAAGGGTTGAGTGGACAACATCGGATGCATGTAGATGCCTCATCCGGAGGGTCTATATTTGGAGTGGATGCTATGAAAGCCATGGATATTTTTGAAGACATTGCGATGAATGCTTATCAATGGCCTTCCGAGCGAGTAATGGGAGGTTATGCATTTGGAAAGGTAGCTCAAGTGGAGAGTGTGAACAAAGTGAAGAATGATGTGTTTCAAAATGAAGGAATGAAAGAATTCAATGAGAGTATCCAAGCTTTAACAAAGCAATTGAATTTGATCACTCAAGGAGTAAGTCAAGGAGGAAGCACAAGTTCTATGGTGAATGATGAGAGCAAGGTTATGCAAAGTGTAGAGGATGTTGCCTATTTAGATAGGAGAAATTACCAAGGGAATTTCCATCATCAAGGGAATTTCCAAGGTAATTATCCTTCTAACCAAGGTAATTTTCAAGGAGGATATCAAGGACAAGCTCGGGGAAGCAATTTCAATCAATCAAGTGGAAATTATCAAGCTCCGAGGAAGCATGAAAATCTTTCTTACTCTAATCCTCAAGCCGCCGTGTCATTTCCTCCGGGATTCGATCCGAGTGCTAAGCCGCCAAATGGAGAGGGTAAAGCATTGGTGGAAGAGACATTGCTAGCATTCATGAAAAAGATGGAGGCTAGAATGGAGGAAAATGAGAAGAAATCCGACAATAGGATGAGAGCTTTTGAGTATCAAATGGGACAAATTGCTTCTTCCGTGGGATCTCAACACCAACAAGGAAAGTTTCCATCTACCACGGTAACTAATCCTAAAGAAGATTGCAAAGCTATCACTCTTAGAAGTGGAAAAGAGTATGAGGAACCTCCTATGCCTAAAGAAGATAGTATTGTCATTGAAAGGGAAGTGGAAAGAAAGGTTGAAGAAGGGTTGGTGCAAGAAGAGATTGAAATGGAGGAAGTAAGCAAGAAAAAAGAAATTGTTGAGCAAAAGAAAGATGAAGAGAAGATAGAGAGAATTCCAAAGTGGAAGAAGGCAAAGGAGTTAAGGGAAAAGGAAGTTGAAGTTGAAAGAGATAGTTGGGGAATACCAAAGACTCAAGTACCGGTTCCTTTTCCTCAAAGGTTCTTGAAGAAGGGTTTGGATGAGAGGTTCAAAAAGTTTCTTGGAATCTTCAAGAAGATTCAAATCAATATCCCTTTCGCCGATGCTTTGGATCAAATGCCTCATTATGCTCGTTTCTTGAAGGACATCATGGGTAAGAAAAGAAGTCTTGTGGACAATGAAATGATTAATCTAACCGAAGAGTGTAGTGCCATTCTACAATGGAAACTTCCTCAAAAAATTGAAGGATCCGGGTAGTTTCATTATACCATGTGAAATTGGAAAGAACAAGAAGAACAAGGCTCTTTGTGACCTTGGTGCAAGCATTAATCTAATGCCTTTCTCCATATTCAAGAAGCTTGGGTTAGGTGAAGTAAAGCCAACTTCCATCACACTTCAATTGGCGGATCGATCTATGACACATCCAAAAGGAGTAGTTGAAGATGTGTTGGTGAAAGTTGATAAGTTCGTCTTTCCGGTGGATTTTGTTATTCTAGATATGGAGGAGGATGAAAATGTGCCATTGATTTTTGGGAGACCTTTTCTTGCTACCGGGAGAGCTCTTATTGATGTCTACAAAGGAGAATTGAAGTTGAGAGTTAATGATAAGGAAGTGGTATTCTCTCTACACAAGGCCATGAAATATCCAATGAATGATGAAGAATGTAAAAGTGTGGATGTTGTAAAGGGAAGTGTCGAGGAGAGTTGGCCTTCCATTGTAACCAAGGATCCACTTGAACTTTGCTTGAGCAATTCTCTATCTCTTTCTAATATTTCTACTACTTCTCTTGATTTAAATGAAGAATTGATTAATTGTTTGCTTGATCTAGGTGATTGTAGTGAAGCTCAAGAGGTTGCAGCCGCCATCTCAAGGGGAAATGAAAAGTTCTTACCACTTAGAGATCCACTCGAGCAAGAAGAGAAAAAGGAAAAGAAGGTGGACTTGAAGCCTCTACCCGATCATCTTACTTATGCCTACCTTGGTGAAAGTGAGACATATCCGGTAATTGTATCATCATCTCTAACCTCTAGTCAACTTGATAAATTACTTAATGTCCTTAAAGAGCATAAGTCGGCTATTGGTTGGTGTATTGATGATTTGAAGGGAATTAATCCAACAATTTGCATGTATAAGATAAGACTTGAGGATGAAGGGAAAGCTTGTGTTCAAAACCAAAGAAGACTTAATCCTATCATGCAAGAAGTGGTAAAAAAAGAGGTTCTTAAGTGGTTAGACTCTGATATGATTTTTCTTATTAGTGATAGCCCTTATGTGAGCCCG
This sequence comes from Pogostemon cablin, assembly GCA_023678885.1. Taxonomy (NCBI): domain Eukaryota; kingdom Viridiplantae; phylum Streptophyta; class Magnoliopsida; order Lamiales; family Lamiaceae; genus Pogostemon; species Pogostemon cablin. The sequence continues at coordinate 18,896,510 of CM042959.1, read as the reverse complement.
TTGCATGTAGTATCTAAAAAAGGGGGTATGAATATAGTGAAGACCGAGAAAGATGAGACCATAGCTACTAGGACGGTGATGGGGTGGCGTGTGTGTGTTGATTATAGGAAGCTTAATGAAAATACACGTAAAGATCACTTTCCCTTACCTTTCTTGGATCAAATGTTGGATAGGTTGGCCGGGTATGAGTTTTATTGCTTTCTTGATGGGTATTCCGGGTATAACCAAATTTTAATAGCACCCGAAGACCAAGAAAAGACCACTTTCACTTGTCCTTATGGAATATTTGCTTTTCGAAGATTGCCATTTGGACTTTGCAATGCACCGGCCACCTTTCAAAGGTGTATGATGGCAATCTTTGAAGGATTAATTGAGAATATAATGGAAGTGTTCATGGATGACTTTTCGGTGTTTGGTTCTTCTTTTGATATTTGTTTGTCTAACCTTGCTATTGTTTTGAAGCGATGTCAAGACACTAATTTAGTACTGAATTGGGAGAAGTGCCACTTCATGGTAAATGATGGCATTGTACTTGGACATCACATCTCTTCAAAGGGATTGCAAGTTGACCGAGCCAAAGTTGTTGCTATAGAGAAGCTTCCACCGCCAACAAATGAGAAGGGAGTACGATCGTTCCTTGGTCATGCCGGGTTCTATCGTAGATTCATCAAGGATTTTCTTCATTTTCTAAACCTCTATCTCATCTCCTTGAAAAAGATGTGCCATTTAAGTTTGATGATAATTGTTTAAATGCTTTTCAGGTGCTAAAGGAAGCTTTGATTTCATCACCCATCTTGATCACCCCCGATTGGAATGAGCCATTTATATTGATGTGTGATGCAAGTGATGTAGCTCTTGGAGTGGTTTTGGGGCAACTAAGAGAGAAAAAATTCCGAGCCATTTACTATGCAAGCAAGACATTTGATGCGGCTCAAAGGAACTACACTACTACCGAAAAAGAGTTCTTGGCGGTAGTATACACATTTGATAAGTTTCGTCCTTATTTGGTAGGAACGAAAACTATTGTATACACCGATCATGCCGCTATCAAGTATCTTATGGCAAAGAAGGATGCAAAGCCAAGGGTGATAAGATGGGTACTACTTCTTCAAGAATTTGATATTGAAGTGAGAGATAAGAAGGGCACAGAGAATGTGATAGCCGACCATCTTTCAAGGTTAGAGTCGAGGGAGCATTGTGAAAGTACTTATGAGTTAATCAAGGAGGTTTTTCCCGATGAAGAAATCTTAAGGTGTGATTGCTATCAAATTGAGGCTTTAGTGGAGCAAGAAGGAAGCCCGTGGTATGCGGACCATGTGAATTACTTGGCTAGTGGAAGGAGGCCCTATGAGCTTAATAAGTATCAATTCAAGAAGTTCTTTCATGATGTTAAAAGTTACTTGTGGGATGATCCATTCTTGTACAAGATGTGTAATGATTCTCTTGTGCGAAGATGTGTGCCCGAGGAAGAATGGAATAGTGTGTTGGAGTTTTGCCACTCTTCACCTAGTGGAGGCTATTTTGGAGCTCAAAAGACCGCTGCAAAAGTCTTACAATCGGGGTTGTATTGACCATTTTTGTTCAAGAGTTGTAAGAAATTTGTAGAGGGTTGTGATCGGTGTCAAAGGATGGGAGGAATCTCCAAGTGGGATGAAATGCCCCTTAAGAGCTTTCAAGAAGTGGAGATATTTGATGTGTGGGGCATCGATTTCATGGGACCATTTTCTCAATCTAATGAATTCCTATACATCCTATTGGCGGTTGACTATATCTCGAAATGGGTTGAGGCCATACCTTCAAGAACAAGTGATGCTAGAGTTGTCATGGGGTTTTTAAAGAAGCATATCTTCACAAGATTTGGAGTACCTAGAGTGTTGGTGAGTGATGGGGGTAGTCACTTCATAAATAAGCTCATGGAGAACATTCTCAAGACTTATGGAGTGAAGCATCGAGTGTCTACTCCATATCACCCTCAAACGAATAGTCAAGCTGAAATTTCTAATCGACAAATCAAACAAGTCTTGGAGAAAACAGTGAGTGTGAGTAGAAAGGATTGGTCAAATAAACTTGATGATGCATTGTGGGCCTTTCGAACCGCATTCAAGACCACTCTTGGTATGTCTCCTTTTCAAATTGTCTATGGCAAGTCTTGTCATCTTCCCGTGGAGTTAGAGCATAAAGTTTATTGGGCCATTAAGAAGTTGAATTTTGACATGAAAGCTTCGAAGAAGGTAAGATTCTTACAATTGAATGAGCTTGAGGAATTTAGAGAAAATGCTTATGAAAACTCAAGGATTTTTAAGGAGAAAACCAAGAGGTGGCATGATGCTTGTTTGAGGAAGAAGAGCTTTGAAAAGGGTGAGAAGGTGTTGGTATTCAATTCTCGACTAAGACTTTTCCCGGGCAAGTTGAAGTCCAAATGGAGAGGACCTTATGTGGTAAAGGAAGTACTTGATGGGGGAGCTCTAAAGGTTATGGATGAGAACGGGGGAGAGTTCTTGGTCAATGGTCATCGTGTGAAGCACTATGTGGATCCATCACAAAGGAAGACCCTCTTTGTGGATACTTTATGTGAAGGATGAGCTAAAAATTCGTCTAGCTTGAAGACGTTAAACTTAGCGCTCGATGGGAGGCACCTCATCACTATCTTTATTGCTTTATTTTAGTGCTTTCAATAAATGTTGTGGTTTTGTTGTTTTGTATTTTGGACTTGTAGGTTGATTGTGCCCATGGAGAAAAATGCTCATTGAAGAAAAGAGAAATGCTTCATGGATTCAAGTTGACATGTTCCACCATTTGTTGCAAACTTAATTCGTGACTCTTGTCTCGAGTTCAGTTTGGGGGGTGCTAGTGCGTGGTGGACATAGCTTGATTTGTGTGGATGCGGTTACTTCTCAACAAGAAGATCATCAATGGAAACTACAAGGGTAAGTCTCACCACTTTTTGCAAACTTAAGTCTCAACTCTTGTTTCGGTTTAAGTTTGGGGGGAGAGTGTGTGGTGTGACTCACCACTTGAGTATGATTCTTGTAAAATTGGGTCAATTTTAAAATTTTTCTCATGAGTTGGGTTTGATTTTGGCATGATTGGTGGTGTTGAAGTGCATGATAGTCCATATTTATAATGAAATTGTTGAAATAATGGTGTTTGTTGAGTGTTTAAGCATGAATGAGTGGTATTGGAAGCATGATGGAGCTTGAAGCTAACGCTTTCCTTACCAAATGCCTATTGAGGGAGTACTCTACACCTTATCATTTTATTACTTGAAATGAATTGATTTTGATTTGGATTGTTGTGACTAGCATGCTACTTCATTTGTTATGTTTGTGGGAGGTTTACTTTCGTAACTTAGGATTTCCTTTTCAATAAAGGTTGGGATGAATGTGTGCTTAATTTTCTTTTGGATGATGGTATTTTGTGTTTTTGCATGTTTTGTGTTTTTGTTGTGTCTAGGGATGTTTGGTGGTTTGTTTAGGGATGTCGTGAGTCATTTTTGAACGTGAGTGATGATATGTTGTGGTGATAAGTGATGACAAATTATGATTAAGAATCTCTACACTTTCAAATTGTGACATGTTTTACTTAACTTGTTCAATTTTGAGATAAATGTGGTGTAATAAGTTCCTTAAGGTCCGAGCACAAGCTTGTGAGCATTTGAGTCTAAACCATGCACACATGGTATTTCTTCATGAGTGGATTGGTTGTGTTTGATAAACTAGAACTTGCTCAAGGACTATAGGAACGAGCCCGATTTGTGGAGATTAGTGAAATGATCTTAGGCCATCCTTGTTATTCATAGTCATTGCCATATATTTTCCTACCATGTACATCATCCCTAGTTAACCATTTTGAGCCTATAAGCCTTTTTATTGTGAATTTAGCACATTACAAGCCTTAATTACCCATTCAAGCTTATATATACCTTTGTGTGGGTGATTGAGGAGATGGTGGCTAGAAAGGATTGATTGAATAATCAAAAGAAGTAAAAGACATGGTAAACAAGCAAGAAAAAGGATGAAAAGAGCAACAACAAGAAGGCACATGCAACCTCAAAGTTAGAAAAGGAGCAAATCAACATCAAAATGCTCAAGTAAACAAAACTCAAAGATAGGAAGCATGCATCAAAAGAAGCTCAATCCAAGGAAAGTTAATGAATAGTGCTTGAGATCATAAAGATAAGAAAGGAAGAAAGAAAAGTGGAGAAGTTGAGGAAATTGGTAATCTCTTTAATTACTTACACTTGTTGAGTCACTATTATCCATATCTTCCCTACCATACCAAAGAGCCTATCATTACATCCTAATTAAAGATCTTTTTGATCATTGATTGAAACTTTGGTGGTTTGTGAATGTAGTCCACGAGTAAGCTTATAGCGAGTCGAGCCAATCGATTAATGAGTGTGATTTATCCTATTTCAAAAGAGTGTTGAGAGACATCGATATCCATTGTGAGGCTTAGACTAAAAGGGACTATATTACACTATTACTCTCTTTTGATTGAACTTGTTAATTTCTCATGTCATGATTTTAATATTGTAGGATTACTTAGCATAGTTTGTAGTTATTATTGCTAACGATATGTTATTGCTTATGTTTGTTTAGTCTTTTCCTAGGTGAAAATTTCTCCTCTTGGTTTGTCATTTTCGTTGCTCGGGGATGAGCAACACCTTAAGTCTGGATTCTTGATTAGAGCTATTTTCACCTACATTTTAGTGTCTTTTTATATGTGTTTTTGTATTATTTTATCCGTATTTTATGTGTTATTTGGTTGTGTTTTGTGTTTTTATTGAAATGTATGTGAATGAGCTTAAACTTAAGATTTTCACTTTTTATTTGATGCTAAACATGATAAGGAAGATGTAGGAAAAAGCGGATCTCAATTCGGAGTTGAAAAGAGGGAGAACGAGCCAAAACAGTGAAGAAATACAGGAGTCAGCACCAACACGGGCCGTGTAGCCAACACGGCCCTGTAAGAAGTGGCCGTGTGCCAACATCAGAAGAGCCAACACGACCACCCTGTGCCCGTGTTACAACACACGACTCGTGTTGCAGCACACGAACCGTGTTGCGTAACACGGCCCTGTAAGGAGAGGCCGTGCGGCAGCATCAGAAGACACAACACGGCCACCTCGTGGCCGTGTTGCATAGCACGACTCGTGCCGTGTAAAATCCTGCTGAAATTTTCAGATCCTTCTAGAAGCCTCCATAGGGGTATAAATACCCCTTTATTCAACAATTGAGAGGAGATCCGAAATTCCCATCCTCTACACACACATCACACACCATTTCTTCCATTTTCCACCATCATCTTCATCCACCTTCATCCATCTTGATCCATCTCCATCATCTCCATTAATTCTCCATCAAAACCTCATCCCTTCCATTGGGTGTGAGAGATCTCAAGAAATCAAGAGCTAGAGTTGGAGATCCATGAGTATTGAAGATTTCCTACAAGAAATTGTTGGGGAAGATTTACATCTCTCTTGATTTTCTTTTGGATTTAGACTATGGATATTTGTAATGAATCATTTATTTGTTTTGTTACTTTTATCATGATAGGCTAATCCCTCTAGTGGGATTAGGAACATGAAGAGCATATTAGATTTATATTATCATGTGGATTAAATTGGTTTTTGGTTTAATTGATGTTGATTTCTATTCATGGAGTTTAATTGTCTTGATGTTGTGATGGCATGGTTTGTTATTCATGAATGTTTATTGGTTTAATGGATTGTTGATCAATGGATTATTTGTGGTAATTAAATGCTATCATGATGTTCATGTATGTATTGCTTGGAGTGAGACGGAAACGACCCTCTATAGTATTAGGAAGGCATGAATAGACATTGAGTTTGGGTTTGACCGAAAGGATATTTGAATTCAATGAGGGGAACCAATCCATTCGTTGGCCTTAGTACACAAAAAGGGAGAGTTTAATCTAACTAGTACCTAGATGGAAGGGGTTAATGTTGGGCTTTGATCTTAAGTGCTTTTGGGAGTCTAAAATAGATCAACAACCTTTGTAACCCGAAAGGGAGCTTAGGATACTATCGTGATCACCCTTAGTCTACATCAATTGAGTTGAATTCCTTTTGCATGATAATATGAATCGAGTGTGCTCGGATGTTTCTAATCCCATGTTTTTCCATACTTGAACTTTAGCACCCATTTTCTTTACTTGTCATTTCTCTTATTTGCTATTCTTATTTACTTGCTCCTTGCTTTAGTTGTTAATCATCTAAAAAACCCCCGATCATCTTTATAAAAATGACATGAACATGAGCTCACGTATTTTGCTAGTCCGAACATAACTCCTTTGTGGATTGATAATTTTTCTTGGGATATACTACTACAACGATCGAGTATTCTTGCTCGTGAGTGCTACAAAAATAGGCAAACAAGAAAATAACGCCGTTGCCAAAGGGGAGTTTGACGGACTAGTCGAGTACTGTGTTATTGTTTTAGTTGTTCTTGATAAGGATACTTTTTATTTTATTTTTACTTTGTTTGCTATTGTTGTTTGTGGTCTCACTCTTTGAATTTTCGTAGGTGTTTTATGATCACAAGATCAAAGGGAAATCAATCGATCATTCCTTTGAATTTGGAGATAGAAGAGACCGCGCGACAAAGGAAGCGAGAGAGACGAAGAGCTAAAAAAGGAACAAATATGGAGAATCAACGTGGAGATAATGCTAATTATAACCCACCCCAAGACCCTTTACAAGATCAAAGGGGGGTACAAGAAGGAGGGCAAGAGAATCAAGCGAAGATAATGAGGAATGTCTTTGCTCAAAATCAAGAGTATATGCAATTGCTTGCCAATCAAGAAGCTCAAAGGATATTTCAACAACAAGAGTTGCCAAGGCCTAGAGCAATTCGGGATTACTTCCAATCGAGAGCCGTGCACAATATGGTTCCTCCGGTTCAAGCCAATGATTATGAAATTAAGACCGGATTGATCAACATGGTCAAAGCAAATCAGTTTGGGGGAGGTCTTCTTGAAGACCCGAACACTCATCTATCTACTTTCTTGGAGGTTGCAAATACCGTCAAGATGAAGGGAGTGTCGGAGGATGCTATTCGAATGAGGTTGTTCTCTTTTTCTTTAAGAGACAAGGCTAAAGCATGGTACAATACAATTCCTTTGGGAAGTTGTAATACATGGGAAGATCTTGAGCAAAGGTTCCTAAACAAATACTTTCCTCATTCAAAGACTCTCCAATTGAAAAGCCTTATCACTCAATTTAGGCAACTTCCGGATGAAATTTTTTATGAAGCATGGGAACGCTACAAAGAGATGCTCCGAAAGTGTCCTCAACATGATTTTCATGAGAATCAACAAGTGGCTTTCTTCTATCAAGGGTTGAGTGGACAACATCGGATGCATGTAGATGCCTCATCCGGAGGGTCTATATTTGGAGTGGATGCTATGAAAGCCATGGATATTTTTGAAGACATTGCGATGAATGCTTATCAATGGACTTCCGAGCAAGTAATGGGAGGTTATGCATTTGGAAAGGTAGCTCAAGTGGAGAGTGTGAACAAAGTGAAGAGTGATGTGTTTCAAAATGAAGGAATGAAAGAATTCAATGAGAGTATCCAAGCTTTAACAAAGCAATTGAATTTGATCACTCAAGGAGTAAGTCAAGGAGGAAGCACAAGTTCTATGGTGAATGATGAGAGCAAGGTTATGCAAAGTGTAGAGGATGTTGCCTATTTAGATAGGAGAAATTACCAAGGAAATTTCCATCATCAAGGGAATTTCCAAGGTAATTATCCTTCTAACCAAGGTAATTTTCAAGGAGGATATCAAGGACAAGCTCGGGGAAGCAATTTCAATCAATCAAGTGGAAATTATCAAGCTCCGAGGAAGCATGAAAATCTTTCTTACTCTAATCCTCAAGCCGCTGTGTCATTTCCTCCGGGATTCGATCCGAGTGCTAAGCCGCCAAATGGAGAGGGTAAAGCATCGGTGGAAGAGACATTGCTAGCATTCATGAAAAAGATGGAGGCTAGAATGGAGGAAAATGAGAAGAAATCCGACAATAGGACAAGAGCTTTTGACTATCATGATGTTCATGTATGTATTGCTTGGAGTGAGAGGGAAACGACCCTCTATAGTATTAGGAAGGCATGAATAGACATTGAGTTTGGGTTTGACCAAAAGGATATTTAAATTCAATGAGGGGAACCAATCCATTCATTGACCTTAGTACACAAAAAGGGAGAGTTTAATCTAACTAGTACCTAGATGGAAGGGGTTAATGTTGGGCTTTGATCTTAAGTGCTTTTGGGAGCCTAAAATGGATCAACAACCTTTGTAACCCGAAAGGGAGCTTAGGATACTATCGTGATTACCCTTAGTCTACATCAATTGAGTTGAATTCCTTTTGCATGATAATATGAATCGAGTGTGCTTGGATGTTTCTAATCCCATGTTTTTCCATACTTGAACTTTAGCACCCATTTTCTTTACTTGTCATTTCTCTTATTTGCTATTCTTATTTACTTGTTCCTTGCTTTAGTTGTTAATCATCTCAAAACCCCCCGATCATCTTTACAAAAATGATATGAACATGGGCTCACGTATTTTGCTAGTCCGACATAACTTCTTTGTGGATTGATAATTTTTCTTGGGATATACTACTACAACGATCGAGTATTCTTGCTCGTGAGTGCTACAAAAATAGGCAAACAATTCTGCCTTGCTCCGGCCATGTTTAGCTTAGTGTGTTATTCCTTCTTTTCTTTCCTCTCTTTTTCCTAGTGCACAAGTACCTCAAAAAAATTTAACGTTAGATAGAATTAAATAATGACAAATAAAAGTCTTAATCAAACTAGAAATAATAAAGTAATAATAACAACCAGCACCGGCGCTAAAAACTTGTTGCGCGTTTTCTTTGCACGTAAAATTAATCCCCAAGTACGAAAGATATCAGTTGCAGCTTAAGCAAGCGACCAAGTTAAATATCGAACCCAAAGGACGGCGTATTATCAATATAGTTATTTACTAAATTAATTAAGACGAATTGTGGCAATATAGTTTGTGGAATTTAATTATAATCTACTAACAATTAATTAAAATAACAAATAAAATAAATTATGCACTAGAAGAATACGAAAGTGGATCAAGTAGGAGAATATAGGTAGCTCTTGGATAATCTAGTTTTACAACTTAACTCCCTCTCAATTGCAGGCCGACTCTGCCTTGTGGACTATGACGCATCACTAAACCATGCAAATTTACTCTATAAACACAAGTAAATATGCGTGTAACACGTGTGAATAACCTCAGATCAAGAGGCGTAATTTTACCCCCCCTTTCTAGGTACTATCAGTATATATTATTTCCCACGTCTGGAACCTAACCCGATATGATCTCCCTTTTTAGGTACTATAAAATTACCCTCTTTATCCTTCTTACTAACCCGAATTCAATTCAATTAATAAATATTCGTATATGATAGTTCTAATGAAGCTTCGGAGTCCCCTCACTTAGAATCATAACATGGAATCCTATTCAGCAGTGAACGCACTCAATCTACAACCAAGATATATATTCAGACTTCATATACCAATTGAAGATGCACAAAATGAACGTGAATATGGATTAAGAAAGCACAATCATATATAAAATCAATCCACAAGTAATGTTGTATGGAGAATACACAAAAGAGTTTAATTAATTAATAAAACCTTTAAAATCCTAAATCTACCAAAATGGTTCTAGCCCATGATGTTGTGAAGAACAATCATAGGGGTTGGATAGATCTTACTCATATGTCTGGTAAATATAAGATAAATTAGAAAATGAATAAAACCCTAGATGTAGGAGTCGTCGTGTCCTCTCCATCTTGAATCCTCCTCTTGATTCTACAGGCGAATCTTCAAATTGATGGATGAATGGGGAAAAGGATGTGGATGATGGTTGGGGGTTGACCCCCCTTGTAGGGTGTTGTAGGATGGATGTGTTGTGGTCCTCAATCCAATTCCAATTATGAATAATGATGTGATCTACATCCCCTTTTATACTTGTAAACTTTCCTTATGAACTTAGGATGGCTTTTTCTTGAAAAACATGAAAATACACGCAAAAACACTCTAGGGGTGTAAAAACATGCACAAATTCGGAAATTTCCAAAAATTCTCGCTGGCAGCTGCGCGTATTCATGATTTTTAGCATAACTTCCACATCTGACCTCTAATTTGAGTAATTCTTGCGTTCACGCGATCCTCTTTCCTTGGCTTTTTATCCATATATAGAACTCTTCGAAAATCAAACATTTGAATGTGTTACAAGTCATGAAAAGTGGCACAGCCATTTTGTTCGGCATAGCTTGCGCGACGTCACCATCTTGATCATAACTTTCTCGTTTGTATTCCGATTGAGGTGTTCTTTATGCCAAAATGACCCTATCTTCTATGACTTTCCAACCATATATCACACATCCACTTCAAAGCTCCACACTAACACAAAAACTTACACAAGTTGGATGTGCATTTTTCAGCATCATTGCACAAATTTCACCTTTACTCCAACTTGGCATTTTTGATCATTTTTCCACCTAAAATACAAGAAAACACCTCAAGTGCACCTTTTCTCAAATATATTGAATATAAGATACTTGTACTAATATATAACAACAATTCTCATCAAAAAGGTGTTAGATTGGACACTAAAACAAGTTTATTTTCACTCTCAACAAATATGCAGCACCTAAAGAAGTACTACCAATGAGCCAGATAGCATGACAAACGAGGTTGGTGACTGATGAGATTGAAAATAAGCGTGTTTTAGTGTCCAATTTAACATATTTTTATGGGAATTGTTGTTATATATTAGTACAAGTGTCTTATTTTTGATATATTTGAAAAAAGGTGCACTTGAGGTGTTTTTTTTTGTTTTAGAAGGAAAAATGATCAAAAGTGCCAAGTTTGAGTAAAGGTGCAATTTTTACAATGATGCTGAAAAAACGCACGTCCAATTTGTGTAATTTTTTTGTGTTTTTGTGGAGCTTAGAAGTAGATGTGTGATATATTATTGGAAAGCCACAGAAGAGAGGATCGTTTTGGCATAAAGAACACCCCAATCGGATTACAAACGAGAAAGTTATGATCAAAGTGGTGATGTCGCACAAGTTGTGCCGAACAGAACGACTATTCCACTTTGCATGACTTGTTATACATTCAAAAGTTAGAGTTTCTATGATTTCTTTATATGGATAGAAAGCCAAGGAATAGAAAAGCGCGTAAGCACAAGAATTACTCAAATCGGAGGTTAGATGTGGAATTTATGCGCAAAATGGTGAGACTTCGCAAGCTTGCTCGACCAACGGAGTCCATTTGACCAGCAGAAATCAGGTTGAATGGGCGAAGTCTAGTCGAACATAATGCCAAAAACATACAAAAAGGTTGTTCGACCAGCGTTCGACCAGGAGGAGCTGCTCGACCAAGGAAGGTTTGGTCGAACAGAATTGCGCTTGTGATATTTTTGGTAATTTTGGGTTTTCTTAGCCAAATTTGACGTATATCTCAAGTAAAAGCCCATCCAAAGCCCATAAGGAGAGTTTACAAGTATAAAAGGGGATGTAAATTAATGCACATTTTCTTTGCACGCAAAATTAATCCCCAAGTATTAAGGATATCAATTGCAGCTTAAGCAAGCGACCAAGTGAATATCGAACCCAAAGAACGGCGTATTATCAATTTAATTATTATCTAAATTAATTAAGACGTGAGGCAATAACATTTGAGAATTTAATTATTATCTACTAATAAATTAATTAAAATAACAAATAAAATAAAATATCACTCGAAGAATACGAAAGTGGATCAAGTAGGAGAATAGGTAGCTCTAGGTAAATCTAGTTTAACTCATTAATCTCCCTTTCATGTGTTGATGTCCGACTCTGTCTTGTGTAATATGGACGTATCACTAAACCATGCATATCTACTCTATAGATACAAGTAAACATGCGTGTAACACGTGTGAATAACCTCAGAGCAAGAGATATAATTCCACCCCCTTTCTAGGTACTATCAGTATCAATTATTTTCCTGGCCAATTGGTACTCTAACCCAATATGATCTCCCTTTATAGGTACTATGAAATTATCCTCTTTATCATACTTAATAACCCGAATTCAATTCAATTAATAAGTATTCATATATGATAATTCTAATGAAGCTTCGGAGTCCCCTCACTTAGAATCATAACATGGAATCCTGCTCAGCAGTGAACGCACTCAATCAATAACCAAGATATGTATTCATACTCTACATAACAGTTAATGATGCACAAAATGACCGTGAGTATGAATTAAAAAGGCACAATCATATATAAAATAAATCCACAAGTAATGTTGTACGGAGTTTACACACGAAAGCTTAATTAATTGGTAAAAACCTTCACAACCCTAGTTCTACCAAAAAGGCTCTAGCCCATGATGTTACGAAGAACAATCATGGGTGTTGGATAGATCTTACCCGGATATCCAAAAAATACAAGATAAATTAAAAAATGAATAAAACCCTAGATGTGGGCGTCTTTGCGTCCTTCTCCGTCTTGAATTCTCCTCTTGGTTCTCCTCTTGATTCCAAGAACGAATCTTCAAAGTAATGGATGGATGGAGGAAAGGATATGGATGATGGTTGGGGTGATCCCCCCTTGTGGGGTATAGTATTGTTGTGGCCTCTCTCCAATTCAATATATTCTAATCTCCCCCAATTTATAAATAATGATGTGAAATATATATAGGTGTTAGAAGGGAATTAAATAAGGAAAGAAATATATATGGGTGAATCATGGAGGATTATGTGATATTGAGATAAATTAGGTAATTTTCTGAAATTTTTGGAAATTCTCGGAAATTCTCATTGGCAGCTACGCGACTTCACGATTTTAAGCATAACTTCCTTATCCCATCTCCGATTTTAGTGATTCTTGTGATCACGTGATCCTCTTTTCCTTCGCTTTCTCTGAATATAAAGATCTCACCAAAAGTACAACATTTGAAGATGTAACAAGTCATGGAAAGTGGAACAATCGTGCTGAGTATAAACAGCTTGCGCGACGTCACCATTTTGATCATAATTTTCTCCTTTGGAATCCGATTGGGGTGTTCTTTACGCCAAAACGACTCTCTATTCTGTGACTTTGCAACCAAGTATCACACTTCCCCTTCAAATCTCCACACAAACAAAGAAAAATTACGCAAGTTAGACGTGCGTTTTTCAGCATTCTTGTACAAATTGCACCTTTTCTCAAACTTTGCACTTTTGATTCTTTTTCCACCTAAAACACAATAAAATACCTCAAATGCACCTTTTTCTCACATATATTGATATAAGACCTTTGTGCTAATATATGACAATAATATCAATCAAAAAGGTGTTTAATTGGACACTAAAATACGCTAATTTCCACTCTCATCAATCCCCCAAACTTGCTCATTTGCTCGTCCTGATGTAACAAAATAAAAATAAAGAGAAACAGAGTAAGGAAAATAGCGAGGAAACAAGGACTATGACCAATACCACATTCAAAATATAATTGTCCTCATCTTAGGTCATTCAACTCTCATTATATGTAATAATCAATTCATAGCATACAAGTTAAGACAATCACCACCAATTCAGATACTCCGTTGACATGTTCTCATGGGAGGTATATATATTACTCACACTCAAGTGTAAAAGATGTGCACTTATGGGATAAGATGTTTACGCTCAAACTCAATTCAAGTGCATGCGTAACCATAAGCTTTCCAAACATCTCAAACTCTCCACCACTAAAAGTATGATTCGACACTAGGATCAAAAAGGACTTTTGTTTGGACGTAATGTTGGCTCTTTGGTTAAGGTAGGAAATATATGGATAAAGTGACTCCATTAGTAGAGAATTAAAACTGAAGATCTTTTGTACTGCAGATTTTTATACTTCAAGGTTATCCAGTTTCATGCTCTTCTAATTTTTTTTCTCTCCTTTCCTTCAAGCTCAGCATACTTTTTCTTTCCTTTCTTTTTTTTCTCGAGGTACCAGTTTCGGGCACTAACTCTGACATCTCGAGGTACCAGTTTTGGGCACTATCCCTCATCAACTTATTTTTAAGCTCATAATCACTTGTACAGCTCCAAATATTTTATTCCTTCCAAACTCCATCAAAATCAACTTCACACACGTTGACATCATTTAATTCTCCAGTAAATATAAGAATTTAAGACTCAAATAGGATATCAAAGTGGCTATCTTCATAGGTTGCCAAAAAAATAAGATTTTTAGGCTCAACGGGGCTAACTACGGATAAAAAATTATTTGGTAGGAAATTATTTGGCGAAGTGACTCATAAATTCAAGGATGACCTAAAATCATCTCCCATCATCTAACACACATGTAGTTTCAAGTAAGACAAGAGGCAAGTTCTAGAATACACACACAAGAACGATACTCACTAGAAAAAAAATATCATATGATTATGTAACATGATCAACGAGGCTCAAAATCTCATATGGGTTTTTTATAAGTAACAGAGCACTTTTCATGGTAAGCAATATCCCACAAGTACACATAGAACTTCATACCATAATATAACTCAAGTACACTTTCTTCATTAATTTCAAGAGCATATGAATTTCAAGCACGATTTAAATAATATAAGCTCACATGGATCCCCAAAAATATAAACTCAGTCCTACCATCCATACTAATTAAAAGCACATATAAAAATTAGAATAAGGAAACGATGGCACCTGATTTTTCCTTCAATGCTCAAGTACTTCAACTCGATCATCTTGCCACTCTTCTACCTTTTTCTATCAAAGCTCAAACAAACTCATCATCACAGGATTCATCAATAATAAAATAGGAGAACTATAAGAAAGAATCAATTGACTATCTAATCGACTACACACACTAGAAACACCATAGAACACTGGGCAAATTTCAAAAAATTGACACATCAAAACCGATTAAAGTATTAATATACCGCAAAAAATCAACTCCCATAGCAAACATTACATAGAAAAGATTATACTCTTGGTGCTTCCATGAGGTAAGAACATCACACCCCCAAACTTAGTAAAAACGTAAGTTGAAACTAAATTTGCAAAGAGACGTAATTGTCGATTAGTAAGCACCATAAATATATAAATTTCTTACTCACATGAAAGAAATAATAAAGCAATAAAACGGAAGGGAAAGCCCCCAACAGGCGCTCATGATTAACGTCGGAGAGTCACGATGGAATACCTCTTTGTACTACTGGATCAGATGATGGTCTTCTCGCATCCTCACCTTCAAATACTTTCTTTTCCTCTTCTTGTCAATACTCAGCACCTCACCTTTCTTGGTAACAAGTATATGATCCTAAGAATTTTCTTCCTCCCATGGCTGTCTAGACACCTCCTTGTCAATCTTCCACTTAAATTTAGAATCATCTGTCTTAGAAAAAGATTAAACAAGTTAGAAATCACATCTATGCTCTTGCATGATTGAATTTCCATTGGCATCTTCTTTGCTTGATCAAGAGAGAAAACCACATCTTCATTATCCATCTGCAGTCTAAGCTTCTTGGCTCTCAACTTCTTTGCTCTTTCCCACTTCTTCTCAACTATAAGCTCAGTATTCTGTCCTTGGGATGGAACTGGAGTAGCATCAACATCATGTAAAGCATTTGGCATGGAAAATGGTACAGAACAGAATGATTCGACCTGAGTTCGACCTGGGTAGGTGGTCAAACTCGGTTAATAATGGTCGAACTGCTCACCTGAACGTGCATTCTCTCCCTTACAGGCCGATTCGACCATGGTTTGACCAACAGGGTTGGTCGAATCCAAGTGATCGTGGTCGAATCAGGCTTCAGATAAAATAAAGTGCTCTAGACAGTATCATTCGACCTAGGTTCGACTAGTAGGGTTGGTCGAACCGGAGTGATCGTGGTCGAATTGGGCATCAGATAAAACAGAGTGTCCTGAACAGTGGCATTTGACCTGAGTTCGACCAGAGCTTCTGGTCGAATTGACCTGAGCTTCTGGTCGAATCGACCTATTTTTGGTCAACTAACCCTCTGCTTCTTCCGGATGTCGCCTAAGTGCCTGTTTCGACCTTTCCTGCCAAATTCAATCACCTGTGCTGGTCGAATTGGGGTCGAACCGGGCTTCTTTCACTTCAGATTTCAATTCCAGCTTCATCTGTCCCTCGTACTGGGTTCCAGACCTCAACATGATGGCTTTATTCTCTAATTTTTGTGTCAGTTGATTCACGCTCGCGGTCATCTGCCCCATAATCCAAGTTAGGTCCTTCAACTACTTAGATAAATCTGCATGATCAACATTCATTCTAGCTTCAATGTGGTCAACCCTTGCATCGTTCTCAGCCATGTATCGATCGAAGGTATCTTCAACACTCTTTACTTCGTGCTGCTTCATTCTAGGCCCCCTTAGTGTCAACTCTATAATCTGCTTCTCTTAGGACTCTAGTAGCTTGTTGATGTTAGCTAAACTAGAAACGATCTCATAATCCACGTGACTCATGCATCAATAAAAACACGTGACTCATAATCCAATCCATAGTAGAAGATACTTATGTATTGAGCCTTAGACACTCCATGCTGTGGACACCTCCTGAGCATGTCTTTAAACCTATCCCACGCATTATCAAATTTCTCACCCGGATTCATAACAAATTGGGTGATCTCTTGCTTCATTCTTAAGATCCTTGAAAGTGACATATATCTCTCCAAAAATTTCTACTGCAGTTGGTCCCATGTAGTGGAATCTGCTGCATCAAGAGTCTCATACCAAGCTTTTGCCTTATCAATTAATGAAAACTTGAATAGGGCGATCCGCCTAGCATTATCATTAGCTCCAGCTCCCTTCTGAGTGTTTGCATAACCAAGAAATATTTTAAAATGCTGATATGGATCTTCAAAACAACCTCCAGAAAAGGGATTCTTCTCTACCATGTTAATAAGAGCGGGATGTATCTCAAAATCATCATGTTACCCCTTGCTCCTATCAACCCCATATTGTCAATCCCAAGTTCGTGAAAATTTCACGTATGACATCATTATCCGGGTTCTGCCTTACTCCGACCATGTTTAGCATTGTGTGTTATTCGTTCATTTCCTTCTTCTACTTTTCCTAATGCACAAGTACTTCAGAAAAAATTAAGGTTAGATAGAATTAAATAATCACAAATAAAGTCTTAATAGCCTAGAAATAATAAACTAATAATAACAACCGTCCCAGGCAATGATGCCAAGAACTTGATGCGCGCTTTCTTTGCACGCAAAATTAATCCCCAAATATTAAGGATATCAATTGCAGCTTAAGCAAGCGACCAAGTGAATATCGAACCCAAAGGACAGCGTATTATCAATTTAATTATTATCTAAATTAATTAAGACATGAGGCAATAATGTTTGAGAATTTAATTATTATCTACTAACAAATTAATTAAAATAACAAATAAAATAAAATATCACTCGAAGAATACGAAAGTGGATCAAGTAGGAGAATAGATAGCTCTAGGTAAATCCAGTTTCACTTATTAATCTCCCTTTCATGTGTTGATGTCCGACTCTGTCTCGTGGAATATGGACGAATCACTAAACCATGCATACCTACTCTATAGACACAATTAAACATGCATGTAACACGTGTGAATAACCTCAGAGCAAGAGATATAATTCCACCCCCCCTTTCTAGGTACTATCAGTATCAATTATTTTCCTGGCCAATTGGTACTCTAACCCGATATGATCTCCCTTTATAGGTACTATGAAATTATCCTCTTTATCCTACTTAATAACCTGAATTCAATTCAATTAATAAGTATTCATATATGATAGTGCTAATGAAGTTTCGGAGTCCCCTCACTTAGAATCATAACATGGAATCCTGCTCAGCAGTGAACGCACTCAATCAATAACCAAGATATGTATTCATACTCTACATAACAGTTAATGATGCACAAAACGTCCGTGAGAATGAATTAAAAAGGTACAATCATATATAAAATAAATCCACAAGTAGTGTTGTACGGAGTTTACACACGAAAGTTCAATTAATTGGTAAAAACCTTCACAACCCTAGTTCTACCAAAAAGGCTCTAGCCCATGATGTTACGAAGAACAATCATGGGTGTTGGATAGATCTTACCCGGATGTCCGAAAAATACAAGCTAAATTAGAAAACAAATAAAATCCTAAATATGGGTGTCTTCACGTCCTTCTTCGTCTTGAATTCTCCTCTTGGTTCTCCTCCTGATTCCACGAACAAATCTTCAAAGTGATGGATGGATGGAGGAAAGGATGTGGATGATGGTTGGGGGGTGATCCCCCCTTGTGGGGTGTAGTATTGTTGTGGCCTCTCTCCAATTCAATATATTATAATATCCCCCAATTTATGAATAATGATGTGAAATATATATAGGTGTGAGAAGGAAATTAAATAAGGAAAGAAATATATATGGGTGAATCATGGAGGATTATGTGATAAGGAGATAAATTAGGTAATTTTCGGAAATTTTTGGAAATTCTCCAAAATTCTCGCTGGCAGCTGCGCGACTTTACGATTTTAAGCATAATTTCCTCGTCCCATCTCCAATTTTAGTGATTCTTGTGATCACGTGATTCTCTTTTTCTTGGATTTCTCTGAATATAAAGATCTCACCAAAACTACAATATTTGAAGATGTAACAAGTCATGGAAAGTGGAACAGTCGTGCTGAGTAGAAATAGCTTGCGCGACGTCACCATTTTGATCATAACTTTTTCCTTTGGAATCAGATTGGGGCGTTCTTTACGCCAAAATGACCCTCTATTCTGTGAATTTCCAACATGTATCAACTTTCCCTTCAGATCTCCTTACAAATATAGAAAAATTACACAAATTGGACGTGCATTTTTTAGCATTCTTGGACAAATTGCATATTTTCTCAAACTTTGCACTTTTGATCATTTTTCACCTAATACACAATAAAACACCTCAAATGTACCTTTTTCTCACATATATTGAATACAAGACCCTTGTGCTAATATATGATAATAATATCAATCAAAAAGGTATTTAATTGGACACTAAAACACGCTAATTTCCACTCTCATCATAAATCACATTATTATTCATCATTGGAATTGGATTGGAGAGAGCCACAATCATCCTACAACCCACAAGGGGGGATCACCCCCAACCATCATCCACATCCTTTCCCCCATCCATCCATCACTTTGAAGATTCATTTGTGGAATCAAGAGGAGGACTAAGAGAAGGATTCAAGATAGAGAAGGACGCGACGACTCCCACATCTAGGGTTTTATTCATTTCCTAATTTATCTTGTATTTTCCAGACATATGGATAAGATCTATCCAACCCTCATGATTGTTCTTCGCAACATCATGGGCTAGAACCATTTTGGTAGATCTAGGGTTTATGAAGGTTTATGAATTACTTAAACTCTCTTGTGTGTCCTCCTTACAACACTACTTGTGGATTTCTTTTATATATGATTATGCTTTCTTAATCCATATTCACGGTTGTTTTGTGCATCATAAATTGGTATATAGAGTATGAATATATATCTGGGTTGTAGATTGAGTGCGTTCACCGCTGAACAGGATTCCATGTTATGATTCTAAGCGAGGGAACTTCGAAGCTTCATCAGAACTATTATATGTGAATGTTTATTGATTGAATTGAATTTGGGTTAGTAAGCAGGATAAAGAGGGTAATTTTATAGTACCTATAAAGGGAGATCATATCGGGTTAGAGTATCAATCCTAGAGGAAAATAATTGATATTGATAGTACTTAGAAAGGGGTAAAATTACGTCTCTTGCTCCGAGATTATTTACACTTGTTACACGCATATTTACTTGTGTCTATAGAGTAGATTTGCATGGTTTAAGTCCACAAGGCAGAGTCAGCCTGCACTTGAGAGGGAAGTTAAGTAGTAAAACTGGATTACCCTAGAGCTACCTATTCTCCTACTTGATCCACTTTCGTATTCTTCTAGTGCTATTTTATTTTATTTGTTATTTTAATTAATTTTTTAGCAGATATAATTAAATCCTTAAACTGAATTGCCTTTGTCTTAATTAATTTTGTAAATATTTAAATTGATAATAGTCGTCCTTTGGGTTCGATATTTAACTTGGTCGCTTGCTTAAGCTGCAACTGTATCCTTAATACTTGGAGATTAATTTTGCATGCAAAGAAAACACGCATCAAGTTCTTAGCTCCATTGCCGGGGATGGCTGCTATTATTAGTTTATTATTATTTCTATTTTGATTAAGGCCTTTATTTGTGACTATTTATTTTTTTCTAACCTTGAATTTTTCTGAGGTACTTGTGAACTAGGAAAAGGAATGGAAGGAAAGGAAGAAATGACACACAGTGCTAAACATGGCCGGAGCAAGGAAAAATCCAGATGATGTTGTCATACGTGAAATTTTCACGAACTATGGGATTGGTAACATGGGGTTGATAGGAGCAAGGGGGAAGATGATGATTTTGAGATACATCCCGCTCTTATTAACATGGTAGAAAAGAATCCATTTTCTGGAGGTTGCTTTGAAGATCCATATAAGCAGCTCAAAAGATTCATTGATTATGCAAACACTCAAAATGGTACTGGAGTTCATGACAATGCTAGGCGAATCGCCCTATTCAAGTTCTCTTTAATTGATAGAGCAGAAGATTGGTATGAGACTCTTGATGCCATGGATTGCACTTCATGGGACCAACTGCAGTAGAAGTTCTTATAGAGATGCATGCCACCCTCAAGGATCTTAAGAATGAGATAAGACAACACCCAATTTGTTATGAATCAAGGTGAGAAATTTCATGAGGCGTGGGATAGGTTCAAAGATATGCTCAGGAGGTGCCCACAGTATGGGATGTCAAAGGCTCAATACATAAGTATCTTCTACTATGGATTAAATTGTAAGTCATATGTTTTTATTGATGCATCATTAGGAGGAGCGTTGTTATCTAAGACAACACTTGAAGAAGAAAAGTTGTTCAAAAATATCTCTTTGAATTCACGTGACTGGCCTACAGAGAGAGTTAGAGAAACTTATGTAGTGGGTAAGGTAGCTCAGGATGAACATAAAGTGGTGAAGCGGAACATGGATGATGAGATCGTCTCTAGTCTAGCTAACATCAACAAACTACTAGAGTCCCAGCAGAAGCAGATTACAGAGTTGATACTAAGGGGGCCCAGTATGAAACAATAAGAAGTGAAGAGTGTTGAAGATACCTTCAATCGCGATACATGGTTGATAATGATAAAAAGGTTGACCGCATTGAAGCGAGAATGAATGTTGATCATGCAGATTTATCTAAGTAGCTGAAGGACCTTACCTTGATTATGGGGCAGATGGCCGCGAATGTGAATCAATTGACACAAATATTGGAGGATAATTCCATCATATTGAGGTCTGGGACGCAGTACGAAGGTCCGATGAAGTCAGTGAGCGGAAATGAAGAAAGTAGGAGCACTGTTCGACCAACACCAACCTCGTTTGACCAGACCTGATGGTTGAATTGAGGTCGAACAACTTTTGGAAAAAAAGAATCCCGATGCTCTATTTTATGTCCCGCCATTGACAAAGCACCACCGTTTGACCAGATCATTTTGGTCGAACAACGGTCGAACAGGCAACTATGGAAGAGAATGATCGTGTTCAGTTTATAGGGTCTTTGTTCGACCAGACTATTCTGGTCGAACGATCATCGAATAGGGGCAGAACAAGCGGGATCAGGTTACAGAACTGTCGTTCGACTATAATACTGTTGTTCGACCAAACCAGTTTGGTCGAGCAGTGGTCGAACATCTTCATGCACCTCCCGTTTCGATACCGAATGCTACACCTATTGTTCAGAATACTCCAGAGCCATCCCAAGAGTAGAATACTGAGCTTATAGTTGAGAAGAAGTGGGAAAGAGCAAAGAGATTGAGAGCCGAGAAGCTTAGACTGCAGATGGATAATGAAGCTGTGGTTTTCTCTCTTGATCATGCAATTAAGATGCCAATGGAGACTCAATAATGCAAGAGCATAGATGTGGTTTCGAACTTGTTTAATCTTGATTTTAATAGGATAAATGACTCTGAATTCGAGTGGAAGATTGGCAAGGAGGTATCTAGACAGCCATGGGAGGAAGGAAATTCCGAGGATCATATTTTTATGACAAAGAAAGGTGAGGTGTTGAGTGTAGACAAGAAGAGAGAAAGAAAGTATTTGAAGGTGAGGATGCAAGAAGACCATCCTCTACCATCGTGACTCTTCGACATTAGACATGAGCGCCTGTTGGGGGCTTGCCCTTCTATTTTATTGCTTTATTATTTCTTTTGTGTGAGTGAGGAGAATTATATTTGAAGTGCTCATGTTTCGGCAATTACATCTCTTTTTAAACTTAGCTTCGACTTACATTTTTACTAAGTTTGGGGGGGTGTAATGTACTTACCTCATCTTATGAGCACCAAGGGTATAATTGTTACTTTCGTTGATTGTTTGTTTGTTAGGGGGTTGATTTTTTGCGGCATATTGATACTTTAACTAGTGTTGATATATCAATTTTTTTGCAACTTACATATTGTTTAGTATGTTGTGTTGGTGTGTCTAGTGTGTGGAGTAAATTAGATAGTCAATTGAGTCTTTCTTATAGTTCTTATATTTTATTACTGATGAATATGTGGTGATGAGTATGTTTGAGTTTTGATGAAAGAACAGGTAAAAGAGTGGCAAGATGAGTTCTACACTGAGGCTTTGACCTGATCGAGTTGAACAACTCGAGGAACTCGTACATATGTTGAAGAAAATCAGGTGCCCTTGTTTCTTTTTCTAATTTTTTTATGTGCTTTTAATTCGAGGAGTGGAA
Organism: Pogostemon cablin; assembly: GCA_023678885.1. NCBI lineage: Eukaryota > Viridiplantae > Streptophyta > Magnoliopsida > Lamiales > Lamiaceae > Pogostemon > Pogostemon cablin. Next base: position 18,873,630 of record CM042959.1, on the reverse strand, counting down.
GGATTGAGTTTATATTTTTGGTGATCCATATGATCTTATACTTTTAAATTGAAATTCATATACTTTTGAAATTGATGAAGGAAGTGCACTTGAGTTATATTGTGGTATGAAGTTCTATGTGTACTTGTGGGATATTACTTACCATGAAAGGTGCTCTGTTACTTGTTAAAAATACATGTGAGATTTTGAGCCTCGTTGATCATGTTACATAATCACATGATATTTTTTTCTGGTGAGTATCATTCTTGTGCATGTATTCTAGAACTTGTCTTGAGTCTCCTTGAATATTCAAGATTAGTATAGTGGATTATGGAAATGATATTACACCATCTTTGATATTTAGCCCATTTTTCCCATATTCTTTACCTGAATTCATTAAATCCTTTGTCACCCATTTGAGCCTTTTTAAATCCATTCTTTTGATAGCCAATAAAGCTTAATTGAAGAGAGTGGTGATTTGAGGGATGATAAGGATGATGAAAGAAGAGTCTTAAGGATGAAAATGAAAATTACTGGAGTAGTGCTTAAATCTAGTATTCCATGGAAATAAATACCCTAGGGTAGTGCTCAAATCTAGTACCCTATGGAGGATGTGAGAGATAGTGCCCAAAACTGATACTTCAAAAGAAAAAAAAAGAAAAAAAAAGTGAAATAAAAAGGAGAATGATGGAGTTGAAGAGTTAGAAAAAGTTGAAAAAAATATGTTGTCTTGAAGGAGAAAGATGGGACCATTTGAAGAGAATGTTGTGCTTGATTGAAGTGATGAGGAAGAATGAAAGATCGAGAGAGACTGCAGCTTGATTGATCCGAGTTTTTAGTTAATTATTCATATATTTCCCACCTATTCCAAAGAGCCTACATTACAACCAAATAAAAGACCTTTTTGATCCACGATTTGTTAGCTACAAGTAAAAGGAGAGTTTGAGACAATAGGCAAGCTTATGGTTACGCATGCACTTGAATTGAATTTGAGCGTAAACACCTTAACCCATAAGTGTACATCTTTTACACTTGAGTGCGAGTGATATATACTTCCCGTGAGAACATGTCAATTGAGCATTTGAATTGGTGGTGATTGTCTTATCTAGTATGCTATGAATCGATTATTGCATGTAATGAGAGTTGCGTGACCTAAGTTGAGGACAATTGTATTTTGAATAGGGTATTGGTCATTGTCCTTGTTTCTTCGGTAATTTTTTTACTCTTTCTTTCTCTTTATTTTTATTTGTTGCCTCGGGACGAGCAACATGTAAGTTTGGAGATTGATGAGAGTGAAAATAAAAGTGTTTTAGTGTCCAATTTAACACCTTTTTTATGGAAATTGTTGTTATATATTAGCACAAGTGTCTTATATTCAATATATTTGAGAAAAAGGTGTACTTAAGGTGTTTTATTGTGTTTTAGGTGGAAAAATGATCAAAAGTGCCAAGTTGGAGTAAAGGTGCAATTTGTGCAATGATGCTGAAAAATGCACATCCAACTTATGTAATTTTTCTGTATTTTTGTGGAGTTTAAAGTGGATGTTGCTATATGGTTGGAAAGCAACATAAGAGAGGGTCGTTTTGGCATAAAAAACACCCCAATCGGATTCCAAACGAGAAAGTTATGATCAAAGTGGTGATGTCGCGCAAGCTGTGCCGAACAGAATGACTATTCCATTTGCATGACTAGTTATACATTCAAATGTTGGATTATTTGTGAGTTCTTTATATGGATAGAAAGGCAAGAAAGAGAGGATCGCGTAAGCATAGGAATTACTCAAATCGGAGGTTGGATGTGAAAGTTATGTGTGAAACGGTGACACTGCAAGCTTGCTCGACCAACGGAGTCCATTCGACCAGCAGAATTCAGGTCGAACGGGAGAATTCTGGTCAAACAAAATGTCGAAAACTTACGAAAAAGTTATTCGACCAGTTTCTCGGCCAAGGAAGATTTGGTCGAACAGAATTGCGCTTGTGATATTTTTGGTAATTCAGGGTTTCCTTAGCCAAATTTGATGTATGTCTCAAGTAAAGTCCATCCAAGGCTCATAAAGAGAGCTTACAAATATAAAAGGGGATGTAGATCACATTATTATTCATCATTGGAATTGGATTGGAGAGAGCCACAATCATTCTACACCCCACAAGGGGGGATCACCCCAATCATCATCCACATCCTTTCTCCCATCCATCCATCACTTTGAAGATTCGTCTGTGGAATCAAGAGGAGAACCAAGAGGAGAATTCAAGAAGGAGAAGGACACGACGACTCCCACATCTGGGGTTTTATTCGTTTCTTAATTTATTTTGTATTTTCCAGACATATGGGTAAGATCTATCCAACCCCCATGATTGTTCTTCGCAACATCATGGGCTAGAACCATTTTGGTAGATCTAGGGTTTATGAAGGTTTTATAAATTAATTAAACTCTCTTGTGTGTTCTCCGTACAACACTACTTGTGGATTTATTTTATATATGATTATACTTTCTTAATCCATATTCACGGTCGTTTTGTGTATCTTCAATTGGTATATAGAGTCTGAATATATATCTGGATTGTAGATTGAGTGCGTTCACCATTGAACAGGATTCTATATTATGATTCTAAGTGAAGGGACTCCAAAGCTTCATTAGAACTATCATATATGAATGTATATTAATTGAATTGAATTCGGGTTAGTAAGCAAGATAAAGAGGGTAATTTTATATTACCTATAAAGGGAGATCATATCGGGTTAGAGTACCAATCCTAGGAAAAAATAATTGATACTGATAGTACCTAGAAATTGGGGTGAAATGATGTCTCATGCTCCGAGGTTATTTACACGTGTTACACGCATATTTACTTGTGTCTATAGAGTAGATTTGCATAGTTTAATGATGCGTCCATAGTCCACAAGACAGAGTCGGCCTGCACTTGAGAAGGAAGTTAAATAGTAAAATTGTATTTACCCTAGAGCTACATATTCTCCTACTTGATCCATTTTCATATTCTTCTAGTGCTATTTTATTTTATTTGTTATTTTAATTAATTTTTTAGTAGATATAATTAAATTCTCAAACTGAATTGCCTTTGTCTTAATTAATTTAGTAAGTAATTAAATTGATAATACGCCGTCCTTTGGGTTCAATATTTAACTTAGTCACTTGCTTAAACTACAACTGATATTCTTAATACTTGGAAATTAATTTGCGTGCAAAGAAAATGCCCATCAGTGACGCAAACCTATTACTGCTTATAATCAAGGCATTAGGCCATACTTGAATAGAATTAAAGCACTAATTCAAACTAGTAATGGGTTTGTGGGCTACATCAAAAAGGGAAAGTTGTATGAAAATTTTTGTTATATGATTATGGATATTTACTTCATGGAATATGAATCATTATATTTGAATTTGGGTAACATGGGAGGAATGTCATAGCACAAAAAACAGGGATTATGGAATATCAATGGCTAAAAGTGAATCAAAAATGAAAAACGGATGTGTTCAAAATAAAAGGATAAAATCTCAAAAAAGACACGCTAAAACAAGGGGATAAACATCGGTATTAGAGTAAAAGGATAAATTTCGAGATATAATGACGGTACAGGAAATGCGGAGGGAAACTTGGAAAGAATGAATAGGAGTACTGGAATGAGCCGGGGAAGAGCATCGGTATCAGAATACATAATAATTCTGAAATGATGTGCCAGGGTTGGAGGATAACATCAGAATTAAGGTCTATATAAGAATAAAAGGGATGAGTTTTGAGGCAAATGTTGACATTGGAAAAAGGAGCAAATGTTGGAACATGAAATCTAAGGGAAAGACAGAAGTATCGGCATCAGGCAAAGGAATAAATATTGGGGAATAAAATATTTAGTATGGATATATAAGGGTGAACATCGGAAGGAGTAGATCGGCACCACATGATAATTCAGGACTAATCATTGGGAAAGGTGTCAGCGTCGAAGTAAAAGGATAAAAATGCGGGCGAACTTCAGTACCGAGAAGTGAAAGTAAAAGCATCGAAAAAGCACCGGGGGATTTCGAGAAAAATAGGGGGATTGGAACCAACTTCGGTATGAAAGACTTGGGGCTACCAGAGAAAGAAGTAGTAGGAATCGGAAAAGTATCAAGGATAAAAGATATTATTTATGAGGGCTCGGAATGGATAGTATCGGATTAGAAGAGACACCTATAACACGAGGAATGAGGTATTGACGCGATAAACGAAAAGAGAGGATTTCGGAAAGGAACACAAGCACACACATGATCGGCAAGCAAGGCAAAGGTACACAACAGTTGATAAATACAAACCAACACATATCAACAATCTCAAGTTAGCAACCAATGAATCAACAGTTCATGAATTATAGAGACACGACATATTGTTCAAAATAACTACCCAACGACAGCAATAAAGGGAGAAAGGGAAATCCAAAATTCAGAATTTCAAGCCATCATTGTAAATAAAGTTATTACCCACGTGGGGGATCAAGACGAAATAAAAAGTCAACCTGCGAAACTAGAAAAGGAATATCAATCTTTCTTCCGACCACTTAGAGATGGGAAGATGCTAGTCATTTTATCCTCCATCTACTTTAACTGCGTGCGCCTCAGCATGGGCAGCCCTCTCTTCAGCAGCTCGAGAATGGCTAACACGTTCTTCTAATGCTCTAACACGAGCCTCTACTTCTATCAACCTAGCTCAGGCCTCTGCAGCTTAGACTCTAGCAGCATCTCTGGCAATTTCTACCTCTGTCAAACTTATCCGAACAGATGCAAGAGTGGTATGTTCCAACCTTATTTCAAAGTCCAGAACCTCTAGACGTTCCTTCTGATAATCAACCGGGGAGGCTAACTCAGCATTTTCAGTCTTCAGAACAGTTAATCTCTCTTCCAAATCAGCGGAGGACACCTCAGAACCATGAACCACCTGGTTGGCAAACAAGCGATATTGATCCATGGCGCGCATGGTGATAGAAAGAGAGGCAGCAGCAGCTCCGGCCATAATGGCTAAACTGGAAGAATTCCGAGAAAGAGAACTCAGATCAATGATTAGTGGGCATGACTATTGAAGGGGCTAGAAACACCTTGAACAAAACCCAAATTACCCAACTCTTCCAAATCGGGCTCATCCGCGATTGCCTTTCCACACTCACGGGCTCTATCGGCGGCCAGCCTCGCAGCCTCTCTATCAGTAATAGTGGAATTAGTGGGTTCAGCCGCACTTTGAGGGTTCGGGTTAACTGGGGAATCGTCTAAATTGCCTGGGAGCCTGACTGGGAAACACTAGGGTCGACTTCTTTTTAAGGAACGATTGGAGGAACAACTCGTCTAACAGGTCAAAACATCATGTCATAATCCTCTAGCTCTGGGTATCCTCCATCTCAAGATCTTCTTCGGGATCTTCTTCACTTGGGGAGTCGGCGACGGGGGGATCTGCAAAAGGACACCATTGATGAGAATGTAAGGGACACAGAGAAGACAACGAAGCACGAACCAAGGTAATTATTCCCCTCATCTCTCTAACAAGGATATTAAACTCACCAGTGGATGGAGATTGGCGTGGTGTAAAACTAATACCAGGCTGATGAGAGGACTCACCCCGTTCATAAACACACTGACATCATTTCTCGAGCAACGACGTCACTGCAATCCTAGCGAAGTCGGTCGGAGAGGAAAACCCAAGAGGGGCCGCGATAGTATGACGTAATTGTCCTCGAGGAGGAGACAAAGGAAGAAAAACTCTACCCTGAGCAAACAACGTATCCCAAAGATTTTCTTCCAGCTTGAAGTCCCCGAAACCGAAAGACAGACCTTCAAACTCACTTTCACAATCCGAAGAAGAAGATGAGACATCGTAATCAGAATTAGCATCATCATCAGAAAACTGATACATATGTTTGTGGCAAGTCATGGACGAGCCGACAACAGACATGGTAGACCCTACTAAAGACAGAGCACCTCAGAGTTCATCTGGAAAGATAAGAGACGAGTATGAAACATAGGACGAACATCCCAATAAACAAAATAATACCACAGGAAAATAAAAGGGAGAGATAACAGCAGTGGTACAACGACCGAGTGTAGACAGCCCGACAGAAATAAGAATGGGTTCTTGAAGGAGATGAGAGGCATGATAAGAATTGTTGCTTAAGGACAAGATCTCGTAAATATGGTAAAATTCGTCACTCAACTGCACGAGTTGACGACGGGGAGACATGCACAAGGTATAAAAGAATGTCAGAAATTCCCCAGACAAAAGAGATAAGAGCCATACACTTGCTCAACGAAAGGAAGCTACAAGGGAAGGACACTGCGACACCATTCACTCGAAGGTGATAGGTACCCCTCAACCAAAACCAGACGTGCTCCAAACTCCTACCAATGACATCGGAAGCACCAATAAAACAATGGTTTTAATGAGGGAGTAAGTGGTAGATCCCGCCGGAATGATCGGAAGCAGCATAGAAAAAAATACTCAAATTCAAATGGGTCTTGGATAGTATCGCCCAACATGTTGAATAGAGATATGGTAGATATCAAACGCAGCCAAGAAGAAGGCAGTAACTATCTGAAAGCCATGTCCCACCTCTGCAACAACAAACCAATAACAGACAGAATAGAAAGGTGCAAACCAGTCAGAAATAGAGAATAATAGAAGGGAGTGCACTCGGGATGAGGCTCAGTAATAGGAACATCGTTACCAGGAGAAATGAAAACCACATCGGGATTACCAAAAAACTGATGGATTTCCTCCAAGCGCTCAGCAAAAAGTCTAGAGGGCGGCACTCACTCAAGACGTTGAGTCATGCCGCGAAGGGCAGCCCCTATATCGCTAATATCCCGATGCGCCAGGAGGTAATCCAATGGGTTCACGGGCAAGAGAGCACCGTATTTTTCATCGATGGGTATCGAAACACCGACGGTGGCTATAGCAGGTACAATGAGAATGCCCAACCTATCGGGTGAAAGAACGAGAGGTAGATTATCGCCAAAGGAGGAAGAAGTAGATAAATCCCTTAAATTTGGCTGGGGCCACCTCCGGAGACGATTGGAGTTGCGAACACCAGACCGCACGTGCCTCTCCGACGTGGAAGCAAAGGTGTTAACCTCTTGAATGATAGCAGGGGGAGGAGTACCTTCACTAGTCATCACCAACGACAAATGTGAAATTTAGGGTTTAGCAGAGAGAGAAGATAAGCGAAACCTCATAGAACACCAAAAATTTGGGAAGGGAGTTAAGGGGGAATACAAGAAAATATGTAAAAGATTTGAATTTCAAAAATAGAAATTGAAAGATATCTGATAGAAAGAAATACAACCCACGTCATGAATAGGCAGGGTGAACCAAAAAAGCAAAGATCGGACGGCTGGGAAGTAAGACTTTACAACTTCTAAGGAAAAGGAAGGGCATAGATTAATCCACGTGTCGCCTGATCAAAGACAGGCCACACCACGACAGAAAATGGCGGTTACACACAAAAGTAAAAGCAAAATTACCAGAATACCCCCAAAAGGTTAGTCAACACAAAATCAAATACTCCATTTCATAAGGGAAGGACTACATAGTGTTAAAATTCGTAGAAGAATCCTACAACTTGAAGAACAAGAAAAAAATACATGGAATGTTCATAATAAACTCAAATAAAGGAGTGCATCCAGTTCGGTACCGCGACCTCGGAAAAATTTCACTTGTCAACGGGATAATTTCAGAACCGGTGACACCCATAGACTTCAGACTGCCACCTTCGGGCGGCACACCTTCGGAAGAGCTTAGGGAGGCTCCAGAAGCCATCGGATCCAATGAGATATTAGATGTTTCGGCATCACCAGATGGGGGAATAACTTCCGAAGAAGGAGGAGCTGCGGGAACAGTAACAGTCTAGGAAAATTGAAGTTCGGAAACAACAGCGATAACAACTTGATCAAATTCAGTAGATGGTTCCTGGATAGGCACCTCCACAGATTTGGTGGAAAGTTCAACGAAAGGATCCTCAGTCTTAGAATCAGCCCTAGCAAATTCCAGAACATCATCGGCTAAGGCCACGTCTGATTCCACTTCCAACACCTCATCAGAATCTTCCTCGAGAAGTTCAGTATCGGTGATAAAGTCGGAGTACTCGCCAAGCAGCCCCAAATCAAGCTGTTTTTTTAAAGATTCACCTGGGGGCATCTTTTCTTGATTGAGAGCTTGGCGGAGAATATCACGTATGTCATCCAAATAGTCTGGATAAGGTTTTTCAGAGGAAGCCTTCGCCATCGCTGTCGAGGAAGAGCAGAAGCAATAAATCTTGGTTTTGGGAAGAATAACATCCCTATAGTAAGAATTTTCCACTCGTGATAAGAGCAGCTCATCCTTAACTTGATCCAATTTTGCCACAGCCTCGTCCCGCTCACTCTAAGCTTTGGCCGCCGCTTCTTCGGCCTCTTGGATTTTTTGGTTGAGCAATGCTTCGAAAGCCTCTTTCTCTTGACACACCTCCTCGACCTCTCTGTCAGAGGACACCTGAATGGCATGGAGACTATTTTGGATCCGAGTCATATCAGCACAAAATTGATTATCTCTCGCCTTAATCTCTTCTTTGTGCTCGGCCTCCATCTTTGTAATCCTCTTGGAAAATACCGTTTTCTCCAACAACAGGGAACTTTTCTCCTTCTCGAAACTGGTCAGTAGATTATCATATCGAACACGCAATGTAACGACCAACACTAATTTTACCCAAAGAATTAGGATAATAAATAAATAAAATAAATCAATATAATAATATTAAATAGAGAGGAAAAATCTTAATCCATTGATCATGGGAAAATGAGTCAAAAACCTTCCATGATTACAATTTTGATTCAAATCAGCCCAATCATGAACCTAGACAACCTACACACCCTCTTTCCAAGCTGCCACTTCCAATTTCAATTTAAAATCCTTGATTTAAGGGAGTGATGGGGAGGATTTTTCTCCACCTTCCAACATCACACCCTTTCACCACCTATAAAAGGCCTTTCCCCTCAGTACTTTAGAGCACCAAAACTCCTCTCACTTTAGCAATCTCTTGAGTAAGTAGCTAAACCCCTCCCCTAATTCCTTTTTTTCTTTCTTTGGGCTTAGGCAGCCTCCGTCACCACTGTCGTCGCCTCCACAATTTATATGCAAGGTAGTGGTATACAATGATGTTTAGTCATGTAACGTCATCCCTCCTCGTGATTTGAACGTCTAAGGACCCTTTGGGGAGACAATCTCAAGAAAGGGATGACAAGAACAAGCCCACATATTTTACTATTTCTATACTTCCAATGAAAGATATATTCTCTTTCCTTTTCATTTACAAATAAAAACCACTCCATTTGTCTTAAGGGATTTTTACAAGAAATTCTATTTCTTCCTTCCATGTAATTATGCCTTCCACTAACCATGCCCTAACAATCGTAGGTAATTCTTGAACGCGAAGGCCTATCGACTTCTCCATTCTACCCATCACTCTACACTACTAAGGTGAGGATAGTTTTCATACTCACTTATATACATGAGAAAGGTTAGAATAGCATTCAATGAGAAACGTTATAATTATCATATGTGTTTTCAAAATACTTGAGACATGAATGATTTACAAGTCTTATGAATATATTTGAGACATGGAGAAACTTTAACTCATAAATATTCTTTTTATGGGTAAAGACAATATGTATTTTCATGCATGTTTTCATAGTACTTGAGACATGAGTAGATTGCAGATTTTTGTATATATGTGAGACAAGGAAAAGCTTTAAATTATAAGTATTCCTTATATATGAGTATTTGAGACGTGCCAGGGCCCTAGAGGTGCCGGGATTATGAGAAGTCCTTGGGGAGTACCCGTAGTGCCAAAGAATTTATATTGATCGATCAATAAAAGAGACTTATAAAGTATTTTATGAGATGATAAGAAATTTAAAGTATTTCTTGACTTATATACATATGACATGTTTGTAAATTATCTTCACTGAGTTTATAAACTCACCTTCAATATTTGTACATTTCAGATTGAAGAGGAGGCGAATATTTGGAGGGGGTGGAAATAATAAATCTTCAATAAACGCATTTTGATTTCTTTCATGTTTTATTAAGTCGTACAATGTTCTCTTTGACTATTATTTTTGTGGGATAATTAATGAGATTTAAATAAACTTTTTCGTTATTTCAAGTCTTGAGGTTAAATATTGGGAAAATTTCTAAATTATTATGGTTTTATTCATTGGGACGTTACACAAAGCCTCGAAACTACTATCAAGGTCGGCTTTCTTATCCTGCTCAACCCTCAATTCCCTTCAAACTTGAGCCTCAGTTGTACTCGCTTCAAGAGATTTCCGTTCTGCATCTTTGGTTTTATTGAGGATCAAAGTAACCTCGTCTTGTAAATGAGACTCGCGCCTCTCCAATTCAAGGATATGATGCATAACATTGGCGACATGAAGGGCTTGCGGACCTAAATAACTAGCGGCACTGTGAAGAGAAGCCCCAACATGCATTTTCTCAACATGAGCAGCGATCTCTTTAGTACAACCCTTGAAGGCGAAGGCAGCGGCATGAGCTAAACAGGCAGAAGCATTGAAATCAAACAAAGGCTCTTGACCACGAATAAAAGTTTTACCAATTTTATCAAGACCACTATATTTCTCAGAATGTTCCCTATCGACTATCTGATTCACAGGAAGATAAGGAGTAGCCTCTTCCAATATAGGAACAACAGGAAGGGCTGTCTCGGTAGATAGACGATTATAATCCCAAGAGCACAAGGGGGTTTTCCCCTGGTAATATCGCCAAACCTCCGAAGAGAAAGAGACCCCATAGCGAGAAGGAGAACTGTAAGGAGCAGGATTACCATAGAGACCTTCGAAAGGCATGCCTTGAAGGCCCGAATTAGGAATAGTTTGCTGCTCAGGAAGTACCAGGGGTGTCGAAAACACCAATTGAAGATTTAGCAAGAGCATCTAGGGAAGGAGATGAACTAATATCACAAACTTCAAAAGTTTGCCGAGGAACTGATTCGAGTACACCAGAGGAGCTGACACCCATACCACCAGCACTATCGTCTCGAATCATCTTCGGAGGACAAACAACGAGAGCTGTATTGTCATAGACCTCTTCATCGGAACTTTCATTCTGTAGACTATACTTTCTTTTGGAGACAACAGATTTGGCAACAAGGGCCTTGGGATTATCCTTTTTAGACTTGGGGGCTTTAGGGGCTCTCTTTGAAACCTTCTCTCCAGCACCAGAGGTTTTCCCCTTAATAGTACAATATCTCGCCTCGGAAGGGGAAGATCGGAAGAATCTCGGATCTTAATAGCTTTCAGAGGCTGCACAGCTAGGGGGGCTTCAGAAATCTTCTTGGAGGAGGTGTGAGAAACTTTTTTCTTTCCTTTGTTAAGGGCCGCCTACCTGCGGGCGGAAGGAAGAGTAGCAATACTCACGATATCTAGCAAGAGACGTTTCTCTTCCCCTGATAAAGGTATAGAAAGAAAAGCAGAGATAGGAGTATGAGAAATGCTATCACAAAAAACATCGAGGGAATGAAACAAAGGATGTAACAACAGAAAAATTACCTAGCATGGCTATAGCTGAAGAGGTAAAACCGGCAGTGAAGAGATTGATACATGTGAGAATAGACTGGAAATGATGCTCATTGTTGGAAAGTTCATGAATACGATGAAAGGCGTCTTGAAACTCGATCGATAAACTTTTCAAGGTACACGACTTGCTTACTACATAAGAAGAGAGAGAAAAATTAGTAAAGAAAAAGGAGTAGAATGAAACTAAAATACATACACACACTAAGATCAGGCTGAAAAATGAACTCCTAAGAAACACATTAGGATTTTGGGGATCCTAAGAATCAAAAAGACCAGGCCCCCTCCACGGCCCACAAATCCAAACCCAATGATCTTTCCATTTTTTGATCGAAATAGGCAAAGAAGCAACCAATCTGGTATGACGGGGCGTCAAATAGTAGTACCCTTTCATCCTTGCATTTGGAGTAAGCCGATATAGAAAGTTGATCTCAGAGGTACTCAACAAATAATACCCCATCAAATAGAAAAGAACTAAAACCCCCATCAGAGCAGCCCTAGGAGCCAGTTGAGCAGGGGCAATACCCCAGAAATCGAGAACACCTCGGATACAGGGATGAAGATGAAAGCGAAGACCAAGCTCGAATTGCAGTTCATAGGCTGCAACAACATTTGACAGAGCAAAACACATTTGAGCCTTGGAAGAAGGAAGGAAGAACTCGATATCGTCCCCACATTGGAATTTACCGAGGACAATAATGGTATTTTTCTCTAGCCAATGATCGTCGATGGCAGAAGGGAAATCTTCAGCAGCGAAGGGAACCCCATCTTCCCATACAGGAAGTTTCCCAAGATGAGCCACCAACCCGGAACTGGCATCGACTATATTGGAGCATTGTCCTAAACTGAAATTTGACACAAAGTCAGCAATCGCCTGGTCAAAGGCGGACTTAGAAAGGGCACAAGAACTCAAACCCTCTTCTTGACGGGGAGAAGGAAACCCATCGCTCCCGAGTGAAGAATAAGTGGTTTGTGAAAGGGACTTCGACTGAGAAGTAGAACCCTCATGGTCCATATTCGCGAGAGTATGGGAGGGGAGAAAGAGGTTTACAGAGGAAAAAAAGAGGGAAAACCTAGACGACGATGACACGAAGAACTAAAAAATACAAGGAAGAGTAATTTAGGGAAAAAATGAAGATAAGGGGAGAAGAGTGATACCTGGATGAGAAAGGAGAGCTACAGTACAAGAGAAATCGCAACTGTCAGATGGAAAGATGGAAGAGGAAAAGTTGAAAGGAGAGAAAAGGGGAGAAGAAAATAAACTGACAGAATTTTTTGAAATTTGAAATTTTAATGAAAACACCATATACCGGAGATACTCCTCAACTTTGCGAAAATATCTCGGTGACCCTGATATCCAGGGGACAAAAAGAACGTGGGTTCAAGATAAGAAACTGAAATGAAAGAAACATAAATCGCACATACTGAAGCATGAGGGATATAACTTACAAAATACGGATAGACCCTAGATAATCTCAAAACATAGGATTATCTAGGCTCGAGGGCCTAATGTTATGGGTATTATATCTCCCATACCAGACGGGCCTGAAGCCCAACTACAAGTATACCACAGGGAGGAAGCCCAACCAAGAAGAGGTCCAAGAACAAGAATGAACGGTAAAATCGCGGGACGACAGCAGCCCAAGAAGAAGACCTAAGCCCAAAAGACACACCTCGGAGGAGAATCAGGAAAGAGGCCCAAAAGACGAGCCCATCATTAAAGGGCCGAGAAGCCCAAGTAGATTAGGTCAGGAAAGGGCTAGGGAACAAGAATCCCACTAAAAGGATAGAGGATCGAGACCCCTCGGCAGAACACCCCAGCTCCGAAGTCGAGGGAGACGTCCAGGAGCTCGGACGAACAACATAGCCTCGGAAGCCGACCCATCCGAAGACTGGAAGGATCATCAGAACTGTTGGGCAAAGTACAGACACGATTGTGAGAACGGCTAGTGGCGGTAGGCTAAAAGACAAGGATAATGGTAAGAAGGGATGTCTTGGGCAGCACTCTCAACTAGAAGACAACACGCGACAGGCAAGTCCCCCTTTGACCACCAATAGGAAGCGAGCAAAGGACAATGGAAAACCTACTATACTCTGCAAGACATCTGGTGGCTCCCTGCACCGATCCCAGAAAGTCGTCGATGTATCAGCAGTCCCCATTTATGGCTGCTTGTCTTCGTGCAGGTGGGAAGAAGGGATTGGACAATCGTTAGGGTTCTGTTGGTAGTATAAATAGCTTCTCTCATAAGAGAGAAGTAGGTTACTCATTCCCACTTGAGACATTACACCTGTAATTGGGAGGTTTTATGAGTGTTATTCTTGAGAAGAGTAATAAAAATCGGTTAAGGACTTTGGTTGGATATCCCATCTCTCAGATATTTACTTGTTTGTTTTGTTTGATGGTGTTTGTTTTTAGCTCGGTTGCATAACTTCATCATCTCCCTCAATCTCAAAATTAACTAGCTAAAAGAACAACCATCAACAGGTCCCATATTCCAAAGAGGAAATATAAACATTGAAATGAGACGCCCAAAATAGAAGTACGTAAACATTGAAATGGGAGGGAGGGAGTAATGAATTATGCATTAAAGTATGATTTTAAAATGTTATAATATGATTTACTAAAGTATAATTATTGAGTAGTGAATTATAGCACCCTAAAATCATATTTTAATGTATTATTCATTACTTTAGTAAATCATACTTTAATTACTCACTTTATTAATATAATAATCATACTTTAATAATAAGTCGATCCGTCTCTCAACACTGTCTCACAAAAAAGAGTTTAAGAAAAAACACCTTAAAATGATTTAACAATTCAACCTAGTCAAATGAATCATACTGAATTGTTAACATGTAAATGAGACAATAGAAAATTCAGCGTGACAAAAACAACATCGTTTTAATCTTATTATTTTCGTCTGAAAATTTTACCCAAATTGGGAGTGTATATTTTCTTGGAGCTTGGCTTGACCTTGGCCTGTGGATAAATATCTAACAATTCTGACTCCAAAATCTTAAATTTCAATAAATTATAGATTATATATATATATATATATATATATATATATATATATATATATATTTGGTTGGTTTACAATGACTTGAGTCTTAAAAAATTATTAAAAATAAAAGAATTTACCCACTAATTACACTTAAATGAGTTTAATTTTCTTCGAAATCTATTAATTTAAAGTAAAGGGCCTGGTGGCTTAAAATTTAATCCAGATATAGATTACAATAACTTATAAAAGTAATAGAGAATTAAGATAATTTCTACGTACATTCATTCTTTATTTTTAACATTTTTAAACTTTATTAACCCATATAATAATCCTCACATAATTAACACAATTTGTAGGAAAATTGTTGGATAAAAAAAGATGGCAGTGTATTAATATCTTCCAATGGCTGAATTTTCTAATAATAAATGAAAGTCTTCTACTGAATTTAGTTTCATCATTTGGTACTAATGTGAAATAGAAATACATAAATCATCAATATTTAGTATTTGATTTTATAAAAAAGTGGGTGTAGATGTTCGTAATTTAGGGTATAAATGCCAAATGTATGTTCTCTTGCACCCCTCTTTTTGGTACGAAAGTAATAACTTTTAGGGGTATAATGATATTTTTATGTAATATATAAATGATAAAGTATGGTAGGTAGAGATGATTTTTTTTGTAATTAAAGTGTATGAGGAAGGGTGGATTTTTTTACTTTTTGCTTTTTTGGAATGCGCAAACTTTTGTGGGACAACCCAAAATGAAAAGTGTGTCATCTGAAGTGAGACGAAGAGAGTATGTTTATGTTTGTTTAATAAATAATCGAGTTGAGATTTAACCGACTAATCCGAATTTGAATAATTTGATAAAAGCTCAATTTAATTTTATCAAATGTAAAATTTGTTCATGCTTATTTGATATTTTTATCGAATTGAATTCGAACAAACTTTTAACTAATTTTGATTTTCACTTTTATGTGATATTTTCATGTATTATCTCATTTGTCACTAATTATATAATCAAGTGTAAAAATATATACTCCATCTGTTTCATTGAAATGTTAGTAAGGTGAGATAAATAATATTTGAATGTAAAGTGATAATAATATACATAAGGATATACTAGTATTAATTATTTTTCGTGGATCGTAATACATAAAAAAAGATAAAGAAGATCGCATTAGCAAAATGCGTATATTTCGATGGACCGAGGAGGGAGTATTTTGCAACATAGGACAGGTGTCCCCCTATTTCGTTTTGTCCAACGCCCGAGTATCACTAGCCGGGCTGGCACCCAACTAAATTCGAACAAGATGGACTGACTGTTCGCAAATGTTAAAGAGTAGGTAAGAAAGGGAGACACCAACTCACCAAACTTGTTGTAAACACTGCTGCCAAACCCACACATTCACTCCTTTCTTTGTCATAATCACTTCTCTAATCCCCACAAACGAACCCCTGCGAATTCCTCCCTCTCCTGCTACTATCTTTGGTAACATTGCTTCGCACTTCAACTTTCTTGAATGTATGATTTAATCTATATTGTTAGCCAAATGAATCATAGCTTCTAGATAGCGCCATGGCCTCCCTTTATGGTCCTTCAATTAGCTTCTTGATTTTTAGCCCCAGCATTTCAATAAGGTATACATATATGTCTCCTAAATTCAGTCACTGCTGTAAGGTAGAGAAATTCTGTGTTAGGACATGTAGAGCTTGAATGGTACATATATCAAATTTGTGAGTTAAAATGAAACAGTAAGATAGCAGATCAGAAAAGTTTTGTCATTTTTGGCATAAGATGGACTAAGAGTTCATCAAGATTGCTGTTTCCCTTTCTGGGGCAGGATTAGTAACATTACAGGTCCAAGTGTAATTCAAAGTCATTCATCTGGATGCTTAGTTTGGTTTGTAAAACTGTTGCAATTATTGATAGTTTTATGTGTTACAATGGCATGTTTAGCTCAGGAGATGCAACTAGAATTTTATTTAGTGTACTTAAAACATTTGAATTATCATGAGAAAAAGGTGAGATGTATAGGGATTTTTTAAATTCTATTTATACTAAACTATTCTAACTCTGTATACATTAAGTATTGGTGTATACAATTGAGTATTAAAAATTTCTATTTATACTAAACTATTCAAATTATATTTACTGGTGAAACACTCTTCTTTTACTCCACTGTTTCAAGCATTAACACTTTACGGCTAGGTTAAAAGGTGAGATCCGGTTTAAGAAATAAGAACCTGAATTAGTATCATTTTTATTATTGATGCATTGAATGGTGTCTTGGATATATTGAGGGGGTGCTTGGCAAGGGCTATTGTGGGTAGGCATAAGAATGAAATGATCTTGATTCCCATTCCTCATGCTCGGTATGAGGTAATGGGAATCGGAATTTCTCAATCATCCTCAATCGAAAGTCCTCAATCATTTCCATTTCAAAATCCAAACCAAGGGGCTTAACTATCAGAAACAATCTTTGTTTACGCTTCCGTGATTTATACTACTTTTTTATGATTTTCTAGCTTGCTCCCTGTATACATTATCATCTTATAGTCCATCCATTTTCATCAAAATTACATTGCAAGTAGATCAGTTAGTTCAAACCCAGTCTACAAAGTACCCTGTATTCTGATGTTTCCCCTGCTCCTTTATGCTGCAAGTGATGTTCTCTAGAGATGGTCAACAAATATTTTGTTTAGCTAATATATATATGCTAATATTAAGCTCTTATTTAGATCATATCGTATATTAATAACGTATACTCAAAGGCCATTACCATCTTACCCACAAGCATGTGCAATATATATGCCCTAAAATTCAAGATATCTGCCTTTGATTTTTGTTTGACTCCTAACAATTGCAACTTTATTTTTTTTTTGTTAAATGAAGTTGGTTGATATCAGATGGCACAAGTTCCTGTGAATACAGATGAAGAGGTAATTTTTTGCCCAAGTTTATATTTTTAGACTTCAAGAAAAAACAACTTGTTTACTCACCAAATATTTCATAATTTATTTTTTTTGTTCAGTCATTACCAAGAATAACAAATTTGTCTGAGTTCCTTCTTAGGTTGTTGTCGGTGAGGAAGTTGGCCATGTAAGGGTGATTACCTTGAACCAGCCTCGACGATTGAACGTTATTTCATTTGATGTGGTATATTGAAGCATCAAACCCCAAAATGAAATGTTTGTCAGATTCCACTTTCCCTTATCTGAAGCTGTATGATAAAATTTCTCAATTTCTTTCGACTAGGTTGCTTTGCTGGCAAATCTTCTGGAAAAATGGGAGAAAGATGATGATGCAGAGCTTATCCTTATCAAGGTCAATTTCAATTAAAATTATTATTCCCTGATGAAATATATAAAATGATTTGTATAGTGTAACTAGCATGCAGTTCTTTATCTCAAAAGATTGTTAACTTTGTTCAAGAAATGTTTTATAACTATAGTTTAGCTCAAAAAAATTGTTTCTTTAGGGAACTGGTCGTGCTTTCTCAGCTGGTGGGGATCTGAAAATGTTCTACGATGGAAGGACATCGAGTGAGTGTTAAATTACATAAGAACTAAATTAGCTCCATGGGCACTACTAGAAGTATGACTTTACATTCACTTTTCCTTTTTATTCCTTTCCAGAGGATCCAAGTCTTGAAGTTGTTTATAGAATGTATTGGCTCTGTTATCACATCCACATATATAAAAAAGTTCAGGTATTATCGAAACTCACCACATGTAAGGGAGAGGCTGTAGATATTAGGTCAGGTTTTAAAGTCAATTTATATAACTCTAATTATCATAACTCTGTCAGGTTGCTCTAGTTCATGGAATTTCCATGGGTGGAGGTGCCTCTTTGATGGTCCCAATGAAGTTCTCTGTTGTCACTGAGAAGACAGTCAGTACAGTTAACCTTTCTTTTTTTCACCATATAATGGCGTTATGGGTACTAATGATTTTATGCCGTATCTGCAATCAATTGTTGAGCTAGATTTTTGCAACTCCAGAGGCTAGTATTGGCTTTCACACCGACTGTGGTTTTTCATACATGCTTTCACGTCTCTGTGGGCATCTAGGTAAGGTGATAACTAAGTTTATTAAGATAACAATGCACATTTCACTACTCTTCATGAATATGTTTCTTTCTCAAAGTGATGTGCTCGTGTAGGAGAATTTTTGGGCTTGACCGGTGCAAGGCTGAATGGTGCTGAATTAGTTGCATCAGGGCTTGCCACTCATTTTGTCCCTTCTGAGGTTAGATGAACTTTTACACAAATTTTGGTCCTTCAGGTTTCTGGGCAATCTGCTTAAGTATCCACCTGTATTTGATTTCTTTTCGAATCAAAAGTGGAGCATTATTCAAGCACATGTTTCTGTTTGTCATGGGTATAAATAATTCTCGAAAGATTCTGTCTTCATTATGATGGGGTGATTGGAAAAAAAGTAGTCGAATTTCCTAGTAGCCAGCCTTCAAATTTAAAATTTGTCCCATTTTTAAATAAAATCTCTTGCCTGTATGCATGTCGAAATGTATCACCATGACAGGTCTTGTCTAATAAATTTCTCGTAGAGGGAATCCGGGTTTTTGGGTCGACCCTCGTAGATTTTGAATGATCGATTCACATTGGTTGACCTATTGTACTGGTTTAAAGCCATCACTGTTTTTCACTATCTTTAGTATATGTTACTACTACAGATTATGATTTTCTTCTGTCCAAACCGTTTCTACTCAGTAGCACAGTGCTGTAAATAGGAATGTTTAATAATTGCATCACGAGTTACTAGAATTTCTCTCTCTTTTTCTAACATTAGATAGTGGTATTCTTCATTTCCATTCCTAGTGCTGAAAAACTGATGGCTGTGATTCTCAAACTTCCCTTGATGAATCTGTTATAAAAGGTTTCCCTGTTTATGTTTGTACTTAACACTTTTCTTTTAGCGAACGAGGTTTGGAAATAATCTCAGTTTTCACACTTGATCATCAACATGATTTCAACTTGTACAAGATAGCATAACTGTGTTATACATCAAGTCAGCTGACTGATTGTTTACGCAATTTTGTTTGCTTAGAAACTGCCAGAGCTACAGAATCGACTAATAAGTCTAAACAGTGGCGAAGAGCATGCTGTCAAATCTGCCATTGAAGAATTCTCTGTAAATGCTCAGATTTATGAAGAAAGTATCCTTAACAAGTAATGTTGCCTAATGCTTATCTTGATCTACTAAGTGATTTTATTATCTTTTAACTTCCAAAGGACTATGCATACCCGGTTTACGTGCAGGAAAGAAACTATTGATGAGTGCTTTTCCAAGGATTCTGTAGAGGAGATCTTAATATCACTTGTGAGTGATTTCAAGAATCTTGTTTTCGTCCCCATAGCATATCCATGTGAACTGTATTTCTTTTCAGGAAGCTGAGGTGAGCAAAGGAGGAAATGGGTGGATATTGCCATTCCTTAAGGGCCTAAAGAGATCATCACCTACATCGTTAAAGATAACACTACAATCGGTATGTTTCTCCCTTACAAGAAGTATCAATCAAGATTTGTGCAACCATAAAACAAATCCTCAGCCTATGTGATAAATATCCGACATTTTGATTTTATATTTTGCTCGTCCCTGAAAGTGGTTTCAATCATTTAAAGATCCGCGAAGGAAGGAAGCAAACCTTGTCAGAATGTCTAAAGAAAGAGTTCAGGATCACAATGAACATTCTTCGGACATTAGTATCCGGTGATGTTTATGAGGTAAGCATGTTTCAGTTGTCCATCTTCCAAGTGCTTGGCCTACACTAAAACACCTATCACCCTTTTATCTTATCAAGGGTATAAGAGCTGTTACGATCGACAAGGATAATTCACCAAAAGTACGTCCCTCTCGCTCTCCCTATGTTGTATCATTCATAACACTGTTCTCCATCTAACCAAAATTTAATGCAGTGGGATCCCCCGAGTCTTGAAGCCGTAGATGCAGAAAAGATCAAGCAGGTGTTTCAACCATTTGAAAAAGATTTGGAGCTCAAGATTCCGATGGGAGATGAGTTCAGGTTAGCTTTCCTCCTCGACGACTTTTGACGGTGCGTGCTTCCAACTTCAGCTAATTGTTTCTAATGATTTGTAGGTGGGAAGGGAAGTATGAAGATTCAGTATATGCATTAGCCCAAGACTAATAATCCATGCTGCTGTTGGTACTTAGTAGCAAAGGATCTACATCACATTTTCGAATTCTAAGTAATTAAGAATATACTTATAATCTTCTTGTATTTATGCAATATTCTTGTTTCTTTTAGTTTGATTCATCAAATTCTTGTTTCTTGTAGTTAAGTCATCAAATTGAGAGTCTTTACTGGGGTGCTAGGGTACCCATGCATGCACTCAAAGATTCAAATCGTTAGATGATTTGATTAATGATTTATAAAAGTTAATAACCACATACTACACCTTAAATTTAAGGTTATAAACCTAAGGTGGACTCGGTGTTTGGATGCATCCAAGAATGAGTCGGTTATTCACCATATTTTACCTTTGTTTTCTAGGAAGTTTTTGTGGGACCGTCTCATTTTATGCTTTTATTATAATTAGTTATTATTATTATTATTATTATTATTATTATTATTATTATTATTATTAAAGATGCTGTCGCGTTTCATTTACACTATATACTCCCTCCGTCCCAGTGAAATGCAAGTAATATCTTATTATAAGTGAAATGCAAGTAATATCTTATTATAAACATTAGGTAACTATTCGCATTTCATTGGGATGGAGGGAATATTGTTTATGAAATATTCATACCGTCCTATAAAATCTTTCACATTTATTCCATTTGTTTGTTCCACAAAACTTTTCACACCCTAAAAAATGA
This sequence comes from Pogostemon cablin, assembly GCA_023678885.1. Classification (NCBI taxonomy): domain Eukaryota; kingdom Viridiplantae; phylum Streptophyta; class Magnoliopsida; order Lamiales; family Lamiaceae; genus Pogostemon; species Pogostemon cablin. Next base: position 18,852,184 of record CM042959.1, on the reverse strand, counting down.
AACATCACTTTATCTAATAATCTCAAAAATTACATTAATTTCAAATTTGTTACTCCTTTTTCACATACATATCATTAATTTATACTTTTTATCACCTAAAAATACTACAACACCCTCCAAAGTCAATAAAAGTTGGTCAAAAAGTATAACTTTTTTTAAATAACATGAAACAGTAAACGTGAAAAGTATTATGAGATGGAGGGAGTAGTTCATGTCATATAACATTTTAAATTTTGAATAAGATATTTTTTCAAAATCTAAACTTAAAATCTATAAGTAGCGGAAGCATAAAATTTATTTAATACTTAACCTTCGTTACATGATATGATTTAGTTCTTGGAAAAAGTATATAAAGTCATAAATTATCATTTTTATCTCATTTCACCACCTCCTCAAAATATGAAAATATTAAGTCCGAGAGAAAGCACTTAAAGCTTAGTGAAAAGAATATATAAATAAACTTAAATACAACGTAAATAACTTTAATCAAATCATACTATACTTTTTATATCACAGGCCAAATCATGTCATGGTTACTTCTTGTGTCTCAATGCATATTAATTTATGGTATCTTTTATGTCGCAAATCACATATTTTTTATGTTTCTTTCATATGATCAATCAATATAATTTTATTTGGCACTGCAGACATTCTCTAATGATCTCTCTCAATCCCGACACCTCTTAAGGCCTTGGCACGTCTCAAGTATTTTTATAAGCACTTGTAAAATAATTTTCATGTTTCAAGCCCCTTAAAAAAGAAAAACTTGCATAATGTTTAATTTTCATGTTTATAAGTATTTGTAAGATGTTAAACATTCATTTATATGTAAGTAAACATATTCAAGTGCTTTTAAAAACACTTGTAAAATATACTCCATTTCTTTTTATGTCCAAAAATATATCCTTGCATAATTATACATATAAATCTTTTCTCACCTTAAGAGTTTGGAAGGTAGGAGGGAAAAAGAAATTGAGAAGTCTCTCTTCAGGGGCTAATCCTCCAAGAAGTGTGGAACATGAATTGAGGAGATTAATTTATACAGGGGTCCTGGGGTTAAGGAATCTGACCTAAATTCTTCCAAATCAATTCCTTAACTTTAGCTACATGTTCCTCAATTGAAAGGTAATTAGGGAATGTGTGTGGGTTCAAGATTATTTATTTATTTATTTTGGAAGGTTTGATCCAAATCTAATCAATCCTTTAATTTAAGACTTTTCATTTTTCTTGTATTGTCAATTATGCGTGACGTGAATTTCTTAACATATTAGGTGTATTTACTATTACATTCTACACTCTTAAATTTTTATTTCGTCCTAGAAATATAGCAATAAACCTAGTTCAGAGAATCGTCCTAGAAATATAGCAATAAACCTAGTTCAGAGAATTCTAAATATTTTATTCGAATTTCATCAACTCGTTCCCAAGTTGCTTCTTCCTTGCTTTGATGACTTCACCTTACCATGATATAAGTAAGCTGAGCCTCTAATATCCTTTCCCTTAAAGTAGATATCATTGTTAATGCGGCTAAAACATAATTTATATTCTTATTCCTTAGATGCATAAAAATATCATTAATAAACCTTGTAACAACTTGATATAAAAATGGACGAAATACTTTATTCATTAAATACATGAATAGTGTATGAGCATTGCTTATCCCAAAGGGCATTTCTACAAATTCACAATGTTCAAAATGGTCCTAAATGCAATTTTGAGGATTTCACTATCATTCATTTCCTATTGGCGGTACCCCAATACAGGGTCGGTCCTATAATTTAAGTGGCCTATGCAAAAATCTTTTGAGATTTTTTTTATTTTTTTAAAAGACATAAAATAAATAAAATTGAAATATAACATAAGACAAAATTTCTTGTGAGACATTAGTTTTGTGAGACGTGTTAAAGTTTGTCTATTATATAGATAAAGTATATTTAATGGTTGTTAAAGTATGTTTTCTAAATTACGATGGATGATGATTTAAAATATAATTTTAGGTGTTACAATATGATTTATTTTTAACATACTTTAACTACAAATAATCATACTTTACCTATATAATAAGCATACTTTAATAATGGGTCGACCCGTCTCACATCTTTCTCACAAAAATTCTGTTTCATAAGAGAGTCTCTTATAACATAATTATACTTATTAAATACATAAAATGAAGTGTATAATAATAATAAAAAAATGTTACATTAAATATGATTAATTAACTCATCAGAAAGAAAAAACTTCTTTAATAAAAATTTATGGTTTTTGTTCAATAAATTTAACATAATAGTAAATAAAAAATATATATAAAAGAATATTGGTAGAAGAAAAAATATTGTAAAAAAAGTAAAAGAAATTATCTTTTTGTAATTAACTTATCAAATTAAAAGAAGTCAAATATTTATGCTAAAATTTACCATTTCTGTTCAATAACTATAATAAATAATTTTTATTTATACTTTTTTAAATTAAAAAACAACTGTGAAGATGAAAAATTGTGAAAAAAAGGAAATTAAAAACATAGTGTCATAGGACATCCCGTGCCCCCGACAATATGCGAAAAAAATAATAAAGTATATATATACTCCCTCCGTCCTATACGGTTTTTTGCTTTTTGCACGTGGATTAAAGAATATTATTGTTTAATGTGTAGTAGGTAAGTGTATTAGTGGGAATATTGGCTCATATTTTAATTGTATTGGTAGTGTGTGTGAGTTCCATGTGTATAAAAAAAAAGAAAGGAGACTCTTTTGTGGAAACGCCAAAATGAAAAAAAAATCTCTTTGAAGGGGACAGAGGGAGTATATATATATATATATATATATATATATATATATATATATATATATATATATATATAATAAAAAAATAAAAAGCCCTCATCGAGGTGGGATCCTATGCGGCAGCACCTTCGACAACATCCCAAAGCCGCCCCTGCCCCGATCTCAAGTCAATCTTAGAGAAATTGATTTTTAAGAAAATAATGATTATTCAACCAAAATGATCAGATTTTATTAATCTTCATGCCATATATATTATGGGATTTGAGGGAATACTTTATCAACATTTATACACGCCTCTTACAAAAAAATAACACTATCATATCCGACGAAATATTTAAAGCTAAAGATTGTAGCAAGGTTTTTTGTATTAAGGGAAAAGGAAAATATTGATAAATAAAAAGTGGGCATCTCCTGAAACTAATAAAAATTTTGTACAAGAGGATAGTGCCGTTACTTGAACTACGGGAAAATTACACTTTTGATCCGTAAGAATTGCTCAACGCCAAAAAAATTCCAAAACGGGAAGATTTAGTTCCATAGGAATTTTTCATCAAAATCTGTTAATAGTTAACGAAATATTCTGAACTGTTAGCATGACAAAAATGGCAACTTATAGATTTGATTCCATAATTTGTAAAAATAATCTCCAAAGAAAACTAATACAATGTTTATTGAGAGAGAAAACAGAGGGGAACTGTAGTAATGGACTGTGTTTATGTTGAAAGATAGAAAATAATATAAATTTGGTAGTTTATAATAACATAAGTTAATCTGGGATGAAAATTTTCAAAAAAATATGGTTATAATATTTTTATGGAACCAAAACTGCTAATTATGGGACAAATGAATTCTTACGGGACTAAAATTAGTTATGGGATCAATAAATTCTTACAGGACTAAAATTAGTTATGGGATCAATGAATTCTTACAGGACTAAAATTAAACTGAAGGAATTCTTATAGGACCAAATGTGACATTTTCCCTTGAACTATTATAAAAATACAAACTTTTTCATGTATTGGTTTTGAAAAAAATGGAAGGAGTTCTTCTTGCAAAATTGTACCAACTTCCATTAGCATTAATTTTAGAAATCGACACATTCTTCATTACTAAATAACTCAAAAAGATATGCATGCACAATTCGTCAACTTTATATCGTGTCCAATGAGAGAGTCTTAAAAGAGCGAAATATGTGTTCAACATAAATAATCACTTCCATATTAAGTACTTTTAATTTTATTTTTTATGAACTTATCAAATAATTTACTCTTTGCATAACAAAATCAAATTATCAATAAGAGTAATAAAATATTGATTACCATAGTTTACTTTTTGCATAAAAAATAAAATTATCAATAAAAATAATAAAATATTGATTACCACCATAACTCAACACTATTACTATCACAAATATCTATACATATCAAACCAAGCAATTGAGTACTTCTTTCAACTAGCTTATGTTGTTTTATTGATTGTTTTAGCAAGGCACAAGAAATATTATTAGAGAACTGTTGGGGAATTTAATTGGTTAGTAAGGATTAATTAATAAATTAGTCATCAATTAAATAATAATTAAGATGAGTGAAATCAGTCTCACATGTGGAGAGATAGTTTGAAATCAGTTTCACATTTGGAGAGATATTTTAAGATTCTCTCCAACAGATATGGCATGTGATACATTGTATTTGGTCAACAGCTTTGTGTGTGAACACAGATTTGTGTGTGTGAATGCAGATCTGGGTGTGTAAACACAGATCTGTGCAAATCCTACCATATGTGGAGTGGTCTCTGACACCTATAAATAGGGTCATTTGCATTCATTCTAATCACATCAAAACACAGAGCATCTGCATTCAAAAAGCATTTGCATCTAGTAGCAATCTAGTTCTCCATTCTCCTTAGGTCGCTGGAATTTCTGCGATAGCGGTACTGCTTCGCCAGAAACGAGAAGTCGTTTCACCTTTGGGGAAGATCCTCCAAGACCGGAGCACTACCGGGGCGTGTTTCTTCTTGCGGGAAGAGTTCTGCTTGACTCGACCTCGTCCATCCCTCAAGACGTTCAAGATCCAAGATCAAGACCCTAGATCTGTAAGTAGAGATAGAAGATCCTCTGTTTCTACTCCCTTTTTTTGTATTTCTTAATTTAGAATCTTCCTTCTACATTTCTATCCGATTATTGTAATAGTGATTAATTGGTGTATCTATAAATCAACAATAACAAGAAGAAACAACTAGCCTCTGCACCCATCAATCACCATGACAACTGATATAGATATTGACGGAGCATCGATCCCAAAAATGGGTGAAATCTCCAATGTCAATAGAGACTCTGTTGGGACTTGATTCCCAAAGAGTAACTGTGAATCCTGTTGGGTCTGAATCCCAAAGGATGTATACTTCAATGGGGATGTCGAGATGATTAGAGCTATTTTCACCTAGATTTTAGTGTCTTTTTATATGTGTTTTCGTATTATTTTATCCGTATTTTATATGTTATTTGGTTGTGTTTTGTATTTTTATTGAAATGTGTGTGAATGAGCTTAAACTTAAGATTTTCACTTTTTATTGGATGCTAAACATGATAAGAAAGATGTAGGAAAAAGCGGATCTCAATTTGGAGTTGAAACGAGGGAGAACGAGCCAAAACAGTGAAGAAATGCAGGAGCCAGCACACGAGCCGTGTAGCCAACACGGCCCTGTAAGAGTTGGCCGTGTGGCGACATCTAGTCATTCAACACGGGCAACTTCAGGTCGTGTCCAGTTGCACGAGTCGAGTCGGGAGCACGAGCCGTGTCGCCAACACGGCCCTGTAAGAAGTGGCCGTGTGCCGACATCAGAAGAGCCAACACGACCACACCTGTGCCCGTGTTACAACACACGACTCATGTTGGCAGCACGAGCCGTGTCATCAACACGGCCCTGTAAGGCGAGGCCGTGCGGCAGCATCAGAAGACACAACACGGCCACCTCGTGGCCGTGTTGCGTAACACGACTCGTGTTGTGTATTTTCTTGCAGAAATTTCTAGATCCTTCTAGAAGCCTCCAAAGGGGTATAAATACCCCTTTATTCAATAATTTTCAGAAGATCCGAAATTCCCATCCTCTACACACACATCACACACCATTTCTTCCATTTTCCACCATCATTTTCATCCACCTTCATCCATTTTGATCCATCTCCATCATCTCCATTAATTCTCCATAAAAACTTCATCCCTTCCATTGGGTGTGAGAGATCTCAAGAAATCAAGAGCTAGAGGTGGAGATCAAGAAGAATAGAAGATTCTCTTCAAGAAATTGATAGGGAAGAATCCATTCATTTTGTATTTCTTTAGATCTAAGACTATGGGTATTTGTAATGAATCATTTATTTGTTTTATTACTTTTATCATGTTAGGCTAATCCCTCTAGTGGGATTAAGAATATGAAGAGCATATTAGATTAATATTATCATGTGGATTAAATTGGTTTTTGGTTTAATTGATGTTGATTTCTATTCATGGAGTTTAATTGTCTTGATATTGTGATGACATGGTTTGTTATTCATGAATGTTTATTGGTTTAATGGATTGTTGATCAATGGATTATTTGTGGTAATTAAATGCTATCATGATGTTCATGTATGTATTGCTTGGAGTGAGACGGAAACGACCCTCTATAGTATTAGGAAGGCATGATTAGACATTGAGTTTGGGTTTGACCGAAAGGATATTTGAATTCAATGAGGGGAACCAATCCATTCCTTGGTCTTAGTACACAAAAAGGGAGAGTTTAATCTAACTAGTACCTAGATGGAAGGGGTTAATGTTGGGCTTTGATCTTAAGTGCTTTTGAGAGTCTAAAATGGATCAACAACCTTTGTAACCCGAAAGGGAGCTTAGGATACAATCATGATCACCCTTAGTCTACATCAATTGAGTTGAATTCCGTTTGCATGATAATATGAATCGAGTATGCTTGGATGTTTCTAATCCCATGTTTTTCCATACTTGAACTTTAGCACCCATTTTCTTTACTTGTCATTTATCTTATTTGCTATCTTATTTACTTGCTACTTGTTTTTGTTGTTAATCAATCTCAAAACCCCCGATTATCTTTACAAAAATAACATGAACATGAGCTCACGTACATTGCTAGTCCGAACATAACTCCTTATTGGATTGATAATTTTTCTTGGGATATACTACTACAACGATCGAGTATTCTTGCTCGTGAGTGCTACAAAATAGCCAAACAAGAAAATGGCGCCGTTGCCAAAGGGGAGTTTGACGGACTAGTCGAGTACTGTGTTATTGTTTTAGTTGTTCTTGATAAGGATATTTTTTATTTTATTTTTACTTTGTTTACTATTGTTGTTTGTGGTCTCACTCTTGATTTTTTTTCGTAGGTGTTTTTATGATCACAAGATCAAAGGGAAATCAATCGATCATTTCTTTGAATTTGGAGATTGAAAAGACCGCACGACAAAGGAAGCGAGAGAGACGGAGAGCTAGAAAATGAACAAATATGGAGAATCAACGTAGAGAGGATGCTAATTATAACCTACCCCAAGATCCTTTACAAGATCAACGGGGGGTACAAGAAGGAGTGCAAGAGAATCAAGCGGAGATAATGAGGAATTTCTTTGCTCAAAATCAAGAATATATGCAATTGCTTGCCAATCAAGAAGCTCAAAGGATACTCCAACAACAAGAGGCACAACCACATGTTCGTAGAAATGTCCAAGAGATGGTTAATATGTTCAATAACCAAGCAATGCAAGGAAATGTGCAAATACCTCAATAGAGGCCAAGGCCTAGAGCAATCCGGGATTACTTCCAACCGAGAGCCGTACACAACATGGTTCCTCCGGTTCAAGCCAACAATTTAGAAATCAAGACCGGATTGATCAACATGGTCAAAGAAAATCAGTTTGGGGGAGGTCCTTTTGAGGATCCAAACATGCATCTAGCTAGCTTCTTGGAGGTTGCAAATACCATTAAGATGAATGGAGTATCGGAAGATGCTATTCGGATGAGGTTGTTCTCTTTTTCTTTAAGAGACAAGGCTAAGACATGGTATAATGCAATTCCTTTGGGAAGTTGTAACACATGGGAAGATCTTGAGCAAAGGTTCCTAAACAAATACTTTCCTCCTTCAAAGACACTCCAATTGAAGAGCCTTATCACTCAGTTTAAGCAACTTACGGATGGAAGCTTTTATGAAGCATGGGAACGCTACAAGGAGATGCTAAGAAAGTGCCCTCAACATGACTTTCATGAGAATCAACAAGTGGCTTTCTTCTATCAAGGGTTGAGCCAACAACATCGGATGCATGTAGATGCCTCATCCGGAGGATCTATATTTGGAGTGGATGCGATGAAAGCTATGGAAAATTTTGAAGATATTGCAATGAATGCTTATCAATGGCCGTCCGAGAGGATATTGGGAGGTTATGCATACGGAAAGGTGGCTCAAGTGGAAAGTGTGCATAAAGTGAAGAGCGATGTGTTTCAAGGCCAAGGCATGAAAGAATTTAATGAAAGCATCAATGCTTTAACTAAGCAATTGAATTTGATCACTCAAGGAGTGAGTCAAGGGGGAAGCACAAGTGCTATTGTGAATGATGAGAGCCATGTTACGCAAAATGTAGAGGATGTTGCCTATTTAGATGGGAGAAATTATCAAGGAAATTTTCAACGTCAAGGGAATTTTCAAGGTAACTATCATTCTAACCAAGGTAATTATCAAGGAGGATATCAAGGGCAAGCTCGGGTGAGTAATTTCAATCAATCAAGTGGAGGTTATCAAGCGCCAAGGAAGCATGAAAATTTCTCTTACTCTAATCCTCAAGCCGCCGTGTCATTTCCTCCGGGATTCGATCCAAGTGCCAAACCATCGAATGGAGAGGGTAAAGCATCGGTGGAAGAGACATTGCTAGCATTTATGAAAAAGATGGAGGCTAGAATGGAGGAAAATGAGAAAAAATCCGACAATAGGATGAGAGCTTTTGAACATCAAATGGGACAATTTGCTTCCTCCGTTGGATCTCAACACCAACAAGGAAAGTTCCCCTCTACCACGGTAACTAATCCTAAGGAGCAATGTTTGTATGTTACCGTGTGCAACATAGAAAGTAAGGTGGAGAAAGGGTTGGTGGAAACAACAAACATTGTTTCTAAGGTTGAAGAAGTAGTTTGTGATGAAGTGGTGTCAAAAATTGAGGAGGAGATTATCATTGATGAAGAGTTGTCTTTGGATGAAGAGAAGATAATTGATGAATTTTTGTTTTTGTTGGATGAGGAAAGTAAGTGTGATGAAGAGATGATGTTGAAACAAGATCATGACATTTTTGAAGTTGATGCTTCATTAAAGGTGGAAGACCCCGGTAAATTCGTTCTTACTTGTAAAATTGGAAATGGGGAACACTTTAATGCTATATGTGATCTTGGTTCAAGCATTAATGTAATGCCTTTGGAGATTTTTGAAAAACTTGGCATTGGGAGGCTAAATGTAACGGATGTAGAAATTGGAATAATGGATGGTTCAATGATGAAGCCCCATGGAGTTGTGGAGGATATGATAGTGCAAATAGAGGATTTTGTATTTCCGGTGGATTTTATGATAGTTGAGAAGCAAGCGGATCCTTTGATTCCATTAATTTTTGGAAGGCTATTTTTGGCAACCGCAAAAGCAAAATTTGACATGGATAGGAAGGAACTCACACTCCGATCAAATGAAAGAGAATTGGTGTTATCAAGCAAGAATGAAAAAGGGGGAAATCTTCATGTGAAACCACCCATTAAGCCTCCGGATATTCGAGATGAAGTGGTAAGTGCGATTTTAAAAGATGAAGAATTAACTAACTTTATGCTTGAAATTGCAGGAAATGTCTCTTCAAAAAGAAATACGCTTGGGGGAGATCCATATATTGATTTGAAGATTGATAAAGGGCCTCCGGGATTTAAGAATGTGAGGAAAAGAGAAAACGAGGTGAGTTCAAGTGTTAAAGGAGCACGAAGTGTGGATAAAAAGGTTGCTAAAGAGATGTTTAAAGTGAAGATACGGCCCGATGGGGTCTTGGATTTCTCCGACTATTAAGAGCTTACATTCGTCCGGCTTGAAGACGTTAAACTTAGCGCTCAATGGGAGGCAATCCATCACTATCTTTATTGCTTTGCTTTTGTTACTTGTTTTGCATTTTGGCCTCGTAGGTTGATTGTGCTCATGGAGAAAAATGCATATTGAAGAAAAGAAAAATGCTTCATGGATTCAAGTTGACATGTTCCACATTTGTTGCAAACTTAATTCGTGACTCTTGTCTCGAGTTAAGTTTGGGGGGTGATAGTGCGTGGTGGGCATATCTTGAGTCGTGTGGATGCGGTTACTTCTCAACAAGAAGATCATCAATGGAAACTACAAGGGTAAGTCTCACCACTTTTTGCAAACTTAAGTCTCCACTCTTGTTTCGATTTAAGTTTGGGGGGAGAGTGTGTGGTGTGACTCACCACTTGAGTATGATTCTTGTAAAATTGGGTCAATTTTAAAAAAATTTCTCATGAGTTTGGGTTGATTTTGGCATGATTGGTGGTGTTGAAGTGCATGATAGTCCATATTTATAATGAAATTGTTGAAATAATGGTGTTTGTTGAGTGATTGAGCATGAATGAGAGGTATTGGAAGCATGATGGAGCTTGAAGCTAACGCTTTCCTTACCAAATGCCTATTGAGGGAGTACTCTACACCTTATCATTTTACTACTTGAAATGAATTGAGTTTGATTTGGATTGTTGTGACTAACATTTTACTTCATGTGTTATGTTAGTTGGAGGTTTACTTTCGTATATTAGGATTTCCTTTTCAATAAAGATTGGGATGAATGTGTGCTTAATTTTCTTATGGATGATGGTATTTTGTGTTTTTGCATGTTTTGTGTTTTTGTTGTGTCTTGTTTGTTGAGTCCTTATTTTTATGTTTTGTGTATTTTCATTCTTGTCTTGGGAGGTTTGGTGGTTTGTTTAGGGATGTCGTGAGTCATTTTTGAATGTGAGTGATGATAGATTGTGGTGATAAGTGATGACAAATTATGATTAAGAATCTCTACACTTTCAAATTGTGACATGTTTTACTTAACGTGTTCAATTTTGAGATGAATGTGGTGTAATAAGTTCCTTAAGTTCCGAGCACAAGCTTGTGAGCATTTGAGCCTCAACCATGCACACATGGTATTTCTTCATGAGTGGATCGGTTGTGTTTGATAAGCTAGAACTTGCTCAAGGACTATAGGAAAGAGCCCGATTAGTGGAGATTAGTGAAATGATCTAAGGCCATCCTTGTTATTATAGTCATTGCCATATATGTTCCCTACCATGAACATCATCCTTAGTTAACCATTTTGAGCCTATAAGCCTATTTCTTGTGAATTTAGCACATTACAAGCCTGAATTACCCATTCAAGCTTATATATACCTTTGTGTGGGTGATTGAGGAGATGGTAGCTAGAAAGGATTGATTGATTAGCAAAAGAAGAAAAGGGAATGGTAAACAAGCAAGAAAAATGATGAAAAGAGCAAAACAAGAATGCACATGCAACCTCAAAGTTAGAAAAGGAGCAAAGCAACATCAAAATGCTCAAGTAAACAAAATTCAAAGATAGGAAGCATGCATCAAAAGAAGCTCAATCCAAGGAAAGTTAATGAATAGTGCTTGAGATTGTAAAGATAAGCAAGGAAGAAAAAAAGTGAAGAAGTTGAGGAAATTGGCCATCTCTTTGATTACTTACACTCGTTGAGTCACTCTTATCCATATACTTCCTACCCTACCAAAGAGCCTATCGTTACATCCTAATTAAAGACCTTTTTGATCATTGATTGAAACTTTGGTGGTTTGTGAATATAGTCCGCGAGCAAGCTTATAGTGAGTCGAACCAATTGATTAATGAGTGTGATCTACCCTATTTCAAAAGAGTGTTGAGAGACATTAATATCCATTGTGAGGCTTGGACTTAAAAGGAACTATATTACACTTTATTCTCTTTTGATTGAACTTGTTAATTTCTCATGTCATGATTTTAATGTTGTAGGATGACTTAGCATAGTTTGTTGTTATTATTGCTAACGATGTGTTATTGCTTATATTCGTTTAGTCTTTCCTAGGTGAAAATTTCTCCTTTTGATTTGTCATTTTCGTTGCTCCGGGACGAGCAACACCTTAAGTTTGGGGGTTGATTAGAGCTATTTTCACCTAGATTTTAGTGTCTTTTTATATGTGTTTTCATATTATTTTATCCGTATTTTATATGTTATTTGGTTGTGTTTTGTATTTTTATTGAAATGTGTGTGAATGAGCTTAAACTTAAGATTTTCACTTTTTATTGGATGCTAAACATGCTTGAACTTTAGCACCCATTTTCTTTACTTGTCATTTATCTTATTTGCTATCTTATTTACTTGCTACTTGTTTTTGTTGTTAATCAATCTCAAAACCCCCGATCATCTTTACAAAAACAACATGAACATGAGCTCACGTACATTGCTAGTCCGAACATAATTCCTTATTGGATTGATAATTTTTCTTGGGATATACTACTACAACGATCGAGTATTCTTTCTCGTGAGTGCTACAAAATAGCCAAACACGAGACCATTCATGGTTCCGGCTCCAGCAGAGAAGCCCGAGAAGTTTGGGGGTGCAAACTTCAAGAGATGGCAACAAAAGATGTTGTTCTACCTCACCACGCTGAATCTGGTGAACTTTTTAAAGGAGTCTGCACCAGTGGTGGATGAGAATGAGACTGATACGCAAAAGCGTATAGCTCTTGATCAGTGAACCTCTGCTGATTGCTTGTGCAAGAACTATATCATCAGTGGACTTAGTGATGCACTGTACAATGTGTATCTAAACACGAAGACATCCAAAAAACTCTGGGATTCTTTGGAGAAGAAGTACAAGGCGGAAGATGTTAGTACGAAGAAGTACATGATAGCCAAGTTCTTGAAGTTCATGATGGTGGACTCTAAATCTGTGGTTGAACAAGTGCAGCAGTTCCAACTGATAGTACACGAAATCCTCTCCAAAGGGATGATGCTTCCAGAAGCATTCGTTGTCGGCTCTGTGATTGAGAAGCTGCCTCCAATGTGGAAGGACTTCAAATGCTATCTTAAACAAAAGCAAAATGAGATATCTCTAGAAGACTTAATTGTCAAATTGAGAATCGAAGAAGACAACAGGAAGATGGATGAGAAGTTTGACCAATCCTCAATTGAGGCAATGGTAAACTTAACTGAACATCGTACGGGACTCTCCAAAAAGAGGAAGATATTCGACGACAAGGGCAAGAAGCCTGTGCAAAAGCCCAAGTTCAGTGGGGATTGCTACAACTGTGGCAAGCCCAACCACAAGGTAAAAGACTGTCGTCTACCAAAGAAGAGCATAGGCAAGAACCACAATGCTAATGTGGTTGAAAGGGACCTAACTGATGGCGACATGACTACTGTGATTTTTGAAGCCAACTTGGTAGCAAATCCAAATGAGTGGTTCGTGGACACTGGCGTCACCTGCCACATTTGCTCGGAGGAATATGCTTTTTCTACTTATGTGCCCGTTGAAGGGAGGAAGTTGCACATGGGAAACCATGCCTCATCTGAAGTAGCTGGTGTTGGGAGCGTAACTCTGAAGCTCACCTCTGAAAAAGAATTGAAGCTGAAGGATGTGCTACATGTCCCAGACATCTGCAAGAACCTGATCTCAGGCTCCCTGCTAGTTAGTCATCAGTTCAAGCTTGTATTTGAGTCAGATAAACTAGTGCTTAGCAAATTTGGCCAATTCTTGGGCCGTGGCCATCTAGATAATGGGCTCTTTAAGCTCAATGCAATGGTTGTAAGCCGTGAAGGCAAGAAAGTTATCAATAAAACTACTTTTACTTCTGCTTATATAGTTGAATGCTTCTCTAAATGGCATTTAAGATTGGGACATGTAAATCTTAAATCAATCAAAAGATTAAATAATCTTGATTTGCTTAAAGTAGCAGATGTTGAGACTTCAAATAAATGTGAAGTGTGTGTAGAAGTAAAAATGACAAAGCAACCATTTTCACAACGGAAAGGAGCACTAAACCTCTAGAATTGATCTACACTGATATGTGTGATTTAAAACTTGTGCAAACTAGAGGGAAAAAATGTATTTCATTACTTTTATTGACGACTGCATAAGATTATGTTATGTGTATCTCTTGAGAAGCAAAGATGAAGCTTTAGAAGTATTCAAACGCTACAAGAATGAAGTTGAAGATCAACTTAACTCTCAAATTAAAGCAGTTCAGAGTAATAGAGGTGGCGAATACGTAGCACCATTTGAACAAATATGTGTTGAATCTGGCATCATAAATCAAACAACTGCTCCTTATTCACCTCAATCAAATAGGGTTGTTGAGCACAAGAATAGAACTCTGAAGGAAATGATGAACGCAATGTTAATCAGTTCAGGGTTGCCTCAGAACATGTGGGGGGAAGCTATCCTGTCAGCTAACCATATTCTGAACAAAATTCTACACAAATCTAAGGATCAAACTCCTTATGAAATGTGGAAGGGGCGTAAACCGTTATACAAATACCTCGAAGTGTGGGGGTGTTTGGCTAAGGTTGAAGTGCCTCTACCTAAACAAGTAAGAATCGGACCTAAAACGATTGATTGTATATTTTTAGGGTACGCACTTAACAGCAGTGCTTACAGATTTCTGATTCATAAATCGGAAGTACCTGACATAACTGAAGGCACTATGATAGAATCAAGGAATGTAATATTCTTTGAAGACATATATCCTAGTAAAGGAAATAAACAAGTGACATCTTATAAGAGATCACTTGTAGATGCTACTGCGGTTCAATCTACATAAGAAAGTGTAGAACCAAGATGTAGTAAGAGAGCTAGAGTAGAAAAGGACTTTGGTCAAGAATTCTTCACCTACGTTATTGAAGATGAGCCCAAATCCGTATTTGAAGCTTTATCTCGTCCAGATGCACCATTCTGGAAAGAAGCTATAGATAGCGAGACTGATTCCATTATGCAAAATCATACATGGGAATTGGTAGATTTACCAAAGGGTTGTAAGACCTTAGGATGCAAATGGATCCTTAAAATAAAATACAAAGCTGATAGGTCAATAGACAAATATAAAGCCCGGATTGTGGCGAAAGGCTTCAGACAAAAAGAAGGGTATGATTTCTTCGATACCTACTCACCAGCAACACAAATCATGTCTATTCGTGTGTTTATAGTAATTGCTGCATTGCACAATCTAGCAATACATCAAATGAATGTAAAAACGGCTTTTCTAAATGGAGAGTTAGATGAAGAAATATACATGGATCAACCAGAAGGCTTTATAGTACCTGGTAATGAGAAAAAGGTGTGCAAACTCGTGCGATCTTTTTATGGACTTAAACAAACTCCAAAATAATAGCATGTGAAATTTGACAACACAATTATGTCAAATGGTTTCAGAATCAACAAGTATGACAAATGCGTGTATGTGAAAAATACACCCAAGGGATTTGTTATTGTCTGCTTCTATGTAGATGATATGCTTATCATGGGAAGCAGTAATGACATAATTATTGACACTAAACGAATGTTGAATCGAAACTTTGACATGAAGGACATGGGTATAGCAGATGTGATACTTGAAATTAAAACTAAAAAAATATCTGATGGAATTGCATTGTCATAATCTCATTACATTGAGAAAGTATTGAAGAAATTCAATGCATTCGATGATTCACCAACTAAGAATCCCATGGATCCAAGTGTACACCTTAGTAAGAATAAAGCTGAACCAGTGGCTCAATTTTAGTATGCAAGGGTTATAGGAGCATAATGTACATAACCAATTGTACGCGTCCTAACATAGCATGTTCAGTTAACAAACTGAGTAGATACACGAGTAATCCAATCAATGAGCACTGGAAAGCTTTAAGAAGAGTATTGAGATACCTGAAATACACCCTTGATGTGGGGCTACACCACTCTAAGTATCCAGCAGTACTTGAAGGGTACAGTGATGCTAACTGGATATCTGACACAAAAGACTCATTCTCCTCGAGTGGATATGTATTCACTATCGGAGGTGGAGCAGTATCATGGAGGTCTACAAAACAGACCTGTATAGCCCGTTCCACAATGGAATATGAGTTTATAGCTCTAGATAAGCCGAAAAAGAAGCAGAATGGCTTCGTAATTTCCTTGAGCACATTCTATGTTGGAACAAACTGGTCCCTATGGTGATGGTACATTGTGACAGTCAAGCCACAATTGGAAGAGCTCTTAATAATATGTACAATGGAAAGTCACATATCCGCAGGTGACACAACATGGTGAGACAATTGATCTCGAGTGGTGTAATGTTAATTGACTACGTGAAGTCAAAAGACAACATGGCGGATCCCATTACAAAAGCAGTTAATCGAGATCAAATGAATAAATTGCTAGAAGGAATATGGCTAAAATCCACAAAGTAATGAGCCAAAACATTGGAAACCCAACCTGATGATTGGAGATCCCAAGAACTTGGTTCAAAGGAACAACGAAATTGTAGAGGTTCAAGTGAAACTTGGTACCTACTATTCCTTAGTAGAGCAATTCTACCAAGTATAGAACTCGTATTGTAGTGAGGTTATGTCTTTTGACGTTTAATGATTCCTAAAAAGCTAAGTAATGACTGGTTGGGTATAACGGGGTACTCAAGATAGGAGGTCACCTATGTAAGTGTGAAGTGAGTGGCCGCTTCAAAGTAAAACACTTATAAATCCAAAGGGGATCCATGGCCAAAACAGATCAAAATGTGAGAACAAGGAGAATGCGAGACATTGATGTATTCGTATTGTTGTCTAAGTATACGCTAAGGAGGAGTAGTTCAAAGACATCATGTCTACTAAGCCACCGGTATACTCGATAGTGTTGGACTATGGAAGGTTCAAAGTCCTAAGCTACCTATCCGGACACATTAATATTTTACGAGAATTGGATTTTGTGTCTGCATGATATAGGAGCCAAATTCCACTCATGTGGGGGATTAATTTAATTGGTTAGTAAGGATTAATTAATAAATTAGTCACCAATTAAATAATAATTAAGGCGAGTGAAATCAGTCTCACATGTGGAGAGATATTTTGAAATCAGTCTCGCATTTGGAGAGATATTTTGAGATTCTCTCTAACTGATATGACATGTGATACATTATATCTGGTCAACAGTTGTGTGTGTGAACACAGATCTATACAAATTTTACCATATGTGGAGTGGTCCCTGGCACCTGTAAACAGAGTCATTTGCATTCATTCTAATCACACCAAAACACAAAGCATCTGCATTCAAAAAGCATCTGCATCTAGTAGCAATCTAGTTCTCCATTCTCCTTAGTTCGCCGGAGTTCTGATTGGTCGTTAATAGTCGGGATGACCAATTAAAGAATTTATCGAACCACAGGGAGGAAGGTACTAGAGTTAAACGATCTCAAGTTTATCATGATTTTATAAGGACGATCGAAAAAGAGGATAGATAAGCATGCAAATAAATGCAATGCAAGAAATAAAAGATAAAAAGGAATGCAAAGATAAATGGGGTTCCAAATTATGCAAGGATGAGATTAGCAACAATTATGGTATAGATAACAAAGTATCATGCAATTGATTATAATCTATCATGGACATAGCATAGGAATGATCACTAATTCCACCTAAACTCTCTACCAAGATGGATAGGATGTAGGCCCTCAATAAGACTCCCAAAAGTACAAATGATCGAGACCATAACGAACAACTCCCAATAGGTACTAATTACTCTACGAGTTCCCTAATTAGGCATTAAATCATAGGCAATATTTCCTTTTAAGGTACTATGAATTCACTAATGGCTTGGGTCTCCTAATCTAATCAACTAATCTCTCGATTAAGCTAATCAAATTTTCTATCAAAGGGTTCCAAATCTAGAAGGATATACCTATCTCATTCTAAATTAATGCACATGAAGTGTATGATGAAATGATTCAATGAACTATCCTAAATATACAATTGATCTATCAATCTAATCACATGTCCATGACAATTAATCACACAAATCAATCATACACATCAAGCAATTAACAATCAATGATAGAAATAACACAAAGCTCATTCAAGATTAAAAATTTGTATAAAAACTAAATTATCCAACACAAATCATGGAGCTAATCTCACAAAGGAGATTAGTCTATCATAGTCAAAGAGAAAACAACATAGACCATTGTATCTACAAATCTCATGACAAAACTATAAAGAAGTTCATAAAAATTAGAATTAGATTCCCCCTTTGAAGTCCTTCAATGGAGTTTCTTCTTCTTCTTCTTCTTCTTCTTGTAATCTTCACTTCCACTTACTTCCTTGATCACTTGGATGGTGGATTTGATGGAGGGGATCAAGTGTAGATTGATGGATAAAGAATGGATGGAGAAGATGGTGAAAAATGAAGAAAAATGTGTGTGATGTGTGTGTGGAAGGAGAAACCCTCAAAATCTACTGTAAATGGTGTAATTGGGGGTATTTATACCCCCTCAGCACACCTGGAAATAATATTTTAATATTTGGCACTTTGTATAAAATTACGGGCATATTTTTATGTACCTGCCCGTGTTTTTATGCAGATTTTCAGCATTCTGTATGTTTAGTCACTATAGAAAAACACGGGCACTACATAAAAATACGGGAATATTTTTATGTAGTTTGGCCAATTTTCTATTTTCTTCACCGTTTCAGCTCCCGTCTCTATTTTTTCTCCGTTTTCACCTATTTTTCATACATTTAAGCTCATTCTCACACATATCTATGAAAACACATAACACAACCAAATTATACATAAAATATGAATAAAATACTACGATAATGGATCTAAAAAGATACTAAAATCTAGGTAAAAATATCACTCATCAAGTTCCTGCGATATGGTGCTGCTTCATTGGAAACGAGAAGTTGTTTCACCTTTGGGGAAGATCTACCAAGATCGGAGTACTACCGGGGCGTGCTTCTTCTTGCGGGAAGAGTTCTGCTCGACTCGACTTCGTCCATCCCTCAAAACGTTCAAGATCCAACATCAAGACCCTAGATCTGTAAGTAGAGATAGAAGATCCTCTGCTTCTACTCTCTTTGTTTTTGTATTTTTCAGTTTAGAATCTTCCTTCTATATTTCTACTTGATTATTGTAATAGTGATTGATTGGTGTATCTATAAACCAACAAGAACGCAAAACACTCAATCAACATAAATAACCCAAGATTAAACTCTTTTACCAATAAATTGATTATCTCAAATATTAATAATTTTATTATACTAACAACCCGACTCAATGAATATTTCTCATGAAACACGAAGAAGATTTTTTTTCTTTCTACTTTTTGAAAATCACACACAATATTTAAAAATAATATTTCATCATATGACAAATTTAAGAAAGAGTGAGGCTTGCGTGTGCTCGGGTGCACACCGTGCGCCTTTAGAATTTAATATTATGAGTAAGGGTACATTATTTTATTTTAAAGAGTATACACTTTAATTAATAAAGGTACACTATGTTATTCTAAAGGGTATATACTTTTATTAATAATTTTTATTTTTTTCAAAAAATAAAGGGTACACATATTTATACTAAATGGTATATAATTTAACATAAAATTTCAAAGACACACGGAATGTGTTCCCGTGTGCCTGAGCACACACAAGTTTTTACCATGAGTACACATCTTAATACTAAAAGGTATACAATTTAACACAAATTTCTAAAGGCACACGAAATATGTTCTCATGCGCCCGGGCACACACAAGCTTTTGCCTTTAAGAAAATACATTTTGGGCACAAAATCAATAATCTAAATTAATAAAAAGTTTATTCTCTAAAATGGTTGGAAAATATTAAATAAATACAAACAAATCAACACATAGTAGGGATATTAATTTAGGATTATACAAGTTCAACAATAAACATTCAACTAAAGATAAATAAAGATTAGGAGTAGCCTGGGTCGAAGCACGTCGTAGCGCTTTAGAGAAGAAATGTCTCAACTGCACTGATATGCTATTCTTGATTTGCACGTTCTTCTCCTAAGATTTGGCAATCCGATAATCCTCTCGTGTGCAGCGATCAGAATCCCAAACCACAAAATATTCAATGCTCAATAGAAAATATATTTGTATATAGAAAATATATATTCATATAGTATGTAGAAATGTGTATTGTGCAGTATGTAGGTATGTATATTTGTGTAGTGTATAGGTGAATGTATATCAAATCATACAAGGTTATAGGAATTTTATAGAGATCTCATGCAACAAAAAAGTTAATGCACATTCATGAGAATTAATATCAATAATGGGGGTCATAATTTAGAGTCGGTTACAAGATCATTAGGAGTTTTTAAAACATGAAATAAGTGTCATAATAATTATAATAAAATATATTATTTTAAATTATAAAATATCCAACACCAGTGACGGTCACAGAGATGAAATCTAAAGTTCAAACGGGAACTTAGTGCAATTCGGGAAGGCGCCTAAAAAATTTCACACGGCCCCTTAAACAAGAGAATCGCTCTGATTGAGATATGTTCTCTTCTATAGATATAAATCATAATCATAATTTTGATCTTTAATCTATCTTTGGTGATTTTTGTAGTACTCAAACAGTGAATTACAATTCACAAGTCAGAGCACCATAAGCAAACTTGCTCCGTCTTTCTTTTAAAAAGTAAACTGACAAGGCAATCATCCATGGTATTCTAGAATTTGATGCATGTTGGATTATGCCTTCGTATTTATTCGATTACATGGTTCTGTATTATCACATTCAGTATGTGTTTCCTCTAAACTTTTTTGAATGCTAGTCTTGAAAGAGGATGTCCATTATGCATATTATCTTACCTTTAGAATGGGAATCCAGAGGCATCTTGATGTTTAATGTGTAGAAGAGAAGACGCTTTATTGGGGGTAAGAACATTCAGAACATGTTGAAGTAAGTTAGCGGGAGGCGTCGTTCAGTCACCTCGCCCGCCGGAGCAACGCCGCAGCGGTGGTGGACAGTAGGCTCTTTCGTGGATTAGTCCCGTGAAAGCTCAAATCTAATTAGGGTTTATTTAGAAATTTAATTATAACTAATCGTATTTTATATAAATGATATTTACGTATCCACGTGTTAGTGTAATTTACTCAATATTGATGAAATATTGTACAGAAAAATTATTCCATATTCCTTTTATCTTCCACGGGGATGTGAATATATACACAGATGCATAGATTGGTCTAATATAAGCTTCTGTTCTTATTGATGTGTCTGTAATTTATGTATCACTTGCTGAGTCCATCTTTTTACAGCAGCCATAAGAAAACGAAACACAAGCCTTCCTTATGATGTCAAGATGATGTACAAGGACACTCCGAACCTGCAAGAATCCGCCACACCTCCATATCCGGGATGCGTCATCGGAAGCAAAACCATTGAAGGGACGAGCACCGGATTCCCCATCCCGAAGGTGGCTGCGATTATTCCGATGATGTGTTCCACAGGGAATGGACGCTGAAGTAGCTTCTGTTTGACGGAAAGTGGTCGAAATTCCCCCTTCCAGCCGACCGTGAATGGACAAATAACTTCATAAGCTGTCGACGGATTCTGGCCGACAAACAACTGAAATTTCGACCATACGTGGTCGAACAGAGCTTCAAATGTCGACAGACCAGGGCCAACAATGCTGATTTCCGACAAATGGTGCATTTAATGATGATTTCCTCATGTATTTGATTTTTCATTACAAGAATATGTGAAATTTAATACTAATTTGAGTAATTTACGGATTTTTTTCCTTCAAGTATTTGAAACTCTTCCTCTCTTCTTCTCTTCTTTCCATTTTTTTTTCTTTGTTTCAAAAGTGAAGTAGCCAGTGGGTGCAAAGTGGAGTGGGTGTATGATTTAATATTTAGATTAAATGTGGAATTGTGGGAGGGAAGAGATTGTGTATATGAGTGTATTTCATTAAGGGTAATGTAGTATTTTCCAAGTGTGTATATATATAATTTTTGTGTGTGTAGATATAATTGGGTATATAAAGTAAAACGATGTGTGCGAATAGCCACGGCCTTTTAGTTTATATGCAATATGTTTTTTGTTGGTCTTTTTTTATTTTTTTTATTTTAAGTTTTATTTCGTCTTTGTCTTTGTTTATATATTTTTTTATTTTATTAATTTTTATTTAACTTTAATAATCAAATAAATATAAATAATATAATTATATTTAAAAATTAACTGATTATGTTTAAAAATATGATTAATTTTTTAGTTCTTTTTATCTTACTAATTTATTTTTAATTAATATACTTTGTTAAGTCAACGTAATATATATATATATATATATATATATATATATATATATATATATATATATATATATATATATATATATATATATATATATATATATATATATATATATATATATATATATACTAGTATGAAACCCGCGTAATGTGCGGGATTATTTAATAAATACTCTTATTTTTTATAATTGAATAATCGGTATCATATAATTATTCAACATTAATTATTGAGATTTTCTTTATATCTATACGACTTATTTTATTAATATAAAGAATTTATAACAATGTACACATTTTTTACTTTTGATAATATAATGTATAGCTAAATCATATGTAAAAGTTAATATATACTAACTTTATTAATTTATGTGAGTTATGTAATTTTAATTAATTTTTATTATTTTCAAATACTCCCATATTAATGTGATTCAATATATATATAATATTTAATATTTTTTATTTATGATAAAAGTTAAGTATTTCTTAATTAGTTATATATTATATGTAATTCTATTTCAATTAATTATTTTTTTAAAATTAATATGAAAATATAAATAAATTAAATTTATATATAATAAGTATATTTTAAAAAATACATAAAATTGTAATGAATTTATTATATATAGTTAATTTTCTTAGTTTCAGATTATATTAATAATTAAAGGAAACGAATTTTATAATTCACATGTCATAATTGAATAATTCAAGAATAATTAAATAAAATAAATATGCTAAAATTAATAAATCAATAATTATTTAAAAACTCAATTCCAATATCATTTGCAAATATCAAGTAATATATTAAAAAATATAATATGAAATAATAATTAAACTTAAATAACTTGAAGAAAGCTTTCGATTCTTTATATGAATAAGTCTTTTAATGATAAGTAAATAAAAAAAATATAAAACGATAATTTAAAATTTCAAAAAAATAAGAAAATTATATGTCATAATGGAGCGTTCTGGATACGACACATGGGTAGAAAAATTTCTGGTATGGTATACTTAAGATATATAAATTAGTAATAATGAAATTATGCTATTATATTCATTTACGTATTAATATTAATAAAAAAATTATAACTATAGTATTATGTGTAATTTAATATTATGTGTAATTTAATTTTATTATAATTAAAATAATTTAAACAATATATATGTATATATATATCATTCTTCTCTCTCTGATCAGCTTTGTAAGCTCATGTGTTGAGCATCCCCCTCTTTTGTAATATATAAAGTTTGTATAAATAAAAGTTTAAATACTGCTTGCAGATTATTGTAAGCATTCTTAGTCTTTATTTAAATTTTGTATTTATTTTATTTTAATCATGTTCATGTTTAGCCTAATAGGCTAAACTATTTATGTGTTGATCCATGACTATCTGTAATGTTAACATGGTAATAATATGATTTATGTATAGATAAAACTGATATAATTCTAAAGGTATGATTACTTGTATTAACTGGCCTTATTTTATAATTAATGCTTAAATATGTTTTTCCTGTTTGTCCAGTTGAGCCGAGTGATAGGCGTTTTAGGATATTTTTTGGAAATTGTTATTTAAGTGTTATTTGAATAATAAGATGCCGGTTAGTTTTTTAATCTGTAATATCCTTATTAGAATTGATGTCAGTCGATCCTGTCATAAATGAGCCATGGAAATATTTAGAGATGGATCTTGGATCAACACATAATTTTTTCATGAATAATATCATGAACCTGTATACCAAAAAATTTGGATATGCTTAATAAGTGGACAATTCCTAAAATTGAACCCAGGTTAATATATAAGTTGGGTACTTTTGAGAAATTAGGATTACTTCAGGTAGTTAAAACTACTGAAGAATCTATCTCTTTAGATAATAATGAAATGATTATTAAATTATTATCAGATAAGGATATTAATAAATATAGAGATGAGTACAATTTCCTTCATATAGGATTAGTACAGATTGCATTCAAACCATTAACTCTAAAAGGGTTACCAGAAAGCTTTATAGCAGCTTTAAGAGATGGTAGAAATCTTAATTGGAGACAATCTTTAATGGGTATTATACAATCCAGTCTGACCAATGGTCCAGTATACTTTAATGTATACCCGAATTTACAATTATCATTATCTGATGTTAATATACTAGATGCATTAACATTAAATGTTAAAACTAATGGTTATAATTATCTTCCTGGAACAGAAACTATTTGTGTATGTTACAGGATATATTATAAACCTTTAGTCACATTAAATCCTCATTGTAGAATGATGGATTATAAAAATGAGACTATTATTATTGAGGCTAATTTTAACAGGTCTAATATCATGACCAGAAGACCTATTAAATGGGAAGAAATAGAATTTCCAGAAAACTGGAAAATTGAACAGGCTGTACCAGTTCAAACACAGGTGCAAGACCATAATAATATATTGGAAATAATACAAAGTACAGAAGGATCTGTTAATATACAATTTGAATCAAATAAGATTCAGAAAAGTATTCCAATGAGAAATTATATTTCTCCAATTGATTACAGGGTTGAAACCCCTAGAGCTTCTACTTCTCAAATAAGAGAAAATAGAGCTTTTACATATAAAGAAAAAGAAGAAATATCTTCAGATGAGATAGAATCTGTAACAGGATTAAATCCTGAAATAAAGAAATTATATATAAATAAAAATAATATTGTTAAAGAAACAAATAGAATGGAACCGACAATGTCGGAAATGAATTATTCGATATAATTTATGGATTTTAAAGAAATAATAGATTTCAGTCCTGGTTCTAAAGCCAGAAAAATTATTTCTGAAGAATTTAAAGGTGAAGGTTATACACCTTTCAGAGATTGGTTTTTTGATAATTTTACTAATAATGAGATTAGTAAATTTCAAGATGAGTTTTATAAAACTTGTAGAGAGAAAAATATGATAATACCATTTGCAGCATGGTTTATAGAAAACTATGTTAAGAATTATATTCTTATTTTAGAAAGAAATTATAATTTACAAAATGGTTCGGTGGTTTCAGGAATATATCCTCCACAACAACCGTTTAAGATTGATAATTTCAATTTCTTAGCATTTGCCAAATTAATTGAAGATGATACACTTCAGGTTACATGTAAACATATTAATAATATGTTTAAAAACCAAAATTATACTAATCTATCTTTAGTAATAATGGGTGAACAAATCCAATCTATACAGGATAAATTGGATTTGATTATTACTACAATTAATAAAAAATCTCTTGATAAGGGAAAAGAAATTGTGGAGGAAACTTCTACATCAGAAGTCCCTATAAAAAAGGAAATACTTCCTAGTTTTCAACCTCCTCCAATAATTTCTGATTTTAAAACCCAACCATTATATAAGTTGGAGAAATATCTTGAAGAAATGTTTAATAAACTAAGTATAAGAACTCTAGATAGAGAGTTAGATAATGATTTTATAGAAAATCCAGATTATAAAGAGGTTTTGCAAGATCAGATTAATAAACTTAATAGTAAATGGGCTGATAAACCTATACAAAGTAAGTTCTATTATAATAGACCTACTCCAATGGATGTATTACATGAAGAATACACTGATACTATTGATATCAGTTATTCTGGTAATAAAATTTATGAGTGGAATATTGATGGATATTCTAATAAACTGATTTATAATACTGTTCATAGAATGCTAATGTATTCTACAATTTGTAAAAATAGTCAGAATAATGATAAGACTATTGCAGCCATGATAATAGCTGGATTTACTGGCCAACTTAAAGGTTGGTGGGATAATTACTTAAATCCACATGATAGAGATAATATTCTAAATGCTACAAAGCAAGAAGATGGTAAAATCATTGAAACTGCGGTATATACATTAGCAGTAAATGTAATTGAACATTTTACAGGAAGATTTAGTGATAATAGTGATACTATTAGAACTTTATTACAGAATCTACGATGTAGAACACTTTTTTATTTTAGGTGGTATAAAGATACCTTCCTAAGCAGAGTTATAGAATTACCAGAGTGTAATAATACTCATTGGAAATCTAAATTTGTTGATGGATTACCAAGCTTATTTGCTAAAAGAATAAGAAAAACAATAAAAGGTAATAATATTACCATTCCGTATGAAAAATTCACATATGGAGCTTTAATAGATACTTGTATTCAAGAAGGATTGGCTTTATGCAATGAAATAAAGCTAAATCAGCAATTGAAAAGACAAAGTTTTATGGAGAAAAAACAATTGGGAGAATTTTGTCAACAATTTGGACTGGACAATCCTTCATCCAGTAAAAGTAAAAAAGAAAAGATTTATAAATCTAAACATAGGAGACATTCTCCTAAATATATTGAAAGAAAAAAGAAAAGAAGGGAAGATAATTTCCAAAAGAAAAATGAATTCCAAAAGAAAGCTTATATGAAAAGATTCAATAAGAATCAGAAAAGATATTGTACAATATGTAAAAGAAAAGGTCATACCAATGAATTTTGTTGGACAAAGAAAAGAATTTCTAATTTAGAAATTCCTGATGATATAAAAAATATAATAATACAATCTTTAATAGAAAAATCTGAATCGGAGGAATCAGAATCAGAAATTTCTATTACTTCTAAATCAGCAGAAGAGATTATAAGGAATTTAGATAATGAAGAATTCTCTGAATCAGAAGAATGTGAACCATGTAAAGAAGGATTAATATGTCCTAAAGAAATAAATAATATTGATCATAATCAATCTGAATTTTATAAAATTATGTCTCAATTCTCTAATATGAGTATTAATGTTTTGGACTCTCAAAATATATTTGAGCTACTTAAATTAATAAAAGATCCTTTATTAAGGACTAAAATAATTGATGAATTGGGAAATGGAGAAAATGCTTCGACATCTACTTCTAATAAAGAAGAAGAAAAGATAAACAATATTCTTAATAAGAATAAATCTTATAATATGTCAGAGGTTATGAACCAATTAAAAATGAAACATCAAAGTCAAAGAGATATATCTCTACCAGATATTTATAAAGAGATTAATAATCTAAAAGAAGAAATAAAATTCTTGAAAAATGAAAGTTTTATTCAAGAATCTAGAATATCTAGATTAGAAAATAATATTAAAGGAAAAAATATTATTCAGCCAGATATTCAGAATAATTTACCTATGATAGAAAAAGATAATTTTTTATCTACAATTGAGACAGTTATATCTCAAAAATGGTATATAAAAATATCATTGTTGATTGATAATCTTTATACAAAATCATTTATTGCTCTAGTAGATAGTGGAGCAGATTTAAATGTTATTCAGGAAGGATTAATTCCTACTAGATATTTTCATAAAACAAGTCATACTTTATGGCATGCTGGTGGTGATAAACTCCAGATAGAATATAAGATTCCTAAAGCTTATGTATGCATTAATAAGAAGTGCATTTCGCAAAGTTTTATACTTGCAAAAAATATTTCTAACCAAATTATACTTGGTACACCATTTTTAAATAATATTTATCCCATAAAAAATATTGATAATAAAGGGATTATTGGTACTTTCCAAGGTAATGATATTTTCCTTGAATTTATAGTTGAACCAATTGCTAAAAAATTACATAGTCTTTATGATAATATTAAGGCTAAGCAAAATCAAATAGGATTTTTGAAACAAGAAATTAATATTGTTACTATTAATGAACAATTAAAAAATCCTAAATTACAGGATAAGATTAGTATTCTAAAAAATGAATTTTCATTAGAAATATGTAATGACCATCCCAATGCTTTTTGGGATAGAAAAAAACATATTATATTTCTTCCATATGAAGAGGATTTTGATGAAAAGAATATTCCGACAAAGGCTAGACCTTGTCAAATGAATTCAGAATATTTAGAATTATGTAAAAAAGAAATAGAATCTTTATTACAGAAAGGACTAATAAGTCATTCTCAATCACCGTGGTCATGTACTGCATTTTATGTTAATAAACATTCTGAGATAGAAAGAGGTGTCCCAAGATTGGTAATAAATTATAAACCTCTTAATAAAGTTTTAAAATGGATTAGACATCCAATCCCTAATAAAAAGGATTTATTAGATAGACTTTATGATGGTCTAATATTTTCAAAATTTGATTTAAAGTCAGGATATTGGCAAATTCAAATTAATAAATCTGATAGATATAAAACAGCATTTAATGTTCCAATTGGACATTATGAATGGAATGTAATGCCGTTTGGGCTTAAGAATGCTCCTTCTGAATTTCAGAAGATAATGAATGATATATTTACTCCTTATAGTGAGTTTATAATTGTTTATATTGATGATATTTTGATTTATTCAAAGACTATTGAAATGCATTTTAAGCATTTAAATATTTTTAAATCTTTGATTAAACAAAATGGTCTAGTAATATCTAAACCAAAAATGAATTTATTTCAAACTAGAATAAAATTTCTAGGACATTTTATTGAAAAGGGAAATATAATTCCTATTAATAGAAGTATAGATTTTGCTGAGAAATTTCCAGACATTATAATTGATAAAACTCAGTTACAAAGATTTTTAGGGAGTCTGAATTATATTGCTCCTTATTATCATAATCTTGTTGAAGATACAGCTATCTTATATGATAGATTAAAAAAGAATCCTAAACCTTGGACTAATAGTCATACTAATGCAGTTAAGAAAATTAAGGATAATGTTAAAACATTACCATGCTTAATGATTAGCAATCCTAATTGGGAAAAATTTATAGAAATCGATGCTTCTGATATAGGATTTGGGGGAATTCTTACACAGAAAAATCCAGATAATAAACAAATACATTTGATTAGATTCCATTCTGGAAAATGGAATAATGCTCAAAAGAATTATGCTACAGTTGCTAAAGAGATTCTTGCAATTGTAAAATGTGTTTTAAAATTTCAAGATGATTTATATAATCAGAAATTTACTATTGTTACTGATTGCAGTGCAGCTAAATTTATGTTTAATAAAGATTTTAAACATGATGTTTCTAAGCAAATGTTTGCTAGATGGCAGGCTCATTTAGCCCCTTTTGATTTTAAAATTATTTATAAAAAAGGAGAAGATAATAATCTTCCAGATTTTCTAACCCATATATATATCATTCAATTTTAATATTAACAATTATTTATTTTATTAATTATTATTATATAGTATTAAATAAAATTATTTGTATCTATTATATGATTTTATGATTATTATATGTTATAATTTAATTTGATTACATTTAAAAAATATTAGTTAATATAAATAAATAAATAAAAAGTTATTAACACACTTTTGAGCAATGTATTAATAAAGGAATAATATTAATACATTTAGTACATAGTGTATTAATAGATATTATTATAGTGTTGTTAATAGTATTATGTTAATACATTTATTAGGTAATGTATTAATAAATATTATAATAATGTAGTTATAGAATTAATGTATGAACAGAATAATTTTAAATACATTTGAATAAAGTGTATTAAAATTAGTTTAGTGATAGGTATTTTTTTTTAGTAGTGTACCCTTTCAATTTTATGACGGATGATACACCGTTCGGCATAGTATGATTTGTCGTTCAATATTTTTATGCTTTTATCGGAGCTCGAGCCTCCGATCCTGCTACAAAACCGTCTCTGACCGATTGACGGCCCACTTCGATCGTGCCGCCAATCTCAACCTTCATTTGCACAACTTTTTCAATTTTTTGACAGGGTTGATGAACTCATTGGGAGTATAAATGTATAGACAATGACTTGTATATAATCTCTATTTTTTGTATAACCTCTTTCCTTTATTTTTAGTGTGAGTTTTTCTTTTTTTTTAACTGTTGTTGTTACTGTTATTATTTTTTTCGTTCTTTTTAATTTAATTTTAGGTATATAATTGTAATTTTACCCTTGTGGTTTAGGATATAATTTATCCCAATGGTTTAGGGTTTAGGGTATAATTGTAATTTTATTCTTGTGGTTTAGGGTATAATTTATCCCTAGGGTTTAGGATATAATTGTAATTTTACCATTGTGGTTTAGGGTATAATTTATCCCTAGGGTTTAGGGTTTAAGATATAATTATAATTTTACCCTTGTAGTTTAGTGTATAATTTATCAATTGGTTTAGAGTATAATAGTCATTTAAATAAAATAAATTTAAAAATAAAATAAAAAATAAACATTAATGAAGGAGCAGGTTAATTAAGAATAGTGGGGACCAAGGGTGTACCCAAGGGCGGCCCTGGGGTGGTGCCGGAGGTGCCGCCCCACAGGACCCCACTCCGGCGAGGGCCCCAGATTTTTTATTATATATTTATGTATATGAGTTATATATTTTAAGCTTCAAACATGATTGTTTAGTGTGAAGTAGATCAGATGGTATCTCGTCTTTTCTAATCCCAATCCACACGGGATTGATTCTGATGAATTGAACTTTTTCAATTTACCTTTTAATTTTAATATAAATTATGAACCACTTCATAAGTATCAGTCAAAAATATTTATTAAAATATTATTATATATCCCTTTTGATTTATAACATTTTTATTATTATTATTTCTTTGTTTATTGAGAATTAATAGGAATAACTTTAAAAAAAATATTAATATTAACCATTACTCAATTATGTTATACAACCACAAATAATACTAAGTTCGAAAAAAAAAATCTCTCTCCCTCTCTCTTCATTCTCTTTAATTGTTTCTTTTTTAAAAAAAATTCTTTTTCAATTCATCTTCTGCAATATTTGTTCCGTATAAATTTTGGTAACATCTTTGAGAAAAATAGTGTATCGTATTCTTTTCGAACAATGTACTTTTATTATACAATACATATTCATATTTTTTCCACATATTTTTCTGTTCAAATTTACATTTAAATTCTCTCGAAATGATTTTATTTTCTAATTTATTCTTAGTTTATTGATAATTTTCTTAGAAATAATTACTAATAGGTACACACTTTGTGCCCTAATTACAACTAGATACATTGATTTAAAATAATTACTATCACATACAAAATATTAAAGTAAAATACCAAATATAACCCTAAACCCATACATTTTTTAACCACAAACCCTAAACCCCCACCCACCGCTGGACCACCACCGGCCGGTCGCCGGAAACTGCCTGATCGCCGCCTCCGGCCGATCGTCGGAGCACTGCCAGACCACCGGTCGGCCGCCGGAAAAGCTGCCGGACCACCACACTTTTTTGCTGCACACACTTTTTTTTATTGCATACACTTTGCTGCACACAACATTTATGCGCAGCACATTGTAGGGGTATTATTGGAATATTACTATATATTTTTGTGGTTAGTAGTAATATTTTTGTATGTTTGTTTCTCATAGTAATTTAGAGATTTTTTGTATACCTAGTAGTAATCCTCCAATTTTCTTATTTGATATCATGTATGTCAACAAGATTAAATGCATTATCTTTAATTTCAATCGAGAATATTTCTTGGAGAAATTCAATTATGTAAAATTGATTATAAATGATTTTATTGAAAAAACTGTCACAAGATCAATTTTTCATAATTAGTTTCATGTAGTAATTTTTGTAATAAATGTTGAACTTTTATTTTATTTAATGAGTTATATTACGCATAATGATGTGATATCTTTTATTATTGTATATCTAATATATTTAATTCTCCCTCCGTCCGCCGAATAGGTGGACATTTTTCTATTTTGGGCGTCCGCACCAAAGGTGAACATTTTCTTTTTTTAAATACATAGGACCCACACACATCACTAATACAATTAATATATGGGACTCACACACTCCACTAATACAACTGTCTACTACACATTAAATAATAATACTCTTTAATCGACGTGCAAAAAGTAAATATCCACCTCCGTACGTGCAAAAAGTAAATGTCCACCTCCCGGGCGGACGGAGGGAATAGTATATTATATTCCTATTACAATTTTTTCTTGCTTTATATCTTCAATAAAAGACCTCAAATTTCTTTTTCATCGGGCCCCTCAAATCAATGTACCGGCCCCTGGCTGTACCAATTTAATTGGTACAACCGGTTGTACCCTAATCCCTCCTGTATAATACAATCTCATTCATCTGTATTCTGTAAGTTGTCCCCATTCGCCAAGTCTTGATTGCTGAGACTTTCAGTGTATCCAAGAATCGTCAGCAAGTATGGTCTGGTTAACATTTGGTTTTGGACGGAGCGAGCGTTGGTCTTCTCCTTGTACTATCAGTAGCAGCTTCTGAGAGAAAACGATCACCTTCCCGTTAACAGTTGTGAGGAGACCGTTAATTAACTACGCAAGATCCCACAACACCAGAGATTTTAAGTTCTACTTACGCGATTCAGATTCGGAGTTGGATTTACTCCACGATCTGATTTTCGGTGCTTTCGAGGAAGTGAAATCAGCAGACATAATTGTTGGAAATTAATCCATGAAACCTTAACCCTATTATGATTAATGAGATTTAAACTGTAAAGCGGAAGCGTACCTGATCCAATGAGTCTCTAGGCGGAACACGAACTCAGGATCAGTGGTTTTATGGCCTTCCTCAACTAAGCCTCCTAATTCCTTATGGGGACCGTAGTAATCCCTCCCGATGGGGAGAAGGGAAGACGATGTACGGCTTAGTATATTGGGGACCATAACCGGGAGCCTTTATATACTACTTGACTAGACCACCCATAATCACCTAATCATGTAGTATTGGGTATCTACTCAATAAGCCCATATCATTTATTATTATAGCCCATGGACATTTAACCTTAATTGTATCACTTAATTAAGTCCATAATATAATTGAATAGCTAATATAATTGCATAATAATATATTGCCCACAATTAGATTATATTAGAAATTATAAAATTTCCAACAATCTCCCACTTGGGCTATATATTTTCCCAAAGCAATTATATCAAGAGTCCTTAGTTGCGCAACTTTATGCTATTCCTCTTCAGGCTATACTTAACAATCTGGTCCATCTCATATACTAATATGGAACTACCGCGGCCTTCACCACATTATAAATCGTGGTTAAACCCCGACAATTACCATATCAATATACTCAATGACATAGATCAAATATGGTGAGCAGCATGGAAATTACATGCAACGTGATCAATATCATGTCTATTTCCAACTGGTCCAACTTTAAACTTTAGTGAGATCAATCCATAATATAAAATATTACAAAATGAAAAATTAACTTAAGTGAATTCACAATGAATTCAAATCCATCAACTCAATTCTGCAGAAAACCGAATTATCCAAATCAAAGTGTTTTGAAAACTTTAAAGAACAATAAATATAGACTCTCACTGAACCAATGTATTCTAAAACCATATAACACCCACATGATTAGCTAGCACATAAAATTGCAGGGCGTTGAATACATAATTGGTGGATCCATATTTAGAGTCTATCATAATATGCTCTTCTAAAATTTTATCTACACAAAACGCTTTCTTTAACAACCAAGAATTCTATGTCAATTTGTTTGACTTATAAGTATTCTTGTCATAAATACTTTACTGCGAACTAACTATCACAATCAACTTTATGTGACTAAACTTCGCAACCTTTATTTCATGTTTGAATGCCCCTTAGTGTGCTACTAATTATGTTGTCATGGTTAATGAGCTAAAGTGTTTGCTTAATACTTTTACTTGTATAGCTCTCCAGACCAACAGAAGGTGTAGCCTGAAGTGGATCTTATATCGTATTGGCATCCAACAAACTCATAATCAGACTACTTTATGATCTCCTACTAATCTGATTATCTCTAATGTTAAAGCATGGTATCCTTAGTTCTCTGTAAAGATCCATACTAGAGTTACTTAAATGTCTACTTAATACACCAACAACAGAAGCCAAATTAAGTCTTGTATAGACCTCATCATACAACAACTTCCAATAGCCAAAACATATAGAATATTTCTACATTTCTTAAATCTTTAGTTTAACTTTAGGACACCTGATTGAGACTGCACTTGTCTCCCTTACTTTAACTTAAACATTCTCCCACTGAATCACATAATCATCTACATTTGTCTCAAAACCAAATGAGACAATTAATTCATGATGATACTTGTGATTCCTTTACGGAAAAGCTTTCTTGAATGCATAGATGGATTTCCTTTTGGTTCTTAAACTTATAATATCGTATCATGTTGCCATCAAGGAACTTTATCTTTACATCCATCTAAATGTGCTACTAATGTCACGATTATCTTAAAACAATGCCTTCCTTCCCTTTTGAGTATAATCCTTTATCAAGATGCAAACCTAATCATCTTGTATTGAGTTATACTCATAACTTATAGCATTAACCTACTTTCGAGTAATTGGACCTTTCATGATCTGATGAATATTGTTTGAATATTCTACCATTAATTTCATAGTGTCCTCATTATTTAGGAGAAAACTACATAATCATCCGAATTATTTTTCTCCCAACTCTAGTGGTTTTCTTAGTAACATTAATTCTTGAGGTTGTTGATTTTATTATACCTTAAATATTATTGACATTGTCCCATTGATATTCTGAATTTACATAATTTTTAAAAGTTTAAGTAGGGAGCGTATTGACTTCCCCTCAAAGACAATGTCTCTAATATTATTCTTTCCCCAAATCAACATCCTCACAGAATACCGTATTACCCGTCTCAAATATGATCCGATTAATTAGATCATAAACTTTTATTTTTATTCATAACCAATAAAGTAGCTTACATTTATTTGAGTCCAATTTTCTTTAGTAGATCCCAATGATCTAGCTTTAGTTGGACATCACCATATGTGAAACTCAAAGAGTTCTCACAACTACTTTGGTTAAAAATTTATTGAGACCATAAGTTGCAATCTTAAATATTTCTCACATTAGTGACCATATGTTGTGGAGTTCAATTATGTCTTTTAACTGCACCATGCATACTGAATAATTTAATGCAGTGTATTATAAGACAATTCCACAAGCCTTCAGGAGTAAACAAAAAATTGTACTTCAGTTGTCTTTAGCAGCTTTCTTAATGGGTTTTCTTGTATTGCCCTTATACTTTATTGAGACCAAATTTTCTTGAAACATACTAGTCTCATCTTTATTGTTGAAATTCTCATAATGTATGATTTTGTTGTTGATATATGGATTAATCAGCAGACTTCTTAATTGTACAGAGAATTATTGCAAATAATTTATCATGCTCACATTAAATTTTATAATCTTTCAAAAAAAACTTTATAGTCTTTCAAAATTTAACTAAATTAGAATCATCTTGAAGATTCGAGCACAATATTAGTATCAAGTATTTGGACAAAAAATACTAATTTAAATGATGCTCTCATGCAGTAGTCAAATACTGACAATAAAACTGTCAAGCAATAGACTTTCTGTGGGCCGACTTATTACTCACATGTCAAACTAAATAATTGTCACGTATTTACCACCACAGGTACTTGTGTATTTCTGCCAAATATTAATCTACCTGTGGGCCGATCAATACCCGCATGAAGATACACTCATACAACATTATTAATTGGGGACCCATCACAAGACACCTTGTGCAACATTAACCTCGTCTGTGGACAAAAATTAACTGCAGGGGTAATCTTGGTGTAATAATCAAGTATTGACAATAAGTTCTGTCAAACAAGAGTCTATCTGTGGACCGACTAATGTTCACATGAACAATCCAAATAATTATCACATACTTATTATCACATGTATGTTATTATTCTGTCAAACTGTGCCTACCTGTGGGCCGAACACAGAACACAGAACACATGAATAATTACACACCCATCTATGTAATTTCAATAAAGTCGCACTTCACACACAGAGGCTGCTGTGGCAACATGAGGCTTTGATTGATTAGATTGAAAAATTACTAGACCAATTAAACAAATATTTAAAAAAAAATATTACGTTTAATTGAACGACATTAAAAAATAATGTCTCCCCAATTTTATTAATTTAATTAAATTCCACAATTTAAATAGGAATTTAAGATGATTCATATATTTAAAAATAATAAAAGATTTCTTAATTTGATTAGGAATCTAAATCCTGTATCCATATCTTTTTAACCAAATATGTAGGCTATCGATCAATAATTATTAACAATCAATTAATCAATGTGAACAATAACTCAATTGATTAAATAAAACAAAATCCTTCCCATAATTACCAAATTGCTTATCGTACCAATTTAAATGGCATAACCAAAAATACCAATGTATCTTCCATATATCAATTCGATGATTAAATCGTACAATATCAATTCTCAATAATTTGATTTGATTCCAAATGTGGCCATCAACCACTCGCATAAATTGACAATCAATTAATATTCATACCTTTATATGTATTGCCATTTTTACCAACTGCCATATGTATACAAAAGTTGACTAGAAATTCATGCCAGTAACATTGCCACATAATACGCAGAACACCTTTTGTCAATAGATGGGTACATGAATTAAAGAAATGAACTACTCCACATTCTTAATATCCAAATATTAATATTACGGATCTCAGAGAATCATAAAAGGGTGGCTCTGATACCACTTGTTGGAAATTAATCCATGAAACCTTAACCCTATTATGATTAACGAGATTTAAACTGTAAAGCGGAAGCGTACCTGATCCAATGAGTCTCTAGGCGGAACACGAACTCAGGATCAGTGGTTTTATGGCCTTCCTCAACTAAGCCTCCTAATTCCTTATGGGGACCGTAGTAATCCCTCCCGATGGGGAGAAGGGAAGACGATGTACGGCTTAGTATATTGGGGACCATAACCGGGAGCCTTTATATACTACTTGACTAGACCACCCATAATCACCTAATCATGTAGTATTGGGTATCTACTCAATAAGCCCATATCATTTATTATTATAGCCCATGGACATTTAACCTTAATTGTATCACTTAATTAAGTCCATAATATAATTGAATAACTAATATAATTGCATAATAATATATTGCCCACAATTAGATTATATTAGAAATTATAAAATTTCCAACAATAATATCTGCAACACAGTGGAAGAATTCAAATTAGAAGCTATATAAGCTCTACAGGAGCAGCAGATATTTTTTAATGAAATGAGGGGATGTGTATTTATTTATTGAATTAAAAGTAGTTCATACATTTAAAAATATATACTTTTAATTATTAAATAATAGGGGTGTGTATTTAATAGAGTATAATAGTGAGGTGTGTATTAACTAAATTAAGGATAATTTAGACATTTAAAAATATATTTTTTCAATTATTTTTTAATAATAGGGATGTGTATTTAATAAAAAGGGCGTGCAAATAGTGATACTCTTTTTTAAATTGTTATTATTATTTATTTAAAACATTACAATTTTCATTAAAAATATTATTATTATTATATTTATTTATATTACAAATTTTATTACTAATGAAATAATTTTCTCACCACCATCGATTATCACTTTTTTTATTAAAGGCAAACAATTACATGAAATTGTCTCAAAGAAAAACGTTTGTAGCACATATAAAAAATATAACATTTAAATAAAAAATAATACTCAAACTTAAGAAAGTGATGTAGTAAAATATTTCATGAAAAATTGATAATAAAAATAGAAAATGATAACATTTTGAATGAAAAATAAAATATTAAAAAAAGATAAATATTTAAGAAAATGTAAAAACGATTTTAACTTAAGCAAGTCCTTTTTCACTTTATTAAAACAATGTTATTATTTCTTTATCTGTTCCATCAAAATCTTCTGATTTTACACAAGTGCTTGAAAATTAAAAAACATAACCGTAAAATATTATAAAGTATAATAAATTACATATACTCTATGAATGGACCATTTAACTCCAAATATAAACATTATTCTTGGGAGTAAGGCCAAAATTTAAATTTTGTAAAATTATCTTAGGAAGTGAGTCATGTTAAATAGATAATAAGCGATAAAAAAATTTTAAATAAAAAGTAATACATCATCGATAAAAGGTGATAAATATATAATTAAATTATTTCATTAATAATTTATACTCTGCATTATAAAGTGTAACAATTTATCACTTTAAATAGTAGTTTTTTATGTGCTAAATAATGTTTAAAAAAAAATTAAAATGCTGTGTGAAGTCATCTTGAGGTTGTTAAATTTATTTATTAGTTATGATTGAGATGTTATTACTACCTTCTAATTATTTACCCATAAAATAATTTAATGTAATAATTTATCACTTTTTATAAATACAAAGTCTTTTATGAAACATTATTTACGTGCGACGGTTTGTGAGATGTATTAAAATATGTCTGTTATTTGATAAAATATATTTGTTATTTAGATAAAGTATGTTTAACAATTGTTAAGGTATGTTTTCTAAAGTATGTTGAACCATGCATTAGAGTATGATTTTAATCTGGTGCATCCTAGTATGACTCATAAGGTTATTCAGTGGTCCACCGGGTACATAGATGCACCTAGGTTTTATAGGCTATTTTTTAGGGTATAGTTTTTTAAATTTTTTATTTTTTTTATTATTTTACTTTGATCTAAGTGGTTATTAATTAGTTACTAGTATTTAACCCATGCGTTGCACGGAAATGATGCTATCATTTTTAATTTTATTTATCTTATAGTATTAATTTTTATTTATTAATAATTTTATTAATTTTATTGGATTAATTTATTAATAATTAACACAATAATTACTTAAAAGTGGTAAATAATTAATAATTGAAATTTAAAATATAAATTAGATTTTCAGGATGAAACACCAAATTTATTATAAATAAGAGCAATATATTAGAAAATTTCAATCATCTAAAATACTCCCTCCGTCCCGTCCAAAGAGATGCATTTTCTTTTTGCACTTAGATTAAGGAGTATTATTATTTTATGTAAAGTGGGTAGGTGTATTAGAGAGATGTGATGGGTAAGGAGTATTATTAATTTATGTAAAGTGGGTATGTGTATTAGAGAGATGTGATGATTAGTGGTGGGCCATTTTTACTAAAAGATAAAAATGTTGCAATTTGGATGGGACGCCCAATATAGTAAAATGATGCTATTTGGGTAGGACGGAGGGAGTATTATTCTATTTGTAGTTATTTATTTGAGCAATTAGAGAATCAGCCGTATCTTCTTCACCGTTGTTAAAATTATCATTGTTGGATGAACCATCTTCAGAAGTTAATACGATGGGATAATCTATGTGAGTGTCTTTTGGAAGCTTTTTCAACAGAAAAATGAAATCTTCATAGGAACTGAATTTGTGTAACACTTATATTTTACTAATTTAATTTTATTTTGTTGGGGTATATACAAATCCACATAATTTTAAGTTGAACCCAAAATGCTCATGATGCAGTAGGGTAGATTCTTTAGAAGAAAAAAAAAAGAATAAGAAGTTAGTATATAACGGATGATCAACATGTTATTAAGAAATATAATTAAATATATACAATCCACTTGATCATGAGTATATTCTTCCGTGATGTCTACCACAAACTCTCTTGTGCATCCTATTATGATTGAACCTAAAAATTTTTATAAAAAAGATATATATATATATATATATATATATATATATATATATATATATATATATATATATATATATATATATATATATATATATATATATATATATATAAAAGTTCAAATGTTAGATAAACTAAAAAAATTGTAAGAGTTTGAAAACTCCATACGAAAAATACAAAGAACGCAGAGGAACGCTATTCTTACGCTTAAAAATACAGAACAAAAATATGGAATGAAGATAAGTTGTGAAAAGTATTTTGATCCAAGTATATGTTTATAAATTTAGGAAATCTATTTTTGGATAATATATGTATTTATGCAGTAATTTGCCTTTTTGAATTGATTTTGATTTCTGATTTATCGTGTATTAAGCACACAAATGATTACCCATAAATATCATTTCTTATTGCATCTGATCTAAGTATATATTAATGAACTTATTAATTCTATATTTGATAATATATATATATATATATATATTTATTTATATGTAATAATTTGCCTTTTTTATTGAATTTATGATTTATCCTTTATTAAGAACCTAAATGATTACCCATAAATATCATTTCTTATGGCATAAGCAGAGAGAGAGTTGTGTCTATTTTGACATTAATTAATATGAGTAAATTTGTGTGATACCCGAGCTTATCACTAATCATGTGCCAATATAATTTAATTTGTGTTATGTGTATTTTATAATTATGTGATAATTATGTGGCAATTATGTGATAATAATGTGGTAATTATGTAACAATTGATTTTACATTTTATTTATCTTTACATTTTAATTGAGACATCCTTGATAAAATGGTGATAATATGTAGAATATATGTGTACATAAATATTTACGTGCATTAATTCGGATATATGAGTAAATTATTTTATGTGAATAAATATATTATTTCTTAATTATTAAGTATCGCATGTGTTCTCGTAAGAATAATAGTGGGTTGAAAAATGTACACGTATGTATTATATCTTAGGTATTAAGTATTGCACGTATATTCGTAATGAATAATAATAATAATAATAATAATATAGTATTTATTATTAATAGTAATAATAATAATAATAATAATAATAATAATAATAATAAATCATTTATTATTAATAGTAAATTACTTGTGGCGGTGGAAATCGTAGATGACTCACACCTAATAACCATCTACTATATAAATTGTCTTTGACAATTGATAATAAACAACATCAGATAAACTGTGAGCGAAAGAAAAAAAAGAGAGAGAGGGGGAGAGGAGAGGGAGAGGAGAAAGAGAGGAAGAAAGGAAGAGGAAGAGAGAGGAGAGGAGAGAGAGAGGAAGAAGGGAGAAGAGGGAGCGCGTCGGAACGTGCGTGTCGGAGCGAATTAATTACAGTTCTTCACGATATCTATACTATTATCACTATTAGGAGTCCAGGTAAGTAGAAGTCCAACTACAATGCATAAACATGTTATTTGTGAATTATTTGTAATTAGTATGTGATAATTATGTTATGGATTATTTGTAATTAGTTTAATTATTATATGAATTATTTGAGATTAATTTGTTATACAAGCAGTTGATTTATGTGATTTGGAGAAAGTAGGGTTCATATTCAATAATATTATTTGTAAATTATTTGTGATAATTTTGCGATATAAGTTATGGATCTATGTGATTTGAAATAATATCATTATCCTATATAGATCTGTGTGATTGGAAACTGTTGAAATATATTTGTATGGCTTGAGAAGATATTGATTATAAGGAACTGTGGGATCCAAGATTTAGTTGTTATTCCAAAAAGAGATCCGTGTGATCCAAGATTAAGTGGTTATTCTATAAATGGATCTATGTGATTGAGGTGAAGTTGTTATTTCATAAGTGGATTTGTGTGAATTGAAATTAAGTTGTTACTTTATTGTTATTAAATGTTGATATTGATATTGTAAATGTTTTATGATGCACATTTAATTATTCTGGGTGCATACCATGCATAAACATGAAAAGTGTTTTCCTCAAAATTCATAATATACTAATGGTGTGTGCAGCCACTATATATGAATCTCTGTCAAGTTTTGGAAAAGTCGTTCCCGACACTTTATTAGGGGTTCAGAAAAATTGTCCCCAACACTCTGCCAGGATTCGGAAAAAATCATTCCCGGTATTATATTCAGGGATCGAAATCGATCCGACACTAAGTGTGCCTGTTGAGCTTATTTGGGGTGCATATCATAAATGTGTCGTGGGGATCCCGCAACGTGAAAAGTTTTCAAAATAAAAGAGATCAACTAGAAAGATTAGGAAATAGGCGATAGAGAACTAAATGCATTTTCATGCACTAGCATGCATGATTTCTACTTACTGAGATTTTTGTCTCACTAGTTTATGCATTGTAGGTGAGCCTGTTGATGATTGAGTTTGTGATGTGACTGTGCAAGCTGTGGAGCTCCTACAGGGTTTTGAGCGGATGTACATAGATGACGACCTGTTGGGCTAGGCCATGGGTTTATTTTATTTCCGCTGATATTTTGTTATGTAATATAATAAGCATTGTCACGGGTTTGTCTTGTTTGAAGTGGTGTCAGAAACCAGTTACGTATGTTGAACTGGTGTGATGGTGTTGGTTATAAACGTGAAAAAAAAATTATATGCAGGTTTTTATAATGATGATATTTATGTCAAATAGTATTTGAATTATAAGTTGTGTAAGGTGGGCCGTGTCAATTTGTTAACTAATTTTATGCGAAATTTCAGTCTTTTATTAATTAAATAGATTCCTAATGTTAATTATGAATTAGAACCCATATACATTTAATATATTCAAAATTTTAAATTTAATAATGTTTAAATTATAACCCATAAATTATATAATTATATAAAAGATTTATATATGACTAATAAATTACTTTCATACTATTTTTGTTGAAAATAAATTTATTTAAATATTTCTATATTCATATTTATTTTTTGTTACTTAATCGTCAGCATTTTTTTTCCTTTGAGAATATTTGTTAGAACTATCACTCCCATTATTTTGTCGAGGAAAAAAAGTTGTTTATAAGTTTGATATTTAATTTATTATTTTATTTTAAATATATAATATTGTATATTATTAT
This sequence comes from Pogostemon cablin, assembly GCA_023678885.1. Taxonomy (NCBI): domain Eukaryota; kingdom Viridiplantae; phylum Streptophyta; class Magnoliopsida; order Lamiales; family Lamiaceae; genus Pogostemon; species Pogostemon cablin. The sequence continues at coordinate 18,809,409 of CM042959.1, read as the reverse complement.
TTGAGATTATAAAGGATGTGAGTTATAGATTGGGTGATGTTATAGAAACATATAAGCAAGATTATAACGGATTGGTGAGAGATTAGGATTAGGGAATTTAATAAGTGGCAATTAAATATTGTTAGTTAAAATTATATGAGTTATAATTGATAAGTAATAATTATTCCCAAATCAAGGAGTGGAGAAAGCAACTCTAACGTAAGATAATTAGCATCATTATATTTTCTATAAGAAACACATATACAGAAAATAATAATCACCTCACAGAAAGAAGTCATTCCATCTCTCTTTTCCACATTGATTTCTTCTCAATAGGCAATGGTTCCAATCTCCACAATTGTCCAAACACAGTAGCTACATGTTAAGGTATCAAAAAATCAACAACACGTCACAATATTAATTTTGCCAAACTTCAAACAAAATCAAACAAAAAAATCCTAAAAATGTGAAGAAGATAAGAATTTACCACAGAGATTGGTGATGGCATTTGAAATAGTGACTGCAGGGCAAACTCCTTTACCACTTCCAGATATGTCTTCACCAAATAACAACTTAGCAAACCTCTATTTCATCATCTCCAATTCTACTCAATTCAGACAAAAATATAACAACTTCAATTTAAAGTGTTCAATTGCAAATTGTCACACCAGTAACAAAGAAAAGCAGAAAATGAATATTTGCAGGGTTGCATTTCACTTTTTCCCCTAAAATTTATAAATAAAATAAACTTTAATTTGAAAAGAATTAATTAAAACACCAAGAATTTACCTGAATTTTTTGAATCCTGCTTCATTATCTTAGACCCCATTATCTTCATTCAAGACTTTGAAATTACAACATTCAAGACAAACTCTATAAATGCATAAGCACACAACTCTATTATGTTTTCTTGAGTTTCATAAGAAAGTTAAATGTTAAACAAATATAATCTTCTTCCCAGACTGCTGGGTTACACTTGACGAAAGAGTCTCAAGTCTCAACTTCAAAAATCATAAGAAATCATACAAGTATTAATTTATTTCTGTAAGACCCCAATATTTCATAATCTATCGTAAATTTTATTTTTTTTATTAAAACTGTGTATATATATATATTATATTTTAATTATTATAATAATAGTAATAATATTAATATTATATGTTTATATATGTAATGATGAGTGGGTGTGTGTGTGCAAGTGGTAGTGTGCAAGTGGGTGTGTGTGCAAGAGGAGATAAACGTAAGCAGTGACATCAAAATTTTCAACTTATATATATATATATATATATATATATATATATATATATATATATATATATATATATATATATATATATATATATATATATATATGTATACCACCATCATCACAGATATTACATATACATATATATACACACACACACAAACATTATGCATATATACATATATACAACCTTTTTCAAGTTTTGAAGATATTCTAATCTTTGTCAAACCTTATCATGTTATATACAAAAATATTCGTCTCGAAGAGTAGATTCTAAATATATAATACTTTTATAAAATAGATATAATTTTGAGCTAGAAAAGCTCCGTCAAAGTTTTAACTCCCCTTTAATGGCATATTTTATTTCGGTGTGAGTTAACTTTGATATTATAGTTCGTTTTGAAGCTCTCCTCACGAGGATCACAAAGGTATAATTAGTTTTGAGTTTTGATGTAAAATGAAGGATTTACAAAGAAACCCATTTCACGGTATGATTTCATATTTTCAAAACTTCAATATTTTGATACAAAATTGGTACTGATGTGATCCTCACCTCACGAGGATTCCAACGGTGTTTTCAAAATTTCAAACGGAGTTGTATAACTCAAGTTGGGTCATTTTGTAATAAGTTTAAAGTTTAGGATAAGTTTAAATAAAAATTTAATATAATGTAGGGACTTGATTGCAATTTATAAAAATATATATAATAATAATGAATTTTGAAATTTGAATAGCAAGTCAATTGTAGTTGTCTGCATATTAACGTTTCGTAAATATATTTTTATTTAATTTAATTTTTTTAAATATTAATTATAATTTTTATTACTATTATTATGTTTTATTTATTTATTATTTATTTTATTTTATTTATTTCATATATATATATATATATATATATATATATATATATATATATATATATATATATATATATATATATATATATATATATATATATATTTAACTTTTTATATTAAATATGATTTTGTCATTATTATTATTTAAGTGAAAAATCTTTATTTTATATTTGTAATAAAATTAGTATATCATTTTCAATAATTTCTGAGATCGAAGAGCAAGTCTTGTCCACTCTACTATTTCCAAGAATGTCAAGGTGGGGTTAACTTTCATTCTTTACCGAGTGCTATATTTTTATGTCATGATTGCTATGTTAAGATGCGATATGTGTTACTGATATGTCATGTTATGTGTCATGTGTGCTTTTAGTTTGATGACAAATATTTTCTACTAACACTTGTACGGGTTGACGACTCGGTGCACATATACCAACTAACACAAGTTACTGGCTACGTCGGTTCAGTACTAAAATGTATTTCAAGTATGCTAACATTGTACTGGGGTGACTGCCTGGTGCACATATACCAATTAACATAAGTTATCAGATGACGATTCGGTCTAAAATATTTTCATTGAGTTATCGAACGACAATGTGCAAATTATTTTTATTAATTTGGCATATGTTACATCTTATGGTATATTTGACATGCATATTTATTTTTAACTGTGCAATCATTTAAGTTAACACACTGAGTGTATTTCAGACATTCACCCCTTCCACTATAAATCCTTTTCAGGTTGAGGCTGCGACGGAGTACCAGGGTCGAATGCGTCGCGTGAAAGCTCTTTTTATTAATGTGTTGCGCTAAATCTTTTTATATAAATTCTAATGATATACTTTTGTATAATTTTCACTGTTTATGTTAACTTTATTTTATGGTTCACGCCCGCACTGAAGGTTAATATTATCAAAAAATTACGAATAGATCTCCCTTTCTATTTAATTAAAAACTGGGGCATGACAGATGGTATCAGAGCGAGTCTACGTTTCTGTGGGCTCGTACTTAAAAAAATCAATTATTTATGAATCTACGTTTTTGTGGACTCATATTTTTAAATAAATTATTTATGAATCTATATTTTGGAAGATTTGTATTTTAAAAATAAAATAATTTTCTGATGATACTCGCTACGCATCTACCCGGTACACGCGTCAGCTTCAAGTTATATAAGTGTTTATTTTATTATTTACCTCAGTTCTTTAAAATGAGAGTTTTTTCTAAATTTCGAGGACGAAATTATTTTTAGGGGGATAGATTGTAAGACCTCAATATTACATAATCTATATTTTCATAAATTTTATTTTTTATTAAAACTATATATATATATATATATATATATATATATATATATATATATATATATATATTATAATAATAGTAATAATATTAATAATATATGTTTATATATGTAATGATGAGTGAGTGTGTGTGTGCAAGTGGGTGCGTGTGCAAGTGGAGATAAACGTAAGCAGTGACATCAAGTTTTTCAACTTGTATATATATATATATATATATACCACCATCATCACAGACATTACATATACATATATATACACACACAAAAACGTTATGCATATATACATATATACAACCTTCTGCAAGTTTTGAAGATTTTCTATTCTTTGTCAAACCTTATCATGTTATATACGAAAATGTTCGTCTCGAAGCGTAGATTCCAAATATATAATTCTTTTATAAAATAGATGTCATTTTGAACTAGAAAAGCTCCGTCAAAGTTTCAACCCCTTTAATGGCAGATTTTATTTCAGTGTGAGTTAGCTTTGATATTATAGTTCGTTTTGAAGCTCTCCTCACGAGGATCACAAATGTATAATTAGTTTTGAGTTTTGACATAAAATGAAGGATTTACAAAGAAACCCATTTCACGGTATGATTTCATATTTTCAAAGCTTCAATATTTTGATACAAAATTAATACTGATGTGATCCTCACCTCATGAGGATTCCAACGCTGTTTTCAAAATTTCAAACGGAGTTGCATAACTCAAGTTGGGTAATTTTGTAATCAAGTTGGGTCATTTTGTAATAAATTTAAAGTTTAGGATAAGTTTAAATAAGAATTTAATATAATGTAGGGACTTGATTACAATTTATAAAAAATATATAATAATAATGAATTTTGAAATTTGAATAGCAAGTCAATTGTAGTTGTCTGCACATTCACGTTTTGTAAATATATATTTATATTTATATTTTTATTTAATTTAATTTCTTTTAAATAGTAATTATAATTTTTATTACTATTATTATGTTTTATTTATTTATTATTTATTATTTATTTTATTTATTTCATATATATATATATATATATATTTTAATTTAATTTTTATATTAAATATGATTTTGTTATTATTATTTTTTAAGTAAAAAATCTTTATTTTATATTTGTAATAAAATTAGTATATCATTTTCAATAATTTCTGAGATCAAAGAGCAAGTCTTGTCCACTCTACTATTTCCAAGAATGTCAATGTGGGGGTAACTTTCACTTTTTATCGAGTGCTACATTTTTATGTCATTATTGCTATGTTAAGATGTGATATGTGTTACTGATATATCATGTTATGTGACATGTGTGCTTTTAGTTTGATGACAAATATTTTCTACTAACACTTGTACGGGGTGACGACTCGGTGCACATAAACCAACTAACACAAGTTACTGTACTAAAATATATTTCAAGTATGCTAATATTGTACTGGGGTGATGGCCTGGTGCATATATACCAAATAACCCAAGTTATCGGATGACGATTCGGTCTAAAATATTTCCATTGAGTTATCGAACGATGATGTGCAAATTATTTTTATTAATTTGGCATATGTTACATATATTTATTTTTAACTATGCAATCATTTAAGTTAACCCACTGAGTGTATTTCAGATATTCACCCCTTCCACTATAAATCCTTTTCAGGTTGAGGCTGCGACGGAGTACCAGGGTCGGATGCGTCGCGTGAAAGCTCTTTTTATTAATGTGCTACGCCAAATCTTTTTATATAAATTCTAATGATATACTTTTGTATAATTTTCACTGTTTATGTTAACTTTATTTTATGGTTCACGCCCGCATTGAAGGTTAATATTATCAAAGAATTGCGAATAGATCTCCCTTTCTATTTTATTGAAAAATTGAGGCGTGACCATTTTGACACATGATGACATGATATTATTTTTATAACTTAAGTCATGCACACACAAATGCCAAATAACTTTAACCTTGATGCATTCATCATTCAGCAGTATCACCAAAAAAGAAGAAGGGATTCTCACGGTCACATGGGGAATATGAAGATAACTGATAATCAGAGATTTGAGATTGACAATTGCTATCTTTCTGCAGTTTCCTTCATCTCAGATGATTACATTTACTTTCGTACAATTGCTTACTTTAATTACCAAACATTGTAAAACTTATTTAAAGGCCAAGGAACCAATAAAAAAACACTAACCCAAAATATTTGTCCTTGATAAAGAAACAGTGGCCCATTAGGTTTAAAGGCCAAGGATAGAAATAATAATAATAATAATAATAATAATAATAATAATAAATTAATTAATTACTACAATTTTTTATTCTGGAAAATATGACACACACCCACATCACATATCCTGTCACACACATACACAACAAAATGTGGTGAGGCCAAACTTAAAGATTATGCATACCAATTTATGTCAACTCAAAAAGATCCAACATAATCCATTATTCATCAAAGAGGCAGAACCACATGTAGGAAGTTTCAAAAATATTCAGACCCAAGATTTAAAAAAAAGAAACCCATCGAGATATGGAAAGCATAAGCAATAATCATAGTATCGAATTATTAAAAATAGACCCACCAAGAATTGCCCTCAAATCATCATCACATGAGTACCTAATAGTCGGGAATAGAGGCAAAGCCTTGCACACCTCTCCACCAATAGAGTCTCATAAAAATCTATAATCATTCAATAAGATTATAATATATAAACAAAGCCATCGTGTTTAGAGGAAAAAAAGCATCAGAAGTGTGTTCAACATCGAGCAGAAAAAGGAGTACAACTTGAACTTGTGAGTCAGAATCAACACTAGTGAATCATATTGCAGGATATATATGAGGGATCAAACTCTTTAAATTCTAAGTTCTACATTTTATATCAACGGATGGAGCATATGGGTTAATCCCTACAATATAAAGGAGATTCCACGTCTATTACTATGTAGTACTTTTTATGAATCTCTACCCCAACAAAAGGTTATAACTTAATATAGAATATAATGAGAGGATCTTAAGATACCTGGGATGAAGGTAAGCAATCCCAGTCCTAGAAGCCATATGCCTGGGAGACCAGTGACGATGAAAAATAAAACATCCAATGCTACGATAGAGAAGCATGTCCACATCAAAATCCAGTTCTCATGTTCGATGTCCGATGTCTTCGCCTTCCCTGCCACTGCCGCCACCCTGAAATTAAATTAAAAAAATTAAAATAAAATAAGAATAAAATTACACAAAATTGAAGAATAACCCACCCCCCATGAATCGAAACTCGCTTCGCCATAATTAGCGATCCAAACCTAGATCGAGATCGAAATTTACCCCAATTAAAGAATAAATCTCCACAATCGAAACTTGATTTGCCATAATCGGCGATTCCAACACCGATCGAGAACAAAATCACGAAACTTGATTCCAGCCCCAATCGAAACTTGATTTGCCATGGTCTCGGATTGATCTCAAAACTCCCCCATATGCAAACGGCGGAAGCATTTTGAGAGAGTGAGGAGGAACAGTCGAAGTGAGGAAAGAGAAAAATAAGGGCAAACGTAAAAAAGGAAGAAAAATAACACTCAAATAAAAAGAAAAAAAAAGAAAACAAAGAAAAAAATAAGAAAGGAAAGTGCTTGGAATAATCTCACGGTGTCATGTCATCAAGAAAGAAAGTCAGCCACCCCACGTCGGCAGAAGAAAACTGCTATTTAGATGTTTTAAGATTTGATCTAATGGTTTATACTAACTAGGTGCACCTAGTGCATCCTAATATGACTTTATAATTTATTATTGAAATACTTTAATTATAAATAAGCTCACTTTATTTATACAATAAGCATACTTTAATGATGGGTCGACCCATCTCACATCCGTCTCACTGTTGGAAAATTAAGGTGAATGAAAAAATAACATTAAAATGGTGTCTAATAGATTAAAGTGTGTCTATGAAGAAGTGTGATCAAAGGGTGTAATTTTTGAATAAATTGTGTCTTTTCATGAAAAGGCATTAGATTTCGAATTTAAAATCAAATCAAATGGTCGCATCAATTCACGTAAAGACGCTTTGAAATCTATAAATAGACCCTTCATTTCCATAATTCAGCACTTGAATTGAACTCGAATAACTCCGAAGTACTTGATCAATTCCGAAAACATTTTTAGAGTCTTGGTCTCTAATAAATATTCTATGTCGTCCTACTCCTAAGGTGAGTTCATAATATCGGTTGGTTCGCCGTATCTTGTGATTTATAGTGCTACTAATATCATAAGATATGAGTCGTTGTATCTTGGAGATGATTGTCATCGAACCGTAAGCATCAGAGCGGGGCAATTTCGTCTTAAGGAGAAAGAGTATAACTCTTGACTCGACTCAAATTTCGTTCTTATTATTTCTGTCATATTTTTTTAGTCAACATATTATACCAAAACCCAAATATACTCAACACTCACAAATAACCCGTAGCATCTTCTCCCTATAAATTACTCAATTTCTGATTTAAGCGTATGCACTAAATTAATCAATTTTAAATTGCTTGTCGAATAAATTTAGCATTTGAGCCCATTTTTAACACAATTATAATTATAATATTAAATCAAGTCATTTTTAGCCTTGGATATTTCTTTGATGAATAGATAACATGTACAATAGGTTATAGAGAAAACAAACATCACATACAACTAGGAAAAAGTCAATGACCATAATAAATATTTGTTCTCCCTCATCCCCTATATCCAATCATATAATTTTTTATTTTATTTTATATAATTTATAAATATACTTTTCTTAATTCAAACATTTATAATTCACTTGTTACAAATCTATCATTAATAAAAATTACATCCTATTATTCGCCTTTTTAAAATCTTTAATTTGATATTCACATCAATTATATAATAAATATTTGAAATATAATAAGTAATTTATTATAAATAATTAAATATTATTAATATATTAAAAATATGGAAGAACGGCCTTACCGAAATACAATTCATCAGTTTGAGGAATAAAACTTAGAAATATTTTTTATGGATATAACTTTACTTGTTATGTAAGATATATTTTTATAGATAAAATGTATGAATAAGATTAATAGTTTAGGTTTTTTTTTCAAGGATATGAAATTTTTTATTGAATAGAGTAGAAAAATAATTTATAAATTTATTCCAATAATATATTTACTTATAAATATAACTTTACTAATTAAAATGGTACTCTGATCAAATTAAAATGATAGCTTTAATTTTTATTTAAATTATGTCATGAATAATAATTTATAATAATAAATACTTGTGACGGATCGTTTCACAAAATAATTTTCATGGAAAGATAAGGAATGGTAATTTTTATAATAAAATGTGATTTCTAATAAAAGAAAACTTGATAACCATTTAATTAAATTGTTATATGACAATTCATAGGATGAATAAAAAGTTGCATTATTTATATTTAAAATATAAAGTGATACCCGATCAATCTATATATATATATATATATATATATATATATATATATATATATATATATATATATATATATATATATATATATATATATATATAATAGCAAAGTAAAAAAATCAAAATTAAGCCAATTTTTAATTTACACCCTTAAATTTAATTACTAAACTATTTTGAATCTCATCCATTCATCACATTATTGAATCTAATACATTCATCACGATTATGAGATTAGATCTTAGCCATTGATTTGATACCTTATTTAAAACATACCTTATTTAATTTTTGTCATAATGATATATATTTAAATAATTTTAATTTTAAGATTAGCTAAATATAGTGTGCACGTATCCTAATTTTTGGTTAGTTGGTTATCTTGTGTCCCTAAGTGCACAAAGTGTGTAAGAGAACACTATTTTGTTCTAAATGGTATACATTTTAATTAATAATGTTACATCATTTTGTTCTAAAGGGCATACACTTTTTATTAATATTTTTATTTTTTTTAAATAAAGGGTGGACGTCTCTATACTAAAAAATATATAATTTAATACTAAAGGGTATGTGCGCACGGTGTGCTCCTAGGGACACATAAGTTTTTGCCATTATTGGTTACATTTTAGTATATGAAAAATTATTTTCTTTGGAGAGATAAATTATAACTCTTCTAAATTATATTAACTTTTAAATTATTGCACCCTTTCACGGATTACTCTTTAGCATATTAAAATTATTCTTAAGAGAGAATGACAATTATTCTTTTAAGTGAAAAATATTACCTTTGAAATAATAATATATTGTTATTTTTTTTATATTCTTGTTGAACAAAATTTAAGGTTGATATTTTTTCTTAAAAAAAAGTAATAATTTATCAATTTAATGAGTATTTCTTTATGCATTAGAAAATAATTTCACAGAAATAGAGTACATTATTTTCAAAGAGTGAAAAATATTACCTTTGAAATTATAATATATTGTGATTTTTTTTATATTCTTGTTGAACAAAATTTAAGGTTCATACTTTTTCTTAAAAAAAATAAATTTATCAATTTAATGAGTATTTCTTTATATATATTAAAGAATAATTTCACATAAATAGGGCATACTTTGGGAAGATAAACATCAATATCAAATACAGAATCCAAGTACAAACACTGGTAAAGTCAAAAGGTTATCAATTATCCGCATGTTCGTTAGCTTCTTCTTCTTTCGTTCACTCTACCGTACTTATTTTCTTCCTAAAATAGAGTACGGAAAGATCTGTTTCTGGGGGCAAAAAGTATACATATGATTTGCATACCCTCTAGAGTATAGTTCATCACATCAAAAGTCTCAACCTCCTTACAAAGATAGATATAGTATCTTATACTGGAGTTAAAAGTACTATTTTTCATTATGAATTCATCTCTAATATAGGGCATAGTTGTGATCAGTTCACAATACTCAGTTATTCCTGGCCCTCGCAGTATGAACCCTATAGTGTTCCTAAGAACAGACTGCTGTGAACTCATATATGGTTATATTGTTCAACTTCCCACTGATTTTGTGAATTCGATTGGCTTCGAGCATACTCATACTCTTTAATTTAATGTTAAATTGGTATACAAAAGTTGAGTGATTTAATGTTAAAAATTGTTCAACAAAGACTTATGTGAGACCATCTCACATAAGAGATAATATTATTAATGAAAAATAATACTAAATCAATGAAAAATAATAAAAGATTTATGTGATACCATCTCACATAAAAAGAGATAATATTATTAATGAAAAATAATACTCAATCAATGAAAAGTAATAACAATACAGTTAACTATTCCCTCCGTCCCATTGAAACGTACCGTTTTTCCATTTTTGGTCCCTCTCAATACAAAGTGTGCATTTTTCTTTTTGGTAAAGAGGACCCACACATATTAATTACTTCTCTCTCTATGGGCCCACATGTCATACTAGTACATTTACATACTTTACATTAATATATTATTTCTCTCACATCATTATACATTAAAATATTATACTCATTAATCAACATATAAAAAACAAATGCGTACGTTGTAACGGGACGAAGGGAGTATTTCATAACACTTTATAGTATAAAAAAAAATAATAACATAGATAATTAATGTAAACTAATCTCACCAAGATTTCACCCAAATTATTAATTGATGTAAGATAATAGATTTGTAAATTTATTTTTTAAGAAAAAATAAAACAAATTATGACGTAAGATAACTCAAAATTAATGATGTAAGAACTCCGTGTAGACCGAGTGAGTCATCATCGATGTGTAATTTCTAGGAAGATAATAGAAGAGGAGACTACCACAATTATCAAATTTGACTTATTGCTATATCTCTAATCTAATTATGAACAAACTATTGTTTACCATGGGAAATTTGTCAATTTATACATTTATTTATTTTCCTTTTTTAGAAGTTAATTTGTTAAAGTAAGAATATTAATGTAAACATTACCCTCAAAGATTAACCAACTGATCAATATTAACTCAACCTTTACTTAACCCTTACTAAAGGTTTATAAATCTTAACCTTGACCCCCAAAGTAAACGGACTCTTAATGTCTTAACAAATAAAAATATTTTAATTTTATATATTTATGAGGTACATTTAATAAAACACAAGAGTATAAATAGTCACACCCTAAACGGAATGATGTATCAAATTATTATTGAGAATTTTAAGTTTTTAACTGGTCTACAGCTTCCAACTTATGTAAAGATGCAAGAAGAATAAAAGCAAATGCTAATCTTCAGATTTTTAGAGAAAAGCTGAAATGCAATGTGAAAAACAAAAACCTCATATGTTGATTTTGCAAGCATTGCCAAGTATATTGTCGTCGAAAAAGCATGCAAATCAGATGGTATATTAGACTATATGCCGGCACCATAAGCATCACATACCAAAACTGGTGAAGACGATCAGGCATGCCATACGGTGCACCGGAAAAACGAAAACTAATGATTTCTGTCAGTGAGTGAAGATAATGCTTGACATACCAAGGGTCTTGAGGCATCAATCCATTGATAGATGGGCTCATTCCGGAACCACGTCAATTGTCTTTTTGCGAAATTCCTGAAAATTCAAATCTGACAAGAATTCATTATTCAGGCCAACCCTGAATTATAAGGAAACTTTCCAGTGTAAAAATATAGAGCAATATCAAATCAAAGTGATGAGTTTTGAGATAGCACTTCAGATTGCTTGTCATGCTTCACCAACAATTCACACATGACAACAGTTTAAGACACGTTTCAAAACTCAGTGAGCAGAATGTCAGATTAGTCAAAGTTGAAGGGAAAATATCCAGGAACATTTACTTTAAGAAGCAGATGGTTGACATATGTGTGTTATGATGGTTCTTTTCATGTCTGCTTCTGGGGTGTAGTATATCACAATGCATATAAATGTAGCAATATTGCGCATATATCATGTACCATTCAACACACATTTATCCATAAAAGTCTGTTCCAGTTCTGTAATTTAAGCATCATGTAGTTTATTGATACTATGGTATGAAATACAGGGAAGAGCAAAGTGGCAACAAGGTTGACATATCTCAGTCAACTTCTACAGTGATCAAGCTGTGAGTATGCCAGTGATACACAATTATAAGATGTAAATATAAATTACCAGAAAAAGTAGCTTTACCTAATGGTTATCAAACTAAGCAATATTATAGAAAGAAAAAGAAAATGAAAAGGGAAACAAGAGAAAAAGGGAGTAGGGGGACTGATAAAATCAGTTAAAAGAGCCAAACAGATGGCTTAAAGATGATCCAAACATGCGGATCAATAACTAAAAAACAACCAAAAGTATAAAGAATACACCACATCAAATGAACGGTGCTCATCTAAGTATAAGAGCAGGTTGATTGACAACAAAAAATTAAAAAAAAAAACATAAGCATTTCCACGAGCAGATGCTAGAGAAAGGAGCATATCCATCAATGGACTAAAGCTTGGAGCGAATCAGAAAAGGGCTGATCATGGGCAAAATGATCAGCAAACGGGCTTGAGATGGCACATGCCATTGGAAGTGGAATGCCACATCGGAGTAGATAACGCTGCTCCCCGGTGAAAAGCTATCCGCACTAGTACCACAATAGCTATGTCCAGCGTAACAACTAAGGCTCGCAAGTACTCTAATCTGCCCAAGCAGAACTGAAAGGATCCAGCTGAGAAGAAATGGCAGAAAAGGCAGACTGCGGGCACCAAAACGCCTAGCTATACTACTAGCCTGCTCCCACAGCTTGCAAGAGGTAGAACTCCCTGCAAATGAGCAAAAGTGCGTACAGCCCATCGGAAATCTGCCAAAGGATGAAGTTAACGGCTGTGATCGTAGGAAGGAGCTCATGGCAAACAGCCAACCACACTGAGATGGCAATGAAGAGAATAAAGCATGCCAAGAGCGGTGAGACCACCAGAAGGAATGGTGGTTGAAAACCTATGACAAGGATGGCTCCACCAGATATTTCGTGAAAGGTGGCTAGCCATGAAGATATATGGCTGAGATACCAAAAGAATGATCGGCAGTCTGAGCGTCGGGCTCTGTGCAGTTGAGCTATAGAGATTGGAAAATGGTCGTCGGACTAAGATGTTAACGAGGTAGCTTATGACTACAAATAAAGGATAGTGAAAATGGCAAAAAGTAGTCATTATTACTTAAAAGTAATTTTAAGTGGCCACATGTGTTATATACAATTTATTCTAGTCACTTTGAATGGAATTGGCCAAAATACCCTTGAGAGGGACCCACTGTTCACATGTTTGAGGAATCAAATTCCTCACTTTTTTGACCAAAAGTACCAATAGTACAGTAGAGAAATCCGATTCCTCTCTATTTCTGAAAAAGTCTCAAAGTACAACTATGCAGACATGTGCTCCCTCTTATGCTTACAAAAAATGAGGTATATATATAATGGTGGTTCAACCATTGTGCTGCATCATACACATATATTCATTTCATTTTTCAAGTTTTTTTCGAGGTTTGAGCATTCGGGGAGCAACTATTTTTCTAGTTTTTAGAGGTATGAGAATTTTGGGAGCAGTATACAAGGTATGTTTTTAACTTGTTTTAACAGCTATGAATGCATTAATTTGATCATTTTTACATGGCTCGTGAGTGTATTTTATTTATTCAACGTTTTATAATAGAAATAATAGTATGCCGAATAGAATAAGTGGAGTATAAAATGTTTCCACATTAAATATTTTCATATTTTTAAATAAGAAACAAGCAGGCCGAATAAAACAACTTTGTAAGCCGAATATCAGAAACGTTGGCCGAATAGGCAAAAAATTATCTCCTATTTTGAAAAAAGAAGTAGGCCGAATAGAACAACATTTATAGGCCGTAGAGAGAAACTTTCTTGGACGAATAGAAGAGACCTCGGCCGAATTAGAGAAAAATGTATCAGCATGAAATTTTGTGATTTTTTTAAAAAAAGTATAAATAGGCCGAATAGAACAAGTATTGTAGACCGAATAGAACAATCTTATGGGCCGAATACAAGAAACGTAAGCCGAATAGAAGAACTAAATTTTTCACATCTAATTTTTATTTTTAAAAAAACATGTAGGCCGAATAGAACAATATTGGTAGGCCGAATAGAACAACCTTATAGGCCGAATAAGAGAAACGTAGGCCAAATAGAAGAAAAATAAATTGAGATTTTTGAAGGCATCTCAAGGTAGGCCGAATAGTGAAACAGTGTAGGGCCAAATACAAAAATTCGTTGCCCGAATAGAGTACAATATTGGCCGAATAAAATAGTTGCAACTAATTTTCTAATGTTTTAATGTTGTCGTCATTTATATTTTCTTTAAAAAATGTGCAGATGAGCTATAAAACAGCTGGGATTAGTTGGGGTGGATAATGGGATGGGTTACTATACAAAGGTGGACAGGTTCGGTGGTTATACTTGTGGGATGACAATCTGTATTATACTAGTTTGCTATTAGAAATTCATAACATAGTACAAGCTGATTTGGATTATTGGGGTTATGAAGTTCATTCTCTGGTCGAGTACAATGGTCATATGTCTAAATATAAGATAAAGAATGATGCACGTGTGGCAGAAGTTTTCAACTGTGTTGATGTAGGAATGGTGTACGTGACACTCCTTCCCGTCACTGGCAATGCATTCGTTCAACATTCTGCACAAGGTTCAGGGAATAGTTTGGTTTTAGGGTTGAGTTATAATAACGGAAGTGCTGGTCCGAGCAATGATCCATGTACGAGGGCACAGTCTAGTGCTAGGCCTGATTTTGATTTGAATGTGGAGTATAGTCCGGCCTCAGAGATGCAGCAGTTTAGTTTTAGAGAATCTCTAGATGCTGAAGCTAATGACAATGCTGGTGAGGATGAGGATGATGTACATATTTATAATGATGATGAAGAAGAAGATCAAAACAACGAAGATGATATACATCATGATTGTAATCAGTCTTCTAGTGAAAGTGATGATGGTGCTGAGGAGAGAAGAATCCAATTGTATGAAGAAAAATATGATTACATACGTCAGAGAGGCGGCCCTAGCTTTCTTGAACCGATGAGTCGTGACTTGCCCCGTCCTAAAATACAGCCACAAGATTTTCATAGTATACGACCCACCACCCGTCCTTGGTTGATTCCAGGTATGAATACTATGTTTATTTAGAATAGAACTAAAGTAAAATTCTACTTGAAACTGATGCACCTGATACGTTCATAGGCATTCCGGAAGAAGCTAACAGAGAAGTTCATATGACTGTCCCTGACTTTGATGCGTCTGGCATTCTTCAAGAGAAAAGTGTATTTGATACGAAAGAAAAGTTGCACATAGCTGTAGGAATGTAACTTGTGGAACAGAGTGGAGACCATTGTTAAAAGATCTAGCTCGACCAGATATAACGTGGAATGTAAGCTAAAGGGTAAAACATGTTGTCGATTTACGACGCAAGCAAGAATGAGCTATGGGCTGTGGGGAGTGGTTAAATTCGTTCAACATCACGGTTGTTTAAATGATCCAGACAGGTCCACTCCTATACAGGAGTCATCCAAAGTAATCGGTCAATATTTTGCTTCTAGGCAATTTGATAAGATTACTGGGCTCCGACCCCAAGGGATGAGATCAGAGATTTTGAAAGATTTCGGGTTCAACATTAGCTATAATGTGGCATTAAAGGCAAAACACCTGGCTGTTGGACACACGTACGGGGATTACGACAGCTCATTTCATATGCTCCATGCGTACATGTATCAGTTGGAGTTGTTAAATCCCGATACGCACACATGTATCTCCATTGATGAAGAGGACCGTTTAAGGTTTTCATTTTACGCACTTGGAGCATCTAGGCGGGGATTTCTAGAGTTTGGTCTTATCATAGAAAGGACTCATATGTAGGGAAAGCACAAATGAATTGTGTTCGTCGCAGTTACGAATGATCCAAACCATCAGATTTTTCCACTTGCCTTAGGCACTGGCAACATTGAGAGCAACATGTCGTGAACATGGTTTTTAGAAAGGCTTCGAAAGGCATACGGGTGTCCACGAGATCTATTGATAGTATCAGACGGTCATCGCAGTATCTCACATGCTATTTCTACTGTCTATCCTGATGGATATCATGGTTTATGCGGTTATCATTTAAAGAACAGGTTGGCAGGTTATGGAAAGAACATTTTGTATATATTTCAGAGTGCGATGAATGCATACCTATTGAGAGATTTTGATCGGTTAGTCTTCCAACATCCACTTCGTCGTAATTTCACATTTACGAATGCCATCCATTCAATGGATTTTTTTTACTAATGTTCCCCTTTACATACTTGTTATTTTCAACTGCATGAACTCATTGAGTGGCCACAGTCATCGCAGGAGTTAATGGAATTAGTTGGGTCGTGGGGATATGAGAAATGGTCAAGGGTCCATTTTCCTGTGAAACGGTATGAGTTTATGAACTCTACATCAGCTGAGTCGTATAACAATGTCATACGCTGGGCGAACAAGCTACCTATATGCACACTACTAGAGATTGCCCGCACAATCACCGAAAGATAGTTTTACAAACGTCAAACTCAAGCTGAGCAAGAGGGCACCATTCTCTGCAAGCGTGTCCATGACGAGCTAGTGGAACTTTCTTGTACTGCCAAAAAGCTACCAGTATCGAGACTCATGGGAAATAAGTATGCAATCAGAGACGGTGATCAGCTATTCACTGTGGATTTGAACAAAAGTAGCTGCACATGTGAGAAGTTCCAGAAAGAACTTGTTCCATGTATTCATGCGTTGAAGGCAATTGAGTACGTAGTCATACGTCTTATTTACTTGTATTGATCATCTGAGTATGTGATTCTTATTTTATACGTTCTTCAGTACTTGCAGGTTGCCAACCAGTGGCTTCGTGTCTACCGTTTTCCATCGCACCAGTGTATTAGGGATGTGGGCCGGTCCAGTGATGCCTGTTTCGCACTACACTCAGTGGGACACACCTGACAGAGTCAAGACACAGCATGTGAACCCCCCACTGCCACACAGGCAGGCCGGCCGGCCGACCACGACAGTCTCGGATAAGATCAAATATGGAGTCATCCAGGAGACGTCACAAAGAACATGTTTGCTCGCGCTGTAGACAGCCCAATCACAATCGAGTAAATTGTACAGAATGCGAATTCGAATAAATATTTTAGTTTGAATAATATTCGAATCGAATATGATTCATAAGATATTTGATTCGACTATTCGCGAATATATTCGAATGTTAATATATAATATATTATTAATTATATATTATTAACATTAAATAATTATATATTTTTATATATTAAATATAATATTTTTTATAAATATAAATAAGTAATATGTATATTATCTAATTTATTACTATCTTAAAATAAAGAGAAAAAAATATATTTTTATTTTTTATATATATAAGGGAGGATTACTAATATGTATACAAAAAAACCCTTAATTACTATGAGATACAAATATACAAAACTATTATTACTAACTACAAAAATATATAGTGACATTCCAATATTACCCTTACAATGTGCTGCACATAAATATTGTGTGCAGCAAGAGTTCGTGTGCAGCAAAGTGTGTGCAGTAACAAAAGTGTGTGCAGTAAAAAAAAGTGTGTTCAGCAAAAAAGTGTGGTGGTCCGGCTGTGGTCCGGCGAAGCTCCGGCGGCGGTACGGAATTTTTTGGCAATCGGCCGCGGGCGGTACGGGATTTTCTGGCGTTCGGCCGGTGGAGCTCTATCGGTAGCAGAGTTTCGACAGTGGCGGCGATGGCAGTTTTCCGGCGATTGGCCACCGTCGGCGACGGTGGTCCGACGGTGGTTGGGGGGTTAGGGTTTGTGGTTTAAAAGTGTATGGGTTTAGGGTTATAATTGGTATTTTACTTTAATATTTTATATTAAATAATAATTATTTTAAATCAATGTATCTAGTAGTAATTAGGGGTACAAAGTGTGTACCTATTAGTAATTAATACTATATATAATGTAATGTGAATTATTTAATTATAATTTTTAATAATTTAATGATTGATGTATTTAATGAGTATTTCTTTTTAAATTTTTTAATAGTATAAGAAATTAAAAAAATATTATTTTAAAAAATAAATTTACAATTTCGAATCGAATTCAAATTCAAATATTCAATTTCGAATGTTCAAATTCGAATACTCGAATATATTCAAATAATTCATTTATTAATTTTGAATCGAATACAAATCCGATTTTGAATTCGATTATAATCGAATTCGAATTCGAATATTCAAATATTTAATCAAATACCATTCAAATACCTTAGTATTCGATTTGATTCGATTCGTTTACAACTCTATATCTTTTTTGGGACTAAAATTAAAATAAAAAAAGTTACGGGACCAAACAAATATTTAACTCGGTATTGTTTGAGTGAGAGAAGAAAGCAGAGACACTTCAAAAGACACGTGTACATGTGGCAAGAAATAAATAAACACGTAGAAGGGATTTAGCTCCGACACACGTGAAATAGGTGATCGAGAACCGTGCAGTTACCGGCCCAGTGAAACCTTTTTATATTTATACTAGGTTTACCCACCTCACTCTGTAAGGTACTAACCCGTTCTTACTAACTTGTAAACATTATTATTATTTATAATTCGAGCATTATATGAAACACACAACCAACATTGCTCCGTGTCATTGTATCTTTCTAATAAACTGCTAATCATTAATCATCAATGGAGGGCTTGAGACATACCTAAATTAAGTTAAAAATTAGATTCACCTTGAATCTTACGCCAAAGCTGAAGCAACTAATATCATACTCGGATGAATATAATATATCTTGCTTCAATATCTTACAGTAGTACATATGTTGCTTAAAACTTATAACAAAGAGAAAAGTAGAATTTCATAAATAATAAAAAAATAAAAGTAAGAAGATATTTCACTACAAAAACAAGGATGGTTAACTACCAACGACATAATTTCAATGGCATTATCAATTTAAGATATTATCATTATCATGAATAATTATGTAGTTATAATATTCGATCCATCTCCAAGAGCATGGTTGTGGTCATACGTACTCGTAGACAATCCCGTCATCTTGCTAGAAAAAGGTGCTTCGATCCATCTCCAAGAGCATGGTTGTGGTCATGCGTACTCGTAGACAATCCTGTCACCTTAGTAGAAAAAGGTTCATTGGTTTTCGGTACTCTGAACTGAGACTCGAAAATTGCAGGGCCAGATGAAGCAGAAGATAAGGGCTCCAATGGGAATGCTGGGATTCCCCTGAATGAAGATGAAAAGTACAAAAATAATCTTGAATGCCACTTACCAGTTATCACCTACACCCTCCCTCACCCAACACTACCACTCATTTTTTCAATCATTCAACCAACTAATATGCTAGAACAATTAATTAAGTTTGGCTTAATGTAGATAAAGAGGTTTGGGAGGAAAGGATTAGCATAGATCAAGAATTGTGAGGGAAATATGAAGATTTTAAATATGCAAGCAATATATATACAAGTACCACTTATTCAAACATTCCTCGCATAATACATAAATTGATCTTGCTTCTTCATACTTTATTTCCTTCTTTTGAAAGTAGAAGCGGGTCAATGCAACATTTTTTGCAGAGACAATGTTTGAGATTTTAATTTACTAAAAAATTAATCTTTTTTCACAGAGATGAATGCTTAGAACGAAGAGAGCGATAAAAATAAAACTAAAATCTTAACTTTAGAACACTGTAATGATGGGAGGAGTAACATGGAGTTAAAGAAAGCCTGAATAAGAATATAGGTGGAAACTTTCATGAGGTGGAATTAATATTCCCTATTTCTCCTTTTAATTTTTTCTCTCCTTTTCTCTTTTTGCTCAATAAAGGAATTCAGAGAAGTAAAAATAGTTATAATTCATAAAGATCACTCTATTGTCTTCCATATCTTTTTCCTCTAAAATTTGCAGAGCAAGAGGGCGACGCCATAGCTAAATCACATAAGTGTTTTGATATGAACTGTTCCTTTTAATGGGCTTTTACTCTGTTCAAATTATTTTTCTGCTTTTCAAGATTTCAAACAATCAATATTGCAATGATACAAAATGCAATCTAATGGATAAAAATCAAGTATGCAACAACTCCTAGATACATGCATTGTTTATAGCCAGCTGAATGCATAAATCCACCAATGGAGTTGCTTTTCGCATCGCCATCAAATCAAATTGTTGGTTTGCAACCCCCTGCAAGAACTAAATTCCTATAAACAAAATACATACTAATATAGGACCAAATTTTAAATAGTCACTGTTGACTAAATACAATTTTAAATAGTCATCTCCCTTAAAAACAATTTCTAGTAACCACTATTTAGTGGACTCCCTAAATTATCCCCATAACTGTCAGATAAAGGACGACAATAATGAGTGCATGATTATGTCAGTGTTGACTGCATTAAATAGGGTGGGTGTGACGACATTTAAAATTATAGGAAAATTTCATAAAATTGATTCGTCTATTCTACCTAAGTTTCTTCTATTCGGCCCAAAATTTTATTTTATTCGGCCTATAAAATTTGTTCTATTCGGCCAATATTTTTTTTCCAAAAAAATTAAAAAAAAATTAAAAAAAATATTTCTTCTATTCGGCCAATACCATTTGTTCTATTCGGCCAACACTTTTTTAGAAAAAATTTAAAAAAAATCAAAAAAATATTTCTTCTATTCGGCCTATTCGACCAACAATTTTGTTCTATTCAGCCAACATTATTTGTTCTATTCGGCCAACACTTTTTTTTCAGAAAAAATTAAAAAAATTGAAAAAAATATTTCTTCTATTCGACCTATTCGGCCAATAATTTTGTTCTATTCGGCCAATAATTTTTGTTATATTCGGCCAATATTTTTTTTCTAGAAAAATTTTAAAAAAATTCAAAAAAAATATTTCTTCTATTCGGCCTATTCGGTCAACAATTTTATTCTATTCGGCCAACACTTTTTGTTATATTCGACCAACACTTTTTTTTCTAGAAAAAATTAAAAAAAATTTATACGAATAAAATTAATGCATCTTTTTGTATTTTAATAAATAAATATATTCATGAGGCATGTAAAAGTAACAAATTAATGCATTCAATAGACTGTAAGATAAATTATTGTACTTTGGTACTTTTTGGTAAAAAAGAGACCTCTAACATGTGATCAGTGGGTCCCTTTCAAAGGCATTTTGGTCTGTTCCATTAAAAGTTGCTAGAATAAATTATTTTTAAGACTTGTGGCTACTAAAAAAATACTTTTAACCAAGAGTGGCTACTTTTTGTCATTATCACTACTAATTACTTTTTTAAACCTCAATCCATTTATTATTAAGAAAAACACAATTTGCTTTACACCGTAAGACACATCACACCTAGAATACACATTAAAAACACAATTAGAATACTTTTTGCCCCCAGGGCATAGCTCAAGTGGTAGAGGGTAAGATGGAAAGGCCTTCCAGCTGAGCTTGATTGCTGTAGGGTGGGGGTTCGAATCCTGCCTTTGGCATAGATTTTGCCCTTTGCAAGCACAAGTTTAACGTGAGTCCTCCCTATAAGCCACTTGAGGCATATCATGTGATTTACCTCCTGCACCAATCCCCTATAAGCCACTTGAGGCACATCCTGCGATTTACCTCCTCCACCAATCCCCAAAGCAGGGCCGGTGTCATGCGATTTACCTCCTCCACCAATCCCCTATAAGCAACTTGAGACACATCCTGCGATTTACCTACTCCACCAATCCCCAAAGCAGGGCCGGTGGGGCCCCATAATGGTGGGATACATCATTTTTTTTTTTAAATACTCTCGCTCACAGTGCACACGCACTGTACACATCACAACAAAGAGAGAGAAGGAGAAAGAGAGAGAAGAAAGTAGAAAAGGAGGGAAGATAACATTTACTCATTCACACACACTGTACACATCACAACAAAGAGAGAAGGAGAATGGGAAGAGAAGAAAGAAGAAGAGAAGGAGGGAAGATGCTCAGAGAAAACGGAAGAGAAAAAAGAAGAAGAGAAGAAGGAGAGATGAAGTTCAATTTCACTTCCAGAACATCAAAATATTGAATAGACTTGATCAAAAGTAAATAATTTTACTCTACATCCTTCTTTAAAATCATTCTTTGTATTATATGATTAATGGGTTTGTGAAATTGTGTAGTTTATTGACAAATTATTAGTGGGTTATTGAAAAATATAAATGTAATTTGAGGTTAATAAATGTTAAGAACATGAATTAGAGGTGCATATGTTGTTTGGGGGTTGAAAATTGAACTTGAAAAATTTCAAGACTGGTCCAGCAAATTATTGTTTGTATTTTGGTGAGAGCTAGTCGAAAATCTTGATAAAATTCGACATACCGAAAATTATTGTAAAAATTTTGATGGGTGCTGCCGAAATTTTGTATAAATTTCAATGGGTGCTACCAATTTTTATTTTCAATTGCTTTGTGCTGTAAGTGTAGTTTTTGGGCAATTTTTTATTCCATTATAGAAAAGAGTGTTAACAATATTTATTTTTATACACAAATTTTCGGTGGTGATGAATGGGAGTGCTTAATTTATGTATAAACTCCATAACATTTTTACTTCAAAGACTTGTTAAAATTTCCCCCTCTCTGATGTGATATGCGTGAGCTGGGTGTTATTGCGTTTGTGATTTAGTGTGTGATTTAGGTGTGGCGTAATTGGGTGGGAGTGCAAGCAATTTTTGTTTCTTTTTTTTTATGCAGTAAATGGGTTTGGGGTTTTAAAAAAATGAGGATATTTTAATAATTTCACACATTTTTTTTTTACAATTCGGGTGCCTATAGAAAAATCTCAAGTGGCAATAGTACCGCCCGTATTTTTGTTGGGTTGGGTTTTCAAATATGTGAAAGAGTCAAATAGCCAACAAGGTTGAAAAGCCCAAGTAGGCCTGATATCTGATGTTATCTTGTCTCGGAAGTCATTGAGTAAAGATGGAAGAGAAAAAGAGGGCAAAAACAAATTTCACGTTTTTGAGAGAGAATCCAGCGCAGTAATATTGCAGAGGCGGAGTTTCAATTGTCGGATCTAGTTGGATTTTGGTCAGCACGTTTGGAACTTGAGGAAGTACATTCTGAACGGTGGAGATTGTGTTTGGAGCTTTGTGTTGACAGGAATAGGCCGAATATAGAAGCAGGTTTTTGGGCAATTCAGTTCTGCACAGTCGAGTGGAAAGAGTCATTTCTCACAAACTGACCGTTGGATCGATCTGTAATTTGGACAGAACGTTTAGAACTCATAGGGATAGATTCTGGATGGTGGAGATCGGGTTCTAAGGTTCCTACAGTTGTGAACATTGAACGACAGTTGGTATTGTTGGGCTCATTGTTTGTTATCAAGTATTGAGTGTCTTGATACGTTTGTGATAGAGTGTCTGTGGTGGAAAATTATAACTCTTGGATTTTTGTCTCATAGTAAAGTTTTTGGTGGGCTTCGGTCCCATGGTTTTTACTCCTCACATTGAGGAGGTTTTCCACGTTAAATTACTAGTGTTGTGCGTTGTTGATTACTTATTTTATCGTGCACCATATTATTAGGATTGTTTCCTGCTAGATTCACACAAGAGAGGGATAATTGATCATTCTGCTGCATAGACGAATAGTTTATATTTGATAATTCATGTGTTTATCCCAATAAAGTGGTATTAGAGCAAGTTGTTGCTCTGTGCCTTGTGATGAATATGGAAACCAATACTAATAGAATGGTGAATCTCAATGGTTCTAATTATCATGTGTCAAAAGATAATATGGAGGATCTTTTATATGTGAAAGATTATTATGTGCATGTATTTGAAGCTAAAAAGTCTGATGGTAAAACAGATGATCAATGAAAAATATTGCATCATCATGTGTGTGGTTACATTAGGTAGTGGGTGGATGATAATGTGTTGAACCATGTGAGTGGAGAAACAAATGCACAGACATTGTGGACTATGTTGGAGCAACTGTATGCTAGAAAAACTGGAAAAAACAAGTTATTTCTAATCAAGCAGTTGATGAATCTGAAATTTAAAGACGACACTCTTATGACTGATCACTTGAATTCATTTCAGGGCATTATTAATCAATTGTTGGAAATGAATATCAAGTTTGAGGATGAAGTACAGGGATTTTGGGTTCTTGGTATATTGCCAGATTCATGGGAGACATTCAGGACATCTTTGTCTAATTCAGCCCCATGTCATTGCAATTTTATTTTTTTATTTTATAAAAAGTGTTAGATAAACATTTTATTGTAACTTTTATAAAGTGTTACCAAAGTAAATGTAACACTTTTAGTAAATATTACTATATTAAAACAAATGTGTTACATAAGAAAATAGGTAACATGGGGCAAAAGCGACACCCTTAAAAGTGTTACATATCATCTACAATAACATTATTAAATTATTATATAACAATTTTACATGTTACGTAAAGCCATTTATGTTGTATTTGGAATGGGAAAGGGGTAGGTCCTAGCTGGTAACAAATGAGCCAATGGGAGGTGAGAATTGAGTGGGTCCATGAACGGTCGTAAATTTGGAATTTGTGAACAAGTTCCACCTTTAGTGTTTACCTTTTCTTAATCTCCCCGCACTAGAATACATGCACAACTGATAAGAAAAAGTATTTCTCAATTACTTGTTCCTCTACTGAACCACTACAAACCAAATTTTATTGATTATTCTAGCATTACTATATTTATCTCCTATGTAGGAGTGATTTCATGAAAAGATAATAATTAAGAAAGGCAAATGCTTGTGTGCCCCCGGGGATACACCTTGAATTTTTCTCGAAGATGCATGCACATCAGGTCAAAGAAGGGAACTCAAAATCTCGAATTTGATCCGGAGGTTGAAGCGTTTGCTAGAAAAATGAGAGGAGCAGCGAAGAATCTTAAAGCACCTTCTAAGGCTGCTAAGGTACCAATTCCGAAAAAAGAAACAGACACACCGGAGCCTAAAGTAGTCGTAGAGGAGGAAAAAGAGCAGATTGAAGATCAGGCTATCCCAAAAGAGGCTGAATCAGAAGCTGAATCAGAAAGTGAAGCAGAAACAACAGTAATGGGAGAAAGAGGAATACATAAAGATGACATTGTCATTCGGGAAATGTTCAAGTCTACCAACCTAGGAGGATCGGGCGTAGTTGGGGCCATTCAAGCTGATGAAGCGAATGACAAAAGGCCAGCCCTGATCAATATAGTGGAGAAAAACTCCTATGCTGGACGCATTTTCAATGAACCATATGGACATCCGAAGCACTTCAACAACTATATGGATACAGTGAAGCCGCTGATGCTACTAATGACGGATGGAAGATGAGACTTTTTCAGTTTTCTCTAGTTGATAAGGCAAGGTAGTGGTATGACAAGTTGTCAGGAGACAGTTGCTCTAATTGGCTGAGCTGCAGCAGCTGTTTGTTGATCGTTTTATCCCACCGAGTAAGATTCTTGCACTGAAGCAAGAAATCAATCAGTTCAAGCAGAGGAGAGATGAATCATTTGGAGAGACTTGGGAAAGATTTAATGATGCGTTGAGGAGATGCCCACAACATGGATTCAAGAAGTCTCAGCTCATCAGTGTATTCTATAATGGCCTCGACAATTAATCAAGAGTATTAGTTGATACTTCTGCTGGAGGAATGATTTTTGGCAAGACGTCAAATGTCGTGGAGAAGTTGTTCGATGATATCTCTATAAACTCTAGAGATTGACCATCTGAAAGGATTAGAGGGACGTACATACTTGGAAAGGTTGCAAAGGTTGAAGAGAAATTTTCTGAAGCTGATAGGAATGACAAGGTTGTCTCTCAGATGGAGCAAATGAACAAACACCTGATAACTTTAATATTAGGTAATAGTGGGAGAGGCAACCAAGGGCCTATAAGTGATGATGTGGTGATGAACGTTCAATGGGTTGAGGATGCAAATTGGGTTATGGGGCAAAGTCTCCAGGGTTCAAGAGCACCTCAAAATTGGCAAGGAAACAAGTACCCTCACGGAAGTTCCAACCAAAGGAATAACCAATGGGGAGGTCCTAGCAATCAAGGAGGATGGCAGAATCAGAAGAGGCATGAGAACTTTGCTTATTCAAATCTGAATAATGAAGTTCCATACCCTCCTAATTTTGATCATGGAGCCAAGATTGAAGATGGGAAGCCCAGTATTGATGATGTATTGGCAAAATACATGCAGAGGAATGATGCTGACATCAACAAGATCAATAACTACATAGTACTCATGGAGTCTAATATGACAAAGCAGAATAACAAAGTGAACAAGCAATTACAGAATCTGACATACACCATGGGCCAGATTTCCACCACAGTGAATCTGCAGCAGCAATTTCAGAAAGGAAAGTTTTCATCAGATACAGAAATCAACCCGAAGAAAATCACAAAAGCGATCACTCTTAGGTCAGGAAAACAGTATGAGGGTCAGAAATTGATGCAAGAAAAAAAGGAAGAGCAAGGTCGCTCATTCACTAGCTTGAAACCAGTTCAAGCCGAGCCATGATTGGGGGTGATCAAGTCAAGCCGAGCAACATTCCTGCAGACCAGACAGAGCTTTAGGGTGCAGTTCAACCCCAGCTCGATACAAGCTCACCGTCGAGGTTTTCAGCGTGTCTAAATACTGTAGTGAGCCAGTCTGATCAAGCTACTACTGATAAAAAATGGCAGCGAGCGAAGAAGTTGAGAGAAATGGAAGAGGTGTTCGAGAAAGATAGTTTGGGTCTCCCAATAACTAAGGTAGCGATTTCGTTTCCTCAAAGATTGTTGTCAAAAAGCCTCGATGAGAAGTTCAGAAAGTTTGTTGAGGTCATGAGGAACATCCAGATCATTATTCCCTTCATAGAGGCCTTGGATCAGATGCCTTACTATGCAAGGTTTATCAAGGAGCTCATCTCGAGAAAAAGAAGTTTAAACAGTGTGGAGACAGTAATCTGTCAGAAAAGTACAGCTCCATCATTCAGAGAAAGTTACCAGAAAAGTTGAAGGATCCAGGTAGCTTCATCATTCCTTGTGAGATAGGAAAATGCCCTACAAGGAGAGCATTGTGTGATCTGGGAGCCAGTATGAACTTGATGCCTCTTTCAGTTTTCAAGAAGCTTGGTTTGGGGGAGCTGAAGCCTACATCTGTGCCCTTACAGTTAGCAAAGAGATCATTGACTTATCCCGATAGGGTTATCGAAGATGTACTGGTACAAGTGTCAAACTTGGTTTTTCCAGTTGATTTTTTGGTTTTTGATATGGAAGATGATATGGAGGGAGCACCTTTAATCTTGGGGTGTCCTTTTCTTGCAACTAGAATAGCTCTAATTGACTTATTCAAAGGAGAGTTGAGGCTGAGGGTAAATGATAAGGAAATCATCTTTTCATTGAATAAGGCAATGCAGTGGCCCACAGAACAACAGCAGTGTAAGTTTGTTGAAGTAGTAGAGGAGACCATGGAGGAGGACTTGCCTTTGATCCTGTCTAAGGATCCCATGGAAACATGCATAAGCGAATCTCTAACTTTACCTACCACTGGTCTTGATAAAATGTCTAATGAACTTGCTATTGAATTTCTTGAAACCTTACTTAATCTTGATGAGAGCAGGTACCAATAAGAAGAAGCACCATTGGAGGAAGTCATGTGGACAAGGCAATACTTGCCTCTTCGTGTTAAAGGTGAAGGCATAAAGGAGAAGAAGAAGGCCGAGCTCAAGCCACTTTCGGTTCATCTCAAATACACTTATTTTGGGGAGGATAAAACTTTTCCGATAATCGTATCTTCTTCCCTATCTAAAAGTGAACTTGATAAACTACTAGTTGTGTTAAGAAAGAATAAGTCTGCGATAGGGTGGACAATTGAAGATTTAAAAGGGATTAATCCCACTTTTTACATGCATAAGATTAGACTTGAAGATAAAAATAAAAGTTATGTGCTGCATTAGAGGAGGTTGAACCCTGCTATGCAAGAGGTTGTTAAGAAACAAGTGCTTACATGGTTAGATGCAGGCATTATCTTTCATATTAGCGATAGTACTTACGTGAGTCCTTTACATGTGGTAGCTAAGAAGGGGGGAATGACTGTTATTAAATCTGATGATTGTGAAGTACTTGCAACTAAGGTGCCTACTAGGTGGTTTGTCTGTGTGGATTATAGGAAGTTAAATGAGAACACGTGTAAAGATCATTCTCTTTTACCCTTTATGGATCAGATATTAGATAGACTTGCAAGTTATGATTTTTACTATTTCTTGGATGGGTACTCTGGATACAATCAGATAGTGATTGCACCAGGGGATCAGGAAAAGACTATATTTACCTGCCCCTATGGGACTTTTGCCTTTAGGAAATTGCCCTTTGGTTTATGTAATGCACCCGCGACTTTTCAAAGGTGTATGATGGGTATATTTGAGGGTCTTATTGAAAGAGTCATGGAAGTGTTCATGAATGATTTCTCTGTTTTTTGTTCTTCTTTTGACTCTTGTTTATCTAAATTGTCTTTGGTCTTAGAGAGATGTGAAGAGACTAACCTCGTCTTGAACTGGGAAAAATATTATTTCACGGTTAGAGACGGGATAGTCTTGGGACATCATGTTTATGCTGCAGGTCTTCAAGTTGATCATGCCAAGGTTGTGGCATTTGAGAAGCTTCCACCGCCCACTAATGAAAGAAGAGTCCGGTCATTCTTGGGGCACGCGGGGTTCTATAGGAGATTTATAAAAGATTTCTCCAAATATTCAAAACCGCTTTCCAGGTTGCTTGAAAAAGATGTTAAATTTGATTATGATGATATGTGCTTACATGCTTTTCAGGTTCTCAAGGAAGCATTGATAAATGCTCCAATTCTCATTACTCCGGATTGGGCTCAACCCTTTGTACTGGAGTGTGATGCTAGTGATACTGCTTTTGGAGTTGTGTTAGGGCAGACGAGAGAAAAAAAGTTTCATGCCATCTATTATGCTAGCAAGATGTTCGATTTTGCTCAAAAGAATTATCCTATCACCGAGAAGGAATTCTTGGCGGTGGTGTATGCCTTTGATAAGTTTCGACTGTACTTGGTGGGAATGAAGACTGTGGTTTACACTAATCACTCGGCTATCAGATATTTGATGGATAAGAAGGATGCAAAGACGAGGATAATCAGATGGATTCTCTCGCTTCAGGATTTTGATATGGAAATTCACGATAAGAAGGGTAGTGAGAATGTCTTAGTCGACCATCTGTCGCGTCTTGAGACGAAGGAGCACTGTGATAACACTGCTGAGGTCATCAAGGATTACTTTTCTGATGAGAAAATACTGATGGTGGACATTAGTGAGAATGTCTTAGTCGACCATCTGTGGCGTATTGAGACGAAGGAGCAATGTGATAACACTGCTGAAGTCATCAAGGATTACTTTCTTGATGAGAAAATACTGATGGTGGACATCAAACAGGTCTTCATTGTTTCGAAGACATACCCAAGAAAGAGAAAATGGATACCCCTTGGTATGTTGACTTCGTCAATTGCATTGCCACGGGGGTGAAGCCTTATCAGTTGAGTAGACATCAGATGGTCAAGTTTCCACATGATGTACAGTCTATTTTATGGGAAGAGCCATGGGTCTACAATATATGCACAGATTCTATAATCCGTATGTGTGTTATTGAGGTTGAATGGGAGAGTGTATTGGACTTTTGCCACTCGCAGCCGAATGGGGGTCATTTTGGAGTTCAAAAGACTGCTCAGAAGGTGCTTCAATCTGGTTTGTATTGGCCTACCCTGTTCAAAAGCTGTAAAGAGAATGTTGATACATGTGATAGATGCTAGCGGATGGGGAATATTTCTAGAAGAGATGAGATGCCTTTGTAGTCGAGCAATGTCGTGGAAGTTTTCGATGTGTGGGGGATCGATTTTATAGGGCCTTTCCCCTATCTAATGGATTCTTTTACATCCTGCTTGCGTGGACTACGTTTTGAAATGGGCGAAAGCAATTCCAACAGGACGAATGAGGCAAGAGTTGTACAAGATTTCATTAAGAAAAATATTTTCAACCATTTTGGGGTACCTAAGGTCCTCATAAACGATGGAGGAAGCCACTTTGTCAATAAGTTGATGGAGAAGGTGCTACGAGATTATGGAGTGAAGCATAGGGTTACAACACCCTATCATCCACAAGAAAATTGGCAAGCTGAGGTCTCCAATCGTCAGATTAAGCAAGTGTTGGAGAAGACAGTGGGAAGCACAAGAAAAGATTGGTCCACGAAGTTTGATGATGCTTTGTGGGGATTTAGAACAGCTTTCAAAATTGTTTTAGGGATGTCGCCATACCAAATTGTTTGTGGGAAATCTTGTCACCTTTCTTTGGATATTGAACATAAGGCTCTTTGGACGATTAGTGGGTTGAACATAACCATGGAGGATGCTAAGGATTTTTGTCTTACTCAAATCAATGAGTTAGATGAATTCCAAGAGAGTGCGTATGAGAATTAAGGATCTTCAAGGCACGAATGAAAAGATGGCATGATGCGAAGATTTATTTCAAAGAGTTCAACATGGGTGATCAAGTACTTTTATTTAACTCTCGTCTCAAATTATTTGCAGGTACGCTGAAGTCCAAGTGGATTGGACCATATGTAATTTATAGAGCCTGTGGAGGGGGGAGCTTTGAATTGAAAAATGAGAAAGGTGAGATCATGGAGGCGAATGGACAATGATTGAAGCACTATAAGTTGCTGCCTGATAAGAAGTGCTCTCTCTTGAGTACTTAAGTTAGAGGTATTCGTTGTGACTGTCCGACGTTAAACATGAGCGCCTGTTGGGGGCCGACCCTCTCATTTTTTTATTTGCTTTATGAGTCTGTGTCGATGTAGTAATTACATTAGGTGTTGCTCGACTATGGTATATACTTCTGTACAAACTTATTCTCTCACTTTGTTTGAGCTAAGTTTGGGGGGATTACGTATATACCTGCATCTTGTTGCACCAAAGTAAAGTTACTTCATTGTGTTGTGTGCTTGGATAATTAATTTTTTGTGATTTTTCAATATTTTTGATTCATTTGATTATATTGAGTGTCGATTTTTTTGTGATTGTCCAGGTATGTTGTTAGTTTGTTTAGGTTGCGTGTTAATCCTGGTATTTGTTTGCTTAATTTTTGGTTCTTGAGGATGATGGATTGATTTGTCTTAGCACTTGATTGAGTTGAACTAGTGATATTGAAGCATTGATGATGTTTTGGTCAGAAATGTTGAGTTGTTGGTTGAGAATTTTGAGTCTTGCAATAAATACGTATTAGTTTTCTCTCCTTGTTCTTGACTAAAATTGAATGTTTGATGATTAATATATGATTTCTAAGTGAGTTCAGGAGAAAAACAGAGTAAAGGATAAATTTTTGGTACTTTAAGAGCCAACATGGGTTGACAAGTCATAACACGACTTGTCACACGACTCGTGTTTGGTGGCCAAGGTGAACAGTTTTTAGATGGACTCAACATGAGTTAACAGGCGACAGCACGACTTACCTTACACGAGTTGTGTTGCATAGAACGACTTGACATGCAGCAACTCGAGTTACTGACACGAGTCATGTTGAGTGCTGGGAATTGTCCAGGACAGCCAACACGACCTTGTAAGCCCAACACGAGTCATGTTGGCCATCCAGGTTCGAGTTTTTAAGTCGTAAAATTGGGGGTTTTGGGATACTTTTCTTATTCTTCTCTCCCGATTCCAAGCCGTGTCGAACCCTTCCTTCTTCCCTTTGATTTTTCGTTGATTTTTAGGTCGTAATCCACCATCCCACATGGATTAATCATTTCACCCACCATCACAAACACATAAATTCTAGGTTTTGAGGCAAATTTGGGGCAAAATTAGGGTTTTTCAAAATTTTCTTGCGAAGAACACATGAAATCCGAATTCACCATGTACAACCTTAGATGTATGTTTCTCTTTCCCATTATATGATTAGATGGTCGGATTTGTAGTTATTTTGCAATGGGTACGTGTAATGGGTTGAAATTTACATGTTCAATGTAAGTATTGGTAGAGGAATTTAGTCAAACACTTGGTATGCATGTTTATTTGTGTACAAATTGATTTTTAATCATGGTGTTTGGCAAGTTCGTGACTAGGGCTTGAGTGATTTGAGAATGTGGATGTTTATGAAATGAAGTAACATGGATACAAGTTGATGCTATAAATGTTTGAGTGCATGAACATTGAGTAAGAAGAGTTTTGTTAGGAAAAATTGACAGTCATGCATATGTGTTGAAATCTACTTAACTAAGACTTGAATTACTTGATTTTGATTGCAATTTGGTGATGAATGTTGTAAGAAGCATGCTGGAGTACGATTAATTTCATAGTTTGGCATTGAAAATAGCACGTTTGAGTTTTGTTAACTGAAATTGATTCATGTCTATATGTTGGAAGTTTCACTTGATAAGAACTTGAGTTTGTTGAAATTGTTGAATTTGATTGATTCCAGTTATTGTTGATCCTACGCATGAGTCATATTGATGAATTTATTGTATTTATGTTATTAAGAATGTGGATGAATATTTTGCAATTCTTTCAGGTAGAGGAAAGAAGAGCGATGGTGGAGATGGAGGGAAAGGACAAGGAAAGCAAACGGATATAGGAGATGGACCAAGCAAGAAGATGAAAGGTTCCTCCAGTTCATCCAATCAACCAAAAGACGATATAGCTAATGCAAGGATATATAAGTTAAGGAGGTGATAAGCGTTTTCTCAACACACAATTAATCCCCAAGTATGAAGGATATCAATTATAGTTTCGAAAGGTAACCAAGTGAATATCGAACCCAAGGGACAGCATATTATCAATTTAATTATTATCTAAATTAATTAAGACAATTATGGCAATATAGTTTGAGGATTGAATGATTAAACTACTAAACAAGTAATTAAAATAACAAATAAGATAAAGTTACTTGAAGAATACGAAAGTGGATCAAGTAGAAGAATAGGTAGCTCCAGGGAAATTCAGTTTTACTACTTAACTTCCCTTCCGGGTGTTGGTGTCCGACTCTGCCTTGTGGAATATGGACGCATCACTAAACTATGCATATCTACTCTATAGACACAAGTAAACATGCTTGTAACACGTGTGAATAACCTCGGAGCAAGAGATATAATTTCACCCTCCTTTCTAGGTACTATCAGTATCAATTATTTCTACTAGGATTGATACTCTAACCCGATATGACCTCCCTTTATAAATACTATGAAATTATCCTCTTTATCCTACTTATTAATCCAAATTCTCAATTCAATTAACAAGTATTTATATATAATAGTTCTAGTGAAGCTTCGGAGTTCCCTCACTTAGAATCATAACATGGAATCCTGCTCAGCAGTGAACGCACTCAATCAATAACTGAGATATGTATTCAGACTCTACATAACAGTTAATGATGCACAAAACGACTGTGAGTATTAATTAAGAAAGCACAATCATATATAAAATAAATCCACAAGTAGTGTTGTACGGAGTATACACATGGAAGTTCAATTAACTAGATAAAACCTTCACAACCCTAGTTCTACCAAAAAGGCTCTAGCCCATGATGTTGCAAAGAACAATCATAGGTGTTGGATAGATCTTACCCGAATGTCCGGAAAATACAAGATAAATTAGGAAACGAATAAACCCTAGATGTGGCATCATCGCGTCCTTCTCGCTCTTGAATTCTTCTCTTAGTTCTCCCCTTGATTCCACAAACGAATCTTCAAAGTGATGGATGGATGGAGGAAGGGGTGATGGTTGGGGGGTGATCCCCCCTTGTGGGGTGTAGTATGTTGTGACCTCTCTTTTCCTCTCTTGTATTGTGTTTTCTCCTTTTCCCGTCTCCTATACTGCTACATAAGCCTTCTTTTATACTTGTAATCGGACCTCACAGGCCTGTAATGGGCTTTTTGAGTGATCACACGCATTGACGGTGTAAAAATATGGATATGATAAGTTCTCAAGCCTCAATTCGACTTCAGCAACAGGTCGAATTGATCCCTCCAAGTTGATGTCCGACTCTGCCTTATGGAATATTGACGCATCGCTAAACCATGCATATCTACTCTATAGACACAAGTAAACATGCGTGTAACACGTGTGAATAACCTCGGAGCAAGAGATATAATTTCACCCCCCTTTCTAGGTACTATCAGTATTAATTATTTCCCCCTAGGATTGGTACTCTAACCCGATATGATCTCCCTTTATAGGTACTATGGAATTATCTTCTTTATCATACTTAATAACCCGAATTCAATTCAATTAATAAGTATTCATATATGATAGTTCTAATGAAGCTTCGGAGTCTTCTCACTTAGAATCATAACATGAAATCCTGCTCAGCAGTGAACGCACTCAATCAATAACCAAGATATGTATTCAGACTCTACATAACAATTAATGATGCACAAAACGACCGTGAATATGGATTAAGAAAGTACAATCATATATAAAATAAACCACAAGTAGTGTTGTACGTAGTTTACACACGAAAGTTTAATTAATTCGTAAAACCTTCACAACCCTAGTTCTACTAAAAAGGCTCTAGCCCATGATGTTACGAAGAACAATCATGGGTGTTGGATAGATCTTACACGGATGTTCAAAAAATACAAGATAAATTAGGAAACGAATAAACCCTAGATGTTGACGTCGTTGCGTCCTTCTCCGTCTTGAATTCTCCTTTTGGTTCTCCTATTGATTCCACGAATGAATCTTCAAAGTGATGGATGGATGGAGGAAGGGATGATGGTTGGGGGTGATCCCCCCCTTGTGGGGTGTAGTATGTTGTGACCTCTTTTCTCTTCTATTATATTCCTCCTTCTTCCGTATCCCTTATACTGCTGTATAAGCCTTCTTTTATAATTGTAATCGTGCCTCCCGGGCCTGGAATGAGCTTTTTGAGTGATTTCATGCATTTACAGTATAAAAATACAGATATAGTAAGTTCTCGAGCCTCAATTCAACTTCAGCAACAGGTCGAATTGATCCCTCCAAGTCGAATCGCAGGTTGAATCGGCACACTGTAAGTCCCAGGTACTCGATTCGACTAACTGCCCTGGTCGAATAGAAGTGACAAGGTCAAATCAGCATCTCCGCCAACCGATTCGACCTCGATTCGACCTGATGCCCAGGTCGAATCGCCCCTGTCGTGGTCGAATTCACCTTCTGCTCATGTGTCCTGCCAACTCGACCTGAAGGGCTGGTTGAATTGATCTCCTTCAGGTTGAATTGCACTCCCGTTTCGCCCGACGGATGGCTTCGACTTCCTTTCTTCAGTTTTCAACACTTCTAATCTGATTTCCTTCGAAAAACCACTCAAATAGCTCCAACAACACCTGATTCGTGACTTCATACAATATATATCAGTTTACAACTGATTTCATACTTCAAACACTCCATAATAGCACAAATCCATGTGCAAGATTCATGAATTTACACACTCATCAAATCCCCAAACTTACATGTTGCTCGTCCCGAGGCAACATAATCAAACCAAGGAGTCGTGTATAATTCACGAGATCACCAAGTACAACACAGAAAAATTATGAAAGTTGGATGTGCGTTTTCAGCATTCTTGTACAAATTGCACCTTTTCTCCAACTTTGCACTTTTCATCCTTTTTCCACCTAAAACACAATAAAACACCTCAAGTGCATCTTTTTCTCACATACAATGAATATAAGACACTTGTGCTAATATATAATAAGAATTTCCATCAAAAGGTATTAAATTGGACACTCAAACACGCTAATTTCCACTCTCATCAATCCCCCAAACTTACCTGTTGCTCGTCCCGAGGCAACAAAATTAATATAAAGAGAGAGACTATGAAAATTAGCAGGGAAACAAGGACTATGACCAATTCCCCATTCAAAATATAATTGTCCTTAACTTAAGTCATGTAACTTTCATTACATGTAATAATCAATTTATAGCATACAAGATAAGACAATCACTCGCACTCAAGTGTAAAAGATGTACACTTATGGGTTAAGGTGTTTACGCTCAGATTCAATTCAAGTGCATGCGTAACCATAAGCCTGACAAATATCTCAAACTCTCTACCACTAAAAATATGATTTGACAATAGGATCAAAAAGAACTTTTGTTTAGACGTAATGTTGGCTCTTTGGCTAAGGCAGGAAACATATGGATTAAGTGACTCAATTAGTAGAGAATTAAAACCGGAGATCTTTTGTACTGCAGATTTTTATACTTCAAGGCTATCCAGCTTCATGCTCTTCTAATTTTCTTTTCTCTCCTTTCCTTCAAGCTCAACATACTTTTTCTTTCCTTCTTTCATTTTTTTTCCTTTCTTGAGGTACCTGTTTCGGGCATTACCTCTAACATCTCGGGGTACTAGTTTCGGGTACTACCCCTACGCAACTTATTTTTAAGCTCATAATCACTTGTACAGCTCCAAATATTTTATTCCTTCCAAACTCCATCAAAATCAACTTCACACACTTTGACAACATTTAATTCTCCACTAAATATAGGAATTTAAGGCTCAAATAGGATATCAAAGTGGCTATCTTTGTAGGTTGCCAAAGAAATAAGGCTTTTAGGATCAAAAGGGCTAAATACAGTTATAAAATTATTTGGTAGGAAATTATTTGGCTAAGTGACTCATAAACTCAAGGATGGCCTTAGATCATCTCTCATTATCTAACATACATATAGTTTCAAGTAAGACAAGAGGCAAGTTCTAGAATACACGCACAAGAACGATACTCACCAGAAAGAAAATATCATGTGGTTATCTAACATGAATAAGGCTCAAAATCTCACATGGGTTTTCAACACGTAACAGAGCATTGTCCATAGTAAGTAATATCTCACAAGTACACATAGAACTTCATATCACAATATAACTCAAGTACACTTCCTTCATCAATTTCAAAAGCATATGAATTTCAGCACAATTTAAAAATAAGCTCATATGTATCACCAAAACCAAGATCTCAACCCTTCCACTCCTACTAATAAAAAGCACACATAAAAATTAGAATAAGAAAATGAGGGCACCTGATTTTTCCTTCAATGCATTCACGAGCTCCTCGAGGTGTTCAACTCGATCATCTTGCCACTCTTTTACCTTTTTCTATCAAAGCTCAAACAAACTCATCATCACAGGATTCATCAATAATAAAATAGGAGAACTATAAGAAAGAATCAATTGACTATCTAATTGACTCCACACACTAGAAACACCACAGAACACTAGGCAAATTGTAAAAAAAATCAACACATCAAAACCGATTAAAGTTTCAATATACCGCAAAAAATCAACTCCCCTAGCAAACATTACAAAGAAAAGATTATACTCTTGATGCTTCAATGAGGTAATAACATCACACCCCCAAACTTAGTAAAAATGTAAGTTGAAACTAAGTTTGTAAAGAGATGTAATTGCCGATTAGTAAGCACCTTAAATATAAAAATTTCTTACTCACACAAAAGAAATAATAAAGTAATAAAATGGAAGGGTAAGCCCCCAACAGGCGCTCATATTTAACGTCAGAGAGTCACGACGGTAGAGGATGCTCTTCTCACATCCTCACCTTCAAATACCTTCTTTCCCTCTTCTTGTCTACACTCAACATCTCACCTTTCTTGGTAACAAGTATATGATCCTCAGAATTTCTTATCTCCCATGGCTGTCTAGACACCTCCTTGTTAGTCTTCCACTTAAATTCAAAATTATCTGTCTTAGAAAATCAAGATTAAACAAGTTAGAAATCACATCTATGCTCTTGCACAATTGAGTCTCCATGGGGCATCTTCATAGCTTGATCAAGAGAGAAAACCACATCTTCATTATCCATCTGCAGTCTAAGCTTCTCGACTCTCAACTTCTTTGCTCTTTCCCACTTCTTCTCCATTGTAAGCTCAGTATTCTGCTTATGTAATGGTACTGGAGTAACATCAACATCATGTGGAGCATTCGGCGCAGAAAATGGTGCAGAACAGTTGGATTCGACATGGATTCGACCAGGGCTACTGGTTGAATTGGGTATGTAGTGGTCGAATTGTGCACCTGGAACTCTATTCTCACCCTGTACGCTCGATACGACTAGGATTCGACCTGAAGGTCTGGTCGAATTGAAATCCCCCTGGTCGAATTGGCTCACTGTAAGATTTCTGCCCCCCGATTCGACCTGGCGGTCTGGTCGAATTGGGCTTCTGATGAAACAGAGTGCTCCGGAAGGGTGGATTCGACCTCAATTCGACCTGGCCAACTGGTCTAATCGATTTGGTTTTAGTCGAATCGAGGCTCTGTTGCTTCCAAATCACGTCTAGGCGTCCAATTCGACCTCCCCTATTGAATTTGACCTATGGTGTTGGTCAAATTGGGGTCGAATTGAGCCCTCGACGTGTCCAATTTTGATTCTGGCCTCATCGGCCCCTCGTATTGCATTCCAGACCTTAACATGATGGCTTTATCTTCCAATTTTTATGTCAATTGATTCACGTTCGCGGTCATCTGTCCCATAATCAAAGTAAGGTCCTTCAACTACTTAGATAAATCTGCATGATCAACATTCATTCTAGCTTCGATGTGGTCAACCCTTGCATCGTTCTCAGCCATGTGTCGATTGAAGGTATCTTCAACACTCTTCACTTCGTGCTGCTTCATACTAGGCCCCCTTAGTGTTAACTCTGTAATCTGCTTCAACTGGAATTCTAGTAGCTTGTTGATGTTAGCTAAACTAGAGACGATCTCATCATCCCTATTCGGCTTCACCACTTGATGTTCAACCTGCGCTACCTCGCCAAGTACATACGATCTTCTCTCTCTCTCCATAGGCCAGTCACGTGAATTCATAGAGATGTTTTTAAATAATTTTTCTGCTTCTATTGTTGATTTAGATAACAGCGCTCCTCCTGATAATGCATCAATAAAAATACGCGACTCACAATCCAATCCATTGTAGAAGATGCTTATGTACTCAGACTTAGACATTCCATGTTATGGACACCTCCTGAGCATATCTTTAAACCTATCCCACGCCTCATCAAATTTCTCACCCTGATTCATAACAAATTGAGTGATCTCTTGCCTCATTCTTAAGA
Organism: Pogostemon cablin; assembly: GCA_023678885.1. NCBI lineage: Eukaryota > Viridiplantae > Streptophyta > Magnoliopsida > Lamiales > Lamiaceae > Pogostemon > Pogostemon cablin. The sequence continues at coordinate 18,769,964 of CM042959.1, read as the reverse complement.
TCCTTGAGGGTGGCATGTATCTCTCTAAGAACTTCTGCTGCAGTTGGTCCCATGTAGTGCAGTCTATGGCACCAAAAGTCTCATACCAAGCTTCTGCTCCATCAATTAATGAATTTTTGAATAGGGCAATCCGCCTAGCATTATCATTAGCTCCAGTGCCATTTTGAGTGTTTGCATAACCATAAAATCTTCGGAGATGCTGATATGGATCTTCAAAACAACCTCCAGAAAAGGGATTTTTCTCTACTATGTTAATAAGAGCGGGATGTATCTCAAAATCATCATATTCCCCCCTTGCTCCTATCAACCCCATGTTACCAATACCATAGTTCGTGAAAATTTCATGTATGGCAACATTATCCGGATTCTGCCTTGCTCTGGCCATATTTAGCACTGCGTGTTATTCGTTTATTTCCTTCCTCTCCTTTTCCTAGTGCACAAGTACCTCAGAAAATTTAAGGTTAGTTATAAATAAATAATCACAAATAAAAGTCTTAATCAAACTAGAAATAATAAACTAATAATAACATCCGTCCCCGGCAATGGCGCCAAGAACTTGATGAGTATTTTCTCAACACACAATTAATCCCCAAGTATGAAGGATATCAATTGTAGTTTCAAAAGGTAACCAAGTGAATATCGAACCCAAGAGAAGGCGTATTATCAATTTAATTATTATCTAAATTAATTAAGACAATTATGGCAATATAGTTTGAGGTTTAAAATTATTAATCTATTAAATAATTAATTAAAATAATAAATAAAATAAATTCACTTGAAGAATACGAAAGTGGATCAAGTAGGAGAATAGGTAGCTCTAGGATAATCCAGTTTCACTCATTAACTTCCCTTCCATGTGTTGATGTCTGATTCTGCCTTGTGGATTATGGACGCATCACTAAACCATGCATATCTACTCTATAGACACAAGTAAACATGCGTGTAACACATGTGAATAACCTCGGATCAAGAGATGTAATTTTACCCCCCCTTCTAGGTACTATCAGTATCAATTATTTTCCCTTATGATTGGTACTCTAACCCGACATGATCTCCCATTATAGGTACTATGAAGTTATCCTCTATATCCTACTTAATAACCCGAATTCAATTCAATTAATAAGTATTCATATATGATAGTTCTAATGAAGCTTCGGAGTCCCCTCACTTAGAATCATAACATGAAATCCTATTCAGCGGTGAACGCACTCAATCAATAACCAAGATATGTATTCAGACTCTACATAACAATTAATGATGCACAAAATGACCGTGAATATGATTTAAGAAAGCACAATCATATATAAAATGAACCACAAGTAGTGTTGTACGGATTTTACATACGAAAGTTCAATTAATTCGTAAAACATTCATAACCCTAGTTCTACAAAAAAGGCTCTAGCCCATGATGTTACGAAAAACAATCATGGGTGTTGAATAGATCTTACCTGGATGTCCGAAAAATACAAGATAAATTAGGAAACGAATAAACCCTAGATGTTGGTGTTGTCGAGTCCTTCTCCGTCTTGAATTCTCCTCTTGGTTCTCCTCTTGATTCCACGAACGAATCTTCAAAGTGATGGATGGATGGAGGAAAGGATGATGGTTGGGGGGTGATCCCCCCTTGTGGGGTGTAGTATGTTGTGGCCTCTCTTCTCCTCTCTTGTATTTCTCCTTTTTTCGTATCCCCTATACTGCTGCATAAGCCTTCTTTTATACTTGTAATCGTATCTTCCGGGCCTGGAATGGGCTTTTTGAGTGATCACACACGTTGATGGTGTAAAAATACAGATATGGTAAGTTCCCGAGCCTCAATTCGACTTCAGCAACAGGTTGAATTGATCTCTCCAAGTCGAATCGCAGGTCGAATCGGCACACTGTAAGTCCCAGGTGGTGCTCGATTCGACCAACTACCCTGGTTGAATCGAAGTGTCGAGGTCGAATCAACATCTCCGCCAACCAATTCGACTTCGATTCGACCTGATACCTAGGTCGAATCGCCCCTGTCGTGGTTGAATCCACCTTTTGCTCATGTGTGCTGCCAATTCGACCTGAAGGGCTGGTCGAATTGATCTCCTTCAGGTCGAATTGCACTCATGTTTCGCCCAACGGATGGCTTCGACTTCCTTTCTTTAGTTTTAAACACTTCCACTCCGATTTCTTTCGAAAAACCACTCAAATAGCTCCAACAACACCTGATTCGTGATTTAATACAATATATATTGGTTTACAACCGATTTCATCCTTCAAACACTCCATAATAGCACAAATCTAGGCACAAGATTCGTGAATTTACACACTCATCAGAAGGCTCAAGAGGTTGCCTTCAGATTTTAAGCTGAACATGAATAATTGGATTGAAATAGCTCTGACATAGGAAGAAGTGTCAGGTAAGATCACCCACATGCGATATCAAGATGAAGGGACAATGATCACTCTGAAAATTACTGAGGATATCCAAGAATTGTTGAATCGGGTTAGCATTCGTTAGTTTATGGAGAAGACGGGAAGAACTCATTTTCAGCTGACAGCGGAGTTCTTATCCACGTTGACTGTCTTTTCTGATCCGATGGACAAGCTTCCGTATGCTACTGAGTTTATTTAAGAAGAGTGTTTAGAGAGATTGACTTGGATGGTTTAAACAGAGCATTGGTGGCTCCGGTGGGTATTCCTTTTGCTGAGGATAAGAGGTTCAAGGCTGATGAATTCTAGGAGTCCATCACCAGAAAGAAAAAGTTTAAGTCGAGTTTGGCGAAGGCTACTTTCATCAGAAATCCAGTCCTTTGATATATGGATCAAATTTTGTCGAGCATAATTTTTTGTCGGGCAAAAGGGAACAACATTCCCCAAGGAGAGTTGTATGTCATGTGGTGCATGATCAACTCCGTCCAATTAAACTTGGATGCGTACCTTCTATATCAGTTTTACAGGTTCAAGGTATGTGCAACTCAGAAGGTTAATATAGGAGGACTGATTACTCCTATCGCCCATCACTACGGTATCGATACATCAGGGATGGAGTATATCAGAGACCACCAGACCTCAACATGACGACTTTGGTTCGGAGAGAGATAATAAAGAGGGACCCCAAGGAATCATGTACACATTCAAAGAGGGTGGATTTTTTTTGGTTCCCTATGACATTGCAGGAATTCACCACAGTATGAATAGAGGGGAATCTTTTGATGGACACAGATGATTACGTATCCATTAGTGAAGGAATAACAAACAAAACTTGGCAAAACTATAGCAAGGAATGCACTAGCTATGATGTTCCCGATGGCTATGGGAGAGACTGAAGTTCCGGAGCAGCAGCCGCAGCAAATGGAGGAAGAATTAGGTGGAGGTGACCAAGGAGCTGGAGAGTAAGCTGATGCCTAGTACCATGATGAGTTTGCAGGGGCATAGCATTACTATGTTCCGCCTAATTTTGGTGGAGTTCCTTTGTATGAGATGGAACCACCAGCTCCTCCGCCTGGATTTGAGGCATGGACACCAATGTATGATTGGTGGGGATAGCAGGCATAGGGGGCTCGCATGCATAATGAGTATATGGAGGAAAACAGGCGGAGAAGAGAGGAGAATATGCAGAGAGCTGCAGAGAATAGGGAAATGAGCCGACAAATGGAAATAATTTTGAGAAATTAAGTTGTATCTGATAGGCATCTCGGTACGTTGGTCACAACCACCAATGACATCGCTACTAGATTATCTGATTTTGAGGATCTGAGAAGAGACTTTGATGAGTGGCGGATAGGTCCAGGTGATGGCGAGGACGCCGAAGATGACGATGGTCTAGGTGATGGCGGGGAGGACTAGCAGCCTTATCAAGAGGTTGTACTTTTCTTTTCGTTTCATTATATTTGTGTTGCTTTGTAGCTGAATAGTTAATAAACTGTTAGGTTCTCATTTCTTATTTGATCGGCCTGTATTAAGTGAATTAAATTTGTTATTGATATGATGTAGTGGTAAATTGTGATGCTGATGCATGAATTAATTGAAAATGTGGTGTTTTGATATTATGTAATGGATAATCCGGCAAGAGATGTACTTGGAGATTGGAATACTTAAGATTGTTGCATGTATTAAAATTGATTCATAGCCTATGTAGGAGTGCTCATTATTCTGTTAAACCCATGTGAGATTTGAGCTTCTAAGAATCATAAAAATTACACATGATTGGTATTATTCTTGAGAGCATCATTTACATGCATGTATTCTAGAACTTGACTCTTAATCTACTTGAGGCTAGATGATTGATTAGATGATGGGAGATGAACTTAGGCCATTTTTGTTCTTTATTGAGTCACTACCTAAATTTTTATCCTACCATGTAATATAATCCATAGTTTCCCGTTTGAGCCTTAAAAAGCCTTTAAATACCTATCCTAGTAGAGAATTAAAGGAATCAGATTGGTGTTGTGTAAAGAAACTCAGAAAGATGAACATTGGTAGAAAGTGATTTAAGAATGAAGGATTGTTAAAACTTGAAAAAGGGGGTAGTGCCTGAAATTGGTATCCCAGTTATAGGGTAGTGCCTGAAACTTATACCCTATTTAAAAAAAGAAAAAGAAATGAGAAGATCGAAGACGTTGAGCTTGTAGTTAAGGGATGACGGAGATTATGAAAAGAAATAGAAAGAGAAAAGAGAGAAGGAGATTGATTAGTCAAGCATATGTGTTGAAAATATATCTTTACTGTTGATTCTCTACTAGTGATCGAGTCACTTATTCTATATGTACCTACCATTTTCCAAAAGAGCCAACGTTACAACCCGAACAAGTCCTTTGTGATCCCATCATTAAGTCTTTCAAGTTAGTAGAGAGTTTAGATAATTGTCAAGCTTATGGTTACACTTGCATGTGAATGGATTTGAGTGCATATACTTTAACCAAGAAAGTGTACTTCTCACACTTGAGCGGTGAGTGTAAATACTATCCGTGAGAGTGGATGATAAGCATTCTGAAATAGGAAGTGACTAATTTGACGTGCGTGTTTCAATTGATAGAATTTTGGCATTTGAGTATGTTATCTTGGTTTGAATGTGTGTGATCCCTTATTTGCTGTAGAATTTCAACTCTCATCTCTCTCTTGTTTTGAATTCATTGTTCGGGGACGAACAACAAGGTAGTTTGTGGAGTTGATGAGAGTAGAAATTTACGTCTTTTCAGTCTCACAATACACTTTTTTTGTTAGAATACGGACGTATATTGGTGTAGGATTGCGTGTTTTACGTATTTTGCATGATTATGGTGCTACAAAGGTGTTTTGTTGAGTTTTGAAGGTTAAAAATAGATTAAAATAAAGCAGAACCGGAGACGGGCAAGAAACGAGTACAAAAAGGGCCAAAATGAGTTGTATGACTCAACACGACTTGCTTACTCGAGTCGTGTTGAGTGCCGTAGATGGTCAGATTATAAAATGGTGCAACACGACTTAACGTGGTGTAACACAACTTGCAACACGAGTCGTGTTGCGTATGATGAAGTTCGTGTAGCAAGTCGTGTGAGACAGAACAGCGTCAAATTTCATCCAGAGAGCCAACACTAGTTGGCAAGTCGTTACACAACTTGCAACATGACTTGTGTTGGGGCCCGTGACCAATCCAGTTTCAGAGCATCACGACATGACTTGATAAGCGAGTACACGAGTTATCAACACGGCTCGTGTTAGGGTGACACGAGTTCCAGTTCAAGGCAACACGAGTCGTATTGCAACTCAAGTTGGGTATCCCAACTCGTATTGCGTTAGTTTGGGCCAAAAATTGGGATTTTTACCCTCCAGTGCGTGAAAACCTGGAAAAGCATCCCAGTGGAAATCAAATTCGTAGCCCAAGATATATAAGGGGATCAAGACACCTGAAGAGGGGGGACCGATCACACACCAACAGAAGAGATCGTGAATTACTTCACGCATCATCCATCCATACCCACTCACATCAGATCATCCATCCATTCATTTCATTGGCCCAGAGGAAGGTTCAAGTGCAGTTGAGAGAGCCAATCCAATTGGAGAGACGGAGAGAGAATGGAAACCACGTGACACTAGGGTTTTGTATCCTCCCTTTATTACTTCCTTTATTGATTTTGATATGAGATTGTCAGTCATGAGGGTTGTGTGTAACCTCATGAGCTAAATACTTTTACAGTTCTAAGGATTGAAGGTTAGGGTAGTTGATTTGGAAATCTAAACAAATATTGTGAATTCATGTTATTGATATTCTTGTTTATTTGATTGATTCAAACTTTATGTATATGTGTGTAACGTCTTCACTATATATAATTGTTGTTGCCCATGGTACTTGGTATATTGTGTTAGCTTATGTGCATACATTATTTATATTGTCTATTTGCTAGGGATTATAGTAGTTTGTCCATGAACATGATAATCCTAAGGGCTAGTAAATAAGATACTTGACTTTCTTAGTTGAACAATGCAATTAAGAATTCAAGTAGGAAGTGAATAAGATTGAGTAGTACTTTCAGAGAATATATATTAGTCAAACTGGCCATCCGGAGGTTCTTTAAGTTTGCAGTATTAGTATCTAGGAAGGATGTTCAAAACTATTCATGCATCTTTTGATATTAATTGAATAATATTATTAACTTGAAATTTAAACATATTTGGTGGGTTAATAGGGTCTTGTGATGTATTTTTCCATTAAAATAACATGAATAAACAATAAGACATCTGGGGATCCAAATCAATTACACTAAACCTGATACTTTAGAGCTGTTATTTCTCTCTTAATTCACTCTAGAATAATTATTTACTTTTATTTATTAAGTATTTGTCATTTCAATTCTTTAGATAATTATTAAATTCAAATCTTGGAATATTGATTACATTAATTCTAGTTGAATGGTAATTAATAGTAAAATAGATAATTAACTGTGTTAGTGGAAACGATATTTAACTAAAGTATTTGCCTCTGCAATTGACATCCCTACAGTTGCGGATTTAATTGAAGTGCGCAATATTCGCCTAACAAGGGGCACAGTGTCCCGGGACACAAGAACCTCGCTATTTTCCGTTTGGAAAAATAATTTAATTGGACAGCCAAAAATTAGTCTGGTGAATGATTTGTAATTAATACAAGTGAAAAACGACAATGACCAATTCACCAGGACATTGAAATAAAGACACCCTCAACGGACTCTCTCTCACTCTCTTTCTTTTTGTTATCTTTTTAAGGAATTGGAATCTTGTATTAAATGTAAAACATTAAAAGCCAATTTATCATTTGCTGATAGGGCTGGACGGTACAGTATATCGAAAATAATTTAGCATACCTTATATCGTACCAAAATTTTTGGTATGAAAATATGTATACCGATATACTGAACCGAATATTTCGATATACCAAAATTACTCTTCAAATCCACGTATACCGATTCATATCGAAAGAAATAATAATAAAAATAAAGTTGCTATTACATCCCAACAAACACTTAAAAAATTAGTACCATTCAAAAAATCAAACATCACAATTGGAAACCCCGAATCGATACTACTTAGAGAAAATTAACACATTTTTACTTTTGGAATGACCTTGGATTGCAAGTTCTTGGCTTTGAGCTCCTCTTTACTATGTAAGATCTTGAAAGAAAAAGAGAGGTTACCGGCAACGGTGGCGACGGAGTAGCGATGGAACGAAAAAGAGAGGGTTACCGATAAGGGAAGGGATGCAGAAGAGAGAGACTAGAGGGAGCAGCAGGGTGGGGATGGTGGAGCGGGAATGGAAGATGGATTTGAGGGTTAGAGCAGGGATGGTGGAATAGGGACGGAAGATGAATTTGAGGGTTGGAGGCGCAGACAAGAAAAGACAAGAGGGTTGGAGGCGAACTCTGGCTAAGGTTCTGTTTGGGGGTAAATTGTGGGGAAATAAATTTAATAGTACTATATTACACTTTTCCAGCAAAAAAAAAATAAAATTATTTAATTTTTATATAATTATTTATAATTATTATTAATATTAATTTAATAAACAGTTTGATATATCGGTATATACCGAAATACCGATATATTATCGGTATTCCGGTATATACCGAAATACTAATTTTTTAAAAGTATCTTACCGATACCGTACCAAAAAATTCGGTACAGTATCATACCATACCGAATTTTTCGGTATACTGAAATTTTCGATAAGTTCGTTATTTTGCGATACGATAAATGCGGTATACCGATATTTCGATATTTTTGTCCACCCCTAGATTTGCATTCGGTGGACAATAAATATTACCCGCATTCCATTAGTAAATTCTATTACTTAAAAAATAAATGTTTTTCCGTGCCAAGTTCCATATAGAGGTGGCCACGCTTCTCTTTTAGAATTAATTATAATTTTATACTTAAATTTAATATAAAATCTAATAAAATACTCCTTCCGTCCCACATATATTTATTCACATTTTTTATTTTAAGGTGTCCCAAATATTTAAGCATGTTCCATTAATAGTAAAAATATATTATACCTCTTATATATTTTTTACACTTTATTTAATAATTCCAATAACTTTATTTATTTTTTTTACACTTTATTCATCATTCCCAACAATTATATTCACATTTTCTCTTTAAATTACTAACTTATCCTTACTTTTCTTACATTATATATATACATATATATATATATATATATATATATATATATATTACTCCCTCCGTCCATTATCAATGTTTTTATTTGTTTTTTCACGTAGATTAAGGAGCATTATTATTTTATGTGTAGTGTGTATTTGTATTAGTGGGATATGTGGGTTCATATGTTAATTGTATTAGTGATGTTTATGGGTTTCATATGTCTAAATGAGAAAATAGTTACATTAAGAGTTGACGGCCCAAAATAATAAAATAGATACATTAAGCTAGATGGACGGAGAGAGTAAATAAATGACATTTCTTAATCTCCGTACCCGTATAAACTGGTACAAATATCTTAGACGGAGGGAGTATTAAATTTAAATGTAAAATATGTCATAAATTATAATTGAAAAATAATAATAATAATAATAAATGCCCATATGAAACGATTTAATTTGTCTTTAGATTATTTATTTATTTTCCATTAATTTGATAGCGAAAGTCTCCACATTCTACAAGATTCGTTGAGGACTTGAGTAATGCTATAATTTCTTGGAAATTCATGGGAGACCTACAGCACTTTAATACTACGTCCACGCGGAATCTAATTTAACATCGTACTTTCATTAATTCACACTCGCTTATTTTTTAACAGAAGTCACAGGCAAATTACTACTATTTCCGTGCACACCGCAACGTTTGTTAATTCACAAACGAAAAGTGTTTCCCGTATAAAACCTGTGATCTCCAATTCTAGTTATATATTTCCTCGATAAAAATCTCATTTTATCAATTTGGTTGTCTCACCTAAAAAATTCATTTTCTTTTTTGATATATGGAATCCACTCACACCCACTAATACAATTAAAACATGAACGTTTATATTTTACTTTATAATAAATGATACATACGCAAAACAATTAATGTATGTCTATGAGACCCACCTACAACTACTCACTATACATTAAAATATTATATTTCTCACTTCACTATACATCAAAATTCTACTCCCTTCGTCCTAAATTCATCTTCACGTTAATTGTAGATACGGAGTATAAGAAAAATTATTTTTCACTTTATTTTGAGAGTATTGTGGTATTTTTGAGTAATAAATAAATAATAAAGTATTTTATGTGTGTTAAATAGGTGATGACAAATTTGAAATTAAAATATATTAAAATGATATTAGCTTGTTGCTTTGTCTTTTTATGGGAGTGAGAAATTGAATTCGGAACGATTCAAAACAGAAAGTGTAGAATTGAAGACGAAGTGAGTATATATTTTAATCTTTCCAAAAAGTAAGCGTTCAGATGGGATGGAGGGAGTATATTCATTTTGAATTCACCAATTTTTTTATAAATTTTCTCCCCACAATTATTTCACCGTTTTTCTGTACATACTTCTCTTGTTCTCTTTTTATCTCATCTGTTATGTTAATGAATACACATTTACATATATCAACACACATATTTTACATATAAATTTGATATAAAGTAAAATTTACCTTATAAAAAATACAAAACAAAACTAAATAACTAATATACTCCCTCCGTACGGTTCTAAGGTATTCATTTGTTTTTTTTTTGAACGTGGATTAAGGAGTATTATTATTATATGTAAAGTGGATAGTTGTATTAGAGGAGAGTAGTGGGCCATATTGTGCACTTTTTTACTAAATAGGGGAAATGGATACCTTTGAAACGGACGCCAAAAATAATAAAATGATACCTTATAAGCGGACGGAGAAAGTATATATAAAGTGAAAGGGTGAAATATGCCACGTTTAACAACTTTGGAAAATTAATCGTATTTGCCACATGTAGGATTATATATATATATATATATATTACATATTCTCGCATAATATGCGAATACATTATATTCCTTCCGTCCCACCGAAAGATCATTATTTTACTATATTGAGCGTCTCATCCAAATGTCCTCATTTTTCATTTTTAGTAAAAATGTACATGTGGCCCACCACTCACTACTAATACAACTATCTACTACACATAAAATAATAATATTCCTTAATCTATGAACAAAAAGCAACGGTGACGTTTGGGCGGAAAGAGGGAGTATTTTATAAGAAAATTAATTAGATAATCCAATATTAAATGCATATTGTAATTTAATAATGAGAATATAATCAAAAAATTTGAAGATATATATTTTTATTAATTGGTTTATTTATCTAACTTTTAAGGTTTAATTTTATTTCTAAATATAAAAATATACAAAAGATTATATGTGGTTATCAAAATAAAAAATAAAAATATTTATTCCAAACTAATAAAAATATATGATTAAAGTTAGTGTTTAATTTAAAGATATACTCCTTCCATTCCGCCCATATTGCACCGTTTACTGTAGCTTTTGTGAGAGCTTTATGCAGTCAAACGGTGCAGTTTGATTGGGACGGAGGGAGTACATGATTAATAATAATAATTAGTTGGAAATATTTTTATTGATTGGTTTAATTATCTATTTCTAAAAAATATAATTAAATGTGGTATTTAATTTACATATATCTATTAACTATTATAAAGGGCCTTGAACCTGTTGGTGGCCAGTTTCACGGCGGTTCCAGATAATTTCTCTTGTCCCCTCTCTCTACGTGGTGTTTTGGCGTCTCTTCACGTGTTCTCCTTCCCTTCTCTCTCATTTCATTAATTCCAGCACCGACGAAGTTAGACGATGAAGCAGAATGTTTCACATTTTTTTCCAACTTCAGACAGATCTCAGAAGATAGTTTCACCTGGTGACCAGCTGCCACAAGCCGATTTCGGGCGCTACAGGATTCTTCCACCATTCTTCCTACAATTGGGCTCTGTGAATCATACCTATGTATGCTACGCACTCAAATTCAAAAGAAATCCCTAATTTTGTTCCTTTTTTTTTGTTTTCGTTCAACTGGTTTCTCCCCTTCTATTCAATTTTCTTGTTTTCACTCAACAATTTTCTCCCGTGTAGAGCATTCTCAAGGGATTTGTGAAGAAATTTGGAAGCCAGTGCTATTCACAGCTTCTTTTTTATGAAGAAATCTCGGGACTTGAATCAGATTTCTTCAGTTTTGCTTCTTGATTTTTCATCTGACGACAACAATGGCGGCAGCGACACCCGAAGATGCTATGTTTTGGTCATTACGCGAAGAAGCATGATGAAAAGTTAGCGCTGGAAAAAAATAGAAAGGTTACGGGTCATAAAGAATCTAGATTGACATGCATAGACCCATCATCGCTATCTTCAAGTAAAAATATGAATGTTAGTTGCAATTTATCTCTGATCATTCTCAATCCCACTCTCACTCTTTGGGTACTACGTCTTTTTTTTTCCTTGATTTTTTGATGGTCTTGGAGCAGAGGAAGAGAAGCGGTCGAGAAATCAGAATCTGGGAGAATGCGCTGGAGCTCTGAACAGAGGTCAGAAGAATAGTGAGAAGTCCAAATCAAAAAATTCATCAGCGGCCGTGCAAAGGTTAACTTGCATCCCATAATGTGTGTGCTAATTAAGCTTTCTAATTACTCCATATATTTATGTGATGTTTTATAATCTATCCAGAGTGTTAAGAAAGAGAAGCTTGGTGAAAGGATTACAGCACTTCAACAACTTATTTTCACCGTTCGACAAGGTTAGGAATTAATTTAATTTGGAGTTATTTAGGGAGTACTATAGATAGAAATTAATGATCTTACAGGAATATCAGGCCAATTTATTTACTTATTTCTATAATCCTTATTCATTTGTATATATTCTGTATTGTCATTGCATGTTAGCTATTGTAGCTGTAGGACAGTAGGAGTACTATATTTTAACATATCACAGCTAGCTTTATATACACTACGCAATGGTATTGGAAGAATTTGCAGGCCAATCATTGATAGTGTTTTCTAAACATTGTTCATGTAATGAGTTACATTTGTGTACAATTTGCAAGGTGGGCAGTTGGATTTTCATGATTTGTCATAAGCTACAGTCATGTAATTTCAATTTACTACTAATTAATGTGTGCATAGGAGATGGAATATATAAATAAATGAAATTGGGTATGGTGCAGACAGATACAATGTCGGTGCTTCACGAAGTATTAGGATACATCAGACTTTCGCATGATCAGGTGCAGGTGCTGAGTTCTCCATATCTACAGCCCCATGCGCAACTGTACGTAAATTCTTATGTACATTCGCAATTGATAATGAATAGTTAAAAGTTGTGCAGAACTAATTTGTTTGTTGATGAGGTGCAGGAACTTTGCCTTGGTGGTTTGTGTCATTTTATTCTCCTATTTTTCCCTTTTCGCTATAATGACACAGCTAGCATCAATATTTTGGATGTTGATATTTATTATACCATCCCTTTTTGGAAGCCACATTGAATTCTTACGCTATTATACCATCCTTATATAACATGGTTCTCTATATGAAATCCTGAGTGATGGATCATACATTACATCCCATGATATTCTCTGTAGTCATAGTTACACTGAATCATTGATAAAGATTCGTTATATTTTTATTTTATTTTTAAGTTGAAAGGTTTTAATATATGCAGTATATCAATAGCTCCCTAATTGTTCACTATTTTTGGTTGTTGACTCTGTTTATTTGTAAATTTTAACTGTTCAGGTCTGATTTTCTGGATGCAATATGTTTTAATCAGTTGATTTGTCTGCAACTCTCATTTATCTCAGACTAGGCTATAAACCAGTTATAAGTAGCATTGTGATGGTAACTTTGAGGTATATTTGCTATTTCCCCTTTGCAAGTAATGAAAAGCTAATGTGTGTTACAAATTTACATGAGTTCCTTTGTTTCAATTGTCTCATTTATCTCAGACTATGCTATGAACCAGTTATAACTAGCATTGTGATGGTAACTTTGAGGTATATTTGCTATTGCCCCTTTGTAAGTAATGAGAAGCTAATGTGTGTTACAAATTTACATGAGTTCCTTTGTTTCAATTATAATACTAAATTGCATTGCCATTAAGCGACCAAATAGATCACATGCACACATTTGAGATTTGACTATTTGGAATGTTGGAAATGCATTGATAATTTTCTTTACCTTGTTGTAGTTTGATTACCTCCCCCACTCGCTTAATAACACATAAGTTCATGTTTTGAAATATAATAATTATTAACTTTTCAATTGTTCACTTTATTCATTCATAGAAATTTTATGCTCCTCTCCACATCACTCCACTCCACTGTTCATCTCTTCCGGCCCTCACTCTACGTGTACCATCTCCCTCTCTACAGCTCATTTTCATTTTCACATAAGCTCTATACCATCTCGCGCTCGTCAGCATTCGTGCTGGCCTCTACTACCTTCGATTCTCCCTGTCTTCGCCAGATCTTCTCTCCTCTCAGAATATCCTGAATTGTCGGCTTTCACATAAAAGAAACAAAGGTGGTTGAGCCCTAATTAGTTATTTTTTTGTCCTTTCAACCCACCAGTCAGTGAACAAGAACTCGAGGATGAATTTTGTATTTTCGAAGTCATAAGAAGGTTAAATATTGCTATAAGTTACTTTTTGTTGAATCGTAACTTAGTAGTATTTGTTTTTACCTGAAGTTGATTATACGGCGGGATTGTATTGAAGTTTTTTGTAATTGTAGCTGGTGAATTTTTAATGTATTTTTAATTTCATTTTCGGAGATATATGTGTGCAAGGATAAACTTCCTTGTTAATTTCCACCTCAGGGTTAGGCTATGTTTTAAGAAGTGTACCAATTAAGCTGATGAATTTTTTCTTCTTAAGTCGGTTCTGGTTCTCGCGTATTTGTTTTGCTAACAATGGTTCCCAATTCAAATATTTGTAGAATTCGATGAATTTTCCCTTCTTAAGTCATTGGTTCCAATTCAATAATTTTCTAAAATTGAAGTTATTGTCATTCAATTTTTCTGAAGTAGTTTAGGTGAACTCAGTTTTGTAAATTTGTAAACTTTCCTACAGCGTATGGGTTGCCAGGAGACCCCTTGATTATGCTTTCATTGATTTCGACGACCGCAGAGATGGCCAAGATGATATTAGAGAAAGAGACAGTGAGCTTCTGCTGTTTATTATTCTATTCATTTATTGTTAAAACGATTAGAAATCTGATTATCATAGTTAATATGAATGATTAATGGTGTCACTTGTATTATTTTGCTGCTTTGTTTGATTTCTCCATGGTGCAAAGATATACTCCTTAATGTTCATTGAGGAATAGTGTAGTTGGAATTTTCTTTTGATGTAATAAATATTATTGATGTTGCCTTTAACTTACAGCCCCTGTTTTTTTAATAAGGTAAAAATGGCTGGAGAGTTGAGCTCTCTCACAACTCTAGAGTTGGAGGTGGTGGTGGACGCAATGGTGGAAGTGGACGGTCTGATTCAGATTTAAAATGCTATGAATGTGGTGAACCTGGTCATTTTGCCCGTGAATGTCGAATTGAGAGGAGGCTCAGGAAGGCGCAGGAGTCGTAGTCCACCTAGATATTGCCGAAGCTCGAGTTATGGTCGAAAGTAAGATTAATGTCATATGGTTTTTTTTGGTATAATGAATTGTATTTTTGTCTCTATAGTTATCTGTAATTATCACTTCATTTTTAGAATGTCACTTCTGTTGCTATACTGGTATAGAAGTTATAGTCCACGTGATCTTGCCCTCAATGTCGCAGGCCATCATCCGGAGCTCGCAGCTACAGCAGGTCACTTTATCGTGTACCACGGGAGGAAGTGCCATACACTAATGGGTATGATCATTCTATCTATATTTTATTGTTACTTTTTGGTGCAATGTTCTGGATAGAGATGAATAGTTAGCTTCATTTGCAGACTTGCATTATATGGTTAAATTATGTTTCTTGATGTTCGGGTGGCTTTATTTTTGCTTGCATAACACTTGATGTAGTTTCTGTAAGGTTTTTTTTGTTCCAAATTAATAATACTTTAAATACAATCAGATATTCCAAGTTTACAGAATTTCAATCAAAATTTCTCATGTAACTGCTGCTGCTTTCACTTTCTCATATATAACTCAACAGGATTGGTTTTATTAATCCTAGGAATAAAAGAAACATAAGATAAGACTGAATAATAAATAATGTTAAGCTTAACAAGTATTTAGTTCATTCTTACAATTTGTCATACTTGTGTTTTTGCTCCTGTATAATTTATTGAATATGGATTTTATTTTGTTATCAGACAGGCAAAGCTTACAACATGATGAAAATTGAGAATGCTGTAACGTTTTTTGTTTTTATTATATGCAGAAAGTGGTTCAATATAGTTGGTCCTTTAAAATCAAGTGGTCCTCTATTCCTAGCAGTGGGAAAGAAACTCTTCATCTACTATTGAAAACTGCCACTAAGAAGAAATTTAGTGGAGTATAAAAAAAATATCATTTGTATTAACTCACTTGAAATCCGGGTTAGCACCTCATGAATGAGGTGCACCCAACCTAGTACATGAATAATATAATAATAATAATAATAAATAGTAGTAGAAAGATTATATACATAATATTAAAAAAACACCACAATTAACCACGTCGCGACAACTTATATTTCTAAAAAATTATTTATAGCAGCGTATTCGCAATTAGTATATACTAGTATAAGATAAGATATATTCCCTCCGTCCCATTTCAGATGACACACTTTTCATTTTCAGTTGTCCCACAAAAATTTGCACATTGTAAAAAGTAAAAAACAATCACCCTTTTCCCATACATTTTATTTTAAAAAAAATCACCCTTACCTAACATACTTAACATATTTTATCATTTACTTATTATTAAAAATATCATAATATCCCTAAAAATTATTACTTTTCTTAATCTCTGTATGGATAGAGATATACATACTTTTATGTAATGGAAGTAGTAGTTGATTGATGTGTAGAAATATATGGATATAATCGAACACATATAGTATTGAATAATAATCCAGTATGGCGTGGCACACTTAGTGAATGCATTGATTGGTGTGTATGAATAATAATGTCTAAAATAAAAAAATAAAATAAAACTATAGTGACTGCAAATGTGAAAAGTAAAGTATTCAAAATGTAAAAAAAGTGGACTTTAAAAAATCAATCAATTCGAACATTCATCAATTTTGGTAGCAACATTAATTCGTTAAGAATTCTCGTTCAAAAGTTAATTTAATGCCAACAGTTGATAATACATATTGTATAAGTTTGATTGTTTCATATTCGCACTAAAAAATATAGTAGTATTATTTTTGTCATTTTCATGGTCTATTTTAAAAGTAATATTTTTCATTACTTTTAAAGTCTCACGTTGGATTCTAACTCACTTTATATAAAATAATTATAATTTTTTATTCACTTAAAAAAAGTACTTAGATAACGTATGGAGTATGTATATAAAAATTATTTAAAATAATTTGCATGTACTAATAAATAAAATTATTAGAAATGATGAATAAAGTGTAAAAAAATAAATAAAGTTATTGGAATTGATGAATAAAATATAAAATATAAGTAAAATGTATGTGTATTTTTACTATTTATGGAATGAGTAAAAATACGTGGGACACCCCAAAATAAAAAATGAGTAAAAATATATGAAATGGAGAAAGTAGTACAAATATGAGTAATTAATTATTATTTAAACGGATACGAGTATATGTATCTCAAAATAAGCAGTTACTCTGCCAATTAATGGAAGGAATAATGCATTTACTAAAAAGTTCATATATATAATTTAAAAAAGTAATCCCGTTCTATCCAAAGGGTCATTATTTTCTATTTTTGGTGTCTCACCAAAGAGTTCACTTTCCTTTTTTAAATACATGGATCCACACATCCACCAATACAATTAAAATATGGTCCCACACTCCCACTAATATAACTACTCATTACATATTAAATAATAACACTTCTTAATCCACGTGCAAAAAGCACACACTACACTTTGAGTGAGACGAGGGGAGTAATACAAATGATAAAATTACATAGAAATTAATTCCCTACATCCATTTTGAAGAGTTTCTCTTTTCTCTTTTGGATGTCCGTCTCAAAGGATTTCATAGCATTTTATATATGTATGTGACTCATACACATCCAC
Source organism: Pogostemon cablin (assembly GCA_023678885.1). Lineage (NCBI taxonomy): Eukaryota > Viridiplantae > Streptophyta > Magnoliopsida > Lamiales > Lamiaceae > Pogostemon > Pogostemon cablin. Next base: position 18,752,299 of record CM042959.1, on the reverse strand, counting down.
TAATACAATTAAAATATGAGTTCATACACCTATTAATACAACTACCCAATACACGTTAAATTATACTCCTTCGTCCCCTTGATATGTATCCATTTTGTCATTTTAATCTATTTTAATACAAATTATCTATTTCCTTTTTAGATTGATATGGCCCACAAAAAATATTATTATACTTAATCTCACTACACATAAGACCTACACTCAACACTAATACAAATACCCACTACATATTAAATATTACTCTATTCCTCAATACATTAAATATTAAATATTATACCGGATGTTCTTTAAATTGGATGGAGAGATTATTTCTTTCCCCCTCTTTTTATTTTTATTTTTTCTAATAATGTACAAATAACATTTGGGAAATACCACAATTTTCCCTATATGGGGAAGTCAACATCTTTTTTGCCCTACCTTTTCTAATACATCTAAATTGCCCTAAAAATACATGCAATGCCATGAATACCCTCAAAGATGGTCCACCTTTTTGTATTGGGAATGAGTTGACAAGTACAGTTGCATGCAAAATAGATGTGTCAGGGAATATGTTGATTATTTAGGGGTGACACATTAATTAAAGAAGAAATAAATAAGTCTACTAAAATATAACCCCTAATTCGGCGGACATGTTGAATGAAGTGCAAAAGCCAAATTTTAAAATGCACAAAATTTAATGTTTAAATTCCTTAAATTGTTAGATTATAATAGGCTTTTTATTAATTAACACATGCAGTATTTAAGTGATTAAACACATGCAACTACCTACCACTCCACTGAAACACACTTCATTAAATGGTGAAAATTAAGGCCCTGTTTCCACAATCAGTTCATTTATGTAAATTCTTGTCACATTAAACTCTCAACTATCCCCACCAACCAAATAACTTCACCACCAATAAACATAAAAATTAGGCACAGTGGATTCAAACTTCATTCTTCTGTATCCACAAATTATTGGAGCATAAAAAGGTGATCGGCTCCCGTATTTACCCACCGTTTTTGTCGACGGATCCATAGTTAGAGCCCAAGGTAAGATACGAACGCTATTTGCATTGTATTTTTTTATTGCTTTCTTTTAATATTTTAGGGTTTTTAGGGTTTTAGGATTTTAAAAACACATGTCCGCTGAGTGAAATGGTTATATATATCCATGTCCGCCAAAGAAAATGGTGAAGTATGCATGTAATATGCATGAATACCACTACATACACCCATCGTAGACTTTTCCGCTAATATGCATAGTTAATTGTGCTTGTCCACCCATTATTTGAGATTTATCGTCTATATCCGCCTATTATTTGACAGTATTTCAGCTTGTCCGCCGAAAATAGTAGCCCAATTTAGCGTGTCCGCCAAAAGTAGTTGCCCAGTAGATCCTGTCCGCCAAAAATTGAGCCTGTCCGCCGAATATTGAGTCTGTCCGCTGATGTTTTCACCATATTTGTGCATGTCCGCCGAATCTGTACCATATATGACCCTGTCCGCCGACTATTTGACCCTATATGAGCATGTCCGCCGATTTTCTCACCCTAATTTATCATGTCCGCCAATTTTTTCACCTGTAATGGTCTTGTCCGCCGATTTTTCCTTCCTAAGTGAGCATGTCCATCGATATTTTTACCCTAATTGAGCATGTCCGCCGATTATTTGGGCTTAATAGTTTATGTCCACCGATTTTTCCACCGTAATTGGGCATGTGAACTGATTATTTGACCCTAATTGAGCATATCCGCCGAAATGTTACTGGTTTTTTAACATGTCCGCCGATTTTTAATGCATTATTGAGCATGTTTGGCCATTTTTTAAGCATATTATATGATGTCCTCCAATTATAATAGACATGTTTGTCGATTTAGGACCTTAATTGAGCTTGTCCGCGTACGTACGACTTAATGTTTAACTTTCATGTGTGCTTGATAATTTAATGCTTAATTTGTGTGTACCTACTAAATTGGCGTATCATTTTTAATGAATTCTGTGTCAATATAACAACTAATTATCGTTTTGTTGAAAGGTTTAGGCGTTGGATTTGAAATGAGAAATTTTTGTATATACTGGGGCGGCTGGTCGCAAGGTTTAGAGTATGTACGTGGCCAACAGACGAGCTTAGTTTTAAATTCAGATCAGCTGACGTTGGATTTTATTCTTGGGCATGTGCACAGTTTAGTTTGCGCCGATTTGAATCATTTCAAATATGTTATACACACACTTGTGGACATCGGTGGTTGTATAACAAAACATAAGGTGAAGGATGATTTGGATATAAGGGGGTTGTATCAGCAGGTTGATGAGTCGATGTTGTTTGTCACAGTTAAGGTCATACCACAGCAATCAGTTGATAATGGTTGCACTAGTGTTGTGCCAATGGGGAGTAGTTATTAGACCGACTTGCTTCGGTCACAAATTCCATCTGTCAATATTCATTGTCCCGTAGATTTGGCTGGACCCAGCACGAGTATATGTGTGGGCGTGTCGAGTCGTACGACAAATATTAATTTAAACATTGAGTATGCTAGCGAACAGCAGGACGAAAAAGAGGTGGAGAATGGAGATGAGATGTGCTCCTCTGCTGGGTTTGAGGGTTCAGAGGGTGATGGGTTTGATGGTTTTGCTGGTTCTCAAGACTATGGGTCCGATGGATCGCAAGGCCATGGGTATGATTCATTTGAGGGTCCACATCGTGAGGATTTTGAGGGTGCTAATGCTTCGCAAGATGAGGAGCGCGATGCTGATCAACTCAATGCTGAAGATGAGGATCCTGAAACTGCTCTGTTCGAGAGGTTCTGTTCCTACATCAGAGCCAAAGGAGGAATGAGTTTCCTGGAACCCGTTACCACACACATGCAGATGCCCACACCGGTACGTCCTAGTCAAGACACAGATAGGTCTTGCAGCCGTCCATGGAGCATTCCAGGTATGTGTTGAATATAGTACCCGGTAATTTACTGCACCTTATTGTATTCTAATACCAATTGAATAATAACTAATCCATCGTTGCAGGTTTCTTGGAACAGTGTAATGTGGACAATGAAGTTGAAGACAACAACATTGATACATCAGTGGAGATTCATGAAAAAAGTATCTTCGATAATAAAGGTGATTGCCAGTATGTGTTGGGTATGTACAACTTGCGGAATCAAGTTGAGACACGGGTCAAGAAATCTGACACCTACAGGCTCAACGTCGCCTGCAAGTACCGAGTGGAGCAGGGTTGTATGTTTGAGATGCATTCTAGTGGCCTAGGTGGAGTATGGAGGGTAATCAAGTTCGGACCTCCACATGTATGTCGTTTGAACCCAGACACTAATGCGCCAAGGCAAGTTGGTTCGAAAACTGTTGGCAGATACTACGCAGTTCGACAGTTCAATAAAACTATGGCATTGTGTCCTGCTGGAATGGTAGATGAGATATGTAAAGAATTTGGTTTTGACATCTCCTATAATTTGGCCCTCAAGTCAAAACATATTGCTGTGGGACATACTTATGGAGACCATAGTTCTTCCTTCAGTTCCCTACCTTCGTACTTGCATCACCTAAAGTTGGAAAATCCAGGCACGCATACAGCACTGGCAACTGCAGATGACAACTTTTTCAAGTAAGTCAATACACAACCCTTCTATATTATGAGGTATATAGGTGTACTAAGTACTTCGATGCAGGTACGTCTACTACGCACTTGGTGCTTCGATATGGGGTTTTGCCAGAGCCAACCGTCCCGTGATTGTGATTGATGGTACACACATAAGAGCCAAGTACCGTGGGATCATGTTCGTTGCAGTCACTCAGGATGGCAACCACAATATTTTTCCCCTTGCCGTTGGTGTAGGTGATACTAAAAATAATGAGTCATGGTACTGGTTTCTTCAAAGGTTGAGAGAATCGTATGGAGCTCCGCATGGCCTAGTTATTGTCTCAGACGCGCATAAAAGTATATCACACGCTATACATATTGTGTACCCTGAGGCACACCATGGTTTATGTTTGTATCATCTAAAGAAACGGCTCAAAGGTTTCGGAAAGGATGTGTTGTTTCAGTTCAATATGGCCTTGGAGGCATACACGAACCATGAATTTAAGAGGTATGGTCACTTTTTAGTATTAGTATGCAGTTTTTATTTGATTTATCACATTACCGTGCTGCACAGATGGGAAGGGAAGCTGCGTAACCATAATAATGCTCGATTGATGGCTTTGCTGGAGGGGTGGGGTTACAGTAAATGGTCAAGGTTTCACTGTCCGGTCAGTCGTTACGAGTTCACATCATCGAACGCCGCTGAGACCTTTAACAAGGCCATCCTCTGGGCCAGGACACTACCCATTTGTTGTTTATTAGAGGTTGTACGTGCTCTCATTCAAAGATGGTTTTATGAAAGAAGAACGAGTGCAGAGAACAGTCGGGATATTCTTTGCACACGAGTACACAGCGAGTTGGCTGCATTGAACGCTGAGGTGTGGAAACTTAAAATGGAGAATCTTACAGCGACAACATTCCAGGTCACTTCCACCTCAAAAATCTTCACTGTTGATTTAAGGGAGTGTACTTGTTATTCGATCGTAATGTTCTTGAGACAGACCCCCACTGTCTTCTCTCTGCTGATGAGGCACAGAATGATCCCACTGTGGACTTGACCTGGATTGAGGATGGAAATCATCGTGGGTAGATGGAGGGCTACCAGGTGATCCGTGAAACCCTAGCCCTACTTGGCTATAGACAGATCCTCCATACCCACTGTACTGACCCTGCTGTGACCCTTCACTTCCACCATACGGATGTGATTGATGTGGGACCTGAAATCCACCGAAGTTAAACTGATGTGGTCCCTGATATCCACCAAAAGAAGTAGAGTATGTTGGTGGCTGAAATCCAGCTGAAGGGAAGTATGATTTTCCAAACACGGGAGGATATGATCTCTCCGGAATGGCCATTACCGGGTGTGGTACTACAGCATTATGGGGGCCAAATTGAGATGGCCATGGGGGCGAATCCTCAGATGGTATGTAAGATCTGTCATCATGATCACCCATTACCTCGTCATCATCATCATCTTCGTCGTCCCCTCCGACGACATAAAAATCACGTAGTAAGTCCTCCGGTGTTGCTGTTCTTTGTTGCTGATTGGTCGTTATAGTCCGGGCGACCAAGCAACAAAATATCGAACCCAAGGGAATTTAGGATTCATGACCTTTAGGTATAGTATCGTGATTAGTTATGAACGATCGACTCGGAGGATGAGAAAAATAAAAGGAAATACAAGAAAAATAAATCTAATTATAATATTTTTGGATGCAATGGTGGTTTCTCGATGCGCCCAAACAATCTTTAATTGATTCCATTTTTAAACTAATCATGGTAAGGGCGATCACTAAATCATACCTACACCTAAGCTCTCTGCCAAGATGAATAGGATACAAGTAAAAATGGCTCATTAGATCGTCTCCAATGCTCACAATTCCCATTAGGTACTTATGGATATTAATATACCTACTAGAGATATTATCACGAAGAATTTTCTCTTTGAGGCATGGACGTTTTCCTATGTTCCCTTTCTAGGTACTATGCTCACAATGGCTTGGTTCCCTTCACTAACTCAATTACAAGTAATCTCGCTAGTGTTCGTTTATGTAGTTCTAAACATAGGATGGTTCTGCCAAACTCCCTCCCATATTAATCCTCATGCAATAAGTAAAAAAAACTCACATATGATAATCATGTAAAGGGACTAAGGTGAAAGCAACAACAAGACATGTTGATACACAATGCACAACCTAATCACTAAACACTAATATCAAAGGCATTAATCCCAAATTAAAGCATGCATACATATTCCATAAACGAAACCTAATCATAGTAGGAAATTCAATTAAGAAAAATAATCATGCATCAATCACCCACCAAAGCAAATTAAGATAATAAGTAGGAATAGATTACACCTTAATGAAGTTTTACATCCATGAAGATCATCCACTCCTTGGTGTCTCCAACTTCTTGGAAAGCAAATAAAATCCTAAACTAGAAAAACATTAAAACTACGGATCCCTCACCCCGAAAGGGGGGAGGGATCTTACAACTATCTAATGAAGAATTAAATAGATGGAGAATGGTGGTGTGGTGTAGCCTCCAAGAGGAGGATGAGAATTTGGAGTTTGGGGGTGTGAGGCATGGAGAAGCAGCCTCCCTCTGCCCCCCTTTTTTGGAGGAATGACATTTGGGGGGTATTTATACCCCCCTTTGGAAGCCCTAGCATCGCACTTGAAATTTGGCAGAAGTGCATAAAAACACGGTCGTGTTTTTATGCACTTGCCCGTGTTTTCCTGCATCAGCACTTTTTCAGCCCAAAAACGCGATTTTTCACCTAAGTGCAAGAAAACACGGGCGTGTTTTCCTGCATCTGCCCGTGTTTTCTTGCAAAATTTCAGCTCTCTGGACATAATTCACATTGCATAAAAACACGGGCTCGACGTAAAAACACGGGCGTATTTTTATGTCATTTTGTCCATTTTTCATTTTTCTTCTTTCTTCTCCATTCTTCATGCTTTTCTTGACATTTATCTTCATAATTCACCCTGATTTAATTCTCGTTTCTTCCATCACTCTTTTAAGCTCAAAAGGCACTCATTTTCTACAAAAATAAGCAAAAATACCTTTCTCAAACTAATTAAGCAATAAATAGAATTTCCATTAAAATCATGCTTAATTATTGAATTAAAGCCAAATAAATCCAAATAAATTCTTTCAATTAAGCCCATAATTCTAGGTGAATTTCACACCGATCAAACCCCCCAAACTTAAAGTGTTGCTCGTCCCCGAGCAACGGAAGAAAAGAAAGAACGAGGAGGGGAATTCACCTAGAATTAAATCAAGATATCAAGTCATTTCAAAACCATTTCAATTCAATCAAAACAAGAGACAAGACATCAATTTAAGCGCATACAAGTTAAGCTTAGGAAATATACAAGCAAGTGAGACCTTCACTACTCCTCTCTAGATTTTGCTTTTCACTCTCACACTCAAAGGGTGTATGGGAGAAATGTATACTCTCATAAATCAATTCAAATGCATGTCATTACCATATGCTTGCCAAAAGTCTACGCTCTCCACCACTTCTATGTGTGTTAATTATTGAATCAAAAAGGTCTTTATATGGGATTGCAATGTAGGCTCTTTGGTATTGGGTAGGAAAAATATTTAGGAAAAGTAAGCTCAAGATTAGTAGAGAATTTGAGTTGACGGCCAATATCAACTCTCACTCTCTCTTTCCTCAAATTAGTGAAGAATTCAAGTTGGTTGGTAGCCTCAACTCTCATCCACACTTTTTTTTTCATTTTTTACCTTAATCAAAATAGAATTTATCCATCTAACAAACTAAAGAACCTTTTTCTTCTCTTTTTCCACTATTGAGTTTTTTTTTTCTCTCTCTTTTCCACAAGGGCTCTCTTTCCATTTTTCTAGTAGAGCTCCTTGATACTTCTTTTATACAAGCTTTACTCAATTTTTTTTTCTCAACCTCCATTTTTTTTTTCTTACTTCATCTTTTCTCCCTCTTTTCTTGCACTTTCACCATTTCTCTCTTTCCAAACTCTCTTGTAAGCTCAATTCAACCACTTCATCCCCATTAATCCTCTACTAATCGATAAAGGTGATTAGGATATAAAATATGGATAAAATGGCTAAATTTGTAGGTTGCCAAAGAAATAAGGATAATAAGCTCAATGGGGCAAACTACGATATGATTTCATTTGGTAGGATAAATTTGGCAAAGTGACTTGTCAAAACAAAGATGGCCTTAAATCATTTCCAACAATCTTCACACACATGTAGTTTCAAGAAGACACAATGGCAAGTTCTAGAATGCACACAAAAGAACGATGCACACACAAGAAAGGAAAAACCACTTGATTTCATGATTTTAAGGCTCAAAAGCTCACGGGTTTGTAGTAGTGAAAGAAACACGAAACAAGCATAAACCATAACTCAACAAGTACACAAGTAAAAATCCACCAAGTCACAAGTTCCAACCAAAAATCATAGCCTCAAAATTTCTCACAATTAAGCACAAGAGAGCCAAGAAAGATTTCTCCTTATTGAAAGCAAGAAAAGCACGAAAAAGAAAAAAAACTAAAAAAAGGAGAAAATATGTGCCAAAGAAAAGAGTAAGGACTTAAACGTGCGCCGGTGCAATATGCTCAAGTAGGAATTCATGGATACAATTTATAATTCAAACCGTAGAAAAGTCAAGTAACAAATGACATGCCCCCCAAACTTAAATTAGACAAAGTCGAATTTAAGTTGGGAAGATGTTCGTTACCTCAATTTGCACCACTCCTATGCTCTTCAAGGCCAATACCATGGCTCCACGCTTTAGTCCCTACAAACACAACCATAAAACGAAAAACAAATCAAAGAAAAAAAAATGTCCCTATCCTAACCACTCAACAAACCCAAAGTCACAAATACAACTAAATTCCCCGGCAACGGCGTCATTTGATTGGTCGTTATAGTCCGGGCGACCAAGCAACAAAATATCGAACCCAAGGGAATTTAGGATTCATGACCTTTAGGTATAGTATCGTGATTAGTTAGGGACGATCGACTCGGAGGATGAGAAAAATAAAAGGAAATGCAAGAAAAATAAATCTAATTATAATATTTTTGGATGCAATGGTGGTTTCTCGATGCGCTCAAACAATCTTTAATTGATTCCAGTTTTAAACTAATCATGGTAAGGGCGATCACTAAATCATACCTACACCTAAGCTCTCTGCCAAGATGAATAGGATACAAGTAAAAATGGCTCATTAGATCGTCTCCAATGCTCACAATTCCCATTAGGTACTTATGGATATTAATATACCTACTAGAGATATTATCACGAAGAATTTTCTCTTTGAGGCAGGGACGTTTTCCTATGTTCCCTTTCTAGGTACTATGCTCACAATGGCTTGGTTCCCTTCACTAACTCAATTACAAGTAATCTCGCTAGTATTCGTTTATGTAGTTCTAAACATAGGATGGTTCTGCCAAACTCCCTCCCATATTAATCCTCATGCAATAAGTAAAAAAAACTCACATATGATAATCATGTAAAGGGACTAAGGTGAAAGCAACAACAAGACATGTTGAAACACAATGCACAACCTAATCACTAAACACTAATATCAAAGGCATTAATCCCAAATTAAAGCATGCATACATATTCCATAAACGAAACCTAATCATAGTAGGAAATTCAATTAAGAAACATAATCATGCATCAATCACCCACCAAAGCAAATTAAGATAATAAGTAGGATTAGATTACACCTTAATGAAGTTTTACATCCATGAAGATCATCCACTCCTTGGTGTCTCCACCTTCTTGGAAAGCAAATAAAATCCTAAACTAGAAAAACATTAAAACTACGGATTCCTCACCCCGAAAGGGGGGAGGAATCTTACAACTATCTAATGAAGAATTAAATAGATGGAGAATGGTGGTGTGGTGTAGCCTCCAAGAGGAGGATGAGAATTTGGAGTTTGGGGGTGTGAGGCATGGAGAAGCAGCCTCCCTCTGCCCCCCTTTTTTGGAGGAATGACATTTGGGGGGTATTTATACCCCCCTTTGGAAGCCCTAGCATCGCACTTGAAATTTGGCAGAAGTGCATAAAAATACGGTCCTGTTTTTATGCACTTGCCCGTGTTTTCCTGCATCAGCACTTTTTCAGCCCAAAAACGCGATTTTTCACCCAAGTGCAAGAAAACACGGGCGTGTTTTCCTGCATCTGCCCGTGTTTTCTTGCAAAATTTCAGCTCTCTGGACATAATTCACATTGCATAAAAACACGGGCTCGACGTAAAAACACGGGCGTGTTTTTACGTCATTTTGCCTATTTTTCATTTTTCTCCTTTCTTCTCCATTCTTCATGCTTTTCTTGACATTTATCTTCATAATTCACCCCGTTTTAATTCTCGTTTCTTCCATCACTCTTTTAATCTCAAAAGGCACTCATTTTCTACAAAAATAAGCAAAAATACCTTTCTCAAACTAATTAAGCAATAAATAGAATTTCCATTAAAATCATGCTTAATTATTGAATTAAAGCCAAATAAATCCAAATAAATTCTTTCAATTAAGCCCATAATTCTAGGTGAACTTCACACCGATCAGTTGCCCCCAGAATGATATATCAGCAACCGAAATGGCACCCTGACCACGCATTTCATCTTCAGAATCTGAACTAGAGCGCTGCACTTGTTTCTTACCCTTAGCCTTCCCTTTTGGCTTTGGATCCTCAAAGACCCTAAAGGTCACTTGAAAACCAGAACTCCAATCAGAATGTATTCCCCTGAAGTATGATCGGCGGGACTCCTCAGGGAGGATGGCAGGTAAATCAACCACTCTTGGGTCCTGAAAGTAAAACAATAAAACATAAACACATATACTCAGGTGACAAAAAATGCCTCCAAATGCATCCAACTTAGATAATCAAAAGCTTAATCGCGTACACATAAAAGTGACAAACCTGTTTAAAAAACTGAGTGTCGTCAATTTTTTGGCAGCAGTATATGTCCAGCGAAGACACAGAGGTCTGACATCCGGCTCGGGCTGACCATCGGTCAACATTGCTGCAAAACCTGCGATGTGCTCAGAGGCCCAAACCTGTGACCAAACATCAAAGTAATTTCATGTCAACATATATATTTTTAAATGCATTTAGTATAAGAATAAAATTGGTGAAATAAAATCAGTATCACTTACTGCTAGGGCAAATGAGCATCCATAAAAGTTGATGCGCTGCTGTTTGCCTAACTCTTGCACCGTAGTTTTTACAGAGTCCATATGGTGCAGTAGGGTTAGGTATGTGTACTTACCCCATGGGAAAGAGTTCCACAGGTCATCATTTTCAGCTAATTACCATACCCAGGGCTCTATGTATGCTTTTGACGTATCCCGACCTAGCAAAAAGTAGTACAGCAGTAGAATGTTGGCCGCTTTCACCGCATTGTGGCCCTTATATTTGTTATCACTGAATCTTCGCATAAGTTCATCAACCAGGACCCTCTTCGAACGAAAGGTAGCAAACAAACTGTGTGCAGGTGGCAGATATGAATCATTCGCGTCAATATCCCCACGGTCCACAAACCCTAGTCCCATAACACGCATAAACTCCATGGGTGTGAAGTTAAGAATTGTATCAGACACCCTGAAGTACCGGGAGTACATATCTGAACCAGGGATTACAACCTCCTGAGCCATCAGCTGAAATAAAGCTTTAGGAGACCCGTAATCTGAATCCAAATCCCAGAAATGCCCAAAACAAGATCTTCTGAACCTCCGCACTGTTTGATCGCCACTCTTTGTAAGCACCTCGCGTATGCAATTAAGAGCTTTGGAAGGACTACAATAACCTTTAATCCCGACTTTTCGAGTTTGAAGTCCATGGCGTTTCCAGCTCCATGCCAACTCGATTAGATATAAGACGTGACTATATTTTATACATAAAAACATCGGCAGACAAGCACAGTAAAGGCACAAAAACGGCGGACAAGCTATTTTGTACTACAAATATTGACGGACGAGGTCACTTTACATACAATTATTGGCGGACAAGTTCAACTACGCTAGAAAAATCGACGGACAAGCACAGTTAAGGCACGAAAACGGCGGACAAGCTATTTTATGCAGAAATAATGGCAAAATAATGCTAACTAATGGTCAGAAACTCAGCGAACAGGCTCAAAAAACTCATAAAATCGGCGGACAAGCTCAAACAGGGCAAAAAAATTGGCGGACAAGCTATTTTGTACTACAAATATTGACGGACGAGGTCACTTTACATACAATTATCGGCGGACAAGTTCAAATACACTAGAAAAATCGGCGGACAAGCACATTAAAGGCACAAAAACGGCGGACAAGCTATTTTATGCAGAAATAATGGCAAAATAATGCTAACTAATGGTCAGAAACTCGGCGAACACGCTCAAAAAAATCATAAAATCGGCGGACAAGCTCAAACAGTGACAAAAAATTGGCGGACATGCTATATTGTACTACAAATATTGACGGACAAGGTCACTTTATATACAATTATCGGCGGACAAGTTCAACTACACTAGAAAAATCGGTGGACATGCACAGTAAAGGCACAAAAACGGCGGACAAGCTATTTTATGCAGAAATAATGGCAAAATAATGTTAACTAATGGTCAGAAACTCGGCGGACAGGCTCAGAAAACTCATAAAATCGGCGGACAAGCTCAAACAGGGCCAAAAAATTGGCGGACATGCTATATGGTACTACAAATATTGACGGACAACGTCACTTTACATACAATTATCGGCGGACATGTTCAACTAGCTAGAAAAATTGGCGGACAAGCTAAAAAAGATTAGAAAATATGCCGACAAGTTCAATTACACTACAAATTACAATGAAATTTCCAATTATACTCAAACAGACAAGGCAAATTCATACAGTGCAGACTCTACTTCCTCGGGGGACAAGAACAGTTACCAAATTCAAACTCTACAGTAACAACTCCAAATTCACTATACTTTAAATTAAATCGCAATTCTGCAAAATCCTAAAATCCTAAAGACGGAATACCTGGTTATCCATATTTGCTACTGCTAATTTTCTACATGGAGATGATGATGGATTGAACGACACGCCGGAGGCCCGGACGGACGCTGTGTTCGACAGAAAAATCGAGAGTTTGAGAGAGAGAGAGAGGGAGAGTATGGGAGGGATGAGTGCCGATGAAAAGAGAGAGAGATACAGGGAGTAAATAACAAATATTTTGAGATAAAGGGGTCAAAGATTCTCTCGTCAATTTCAATGCCATTAAAAGCGGTACTTTTAACCGCTGGGCAGTAATCACGAGATTTCAAAAAAAAAGGGAAAGATATGACATGTGTCAGGGGGTAAATTAGGAATATAAACCAAAAAAGAGCAAATTAAATGTTTTAAAAATGATAGGGCAAAAAAAATGTTGCATGGCATAAAAAGTGCTGTCCCATAACATTTCCTCCTATCGTGGATGGTTCACAAAAGTTGTCTACAATAATTGCTACCAATGTTGTTCCTCCATAAATACCCGCTCTTCCTCCTCATTTTTCAAACCCCACATTCACTCTGCTCTCTCTCTCTCCTCCACACCCTTGAACTTTCTCTCTCTTCACCTTATTACACCCGCCAATTGAAAATGAAGAAGAAGATAGTTGTGCAGTTTGTTGTGAACGACGAAAAATCCCGATCCAAAGCTCTTAAGATATCCGTTGGCATATCGGGTGTCGAATCGGCGGCTCTGACGGGTAAGGATATGGACATGGTGGTGGTGGTCGGAGAAAACATCGACGCCGTGGTGCTGACGCGGCAGCTGAGGAAGTCCCTCGGCTTCACCGACCTGCTTAGCGTCAGCGAGGACAAGAAGGAAGACAAAACCGCCCCGGCCCCACCGACGCAGCAGGCCGTGGCGTGGCCCTACTCGGCCCCGCAATGGGCCGGGTACCCGATTTATCATGAGACGGTGGTGTCGCCTCAGGATCCTAATTGCGCCATCATGTGAACTAATATGAAACTTTGTGATCATAATTAAGGATAGCTTTTTATTAATTAATTAATTAGTTTGTGACAATGAGAGTTAGGGGTTTAATTTCGTGATACTATGTAGGATTAGAGACTAATTACGAAGCATATGCGTGTAGTAAGTTTGGTGAGATTTTTTTTTATCATGTAGTGTGAAATGTGTTTGTATAGTTGAATGTGAAGCACGTGGAAGAAAAAATGGAAAACATAAACTATGCTGTTATGATGTATTAGAATGTTTGCAAATAAAATACTAGTACATCAGCATTTGTTTAAATTTTCAGGTTTTTTTAGAAAAATTATCTTATTTATTAAATTTGTTGACTTTTTATAACAACTTTATATTTTTAAATAAACTCTAAAGTATGATAACATTAACATATCTAAAGCTTCTCAAGCTATATATATATTCTTAATTTAAAGTGTGATGACTTAAAAAAATTTTCACATACTCTTCAATTTTACATTTGAATCTAGATAATGGTTTTCAAGCTTTATAATTAAATAAGAGTGAGGGCGTGCGACCGGGCGCATAGGAACATATTCCATGCGCCTTTAAAAATTTAGTATTATGGGTAAGGTACATTTTTTGGTCTAAAGGATATACACTTTAATTAATAAAAGGTACACTATTTTATTCTAAAGGGTATACACTTTTTATTAATATTTTTTTCTTTAGAAAATAAAGGGTACACATTTTTATACTAAAGGATATACAATTTAATACAAAATTCTAAAGGCGCACGGAGTATTGTCCATGCGTCCAGATACACACAAAAATTTTCTTTAGAAAATAAAGGGTACACCCGGGTGCACATGAATTTTTGCCTTAAATAATTAGTCAATAATAATGTACTTTTGTTTTTAAAAAAATGTTTTAAAGAAAAAAAATGCAATAAATCATGAAGGGAAAAATTAAAGAGAGTATTGGATAATTATAAAAAGAAAATAATTACTTAAAATTAATATATATATATATATATATATATATATATATATATATATATATATATATATATATATATATATATATATATATATATATATATATATATATATATAAATTAATTAATTAATTAATTAAATAAAATTAATAAAAAATTGAATACTAACTTAAAGAGAGTATTGGATAATTATAAAAAGACCGTCTTACGGATCTCCTAGACGGACAATCAATTGACTATATTAAATATTTTTTAAATTAAATTAAAAGAAAATTAAAAAGAAAAGTGGGCCCTGTTTTGGCCAGTTTTACTTGTACTTTTGAAAACCCAAATTTTTTACAACTATTCGGCAGTTTGGAAGCAAGCTGTTTCAGTGTTTTGTGGGCACTCATTTGAAAATTGAATTTAAAGTATTCGAATTAATTTTTTTTTAAATTATCTATTATTATTATTATTAATTATTTTTAATTATTTTATTATTACTTTATTTTAACCAGATATCACTTTATGTTAAAATTATTATCACTTTTTATTAATCACACGAATTGTTCATAAAATAATTAAATTAAACAGTTATCAATTTTTCTTTATCATGTATAACTTTTTTATTAACCATGTTATCACTTTTTATTCCAATGAATTATTCGTGAAATAATTCAATTAGACAGATATCACTTTTTTTAATTAGGAATCACTTTTTATTTAAAATATTATCACTTTTTATTATTCCATCAAATTTTTTTATTCCAATGGATTAGTTATCACTTTTATTAAAGATATTATCACATTTCTTTTATAATATTATCACTTGTCGTTTATATTATAAATTATTCATGTAATAGTTCACAGTATTTATCATCACTTTTCATCAATTGAGTATCACATTTTATAAATTAATAATATTTAAAGAAAAAAATAAATTAAATGAATGATAAATTTTAAATTAATAAAATTTTAATAATAAAAAATATAACTTAAAAAAATATTACTTAAATAAACTGAGTATCATTTTTTATTATTTCAATTAATTGTACACGAAATTTACTTTCTTAATTAGTTATCACTTTTTATTAAAGATGTTATCACTTTTCATTTGTACTATAAATCGGTCATAAATGGGTCATTGTTATCACTTTTTATCAATTATATATATTACATTTTGTAAATTTTTAATAATTAAATTAAAAAATAATTAATTGAATAGAAAATTTTAAATTATTAAAATATTAAATAAAAAATAAAAGGAAAAAAACGTATAAATGTAAAGTTGAATAAATATTGTGAATGGTTTACATCATTTTTCGAAACTTACGAGATGCGTCAGGGGCGCATCCACCGAAACTATTAGGCTTGATTATTAATATAAAATTATTTTTTTATTTTTTAATTTAATAACAACCAAACATGGCCCTTGTTTAATGGATCAATGGGTGATTCATCTCACATAAAAAGAACCATGAGTGATTTCACCCAAGTTTTTGTTATATATATATATATATATATATATATATATATATATATATATATAAACATAAATTTATAATTTTTAAAGAGTGTGTTGAAATGCTCTCACCTGTTGGCTTTTGAGTGTCAATTTTAAATTTAAAATTGAGTAACTCTCTTGTGAGATGGGTTATTTGTGAGATTGGTGTGAGACGGGTCGATCCATGACTAAAGTATGTTTATTGTATAGTTAAAGTATGCTTATTTGTAGTTAAAGTATGTTAATAATAAATCATATTATAACACACTAAAATCATACTTTAATGCATAATCCAGCCTACTTTAACAACGTTTAAACATACTTAATGTATACAATAAGCACACTATAGTGATGAGTCGACCCGTCTCACAAGAGACTTTGTCTTTAAAATGTATTTTGAGGTTTTTAATTTAAAAAAAATTATAGATAGATAAATTAGGAAAATATGATAGAATCATCGAATAATGAATATTACAAATCGAATTTCATTTTTGTTATGAAATAAAATTGAATTTTTTTTGGACATAAATGTATTTTTTTTTTATTATGAAATAAAAAGTGATTTTAACTCGTATTTGTAGATTATATGAGTGGTGTGAGTTTCAAAAACTAAAATCTGTTTTTCAAGTGAAACCAAATATCACCTAGGGTTTATATGATTATGAACACGGTTCACACAATGCTTTCTGAAAAACTACTAGAAAATTTGGCTAGAAAATTAAGGCACGCAATTTTAAATAGAGAGTTTAGAATATTTTTTCTCTGTATGTTTTATACCTCTATTAATTATTCTAATTAATATTTTTATAAAGTTTATTGTCGGTGCTCAGTGGGTGTAAGTGTATTTTTTTATAGAAATGTCATTGTAAGTATTATCGACATTTTGTACAATACTGACTCGTATCAGAACATGAAACTTGAATCGGAATTGTAAGTTTAAATAGCGAAAGACTCAAACACATGGATTACTCAATCTTTCCACGAAACTTTCGTTTTGCGGTGACCTCATGACATAAATATCATTAACTTGGAAAAAGTTATTACAAAGACAAATTCAAGAGATCATGGAAACATTCTTTCCACTCTCGAACATAAAATCGAATAAAATTCAAACAAATTCTCAAATGGAAAACCTAGACTATTAGATCTAAGTCTACTTCAAGTATGCACTTCCACTATCTGTGAACAGTTACACAAAACGTACGGAATAACAGTATACGCGTAATGTTGAATAAGGTGTTACAACATTAGTGAAAATACTATATGACTACAGAAACCTAACGATAGAACCTATCTAGCAGATGCTTCTGTATATTGTAGCTCCTCCAAGTCTTGTTCTTCTGACAACCGACAGCTTCTATAAATAGTCGTGGACATGCTGCAGGAGTCGAACATGTGAGTGGTCCACTATGAGAGGTTGAACCACCCATGAGTAAGGGAAATAATTACCCACTACTTTGGGTAACCACCATCAACTTCTAGATCCTTCCAGAGCTTTTCCATATTTGTGTTTGACTTCAAATAAGCATTTGACACGTACAGCTTTGACTGCTACAAACTTGAAAGCAACATTAAATATAATATAAATCAAACAAAATAAATGTCTTAGCATGGTTAATCAAAATCACTAGAGGAATGGTGGAGGATCGGTGTGATTCAAGATGTGATGACACTGGACTCGACACTCACATTAACATTTGTAATTTATATTTTGTGATTATTCATGCAATTTTTCATATATAGTATTTTTGGGAAATATTTTGTACCTTTTCTATATTTTGCTTGAGTTATTTAATTTGTTTTTAGCATTTTTTTATTTTTATAATGTCTGATTATTTTATTTTAACATGGATTTTGTTTGTTATAATTTATATATTTTTTGAATCGATGTGCTTCTCTTACATTTATAAAAGGAATTAGGATTCCTAAGGGTCTTAGGTTTAAAACCCGCAGGTGTGATCAACAATTAAGGGTCCAATCCATATAGAGCGCAAAGTTCTGGCTTAAAATGAGGGTCCCAACTAGTGAACGGTGGGTTCTAATCTTCTCCGGATTAGTTGGTCTACGGATCGCATACCGGTGCATAAAAAAATAAAAGGAATTAGGTTTACATATAGTTAATTATATAAACCTTTGTAGTTTATGTTATATATTATCTCTAAAATTTAATGCTTATACTTATAATATTTAAATATATATGTATTTATATAATTTTTAAATAAAATGATTTACTAAGTGAATCTGATTTATATAGACCACTCAGTCTCTAAAAGTAATACTACCTCCAGCCACTTACAAGGTATCCATTTCACTATTCCTGACGTCCGTTTCAAAAGTATCAATTCTCTCAATTTAGTAAAGAAAGTACACAATATGATCCATCACTTCTCTCTAATACAACTACACACTTTACCTATAATAATAATACTTGGCCCCTTGCAAGCACAAGTTTAACAGTGAGCCTTCCCTATAAGCCACTTGAGGCACATCCTGCGATTTACCTCCTCCACCAATCCCCAGGGCAGGGGCGGTGGGGGCCCCTAATGGTGGGGTACACCATTTTTTATAATAATAATACTTGAGGCACATCCTGTGATTTACCTCCTCCACCAATCCTCAGGGCAGGGCGGTGGGGACCCCTAATAGTGGGGTACACCATTATAATAATAATATTTTTTAATCCACGTGCAAAAAGTAAATAAAGATCTTAGAAGTGTCCACGTGTAAACAGCAAATGGTTACCTTGTAAATGGCTCGGAGGTAGTACATAATTTAGACGCGGCTGCAATTACAGGGGATGACCATTTCTTAATCATTCACGCATTATAAGCTTTCTTTTCTTTTCTTTTTTTCCAAAGTAATGTAAAAGTGATGTATCCATGTAAGTGAATAGATATGTTAATCTAATTTTGATAAAAGTGATACATATATTAAATTAACATAAAAAAGTGACTCATCTTTACAAATGAATAATTGTGAGATATGAAAATTGAAGGTGAGGCTTTTTTTTTTTTCTTTTTTTTAATGATGATTGTAGTTGACTTGAATGACTGAGAAAATAGAGTAGTTAATTAAATGTAAATATATATTTTTTAATTTGAATGACTTCCTCCGTCCCAAAGATATTGACACCCTTTCCTTTTTGAGTTGTTCCACAGAAATTGGCATATTTCCTATTTAAGAATATGGGACCCACCTAAAAATAATTTATTTATTTTCATGGGTCCACACACACATCACACTCACCACTAATACAACTACCCACTACACATTAAATATTATTTCTCTCACTTTACTTTACATTAAATTATTATACTCTTTAATCTCCGTGCCAAAAAAAAGCATAAACTTCTCCGGGACGAAGAGAATATAACATTTCATTTATAAACTGTACATTGTTTTAACATTGTTATCTAAACATATCTTTTAAAAATTGTTTTAACATTATTATTTAAATATACCTTTTATACTTATATGTAAATTTACTTTTAAAAATATATATATCTACACACACATCTACCAAACAAAGTCTCTTGTGAGACGGGTCGATCCTTCATTAAAATATGCTTATTGTAAAATAAAGTATGTTTAATGGTTGTTAAAGTATGTTGGATTATTCATTAAAATATGATTTTAGTGTGTTATAATATAATTTATTATTAACATAATTTAACTACAAATAAACATATTTTAACTATACAATAAGCATACTTTAATGATGAATCGACACGTCACACATTCGTCTCACAAGAGAGTTTCTCATAAAACACCCATCATATTATATTTATAAATATACTAACTATATTGTAAAATACTAACTTAATCTAAAAAAAAACATAAATTTACGCTCAACCGATGTTGATCGATAATTTAGGCTATGTTTAACTGACACTGGTTGAAAATTAAGACTTCGTTCAACCGACGATGATCGGACAAAATAATAATTTTCGTCCTTCAACTGCCAAATCAAACCCTATACTATATATTTCGTCCAACCAAAAATCATCAGCGAGTTAAAGATTTCAAGTGTAAAAAACAACCGTTTTCGTTGAATCTTTGGATTCCCAATATATTTAGTACACAATTATGTTCATACAAATATGTTTAGCAACTGAACATCAACCCCATTATTATTATTATTATACTCCCTCCCTCCTCCGCCCGCCTCAAAGGTGGACATTTACTTTTTGCACGTGGATTAAGGAGTATTATTATTTAATGTGTAGTTGGTAGTTGTATTAGTGAAGTGTATGAGTCCCATAAATTTATTGTATTAGTGATGTGTGTGGATTCCATGTGTTTAAAAAGGAAGATGTGGACCTTTGGTGCGGACGCCCAAAATGGCAAAATGTCCACTTTTCGGGCGGACGGAGGGAGTACATTTTAAAACTGTAGGCGTAGATAATTTCCACCTAAAAAATATGAGAGGGACTAGGGTACAACCGGTTGTACCAATTGAATTGGTACACCCTTGATCCCCACTCTTCTTAATTAATTACTGCTCATTTATTAATGTTGTTATTTTATTTTATTTAAATGACTATTAAACCCTAAACAATAGGGATAAATTATACCCTAAACCACAATGATAAATTACAATTATACTCTAAACCCTATGGATAAATTATACCCTAAATCACAAGGGTAAAATTACAATTATACCTTAAACCTTAGGGAATAAATTATACCCTAAACCACAAGGGTAAAATTACAATTATACCCTAAACCTTAGGTATAAGTTATACCCTAAATCACAAGGGTAAAATTACAATTATACCCTTGTCCCTAGGGATAAATTATACCGTAAACCACAAGGGTAAAATTGCAATTATATCCCTAAAATTAAATAAATAAAAAACAAAAATAAACAAAAATAAATAAATAAAATGCAACAGTTTAAAAAAGAGAGAAAAACACACACTGAAGGTGAAGGAAGGAAGTTGTACTAGAATTGAGGTTGTATCCAAGTCTTTGACAAAAAATATATAGTACAATATATACTTTC
This sequence comes from Pogostemon cablin, assembly GCA_023678885.1. NCBI lineage: Eukaryota > Viridiplantae > Streptophyta > Magnoliopsida > Lamiales > Lamiaceae > Pogostemon > Pogostemon cablin. The sequence goes on along the minus strand of CM042959.1, from coordinate 18,731,295 downwards.
TCAATCTCATACTATTAAATTGCATCGATGTTGTATGTGCGAAGTTAAATTTTTTTTTTACTAACTTTATTTGTTCTTCTGAATGAAAAATATTACTCTTTAAATTCTTGCATTCTTTTACCTATTACTCCCTCCGTCCTGGATTTATATTAACCGACACTGTAGATACGAAGTTTAAGAAAAATTATTTTTTGACCAATTTTATTGATTTTTTAGGGATGTTGTGGTATTTTTATGTAATAAATAAATTATGAAGTATGTTATGTGTGTTAGGTGAGAGTGATATTTTTGAAATTAAGATAACTTTTGATGTTGTTGATTGATGTAAAGTTTCATATTTTGGGTGGTGAACATAAGTGTGGAACGGACGAAAATGAAAAGTGTGAACATAAGTATGGGACGGAGGGAGTACTATTTAAGTATATTAAAAATTATTTTTTAGAGAGATGAACCATTATTTCTTTTAATAAAAAATATTATCTTTCAAATTCTGATATGTTAGTGATTTTTTTTTAATATTCTTGTTGAATATAATTTGAGAGGTAATTTTTTTATTAAAAAATATAATAATTCATATTTTTAAAGAATATTTTTTATGTAATTAAATGTAATTTTAAAAAAAAATAGAATGCATGGCGAATTAGGTTCAATGATACTCATTACTCACTCTTTAATTTAATTTAATGTTTAATTAGTTTATAAAAGTTTAGTGATTTAATATTAAAAATTATCAATTGACGTAGGATAAGAGATTTATAAATATTTAAAAAAGGATTATGACGTAAGATAAAACAAAATTGATGACGTAAGAATTCCGTGTGGACCAACGAAGTCGTCATCGATGTGTAATTTCTAGGAAGATCTTAAGGCTTCCACAATTATTAAATTTGAATTATCTACGTAGTTGCTGAATCACATACTAAAATGATTCTTTTAAAAAAAAAAATTCAATAGTTATATCTCTAAATCTAATTATGAAAAAATTATTGTGCAATTTTTAACTTAAGTCACCAATGATCCTGATTAAAGTCAAATGTGTTATGAAGTATTTTACGTGGACATTGCTCCTTTTATAAATAAATTAAGTGTATCGAAATTTTAGAATCAATATATGATGATTGAAATTATTGTTTAATATATATGAATATTCAAAATCATTTTTTTCCAAGTATTCATAATTCTCTATGATTAGATACTAAAATATTTAATCATTAAATTTGGATTTTATTTAATAATGTTTCATTATTTTTGGTTAATAATATATGAGAATTTGTTAATATATGTACATGTGTACGGATTAATTTTACATGAATATACATATTAAGATTTGATTTTGATATACACCGAATTAAATTTATAGCTCGATGAATTTGGAATGTCAGTCATGATCTGATTAATAAATAAGTGTGATAATTGTTTTGGTTTTGAGTGCTAAATATGATGTATTGATACCAAATCTAAATTCTTGTACAATGCACATAAGTATACTTTATATGTATATAAATAATTTTTTTAAACGCATTTTATTTATCACAGTTTTAAGAACATAACACACGTGAGAATAAATTCTTCGGTGCTTTTTGTGTGACGTCAATCGTTAATTGTATATTTTTGGAAGAACCTTAATAATTAGTGTTTTTTTTTAATCATCAAGGAAATATTTCTTAAAATAAATTGAGAACTTGAATTTCGAGTGTGTCACCTTATTTTTATAGATGCCTTTGTTAATTATTTATTTTGTTACAAGATACATCAAGATTTTATTTGATTGACTATGATATGTTACTTCATTAATTTGTTTGCTTGTAAGCACTTTACATATGACAGCTTTAATTGATAATGATTAAGAATATTTTATTTAGACATAAAATTATTTATTTTAATACAAGATTCATCGCTTGATTTTATTTAATTTTAACAAATATGGTAAGATATATTTTCAAAGCAACATAGAAGCAAATATTACAAATATTCATTCATATCTTGATGTACATACGAAATTTGACATAGAGTGATTACATGCAAGTATTAAATGTAGTTTATTGAAAATATTGGGCATCAATAAAAGAAAATTTGCAGAGCTTGCCCTTGATGGTGTCAACTATTTTAACATGATCACTAGATATTGAAATCCACCTCATATCCTGTGATTTAAGTGAAATTATTTCAAAAGATAAATATACTCCTGTTCAAAAGACTAAAGCACTCATATTTATTCATCATCATCTGGACAAAAATCTAACAAAAAAAGATGAGTTTCTAACAGAATAATATCCTCTTATTTTATGGCAATCCCTGAATGATCGTTTTGATTAGCCTATGTGATTGGACTGAATCTAAGATTTAAAAATTTTGAATCCATAACAGAATACAATTCTGTTCTACACCTTATTTTCTAAAACTTTTAAAACAGACATTACATAATCAAAATCAGAATCGATTGATAAAACCATTTTTATTTTCCATACCTGCAAACTCATACTCCAAAAGCAGTAAAGAGTTAAAAATTATATTAAGTATTTAAAACTTATTTTTACACTATTGGTTGCAGAAAAATATTATTAATAGTAAAAAAAATCATAATGTTATACTAGTTGATTCAAAACTTGTGTCTAAAGCACATGGTATATTCCTAAGAGATTTTATTAATTATATTTGGCATGGAAGGACAGAGGAAGAGTAAGAAACAATTATAGTTGAAGATAAATTCACCCCTCCTCGTAGTAGTCGAGAAAATTTAAATTGATCTCATTAAATATTTTATCAAAGTGGTTGAGATAGTGCAAGTTGCCCTCCACAAAGTGATAGAGGTTAAAGATTTAAATAAACACTTCATCAGAACATTATAGAATCTGAAATTAATAGGAAAAATATTTTCACCTTCCATACTACGAACCTCATACTCCGGCAGTAGTAAAGAGTTAAAAATCATACTAGATATTCAGAGTTTATAATTCTGCATTTACAGTTAGTTGAAAAGCATAATCAATTGTTAATGAATATCCATAATGCTAGACCAATTAGTTCAGAAATTGTGCCTGAAGCACATGGTACATTCTAGCAGAATTATACTTGGAGTGAAAGGGGCATATGAAAAGTAAGAAATAATTATAGTGAAAGTGTGAATTCACATTGGCCTCATTGTAGTGTGGTTGATGAAATTTAAATTAGACTTATTAAAGGTCTTAAAAAAAGTGTTCGAAGTAGTTCAAGTTGCCCTCCACAAGAAAATAAACAAACACTTTAATATACACAAATTTATCATAGATGTTGATGAAATAGTCATTGCTTTTTATATATGTGAACTTGGTTTTAATTTTGGTTAATTTGATTAGAGCAGGTGTACTCTATCGTGTGTAGCACGTAAGCGACCAAGTGAAAAATTTATAATATATCGAACCCAAGGGCGAAAGTGGGTAGCCGTATCTGAAAGATATTTGACTCTAGTAGGACTAATCAATAAGGAGGGGGGTTGTTTAACTAAAACTAATAACTAAGAAAGCAATTAAAGATAGAACATGTACATATGAGGTGAAAGATGGATGAAGGTGAACAATCTAAGAAGTATGTAAGGCAAGCAACATTCATGAATGAGGTATATATAGACTCACACACACATGCATTGATGGTCTTCATGTTATGATATTAAGGGCAATCACGATTGTACCCCTAATCCCTATGGCCAAGGCAATTCGGTTCTCAATTCTTTTATAAGTTTAAATCTCCTAGGATTGTCTCTTACTCTCAATTCTCATGAAGGTATTATGGTCATAAGTTGGATTTTCCTCACTAGTTCATCACTAATGTCCTATCATGAGTATCTAAGAATTTGAAGGGTATGGCTTACATCTCCTCATACTAACTAAGTCATCTCATGCAATCAATGATTCAATTAAATCACTAAGCATAATATTGGAATGACCATCCTAACACTATGAATAGAGAATTTAATCACACAAATCATACATAAAATGAGAATAAGCATTCATGATAGAAAATATTCATAACAATCATTTCATCAAACATGTGGTGTACAAAATCTACATAATCCCTAACCAATCATATTTCTAGCCTCACATGAGGACTAGTCACTACATATTGATTAGCTATTTTGTAGTAGGGATGACCAATTAAAATAATTTATCGAACTATAGGGAGGTAGGTACTAATGCTTGAGCGATCTCACGTTTGTTGTAATTTTATAGAGATGAATCATCAAAGGGATTGGTTGTAAACAAATAAATGACAAGTAATCAAAGCAAGCAATGATCACAAACAAGATAAACAAATGAAGAGTGTTTTCCAAATTAAGTAAAAGTGAGATCAATAACAATTAAGAAGTGGAAATTCTGGGATACATGCATCAAATTCATACGAGTCATGGGTATAAAACTAAGGGCCAACACTAAGTTCACCTAAACTCCCTCTCGAGATGGATATGATATGAATCTCAATTAGCTCAACGGATTAGTTCTCACTCAAACAATTCTAACTAGGTACTAAGCTTGAAATGAGAGTCCCTTCACACGATCAATCAACCTCTCGATCTAACCAATTATATGTTCTATCAAAGGGCTCTAAATTCTAAAGGATTTCTCAATCTCTTTACAATTTATAATGCACATGAAGTGTTTGATGAAATGATTCACTCAATTATCCTAAGCACACAATTAATTTCTCAATCTAATCACATATTTAGAACAACTAAACACACAAATCATCATAAACCTCAAGATCTCAAACATCAATAAAAATACGGATAAAATAACACGAAAATACATATAAAAAGATACTAAAATCTAGGTAAAAATATCACTTATCACACCCCTAAATTTAAAGTGTTGTGCGTCCCCGAACAATGAAAATGATAAACTAAGAAGAGTGATTTTCACCTAGGAAAAAACTAAACGAACATAAGTAATAACACATCAATAGTAATAAGAATTACTATTCATGCTAAGTCATCCTACAACATTAAAATCATAACATGCAAAAAATATTAACAAGTTCAATCACAAGAGAATGATAGTGTAATATAGTCCCTTTTTGTCCAAGCCTCACATAGGTTATAAATGTCACTCAACACTCTTTAAGGTAACGTAAATCAACACTCATTAATAGATTGGCTCGACTCGCTATAAGCTTGCTCGTGGACTATATTCACAAACTGCCAAAATTTCCATTAGTGATCAAAAAGATCTTTAATTAAGGATGTAATGATAGACTCTTTGGTGTGGTAGGGAGAATTTAGGTAAGAGTGACTCATCATGTGTAAGTAATCGAAGAGATATCTACTTTCTTCCATTCCTTAACAATTTATTTCTTCCTTTCTTTTCTTTAATGATCACAAGCACTAATCATCAACTTTCCTTGAATTGAGCTTCTTTTAATGCATGCTTCCTTCTTTGGATTTTTATTTTCTTTAGCATCTTATTGTTGCTTTACTCATTTTTCTTGTTTTGAAGTTGCATGTTCACTCTTGGTTTTGCTCTTTTCATCCTTTTCTTCTTACTTGTTTACCATTTCCTTTCTTCGTTTTGCTTTCTCATCAAACCTTTCTAACTATCATCTCCTCAATCACTCACACAAAAGGGTAAATATATAAGGCTCATGTGGGCAATCAAGGCTTGTAATGTGCTAAATTCACAATAAAATGGCTTTAAGGCTCAAAGTGGTTGACTAGGGATGATGTTCATGGTAGGAAAATATTTGGCAATGACTATAAATGACAAGGATGGCCTTAGATCATTTCACTAATCTCCACAAATTGGGCTCGTTCCTATAGTCCTTGAGCAAGTTCTAGCTTATCAAAACTCTATCGATCCACTCATGAAGAAAAATACCATGTATGCACGGTTGAGACTCAAACGCTCACAAGCTTGTGCTCGGACCTTAAGGACTTATTACACCACATCCATCTTAAAATTGAACAAGTTAAATAGAACATGTCACAATTCGAAAGCGTAGAGATTCTTAATCATAACTTGTCATCACTTATCACAACAACATGTCATCACTCATATTCAAAAATGACTCACAACATCCCTAAACAAACCAACAAACATACCAAGACAAAAATAAGAAAACACACAAAACATAAAACAAAAACTCAACAATCAAGAAACAAAATAAAAACACATAACATGCAAGAATAAAAATTACCATCATTAACAATAAAGCACACATTCTATATCATCCATGATAATTAAGCTCACAATCATCCCAACCTTTGATTGAAAAGTAAACTTCCCAAAAACATAACACATAAAGTAGCATGCTAATCCATTCAATCCAAATCAAAATCAATTAGAAGTGATAAGGTGTAGAGTACTCCCTCAATAGGCATTTGGTAAGGAAAGCGTTCACTCCAAGCTCTATTCGTGCTTCCAATACCCTTCATTCATACTCAAAAACTCATACAACACCATTAGCTCAACAATTGCATTAAAAATATGGACTATCATGCACTTCAACACAACCAATCATACCAAAATCCAACCAAACTCATGAGAAAAATTTTAAAATTGACCAATTTTACAAGAAGACCTATCATCATCAATATATCATCATATCAAGCACACTCAAATGGTGAGTCACATCACGCACTCTCCCCCAAACTTAAATTGAACTAAGAGGTGAGAATTAAGTTTGCAAAAAGTTGTGGGGCTTACCCTTGTAGTTTCATTAATGATCTTCTTGTAGAGAAGCATACACATCCACACGACTCAAGCTATGTTCATCATGCACTAGCCCCCCAAACTTAACTCGAGACAAGAGTCAAGAATTAAGTTTGCACAAGTGGTGATATACTTACTCAAATCCATGAAGCACTTCTCTTTTCTTCAATAAGCCTTCTTCGCACGAGCACAATCCACCTACGAGACTAAAATAAATAAAACAAGCATCAAAATATAAAAAGAATGGGTTGCCTCCCATTTAGCGCTAAGTTTAACGTCTTCAAGCCAGACAGAATTTTACAATCATTGGACCAAAGGATGATCCATCCCATTCTCTCCTCGCATTCTCACTTTGAACATTTGCTTAGCCCTCTTCTTGTCAATAAGCTCCACTTCACCATTCTTGCTCACGAGCATCAAATCATCATCAAGAAGAGCTTCTTAGATTGGTGGATGGATGGATTTGAGAAAATCAAGTGGATAGGATAGGTGAAGTGAAGGATGGAAGAGATGGAGATGAATGTGTGTGATTTTTGGTGTCTAGTGTGTGTGGAAACTGATCCAAAATAATTTCTCCTCTAATTTTCGCACCAATTGGGCATTTATACCCTTGGGACCTTCAAGAAGCTTCCAAAATTTTCTGAATTTTTTTTGTTTTTAATCCAGCTCGACTCGAGTTAGGTAACTCGAGCTTTCGCTTGTCAAGTTGAGTTGCGTGATTCTGAAACTAGAAAATTCTCTGAACTTAGCTCGACTCGAGTTGCAAGTCGAGTTACGTCTTGCAACTCGAGTTGCAAGTTGAGTTACGTCTTGCAACTCGAGTTGGCTCACTAGATGATTTTCGGATGCTGCTCTGGCCCAGCTCGACCTACGACTCGACTTGTCCTGACCCAGCTCGACTCAAGTTGAGTAACTCGAGCTCTCGTCTGTCAGGTCGTATTGGCTCTATCAAAAATTGGATTTTCACTGGCATACAACTCCACTCGAGTTGCAAGTTGAGTTGGACCTTGCAACTCGAGTTGAGCTTATGAATAATTTCTGACTTCACTCGAGAATCAACTCGACTCGAGTTCCAAGTTGAGTAAGACCTTGCAACTCGAGTTGGGTGTTTTTCAGCCTGTTTCAGCTCCCGACTCCGTTTTACTCCATTTTTGACCTGTTTTATATATATTTAAGCTCATTTCTACACATTTATCAACCTGTACACATCTTTCCTAATTAACATGAAATTCCACCAAAAGTTACATATATACGAATACAATCATACGAAAATCCACAAATAAAGACACTAAAATTTAGGTGAAAATGACGACGATCAATATGGCACACCTTGGTTGTGAAATATCAAAATATGTGAAAAAATGATATTTGAGGAATAAAAATGGTGTAAATCAATATATTTATTTATCTGAAGCAAATAAAAAATATTGACCTAGTCAATAATGACAATTTGGGACCTAAGCTCAAAAGTCATTGTGACTAAGTATAATTTCAATTTTTGAGATTTTTTAAAATGCCAGATACTTTAGCTATATTACATTATATATCTTTTTAAGAACTTTACATATTTGCAAAAATATTTGTTCTAATATGATTTTTTTATGACATTATATTTTTCTTGTGCCTATTTTGTTCATATATATATGTGTTGTTAAATTATAATATTTGTTAAATAATTTTGTCTAGATCATACATATATATTATAAGTTAATAGTTGGATATATGTATTGTTGTGATATTGATATTTGAAACCCAATATTTTTAAAATTATGGCATGAGTGATTAGGTTATTTTGCGCAAACAGATGAGTCAGATAATTTAAATTCTTTTAGTCATGAAATATGAAATCACACTTGTGAAGTTTGCGTGAAAACTTTATGGTATGATATTTACATATTAAAGTTGGAATTATTTCTGCTAGTATGTTTAAGAGATTTAAGGAGAAAAATTGGTCAATCTTTTTCATGTTATGACCACCAAAATATTTTAGTATCTACGGATTAATACATTTATTCAAAGTGGACTAGTACAAATAAAATTTTATTTGAAGAACTCAAATATTGTATATTTGATTTAGTCAATTGGAGTTGATATCAACTAATAATATTACATTAAAAAAATTGAACATCCAATGTCTTATGTTCACACGCAGTAAATATTTTATTCCAACAATTAATATTTGGGGAACTTGGAATAACTAAACACAAATTTGGCTCCTGGATATCATAATTATACCCCCTTTATAACTAGTGTTGTTCAATCATGGCCAGAAGTTTTAAACATTCCCATAAGAGAATTTTGAATTGTGCAATTAGTATTTTAAATCACCACCATAGCGTACTTCAATGGGCATTCTAATAATAATTATCCGTCAATTTTTATAATGCTCAAAATACAGGATTAATACATATGTTAGTACGCTAACTGCACATTAACGAATATCATTTCACGGCATTAGGGGGAGATTTAAGCCCAATATTTATGTGAATGCCCAGAAATTTTATTATTTTACACTAAATTGACTGAACCAGAAGTTCAAAATATTATTAATTTGCAATAGCAAATAAACTGTCAAGCTATCATGATGAAGTGACAAAATCCCTTATATTTATAATCAATGCACCACTGGAAGTGGAGTTCCCTAGGGACATAACACTTTAAATAATTATTTATCAACGCTAGAACCGTGAAAGGTTTTATGATTTAAAAATTAAATGTCCGTGGAAATTAATTTTAAGAATAATTAGTCACTTTCAAAATCATCTGAAGACTTTGTTTTGATAACCTCTTCAATAGATTTGTCCAAAAGACAAATACCCAATAAATTCGCACGTGCATCAAAATAATCAAAATACTGGGTATGCGAAACAGCTAGATCTATACGTATTGAGAAATAATGAGGATCTAGTTATATAAATATAAAAAATATTATAAAAGTTAGGAGAAGAATACAAATTGAAATAGAAAGTTGTCGACAACACATGGCCTCTTTGATTGCTTTTACTGTCTTAAATAACAATTTGGATCCAGAATTTATTTTTGATATCAAAGTGCCAGAAGCACGAATATTTGGTAAGGCAGAGTAAAGCATTGAGGTTGAGCTTAACTCGTTAAATATTTATTTGAATGTTATCTGAAATGATATAAATATTTATTCAAAAAGGACATATGAATGATAAACTGGTGATCAGTTAAAGTTCAAAGGGTTCTTGCAGAGGCCCAATATATAAATGATATACTCTTCCATTATACATTATGTTTCGCTACTTAATTTATATATGGCAGTTTCAATATATTTAGATATGCAGTAAATACACAACCGTATATGATTTACATGAAAATCCACGAAGAATTAAATCTTCTCAATTTGAATGAGAATAAAATATCACAACATATAGCTACAATATTGTTCATTGTAAGACCTTGAAACATTTAATATGGATATATATGCTACATTTGAATTTGTTATATTTTCCTGAAGAAGAATAAAAAATTGTGTATATATGAATGAAAGGTTTAAGATTGAAATGTATAAGAAATTTTTATAAGTTGACTCATGTCAGATGATAGATTTTTTTAAATGAAAGAACTTGGATAAATCAAAGAGTTGTCTCAACTAGTAGATTGAGAATATTTTAAATTTAAATACCAGTTAACTTATTTGATGATTGTTTTAGATACATTTATTCAAGTTGTATGCCAATTATCGTTTTTATCCCTTGAAGTGAAAAACTAATGTCTATATATTTGAAGTATATAATGAGGATATTTTGGGCTAGAAGTCCCTCTATTAAGTGCTTTTAAAGTATATGTTTTTTCATAATTGTATCAGGCCTGATATGCACTTATAAATAACATATTAGCAAGATTTTATGACTCTCAGACAAAGAGAAGTTACATGAAATCAAACATATCTTAAAGTATCTCGTAGATACAAATATATTGATTTATTTATAAGAAACTAATGTGACATTGGCATATTAATTCTAATGTTAATTAAATGATCCCCATAATGTTAAAATTTCAAACTGGTGTAATAAAATTATTGATATAATAAATTTATAACCCATGAGGCATGATGAAAAATACATTTTCCAGTCTTTTATAAGAAAATAAAATAAGTGTTGCATAGATGAGCAATTAGTATATAATGAGAGACATGACAAATTATTTTATATGCTCCAGAAGAGCAATGAGATATTACACATAGTATTTGCTCATGTAAAATTTAAATTATTTATCGTTGTTTTGTTTACTCCCAAATTATATTTTAGTATGTCCTTGTAGTATTGTATTATCTAGACCCAGAAGATTGTCGGCTTCAGGGGGAGTGACGATTCTAAGTAAATTTCAAATTTTTGATCTTGAAGATAAACAATTATATTACAATGTATCCCTATTTTCAGAGGGAGCGGTAATTTTTAGACAATCCAGAAGATTAAGTTCTGAAGACTAATAGTTTTACTCCTTTCCCTTTACTATGTTTTTCCCACCGGATTTTTTTAGTCTAAGATGTTTAATGAGGCAACTAATGCAACACATCAAAATCATAAGACATGTACTCTTTTTTCCTTATCTAAGTTTTTCTTTCTTACGAAGGTTTTCTTAGTTGAAGGTTTTTAATGAGACAGACAAGTTAAATATCTTGGGGATGAAACAACTTCTAAATAATCTTGAAGATTGGGTCCTGAAGACCAACTTGTACTCTTTTTCTTCGATTAAGTTTTTTTCACGAGGTTTCCTTAGTTGAATTTTTTTAATGAGGCAGTTATTATAAAATATTAAAATGGATAAGACGTGTACTCTTTTCCTCGACTGATTTTTCTCACAGGGTTTTTAGCGAGATTTTTAACGAGGCATGCATATGACGTCGTAACGTCGTAATATCCAAGGGGGAGTGTTGTGAAATATTTTATTTGGACATTACTCCTTTTATCATTAGAATAGAAAGAGAGTTTATTTACAATTGTACCCTTTCTCTTTCCTATATTAAGAGTGAGAATATTAGGGATTTATACACTTACAGACACAATGCCGTTAATGAAAATCTCTCTTTCTCCGTACTACTTCTGTATTCTTTTCTTCTTCTTTATGATTTTTATATTCTTGTTATTTTTATAAAATAATTTACAACAAAGTATAGGTTAAGAGATTATACTTTTTTTTTATAAATATTAGTTGTTATCATAATTAATAAGTTAAAAGTTATTATACCTTTTTTGTGTATTGGTAAATATTAGTTGTTAATATAATTAGTAGTTAGTTCACCAAACACTCATACTTATCCTCTCAAAGTCGCCTTATAACTCTTCTCATAATTCGTTACTATTGAAAATGAAACCTGGATCACTCATTTAGTGAGGAGCCCAATGGCCAAGTGAGCTAGCACACCTAATTTAAGAGTCATTATACATGATCTTAGTATTTCTGTTTTATAGAGTGCAGCAAAGTAAATGAATTCTCATCCCTTCAATCTCATCATTCAGACCATCTCCTTTCACAGCACAACATTCACCCCATCCTTTCTCATCACCCCAACACCCAAGGGTGTGCAAAGTATGGTCAAAATCGAAATAACCAAGCAAATTTAACAATTTAGTTCGGTTTTTAGTTTTCGGTTTGATTAATAATTTTTAAAACTAGTTTTTTGTGTTCGGTTTTTTATTTTTAAAATTGACATTTCGATTAGTCGAACCGAACAGAACTAATGACATACACAAGTTCCAAACTCTAGCCCCCTTCTAATTTCATTTCTGTAGGGGTTAAATTTATTATGATTATGTAATGAATTATTGGATGACTTGGTCTTTTTCTCTATTTATTATGTATTTTGTTAAACTTTATGTCTTTGGTAATTATTGTAAACTTGACATGTTTGGAATTTTAATTATTATATTAGGATTTCTTATGAATGGCGTTTTAATGATGGGGTTTGTGAATTTAGTAAGTTGTGAATGTTGTAATGTTGCAAGTTTTAGTTGCGGATGTGAGAAATAATGTAGAAATTGATTTTTGTTTTAAATTTTTTATTAAAAAATAGGGGTTCGGTTCGGTTAATCGGTTAAACCGAACGGTTTGGTTTAATCCGATTTTAAGTTACTTTGGTAAATGTGCAAGGAAAAAAAGAAAGGGAGGGTGTTGTGAAAATACAACTAGCAATCATCAAACTTGTGCATCGTACATAGTTGATGTTTAATTTTTTTTTTATTTTTTTTTTTAATTTTATTATTATATTTTTTTTTACTTATAACTCCTCCGTCCATCCTAAAAGTCATAATTTTATCATTTTAGGCGTTCACTCCAAATGTATCAATTTTCTTCTTTTAATATAAGAGTCTTACATATGGTTCACTACTCACTACATACACAACTACCCACTACACATATAAAAAATAATACTCCTTAATTCACATGAAAAAGGGACCACCTTTGGAGTAGACGGAGGGATTATCGCATTGTAATTTTTTGAGATTATTGGTTTGAAAATTGATTAAATTATTTAAATGGACTGTTGTAATTTATTTAAATTTTAATAATTTGAAAAAAAACTGATTAAAATACTTATAGCAATGGACAGGCTATCCGCATTTTTTGGGGTACTGATGAGCAATTTCTCAACACACAAAATTAATCCTTAAGTATAAGGATATCAATTGTAGTTTCGAAAGGTGACCAAGTATATATCGAATCCAAGGGATGGATTAGTATCAATCTAATTATATGCTAATTAACTAAGATTATGTTGGTAAATTTGAGTTGGTTTGACGAGGAAACTAAATAACATATAATGAAATAGAAAGATAAGTAAACAAATAAGAATAGAAATTCGGTTGTGATCAAGTAATGGAGTAGTTCTTTAGGTAATCCAGTTCCATTCGTTAATTTTCTTTCCATGCGTTGATGTCCGACTCTACCCTGTGGTTTATGGACGCATCACTAAACCATGCAAGCGTACTCTATAAACACAAGTAAGCAAGTGTATGACACGTGTGAATATCCTTGGAGCAAGACGTATACTTTACCCCCTTTCTAGGTACTATCATAATCAATTATTTTCCGTGCACTTAGTATTCTAACCCGATTTGATCTCCCTTTTTAGGTACTATAAAGTAATACTCTTTATCCTACTTATTAACCAGAATACGATTCAATTAACAAGTATCTATATAAGATAGTTCTAATAAAACTTCAGAATCCATTCACTTAGAATTATAACATGTGATTCTGCTCAGCGGTGAACGCACTCAATCAATAATCAAGAGATGTATTCAGACTCTACATAACAGTTAATGATGCACAAAATGACCGTGAGTATGAATTGAAAAAGTACAATCTTATATAAAATAAACCACAAGTAGTGTTGTACGGAGTTTACACATGAAAATTCGATTAACTCATAAAACTTTCATAACCCTAGAACTACCAAGGTGGTTCTAGCCCATGATTGATCTAGGAACAATCATGACTAGTTGGTATGATCTTATTTGACTCGCCAGACGAACCTCTCTCAACCCCTTCGGATGGTGGTAGGGCTTGGTGGATGAAGGAAGATGTGTGTTCTCTTGTGTTTCGTCTCACTTTTCTTCTGCAAAAGCCCTTCTTTTATACACATAGGACCTCCTTATGGGCTTAGGATGGGCCTTTGCTTGAAGCACACGTCAAATTTAGTGAAAAATATCCAGAATTACCTTAAATAGCATTCAACGACACGTCGTTCGACCATAGCATGTAAGTCGAACAAAGAGCTCCTAGTCGAGCAAACGTTCTGGACAACTTTGCATTTTGCTCGACCAAACCGCTCTTGCTCGACCAGATTGATCTTGGTCGAGCAATTCCTCCAAGTCGAATGAGCTCACTGTAAGTTTCTCCACTTTGCTCGATTTCCTCTCATCTGCTCGACCAAAATAATGTTGGTCGAGCAACACCTCCAAGTCAAACTGGCTCACTGGACGGGTTCTGGCAATCTGCTCGACTTGTCACCTCTCATTCGACCACCTGTTGTTGGTCGAGCAAGCCATCTTGGTCGAACAACACCTCAATCTCACCTCCAAATCGTGTCTTCCAATTCTGAGCCTTTTTTACATGTTTTCCTATACAAATATGCTCAAATAGCCCTTGTACCCTCTGATTCGTTCCTTTCCCATAAACATATCGATTCATCTCGATTAAAGACCAAATATTACTCCATTTCCATGCAAATCATGGCCCCAAACATGTGAATTTACACTCTCATCAAACCCCCAAACTTACATGTTGCTCGTCCCGAGGCAACGAAGTCAATATCGAGAGTGTAATCACCAGGTACAACATATCAAAATACATGTAATTATATTAACTTAGAACACGCAACTATCATACCTTTCATTCACATAAAAACATCAATCAATCACAATACTTCTATGAGTGCTAAGTCATCTAGCTCACGGGTAAGTAATTACTCTCTCACTCAAGTGTAAAAGATATATACCTTATTGTTGATATCAACACTCACTTTCAATTTATATACTCGCGTAACCATAAGCTTGACAAAGGTCTCAAAACTCCATCCATAATCGACTCAATACTAGGATCACAAAGGACTTGCATAAAGGATGTAACGTTGGCTCTTTAGTTAGGGTGGAAGAATATAGGTAAATGACTAACTTTACTAGTAAAGAGTTACCTTGGTATATTGTTTTCACTTGCTCCCTCTTCACTTCTTTATCTCAACGATCACGTTCATATACCATTCCTCCATCTTTACTTGAATCAACTTCCTCTTCATAATAACACGCCAACTCCGGTGTTCTTCAAGTATACGGGTACCAGTGTCGGGCACTACCCTCTCTAGCATTCGGGATACTGGTTTCAGGCACTATCCCTCACAAGATTTAACTTCTTGTCTCTCAAATTTGCTTTCATAAAATATCTCCTCCTAATCCACTTCCTGGAGCACTTGTCTACCTCCACTCTTTACTAATAATTGGTGTTTCAGGCTCAAAAGGGTAAACAGCTCATTATCAAGGCTTGCCAAGAAAAAGGCTCAAAGGCTCAATAGGGCTTGCAAAGATAATTATATAATAAGTTAAGATAAATTTGGCTAAGTAACTCGATTAACAATAATGGCCTAAGATCACTTCCTAGTATCCAAGTCAAGTTCTAGAATACGAGTACACAAACGTCTCTCAAGAATAAACAAGCATGCATATAGCACGATCAAAAGGCTCAAATCCTCACAAGGTTAATAGAATCCTAAGCACTCTTCAAAGCATGCAATCAACATTAATTTCTTATGAACTACAAATACAAATAGAACATGCTTGCCATTAACAAATTATCATGCATCAATAAGGCCCATTCATAACATGAATTCATCCCAAGCACATCACTTCCATCATTTCATTCATCATCATTATACAAACCACTCACGCAAGAATCACCACTACACCCAAACACTCAAACCGGCACGGTTACGAAGTAGTGCTCAAGAAAGGGTGACGGAAGTGGGTGTGTCGAACGGAATGAAACACCTTTTTAAAAATGCCCCTAGTCCCCGTTTGACTGTGGCTCGACTTGTGAGGATTGGTCGAACAACTTCTCTAAGTCGAACGACCCAGATCTGGCTTTTAAAATCACCTAGGTCGAATTCTGTTTGACCTGAATTTCTTGGTCGAACAGCACGTGGAAGTCGAGCAACGCATGTAGTCGAGCCCTATTTTTCCTTGACTTGTTCGACCTCCATTCGATCCCCATGTCTTGGTCGAACAACTCCTGCTATGTCGAACGCAGTCTCTGGACAATTTTGGCATTTTTCTCGACCATTGTTCGACTTAGATTCCTTGGTCGAACAATATGGTTTAGGTCGAACAACCTTTCTGGACAACTTGGGCATTTTGCTCGACCTCAGTTCGACCTGAAGTTCTTGGTCGAACAGGTGCTGGAAGTCGAGTAACTTGCCTCATCGCGCCCCCTGTTATTCTCTGTCTTGCTCGACCTTTGTTCGATCTCATCCTCCTGGTCGAACAAACTCTCTGGAAGTTTTTTGCCATTTGCTCGACCAGTGCTTGACTCCAGCTTCGTGGTCGAGCTAGAAGGGTTAAGTCGAGCAGCTCCTGTAGGTCGAACAACTTCACGATCTCCTTCAATTTCGTACCCTTCTCGTTTCTTCCTGCAATATTCAACTCTAGGACAACATCAAGTATCAAGATATCCAAAAATTAAGCTAGAGAAACCATATAACATCAAGTGTAACTCCGCAATCACACCAAAAACAACAACTCTCACTAAACGCTAGGCAAATTGTAAAAAATCGATGCATCAAAACCGGCTAAGGTTTTAATATACCGCAAAAAACCAACTCCCCTAGCAAACATTACAAAGAAAAGATCATATTCTCCGTGCTATAATGAGATATACATCACACCCTTCTCCCAAACTCAGGAAAAACCATCGTCGAAACTAAGTTTGTAAAGAGATGTAATTTTCGAATGATAAGCATGTCGACTAAGAAAATTTCTTACTCACACTAATGAAATTAAAGCAATAAAATAGGAGGAAAAGCCCCCAACAGGTGCTCATGTTTAACGTCGAAGAGTCACGACAGTACCAATCTAGTGCAAGGTATCCTCAAAGACGATGCAAACATCATCCGGCGACTTGTAATGCTTCAACCGATGCCTATTTGCCGCAATAATGTCCCCATCTTTGTCCATAAGCTCAAAACTCCCCCCTCCGCAAACTCTATGGATAATGAACGGCCTCATCCACTTCGACTTCAATTTCCCTGCGAAGAGCTTCAAGCGAGAATTAAAAGGTAATACCTCATCACCTTGCTTGAATTCCTTATAAGAGATCTTCAAATCATGCCATTTCTTCATTCTCTCCTTAAAAATCTCTGAGTTCTTATAAGCACGATTCCTAAACTCATCCAGTTGATTAATATGAGTTATCTGCAACTCCCTTTGATACTTTAAGGACAAGTTCAAGCTTCTCAATGCCCAAAAAGCTTTGTGCTGAATCTCTACGGGCAAGTGGCACGGCTTCCCATAGATAATTTGATACGGTGACATATCCAACACCATCTTGTAAGTAGTTCGGAACCCCCACAAAACATCATCGAGCTTCATAGCCCAATCCTTCCTATTGGATCCGACTACCTTCTCCAAGATTTTCTTTACTTGGCGGTTGGAGACTTCCGCTTGCCCATTCGCTTGAGGGTGATAAGGTGTAGTGACCCTATGCTTCACTTCATAATCCTTAAGCACCTTTCAAGAAGCTTGTTGACGAAGTGAGAACCTCCATCACTCACTAATACTCTAGGAACTCCATAACGGGCAAAGATATGTTTCTTCAAGAAAGATAAAATAATCCTTGAATTATTCACGCAAGTGGGAATGACTTCCACCCACTTAGAAACATAGTCCACAGCTAAAAGAATGCAGAGAAATCCATTAGATGGGAGAAAAGGTCCCATAAAATTGATCCCCCATACATTGAAGATTTTAACAACAATGCTCGGTTGAAGTGGCATCTCATCTCGTCGACTTATGTTTCCCATCTTTTGACATCTATCACATGACGCCACATAGGTCTCACAATCTTTAAACAAGGTAGGGCAATAAAGGGCTGACTGAAGTATCTTCGCTGTCATCTTTTGAGCCCCGAAGTGCCCCCCGTTAGGTTGTGCATGGCAAAACTCAAGAACGCTCTCCATCTCCATCTCCGGAACACACACCTACGGACTATGAAATTCGTACATATTTTATAGACAAACGGATCATACCATATGAAAGTCTCAACATCTCGCTTGAACTTTGCAAGTTGGTATAGGTTGAGATCTCTCGGGATTTCTCCTATGAAAATGTAATTGACATAATCCGCATACCAGGGATTCATCCCTTGGGCAGCCACTACACATGCTTTTTCAGCTCCTTCAACAAGCACCGCCATGATCTTCTCATCAGGAAACATCTCTTCTATGTAATCGAACGAATCATCACAATGTTCCCTTGTCTCCAACCTTGATAGGTGATCCACCAAGACGTTCTCCGTATCTTTCTTATCTCGGATCTCCATATCAAACTCCTGCAGAAGAAGAATCATTTCCTTCTTCTCCATCAAATACATAATCGCAGAGTGATCCGTGTACACTATCGTCTTCATGCCAACCAAGTACTATCGAAATTTATTTAATGCGTACACCATAGCAAGAAACTCATTTTTAGTCACTGTGTAGTTCTTTGTGCCGCATCAAAAGTCTTACTCGCATAGTAAATGGCGCAAAACTTCTTATCCCTCAGCTGTCCAAGCACCACTCCAAATGCTAAGTCACTCGCATCACACATTAGTACAAACAGCTGAGTCTAATCCGGTGTGATCAAGATATGTGCAGTAATAAGCGTCTCCTTCAAAACTTAAAAAATTGTTAAACATTCTTCCTCAAAAACAAAAGGAACATCCTTTTCAAGTAAATGAGATAAGGGCTTGGAGTATTTCGAGAAGTCCTTTATGAATCTTCTATAAAAGCCGGCGTGTCCAATGAAAGACCGCACTCCTTTCTCATTCATATGCGGTGGAAGCTTCTCAATCGCCACCATCTTTGCTCTATCTACCTGCAATCCTTTGGCTGAGATATGATGACCAAGAACAACCCCATCTTTCACCATGAAGTGACACTTCTCCCAATTCAAGACAAGATTCGTTTCTTGGCATCTTTTCAAAACAGTGGTAAGGTTGGATAAATAAACATCAAAAGAGGAACCAAATACAGAAAAGTCATCCATAAACAGCTCCATGATCTTTTCTATCAACCCATCAAATATGGCCATCATGCAACGCTGAAATGTCGCAGACGCATTACACAATCCAAAAGGCATCTTTCTAAAGGCAAATGTTCCATACGAGCAAGTGAAAGTAGACTTCTCTTGATCCTCGGGTGCAATCATGATTTGATTATAACCCGAGTATACATCCAAGAAGCAATAATACTCATACCCCGCAAGACGATCAAGCATCTGATCCATGAAATGGGGAAAATGGTCTTTGCATGTATTCTCATTCAACTTCCTGTAGTCCGTACACACACGCCATCCCGTAGGAATCCTAGTGGCTAATGTCTTACCATCTTCGGCTTTCACTATAGTCATGTCTCCCTTTTTAGCGACAACATGCAATGGACTCACATGGGGACTATCACTAATAGGATAAATAATCCCTGCATTTAGCCACGTTAGGATTTGCTTCCTAATCACTTCTTGAATAGCGGGATTCACCCTCCGCTGATTCTGAATGCTACTCTTGGCCTCATCTAACAATCTTATTCGATGCATGCAATACGAAGGACTAATACCTTTCAAATCGTCAAGAGACCAACCAATCGCAGACTTATACTTTCTAAATACATCCAACAATTCCTCAAGTTGATCATCATCAAGAGAAGAAGATACAATTACCGGATATTTACCATTATCACCAAGATAAGCATACTTCAAGTGTTCCGATAACGGTTTCAACTCCTCTTTCTTCTCTTCTTGAGGTGCACTCTCTCTGTCCAAAGGCAAGTACTTCTTGTCCACTTCACCTCTTCAACCTTTGTCCTTTGCGATTCATACCTGTCATCACCTAAAGCAAGCAAGTTTTCAAGAAATTCGATACATACCTCATTGGAGAGTTCATTTAGCTCCATAGTGGGAAAAGTAAGAGACTCCATCAAGCATGTCTCAAGAGGATCCTTGGAAAGAATCAGAGACATGTCTTCATTAACGATCTCTTCCACCACATCAATGCTGTGGCATTGCATCTCCATCGGCATCTTCATTACTTTATCCAAGTTAGACAAGACTTCTTCTTTATCCATCCTCAACCGTAGCTCACCCTTTTGCACATCTATCATAGCTCCGGCAGTTGCAAGGAATGGTCTCCCTAAGATTAAAGGAGCATTATCCTTGTCGTCTTCCATCTCTAGCACCAGAAAATCCACCGGAAAGACAAGATTTTCAACTTTGACTAGAACGCCTTCGATAATGCCTTTCGAAAATGTCATAGAAATATCCGCTAGCTGTAGAGACACCGATGTGGGAGTTAACTCCCCCAAACCAAGCCTTTTAAAAGTGGACAACGGCATCAAATTGATACTCGTCCCTAGATCACACAAGGCTCGACATGCCTGCCCCTTTCCAATTTCATAAGATGGTGAAGCTTCCCGGATCCTTAAGCTTAGCTGACAGCTTTCTTTGTATAATTGAGCTGCAATTTTTAGACAGACTCACCATTTCGATTCCGTTCAAACTTCTCTTCTATAAAAGAATATCCTTAAGAAAGCGGGCATGATACAGCATCTCCAGAATCACTTCAGAGAAAGGAATGTTCAAGCTCATTTTCTTTATGATTTCTGAAAACTTCCTGAAGTTTTTCTCTAATCCCTTTTTCACGAGCTTGAGAGGAAAATGCGGAGGTATCTTTGTTTTGGGAATCCCCCATTCATCACGTTCAACCTTCTCCGCTTTATCTTTCTCGACTCTCAAACTTTTGGCTCTTTCCCATTTCTTTTCTACCATTGTAAGCTCGGTATTCTACTCTTAAGACGAAGCTGAAGTGTTCTGATCAACAAGGGTCGCATTCAGTATCGAATCGGACTTTGAACTGCTCTGCTCAACCTCAGTTCGACCAAGGTAGATTGGTCGAACAACTTGATTTTGGTCGAGCAGCTTGTCTGATCGCATCTTCTCATCAAGAACATGTTGCTCGACCACCATTCGACCAATGTGATTTGGTCGAACAGATTGATTTTGGTCGAACAAGTTCCCAGATTGTGAACTCCCATCGCAGTGCTTATGTTCGACCTCCGTTCGACCAAGATGGTCAGGTCGAACGGCATGGTGTTGGTCGAATGGTTGATCAGAGCAACTCCCATTTGATCGAGCAACTCCTCTGTCTCCTTCGGCTTGACTTGCAGGCAACATCGGACCCTCATATTGCGTTCCCGACCTCAATGTGATGCCATGGCAAGACTTTGGATTCTCAATACTTTGAGATGGAAACTTTTCTTTCTCAATAGTTTGAGTCAACTTGTTTACATTCCCAGCTATTTTCCCCATCAACAACGTGAGGTCTTTCACTTGCGTAGACAAGTCCTTATGATTATCATCAATCTTCTTCTCTAACTTTGCCTCGAGACGGTCTACTCTTGTATCATTCCTCGTCATGTACCGGTTCACCGTATCTTCAAAACTCGACTTCCCTTCTTCCACTTTAGCTCCCGAATCAACACCAATAGGAGGCTGCATCGCATTGTTTGGATTGCTCCATGAAAACTCTGGCCTTCTAGGTTGTTGGTAATTACCCGGGGGACCACGGTTGTTGTAATTCCCCTGATAATTCCGATTTCCTTGATTCGGGTACCTAGTTCCTTGAATACTTTGACCCATGACGTAGTTTGCCTCCTCGATCTACTCTTGGCTTGCTCCTTCATAGCCACCATCCTGCTGTATTATTGGTACTCTCTGAGATAAATCAGTGATCTGCTTTTGTTGAGACTCTAGTAGCTTACTAATGTTAGCCAAGCTAGAGACGATCTCGTCATCTCTCCCCGACTTCACCATCGTGTGCTCCACCTGTGCTACTTTTCCAAGGACATAAGTGCCTCGAACTCTATCAGTCGGCCAATCCCTTGAGTTCATCGAAATATCCTCGAAAAGCTTCTCGGCCTCAATGGATGACTTCGTAAGCAATGCTCCATTAAAAGAAGCGTCAAGCAAAACTCGAGAGTCGCAATCTAACCCATTGTAAAATATACTGATATATTGGGCCTTTGATTGCCCATGTTGGGGACACTTACGAAGTATGTCCTTGAACCGGTCCCAAGCTTCATGAAACTTCTCATTCCCATGGATAGAAAATTGATTGATTTCTTGCTTCATCTTGAACACCTTAGAAGGTGGCATGTATCGCTCCAAGAATTTCACTTTCAACTTCTCACATGTATCACATTCAGCATCTTCAAGATTATCATACCAATCTCTCGCCTTTTCATTCAACGAGAACTTAAAAAATATGATCTTCCTCGCATCCTCATGAGCTCCTGCATCTTTTTGTGTACTTGCATACCCAAGGAACTTATTAAGATGTTATTGATGATCTTCGAACATTCCCCCAGAGAAGGGACTTCCCTCAATCATGGTTATAAGAGCAGGGTGTAAATCAAAATCGGCTCTGATTCCTCTCGCTCCTAACAACCCAGCATTGCCCCCTCCGTTGTTCTTAAAGACTTCATGGATGGCAAGTGTATCAGGATTCGTTGCTATGTTGATTGTTTCTACTTCCTAATTATCTTCGGTTGCAACTTCAATCGTTTGCGAATTTAGCACAACAACTTCAACTTCAAAATTAAGAGCTTCGGTTGGAACGTTCTTGTTCTTACCCTTCTTCTTCTTTTTCTTCCTCGACAATGTTCCGATCTCTGGATTATATGGTTCTAATTCACCTTTCTTTGATCTTGTGAGCATACACCTGAGAAGAATAAGTGTTAGAAATCGAAAACAAGAATAATAATCTCAATTAAACTAGATATAATCAAAAGATATTTATTTGTCATCCCCGGCAACGGCGCCAGAAACTTGATGAGCATTTTCTCAACACACAAAATTAATCCTCAAGTATAAGGATATCAATTGTAGTTTCGAAAGGTGACCAAGTATATATCGAATCCAAGGGACGGATTAGTATCAATCTAATTATATGCTAATTAACTAAGATTATGTTGGTAAATTTGAGTTGATTTGACGAGGAAACTAAATAACATATAATGAAAATAGCAAGATAAGTAAACAAATAAGAATAGAAATTCGGTTGTGATCAAGTAAGTAATGGAGTAGTTCTTTAGGTAATCCAGTTTCATTTGTTAATTTCCTTTCCATGCATTGATGTCCGACTCTACCCTGTGGTTTATGGACGCATCACTAAATCATGAAAGCGTACTCTATAGACACAAGTAAGCAAGCATATGACATGTGTGAATATCCTTGGAGCAAGACGTATACTTTACCCCCCTTTCTAGGTACTATCATAATCAATTATTTCCCGTGCACTTAGTACTCTAACCCGATTTGATCTCCTTTTTTAGGTACTATAAAGTAATACTCTTTATCCTACTCATTAACCCGAATATGATTCAATTAACAAGTATCTATATAAGATAGTTCTAATAAGACTTCGTAATCCCTTCACTTAGAATTATAACATGTGATTCTGCTCAGCGGTGAACACACTCAATCAATAACCAAGAGATGTATTCAGACTCTACATAACAGTTAATGATGCACAAAACGACCGTGAGTATGAATTGAAAAAGCACAATCTTATATAAAATAAACCACAAGTAGTGTTGTACGGAGTTTACACTTGAAAATTTGATTAACTCATAAAACTTTCATAACCCTAGAACTACCAAGGTGGTTTTAGGCCATGATTGATCTAGGAACAATCATGACTAGTTGGTATGATCTTATTTGACTCGCCAGATGAACCTCTCTCTCAATCCCTTCGGATGGTGGTAGGGCTTGGTGGATGAAGGAAGATGTGTGTTCTCTTGTGTTTCGTCTCTCTTTTCTCCTGCGAAAGCCCTTCTTTTATACACATAGGACCTCCTTATCTTTGCTTCAAGCACACGTCAAATTTGATGAAAGACATCTAAAATTACCATAAATAGCATTCAGCGATACGCCGTTCGACCATAGCATGTAAGTCAAACAAAGAGCTCCTGGTCGAGCAAACGTTCTGGACAACTTTGGCATTTTGCTCGACCAGATTGATCTTGGTCGAGCAACTCCTCCAAGTCGAACGAGCTCACTGCAAGTGTTCTCCACTTTGCTCGACTTCCTCTCATCTGCTCGACCAAAATAATGTTGGTCGAGCAACACCTCCAAGTCGAACTGGCTCACTAGACGGGTTCTGGCAATTTGCTTGACTTATCACCTCCCGTTCGACCACCTGTTGTTGGTCGAGCAAGCCATCTTGATCGAACAACACCTCAATCTCGCCTCCAAAATAGTGTCTTCCAATTCCGAGCCTTTTTCACTCGTTTTCCTATACAAATATGCTCAAATAGCGCTTGTACCCTCTGATTCGTGCCTTTCCCATAAATGTACTGATTTGTCTCAATAAAAGGCCAAATAGTACTCCATTTTCACACAAATCAAGGCCCAAAACATGCGAATTTACACTCTCATCAGGTACTCATACCGTTTCCATTTAAATAATAACTACCCTTATTTGTACCCGTCCCAGCATTACACGGTCATAGTTATTTTTAGAAATTGTTTTAGAAAATTGATATTAAGTTGAGAGGAGGAAAAATAAGCATATTATATTTTAATACTGAAAAAAAAGACAAAATTAAAATTATAGTATTAATGTTTGAAAAAACTATTTTTAGACAACGAAATAAACTATATATAAAATACATAATATATTACATTAATAAAAATAAAAATTATCTTCTCTTTTTCTTTTATCTTTAATAAAATTAGCCTAGTTCGATAAAAATAAAAATAATCATGTGTTCACGTAATAAAAATATTTTACTTTGAAAAGAAAATTAAATTAATTATTTATATATATGGATTGATGTAATAAATAAATAATTTACTTTTGAAAATAAAATTTAATTAATTATTTATATATATGGGTTGACGTAATAAATAAATAATTTACTTTTGAAAAGAAATTTTAATTAATAATTTAGATATATAAGAAATAAATAAATTTTTAGTTTTAAAAAAAGAAAAAAATTAATAAAAAATTAATTGACATAAAAATTATGGATAGAAAAAAAATGAATAAATGAGATGAAATAAATAAAATAAATGGATAAGGTGTTTTAAAAAGTTGGTAATCCTGATCAATAGATGAAATATAATAATAACTCATGCATAGCTAAGATTTAATTTCATCAAATTAAATTAGAAAGATTAAAATGAAAGGGGTAATTTTGTATCAATTTTGACTTTTTATGTTTGCTTTATTTTACATATATGAACCGACTTTTTTAATAAAAATAGTAAAGAATTAATTAAATAATTAAATGTGGAGAAATGAAATGAATGGATGCGATGATTAAAAAAAAAAAAAGAAGGATGAGATGTTTTTAAAATTTGGTAATTTGTGATAATAATTAATGAAAGATCAAGATTTAATTTTATTAGGCAAGTTAAAATGGACGGAAAAATTAGATGTTTATTACTCTTTCCGTTCCAAATTCAAGTTCATATTTACTGTAGATACGAAGTTTAAGAAAAGTTACTTTTTGACTTACTTTTGAGGGTAGTATAGTATTTTTGGGTAATAAATAAATGATAAAGTATGTTATGTGTTAAAAAGGTGATGACAAATTTGAAATTAAAGTATGTTAGAGGGATATTAGTTTGTTGCTTTTTCCTTTTATGGAAGTGTGAAGTTGAATTTGGGACGGACCAAAACGGAAAGTGTGAAGTTGAAGTTGGGACGGAGGGAGTATATATAAAGATGAGTGAGGCTTGCGTGCGCCCGGCGCACGAAAACACATTCCATGCGCCTTTAGAAATTTAGTATTATATGTAAGGGTATATTGCTTTAGTCTAAAGGGTATACACTTTAATTAATAAAAGGTACACCATTTTGTTCTAAAGGATATACACTTTTCATTAATATTTTTTTTCTTTAGAAAATAAAGGGTACACATTTTTATACTAAAGAGTACACAATTTAACGCAAAATTCTAAAGGCGCACGGAGTGTTGTTCATGCGCCCATATACACACAATAATTTTCTTTAGAAAATAAAGGGTATACATCTGTATACTAAATGATATACAATTTAACACAAAATTCTAAAGGCGCACGGAATGTGGTCCGTGCGCCTGGTAGCACAGGAGTTTTTGCCTAAAGATTCAATCACTTTCTAGATTTTGAGATACTATCTTTATGATGTACTCCCTCCTTCCCGCCCAAATAGCACCAGTTTACTATATTGGGCGTCTCATTCAAATTGCATCATTTTCTTCTTTTAGTAAAAAGGGTCCACCACTACCTAAAATAATAATATTCCTTAATCTACGTGTAAAAAGCAAATGCTCCCGTTTGCTTGGGACGAAGGGAGTAATGCTATTCTTTAGGCCAAATTTACTATTCCAACTACATAACACTTCATGTACTCGGTTCATAACTTATTAAATGAACCCTTAGTTTTTCTCCCTTCCCTTCCCTCCCTGTCCCCCTCCAATCCTATTATAAACTCGGTTCACATAACTTATTAAGTGAACCCTGATTTTTTCTCCCTTTTCAATCCTATTATACCATATGTAAAGTTAGGAGTTGAAATTAAAGAAAAAAAAAAGGGTTCACAAAGACTTAACTCTTCCACCTAATACTCATCTTGTAACCTAACAGGAAGTATTAGTCGGTGTAGGGTATCCTAATCTTAGTGTAATTAAATTTTCAACTATTTCTTTTGTCCTAAGATTAAGTTAATTTTTCCCTTATTCATTTGTCCTAAAATTAAGTTCACTTCCTAAACCATAAAATAAAATCTCAATCCAAAACCTCAAAAGTATAATTTAATTTTAAAATTATCATAACTTTTTAACACACACAACCTACTGTATACATTATTAATGACCTAAAAATACAATATTACCCTAAAAAATTAATAAAATTAATTAAAAAAATAACTTTTTTTCTTAAAAATATGTGGAACAATAAAGATTAACATGGAATGGAGGAATTAAAAGGTAAATAGTCCATGTACTTTACATGAATTACAAAGATAAAATTATAATTATATATTATAAATTCAGATTAAATTCAAAATTGAAAAATATAATTTGAAATTACAATTATACCAGTCTTATATAAATTAACACTCCCTAAAATAAAAAATTAAATCAAATGATAAATCAATACATTAACCACAAGGCTCCACACAAACTTCTCATGTCTCGATTCCATGGAATTTATATCTTTCCAGCAAAAAGAAAGGAAATTTACTTATAATAATTGATTATGCATGAAGATGGCAATTGGCAACTATCGAATTCGAGATTCAACGGAGTAAATTCAACACAAATAAAAAACAACTTTTCTTTCCCTGTGAATGCTCAAAAAATAAAAAAAAACCATCATAAACTGATAAACAGAATGATGTATCAAAAACTAAAATGCTGAAAAGCTGAAATGCAATATGAAAAACAAAAACCTCATATTTTGATTTTGCAAGCATGGGCAAGTATATTGTCGTCGAAAAGCATGGTCGCAGATCTTATATACAAATCGGAGGATATATTAGACCATATGACAGCACCATAAGCATCACGTACCAGAACTGGTATAGACGATCAGGTATGCCATATGCTGCACCGGATAACTTCATGCAACGTCCTCTTCAACAACCCCTCTCTCCCTCCCTCTCACAAGTAGGGATATCTTCTCACACTGTTAAGATAGAGAAGAAAACAGAAAACATAATTCTATGCCAATGTTCAGGTGCCCCCACAAGGTTTTTGATTAAGAGATTGACGAGAAAAACGAAATCTAAGTTGACACAAGGAATCAATGCTCACTTGCCCGTGCCACTCACCGGTCAATAAATAGAGACAGTGGGTTTCCCTTCAGTTCTCCTCACCCAGTCCAGGATACTGCTGCAATCTTCTTGTGATATGAAATGTCTGATTCACACATAAAAAAGAATACCATTATAGCTCTATCAGCAATCAGTCATCTAAGCTCTTAAACTCAACTAGGCTTACACCATGTTACCATTTCAGTTGAATTTATTATTATTTTTTTTTATCATAGTATAAGAATTGTATTAAACATTGTTAGAACTCAGAAGAATACCTATTTTTACTTCGGTAAGACTTTAGCAGCCGGACGATTTTCGGGTTTGATATATCCTTTTCCATAGAAAGGGTTCGAGGAACTTCAAGATTCCCTGTTTTGTCTTTATAAGCATCACATATGAATCTGAGCACATTTTCCTGCAACCATGAAACAAGAGTTCCTATTTCTTGAAATGAAATTACATAAAGTTAAACCAATTTATGCAAGCCTCTATGCAGTCAGTCTAAATAAATATATTTGGATGACCAGGTGGAAAGAGAATAATTGCCTATTCAATTCCAAAAGTTCTCAAATATTGTATAAGGAGTTCTGTTATCAAAGCTCTTGCTTTTATTGTTTCCACCAATATAGTTATACCATTTAGGCAGATAGATCACATTTTGAAGTTGTATTAGGGATCAAAAGTCTAAAGAACAAAGTAGACTAAAAACTCAATCCCATTATAATTCTGCACATAACAAAGTATATCAACATGACAAGTAAGGTATAATAAAACCAAGTAAAACAAGAGGAAGTGCAATTTTTGTTACTAATGTTGGCAGTGTTTTGATTTCCTTCTTGAAGGCTGAACTCTAAAACACAAGGGGAAAGAGGAAAAGGAGCCTTGACATCACATCAAAATGGTTAAGGACTTGTACGATTTTTGTCAGTGAGTGAAGATAATGCTTAAGACATAAGATAACAGGACACATACCAAGGGTCTTGAGGCATCAATCCATTGATAGATGGGCTCATTCCGGAACCACGTCAATTGTCTTTTTGCGAAATTCCTGAAAATTCAAATCTGACAAGAATTCATTATTCAGGCCAACCCTGAATTATAAGGAAACTTTCTAGTGTAAAAATATTGAGTAATATCAAATCAAGTGAGGAGTTCTAAGATAGCACTTTAGATTGCTTGTCATGCTTCACCAACAATTCACACATGACAACAGTTTAAGACACATTTCAAAATTCAGTGAGCAGAATGAGGGATGGGTCAAAGTTGAAGGGTAATATCCAGGAACATTTACTTTAAGATGCAGTAATATGATGGTTGACACGTGTGTTATGATGGTTCCTTTCATGTCTGCTTCTAGGGTGTAGTATATCACAATGCATATAAATGTAGCAACATTGCGCATATATCATGTACCATTCAGCACACATTTTTCCATAAAAGTCTGTACCAGTTCTGTAATTTAAGCATCAATGTAGTTTATTGATACTATGGTATGAAATGCAGGGAAGAGCAAGTGGCAACAAGGTTGACATATATCAGTCAACTTCTACAGTGATCAAGCTGTGAGTATGCCAGTGATACAACAAAATTATAAGATGTAAATATAAACTACAAGAAAATGTCGCTTTCATAGATATTACCTAATGGTTATGCATGAATAACACAATGAAGTCTGACAATCAATTTACATAAGTTGATAGAAGGGTAAAGAGACTGAAACTTATTGAAAAGAAAATAATATGTACACTAATAAACAGGATATGAGAGACAAATAACCTGGAAGCCTTTTGAAACTCAGCCAGAAAACGGTAAAAATCTCTTGAAGAACTCCATCCCTTTTGTTCTCTTGCCATTAGTAGATAATCCATAGCCTAAAAATATTGAAACAAAATGAAAACGAACTCAAATTTTGGCAATCTGTGTATCACTATAACTTGTAAGACAAGACCTTAAAGTACACTAATGACAGGGAATGAAGGTATACTTGTCTATAACCAATAGCTCGAGTTGCAGAATTTGAATTAGGCATGAGTCCTAAATCAAGAAGCCACTTCGCCTCAGACAAAATTCCACCATCTGCCACAACAGACGAAGAAAAAATATAACATATTCTGCAAATTTATGTCCTAAAGAACACAAATGAGTGAAGGAAATAGGAATCAAAAGATAAACTTCTTCATACCTAAAAGCATATCTTCACAACGGTAATCAATTGATCTGTAAAGATCCAACCTTTGAGTTGAGAGGAAAAAACAAATAAAATCATAGTCCAAATCTTTTGACATTCCCTCTTCAAGTACACCATTCGAATTGTCTATGTCAGATTCATCTAATTCACTTGATACAAATTTCTCCTTGAAAGAATTATAGGGCACTTGAAAAGCCGATGGAGGTGCACCACTTAACTGCAATTAAAATAATTATGGGATTGAGACATTATTAATCCAAGTTGGAATAGTGGGGACAATCTCACAAATGAAAAAACATATTGTTATATCATATTGTATCGTGTTTCCTTCCAGAAAATGGTAAATGTAAAATCAAAAGAAGTATAAAAATTAGAGGTAGATACTTCAGTTTGTCCTCAAAACAGCAAGAGCCCTAAAAGTTTAATAAATCATCAAAGCTGCATTGTATCATAGCATAAATTTGATGAGAGAATTTGGAAGAATGATTTCAAAAACATAATTATAACTTATAAGTGGGTTTAAAATCCACCCAAATCACTTGATAATGACAGTTGCAATAGATCCATTTTAAAATTATCCCAACAGTGTCAATTGATTTTCTGTTATGGGTTTAAAATCAGCCATAAAAATATTCAATCAATTTAAACTATAGACCTGGAACTAAAATGTATACAACTTAAATATGTTTGGTGTTGGAAGAACTGGAGGTATATCAATGAAAAGAAAAGGCACATACAATTAGCATAGCAAGGTCAAAGAGTTGCACTGGCTAGCATTATTTAATCACATATGGTCTGCTCAAAACAGAAAATTGTTTGAAGCAAAGCCTAATAGACTGTTACAGCTTACACAAATATCCAGAAGATCAAATACTTTTCAATGTTCTCTTTTTTCTCATGTCTGAGCTTTTCTTAAAACATTACGTCGCATATCATAGGCCAATATTTGTTTCTAGCCTTTTATGATTGGATTCTGATGTTGGTTTGCTTTTTCTTTTACATTTTTATTGTCAGTTTGGCACCCTTTGAGAATATTTTCTCACCTTGATCATGGAAATTTAATTTACTTATCAAGAAAATAAGAAATAAAGCAAGGACCACAACCTTTAGAATTTCAAGCCTACGGCGCAAACGGTACCAATCATTTGCAGCTAATGATTGGACTCCTGGATCACCTGCTTTAACCACCAACTCTACCGCAGTATCCCAATCCCCATCCCTTTCAAAATCAGCAAGTTCTGTATGCACTTCAGAGCTGATTTCTGGGGATGTTTTTGGAACATTTGGTTTCCCATAAATGAACCTTCAACATCAGAGATGAAAATGTCTCCAGTTATTGTAGTATTCAACACAATGCATACTTCAGAGCTAGACAAACAAGGAGAAAAAACTCAAAATAAGAGAAACCAGTAGACACATACCACCGCAAGTACAATCCTGTGCCTCCTGTCACTATTGGAACATGACTCCTGCTAAGAATATCTTCAGTTCTTTGCCTGGCATCCTCATAAAATTGTCCAACAGAATATTCTGATGTGTCAAAAAGCTTTCCTTTATAAGATTCGAAAGAATTCTAACGAGACAGAACTAATAATCAAGCCCTTGCAAATTATTTAGCAATTTTTTTCCTAATTCATACCTTGCAGGATTTCCTTGCTAGTCTGTATAAATAATATGAAGTACAATAATCATAAAGCAGTTTTTTAGTTTACAAAATTCATGAACCTTTACAACACCACAAGTGAATACATCATAAGAGGCCGTAGTTTACATAAGGAGTAAACGTTTTCCAATATCTGTGAACCATAATTAGACTGAAATAGGAAATAGATTACTCTAAAAGACAAAAGAAGAACAAGACACAGTTAAAATTCCATGCACCAGGTCACACAACTTCTGCAGTAGCTATGACGAATATATTTATATTACAAATGATAGATGTCAATGCAAAATTTCCAAAACTGGAACCAAAGGGATTTGGGCGGGGGATGGAAAAAAAAATTGGAATCTCTCAGCAGGAGAAATATTTCAAATGAGTGAATGTTAAAATTGTTAATATCAATATCCTCCACTAAAGCAAGAAAAAACGTTCCAATATATTTATTTTTACTTAACAATGAATAAACATGTCATAGGTGCCAAACGTATCACCTTATTATTCAAATATATCGATCATGGAAGCCAAACTCCATAAATTCTACACATGGTTTTTTTCCAGGCACCTCTGCACAACTTAAAAAGAATCTTGTCTCACTATCGTCTAACAATAACACCATAGGGGCTTATATTACTTTCAAACACTAAATGCATCACAAAAGCAAAATTACATGTGCTCAACAATAAAATTCCCAAGGTCCAATATATTCTAGCAGCTATTACCTTCCGATGGGTGCAATATGTCAACCAAATGATGGGGTACTTCCTGGATTAAGGAAAAAAAAAACGTGAATTTCTTAGATGCAACTA
The DNA here is from genome assembly GCA_023678885.1 of Pogostemon cablin. Taxonomy (NCBI): domain Eukaryota; kingdom Viridiplantae; phylum Streptophyta; class Magnoliopsida; order Lamiales; family Lamiaceae; genus Pogostemon; species Pogostemon cablin. Next base: position 18,698,394 of record CM042959.1, on the reverse strand, counting down.
TCTTAGCACACTCCAATCTACAAATGATTGTTGTTCTAATGGTGAGTAAACTATAAGCATATAAATAAGTTCCTTCTAGTATCGAGCTTATTATAATATTTTTGCTTCCGTTAAGGTGAAACACGATAAACCATCCTATAGAACAGTAGTATTCAGTGATGATATGGGGGAAGAAAAAAATACTTTAGATTTTTTTCACTGGCATAATTTATTTCTTTTTGCTACTAATTATAACTTGAGCTACTTCATCCGAATTCAATGTCAATACAAAATGTAAGACTCCAAAGAAAAATGTAGAAAAACACAGGCCAGTAAAGCAAGCAATACCTGTCTTTCTTCAATCGAAGGCTTTGCAGACCCAATATCAAGACCTTTATACACCTACCAGACATAATCCAATATCCACAAATTAAGAAGGCAATTCAACACAAAATTACAGGTGAGGAGGATGCATGTAGAAAGGAAAACCTGGACTGAGTCGGCACTGATAATTTCTCCGTTGAGCCGTTTGGCGAGTTCCAAAGAGAGGCGGCTTTTTCCGGCGCCTGTAGGCCCGGAAATTACAAACACTTTTTGCTTCAGGGCGGGCGACACGACGGAGCAGGAAGTGGCGAATAGTCGGGTGCAACAGAAGGGGCGGAGGAGCGACGCCTCAGCGCAGCTCAGTCGGATGCCGCTCAACATTTTGAATGTACACAAATGAAGCGACTGTGTTGCCGACTTATAGTGTTTATACGTCAGCTAATATCTTCTGCAGATATTATATTGATTTTTATAATAGGAGAATTTAAAAAATACCGACGAAGTAACAATTTTTCTATCGATTCTACTTGATAGATATTTTTTTTATTTTAATACTCCTATCTTCAACATGTCGGTTTTCGATTCGGTAACATCGTCGGTTGACATGTCAGTACCCATTTTGACTCAGATTTCCAACATTTACCTTTTCCTTAGACATAGTCCATTACGACCATGTGAGGAAAAACATGCTTCCGCACATTAATTATACAACATTAACTGGAAATCCACTGGGTATTCGACAGGTTTTACGACTGCTCCTCATAGCTAACCACCCGCCCCGCAGTGCGATTGATCAATCTCGTTCTTTCAGTGGATCATTGTTCACTTATTTTCCTAGGGAAATAAAATTACACCCTCAATTGTAATGGATCAATTGTAGTGTGCGTGTGACCAAGTGAAATTATCGAACCCACAAGATAGTTTTAGACTTACAAAGGCCTTCCACAATCATAAACTCAAAAAAATAGATTTTTTTTGTGTCACGTCAAAGCCGCCTCAAAAGCCAAAAAAAAAAAAAAAAAAAAAACCTCTACTTACAAAACAAAATTACTCCCCAAAAATAAACCCAAAAAACAGGTTTTTTTTGGGGGAGCCACCTCAATTTCTTTTTATTCTCATTTAATTTATCAATTATATTTATCTAAATTATAAATAATTGAGTTAGTCTCTTGTAAATTGGGTTTATGGTATAAATCATGTGATCCCCTTTAACATAAACCCTAGCAATACATAGAGTATAATAGGATTGGAAGGGGGACTATAGAGTTTACACCGTGACCCTTGTTTATACAAGTGTGTGTGTAAATAATTATATATTCCGAGTATTTTAATTTTATAAAAAATTTCGAAATGCTAATTTTTGAAATGTTAACCTATCTTCTCATATCCTTAATCTAAACGCTATCATTTCACGTAATTTATAATTTAATAACTTTCTGAAACGTTAACCTATCACCTGAAATATCAACCAATTTTGTGAAACGCTAACCTATTAAAATTTTTTAAGTAATATAGTATTACAAAAACATGAAGAAGACGTTAATTAAAAAAAAATATAATAGAGTGGGGGGAAAGGACTTGTGTAGCAGCAAAGAAAAAAAAAACTATATTAAAGGGTGGGTGGTAACAGCTTGCAGCGCGGGCCCCACGCCACGCGCTGGCTGCTCAACTATGTCTCCCGCTCTCTCTTAAGTTTTGAAAAACTTGGGTAGAGTAGAATAAACCCATCAAAAAACTTTTATATTTTCCTAATGTATAAAATCTAGGGTTATTTTGTAGTGCACCGGTACACCTATAGTTTGATAAGATAAGATAAAATAGAAGGGGTAGTGGGTAGTTATCAAAATTATTTTAATAAATTTATTTTATTGAATGGTGAGGATGAAATAAAAAATTGATCTCACGATTGAGATTATTCAGGTGCACCACAGTCAAACTCTAATATCTATTCTTTAAGTTTTTTGTATTTGCCACGTTACCAAAAATAAAAAAAACCTCCCATTGGGCGAGGCCTAATAAATTTAATTCATGGCTCTTTTAATTTAAGACAAATATAGGTTCTTATAATTTAAGACAAATATAGGTTTTGTAAATGGTGATTATCAGACTCCTTTGCATAAAATGAATAAAATTAAAATAAAGTATGGCTGAGAAAACCTTCAGATATGAGTAATGCTAAAGTAATCCAACTTGGAAAAAAATAATTTTTTTTAAACTTCGCATATACCATAACAGTAATGAACAAACTGAAAAGGAAGGGATATACATATATATATATATATAAACACATATATATATATATATATATATGGAAAAGACTTGTGTACAACCTTCAATTGGTACAACCTCCTGTACAACCTCCCTTCCTTCACCTCTAGTGTTTGTTTTCCTCCTTTTTTTTTATTGTTGTTGTACGTTTGTTTTGTTTTTTTTTTTAATTTTAGGGATATAATTACAATTCTACCCTTGTGGTTTAGGGTATAATTTTTCCCTAAGAGTTTAGGGTATAATTGTAATTTTACCCTTGTGGTTTAGGGTATAATTATCCCCTAGGGTTTAGGGTATAATTGTAATTTTACCCTTGTGGTTTAGGGTATAATTTATCCCTAGAGTTTAGGGTATAATTGTAATTTTACCCTTGTGGTTTAGGATATAATTATCCCCTAGGGTTTAGGGTATAATTATAATTTTACCCTTGTGGTTTAGGGTATAATTATCTCCTAGGGTTTAGGGTATAATTGTAATTTTACCCTTGTAGTTTAGGGTATAATTATCCCCTAGGGTTTAGGGTATAATAGTCATTTAAATAAACAAATTTAAAAATAAAATAAAAAACAACATTAATGAAGGAGCAGGAATTAATTATGAAGGGTGGGGACCAAGGTTGTACCAATTCAATTGGTACTTGCACCCTAGTCCCTCTCTCTCTCTCTCTATATATATATATATATATTTTTTTTTTATATTTTAAGGAAAATTATACTATCATAAACTAGTTGGGGCACCTCACGAAGGTGTTAGCCTGTTTTTTTTAGTGTGTTCTTTAAACACCTAATTTGTATTTATAGTAATGCGTATTAATAAATTAGAGTGATATTTTAGTACCCATTTGTATTCATAGTAATGTCTATTCATATTGCCATCAAAAGACCACTACCACAATACAATACATGACCGACCATACACTTAGAGCGGCTATTACATGTGCAAAATACTACACAATTAATTTATAATTAAAGGGCACTGTCATAAAATCTTAGACAGTTAGTAAAAAGTGTAAGCCCACTCCTGTCAAAATGAAAAGCAGCAAGTGCAACTTCTAGAAGCACTTTTCTCTAGCATGATCAAAAATTGATGAAAATTGTTTAATGCTACATAATATCGCAGCACGTATCTAAAAAACACAGATAAAATCATAGTTGTTAAAAGTGAGAGGTCGCACAGACCCCTAAGTGCGCCTGACGCGCCTGGGCTACATTTTGCCCAAAACTCAATTTATAATATATATACACAAATATATCCTACTTATAATCATATTACCTAACTAAACTAACATAAAAATCACATAACATCCCATAATGATACATAATAACTCATAATAACATTATAACACATAAAATATAAACACAAATAAATTCAAAATTAAAATCTTCCACACAAATAAGTAGTAAGTAAATGAACATTTCAATAGACAAGCTATTAGCAAACTAATTAGTGTGGTGGAGGCGCGTCCAGGCGCGTCCAGGCGGCGGCGCAAATGGTGTGGTGGAGTGGAGGTGAAGGCACCAGGCAACCCACCATTCTCTCTTGTTTTGAAAGTTCTATTAAAATCCTAACCCTAATTCTCAATTTATATACATTTTATAAGTGGGCTGCCCCCTTTTCCTTATAAAAACATGTTAGCACTTTAAAATAGAAGTAGCAACTTCAAAAAATAAATAATAAAAAATAAGAAAAAAAGCATAATGAGGCGCACCTAGGCGCGCGCCTACGACACAAACGCCTTGGACTGAAAAAATCGCCAATCTAGGCGCAAGCGCCTCAGCGTCTTAGGGGCGCACCTTTAACAACTATGGGCTAATGCAGCAGAAATGAAGAACCACAAGCATAGTAAGAAACAGTCCCAAAAGAAGTAAGTTATGTGTAACCAATAGTAATATAACTAAGAACATCATGACCATGGTGCTGATAAACAGCAGTCAAGCTCTAATTCACTGCTGCTATTACACACTACTACTTCCATACTCCTAAACCTTAAAACCAAGATTAATCATGTCTTCTGTAATCTCTAATATCAAACATTGCATAGAATAATGGACATGAATTACGAAGTAACCAATTAAATACAATGGGAAATTCAGTAAAACTGTTAAGAACAGGAAATTCATAACACTTGTAACAAAAATCACACTCTGCTCTAACTCCACTATCAATTATCATAGTGAGCATCCATTTATATTTACTAATGCAAAATGTTGTTGTTTCCAATAGAGTGCACACATAAATGGCTTGTGTTCTTGAAGTTGTCCGTTTAATTTAAATAAAGGATACACCAAGCAATTGTTCCAAAATATAAAAAAAAAACTGTAAGTTGGAGTAGATTTAAAAAACACGCTTAAAATTAGAGGTGGTATGAAAGTTGTTCTAATATTTAAACACCATAATGTTCAACATCTCACGTTAATAACCAAACTATACTCTTAAAAATCACAACGAAAATTAATTATATGGGGCAGAGTACATAAGTAGTAATAGTTATGAGGTGGGAAGTGAATAGCATATCACTGATAGCGTAGTTTTTTAAATCATGAAAATTAAGCAATGGCAAATGAATAGCACGTCACTGATTAGCGCTGCTATATGTCTACTACACCAGATTTAAAACTCAAAAGTATGCTTCGTCAATTCCGTCAATGAAAAATTACAATGAAAAAGTAATAAAAAGCTGTAAAGTTTTCAGTTTCAATTACTCAAAAGATACTGTAGACCACTGCAATTGTTGGCATTTTGGCTCAAAAGCGTCAAATTCATTTAAACCATTTAATTTGTTGTGTTGGCAAATAATCACCCTCTAAGCACCACACAACCAATGAAAACAAATGAAGGCAGTCAAATAATAGCGGTTGTCGTCAGATTTAGAAATTTGAGTATAATTATGTTTTATTATGTAGTTGCATTAGATGTCAGTTAATTTTACTTTTTATCCACTCTAAGTTCAAATAAAGAAAACAGACTAACTCATCAAATATATGAAGAACTATGGCAGTGGATTGCACCACACATTCAAATTCAGTAGCAGTAACAAATTCAAATTCTTATATTAAAGAAACTTGCTCCAAGGAACCCTCTTTAGTTAATATGATATGTTGTGCATCATTTTAACCACTATATAATAAAATACATAGGTAGATGTAGATATAATCAATCAGTATTACATTGTTATGCATGATAGTTTAGATAATTGTTAGTCATATGAGGAAAGTATAGACTTTACATTGCTATACAGGTAAATGGCAGAAAATACAAAACACGAGTGGAAAATATTCTTATATTTCATCTCATGTGACGATACATGTCTTTAAGAATCATCTATCAATCTCACATGAAGGTCAATCTAGCGATAATCATGAAAGCCCATTCCATCCTTACCGCAAATATTGACATCTAAGTCAAATTCCATGTTTCATTTCAAAATCAAGTATCACTCAAGGTCAATCTAGCCATAATCATGAAAGCTCATAAGTTTCAAATCAATCCTCAGTGCAAATGTGAAATGCCATTGCAAATGCCATGTTATTCAAATTCCATATTTCATTCCAAAATAAAATATCACTCATGCAATTAGGGCTATCACAATTTCAATTCCACTCACGTCAACCAAGAGAACATGATTTCCAAACAAGTTTCTATTCAAGCATTTCATCAAACATGTTGCATACACAGTTGAAATTGGTTTAGAAATCACATGCAGTGAAGTCAAATATGTCAAAGCGGAGAGAGCTGAAGGAAGAGAGAACATAACCTATTCGTCCGCAGTAGAAGCAGCGATGACGAAGAAGTTGGGGAGACCAAAATCAGTGCAGCAAAAACCCAATTGAAGGCCCAATTTCAAAGTAGAAGGTGGAAGAGTGTGAAAGAGGGGAGATAATTTTCGTGGGGGGATGGGCTCTCTTTTAGTGATGCAGTTGAGGCCTAAAATTTGAGATACTAAAGCCGCTGTGTGGAGAAGATATGGCGAGGAAGGGAGTGAACAATGGCCAAAGACAGGGGCATTGTTTGAGTGAGAGAAGAAAGCAGGGACACTTCACAAGACATATATACAAAATGAGGATTTTGGATTTATCAGGAGGCAATTTAGGTAATGCGTCATTTTTATAGATTTTTAAATTTTATTAATAATAAACTTGCTAAGAAAATAAGATAATGTAATTACTTTATTTTAAATAATTAATCAAAATATTTCATTTTTCTTTATCTTATTTAAAAATTTACCTAATACTTTAAGTGTTTTAAATTTTTTATTTTTAAATAGGATTTATATGACATCCATATTACTAATAATATATGATTGGAGAAATAGATTCTTAAATTTAATAATAATGTTTATATTGTAAAATATTCTTTAATAAAATATATTAATAAATAAAATATTTTTAGATGAGTAAGAAATTATTTAATCTATTTATCCTTAGAATTTTAAGTTTAATAAATTTACTTAATTATAAAATTCTAAATGAGGAATTTCATGAAAAAATAAATCTTAATTTAATATTAATTAATTTTCATAATTTTTTTATTGTTAATTATTAATTTTATATTTATTTTATTATTTTTAATAATTTAATTTTAATTATACAATAATTTATAATTATTATATACATTTATTAATTTTATTTATTAAATAATAATAGTTAGGGATGGTAATGAAATGGGCATTTCAAGTACCCATTCTATCCAAATCTTAATAGAGCACGTATGGGTAATTGTAAACGGGTTTGAGACGGATACAGATAGTTGTGAAAATCACATTAGGGTTTGGAACGAGTACGAATAATACCGCAATACCCGCGGGTACTATATATATATATTACACACAAAATTTAATGTATTTATTTAAAATAATAGAATTCAATTTATATTTAATTCATAATAATATAATTTTAAATAATAGAAAATATATAAATATTTATATAATAAATTAATATTAAATGAGTGCGGATACTCGCGTGTATATTGATAAACGGGTATGAAATTGGTATGGGTACCATAATAATTTTTTTAAATGGAATGTGTACAATTAGTTTTTATTTTAAAATCACATAAGAATACGAGTACCAAAACGGATACCCTATGCGTTGTCATCCTTAATAATAGTTTTATGTTTAATAATTATGATTTCTTAAGATTATACTTTTTATGTAATAATTTAAATACCATAATATAAGAACTTAATATATAAAAATAAATATTTGTATTGGCAATATAATATTGAAAATTATATATAAATTTATATTATAATGTTATGAATTTTTTTAATAAACTTTACAAAAGTTTAATGCGTTGTATAAACTTTTTTTTTTTTTATTTTACTATTCAAAAAAATAAAAATTTTATGAATAAAATTAGGGTCACTTACTATTGGATGCATAAAATAATGCATAATTACTATAAATTACATGACTCAAAGTGTAATTTAAAAATTAGGGTCACTTTTTTTTTGTTTAAAAATTTTACTATTCAAAAAAATAAAAATTTTATGAATAAAATTAGGGTCACTTACTATTGGATACATAAAATAATGCATAATTACTATAAATTACATAATTATTGAAAAAACTTGTTTGAAATTGTCTCAGGTGAGGGCTTAAGTTATAATTATAAAAAGTAATAACTTGTATAATGGAAAGTGCTACTCCAACCAAATATACTATATTGTTCGTGTACTACAACCAAACACATATGATATTGAATACATCTTTTGGGTACTCCAACCAAATACATTATATATTATTCGGGTAATACAATCGAACACAATATAAAATCTTAATTATTAGAATATTTATGCCCTATTAATTTTAAATATTTTAATTTAATTATTTTTTGAGCATGTTTAGTAAATTCGAAAATATGAATAGCTAATTCCATAAAAAATTTAAATATCCCGCATAATACGCAGGCTTCATACTAATGTGTACATGTAGCAAGAAATAAATAAATACGTAAAAGGGAATTAGCTCCGACACGCGTGAAATAGGTGACCGAGAACCGTACAGTTACCGACCCAGTGAAACCTTTTTATATTTATATTATATATTATATCATACTAGGGCAGACGATTTCCTATCACTGCCGTCTTTGAGCGGCTGTTTAATTCCACCGCCATCGCCTGAATTACTGGTGTAGCGGTTGTATTCAATCCTCCACGGCGGTGGAGGATATGGCCACGGGATCTAATTGTGAATTATTGGTGGCCAATCGCGATTTATTAGCTGCCGGGGATCCCTAGTTTCTTTTTGACATGAGATGTTCTGTGACAGATTATTGTGACATCTCTTATAACACCTGCTTATGGAATGACACGTGTCGGGGTGGATAAATCCAATCCCTTGTCCTAAGGGTTGACTGGTTGACTTAGGGTATAATTTCCCTTCTCTCTCTTACGTGTCACTCATCCAACGGATTGTCACAAGAGATGTCACACCAAAATGTCACAGAAGATCCAGACCCTTTCTTTTTCATGGTTGCCGTTGACACACCACTGCCAAAATTTTAGTCACGACCCAACTATCTTATTCGCCTCCTGCGACTTCCCGTTTAGGGTTCCCAACCCTGCGACGGACTCCAACTTACTCAGCGTTTGACCAAACAATTACATATGCTGATTTTTTGTCGCCCTCCCCTGCCAATAGGGATGAGCATAATTTTTTCAAAACCGCTCAAACCGCCCGAACCGTGCCGAATTGCACCACTACTAAAGATGTAATTACATAAATCGCAGTTTATTTTTATTTGAGAAAACCGCACCACCGTAACGGTGCAATTTTGATTTTTCCCTAAAATTGCACCGCACCGCACCGCCTACATATATTATGTACATGTATATTATATGTATTAGATTTAAACTAATTTAAATGTTAGAATCTCAAATTATTATACACTTGTAAACCTTTGCTATGTCAAAATTTATGATCATTAAATTTTCTAACAAATGATGATAACTTTAAAAGAACATTCATGATACTTTATTATTTAAACTCTATAGAGACATTTAAATTCATGATTAGAATGAGATACAATAAATTTAAAATAAAAAATGAGTTCTTAATATCAAGAAATTGATATTTTAGATTAGTTTAGAATTATACAATTGTAATTGTTATCATGGGTTACTAAAGCACATTTATGGAAACATGTATATTTATCTATATTTAAGTTTCATATTATTTATATAGTTGTATTCAATCTTATTATTAAAATCGCTAAACCGCCAAAATCGATCGCCAAACCGCAAAAAACCGATCGATGAATTATAGTTGAAAAACCGCGGTTTTAAACTAAATGTAAAACCGAATCGCCCATAGCAAGTCAATTTAAATTTTATCGAAAAATCGCCCAAACCGCACCATGATCACCCCTACCTGCCAAGGGATTCCAAGGGTTATTTTTATTTCGCCGCCGCCGTCCCGTGACAATAGCAACTTAGTCCGCTTAATCTATCACCGGTGCGACCTTCACCGATGATTCCCTATGGTGTGCACTGTCCAGGTTGAGCAAGAAATTTATCAAACTGGAAAGGCTCGGTTTCAAGCTGCTGTAGCCATTCCAGTCTTATTTGGCTGCCACAGGTTTGACTTAGGCTACTAATTCTTTCAATTCAAGCCCATAGCCGGTTATTGGTGCCTCTGGTTTTGATTCTTCTCCTCCACTGCCTAGGGCAGTTTGTACTTGAGCAGAGCATTTGTTCTTATGCAAGAAGTTCTTTGGACTTTGGTTGGAGTATTCTTTGAAAGAGCCTTTTTGCTTATTCATATTTGCTGTGACTATGCGTTGCAGCTTGATTATTCTTTGAAGATGCTTATGGTGGCATTAAGTATATTTTTCACAGCATCTTTATATTATCAAGATTACTTTCTTGCTGTGGCTGGTTTAATCACTAGCTCTGCTGAAATTTTTGGATTCACAGTTTGCTAAATTCAATTGGAGATTTAAATGTGCAAGGTTGTTGTGTACTCTTTGGCTGGCTTCACGTCTGGTCCTCTGATCCATGGTGTGGAACGTTTGGAGTTGGATTTTAATTTTACATTCCACACTCCTTTCTGTCTTATTTTGGTCTTGTTCAGGCCAATTCTTGGCCTAATCTTGGTTTGTCATTATTAGATGATTTAGGCTGTTTTTTTTTTCCACAGGGCCACATGTTTTGGCATTCTTTATTTAAGCTTTAGCTTATTTAATAGACTAGATCAATTCTTTTAAATTCTTGTACTCTCTTTCTCTCCTTCTTCTTATTTTCTTTTCTCTTTTAATAAAACAAATCAAAACAGAACAAATTCTCAATAATTAAAAATAAATAAATTTAAATATAAAGTTCAGCTAATGGCATGTATATCTTCATTAAAATATTTGGTGAAAGCCCAATCATCACAAAAATATTGTATGGTAGAGTTGTCTAACCTTGGCGAAATTTGAACTAGCTAGGAAACGCCATTAGTCCACACATTCTTATATTTTAACCATACATGTGACAAGTGACAAAGACTGTTTTGTCCTTAGCGAAACTATCTTACTCATCATAGGTCATATGCATAGGATTGGGTCCAACTCTTCAAATTTGGTTCTTCCTTGATACTATACTACTTTTATCTGAGTTGAACGTAGAATTGGTGTAGAGAGAGATGGAGGAGATCTCCGATTCTTCTCTCAACACATCACTCATCCAAACCCAACACAAAAGTGATGAAAATGGTTTTAGTTCTTACAAAAGAGACAGCATAGAGGAACTGAGGAGGCAAATATGGCTTGCGGGTCCGTTGGTGTTGGTATCGTTGTTGCAGTTCTGTCTGCAGCTGATCTCAATTATGTTCGTGGGGCATTTGGGGGAGCTGCCTCTTGCTGGTGCTTCAATGGCCACCTCCTTTGCTGCTGTCACTGGTTTTAGCTTGTTGGTGAGCCACTAATTTAATACTCAATATACACATAAGAAATTGAAGTGTGTTGGTTATCAGATTTCATTTGCTGTTTTCGTTGATTGTTTCTGTGATTGATTGATATGGGGTAACAAAGAGAAGAAAATCCAACTATTAGTAATGAGATTTGAAATCTAATTTCTTTTATTCTCTCTTTTCTGTAGTGGTATGTTACATGATAAATTATTACACTAAAACGAAACAGAAAATCCAACCGATCCAGTTGAATCTTAGTTTTTTTTTTATGGAAATCAAAATAATGAAAGGAACAATTCAACAAGTTTTTCAAGTAGTAAATAAATAAAATTAGGAGTGAGTTAGTTGAGTTAGTTTTGATATCATTTTTTAAACAACTTGAAGATTTTCACACATTTTTATTAGTTAGTATTTTTTTTTAAATTAAAATGTTATAACTTTAATTTAATTTAATTTATCTTATAAATAGTTGATGAAATAATTTAAGAGTTAATTTCTTGTAAACCCAGTAGTCATTCTTTATTTACACATCCTACTAATACATAATATATATACGATTGAAAGGGGACCATAAAGTGCCCGGTTTAAACAAGTGTACACTTGTGATAATTTAATTGATGACCACCACTTTTCATTAATTATATACTCTATTTATTTATGCGTATTTATTTTGTCATTTTGATTCGCCATATTTCAAAACATTCATTTTCTTTTTGGGTTGATTTGAATAAAAAAAATAATTATTATACTCAACATATTATACATGGGCCGACAGTAAACACAAATACAACAACCCACTAAATATTAGGGGGTGTTTGGTTTGTTTAAAGGAATGAGAATTAAAATGGGAATGATAGTGTTGAGGAATGATAATGGTTTTGTATTATAAAATGATATTATTTGGTTATAAATGAGAATGTCTATCATTACAATTGATCTTGTTTGGATTATTTCAATATTTTATGGGAATGAAATCAATATCAAGTATTTTTTATTTTTTAAATAATAATAAAATATTAAATTTCTGTTTAAAAATAATTTTTAAATTAAAAATAAATAATATTTTTAACTGTAAAAAAATAAATGAATTAATTAAGGTCCTTCATGGAAGGGAATGATAGGCAATCTACCAAAAATTGCAAGGATGGAGAATCCCATTTTTTTATATATCAATTCACTTCATGGGAATGATTCCTTCCCACCAAACATTAAGGGGGCTTTTTGGTATTTAAGATGGAATGGGAATAGGAATAAAAATGATAGTATAGAGGAATGAGAATATGTATGACATTTAAAAGTATATTGTTTGGTTGATAATATGAATTACTGTTATAGTCATTGATTATGTTTGATTTGCTTGAGGAATTGAATCAATTGTATTTTATTTTTTAATTTTTAATAAAACATTATTTTTATAATTATTATTTTATTTTTATTATTATTAAATAATGTTTTAAAGAAAAAAAGAAATAAAATTAATAAAAATATTTTTACAATCCTTTTCTCTTGGAATGAATGTCATGGTACCCAAAAAGTAGTGGAATCATCATTCCTCACTTTTTGGTATCATTTTAGAATACCATGAAATGAAAGTGTTTAAACAAACACAAAAACTTTATTCTATTCTAATACCAATTCTTCAAACCCACAAAACAAACAACCCTTAATTTCCATTCCATAGTGATTCATGAGTTACAAAAGTGGTTAACCAAACAGACCCTTAGTAATATTATATTTCTTAATCCACGTGCAAAAATCAAGTAATTAGATAGAGGGAGTATAGCATTTTAATATAAATATTATCATTTTTTTATCAATTTCAAATTCATTTAAGGAAGACACAAAAAAATAATTTAACAACAAATAAGTCGGTTGCTCTTCTCATTTCATATTGTGAGTTTATGGGGCTAGATAAATTTTTGCAACATTTCAACCATATTATTTTATATTATTACTTCTCATTTTTCTAAAATTGATGCATGTAATAAACAAATTATTCTATGAAATCCTTCAATCTATTGAATTTATTTTTGTTTATTTCTTATTTTGTTTTTTTATGTGATCAATGGTCTATTTTGTTGGGTAAATTGCAATTTTAGGACATGAAAAGTCTGCATTTCAAGGACATTATATTGCTGGGCTAACAATTAAATAACATTATATCTTAATTTTCACAACTAAATGATAAATTAGGCCCAAATTAAATTTTTTAACCTGCCAAATTAATGCAAAGTTATTAGCTAGGTTGGTACTTGGTAGTGTTGTATTGACATTTTAAAAAATAAAAAAATAAAGTTAAGGCATTGCGTCTATTGAATGGCATAGTATTCAATAAAGTATAATTTAGAGTTGGATGCTACATCATGTAATAATCTTCTATGTGAACTCGTTCTATTGCCAAGTCTCTTATTTTGTTATCGTATTCGACTTTATTAGAGATATTGGGGGAAATTTAAAATAAAAGGAAAAACTATTTTAAAATGATGTCTATTTTAAAATAAAGTGGTTTATTAATCCATTTTATGAATATCAACATCACCATGTATTTAAATTAACCCATATGGAGCACCATGTTTATTTGGAGTGTGAATTAGGAAAGTAGTGTACATATGCAATCAAATATTTTATGGAGTTGAATATTATGGTGCATTGAGACTAATGCAAAATTTTAAGTAGATGGGCTTGTCAAGTGCATTAGACACATTGTGTGGGCAATCCTATGGAGCTAAGCAGTACCACATGTTGGGAATCCTCATGCAGAGAGCCATGCTTGTTCTTTTTCTAGTAAGCGTACCCCTTGCAGTAATCTGGGCAAACACTGCTTCCATCTTAAAAGCATTAGGCCAAGATCCTGACATATCTGAAGAGGCCGGGGTTTATGCGCGTTTCATGATCCCCAGCATCTTCGGATATGCTATGCTGCAATGCCAAGTTAGGTTCCTACAAACACAAAACAATGTGTTTCCAATGATGATAAGCTCTGGAATCGCCACATTGCTTCACCTGTCGTTGTGCTGGACTCTTGTGCTCAAGTGTGGATTTGGTAGCAGAGGAGCTGCGGTGTCCACTTCCATATCGTACTGGCTCAATGTTGTTATGTTGTCATTTTACATCATGTTATCGCCTTCTTGTGCAAGAACATGGACTGGGTTTTCGAAAGAAGCCTTACACAATGTGTTGAGTTTTGTTAGACTTGCTGTCCCTTCAGCTGTAATGGTGTGGTATGTCATCGAATTCTGATGAGATGTAGATTTGATTACGTCGTCGTTTATGATGCTAAGAACTTACTGTGTTGCTCTATTTTGTGCAGCTTAGAAGCATGGTCTTTTGAGTTGATTGTTCTACTTTCTGGTCTTCTTCCCAACCCCCAGCTCCAAACATCTGCTCTGTCAATATGGTAATTTGCTACTTTACCTTTTAAATTATTTTATTTGTAATTCCAGGATTCTGCTTCTATCTTCATTAATTTATTTTTACAAATGTCCAGCCTTAATACAGCTTCTACGGTTTGGATGATACCATTTGGCCTCAGTGGTGCTGTGAGGTCAGTTTAAAATTTTCTATTAATTAATTTTACATAAGCACCTTTCGGATTCTTTATGCGATTCATGTTCTGCGTTGGATGGATGATACGTATTAGGGAGAGGAAATCATACTTTAT
The DNA here is from genome assembly GCA_023678885.1 of Pogostemon cablin. Taxonomy (NCBI): domain Eukaryota; kingdom Viridiplantae; phylum Streptophyta; class Magnoliopsida; order Lamiales; family Lamiaceae; genus Pogostemon; species Pogostemon cablin. The sequence continues at coordinate 18,683,271 of CM042959.1, read as the reverse complement.
AAGGAAAACTTAAACCCTAGAAGATAATGTGGTCCGGTGTGCTTTTCTTCTGTGCAAATATTATTTTCGGCAAATTTACTTTTATTTGCACAAATGGTTAATTATGATTGTTTGAACTAATATACTCATTTTTGTCTTATTTTCAACCCTCTAAAGTGAAGTTATCATTGTAACCTATAAATCTATACTATTGTGTTAGAAATAATTTTTATCGAGTGTACTCTTATCTATATAAAACTATGAATGCAGCACACGAGTCTCAAACGAACTGGGTGCTGGAAATCCAAGAGCTGCACATTTAGCCGTGGGTGTGGTTTTATTCATGGCCATCACTGAGGGCATCGTAGTCGGCCTCGTTCTGCTTTTAATACGTAATATATGGGGATATGCTTACAGCAATGAGATACAAGTGGTGGGTTATGTAGCTACAATGATGCCAATTCTTGCTATATCCAACTTCATGGATGGTCTACAATGTGTTCTTTCAGGTATGTTTAATGGTCAACATCATTAATATGCATTTTCCAAGTTAACTGATAGACATCACATAGTCGTATTTATTGTCTATCGAATTTTATATCCAGTTGTGGAATTCAAATAATAAAATAGTCGTGTTCAGTAACCACAACGCACGACCATCATAAATATTGTATGGTGTTGTCTATTGTTATCACGTAACCTTGTGGAAAAAATATCAAAATTCATCGTGTAAGTATGATAAATACAAACATTAGTGCAATTCTCTCTCTTTTTTTTTGGTGTCTGATTTTGGCATTTTTGATCAAATTTAGTTTTTTTTTCCAAATTTAATTATTTTGTTTTAATTTTGGTTCAAAATCCGGACTGAAAGTGGACAAAAATATAAATCGATTAGGAAAAAAAATAATCAAAAGTTGATAAAAAAGACCAAAATCAAACAAAAAAAAATCAAATTTGAAAATTGCAAATTTTAAAATGTTTAAAATTAGAATCGACCATACGCGATGATATTTTCCCTAACCATGTACAAGAGAGAATACATAGAGTTGGTTTTGCATTAATAATGTATTAATTAATTCAGGTAAATTTGATAAAAGACAATAAAATTCTAAGAGAAATGGATTACAATTGGGTTGTAAAACTGGGATGGATATTAGTTTTTATCGAGTGTTTGGTTCACATTGAGTTAATATGTGGGTTAATAAAGTCGAAGTACGCTTGAGTGAGACCATTTTGCATTTTTTTTAAATAGTTATAACTTTTTATTAATTATATTACTCCTATTACTTTTCTTTGAAAATGCTATCACTTTTTATTTTATTCTACAAATTGTTCTTGAAATAATTCACTGCACCACTATCAATTTTCGTCAACTCGAGTATCACTTTTTATTGAAATATTATCACTTTTTATTAGTCTCATGTAACTCTTCCCTTGAGACAGTCTCACACAAGCATTTGCCAATAAAGTTTGGGCATTTGATTAGCAAAGTGTGAAAGTTTCCAAAATTTTTTATTAGTTTCAAAGTATAGTAACACATTCTATTGGGCTCTAACTTTTTATCAACGGATTTAGAAGTTAGATAAGCACATATATATGTAATTAATGTGCAAATTACACCTTTATTATTAGCAATTTTTTTAAGGCTCATTGAGTAATATTAACCCAATGTGAACCAAATACTCCTTATTATGGTTAAATGATAACATTAATATGTAATCTTTATAGGAACTGTTAGAGGGTGCGGGTGGCAAAAGATTGGAGCATTTATCAATCTTGGATCATATTACCTTGTAGGCATTCCTCTGGCGATATTGTTTGCCTTTGTTTTTCATATAGGCGGAAAGGTAAGTAAATATATGCATTTTGAATATGTACAATTTATCTTAATTTCATTTAATTTAGTTGTCTCTTTATATATATTTGTATACGGTAAATAATATATTAAATAATATAATATATATTGTAGGGTCTCTGGTTGGGAATCCTATGTGCATTACTCGTACAAGTTGTGTGCTTGTTTGGCATCACATTGCGCACTAATTGGGAACATGAGGTAAGAAACTACCATCAAATTTTTATTCTAATTATGTGTTGTACATACAAGTTTAATAATAAAGAGAAGTGTTTTTTTTTTTTTTCAAATAATCATCTCAAATTTTATTTTTATAATTATTATTATTGATATTATTAGGCAAAGAAGGCCAAAGAGAGAGTGTATAACTCCACGATTCCTGTGGAGATATCATCTTGAAGGAAAATTTCGTGTAGGGATGTTTTCACTATTTGCATTATAATTTCCAATAATTGCGTTTGAAAATCAGGTATGGAACTTTGGTGCCTATCATAATGTGGATTTGATAGTATAACATTACCTCCTTAGTTAATATTGTTGAGATCGGAAATTTTTATTAATTTAGATAGATATTATATAATTAATAAAGGGTAAATCATCAATATCTTTTTTGATAAAGATTTTTATTAATTTAGATAGATACTATATAATTAATAAAGGATAAATCATCAATATTTTTTTTTTTGATAAAGAGTAAATTACAGGGTAAATCACCAATATCTTTTTTGATAAAGGGTAAATTGCCAATATCTTTCGTATATCTTTATTTTTTATTTGTTAAAGTTAATGCGTATTTCTTAATAGAGTTGATATTCCGTGTAGTCGATGTATAACTTTTATTTTATTTTGTATATATGTTATTCTATTTTGTATACATATTTCTTAATAATAATTGTGTACTTTTTTCACACTTAATTTTTCATTAAAAAACCTAGCATCTATATGTGTATAACTTTTTACTCCCTCCGTCCCAAAATTGATTACACTGTTATTGTGGATACGGAATTTAAGAAATGTTACTTTATTAACTTTTCAACTCAACTTTGAGGGTAAAATTGTCCATGCATTTTGGTTTATGTTTAAATTTGTCCATGTATTTTTATAAATGTTTAGAAAGTGGAGGATAAATTGGTAATTTATTTTTGCTATTTTTGGAAGGTGCAATCTATTTTGGGACGGATAAATGTGGAAAGTGTGCAATCAATTTTGGGACGGAGGGAATATTCAATAGTGTATACATATTTTTTAATAGTTGTATATTTTTTACACTCAATTTTTCATCAAAATAAACTAATAAAAAAAATAATTTAAAATTTCTTTTTAAATGAATTTTTTTATTTTTTATTTTATTTTTTATGTTTCTTACTTAAAGATATAGTTTTATTCCTTATTTTTCAATTTTACAATTTGTTATAAATTTAATACTCCATTCGTCCAGTGCAAACATAACCGTTTACTTTTTACGCGTAAATTAAGGAGTAATATTATTATATGTATAGAGGGTAGTTGGAATGAGTAGTTTTACCTATTTACCCTCCCATTAAATAAAGAGTTTTAATTTGATAACCAGTTAATCACACAATAATCAAAACGAAATTAAAAAATTGAAAATAATAATTATTTACTTCAATAATTATAGAAAAAGAAAAAAAATAAATTCTCTGTATGAACCATTCATAATAACATGCCCATTAAACAAAAAAAAAAATACAAATCATAAATTAAATTACATCTTTAATTCCTCAACACTTAACATGAACATAAAAAATCAATGTGAATAAAATAGACAGCAAATCAATTCAACATAGCCCCACAAATCAATATAATTCCAAAAATAATTTAGCAATACCTAAAACATAAATTCACTCTTCGTCAGAATAGTCACAGTAACAAAAATGATCATTAACAGATCTTGGATTAATTAATGAGCCCGGCTATTCACACTCCGCTTCCACTATACACACCCCAGTAGCTAAATACACCCTAAATTAATTTTTTTAATTTTAATTTTCCACTTTATACACCCCATCAAATACAATTTTACCATTCTTGCTAAATATCATTTTTGGAGCCCTAATCTCCAATCTTCACTTCATAAACCATTTCCCACTTCTTAAATATTTCAAGAAAAGAATTATATATATGTACTTTAATTTAGGGTTAATTGCATTAAAATACATTATATTTCCCTCAAATTTTAATTTAATTACGATTTATTTTTTATAAAAAAATACGTCATCTTTCTATCATTTCTTAATTTAATCACGAAATTTTCTAATCAATTAAAAACACATTCTTTTTATATTTTCTCAATTTAATCATAAATATTTTTAAAATATATATATATAATTTAAAATTCTTAGAATTTAATCACAGATTATTTATTAAAAAAGTATAACTATCTTGCTTAATAAAAATCAAGATACATTAAATATTTAAAATATAATATATAAATCTACATAATATAAATATTAAAAAATTATACAATAATTCATAAAAATTCATTGTACTTTAAATTAAAGCAACTCTATTATAATAATTGTTTTAATTTTGAAATTAATAATTCTGCATCTCAACATTCTGCATCTCAACACAGTATAGTTTAAATAAATTCATAATAATTAAAATAATAATAAATTCGGAAAAAAAATGAACACACTGTAAGTTTAACCTTTAATTTATTTCATATAATTGAATTGCGTAACGCCTTGTTAAAACAATTTTATTGAATATTTTTAATATTTATATTGTAGTATTTTAAATGTTCTTTATTTAATGAGTCTTAATTTTTATTAATTAAAATAATTATATATTTTATTCATAAAAAAATGTGATTAATTAAAGAGTACAAGTTAACTCTTTAATTTATTATTACATAATAATATATATGTAAGGTCAAACTTGTTTTTTTATTTAGGAATAACTTAATCCATATTATTATTGAGGTGTGTATAGTGAAATCGGAGTGTTAATAGCCGGGCTTAATTAAGTAGTGAGGTAATTATGTTTGATTGAATTACTCACGAGATTGAGAGTGTTGTATTCTTTGAAGCTTTCTTCATGAAAAGCGAACGAAACTGTTCTCGTAATCGTCGCTGGCTTTCGACGATGCTCTCTCCGCCTCCACGGTGTTGTTTCTGCCGTCTCGCTTTGTTTCTGCTCAACTGCAAGTTTCCATTGCCGGAATATATGTACATGCGATCGAACTCCATGTGAAAGGAGGATCCCATGCTGGTCGTCAACGATACTTCATCCGCCGCAGGCATCTTGACCACTTCCAACTCCTTCGCCGCCGTGTGCCCCATATGATTTCGAGACCACAGATCTGTTTAGATCTGAATCGGAGAAGTCGAGAACGAAGGGAATCCAATTGATCTACGAGCTTCAGAGTCAAAGAAAGCTCTAGAACAAGGAAAGCCCAATAGATCTACAAATCTCACGGTCAGAGTATGAAGAAATCACCGAGATATTGGTGAAAATTGCTTACGATGGTTCTCCGCCAACAACACGGTGAAAAAAGATTGATGACATCGGAGGAGACAAGGAAGGGCAGAGGATAATTCTAGTGAAGAAGATGAGATGTAAGAGAGTGTTATGGCCCAACAAATATTTTGCATTTTATATAAAAATAAGAAAATTCTCTTACAACTCAAAGTGAGAAAACGTAAGAATGAAAACACGTTTCCCTTCAGGAATTAAGAAAAACTAGCAAAAATAAAGAAAATCAGAGAGGGTAAGGAACTTCATTGATGGTGCTTCAATAGCCTATAATAGAAAGGGGGAAAGATTAGAAGAGGTGAAGGAGAAAAGAACCAGATTTAAAAGAAGAGAAGAGAGAGAAGATATATGGGTAAGATTGAAGGAGAAAGGAAATTAAGAACATACGATATTTTGCTAAATGCCTTCTCCCTGTTCTCCATGTATTTGTACTGATTTCTCTCTCATGCAGGGAGTGTGCTGGTGTTCCTGACAAGTGGTCCTGAATTTCTTGACCTCTTTGCTGTTAATTGCAGCAGCCCATTCTTCCTCAATCCACATGGCTTCAATCCACTGGGCTTCATTCCATTTCAGGTAATTTGGCCCATCATCCCTAATCCCATGAGGCAATAGCGATAAGATTTGACATACGATGTCGTAGAGAGGTGAATGAGAGTTGGTGATCTGTTTAATTGTTTTAAAAGTTCCCATGGCCATGACATTTCCCCCTCCTTGAGTTGATTCTTTCCCACAAGGATCGAAATCTGGAATTTATGGAATCAAGCTATCATAGTCCTCCCAGGCCGCGTAATCGAACTCATCCTCCACTGCCTTTCCTTCCTTGTAATCAGACTCAACCTCCATTGTATTTCCTTTCTTGAAAATTATTCTGTCCAACACAGATAAGGTGTATACTCTTGGAAAATCTTATTGATCAACTAGTGGTAACTCAGAAAAAGGAGTATATTTATTTCCAATCCTCTTCTTTAGTAGATATGATTTTTATGAAAGACTTGGTGTATCATAGAACCAAGATGTAGCTTTAGATAGACATAACTTCCTACATTAAGTTTCCAATCTGTTGTCCTCTTGTCAACTATTTTCTTCATCCTTAGTTCTCTGATTCTCACTCTGCATACAGTAAGGTTTCCCAATTAAGCAATAATTCTCACTTCTAATTAGTTTCTTCATGCCTTTTCCAGATATAAATCTAATATCCGGCTCTTGAGTTATTGCTTTTATGCTCACCCTCCTTCCCAAACTACTGATTGAAATCTTCATTTGATTATAATCAATCTCAATGGGACTTTGCCTCCTTAACCAATCTCCACCTAACACCATGTCACATCCTCCAAGTTTGATGATTCTCATAGAATATGTGAATTTATGCCCTTGTACCTCCCAAGTAAAGTTGGACAGATTTTTCTACTTATTACCTTGGTTCCATAACCCTCTAGGGTATAGCATCTTCTATCTTACATCTTGTTTTGTAGCATATTTCTTCATCAATAAAGCAATGAGTACTCCCACTATCAATTAGTGGAATTATCTCTATACCAAAAGCTTTAGCCCTTATTCTAATGGTATTGACATTTGAATACCCATCAATAGCATTCAAGGAGATAGCCATGTCCTAGATCATGATTTGCTCCCTGACTTCATTTCTTCTTTCCTCTTCTCCATTTAAGACCTTTTCTTCTTCTTCTTCTTCTTCTTCTTCTTCTTCTTCCTTTGACATTAGCATACACACCTGTCTGTTCTTGCACCTATGTCCAGGGACAAAACTTCATCATAATTATAACAATTTTTGTTCTCTTCTCCTTGCCATCTCTGCTTCCGTTACCAATCTTCTCAGTGGCGGCTTGATAACATCATCTTTCTTGAGGGGTTCATGATCCTTAGTAGGCCCCTTAAAATTATTGAACCTAGGATAGTCAGATGTTAACTTGTTTAGGGTATGGCTAATAGTTGTCTTTAAGACTTGTCTATTCCTTCTTGCGATAGCATCAGAAGTAAACTCATGCTTCCTAGCCATACATGCAGCTTCTTCAAAACTCTTAGGCTTACCAATCAAGAGAGCCCCCTTAATGTCATCTCTAAGCTTGTTAATGAAACTAGAAATGTAATATTACTCAGATAGTTCTCTCTTAAACAATTGTTAATAATGTTAGGCACATAAGTTAGGGAGCCCTAACTTCACCGAAAACCATGGCTGAAGGTGAAGAGTTGACCCCCACTTATATGTCTTTCCACACTTGCATGTGGAACTGACGTGGGACATCATAACAATCCATCCTCATTCGAACCGAACTTTCACGGACGGCACACTCCGGGTGGCAACTCGCATACCTAGAGCCCACAACTCCGGGTGGCAACCCCCCTGGGCCCACATCCGGGGTGGCATCCCCTGGGCCCACACATCGGGTAGCCCCTTCCCGTGTCCAGTCCGGATCTGGCAGACCGGATCAAATGTTAGGCACATAAGTTAGGGAGCCCTAACTTCATCGAAAATCATGGCTGAAGGTGAAGGGTTGACCCCCACTTATATGCCTTTCCACACTTGCGTGTGGAACCGATGTGGGACATCACAACAATCTATCCCTTCGAACCGGACGTCCACGGATGGCACAGTCCGGGTGGCAACCCGCATACCTAGGGCCCACATCCGGGGTGGCAACCTCCCTGGGCTCACATCCGGGGTGGCAACCCCTGACCCACACATCGGGTAGCCCCTTCTCGTAGCCCGTTCGAATCTGGCAGGTGCACACACTTGATAAATAAAATAAATAAAAGACACCAAAAGTAATCCCTCGAGAGGACCACGGAGCATGAATTCTCCGCCACAAGCCGTAAGGCTACGCTCCTTCAAAGAAGGCCTCAGAGATAACTCTGCCATAAACCAATTAAGGCTGCAAATAAATAATTCTTAATGATCACTTCCCTACTATAACACACATACTTTAAATAGGCTGAACAGGCTGAAGGCCCACAATCATAACCCTAACCCTAATTACTAAAACAGGAATATGAAATAGGAAATAAGGAAACTAAATAATCTAATTAAAGGAGATTATTGACTAGAAATAAAATACTAAAATAACTCTCTATCAACTTGACCCCAAGGCTGCAATTAGCCATATCCATCCGGTTCAACGGTGATTGGAAGAGAAAGTCGGGTCTCCTTCGCGAAGGGGTCAACGGACCCTAAGAGTTCCCCACCATCACCCGCGAAGGGGTCGATGGACCCTAAGAGTTCCCCACCATCACCCGCCAAGAGAATAGGCAGAACGCTAATTCCCACGTGGCCACACAAGGGAGAGTCGTGAACCACGAAAAATTGGTCTGCGATTTCAAGCCTGCCCTTCGGGTCTAAACCATCTAAAGGAGGAAGTGCTGTCTTGGGTAGCTCGACCAATGGGGTTGGTGGAACCACAGGCAGCGGAAGGTCCATTCGTAATAGCTTGATCGATGTGGGTGGCGGAACCGGAGCCGATGTGGTGGCGACGGGCACGGCTGCAGGAAGGGGCGACCCAAGTTGCATGGCAGGTTCGATGTCCTCAGAAACAAACACCGTATCAATAGGGATTGGTAGTGGCGGCAAAGGCGGCGATCCCATCAACCCGAACCCCTCCAATTTCTTGAGGACGAGATCAAGTTTGTTCTCCATGTTGGAGAATTTTGCACGTTGGGCAGTTAGGACAGTCGTAGTGTCTCTCAAAACCCTCGTAATGTTATTGCATCTCTCCACTACCCTTGATTCAAATCCCTCTTTCCCAATGGTCATATTGATGAAGAGAGATGGCAGGTCGGACCAATTGATAGAGATGCACACACTTGATAAATAAAATAAATAAAAGACACCAAAAGTAATCCCTCGAGAGGGCCACGGAGAATGAATTCTCCGCCACAAGCCGTAAGGCTGCGCTCCTTCAAAGAAGGCCACATAGATAACTCTGCCACAAACCAATTAAGGCAGCAAATAGATAATTCTTATTGATCACTTCCCTACGATAACACAGATACTTTAAATAGGCTGAAAAGGCTGAAGACCCACAATCATAACCCTAAGCCTAATTACTAAAACAGCAGGAATATGAAATAGGAAATAAGGAAACTAAATAATCTAATTAAAGGAGATTATTGACTAGCAATAAAATACTAAAATAACTCTCTATCATACAAGACTTCAATCCTTCAAACTTCTCTACCAATTCTGTCACAACCTGTTTGTTTTAATTCATGAAAATCTCCCATAATTAGTTACTTTCCCATCTATATGTATAGTAGCAACTAGCAAGGGGGAGTGGGCTTCTCTCTCTAAAAATTTTCCTCCCCCCTCCCTCCCTCTTGGCTTTTCTTTAATTTTGCCCTAGTTGCCGGTTTTGGCAGAATTGTTCTTCGATTAACAATTTCCTCCCCCTCCCTCTCTCTAACAATTTTGTTCCAGCCGCCGTTATCAATGAAATACTCTTCCTCGGCTGGGCTCTCATTCTCGAATTTGTGTTTGGCAGGCTCTCTGCCAACGCTCTCTACGGCGGCGCTGACTCTACCATGGTACTATTAGCGGCTACTTGTGTTATATTGGCCGCCGGAGATTTGCGCCGGCCCTCTCCATCTGCGAAGCGCGAGGCGATTTTTTCCCTGACCAAAACTTCTTCCGCTCGCGGCTGGTGTCAAGGGTTCCTTTCCTTGTTCCCGATTTTATTAGCGCTCACCGTCCGTGTTTGCACCGCCGTCTCTCGGCTTGTTCCAACAGCGCGCCTCTCATCTCATGGAGCCCACGTTTTTTTACAATGATCTGGCGCTTTCAGTGCTGTCTAGGGTTTCGTGAGCACCTGTTGTCGGACGTGATGATTCCTCCATTGGCGGCCTCCCCTGCTTCAGCAAACACCTGAGACACCCTGGGTTTCTCCTTTTTATAGTGCTGCCGCCATGATTTCAGTCATCCCTGGCTGCCTCCGACGCTCCTCAAGCCGTCGTTCTCCTCCCCAAGGTATTCAGCTGCCTTGGGCAGCCTTCAATCACCATTTCCGTCCATGGCAGAGGTGATGATCCGTTTAATCCATCGTGTGCAGCCACAGCGTGGATCCCCTTTGCCGCCGTCTGTTTTGTCTCTGCTTTATTCTCCCCCGGTGTGCACTGCCTTGCCTCCCTCAATCTTCCAGTATTCTCAGCCGTTGGTGCACGCTGGCTCCAGCGCTCGCCTCTCAAGTCTCTGAAGATTATCTCAATTTTTGACGCATTCAGCAGTGGGAGCTTTGATGGTTTTATCAACAACTCTGAATTGTTTCTAATTTATGCTTTGGCTGCATCTGTTTGTGTTGATAATATGATGCACATCTTTTTTTATTTTGCTGATTTAACAATTGACCTGTTTTGATGGCGCAACTAGGGGCTTACTATTGTTGTTGCTCATCACTTGTTATTCACAAGAGGCTCTGATTGGTTTGATTTGAATGTGAATGAGCCCTCTGATGGCAGATGCATTGGCAGGAGCACACTTCTTACCGACTGCAAGTCTTCTCAAAAGCATACCTTGCCATTGTGTTTTGTGGCCCATGGTGTGATTTTTTGTTTGGTTTGTGTAATTGGCCTTGTGCTTATCTTTGGATTATTTTTTTTAGGCCATCTTGGTTAGCTAGTTTTTGCCTTGTTTGGGCATATCTTCTTATTCACCTGTAGGACTTATTGAGAAAATTTAGATAGTTTAGGCTGAGTTCTTTTACAAGGTCGTCTGTTTGACCTTTTTGAAGCCGTTTGTTTGGCTTTCTCGACATGACTCTGTCATTACTTTTCTTGTTTCCTTCTGCCACCTTCTTATTTTCATTTAACTTTTAATAAGATACCAATTATTGGCCTAGATGCATAGTAGCAAATAATACCTTGCAATCTTAAGAAATTGTATTAACAATTTGAAAGTACCTGTTACACTTTCTTATTTATACTCTGGGTTCTGCTCCATCAAAGTGAGGGAACTCAATTTTCTGGAACTTCTGGAAAGATGAATTTGCTTGGTTGTTTCCTTCACCGTGAAATGAACCAAATCCTCCATGAAGAATATTACCTAATCCTTGCATCATGTTTTCTCTCGTAATATTATTGGCCCTTGGTGTTGGTAATATGCCCTCATCAGTTTGTTTTCCCTTGCTAAGCATCTCCAACTGATTAAGAATCTCTTGCATCCGCAACGTCATTGTTTTTTGGTTTGCTTCCAACACTTCCATTGTTGATTGCATTCCTTATTGAGATTCTTGAAAGGAATTCATGGTTGAGTTCAATTGCTCTTGTGTCTGATTAAGTGCTTGAAGTTGGCCTTGCATAAAAACTCTCTGCCCCCTTTCATCACTTATTAGGGTCTCTAACCTTTGCATCTCCTTCGATCTAGTTCCATCAGCCTTTTTTTTCTATATATCAGAGTTCCAAGGATTAGCCGCTCTAATACCAATCTGTTATGACCCAACAAATATTTTGCATTTTATATAAAAATAAAAAATATTCTCTTACAACTCAGAGTGAGAAAACGTAAGAACGGAAACACGTTTCTCTTCAGGAATTAAGAAAAACTAGCAAAAATAAAGAAAATCAGAGAGGGTAAGGAACTCCAGTGATGGTGCTTCAATAACCTCTGTAATAGAAAGGGGTAAAGATTAGAAGAGGTGAATGAGATAAGAACCAGATTTAGAAGAAGAGAAGAGAGAGAAGATATTTAGGGAAGACTGAAGGAGAAAGGAAATTGAGAACATATGATATTTTGGTGAATGCCTTCTCCCCTGTTCTCCATGTATTTGTACTGATTTCTCTCTCACTCCATGTATTTGTACTGATTTCTCTCTCATGCAGGGAGTGTGCTGGTGTTCCTGACAAGTGGTCCTGAATTTCTTGATCTCTTTGCGGTTAATTGCAGCAGCCGATTCCTCCTCAATCCATTGGGCTTCAATCCATTTCAGGTAATTTGGCCCATCATCCCTACTAATCCCATGAGGCAATAGCGATAAGATTTAAAATACAATGCCGTAGAGAGGTGAGCGAGAGTTGGTGATCTGTTTAATTGTTTTAAAAATCTCCATGGCCATGACAGACAGTTAGTAAATAAGATGAGAAGAAGACGAGCAGACGAGAAAGAGAGATTTCATCATCAATGATGAGAGAAGCAATTTAGGATCTAATCTTTGATTGTTTTATTTTTTTAATCATTAATTTGTTAAGAATAGATTTTATTAGAATAAACTAATGGCATTGATGTAAATTATTAATTTAAAGGAGTATCATTTTGTATTGGTGGGACCCATGCATTCCTTAAATTTAAACGGATACTTTTGAATCGGACTCCAAAAATAGTAAAACAATTATGTTTGCATTGGACGGAGGGAGTATTATAAATTTCATTAAAGTCCTAAATTTTTTAAAAAAGTAATACTAACATTTTAAATAAAAACTGACATTTGATCAAAGAAAAAAGATAAACGTCAAAGTAAATTATTCCGTTTTCATTAATAATTAATATAATGAATAAAAAGTGATAATATTTTAATATAAAAGTATATTTAATTAAAGAAAAGTGATAGCTATCCAATTAAATTATTTAACAAATTAATCGGATGAAAAAGAAGTGATAACATTTTTAATAAAAAGTGTTACATAATTAATGAATAACAATAGCAGTTCAATTAAACTATTTCATGAATAATTAATCAATCGGATAAAAATTGATAATATTTTTGATAAAAAGTGATATTTAATTAATAAAAAGTGAAAATGGTTAAATTGAACAATTTTATAATAATAGTGAGATAAATAAAAAGTGATAATAATTTTAATAAAAAAATGATACCTGATTAATAAAAAAGTTTGATAATCAAACTATTTCAACAATTCGTGAGATGTATAAAAGTGATAAAATTTTTAATAAAAATTGATATTTGATCAAAAAATTGATAATCTTTTAACTTTATTTTATGAACAATTTATAAAATGGATAATATGTGATAACATTTATAATGTGATATTTAATTATGAAAAGGAAAGTATAATATTTTTTATATAAAAAAAACACATACTACTTTTAATAATCAAAATAATAATAATCATTAGAAAGAAAAAAAAAATTTCCTAATTATTTAATGGATCATGCACAGCGACCCTTTTTGTTCATTCTCACTTTCACACACACGATTGATAGAAAAAATATTCAGGACTTGAATGGATACTTTATTCATTTTTCAAGTCTTGGATTGATAAAATTTCTTAATTTAATTGATGAGTTAGTGGATAAAATCCATTTCACACGGAATAGAGTCTTTGGACGCTCTTAACTCACTCTAAAATTTTATATTTGTTATTAGAATTTATTGTTAATTTTAAAAATTATAATTTTAATTAATAATACTTAATTAATTAAAGAAGTAAAATGGCAAAGACGGTGAAACCGTCTTATGTATCTCCTTACTTGAGACGATTATCCATTAACCCAAATAAGTAATTTTAAAGGGCCTATTTGATTATTATGAAATTAAAAAATTGAAAAATTTAGTTATAAAGTAAAATTAATAGCAAAGACTTGTATGTGACCATCTCACAAAAGGACTTACGTGATGAACAGAAAGTGATAACATTTATAATAAAAAGTGATACTCAATTAATGAAAAGTAATAATAGTATTTCATTAACAATTTAAAGGGTCTTGTTTGGTTAATATCAAATTAAAATTTTAATTTGAAAGGAAAATTAATTAGATTTACATTTAAATATATTTTTCTACGTTTTTTTATTTAACTTATATTTTTATTATTTAAAATATAATAATTCAAAATTTACTATTCAGTTAATTTTTTTTAATTTAATATCATAAATTTATAAAATACGATAATATTTTTAAAAAATAATACTCTCTCCGTCCCATGAATACATTCGCACTTTCTATTATGATCCGTCCCAGAAATACTTTCACCCCCTCAAAAATGGAAACAATACACAATATCAATAATCTTACAATACTACAATATTACAAAAATGTCACCTTTTTACACACAATCTAGTCAAAGTTAACTATATCATGCACTTTATTCTACCCAATCATCCAAAATACCCCATCTCTTTCTTACATCACACTAATAAAAAGTTATTTTTCTTAAACTCCATGCCAGAGAATACGCGAATGTATTCCTGAGACGGAGGGAGTAACATTTTTAAAGATACTATACAAACAAAAGTGATAACTTTTCATTTGATTTATTTTATGAATAAATCATAATGTAAACACTTATGTGAGTCTATTTTACGAAAGACTTCTGTGAGAAGGATAAGGAGTGATAACCTTTAAAAGTAAAAGTGATACCCAATTGATGAAAAGTGATAACAGTGATGTAAACTATTTTATTAACAGTTTATACTATAAATGAAAAGTGATAATATTTAAAAAAATAACATCTTTAATAAAAAGTGATAAATAATTACGAAAGTGAATTTCATGAACAATTTATATAATTGATAAAATTTGATAATATTTTTTAATAAAAGTGATACTAAAGCAAAGTGAAAATAGACAAATTCAACTATTTCATAAATAATTAGTAAGACAAATAAAAAGTAATATATTTTTAATAGAAAGTAATATTTATCAATGAAATGTGATAGCCGTCCAATTGCACTATTTTATAAATGATGAATAAAAATAATATAACAATTTTAATGAAAATGATATTTGGATTTTTAAATAATGATAATCAGTTAAATATATTATTTTATGATTAATTTGTAAGGTGAACAAAAAGTAATATACACTCATCAATCTATCCGTTTACTTTTTACATGTAGATTAAGAAATATTATTATTTTACATGTAGTGTATAGTTGTATTAGTGGGAAGTGTGAGTCTCATATTTTAGTTGTGTTAGTGGGGAGTATGCATCCCACATGTCCAAAAGGGGAAATTGATAGAATAAAAATGGACAACCCAAAATAGTAAAATGAATAGATTAAGGTTGAACGGAGGGAGTATATAATAGAAAGTAATGTCTAATTATGAATTTTTTAGAAATAAAATGGCTAAATATAGTGTGCACCCGGGTGCGCACGAAGCTTCGTGTGCACCCACGTACAAATATAAGCAAAAACATATACAATTATGAGTAAAAATGTATACAATTTAATTGTTAATTTTTTTAATAAAAAATTGAGTGTAAAAAAATGTACAATTATTAAAATACATGTATACACTATTGAATAAAAAGTTATACACATATGAATGCTTGTTTTTTTAATGAAAAACTTAGTGTGAAAAAGTATACAATTATTACAAAACACGTATACAAAAGAGAATAACATGTATACAAAATAGAATAAAAAATTATACAAATATGGGTGCAAGGGTGCACCCGGGTGCACCTAATATACACTCAAATAAAAAATATAAAACATATTTTTAATAATTAATAAAATTATTTATTAAACAAAATAACGAGAAAAAAAAATCTTTTCAATTTTTAACGTAATAAACAGCGCTGCCTTGCTTTCATGCTTCAATGATTTTATTGTTAATTGATTATTCCAAACAGGCTGTTCTTTCTATTTAATTATTATTTAAGTGAATTTAAAATACAATTCTTTTAATTTATAAATTATTATCCGTCTCACATAAGGGAATCCATGAAACGGTCTCACTCAAGATCTACCAAGTAAAAATATGGTGTAGGTTTCATCGTATATTATTCCCTCTATCCCACCCAAAGGATGCCTTTTTTCCATTTTAGGCGCCGTCTTACCCAAAGAGTCCCTTTTTATTTTCTACACATATGGGACCCACACAACCCACTAATACAATTAAAATATGCGGTTCATACTCCCACTAATACAATTACCCACTATACATTAAATAATAATACTCCTTAATTCACGTGAAAAAATAAAAACTACCCTTTAAATTGAACGAGGGAGTATATGGGACCGTTCCATCGGATACAAGCTCTCAATTCTAACATTTAGTAAATTCATTACATACTTTGCACGTTGATGCTAAATATACACACATTAGTACTATTCTGCGTTCGTTAATAAATCTTAAATGAAATATTTCAATTCATTACCTGAAAAATTAACATTAGCAAACTATGAATCTCAAATCAGAATTATTTTTTTCTATCAATTAATTAAGAGTTTGAAATTAACCAGGCGGTCTAGTTCACCTGACTCCTCATTAAAGTGAGCGATCCAGGTTCGATTATCTTTTGGAGCAGATTAGGAGGGGAGATATAAGGAGGCTTGAAGAAATGAAAAAGTATAAGTGCTTGATATAACTACTAACTATACTAACAACTAAAATTTACCTATTAAAAAAATAAAAAAAGTAAGAGTTTAAAATTATAAAATTATCTAAAATAGTTTTATGATAATCATATAAACAGTAGCGGATGCAGCCATGCAGGGCTGTAACCCCAAACCCCCTACCTCCAATCCTAATTTTTTTTATACTAGGAGAGTGGCACCTCACTTCGTGAGGTGTCAGCCCATGTTTGCGTAAATATGTATTAATAAATTGTGGTACAATGTACCTATACGATGGTACGCAAATACGTATAACATTTGCTTCATAATAACAATCAAAATATAATTTCCTGAAAACTATTCTCAGTTTGGAGCCAACACAGTAGATTGTGTCGGACGTAATCCAAGGATATGGACTTATATCAACGGATTTGATAGAAGTTACTGAAAGAGGCATATGTATTCCAGCATCAGTATTCCAATTTGTAAAGTGATCATTGTCCCCATACTTTATAAACAACAGGTGCCATGTTGGTTATATCTAGTTTCTTGAATGGAGAGGGAGAATCCATATCATAGTCCTTATGAATAAGTTGAACTCCAACCTGAATTTTATTATTATTATTATTATTTTAATAAAACAAAACAACAAGTTCAAATCCATTAAAGTTCATCTGCATGAATTTAATTATCTTGTGGCAAAGGTTGCGAAGAGTAGCAAAGTTTCTAATCTCATAACTTGAGTTATCTTTTCATGTCCAGGCGAACCTTTTTAGTAGGGATGTTTCAACCCACTTCCATTTTAATCCATCGTCACTATAAGCATTTGCGTCACGAGTTTCTGTAAGTAGTGTCCCTAGTAGAACATTTAAGGAAGAAGTAACTTGCAAGGTCATGTTAGTAGTGTCCCTAGTAGAACATTTAAGGAAGAAGTAACTTGCGAGGTCATGTTAGAAATATCACCTACTGCTGCTGTAGAACTAATGGGGATAATCAAATAAATTTGGAACAATACATAAGCGATTAAAAACACAAATATGAAGAGTGGTCTAGTAATTTATAAATGATTAAATTAGTATAATAAAAGGCTATACAAAGTTACCATACAGCTTAGGGATCGCATTCGCAAAGTCCTAGTGTGCATGAAATTAGTCAACGCCCTTCCATCAACTGGTAAAATTTAAGGTGGACCAAAATCAACAATCTATGAAGAGAATTGATAAAAGAAGTAAATGAAGCAAAATCTCAGATTTTCCAATATTGTCCAAAGATCAAGAAGTGAAAAAGTGGAGAAACCAATTTTGATAGGCGGATTCAATGACTTTGTGCGCCATCTTAATCAACACATCAGGTGACTATGCATGTACATGTGTTCAAATCAATTATCTATCAATATTGCGACAAGTGTACTTTATAAGAGTTCGGTTCTTTTTTTCTCTTTTTTTTTGAATTCAAAGATTATTAATCCTAAAAATAAATAATGGCATGGAAATCTAATTTTAGATATCACTTCTGGCTAATATGCAACCTGGATTAAGAATCATGGTAACAATACATAAAACCAATAAATATTTAGAATTTTATTAGCTACGCTTTCGACTCATACTTTCAATATGTCAAGCAATTATAAAATATACATTTCAAACATATTTCAAGAAAATCTTGGATCATATCAACTATCAAGGTATTATGCACTGCCATCGTACTACAATCAATACTCCTAAAATAAAATTATATCAGCCCTCTACACATGCCTAGTACCAACAGAATTTCGAGAATTTAAGTCTCATTTTCTAATTTTTCAAAGAAGAATTTATCGGTATAATTCTTTTCCAATACTGATATTTATAATTTTTCAGATTTAGTAAAATGAATATAGGACGGATAAAGGAATAATGAAAGTAATAACCAATATTAGCAAAGTTAAAACCACACGTCAACTATGGTGACTGCATTTTGCTTTCTCGCAAGGAAATGCGTGCTTAACACGAAATGAACATAAGGAACAAAAAATCATCACATTATTTGTACACAAGAGGTAATTGAATTGTGAGCAATTCCTACGCAGTGGAGGAAGAAATGACGAAAGCAAAAGTGGAACGCACACAGATGGAAAGGTTACCTTTAACCCGAAGAATAAGGTGGAAAGAATGGGGTCAATGGACCAGCATCATGCCATACAATATCCCCAATATTTCTTTTATTTTTTGGATCAACATCGGTGAAAGTTGCACGTACCACACCAAATAGCCAATCTGGGAAGTATTTAACAAAAAATTAACAAGGAAAAATCTTAGCTGATATGCTATTAATAACTGAAATACAAGTTGTATCGAATTTTTCAATCTGAGGAAGTATTTAACAAAAAATGAACAAGCAAAAATCTTAGCTTTATGCTATTAATAAATGAAATAGAAGTTGTATCGAATTTTTTCCTAAGTACCTTGTTTACATTCATATAGAGTTAGTAGCTTTCAAGACCTCATGATAAACGATGTTTTTTGTGTGGTTTTTTGTTTTTAGTAATGGTGTTGGTGGTCTTATCTGAACTTTTATTTGGTTTGCTGTTTTAGTTCTTTACAGTGCAACGTAAAGTTGGTCATGCAAAAATACGGGCTCTTTTAAATAGACACCGATGTAGTCCAAAGTTTGGCCTTGTGCTTTATTAATTGTCATTGCATAACATAATCGCACTAGATAATTATTATATTAATTATTATATTAATTAATTATTATATTAATTATTATTAATATAATAATAATTATTATTGGATAAGAGTATAATGGTAAAATTACATTTAATACCTATGTATTAAATGGTGATATTGTGTATCCCACTTTTTGAGGTGGAATACACAATACCAAAGGAATGATATTATTAATATAAGGGGATTTTAATACTTTTGACCAAGTATTATTATTACATTGAGACAAACGTGGTATACTGCATCAATACCTAGCTAATCAACCCAATCAAACGATCCCATAGGGTATAGATTATATATAAGGTAAGACTAGATTGGGTTTTTTGTTTAATTTCTTACATTCTCGAGTTAAATTTATGGCATGGATGGGGTGAATTTTAGGTTGTGTTTGTTTGCAGGAAGAAGAAGGGTGGCCATTGGGACTGCATCCATTGAATGTAAGAGCTGGGTTGGCCAGAAATCGTGATCTCAATGGCTCACTTTCCTTCAATACTCTACTCACCCATTTCATCCACCGACTCCTCTGATCTTGATACTGAGGTCACTTTTCTTTTCCTTTCATAAATTTTCATTTTCTACATCCCATGGTGTTGGTTCATTAATTTCTTGCTGTTTTAACCGGTGTCCGTTTATGGGTCAAGAAAAGTTCTAATTTGCAGTAAATGTTATGATTTTCTCTGAAATTGATCAAAAGTTAACTGGGGCTGAACTTATGAGTATTTTAGAAATGAAATATATGTGGGATGAATGATATTTGGCAAATCAAGAACCATAAGTGATGGATGTATCTTGGTGGTGGCTGTTGTTCCCATTCTTGTTTTGGGAGGCAATGAAAAGTTGGGAGGTATTGGTATTGTTTAAACATATGGCTGGCTTTGTGTGTCAGAATAATGCTTGCTAAAAAGTTGAGACCACTTTACTCTTTTCACATGCCAACCCAATCATCTTATTCTCTTTGACTATCAGAAATGGCATCATTTCATCACCCCAAAAAAAATGCTAATTTGAGCCCCATTAAAGGGATGCATTGGTTTATGTTTTATGATTTGGAGGATTTATGGGTTTTGGGTCATCTGATGGGTTTTGTAAGAAATAAGACATTGTTTACTAGGGAGATAATGTTATCTCGAGCCACCACAGTCTTGCTCTGGGGAATAGTGAAGGAGGTAATTGACTATGCGTGGTGTTGATGGTTGGGTGGAAAAGCAGAGTTTTGGAATTAGTATGGCGGTATGGCTTCTTCTAGCTTCTCTTTTTGCTTATGTATCTTCGGGGAAAAGCCTAATGCTCCCGGGTAGGAATAGCTGCAACTTTTATGTCAAGGTGGTCTTAAAGAATGATGTAAAATCTTGATCATATGTTACTATTCGTGTGTATAGTGTGTAACAGAATGTATGTACCCATTTTCCGAAGGTGGAACTCTTTAAAATGCCGAGTGTTATTATTCTCTTAAAGGTTATTTTTCTTGAAGAGTGAAAGTCTGTCGTATAGAAAAGTATAAATGAAGGCATCCGCCCCGGTGCATACAAGCATATGCCTTGTTTTTAATGATGTTAATGTTGTTCCTTTCTTTCAGTCCACAGGTTCTTCTTTCATGACAAAAGTATCACACTAGGGAGCCTCATTGGCATTTCCAGCATCCTAGAGCTCTCACGACGATCAACTAGGGGAAGACTACCAGAACCCGTAAGAAACAAGAAGAGTTACAAGACGAAGACATGGTTTCTGTCTCTGTGCTCGAGGTTAAGCACCGATGCAGTGAGCATGAACAACAGCGCCCCGTCTCTCGGCCACTATCTTGAAGTAGAAAGGAGAGCTTCTGCTGGTAACTACAGAAGCAACCCTAGCCCCGTTTCTCTTGTAACGGATCCAAATTCATTATTTGTCAGAGGGCAGGTCACTCCTCCTCCACAATCAAGTGATTATGGTAGGGACTTATTGCATCATGAGAATGCTGAAGAACCCCCATTACTTCTCTCATGTTTATGTGGAAATCTCTCTCATTGATGTTGCATTTAGCTGTGGACATTGTTTTCTTCTACTTATCTACATTTCAATACTCTGTTCTTTGATCGATAGTCCACATTACTCAAATTGTGAGTTACATTCATCTAAAATGTAATTTGGTTATGTATTTTAGTTGATTGATTAAAGTGTTTCTAAAAAATATTTACAAGTATGGTGTGTATGTATTATCTTAAATATACTAATCTTGAGTTTTTTTTACACGTGTCGTCCTTAGAATAGGTTTTTCTATGTATTAAGTTTATAGGAAGTTTGGATGCCTGTGTGTCCATTTAGATGTTTATGTGTCCATAAGTTAATCCTCAATTATTTATGTGTATTATTAATATTATGAAAACATTTATAATGTGTAATAATGTGTATTAATTATTTATTGCGTTAATGATTCAATTATCATAAATATTGGTGTTTTATCTTAAACATTCATATTAATGCATCGGTATTATTTATTTTTATTTTTAATTAGTTAATCCTCAACGATTTCTATATTCAAACAAAATTTTGCCCATAATAAATTTGAAGTTGAATAATAATTTGTTATCAAAATAATAATTCTAAAAAGAGTAATAATATATCAATTAAAAGAATAAAATTTAATTTATCATGTGATAAGTTTCCAAAATAATTTATTTATGAAAATATAATTATTATAAAATTTATATATTAATTTTATTATATTATCATATGTGATTAAAATTATTATTATTATTAAACAACATTTATATATTTATATATATTTTAATTTAAATTAAAAAAATTATGTTAATTTAATTTAAAATTGATGTATTTTCCCGCACGAGCCATAATACTAATGTATATATATAAGTAAGTGTTCTAAGTTAATAATCATTTAAGTTAAAAATGTTACTTTTTAATGTATCATTTACTAGTTTTACGTGATAAACTTGTGATAAATCTGGCTATTTGTGAAGCTATTTTTTTTAAAAGAGAATAGATAATTTAAATATGAAGGGATGAAATATTACTTTTCATTTATTACTATATAAATGGTACATAAATAATTCACGTTTTTTATTAAAAATATTATTACATTTTATTTGGTTCTACAAAATTCACTTTGTGATATAAATAATTCATGATTATCATTTCACTTTTTATCGATAAAGTTACTTATTTTTTCTTTCCACACAAATTTTTGGGTTAACACATTTGTTGTTTTGGAAAAGTAGTAAAGATTTTAAAAGAAGCAGCATGTTAATCCTGAAGCTAACGTGTGGCAGTGTAGGATCATGCAAAAATGAAAAGGGTTGTGATTAAAATGCAAAAATATTAGTAGTTTACTTCTTTCAATGTGATTTTGAAGCTACGTAGTATTCTCAAGCCATCGTCAGCCTTCGACAACCTGTTCTTATCGAAGAAGCAAAAAAGAAAAAGAACCGTCACTGTCACGCTCGAACCCACCCACCCGCTCCACCGCGGCCACGTGCGGCAGGGCGTGAACCAGAACATATATACTTCTCAGACTGCAGCAGCGATGACTCGCAAGCCACCCAAGGCTGAGCAGATAAGAAGGGAGAGGTGTCACCGTTGGCTATTCTTTGGATCCACGGCTGCAGATTGTCGAATCCGATGATCGGAACTATGGACTTGAAGGCTTCAATTTCATCCATAGCTTCGTGGAGATGGAAGCCCTTGAGGTATTCAGTGTTTGCATTTTGGGTCACAATTTCAGACAGGAGGGTTTCTTTCACTTCTTTAGCATTTGTAGTAATATCTTCGATGAATTGTAGGGCAGCTTAATCGCTCTCTGGAGGGAGTATAATATTTTAATGTGTAGTAGGTTAAAGATATAATATTTTAATGTATAGTTGATAGTTGTATTAGTGGTGTGTAGGGTGTGTGTGGGACATGTGAATATAATAATTATTTTTGTGTCGATCCTATATAGTTATAAAAGAAATATGTCAATTTTTGTGGACAACTCAAAAATAATGTCAATTTTTTTTTTGGGACGAGGAGTATAATGCAAATTATGCAATGTCATATTCTCTCCCATATAATCAATTTCAGAATAAATTTATGGGTAATTCTTAGCTGACCTGAGCTCACAAATGACCCAGGTCAACCAAGGTTCCTGGTCACTAAGTCAACATTGACATCATCATTGCAGCTTTATTGGTTTTCCCAACATAATTTTGTTGTTTCTGATTACATTTGATTTAGCCTCTCTCACATGATCGCACATTATGTTCCAGCAGCTTTTCTCATATTTTCGGATGCACTCTCGTCACCCTATACGCAGTGCCGATTTATATCCCTTCCGCACTGCAGACTCCGCTCTATCTCACTATGCACTCTCTTATTCTCACTATGCACCGCAGACTCCCGCAACTTCACTCTCTTATTCACACTATGCACTGCTTCCCTTTCCCGCTTTTCAATACTCAATGCTATTTTATTTCCCTTCCGCACCACAGACTCCGTTCTATCTCCACACATTAATGTATTCCAGCTAGAAAACCCATACAATAATATTTCTTAATACTCTCGATTTATTTTACCATTAAAGCACCTTTGATAACTAAAACTCCATCTACTCACTATCCCATTTTAACCATCTACTCCCTTGTAAACGTTGAATAAAGCCTCGCATCTACACCAGAAATCAATTCATCACCATATTTTATTCCCGTGTTATAGGCTGTGTATATTAAATAGAAGGTTGATATCTATGATCCTATTAGGGCATGTTTCTGAAGTTGTGATCTGATATTCTTGGTCTTTCATGCCACAATAGCGAGTTATTAATCACTTTAGATTTTGCAGCTGCGGTGTAGCGCGTGCCATTTACTTACATTGAGCTTAATTATTGCTAACCCTTACATGTATCCTGGATGAGTCTGCTATCCCATCCATACGGATTATGTTGCTCTGTTCAAGAGCCCAAAACTAAAAGTTAAATAAATTAAGACTATATCCGTTGTTTAAAAAATAACATATGATTTCCACCTCGATTTGAATTTAACCTGACTCTTACAATCTTACTCAGCATTGGATGTTGTAGTACGTAAAAATTTCTTATCACAACCCAGTTATCTCATTTGTTAAAATAATTTCCTGCAATTACAGAGAAGAGTTGAAATCCGCAATTTTTTGAAGTACAATTGGCATTAAGACAACTTGAATTGTAATTTATCAATACATCAGAGCAGCATTAAGAGCAATAGTCGATTTTTAATACAAGCATAAGAGGTTTTAGTATGTGAAGTTCACACCGCTCTACCATATGCATGGTAACCACCCTAGACAAAAATATCATTGTCGTTGTCCTCGTTACTAAGGTTTAGCTCCTTCGGGTGATCAGACCAAAAATCCACCACACGACCCTCCATCACATGCGGGCAATTGGATCTATAATGCCCAGCTTCTTTGCATACATGATGGGTATTTTCTCAACACACAATTAATCCTCAAGTATGAAGGATATCAATTGCAGTTTTGAAGGTGACCAAGTTATATATAGAACCCAAGGGACGAATAAATATCAATTTCATTATGTTCTAGTAAACTAAGACTATGTTAGAATTATAATGGTTGTGATATTAAGTAACAACTAATAATTAAAATAACAAGTAAAATAATAATAAGAAGAGATAGTAGGTTGTGATCAAGTAAGATAATAGATAGTTCATCAGGTCATCCAGTTTCACTTATTAATTCATACTTTCGTGTGACGGTGTCCGACTCTGCCTTGTGGTTTATGGACGCATCACTAAACCATGCAAATTCACTCTATAGACACAAGTAAATATGCGTATGACACGTGTGAATATCCTCGGAGTAAGAGATATAATTCACCCCCCTTTCTAGGTACTATCAGTATTAATTATTTCCCATGCACTTAGTACTCTAACCCGATATGATCTCCCTTTATAGGTACTATAAAATTATACTCTTTATCCTACTTATTAACCCGAATATGATTCAATTACCAAGTATTAATATAAGATAGTTCTAATAAGACTTCGAAATCCCTTCACTTAGAATTATAACATAAAACCCTGCTCAGCAGTGAACGCACTCAACCAATAACCAAGTTATGTATTCAGACTCTACAAAATAATTATTGATTCACAAAATGACCGTGAGTATGGATTAAAAATACGCAATCTTATATAAAATAAACCACAAGTAGTGTTGTACGGAGTTTACACACGAAAGATAAATTAACTCATGAAACCTTCATAACCCTAGAACTACCGAAGCGGCTCTAGCCCATGATTGATCTAGGAACAATCATGGTTAGTTGGACCGATCTTACTTGAATCTCCAGCGGAACTCTGTCACAGCCCCTCTGGATGATGGAAGATCGCTCTCCTCCCAACTCTACGTCTCCACGTCTTGGTTCTTCAATGTATTCCCATGAATTACTCCTTTTGATGCTGCATAAGCCTTCTTTTATACTTGTAATCACATCTACTGGGCTTGGAATGGGTTTTTAAAGTGATCACACGCATTGACGGTGTAAAAATACAGATATGGTAAGTTCCCGAGCATCGATTCGACCTCAACAACAGGTCGAATTGACCACCACAAGTCGAATCAGAAGTCGAATCAGCCTACTGTAAGTCCCATGCGTTCGATTCGACCAACTGACCAGGTCGAATCGATGCGACGAGGTCGAATCGGCATCCCAGCCAATCGATTCGACCTTGATTCGACCTAATACCCAGGTGAAATCCTTCAGTCGTGGTCAAATTCGTCTTCTGTACAAGTTGTGCTACCAATTTGACCAGAAGGGCAGGTCGAATTGACCTCTTTCAGGTCGAATCAAACTCCTGCTTTGCCCAAATAGATGGCTTCGACTTTCTTTCTTCAGTATTCAACACTTCCACTCCGATATCCTTCGAAAAACCACTCAAATAGCTCCAACAACACTTGATTCATGCCTTTCCACAATATTTATCAGTTTTCAACCGATTTCATCCTTCAAACACTCTATAATAGCACAAATCCAGGTGCAAGATTCGTGAATTAACACACTCATCAATACACCACAACGCCTTGTTTTTTCCTTATTGTGTTTTGACTCTCTCTGTGTGTCCTTTGTCCTAATAATGACAGGGTCCTTCACCACATTATTCATTGTTGGACATACACCTTCCATGTCTGGGTTTGCGATGCTTTCTTCATCCATACTTCCTATCTTCACCTGTAAGTTTGTTAACACTGAATTAATACCATCTATGGCCGTCCGGTATATAGCCACGCTACTGGACCCAATATTGCATAGCTAGTACATCTTTGCGTATAGTGATCCAAACCGCAGATCACTAAGATTGGGTGATAACTTACCAAGATCCATAGATACTTCATTGCACATCTTTTCCCATCTTTTATGAAGCATAGGCTTCGGAATAGAGGAAATATTCGAAGCTTTCAATGCACAAAAGACGTGACTATAGGGCAAGTGCCAAGTCTCAAGCATTTCACATGTAGATGTTAATCGTTTACTTGAGTCATCCATCGTCACCGTATGTACGCAACCATTTCTACTCCCATATTTAGATAGTTCAAACTTCTTTACACCATTTTCACATATAATAATAACTGGTGTGTGCTTGCATTCATTTTTTATCTCATCACATACCTGCATTATCAATGTACGTCAAACCCTGAACACGTGGATCATAATACGAAACAAACTAAAATACAAGTTTCCAATGAATGCTCACCATCCTAAACAAATTTGTCGTATAAAATCCTCGAGCTGAATCTTTCAGCCCCTTTAGGTTTGTCCGCAGCACAACTTCCTTTTGGCTATCCATGAACTCCTGTCGAAGAGTGTTTTCCCTCATTCGTATAATTCCCCGTCAGCATTGTTTCACAAATTGGTATAGACTTAGGTCGCTCTACAGAAACACCTTCATGTACGAATGTTCACTCTCACATCTCTGGCTAGTGGTCATACCTGCCAAGAAAACATTCTTGAAATATGGTTCCGCCCACTTCTCCCTCCTAGCATGAATATCAGTGATAAAATCATTTTCTTCCAATCTGAATTCATGGACCATTGTCTCCTAGCAATCCTGAAATTCCTCTTTCGACTGTCTATCTAGCATGCACTGCTTAAATGCCTTTAAAAACTCTGTACTCATTGAAACCACACGAGCATTGCGCATCAAGTGCAAAGAACAAAGCCTGTGCCTTGTATGTGGCATCACCACTGATAGAGATACCTCGATCGCCCTATCACCATCACTTATCACCGATACCGGGTGTTTCCCACCCATTGCATGAATAAAAACCTGAAACATCTAGGTGTACGATTCTTCTGTCTCCTCGCTAACTAGTCCACACCTAAAAATAGTTGTATTGTGATGAATATTGACCCCAACGATTTGAACAAATGGCATTTTAAAATAATTAGTCTTGTACGTTGAATCAACAACAATTATATCACTGAATAAGCTGTAGTAGAATCGAGATCTGGAGTCAGCCCAGAAAATACGGCTTAATCTATTATCACTGTCCATAGCGTACCTCACATAGAGCCCCCTATCATTCTCCACCAATGTTGTGAAGTATGCAAGCATCGACTCCGCGTCAGTGCCAAGTTTCTGTGTTCTTTGGTTATCCAATCCTACAAAGTTATACAAGTCCTTCACAGTGAAGCCTACCCCGTGGAACCCGCCATGAGATGTTACCAAGAAATCCATTATCTTGCAAGTTCTGATTCCAGAATCCTTCATTGTTCTTATCTCCATAGCATGTCCATCCTCTATCTTTCTGTGTGACCGAAAGAAATGTACCTTATCACGTTTTGCAAGATGGTGAGAATGACATGTAACAAATGCAAACACCTCATATGCATCTTCTCGCTTAAGTTTTCTAACACCAAATATTACTTCGCATTTGCACCGAGAAGACAGCCTATATGTTCTTCTCTTGTCCACCGGTAATGAAACACTAATCGATCTGACCCCCTCACAACAACATACCCATCTTCGCCATGATATCATTCCAGTTCCCCTATAACGATCTGTTCCCCGGTGCCTGATTCTGAATCCCATATAGACTGCATACGCATGGTAGAACGACTCTGCATCACCGATGTTTCAAAAACACTTTCCCAGCAAACATTGAGCTGACCATGTCGCTGGATCCCTATCGGTCAGCTCATTGGCATTTACTAGGTACTTGGTTATTCCCAGTGAGGACATTTATTCATTAGTGGGATCCTCATCTGGTTTCTTGGGTCCAGACCCTTGATGTGGTTTCTCATATATTGTCTCTAGCAAAAAATCCTCCGACGACTGTAACTCCATGCCTACCGGAAGTTAGCCTGAAAGCGAGGGTAACTAGTTAGAATGTGGTTTTTCTTTTAACTCAGCCAAATGAGTTGTCCAATGTAAGTGGGTGGTTGTGTTACTCTATACACCTAGAGACTCTCTGTTACGTTATACTCCAGGCGGTGCATAGCATACTTTCCAGTAATTGATGTCCTAATCTCACCGCCCATACCAGCCAATCAGGATCAATATGTGTTGTAGCATTACCTGAAAAGGTGATATAAAAAACAAAAAAGGACCAACCATGGGAAGATAGTAGGCATGACTTTTTCTGAAACCATTTATTCATCATTTAGGATGATGTGGTCAGTAAATTTAATTGGGCTAATCCACAATACGCATGCATACGAGAGCATTCCAAGTAGTAATATTTAATTGGCCAGTCCACAGTGTTCCCAATTCAAAATTGTTATAAAGCATTGGGTGTCTATATGGGTGTTATCCATACTTCATTATTATACATGTTTCTTTGTTTTTATATTAATTATCTGTTACACATGCAACATTATCTTATATACATTATATTTACATTTTAATGTTCCAATTTAAATTTACAATGCCTTATTTACCTATTACTATATCATAGTTTGAATACCCACTGCATTCCCATATGCACTATTATTTTCATGTCAATATGTAATTTGATTTATTACATTTATTTCCTTGCAAACCACCATTATGTCTATCATTAAACAAGTTTCGTATAATATTTACTGGGTACGCTGTACGCATTAAAATAAAAGAATACGCAATAAAAACAGCGTGGTATTTAAACCATATCATCTAGAAATTAAAAATTCACATCGAAGGCTCTTGAGAGGTTGGCATATTCATACAAATAAACTCATTAATTAGAAAAGACTATTCTTGCGTAGTGCGAGTTGTCCCCATACTACGCACCGCTTGACAAAGCACTGAATAGGACACATCATGCATATTTCACCTGCACCTTCTCTTGAGCGGCGATGTATTCCCATATTAACAGTTAGTATAAAATATTGCAATGAAACACAATAGTTAATAATTAAATGTGCTGTGCATACCCATTGATGATGAACCCATGGATGACCCCCTATTTCCGATCACCCTTGACTCTTACCATGATAGCCTCCGCCATTACCCAGAATGTATCACTTCCTCCAATACCGGAATACCAATCAAGTGGAGTCCTTGCTGCTCCTAGGTAGTTAGCATTGTGCCCTTTGATTATATTAAAGCACATCCTGATAATCTGCAGTGTGCAATTCTGTTTTGCCCCATCAAACGCCTCCTGGCGGTTTCTTTGCTAGCTTTGGCCATATCACGTGTCGTTTTCCAAAATTTATCGAAGTATTTTTCTCTATAAATTGACCCTCGCCGTCTCAAGTCTTCCGCACTGAGGCTTTTAAGTTCATTAAAAATTTCCACACCCGCTGGCTGATATGGTATCCTAGGTTTATCTTGTTCAATTTGCTTCAACTTTTCCCTCGACGTTTGTTCCAGGCGGCTATGAGTCAATGCCCTCGACCCCGGCTTAGTAATTGGGACCAATTCTTTTCCATCCGAGGATTCAATCAATCCACGCAATCTATCTGCACTGGCATCATATTCTTCTATATAACCGATCACAGCGGCTGTCTCCTCTGCAGTGCGTATTCTGAATCTCCCCACGACTCTGATCTCTGTTAGAATATCCCACATATCCTCCAATTTTGTCATTGCTTGTTTTATGCTTACAAGGTCGTCATCGGTGTTATCCAATTTCTTTGCATTGGCCTCAAGGTTTGTTTTATATTTAATCTGCAAACCCTTTGTTATGGCCAATCTCTCATTAATTGATTCCTGCATCATTAGCCTCAACTCAGTCTCACTGTGTGTTCTTTCATTAATCAGCTTTACAATATCCAAGTAATGCTTAGTTGCTTCTTCTGCCATTCGGGTTACAAGTGATTTTGCATACTTGGTGCTAAATCGATCTGAAACCACATCAGCAATCCGATCGATCCGAGCATTATCAACCTCACTAAGATGTGTCAGTAATCTTTGCTGTTGACTAACCAACTGCGATATACATCTCCGCAACTCTATGACATCTTTCTTCAGGTCTATGATAACATCCATTTCTTCTGCGCTTGGCCCCTTATCAAGGAAGCACTTAGAAACACACACCCTCTTACGAATTTCATAATCATCAGTGTCCCTTAGTTTCTGCCTATCACGATTGGGCACCGTCGGTACAGATTGATTGTTTACTCTATCCATTTCAACATCATCCGCTATGCGGTGGACATCCCCATCAACAATGTCCTTTTGAATAGGCAATTGGTATAGCTCTGCACCGCCACCCTGATTGATCTATTGGTCAATGTTGATGCATTATTGACGTGAAGATGGCGCTCTACGCTGTCGATGCATTGTAACATTTCACCTAAACTGACTTCCGGTGTAGAGCCCAACACAGCCTCCAATGTTCTCGTAACCGTTGATGGAATACTCCTCATTTTCTCTTCCGTAATGGCCATCAAAGATGCTTCTCGAACCACCTCATTACTCTGCATCCCTCTGATTTGTAGCAGTTTTCCAGATATAGGGCGGGTTTAGGTTCATTTCCATTGTTTACGCTCCACGCACATGAATTAGACACTCGTCACACTTCAACACTATCATTTGCATTTCCAGTGCTTAATGTCCCCTTGATGGCGCTCTTCCAGCACTTCTCTACGTGACTGCTCAACAAATTGCCAACCTCATCGATTGAAAAATTGCCTTATCGTTTAGTGGTGGCAATTGAAGGGGACTCTGGATTTGGATTCATTGCTATTAAAGTTGATGTATATTTTTCTTTCTTTTTGACGCGATAGTTTCGTATTGCAAATGAGTATTATTTTATCGGTTGTATAGCTATATTGATTATCTTGATGATTTGAGATTATATATATTTGAGACCACGAAATCATAATTGAATTTATGTTTGGATTTATCTTTGGATGCATAACTTGAGTTCTTATAATTAATCATGTTATCATCATACATCATGTTTCTCTGATTCCATTTGAAGTGTTGAATAATATTTGGCCTACACAAATGGATTTTTCAATCAATTTTTGCCTTATGTTCTATGCTCACAACCCATTTGATAAAAAGCCTCGCTCAAAATTTTGTACACCATTTCTAAAAGCTGCACTCCAACTTCCTTTTTCCAACATGCAACTTTGTTTGAGGAATTGCAGAATCCACTTGATGGCTATGGGTACTACCACTTTCCGGTTACACATGTAATCAATCTGGCTTGTAATGCCATGAAGAGTCATATAGTAGGACTTGAAGCTGTTAGCAGAACTTCTTTTTAAAGATAGCAATGGAATTTGAATCTAAAACTCCAAATGCTCATTTACTTTTACTTTAGTGATGTCATAGGTTAAATATTGTAATAGATTTTGATGAATTAATAATTTCTTGGATTTTGAATGAGTAAACTATTATGTAATTATGAAATACTTTTATTGAAATCACATTGTGAATTTCAAGTATTAGATAACTTGTAATAAATACACTTTAGTATTGAGCGTCGTACTCTTTAGTATAAAATTATATACTCTTTGCACCATGTCATTATACGCAAACAACATTAACTTGAAACACCATCAATAATAGATGTTCTAAAATCTATACCCTTTACTCATCAACATTATACCCTTTACTCACCAACAATATATCCTTTTATTTCAATATGGTCACATGTCCAGGAGGATAATTTTTTAATCTCATGATTATAATAAAAACCTGAAATAAAAAAAAATAATTGTTTCATGGTCCACATTTATTTTCTTATAACACATAAAGATATATGTAGAATCTAAAACTAAATTTTCTACATTGAAAATTCTAGTTCATAGTTTCTATGCATCAACACTCAAACCCATTCTTCTCTCTCTCTCTCTCTCTCTCTCTCTCTCTCTCTCTCTCTCTCTCTCTCTCCCTCTCTCTCTCTCTATCTCTCTCTCTCTCTCTTCTTTTTGTGTTTTTTATTCATCTGTCTCAAGTGATGAAAGTTACTGCAATATTCAAGAATGATTTGCTATAATGGAAGTATGGGAAATTACAAAAAAAGATTGGTGGGTTTATGGATGATAACACATCTCACATGGACTATTTCTTCATTTAGCGTCACTCTCTCACTCTATCTTCCACCACACACACACTAACCAAATCTCTCCAGAAGCTAAAATAAGAAGCTATCAAGTTTAGTTAATATAGTTTACTATATTTAATGTTTAAATGAAAGTATGTAGCTATCTTTAAAAATAAAATTTTAGTCTTCCTACCATGCATAAACTAATTCTGTTGCTATTAATCTTGTATTGTTTTCATTTACTACTCACACATGTTGGAAGTCATCATTCGCCATGAATGTACGAAATACAATCTTCTGTCTAAATAAATTCTACATGCATCCATCCTTCTACTTTCTTCTCAGTTTCAATTCAAAATATTAATGCATGTACACATAATACGTTAGTTTGGAACTATCTATTTTCATCATTAAACTACAATAATTATAATTGTCATCATTCAAATAACAAAGTGCTAATTATGGGCTCAATTACAACAAAAATAAAGTGAAGTTTGAGCGTTGTTTTGACATAAAAGGACCAATCTAATTCAAACTCGCTTTCAGTAATGTATAATGAAAACTTAAAAAAATAATGAACCCATAAATTAGAATTTGCATCAGGAATATAGAACTTCACATAGAGATTTCTATTTTAATTTCAAGGTGTAAAAAAAACAAGTGGTACGTCATTGGCCACATCTTTTATAGAGACCACTTCAACTCATTCCGACAAGAAAAAGCACACAACGAATACCAATATACAGGGGAAAGATATTGAAAACATAGATTTTAGGAAATATCTCATGAAAACATCCAACAGTACATTGCAAGTTAAAATCATAATAAATTACTAGTCGTACATCAGCTACTATATAAGTACAGAAATGGTGCAAACCTTGTACTTTATCTGAATTCTTTGAAGGATGATCTCACTCTCCAAAAGTCCTCATTTAATCTCTTCTACATTAAGTAACATAAGAAGGAATAAACGATGAGCATCACTACAAAAACTTCAGTCACCATATGAAATATACAAACTACTTATGGTATGATATTGCCATTAATACTAATTGCAATTATCATAATTGAAAAGATAAGGTACATGAGCTATAGCTATTCAAAGATAGAGTTTAAAAGTTGAGGAACTGAATCATAAATTCCACTAGTAGGAGATTATTTTGTTATACAAACAAATTATTAGTATTAAATTTTGCAAAATCACAAAGAGAATTCAATCCTGTAAAATTGCAAGTACAAGAAATTTAAGCTTTATAACTATGTCTTGCGATCGAGATCATTTCACCATATTTCACAATCTCTCATAAGTAATTAAAAGTTAACACTATTATATTATAAATCAAACACCAGATAGATGGAATTTTTTTACCTGGACAGAGCTGGATAAAATTGGCCAGCGAAAAATGATAATGCAGAGTATTTAACGATTGCCAAAACTTTCAGCAGCTATTTCCAAACCTCAGTCGATTAATACCTTGCGAACCGATGCCACTCTCGCGATCTCCACGGTTCACAAAACCTTCATACGAACCACCAAAAATACTGTAGTTAATAGCTGGTGAGTAGCTTCTGGAGAATCGAGTCGAGAAGAAAATGGAGAGAGATAGAAAAAGAGAGAGAAGGTGGGAGTGGGAGAGGATGAGAGAACGGCGTGTGAAATGTGAACCGTGTGAACCCTAGAATGAATTGGGTTTTTTTTTCTTTGAACTAGAGTGGAGCACCTCACTTTGTGAGGTGTTAGCCCGTATGACTGTATTTTTTTGCACTTATATTTACAGTGATGCGTATTTATATTATTGTTAGGAGACCATTGCACAAATTATGACTGCAGGCTAAGTGATTCATTTTTGTATTGCTGTCTGGAGACCACTGCCACAAAATATAACATATATGTGCACAATAATTTATATTCCAACCAGAAGACCACTTCTATAAAATGTACTTATCAAATTGAAAAATATATTTTCATACTCTTCAGTAGACAACCATGAAATAGGTAGAACTAATCCCCATAACAAAACTTGAAGAAGCCCTTTTATGTAGCATGATCAGAATTTGATGAAAATTGTTTATGCCGAATTGTGTGAACATGATGAAATTGTTCGCTGCTGCAAAATATTACTCTGTTTCTCAGAATGACCTGATTAAAAAGGAAGAAAGATATAAAAAATTATAAATCCCAAGAAACAAGAGGATCAAATTGTTAGAGTAGTATGCCCAGCGTACCAATTAGATTGGATAATTGTACTCTTTATATTTTGAATGAAAACAATCTCATTGGAAATTATATTATTAAAGGCCATTTTAATTTACCTATTTTATGCATTATAACATATGCTTATTAGATAAAATCCCTAGACCAATTTAAGTTAAAATGTATGGTTACACATATGATGGTGATCATGAAATTTACAGATAGAGTTTTGGTCTTAAACATGATTCCGAGTCAAGAATTTTTCAAAATGTGATAAAGAATAATTCAGTAAAGACTCGTACATATGATGAATGCTCGTTGGACGAGAATATTGTATTCCATCAATATTAGTGTTGTGACACAAATTTATATATGTGGATACTTATTAGAGAATAATTTTATCGAACATGATCCGTAGAAAATTCTTATTGGATATGTCGAAATTAGAATTTTCTAATTACGATAGTACACGATTAGTCTTTAGACTTGAAGTACCATGGTAGTCTTGTGTGCTTCTTCTAATACTTAGATTTATCTTCTGATTGTTTAGCAATTATAAAGGGGGTATGTTGGGTATTATTTTGATGTACATGGAGACTTGTGTGTGGCTAAAATAGAATCTGACACTTGTCTAAGACAAGAGAATCTCATATGTATTTCATTGTTAATGATTCAAAGACCTTGGCCAAGGCAATGAGAATAAAGATTCACAATGAATCATTGTAACATGAAATAGAAACACAGTTAATGAGTTAGTAGAATTTCGACTAATATTCCTACTCTAGACTCAATCAGGAGATTAACTGTTAAAAAGACCGTACGTGTATGTCACTCGTTAATTTACAGGTTTACTCGCTATTCACCTAATACTAGAAGATCACACTACTTGCTAGATGTTACCGTGATTAGTAGGTTCTTGAAATTAATTAGTTAATTTCAAGTGAATTAATTAATTGGATTAATTAATATAATAATTGTTATCGATAAGTTACAAATGTTGTAAGCCTACTGCTAGAGTTAGTAGTGAACCTAAAGGATCACACCTTAATTTGAATGAATGACTTTTATCAATTGAAACAATAGTTAAATTGTTAGCTATTTATTATAATTAAATAATTTGATTATTTAATTAAAATAAAAAAATTGAATGATAATATTAGTGGATTGTAAAGCTAACATTATTGCAGTTAGTGGGATGAAAAAGTAAGTGCATTTTGATGTGGAAACACATCAATTGGCTAATTTTTGCCGAAGAGTTGTACTTAAAGTCTGGACCCAAATTTGTGCCTATGCTCTGAATTTTTTTAGAGGATATTCAGACACCCATATTCATAATCGAATCGGCTTTTGATCTGTACAAGCTCCTCGGAAAAGCTTTGGTACACGCCCATCTCTACACTATCTAAAATCCATCTTCTTGTTCCAATTCACAAGTTTTACACTACTAGCAAAGTGTAAAATTTGTGTTGTTTATTCAAATCGGTGGAAACTTTTGAGGGGATACACTTGGATCCCTTTTTTTAGAAGAACGGAGTTTTATCTACAATCCGGGAATTGATTCTCTCAATCCTTGCATCAATTGGAAGAAAGTCTACGAGGGTAAAAATAATCTTTACGTAGATTTCTTTCAATATATTTTAACACCGGATCCAATAATCGTTTCTGAGCATCCGAGGTGAAACCTTTTCATGTATTTAATAAATATGATTTATTAATTTTAAAATTTTAAATTCCACTGCATTCACTCTGATCGCTATAACGAACCCAACAGTGGTATCAGAGCCTAGGTTCACGGTGTTGAAATATGTGCAGTACTAAAACTGTTTAATATTATTTAATGGTTAAATAAAAAAACTTGAAACAACGAGAAAAGGTTTCTCGACAGTCATTAATTACTCTAAAATTTCAACTGTTGCAGTAGGATGAAAATTATTCTTAGAATACTAATTATACAGTTAAAATTTTATATTTGGTGATTTTTATAAAATTGGCTAAATGTTAGTTTATGACTCTATTGGTTTCAAGTATGAATATGAAAAATTAAATAAAAGTTATTTATATTTCTTATTCAAAATATTCATTTGGAATGAAGTTTAAGTAATACGTTGTGTTTAACAAGAAATTATTTCTTGAAATATCATTGTTTAATATAATAATTATTATTGATAATTTGTTATCAATATTTAATATTTAATTTGATAAAAGCATTAGATGTTTATAATCAACAATGATATTTGATGGCTATTTATAGAAATGGGTTATTGGTTTGATCAAGAAAGTAGATGGTTGCCATCAACTTTATGGAATGATTCACAAACCAATTTCTATAAAAGAATTGATTACATGAATCAATAATGGATTTCTAGAAATCTAGAAAAATGTTTCTAAGAGAAAATAATTAGCTATCATTGAATTGATTTGGTTTTATTAATCTATAAATTATTTCTTAATTAATTAATGCCAACAAAATTATTAAAATCAATTCTAAAATCTAGTTTTGTAATATTGACTAATTGTTAGTCATAGTTTTCAACTAGTATTATTTTAAAATGAGAAATAAGAATAATTGTTATTCTCATATTTCGTTACGGAATTATTCATTGAGAATGGATATAAATAAATTTAATATATTAATTGCATATTTATTTATTTAGGGATGATCATGAGCCTTGGACTTTATGTGATGATTTTAATTTATTTGGGTTTTATGGGGACTGCGAGCCTCTTTTATTTACATTTGTAAGTTCTTTAAATTTATGCAATGAGAGTAGATTAGTCCGTGAGGATTTAATTTTATTCATTGTAAATTGGAGGACTTGAAGGAAGCCCAAAAGAAGACTCAATTGTTGATGAGTAATTAAATGTAATAGAATAGATGCTCAAGGCCCATAAGTGTATGTGTTTTACATTATGATGTAAACATTCTCATTGTCCCTTAGATTGACCATTGACCCATTTTGGCTCAAACGGGTCACATAGGAAGACCATGATCATCCCAC
Organism: Pogostemon cablin; assembly: GCA_023678885.1. Taxonomy (NCBI): domain Eukaryota; kingdom Viridiplantae; phylum Streptophyta; class Magnoliopsida; order Lamiales; family Lamiaceae; genus Pogostemon; species Pogostemon cablin. The sequence goes on along the minus strand of CM042959.1, from coordinate 18,645,354 downwards.
CGCTTTATGTATGTATAGGATATATGCATGCTAAAATTTATTTAATGCATTCATTTGATGATTAATATTAAATAATTTATCTTAATAAGTTGAGAGGTCTTGGAAATAAAAATAATCCCTAAGTTTATGAAACTTACACAAAATTTTTCAAAATTTTATTTCAAACAAATATGAATGAGTTGGGTATGACCTATGAATCCATGCCTACTATCAAAAGATAAAGACATGATGAGTTACTATGCTTAACCACTGGCCATGAGTCGTGGGGTGGGTTTGTGGAAGAAAGCTGTGTTCTTTATCTGTTATAATGATGCTCATGAATTAAATGCATTACTGCATCGGCCATGAGTCGTGGGGTGTTTTGATGTTTTAACTGCATGAAGGTTTGATATGTATTATTTGACACTAAGTAATGTATGGGCTCATAAAATTGAGGTATGCGTAAAAGGCGAGGTAAAACAAATTGAGGGTTGTATTGTGATACAATTGTAAAAAATTTTACTATCGAAGAGAATTTTTCATGGGCTTATAAAATTGGGGTGTGAGGAATTCTATTTGGGCCTCAAGCCTACTAGAAAATTATGATTTTTCGATTTTTATTGGGGTTATGAAATTCGAATAAAATAGTGGGAGACATTTAATATTGAAGACCTTATATTAAATTAATATTAATTTTCATAGCTTTCTCATTTTCTGCTTCATCATTTTATAGATTCATCTACTGAAATGGCAAATAATCCTATAACTGCTTTAATTGGGCAAAACAAATTAACTGGACCAAACTTTAATGATTGGCTGAGAAATTTCAAAATTCTCTTAAAATCTGAAAGAAGTGAATATGTTATTGACAAACCAATCCCTGAAGCACCTGGTGCTGATGCTAAGACTGAGGAACTTGAGAAGTTCAAACGTCATCAGGATGATGATCTAAAATCTCGATGCCACATGTTAGCATCCATGTCAAGTGAGCTGCAGAGACAAAATGAGGATCAGACCTCTGCTTATGCTATTCTTAAATGCCTTGAAAACTTATTTAGGAAGAATAGCATGTAGCAAAGATATGAGATATCTAAAGAGCTCTTCCGCAGTCACATGGCTGAGGGCTCTTTAGTCCAGGAACATGGATTGAAGATGATAGCCCTAACGGAATGACTCGCGTCTTTGAAAGTTGAGGTTCCACCTGAGCTTTGCATTGACTTGATGCTGCAGTCTCTGCCTCCTTCATTTGACACCTTTGTTGTCAATTATAATATGCATGACATGGTGAAAAGTCTCACTGAACTTGTCATCATGTTAAAGACAACTGAATCCACCATGGAAAAGGATAAACCAGTCATGTTTGTTGGGTCTACTTCTGGATCTAAGGCTACAAAGCCAAAGAAAAAAAAGAAAAAAAGAAAGGGTTTCAACAATCCCAACAAACTGAAAGCAAAGGGAGATGTCAAGAAAAAGAAAACTTCTCAGGCCAATGATAAGTGTCACCACTGCAATCAAACTGGACACTGGAAGAGGAACTGCAAGGATTACCTTGCAACCCTGAAGAGTTCAGGTATTTATTATGTTGAAGTTAACTTATCTGTTAATGATACTTCTTGGGTATTAGACACCGGTTGTGCCTTACACATTTGCAATGATTTGCAGATGATAGAAAGAAGTAGAAAGCTAGAAAAAGGAGAAATTGTTCTAAGGCTGGGGAATGGTGCTAAGATTGCTGCATTAGCTGTAGGAACTATTCATCTAGCTTTAAATAATGATTTAGTTTTGGTATTGAACAATTGTCTTTATGTTCCAGAGATTATTAAGAACATTATCTCTATTCCTGTTTTGGATAGAGAAGGTTATAGTTTTAAGTTTGAACATGAAAGTTGTTCCATTTCTAAATGTTCTTCTTTAATCACTACTTGCATATTGATGAATGGTTTATATACATTGACTCCCCAAAATTTCATTCTTAGTCTTCAACAAAATAAAAGAAAATTGGATCACCGTAGTTCTATTACATTATGACATGCAAGATTAGGTCATATTTCTAAGAAAAGGATAAACAAGTTGGCACAATTGCTTGACCTAAAGGACGAGCAAGAACTACCAACATGTGAGTCCTGCCTCAAGGGAAAAATGACCAAATCTCCATTTGTTGGACAAATGGAGCGAGCTACACGTCTATTGGAATTAGTTCATACAGATGTATGTGGCCCATTAAGTGTTAATGCTCGTGGAAACTATAGCTACTTCTTAATCTTTACCGATGACTTCTCTAGGTATGGCTATGTGTACCTATTAAGGTACAAATTTGAAGTTTTTGAAAAGTTTAAAGAATTTAAAACTGAAGTAGAGAAACAAACTGGCTTAAGTATAAAAGCCTTCGATCAGATCGAGGAGGCGAATACTTAAGTGCAGAATTTCTAGATTATCTAAAAGAGAATGAGATTCTCTCACAGTGGACTCCTCCTGGTGTTCCCCAACTCAATGGAGTTTTGGAACACAGGAATCGAACTTTGATGGACATGGTTCGATCTATGATGAGTTTCACTTCTTTACCTCTTTCCTTTTGGGGCCATGCCTTAGAAACGACAACACACCTATTAAATAGGGTGCCTTCTAAGGCCGTTCCTACTACACCTTATGAGATGTGGTGTGACAAAGCACCATCGTACAAGTACCTTTGGGTATGGGCGTGTGATGCTTAGTGAAGCAACAAATGGGAGTTAAATTGGATATGAGATCCAAAATGTGTAAGTTTGTTGGATATCCAAAGGAATCAATTGGATATTACTTCTACGATACCTCGGAACAAAAGGTGTTTGTTTCAAGGAATGCTACATTTCTTGAAGAAGAATTTATATCTGATAGAAATGACAAACTCGTAGAACTTGAAGAAGTTCAAGAAACAACAAACCTCCCAATTGCAGTGAGTGAACAACCAGTAGAAACTGGGGCATCTGATACACAACCTCTTAGGAGATCCGAAAGGATACCTAAATTGCCTAGTAGGTACACTTTGTTATTATAAAACAAAGAAGAGGGACTCCTATTGGACAATGATCCAAGAAGCTATGGAGAGGCAATGTCAGATATTGACTCAAAGAAATGGCAAGAAGCAATGCAATCCTAGATGGACTCCATGTACTCTAATAAAGTATGGACTTTGGTAGACCCACGAGAAGGAACAGTTCCTATTGGATGCAAATGGGTTTACAAGAGAAAGCTTGGAGCTGATGGGGAGGTAGCAACCTATAAGGTAAGACTGGATGTGAAAGGTTATTCTCAGTAGCAAGGAATTGACTATGAGGAAACTTTTTCACCAGTAGCAATGCTGAAATCCATTCAAATTTTATTAGCTATATCTGCATATTATGACTATGAGATATGATAAATGAATGTAAAGACTGCTTTTCTTAATGCTAACGTTAAGGAACAGATCTATATGAAGCAACTTGAGGGCTTTATATCTAGTGGGAGTGAGCAAAAGTTTGCAAGCTCCAAAGATCTATTTATGGGCTTAAACAAGCTTTGAGGAGTTGGAACATTTGATTTGATGAAACAATCAAATCATTTGATTTTCAAAAGAATCTGGATGAACCATGTGTATATAAGAAAGTTAGTGGATGTGCAATTATTTTTATTGTGGTCTATGTTGATGACATCCTACTTATCAGAAACGATATAGGAATGTTGCAATCAACAAGAACTTGGTTGTCTAAACTATTCTCCATGAAGGACTTGGGAGAAATATCATTTATTATAGGAATAAAGATCTATAGAGATAGATCTAGAAGGATGATCGGACTATCCCAATCCATGTACATAGATAAGATACTAAAGAGATTTAGCATGGAAGAATCCAAACGAGGATGCTTGCCAATGAGTCATGGGGTTTCACTTTCTAAGGCTATGTCTCCTAAGACGCCTGAAGAAAGAAAAAGAATGACTCGTGTGCCTTATGCTTCAACAATTGGAAGCATAATGTATGCAATTCTGTGTACAAGACCTGATGTCGCGCATGCTTTGAGTGTCACGAGCAGATATCAGTCAAATCCAGGTGAAGAACACTGAAAGGTCGTCAAGATGATCCTTAAGTACTTGAGAAGAACTAAGGATATCTTTTTGATATACGGCCCTGGAGAGCTGAAACTAGAAGGATATACTGATTTTAGTTTTCAATCTGATGTGGATGACTCTAAGTCAATGTTGTTGGATTGTATACTAAAAGTCTAGCTTTAGTATGAACAATGTTATAACAATATTTGAAATGAGAATCATTGATCAAATGATTGCATCTTATAATTTATTTTATATGCATGATGCAATAGTCCATTTACTTTATACTGTAGATAATATGTTGTGCGACAACACGCAGAAGATCATATTATCGGTTTCCTTATAAAGTATAAACAGATGCTCACAACTGAGATAGACGGGGACTCTCTATCGGTATGGTTGTAGTGTGGTTTGGTATTAGCTTGTCTTGGCTATAGAATCACATTAGTGCACTTGTGTGTATTGAGTAGGATCGCCTGAGATCGTTCTTCTTATACTGACTATATAGTAGAACTTGATCTCTGTTATTATGGAAGTTCGTGCTCTTAATCCCTATACAATAACCTCGACACGTAGGGCAGTATGTATTTCTTTGATTCATCAATGGGTGAGATTTATAAGTATTAAATCAACAAACTCGGTGAGTTGGGAAATAGTGCTGTATCTATGGTGTGCTGTTGATTGTAGAAGGAATTCATGTCCGACATAGGTTGATGATGTCCCCTTGAGGAGCTCATAAGGTTTATCATGTAAATCTTGCAAGTGGATTAATTTCCGGCATGATAATAAGGTTGAGTGGTACTACTCTCGGATGAGATATTAATTAATTTGAGTTGTCAGTAACTTAATTAATTAATGGGCATTGTATATCTTAAACATGGGGAGACTTCGGGCTCATAATAAGAAGGAGCCCAAAACATAATTTTGGGTTGGAGTGGGTAGTGCAGTAATAATAATTTAGTGGAATTTATTATTATTATTGGATTAAATATAAGCTTTGGGCTAAGCTTGGATATTTAATTCAATGGAGGCCCAACTCTAATTCTCCTCCTGATCCCTGCTGTAGCCCAGTATATAAGTGAACTCAGCCTCTTGGAACCCAAAAAAGAATTCATGCGCCTCTTTTGACGTAAGTTAGGGAAAGAAATAGATTGAGAGATCCTGCAGACTGTTGCCCACACAACAGCAGGATCATACTTGGGACATACAGTAGAAGATCAGAGGTAGTTCTCTACAGATCATCCTCTACACCAACCCAGAAGTACGGTAAACATATTTATTGCTTCCGCTGATTTTGTTTGCCTGTTATCCTAATGATCACGTTGATCCACACGATCCAATTGCCAACAATTGGTATCAGAGCGTTGGTTTCGTGGTGAAATGTGAGACGTTAGAATGGATTAATGTCATACGTGTGTTAATTGTTAGATTGAAAACATGTATGAACGGTTTATGTGATTTATGATTATGTGATATAATCGGGTGTAAGTTGCATGAAATTAAAAGGATTGAATTTTTTTCCCCTATACGACTGGTATCCTCTGTCTCAAATCTTCATTGAGTACGGCATCGTCCCTCGGCGATAATTGGAAGCGGGGATGGGCGACGCTGTTCGTCGGATAAAAGAATTCCAGTCTTCAAACCTGGCCGATGCGATGAGGTTGACGAGGATGGCTGGATGCAATCAGCGACGGTGGCTGAAGGCAAAACAGAGATGGCGGCAGGCGTGGATTGCTGGATCCAATCATCAAACAGCGGAGGGATGAAGAGACATCCTGGCAAGTCGCCGATGGGAGGTGACTGGCGAGACATCGAACGGAATCAGACCTGGATAGCACACGACGGATGAGTCAACGTTGGCTTCCAGCTAGTCCCATGCGATTCCAGTCGGGTCTGATGCTCCTGTCGATCGAGTCCAGCGGCTTGTCGCGAAACTGGATCTATGATCGGCTGTGGGCGTGGACGCAGGCTGCAGCGGCGCCTCGGAGCGCCGGAGCTGGCGTGGCAGACGAGCGATATGGAGATCTGGGCAAGTCAGCGGTGGGTTCCGAGCGGGTCTGCTGTGCGATTACTGTTCGGGTCGTGGCGCGTCTGATACGGGATCCAAGTGACTCCCTCGATAGCTCCGATCGAGTCTGGTGGGAGACTGCACAGCAGCATTGGACAGCAGCTTCCCGGTATGGTGGATTACTGTTTGTGGCTGTAGTTTCCGGGCTCGATACGACGGCGGAATTTTGGTGTGCTTGGGGAGTTTACAGCACGTGGTTTTCTGGTTGTCGGTCGAGCAGGATGGCTACTTGGCGACGGCTGGCAGCACGCGGTCGGTGGGCTTACGTCTCTGTCCCGTCGGTTGCTACTGGCGCGGCCGCCGGCAGCAGCGGCGGCTGGTGGCGCCGGTGCAGCTGCTTGTGTGTATGGCGGCTTGAATGGAGTAGGGCAGCCCTTATGTGTCCCTTTTAATGGGCTTTGCAGGACATGGGCTTGGGCTCCTTCTTATTTTTGGTTTGGGCTACCCCTTTGGGCCGAATATTAATTGGAGTGCTTGTGTTGGGCTGCTGGGCAAATGGGCTGCTCAGTTTTAATTTGGTTTTGGGCTGTTCAAATGGGCCCAATTTTAATTAAAATGGAAATGGGCTGCTGGGCAATATTTACTGCTGGATTAAATTAATTGTGGGGTTGATGTTGGGCAAGGTTAAATATTGGGCTAGACCTTAATGAAGAAACTGGCAGGGTAAATGGGCTTAATTATTTTATTAATGGGTTGCTCATTTTATGCTAATAAAATTTGGGTCAGCTGGGCCTATTTAATTGATCCAACATTTTATGCAATTAATTTTGTTATATAAATGATTAATTGATTTAATTGTCAATTATTGTTATATATGTGAAAGACATGTTCTATGTGATTTATTTATTTAAATTACTGTTAATAGAAGCATGCTAAGATGTATATTTTATTTATGAAATATTATATGCATGTTAAAAACCCTCGGTGTTAAATAACTAAGTGGGAGAGGTGATTGGTAATAAATTCCCACGGCCTCCATTATTGGTTTGCAAGTGATGTGAGTAAACTTGCGCGTTGGCAATAGAGCCTTCCTCCCTAACTGATGAGTTTATTTACGGATCACTGGTACAAACTTCTTTAAATAATTATTGTTTGTAATGTGATGCATATGGACTTGCGCGTTGGCTATAGTGCCTTCCTCCCTAACGGATGAGCTTATATGCGGTTCACTAGTACAAACTTATATAATTGATGGTTGTAGAAAGTTATCTGAGCACGTGTGTACTTCTCCAACAGTAAGGCACATAAGCTTGGGCAGCGGACTTGGGATCAAATAATGGTGTACACTTAGATGTGAATAATTAGTATCCTCCCCAACGGAGTCACTGCTATTATTTACATGGCTAAAGAGGAACCGACTATTAATTATTTTGTCATAAAGCTAGGTTGACAAATAAAATTAATGGGTAAAATCTTCTCTTGTAAATGTTCGGGTTTGTAAACGTCCACCCTAACGTGGCTTGCAGACTCACGGTGCTTGAGATGTCGGTGAATTTTAATTTTATATTGTTTTGAAGGAATCAATATAAAAGGATAAAATTCAAAGATTTGATCGGAATATTTATTTGTGATTCTCTGAATTTCGAATGGTTTTATTTCACTAATTGTTTACTAAAAGAAATAATATTTACTTGTCCAAATAAGTTGATTAGAAAAGGATCTTGATTTTAAATTTCTACTGCTTAAGAAAATACTTGTGTGTTCTCACAAAGGACATCTCATGATGCCTATTAAAGTTTCTAGTGAAGAGATGAGAGGTTCATAGAAATATGATGGTCTCATGTAACTCTTCGGATACATGAGTAATTTAAAAAGGCGCAAGATCATGGTTGAATTGATGAATGAATAGGAAAAGCTTGGAATAGAAATTGAAAGGGAAACCTAAATCAATTTATTCTTCACAATTTGCCTGGATGTTTTGAGCAAGTTCTACCTGAAATACGAGAGGTTGTATATGGTGGAAAACTTTTAACAAAACATGTGGCAAAAGAAAGCCATTTTTCATCATGATGTGAACAAGTTTAATATCTTATTTACTAATGGTTTAACATGATTAGTGATGGCATCTACTGACACAAAGTATGTAGATACTGGAATCACTAAATGTTTATCACTGAGTAAGGATAATATTGTTAATAACATGGTAAAACTACAAAGGTAGTGGCTATTACAGTGGGAGTTGTTTATTTGTCTCATGATAAGAATAAACGATTAATTATGAGAAATTATCTTTACGTACGTTTCATAGAAATAATTTAATTTCGGTTTCTATGCATTAACGGATGGATACTTCATTTCATTTAAATGACATGGTCATAGTAATGAGGAATGAAGTTATAATCCGTTAAAGTACGTTGGTGGATAAAAAGTATACTCTTGAATCATGTACATCCCACAGATGCAACACATAGTAATTAATAATGCATCTTCTAATATTAGTAAGAGAAAAGAACCTTCAAAGATGAACTAAACATACATTTGGCATCTAAGATTAGTTCATTTTACTTAAGTAGGATTCAAAAGTTGATAGCCGATAGACCATAAGGTTTATCTGAAGTGGAAACTATCAGACTTGTGAGTCTTGCTTGGAAGTAAAAATGATAAACTGCCTATTAAAGGCTGTGGGGTTTAGAGCCAAAGATATATATGTTGGAATTAGTTCATTCTGATTCAAGCGAACCTAACAATATCCAGGCGAGAGGTGGTTATGAATATTCAAAGATTATTCTGGAAATCGACATATTTATTTGATGCACTGTATGTCTAAGTTCTTGGATTAATTCAAGAATTGTAAGGCTGGTACAGTGAAGCGTCATGGAAAATATATCATATCATTACGATTCAATCGTGATGATGAAAACCTCTTAGGATAGTTAGGAACTAATAATCAGAAGTTGAGATTAAATCTCAAGTTGACTACACCGGGCATGCCCCAGCTGAATGGTATGGTGGGTAGAAGGTATAAGGCTCTTATGGTTATGATTAGATAGATGATGAATTATTTGGAATAATTAAAATTCATTTTATGGATATGCCCTAGATACAGTAATTCGTGAAACGTTTGTCTGTATATGGGATATCCTAGAAAAATGGATGGTGATTTATTTAGTCCAAAAGATCGAAGGGTAATTGTTAACACAATAACCAGATTTTTGGAAAAGGACTATGTAATAAATCACAAGCCCATGTATAAGTTGTTCTAAAGGTAGTGAGAGGAAAACACAAAGTATTAGTACCAAGTGTACAAGAGGATATACCACAAGGTAAACTGCAACGCTTGTCACGTCTGATACACAATTACATGTAATGCCTTGTCGTAGTGGGAGGGTTGTTCAACTACCCGTAAGATATATGTTTTGGGAGAGTCATGAGATTTGGTCCCTAGTAAACATGGTATTATCCCACGGATACGACGTAGCACTACAAGATTAAAATGCAGAATCTTAATAAATTGCAATGAACATTCAAATAGGATCTATGGATCCTAAATTAAGTCTGGGAGCTTGTAGGACCACGAAATGGTGTAAAAGCCATTGCAAGTGGTTATAGGAAATAAAAGAGGATCATACGGAAAGGTGAAAACCTTGGAAGCAAAGCTTATTGCGAAAAAAAAAAATGTACTCAGAAAGAAATAGTTCGATTATGGGAAACATGTTTGCTGGTAGCTATGCTTATGTTGATCCGGATTCTTTTATTTATTGCTGCTCATATTGAAATATGAGGAACAACAAATAGATGTCAAGACAGCTTTCTTGATTGGAAGTCTTGAGGAAAGCATCTATGTGAAGCAACCAGAGTAATTCATTGCAAAGTGCTAATAGCATTTTTGATAGTAAGCTTAAAAGTGTCCAGCGATGGACTAAAGCAAGCTTTGAGATCGTGAAGCATCTGTTTTGATTAGGTAATCTAGTGGCATGGATTTAAATCAATGAGCGGATGAGTCTTGTGTGTTGTAAAGAGTGACGAAAATGTGGTGGTGTTTCTTGTACTATACGTAGATAGTATCTTACTCATTGGAGACAATGAAAGAGTATTATCGGGCGTATGGGTATGGTTGATAAAGCGGTAGAGATGAAGGACTTAAGAAAGGCAAAATATATCCTTTTGATCATGGTAATACGGATCACAAGAAAGGATGTTATGCTTATCTCAAGTTTCATAAAATGATACAGTCTATACTCATTTAGCATGTGAGCTTAATCTAAGTGACTGTGTCTTTGAGACACAAGAAGAAGATAAAGAGGATGAAAGCGGTTCCTTATGCTTCGGCGAATAAGGAAGCTTAATCTAAGTAATGCTATGAACGAAGTTGGATATCTGTTTTGCTGGATGCATGAACAGTGGGTATCAACGTAACCCGGAACAAGAATGATGAACTGTGGTAAGACATATATGAAGTGCCTGAGAAGGACGGGAAATCATATGTAGACATACTGAGCAGATTCAGTGCTTCTTGTGGATTACGTAGATTCGGATTTTTTAGTCAGATTGGACAGTAGTAAATTCTCCTCAAAGGTTATGTGTTTAATCTTATGAAGTAGAGTCATAATGTGGAGGAGTGTTATATAGAAATATATTTCAGACTCCGGACTCCATCGTGGAAAGATGATAAATTGGAGCCTATGTGGCAGCCAAAGTATCTATATGACTCTAGAGACTTCATGATGGACTTTGAAGTGTTTCTAAGTTTGCCCAAGGTAATCACAATTTACATTGATGATATTGGTGCAGTTACAAACTTGAAGAAATCACGAGTCCATAAGGCAATTAAACACATGGAGCGCGAGTACTACCTGTTACGAGAAATCGTATGATGAGGGAAATGTTGTTGTTGCCTAGATTACATTGGATGGTGACCTAGTAAATCCATTTACAAGGACCTTAAGGCGAGAGCTTTTAATGGTCGTGTAGTGGGAGTAGGAATCAGATGTATGGCAGAAGACATGACAACATAGTCTTTTAGTATAAGTGGGAGATTATTGGATTGTATACTAAAAGTCTAGCTTTAGTATGAACAATGTTATAACAATATTTGAAATGAGAATCATTGATCAAATGATTGCATCTTATAATTTATTTTATATGCATGATGCAATAGTCCATTTACTTTATACTGTAGATAATATGTTGTGCGACAACACGCAGAAGATCATATTATCGGTTTCCTTATAAAGTATAAACAGATGCTCACAACTGAGATAGACGGGGACTCTCTATCGGTATGGTTGTAGTGTGGTTTGGTATTAGCTTGTCTTGGCTATAGAATCACATTAGTGCACTTGTGTGTATTGAGTAGGATCGCCTGAGATCGTTCTTCTTATACTGACTATATAGTAGAACTTGATCTCTGTTATTATGGAAGTTCATGCTCTTAATCCCTATACAATAACCTCGACACGTATGGCAGTATGTATTTCTTTGATTCATCAATGGGTGAGATTTATAAGTATTAAATCAACAAACTCGGTGAGTTGGGAAATAGTGTTGTATCTATGGTGTGCTGTTGATTGTAGAAGGAATCCATGTCCGACATAGGTTGATGATGTCCCCTTGAGGAGCTCATAAGGTTTATCATGTAAATCTTGCAAGTGGATTAATTTCTGGCATGATAATAAGGTTGAGTGGTACTACTCTCGGATGAGATATTAATTAATTTGAGTTGTCAGTAACTTAATTAATTAATGGGCATTGTATATCTTAAACATGGGGAGACTTCGGGATCATAATAAGAAGGAGCCCAAAACGTAATTTTGGGTTGGAGTGGGTAGTGCAGTAATAATAATTTAGTGGAATTTATTATTATTATTGGATTAAATATAAGCTTTGGGCTAAGCTTGGATATTTAATCCAATGGAGGCCCAACTCCAATTCTCCTCCTGATCCCTGCTGTAGCCCAGTATATAAGTGAACTCAGCCTCTTGGAACCCAAAAAAGAATTCCTGCGCCTCTTTTGACGTAAGTTAGGGAAAGAAGCAGATTGAGAGATCCTGCAGACTGTTGCCCACACAACAGCAGGATCACACTTGGGACATACAGTAGAAGATCAGAGGTAGTTCTCTACAGATCATCCTCTACACCAACCCAGAAGTACGGTAAACATATTTATTGCTTCCGCTGATTTTGTTTGCCTATTATTCTAATGATCACGTTGATCCACACGATCCAATTGCCAATAAATGTCAGGTTATATATTCACTTTGAATGGTAGTGCAATAAGTTAGAAGAGTTCCAAACAAGAAACTACTGCAGACTCCACCACTGAAGCTGAATACATAGCTGCATCAGATGCAACGAAGGAAGTTATTTGGATCAGAAACTTTATCCAAGGATTGGGTATAGTTCCATCTATTGTTAATCCAGTAATGATATACTGTGATAACAATGGAGCCATTGCGCAAGCAAAGGAACCAAGATCTCATCAAAGGTCCAAGCATATTTTGAGAAGATACCACTTGATTAGAGAAATCATGGGGAGAGGCGATGTCGTTATGGATCCAGTTGCTTCAGCAAAAAATGTAGCAGACCCACTGACTAAGCCTTTGTCTCAAAAAATATTTGAGAAACATCTTGAAAAGATGGGACTTAAATATATGGGCAATTGGAGATAGGGCAAGTGGAAGATTGTTAGAGTAGTATGCCTAGTGCACCAATTAGATTGGATAATTGTACTCTTTATATTTTGAATGAAAACAATCTCATTGGAAATTATATTATTAAAGGTTGTTTTAATTTATCTATTTTATGCATTATAACATATGCTTATTAGATAAAGTCCCTAGACCAATTTAAGCTAAAATGTATGGTTACGCATATGATGGTGATCATAGAATTTATACAAAGAGCTTTGGTCTTAAACATGGTTTCGAGTCAAGAATTTTCTAAATGGGACAAAGAATAATTCAGTAAAGACTCGCACATATGATGAATGATCGTCGGACGAGAATATTGTATTCCATCAATATTAGTATTGTGACACAAATTCATATATGTGGATACTTATTAGAGAATAATTTTATCGAATATGATCCATAGGAAATTCTTATTGGATATGTCGAAATTAGAATTTTCTAATTACAATAGTACACGATTAGTCTTTAAACTTGAAGCACCATGGTAGTCTTGTGTGCTTCTTCTAATACTTAGATTTATCTTCTGATTGTTTGGCAATCATAAAGGGGGTACGTTGGGTATTATATTGATGTACATGGAGACTTGTGTGTGGCTAAAATAGAATCTGACACTTGTCTAAAACAAGAGAATCTCCTATGTATTTCATTGTTAATGATTCAAAGACCTTGGCCAAGGCAATGAGAATAAAGATTCACAGTGAATCATTGTAACATAAAATAGAAACACAGTTATTGAGTTAGTAGAGTTTCGACTAATATTCCTACTCTAGATTCAATCTGGAGATTAACTGTTAGAAAGACCGTATATGTATGTCACTCATTAATTTACAGGTTTACTCGCAATTCACCTAACACTAGAAGATCACACTACTTGCTAAATGTTACCGTGATTAGTAGGTTCTTGAAATTAATTAGTTAATTTCAAGTGAATTAATTAATTAGATTAATTAATATAATAATTGCTATCTATAAGTTACAAATATTGTAGGCCTACTGCTAGAGTTAGTAGTGAACCTAAAGGATCACACCTTAATTTGAATGAGCGACTTTTATCAATTGGAACAATAGTTAAATTGTCAGCTATTTATTATAATTAAATAATTAAATAATTTAATTAAAATAAAAAAATTGAATGATAATATTAGTGGATTGTAAAGCTAACATTATTGCAGTTAGTGGGATGAAAAATAAGTGCATTTTGATGTGGAAACACATCAATTGGCTAATTTTTTGCCGAAGAGTTGTGTTTAAAGTTTGGACCCAAATTTGTGCCTATGCTCTGAATTTTTTTAAAGGATATTCAGACACCCATATTCATAATTGAATCGGCTTTTGATCTGTACAAGCTCCTCAGAAAAGCTTTGGTACACGCCCATCTCTATACTATCTAAAATTCATCTTGTTGTTCCAATTCACAAGTTTTACACTACTAGCGAAGTGTAAAATTTATGTTGTTTATTCAAATCGGTGGATTACTTTAGAGGGGATACACATGGATCCCTTTTTTTAGAAGAACGGAGTTTTAGCCACAATCCGAAAATTAATTCCCTCAATCCTTGCATCAACTGGAAGAAAGTTAACGAGGGTAAGAATAATCTTTACGTAAATTTCTTTCAATATATTTTAACTCCGGATCCAATAATCATTTTTGAGCATCCGGGGTGAAATATTTTCATGTATTTAATAAATATTATTTATTAATTTTAAAATTTTAAATTCCGCTGCGTTTACCCGTATCGCTATAACGAACCCAACACAAATTTGAGTGTAAAAAAAGATCGGCCGCCGTAGCTCTGGTGGCGGTGGCGGCGGTTCGGCGACTTTCTGGCTGCAGTCCGGTGGCGGCGGTGATGGTCCGGTGGTGGGCGAGTGTTTAGAGTTTGTGGTTTAAAAGTGTAGGGGTTTATAGTTATATTTGGTATTTTACTTTAATATTTTTTATGTGGGAGTAATTTTTTTAAATCAATGTATCTCATAGTAGTAATTATGGGTATAAAGTGTATACTTATGAATAATTTTTCCTTTATTTATTATTTAACCCCATATGGTGGGTTTATTATGGGCCAGTTTTTTTTTTTTTTTTTTAACTTGGGTCTGGCCCTTTAAATCAAGGCAAATATATTTAATATAGTATTTTATTATATTTATTTTAATGAATATTCTAAAATATAATTATAAATATGTAAATTTAATTTTTCTGGTTAAATCGGTTGAACCTCGAACCGTTGAAGACAACAGTTCGATTTTTAAATCACTGGTTTAGAGTTTATGGCACAATATTTTCAATCAGCCATCTATTAAAATAATTAAATAATTGTAAATATGACTTTTTTCAAATGAGGAAATAATTTAGTGTAAATCTTGACTATCTAGTTCTCAAATAAATCTCAGCAATCCATTAAAATAATTAAATAATTATAATTATGACTTTTTCAAATCAGGAAATAAGATATTATTTATTAAAAATTGAATAATATTAAATATATTATTTGAACATATTCAAAATTTTCAAACAAATCTCAGCCACGTATAGTGTTCGTTCCTAGCTTAAAATTACTATTTTACCCATGTAGTTTTTGGTATAATCTTACCAGTGGTTTACGATATACTATACCTCGAGGGTTTACTATTTATCTGTAGGGATATCACTCGATCCAATGGTAAAATTTTGATTATACCCTATAATTTTTCATATACTCTTACCCAGTGGTTTATGTCATAATGTTTTCAGAGGGTTTATCATTTTTCGATAGGATATAACGTTTGTTCTAAGGGTAAAATTACGTTTTCACCTCTTTGATTTTTTGTATACTCTTACCCAGTAGTTTGTGACATATTGTTTTTAGATGGTTATCATTTATCAGTAAGGTATAATGTTCATTCCATGTAAAAAATTACGTTGAGTTAAAATAATTAAACAATTATAAGAGTTTAGGGTTTATGACATAGTGTTTTCAGAGGGTTTAGGGTTTCCAGAGGATTTAGGGTTTCCAGAGGCTTTAAGGTTTAGGATTTAAGGTTTATGCCATAATGTTTTCAATCATTCACCCATTAAAATAATTAAATAATTGTACCTGATAATTTTTTCAAATCAGAAAATAATTTAGTCCAAATCATGTCCATCTATTTCTCAAACAAATCTCATTCACCCATTAAAATAATTAAATAATTATAATTATAATTTTTCAAATCAGGAAATAAGATATTATTTATTAAAAATTGAATAATATTAAATGTATTATTTGAATATTCAAAATTTTCAAACAAATTTCAGCCACCTATCAAAATAATTAAATAATTGTATACACAAAACTTTAGATGAGTCTTTTAAATTATTTGCAATGGAAGTTTAGTTGAGATTATTAATAGTAAAATATTTTATTAATTGATTGATGTTTATAAATTAATAATATCGAGTCTAATCTTATAATTTTGAAAAAAAAATTATTATTGCATTTTAACCACATTACGAAATATATTAGTAAGCTGATACGAATTGATCAACTTAAAAGGCCCGCAAAGTTTTAGAAGAGATTTTTCCATAACTACATTAGACTTTAATATTTAAATATTATGTTAGATATAATTCAAATAAATATTTTTTGGTTCAAACGTCATAAAATTAAGTGAAGTTGTTGCCCTAAAAATAACACATCACGTACAATGCACGAGTTTAGTTACTAGTATATTTAAAAGGCAAAAACTTGTGTGTGCCCGGGTGCACGAGAGCACTTTCCGTGTGCCTTTAGAATTTTGTGTTTAATTGTATACCCTTTAGTATAAAGATGTGTACCCTTTATTTTTTGAAGAAAAATAAAAATTTTTTAATAAAAAGTATATACCCTTTAGAACAAAATGATATGTCATTTTTAATTAAAGTGTTATACTCTTTAGAACAAAATTTAAAACCTTTATCCATAATACTAAATTCTAAAGGCGCACGGCATACGTCCGGGCTCATGTAAGCCCCACTCTATTTAAAATTCATTACTAATATTTTTAATGTTACTTTAAAAATAAGAAAAATAAATAATTAATTTTTTTATTATTAATTACATATAATTAAATAATGCAATTATTCATGATTAAAATAATTGAATAATCAGTATCATATAATTATTCAACATTAATTATTGAGATTTTCTTTATAGCTATACAACTTCTTTAAAAGAATTTATAACAATGTACACCTTTTTTTACTTTTGATAATATGGCTTGTAGTTAAATCATATGTAAAAGTTAATGTATACTAACTTTATTAATTTCCGTGAGTTAAGTAATTTTAATTGATTTTTATTATTTTCAAATACTCCATCCGTCTCACCCAAATAACATCATTTTACTATATTCGGCGTCTCGCTCAAATTACATAATTTTCCTCTTTTAGTAGAAAGAGCCCACCAATGGTCAACCACTACCCATCACATCATTCTAATACATCTACTCACTTTACATAAAATAATAATACTTCTTAATCTATGTATAAAAAACAAATAGTGTTGTTTGCCCAGGACGGAGGGAGTACATGTTAATGTGATTCAATATATATATAATATTTAATATTTTTTATTTATGATAAAAGTTAAGTATTTCTTAATCAGTTATATAATAGTAATTCTATTTCAATGAATTATTTTTTAAATTAATATTTAATAAAAATAAAATTAAATTTATATATAATATATTTTTAAATATTTATAAAATTTTAATGAATTTATTGTATTTAATTTTTTTAACTAAATTTTTTGGGTAAGTCTTGTGTGAGACCGTCTCACGTGAGACCATTTTACACCTTTTAAAATAGTAATCAGTTTCGCTACAAAATGTTATCACTTTTCATTTATACTATAAATGTTGATTCATGAAATAACATTATCATTTTTCATTAATTAAGTATCACTTTTCATAATAAAAGTTATCATTTTTTGCTCGTCTCATGTAAACCCTTACTTGAGACGGTTTCGCACAAGTTTTTGCCTAATTTTTTAGGTTTCAAATTATATAAATAATAAGTATATTTTAAAATATTTATAAATTTGTAATGAATTTATTTTATATATATAGTTAATTTTCTTAGTTTCAGATTATATTAATAATCAAAGAAAATGAATTTTATATGTCATAATTGAATAATTAAATACATATGAATAATTAAATAAAATTAATATGCTAAAATTAATAAATCAAAAATTATTTAAAAACTCGATTTCAATATCATTTGCCAACATCAAGTAATATATTAAAAAATAATATAAAATAATGATTAAGTTAAATAACTTGAAGAAAGCTTTCGATTGAGGTAAATCGATTCCAAAAATACTTGAATGATCTACATAAATCAAATTTTTAAGATCTTATTCATCTTAAAGAATACATCTTAACAAAGACTTTAATAGATTATCTACTTGAAGTGGTAAATTGATTCCAAAAATACTTGAATGATCTACATAAATCAGTTTTTTAACCTCTTATTCATGTTAGAGAATATATACTTGAATCGATTATCTACTTGAAGAAATAAATCGATTTAAAAAATTCTTGAATCGATCCGCTTATTCCTCTTCTTAAAGATACTTTAGATTATATACTTGAAGAGGTAAATCGATTCCAAAAATACTTGAATGATTCAAGAATACTTGAATAGAACCTCTTATTCCTCTTGAAGAAAGAATAATTGAGATTATATCCTCGAAGATGTAAATCGATTCCAAAAATACTTGAATGAATCAAGAAAACTTGAATCAATTCTCTTGAAGAATACTTCAATCAATTCTCTTATTGATCTTGAAAAATACTTGAATTGATTCTTTTCATCTTAAAAAACACTTGAATTGATTCTTTAGAGTACTTGAATTGATTCTTTAGAGGCGAATGAGATTCAATTATTTAGAATTGAATATCACTCCATCAAAATAATTTTTATACTTTTTATAAATCAATTATCTAGAGGAACTTGAAGAAAGCTTATATTCCTCTTGAAAAATTGAATGTGTGTGTTTGGAATGAATAACCAAAAAGTCTTATTTATAGGTGGGGTGTGAGAGAATATTATATGGAATATTCTTTTTTTCCTTTATATATAATTTAAATTTATTCTTATTAATTTATTTACAATAAAAGATTTAGTAATTAAATAATGGAATCAAAATAAATACATAAAGATATTCAAATTTTAATTAGTCATCAATCAAAATAAATAAAAATTAAAAAAGGAATTTATTTTATGATAAAATGATGAGGTGCACATATAAGAAAAGATAAATATATTTTTAATTTATATTTTGATATATATTTTTAATTTTAATTTTTTTCTTAAATTATGTATATGTTTATTTTTAATTAATATTTTGCTCTTAATTTTTATAAATAATTTTTTAAATTTATTACCTATTTAAGATTAATAAATAAAATAAGAAAATACATTATTTTAAAAAGAAAATATTAAATAAGGAAGTTAATGATAAGTAAATAAGGAAAACATAAAAAAATTTAAAATTCAAAAATATGAGAAAATTACACGTCAAATGGAGCGCTCTGGAGACGACACGTAGGCAGAAAAGTTTCTGCTATAACATACTTAAGATTATCATCAATTACGATAAATTAAATAATATAAGAATAACCATTGAAAAATGAGATCGTTTCACATTTAATCCTACTTATATATTATTGGATTTAGAGTGTATATTGGGTGCAACTAGTTTCATGTTTTTTAATTGTGCATCGGGTCAGCCCATTTTTAAATGAGTCATATAAAACCTAAAACTAAACCCAAAAAATTCATACACACCACGACAATTCCCTCGATTCTCTCCCACCACAATAATTCTCTCCCACCACAGCGATCTTCCACGGGAGTCCACCGCCGATTTCACCGCTAGGTTTTGACGATCTGCTGCCATCATCTGACGATTTCACCGCACTACCGCCGATTCGCCGCCAGGTTTCGACGATCCATCGCCGTCATCTGACGATATCATTCCCTACGATTTCATCGCGCCACCAGATTCCGCAGGTCGTGTTCTGCTGATTTCGCTGCCACACCTTCATTGTAGAAGAAGTTTCATTCCAAAATTAGGTAAAGGTAATATTATCTCCAATTGTAGTTTCTGATTTATTGTTAGATTTTTTTTTTCTAATCTATGATTCATTCTCATCAATTTAATTAATCTCTAATTACAAATAATAATCGTTCAATTTCTTCTTCAAAATCTCTGATATTTTACTTCAGTTTGTCTATATGTGCCTTTAAATCAATGTTTATGGTGTTGATTATTATTGTACAAGAGTTGATAATCAAATATATATGAATCTCCTTTTGCTTGCTGTGTTTTTCTAGACTGGAATAATATTTATTGTAGGTAAAATCTATTGGATAGGGTCAGAATCCAATTGTATATGTTTTATGTTTTACTGTATAACTTTTTTTAAACCAATTGTATACATTTCTGCTTTCCTGTTTATTGTTGTCTCATTGCCAATCCAAGTTGTTATTGAATGCTACATACAGTTAGTATTGGTTTTTGTTTAACTAATTGTATATGTTTTCTCCGTTAACTGTATATGGGTATGGTGTGAATTGTACATGGGCATGATTTGTATGTTGGATTATTTTAATTGCATATGTTTTCTCAATACAAGTATGTTCTGAATTGTATGTGGTCATGATGGGCATCTTGGTAGCACGGTGAATTCAATGTGATGAATTTTTCTTTACTGTATATGTTTTCTTCATTAATTGTATAAAGGTATGGTCTGAATAGTATATGGGCATGATGAGTATGGTGGATTATTTTAATTGTATATGTTTTTACCGTTAATTATATATAGCTAGGTATGGTCTGAATCATACATGGGCATGATTTGTATGTTGGATTATTTTAATTATATATGTTTTTTCCGTTAATTATATATAGGTATGTACTGAATTGTATATAGTCATGATTTGTATGGTCAATTATTTTAATTGTATATGTTTTCTCTATTAACTGTAAATAGGTAGGTTTTGAATTATATGTGAGCATGATGGACTAATCTGTGCAACCTTGCACCTAGTTGCATAGTATAAATTGCCTCGGATTTATTACTATCTACTACAAATTATACTGTTATATTACTATTAGATACATTGCGGTAAAAATACTATTATAGATACAATAAATTAGGATTAGATATCTATTATATTATGGTGAAAATATTATTGATAGATACAATATATTAGGAAGAGATACCTAATATATTGCAGTGAAATATTATTGATAGATACAATATATTAGGATGAGATACCTAATATATCCTTCCATAACCATATACTATGAAGATAAGTCTTTTTGAATACAAATATATATTAATTTTGAATACAGAAGTTTTGAATCTATATATATAGACATGCATATTTTAACCGGAATCGGCGGTTCCGAACCGGGAACCGATGATTCCGGAATCGACCTAAACAGAACCGAAACTGAATATATTTCGGTTCGATTCCAGTTTCTCATTTTGTGAAACTGGAACCGCCGGTTCCGATTTCAAACTGCCGGTTCTGGTTCCGAACCAGTAGTTTTTCCAATTTTTTCTTTTTTTTTTTAAGTTTCAAGGCTAAAATTAAAAAAAAGAAGAGAGAAAACCAGAACCGGCGGTTCCGAACCTGAACCACCGGTTCCAAACCGGAACCGAAACCGGCCTACCCTCGGTTCGGTTCCGGTTCCATATTTTATCAAACCAGAACCGGCGATTCCGAACCGCCGTGCATGTATATATATATATATGTATATATATATATATATATATATATATATATATATATATATATATATATATATATATATATAAACAAACTTAAACTTCCACTTTTGTTTTCAATTTTTTTTTCAATTTTACTCTATTTAGAAATAATTCAGTTTTAATTTTGACCAACCAATTAATGCCCTTGAAATCATCATCAATTTAATTATACTAATAATAATAATGGATTTTATTATTTAAAAATTTTACTTTTTTATTTTATATTATATAAATTTGCTATATATGGGAGATAATTTTACTATATTTGACTAATTTAAATTTTACTTTTTTATTTTATAATTATATAAATTTGCTAAATGTGGGAAATACTTTTAGCAGACTAATTTTTAATCAATATATGTAGTATATACATATACTTATATAAAATCAATTTTAGTAAATTTAAACAAACTTGAATTTATACTTTATCTTCAATTTTTCTCCATCTTTTCAATTTTTGTAAATTTAATAATCATTCAATTTTAATCATGACCATCCATTTCATACTTTGGATCTCAATCATACATCATATTTATGCAAATAATATATTATTTATTTATTTTTAATTAACAATATAAATTTGATAAATATGAAAAATATTATTGGCATATATCCCACTAACTATCAATCAATACACAATTTAAATCAATATATACGAAGATATATATATATATATATATATGTATATGTATGTATATATAAAATATCAAATCTTTCGACGCTATCTTTGATTATACGTTTATATTTTTTTTATCTTATAATAATATTTTATATTTTTTTGTTTATTTTATAATTTATGAGTAGAACTAACTTTCACTTTTATTTTCAATTTTTTTTCAATTTTACTCTAGCCATCTTCGAATTCTGGTTCATGCTAAAAGGAATTGAGAATTAAGGAACAGAATGAGGAAAAAAGTTGAAGAACGCATCCGAACTCTGATTGAGAATGGCGTCAAATCCCGTCATCGCTCCATGTTCGTCATTACCAGTGATAAGTCCCGCGACCAGGTATGTTATGCACAAAGTAGGGGCGATTATTTGTCTTTCCAACGTGTGAATATATGTTCGTATATCTATTTTCCTATTATTTTAATGCTCAGATGGTGGGTTCAGTTCATTAATACTTCATTTTTTTTCTTTTCACGAATTTGCATTACATGTTGAGCAAATCGGTGACCAAGTCAAGGCTGAATGTGTTATGGTGCTATAAGGACAAACGCGATCTTAGCAGGTTTTCCCCCCATTGAGTAATTATATGCTCTTGGTAATGAGCTGGGAATTGAAGTGATTCCAGTTACTGTACTTAAAGTGAAGATTAAAGTTGGAATTTATAGAAATGTTGATTCTGTCTTATCTGTTACAGTGCTGCTGGAGATTCACATAGAAATGTTGTCACATTAGGATGAAATGGAGTTTATTGTTTTCTTAATGTTTTAAATTTTAGAGGATAAGCCTGATGATTTTCCATGTCGACTATATATATTTGTGCATTGCTCTTAAACATTTCAGGTTACTACTTATCTGGGCATAGTTCTTCTGATGATGTCCTCTTTAATCGAATTTATAACTCTTGGTAGCATTGTGCATTCGATGTGATGGATTTTTCTTTACAATATATGTTTACTCCGTTAATTATATACAAGTATGGTCTGATTAGTTTTATAAAATATTCATTTGATTTAATCTCGTAACTTGGATATAGAGTATTAGTTATAATACATTATCGTATATTTTTTCTTAATAAATATATTTCTTTTAATTCAATATTGTATTTACACTTATACAAGTATAATTACTTTTATATAGATTATCTGAAAATGTAATATATTAGTCCATGAAAATTTATACAATATTAAATAAAATATAACACAGAATATACAAATATTGTATACAATAATTAAAAACTTATATATTATGGTACAAAACTTATACAACATGAAATGATAAGATAATCAGAAACTTAAACAGTATGATTAAAAACTTAAACAATATGAACATACAATGTATATAATTATCAGAAACTTATACACTATGATTCAAAACTTTATATACATTATACAGTTTAAAAACAAATACAATATGAACATGCAATGTATATGATTATTATAAAGTTATACACTATACTTCTAAGCTTTACACTACATTATACAGTTTAACTACTAATATCCTTACTAAAAATCAAATTATAATTACTTACAATATTTGTTTTAGAACTTAGAATAAATTCACATACACATACGAATTTATACTATGTTCTAAAAGAAATACACTATGGGCTTAAAACTTATACATTTGGTTACTAAAACTTATACACTTGGTTTTTCAACCGGATCTAATTATAGTCCATCAATTTTTTATGCACTAGATCTATTCAAATCTTCAGCCGAATCATCATTCTTCATTTATCCAAATCATCATTCTTCTTTCTAAAAAATGGACCTGCATATAGAAGATAATGAATATTACACAAATTTGGACAAAAATATTTAAGATCATTAACAATCGATGTAATTATACTACTATAATTTTTATAAGTTACTGTAACAAATACACAACAAACTTAAAACGTATACAATTGAATGATAAAACCTATGCTATTGGTTACTTAAATCTATACCATACAGGGGAAAAAATTTTTAATACAAACACTCATAACAATCACTAGAAGAAGAAAGTGTATAAATGGACCTGCATATAGATAATGAATACTACACAATTTGGGCATAAATGTTAAAGGTCACTAATAATCATGTAATTATATTAATATGATTTATATTAACTATTGAAATAAATAAACAATAAATTTAAAATGTATACACTTAAATGATAAAACTTATACTATAGCTTAATTAAATCTATACCATATAGGGAAAAAATCCTCCACATAAACAGAACTTATAATAACAATATACAATTAAGGTAGAAACCTATACAATTGATTTTAAAAACTTATACAGTTGATTATTAAAAGTTATACAGTATGAACAAATATTATTCAAGGAGCACTATTGTTGATAGCTCTGCAAAAAGAAGGCTAAATAGACCCAAGACCTCAAACAAACACTTGAAGAATACCACCACATATATGTTAAACATAGAAGTTGAGACTTGGTTATGTAATTGATTAATCAAGGAGGAAATGAAGCTGTCATTAGTTGGGTCAATTTATGCAAATATATGATATTTAAATGTTAGTTTAGGGAAGGAATCAAAAGTTCTTACATATAAGAAGAATTATAGACGTTGAATAAGGCGCATCTCAATTGAACTACTATTGGACATATGTATTTCAATACTCAGTTCAGTAAATATAAGTGTACAAATGATTCTCGGACGAGGAGAGTCAACCCTTAACCAAACCACTCACTCACTGTTTATCTTCTCTAACTCTCTCTTTTTCTAGT
Organism: Pogostemon cablin; assembly: GCA_023678885.1. Lineage (NCBI taxonomy): Eukaryota > Viridiplantae > Streptophyta > Magnoliopsida > Lamiales > Lamiaceae > Pogostemon > Pogostemon cablin. The sequence continues at coordinate 18,620,428 of CM042959.1, read as the reverse complement.
AGTTACATTGACGCCAAGGAACAATGGAAATGTATTAGTTTGTGCACAAGAAACATAACTGAAAGTACAAGGGTTCGAGCGCATGTGTCTATTCAGAAGTTAGAACCAATATCTAAAAAACACTAGATCAGTAATAAAATTAAATTTTAGCTATGGGAAATTTGTGGTAAGCACACTTTTTTTAAAGTATGGTTCTACAAGATTTGTGCCTTTAAACTCAAATCACACATTGTTATAAACCTAACAATCACTTCAAAGTGTGAAAATGTTTGATGTATAACATAACAGTCTAATTATCATTGTGCTATGCCTCAATGTTTTCCATCGAAACCAAAACCAAAATCAAACACGAAAAATCTAAGTAGATTTTAAAGAAAAAATTACAATACCAAGCACTGAAACTCATCAGATTTGAAAAGTACATGATTAGATTTTTCGAAGTAGTTCTAGGAGTTTTGATGGAAGCATCCATTAAACTACATCCAATTATAAATATTCCCCTATAAATTCAGTTGATTCAAACAAATCAGTGAAAGAAATTTCAGGAATAAATTCAAAAAAGCATGAAGCATCTCCTAGATTACAAGAAAATACTAGATGGCTCCGATGACGAAAACGCCAATTTATATCGCGATTCCAATGGCGGAGTATGGTGGTTGGTCGGAATTCGTAGAGAGACAAGCAGAAACAAATAGAGAAGACGGTGAAAGTATAGGTAGGGTTTTGCAGAGAAAGAATGGTGAGGGGATGGATTTCCAGAGAGAAAACAGGTTAGAAGGATTTCTGATAAATGAAAATCGGTTACGAAAAATATTTATACTCCGGGTCAAGGAAATGAGTAGGATCTGGGTGCAACCTTGCACCCAGTTTCATAGTATAAATTGCCTTGGATTTATTACTATCTATTACAAATTATACTCTTATATTACTGTTAGATACATTGCGGTAAATATATTATTATAGATACAACAAATTAGGATGAGATATCTAATATATTACGGTGAAAATATTATTGATTGATACAATATATTAGGATGAGATACCTAATACTCCCTCCGTCCCATAGTTAAGTTCACCGGCACTGTAGATACGGAGTTTAAGAAAAATTATTTTTTGACCAACTTTATTGACTTTTTAGGAGTATTGTGGTATTTTTAGGTAATAAATAAATTATAAAGTATGTTACGTGTGTTAGGTGGGAGTGGTATTTTTGAAATTAAAATAACTTTTGAGGTTGTTGGTTAATGTGAACTTTTCTTTTTTGGGTGGTGAATATAAGTGTGGGACGGACGAAAACAGAAAGTATGAACATAAGTGTGGGATGGAGGGAGTATATTGCAGTGAAAATATTATTGATAGATACAATATATTAGGATGAGATACCTAATAAATCCTTCCATAACCATATACTATGAAGATAAGTCTTTTTGAATACAAATATATATTAAACATTAATATTTTTTAATACAGAAGTTTTGAATCTATATATATATATATATATATATATATATATATATATATATATAAGCAAACCTAAACTTTCACTTTTATTTTCAATTTTTTTTTTCAATTTTACTCTATTTAGAAATAATTCAATTTTAATTTTTACCATCCAATGAATGCCTTTGAAATCATCATAAAATTTAATTATACTAATAATAATAATGGATTATATTATTTAAAATTTACTTTTTATTTTATATTATATAAATTTACTAGATATGGGAGATATTTTTACTATATTTGACTTATTTTAAATTTTACTTTTTTATTTTATAATTATATAAATTTGCTAAATATGGGAAATATTTTTAGCAGACTAATTTTTAATCAATATATGCAGTATATACATATACATATATAATATCAATTTTAGTAAATTTAAACAAATTTGAATTTCTACTTTATCGTCAATTTTTCTCCATCTTTTCAATTTTAGTAAATTTAATAATTATTCAATTTTAATCATGACCGTTCATTTCATACTTTTGATCTCAATCATACATCATATTTATGCTAATAATATATTATTTATTTATTTCTAATTAACAATATAAATTTGGTAAATATGAAAAATATTATTGGCATATATTCTACTGACTATCAATCAACACACAATTTAAATCAATATATATGAAGTTATATATATATATATATATATAAAATATCAAATCTTTCAACGCTATATTTGATTCTACGTTTTTCATTTTTTGTTTATCTTATAATAATATTTTATATTTTTTTGTTTATTTTATAATTTATGAGTAGACCTAAACATCCACTTTTATTTTCATTTTTTTTTCAATTATACTCTAGCCATCTTTGAATTCTGGTTCATACCAAAAGGAATTGAGAATTAAGGAACGGAATGAGGAAAAAAGTTGACGAACGCATCCGAACTCTGATTGAGAATGGCGTCAAATCTCGTCATCGCTCCATGTTTATTATTATCGGTGATAAGTCCCACGACCAGGTATGCTATGCACAACGTAGGGGCGATTATTTGGCTTTCCAACGTGTGAATATATATTTGTATACCTATTTTCCTATTATTTTATGGCTCAAATGGTGGGTTCAGTTCATTAATACTTCGTTTTTTTCCTTTTCTTGAAACAGATTGTGAATTGGCATTACATGTTGAGCAAATCGGTGACCAAGTCAAGGCCGAATGTGTTATGGTGCTATAAGGACAACCTCGAGCTTAGCAGGTTTCCCCAATTGAGTAATTATATGCTCTTGGTGATGAGCTGGGAATTGAAGTGATTCTAGTTACTGTACTTAAAGTGAAGATTAAAGTTGGAATTTATAGAAATGTTGATTTTGTCTTGTCTGTAACAGTGTTGCTGAAGATTCACATAGAAATGTTATCATATTAGGATGAAATGGAGTTTATTATTTTCTTAATGTTTTAAATTTTGGTGGATAAGTCTGATGATTTTCCAAGTCGACTATATATATTTGTGCATTGCTCTTAAACATTTCATGTTACTACTTATCTGGGGCATAGTTCTTCTGATGTTGTCCTCTTTAATCGAATTTATAACTCTTGGTAGCATTGTGTATTCGATGTGATGGATTTTTCTTTACTGTATATGTGTACTCCGTTAATTGTATATAGGTATGGTCTGATTAGTTTTATAAGATGTTCATTTGATGTAATCTCGTAACTTGGATATAGAGTACTAGTTATAATACATTATCTTATATTTTTTCTTAATAAATATATTACTTTTAATTCAATATTGTATTTACACTTATAAAAGTATATTTACTTTTTTATAGATTATCTCAAAAGGTAATATATTTGTCCATTAAAATTTATACAATATTGAATAAAAAATAATACAGAATAAAGAAATATTGTATACAATAATTAAAAACTTATACATTATGGTACAAAACTTATACAACGCGAAATGATAAGATAATCAGAAACTTAAATAGTATGATTAAAAACTTAAACAATATGAACATACAATGTGTATAATTATCAGAAACTTATACACTATGATTCAAAACTATACAGTTTAAAAATTTATACAATATGAACATGCAATGTATATGATTATCAGAAAGTTATACACTGTACTTCAAAACTTAACATACATTATACAATTTAACTACTAATATCCTTACTAAAAATTAAATTTTAATTACTTACAATATTTGATTTAGAACTTAGAATAAATTCACATACACATACGAATTTATACTATGTTCTAAAAAAATACACTATGGGCTTAAAACTTATACATTTGGTTACTAAAACTTATACACTTAGTTTTTCAACTGGAACTAATTATAGTCCATCAATTTTTTATGCACTAGATCTATTCAAATCTTCAGCTGAATCATCATTCTTCATTTATCCAAATCATCATTCTTCTTTCTAAAAAATGGACCTGCATATAGAAGATAATGAATATTACACAAATTTGGATAAAAATATTTAAGATCATTAACAATCGATGTAATTATACTATTATAATTTATATAAGTTACTGTAACAAATACACAACAAACTTAAAACGTATACAATTGAATGATAAGACCTATGCTATTGGTTACTTAAATCTATACCATACAGGGAAAAAAATCTTCAATACAAACACTCATAACAATCACTAGAAGAAGAAAGTGTATAAAATGGACCTGCATATAGATAATGAATACTACACAATTTGGACAAAAATGTTAAAGGTCACTAATAATCATGTAATTATATTAATATGATTTATATTAACTATTGAAACAAATTAATAGCATAGATAAAAATAATAGTTGATACGCTAGAGTTGTATATATCTTATATATTTTGTATATCTTTACATATCTTTGTAGATATTTTATTTCCTTGTATATCTCATTGTACTGTTGTAACTCTCCTATAAAATAGTGGAAACATTGATCACCAATTTACGATGAACCAAATATCACTCTCACATGGTATCAGCAGTAAGATTCTAATTTCAAACCCTACGATAGCAGCGCCATCACTCTTATTTTCTGTTTTTCTTCTGCCATCTTCTATGGCTTCCTCTTCCTCCTCATCTGAATTTGTCCCATTGGCCACCCTTCTTCACATGCTGAACATTAAATTACAACCCAATAATTATCTCCTATGGAAGCAACAAATCACTCTCACTCTGCGGTGTGATAATCTTCTCACCATAGTTGACGGTGTTGGATTTTATACTAAAAGTCTAGCTTTTGTATGAACAATGTTATAACAATTTATTTGAAATGAGAATCATATTATCAAATGATTGCGTCTTATAATTTATTTATATGTCCGATGCAATAGTCCACTTACTTTAATTGTAGATAATATGTTGTGCGACAACACGCGAAAGATCATATTATCAGTTTTCTTATAAAGTATAAACAGATGCTCACAATCGAGATAGACGGGGACTCTCTATCGGAATAGTTATATTGTGGTTTGGTATTAGCTTGTCTTGGCTATAGAATCACATTAGTGCACCTTGTGTGTATTGAGCAGGACCGCTTGAGATCGTTTGACTTATACTGACTATATAGGAGAACTTGATCTCAGTTATTATGGAAGTTCGTGCTTTTAATCCCTATACAATAACCTCGACACGTAGACAATATGTATTTCTTTGATTCATCAATGGATGAGATTTACATGTAATTAAATCAACAAACTCGGTGAGTTGGAAAATAGTGCTGTCTCTATGGTGTGCTGTTGATTGTAGAAGGAATTCATGTCCGATAAAGGTTGATGATGTCCCCTTAAGGAGCTCATAAGGATTATCATGTAAACCCTGTAGGTGAATTTATTCCGGCATGATAATGAGATTGAGTGGTACTACTCTCGGATGAGATATTAATTAATGGAGTTGTCAGTAACTTAATTAATTAATGGACATTGTATATCTTAAACATGAGGAGATTGTCGGGCTCATAATAAAAAGGAGTCCATAAACGTAATTATGGGATTAGAACGGTAGTGTAGTAATAATATTTTAGTGGTATATATTATTATTATTGGACTTAAGCATAAGCTTTGGGCTAAGCTTGGATACTTAAGCCCAATGGAGGCACAACTCTAATTTCTCCTCCTGGTCCCTGCTGTAGCCCATATATAAGTCATCTCAGCTATCCGGAAACCCTAATACACACACCTAACATTGTGAAGGGGGTTAGAGAACATCATATTGAGAAGATCTCGAGGATCTTCACCTACACGACATCGACATTGGACTTGGGAATACAGCAGAAGATCAAGAGGTTATTTGCTGCTGCTGTCTGCCAACTTGTATGTTTTTTATAAAATCGTATAGACATCAGAACTGGATGTGTGATATACTGCGGAAAGCCACAGAAGAGAAGAATGTTTTGGCGCGTAGATCACTCAATTCCGAGATCGGATGAGAGAGTAGTTCCCAAAACGGTGAGGCTGTGCAGGCTGCCATCGAGAATCCATATTCTTCAACATACCCTGGTGAAAGGTAATACGTTTCTTGTTTTCTTGCTTCCGCAGTATGTTAGAAACGTATGGAACTCTAACGATTCACCTTAACCAAACGATCGAATGCTAATAGATGAGACTGAATCTACTCCCTCTTCCATAATTGAATCCGACGACGGGACCACTAGCCCCAATCCAGATTACATGTCATGGCAGAAATGACATTTCAGGGCCCTTTCTCTGATCTTCGCTTCTCTTACCGAAGACTCCATGTCGGAGGTCTTTGGGATAACCAAAGTCGCTGATGCATGGAAAAAGGACTGGAGAATGCATTCTGCCCAACATCGCAGTCCCGCTCGTACCAACTTCGCGACGAGCTTCAATTTCTCAAATGTGGATCCTTGTCTGTTTCCGATTTCACTCAGAAATTCAATAGCCTTTATTACCAGCTTTCTGCCATTGGTGAAAGCGTATCCGAGGGTGACAAAATTAGATTGTTCCTTTGTGGTCTAGGATTCCAGTTTCGAACATTTGCTGATGTCCAATTATCCCTTACACCATCTCCCAACTTTGTTGATCTTGTCGCTAGGGCTCGAGATCATGAGCTTCATCATAAACTTGCTGAAAATAATGATTTTACACAATCTTCTGTTGCCTTCTATGCAGGTCGTACAAGAGGCTCAAACCGTGGTTCAGGACGCGGTTCAAGTCGTGGTTTAGGCAGAAGCCCGTCTCATTCTACTCATGCCACTGATTCCCGATAGCAGCAGTACAGTCGTGGTCGGTCTACTCCTCGAAATGGAAATTGAAATTTTGGTCGTCCATATACACCATGCTGCCAAATCTGTCAAGAAGATCACTACGCACCTCAATGTCCGGACCGCTACAAAGGTGCTTCTGAAATGACTACAAATCTTGCACATGCATTTGATGCGCAGTGCACGGTCAATCCGACCTCCTCCGATTGGTTTGTCGACACAGGAGCCTCCACTCTCATGACACTGTCGGCTTCTCACTTAGATGAGCTTGATACCTATACAGGTAATTCTATCATCACCGTAGGTAACGGTGATACACTGCCCACTTCTCAATTAGGTACCTTCAACATTAATAATAAACTGTCTCTCAATGATGTTTTAGTTGTTCCCCATCTCACAAAGAATTTGTTGTCCATTAGCAAGCTTACTCGTGATTTACCAGTTTATGTGTCATTTACTAATGATTCTTTTATTGTTCAGAGTCGGATGACAGGAGAAATGCTCGCAAAGGGGCGCTGTAGAGACGGTCTCTATGTCTTAGATCGTAGCTCACCTGCTTTATTTCCTGCGTTCTATGCTAGAAATTTTAAATCTTCTTTTGAACTTTAGCACAATCGTCATGGTCATGCTTTGTTTTCCATTATTCAGTTACTCAATAAATTAGGACATTTATCTGTTACTTCTATCTTGCCAAATCTTGTGGTTTGCTCCTCATGTCAGTTAGCTAAAAGTAAGAAACTTCCTTTTATTTTAAATTATAAGCGTACTTCTCGTGTGTTAGATATTATACATTGTGATCTTTGGGGCCCTGCTCCTGTTGCTTCCACTGATGGCTTTCGATATTATGTTTTGTTTGTCGATGATTTTTCCCGCTTCTCTTGGTTGTATCCCTTAAATGCCAAATCAGAATTCTTTGATGTATTGGAGCGATTTCACAGCCTTGTTTGCAATCAGTTCGGCACTAATATAAAAATATTCCTATCTGATGGAGGAACTGAATTCACTAATAATTCTGTCAAATCATTTTTCACTAAAAATGGAATTCTGCATCGTTTCTCATGTCCCCATACACCTCAGCAAAATGGTCGAGTGGAGAGAACGCATAGACATGTTACTGAAATTGGTCTATCATTTTTGTTTCATGCTCAAGCTCCTGCTCAGTTCTGGTTTGATGCCTTCTCTACGGCTGTTTTCATCATTAATCGACTACCCACTGCACTGCTAGATAATAAATCACCTTTTGAGCTGTTGTTTCACTCTGTTCCTAATTATAATACTTTTAAGGTATTTGGATGTCGTGTTTTTCCTTACATCAGGCCCTATGTTCCTCACAAACTTGCACCGCGTAGCATACCTTGTATCTTTATAGGCTAAAGTAGTATTTACAAAGGCTTTCGTTGTCTTGATCCGATCACTAATAGAATCTACTTAACTCAGCATGCTCAGTTTGATGAAATTGTTCTTCCTTTCTCTTCAACTTCTAAATGTTCGCCAAACACTAACATTTTCTACTCTAAGTTTGTCGACTGTGCAGGTTCGGCTAATCCATCTAATGATACGCCATGGCCAAATAATTGCGGTTCTTCTTCTCCGTTCCTCACTCAATGTCGTCTATGTTCTTAATTAGATGTCAACTCTCAATCTATGCCGTCACAAGATGTGACTGTTGATGATCCTCCCTCTCCGTTTCCAACACCTCCCATTCCTACCGCTCCTTCCTCGCCGCCAGATGATAATGGCATTCCACCACCACCTTCTGTTACCAATTTGCATCCTATGCAAACAAGGGCCAAATCTGGGATCTTTAAACCTAAGTATTGTGTTAACTTGGCTGTTACCAGTCTACTCACTTATCTTTCTTCCTCTGCAGAACCTAAGGGCTTCAAAACAGCTGCAAAGCACCCGCACTAGCTACCTGCTATGCAAGAAGAAATGGATGCGCTCCACTTCAATCGGACTTGGCACCTTGTACCTCGGCCGCGTGATGAAAATGTAGTCGGTTCTAAATGGGTTTTTCGTACAAAATACAAATCTGATGGCACAATTGAAAGGTTCAAAGCTCGCCTCATTGCACAAGGCTTCACTCAAATATCTGGTTTTGATTTCACACACACATTCAGCCCAGTTGTGCGTGCAGCCACTGTGCGTGTTCTCCTAGCTCTTACCATACACAAGCAATGGTCTTTGCATAAGTTAGATGTTAAGAATGCCTTCCTACATAGCATTCTTGAGAAACCCATCTACATGTCACAGCTGCCAGGTATATTGATCCTTGGTTTCCTAACCATGTTTGCAAACTTAAAAAAGCTCACTATGGTCTGCGGCAGGCCCCGAGAGTATGGTTTGATCGTTTCAACTCATTTCTCATATCTCTAGGCTTTATTCGCAGTCGGTCCGACACCTCTTTATTTTTTCTCCATCATACTAACTGTTCTATATTTTTGCTTCTTTATGTCGATGACATTATTGTTACAGATGATAATCCTACCGAACTCTGACATTTCATTCACCGAGTGAACTCCGTGTTCGCCATAAAGGACTTGGGCCAGCCTAGTTACTTTTTTGGGGTTGAGTTTTCGCATACCTCTTCTGGTCTTTTCTTAAGCCAGACGAAATATGCTCATGACATCTTATCTCGAGTTAATCTTGTTGACTCAAAGCTAGTTTCCACGCCTCTATCTGTGGGAGAGTCACTTGTCAGTACAAGTGCCCCATTCCATGATCCCACACTCTATTGGTCTTTAGTGGGAGCTCTGCAATACCTCACCATTACTAGACCAGATATTTCATATTCGGTCAATCATGGTAGTCAGTTTCTTCAAAACCTGACCGAGGATCATTTTTCTGCTGTTAAGTGGATTTTACGTTATGTAAAGGCATCATCCATTATGGTTTGGATTTTTCTCGCTCATCTGATCTTGCTATTTTGGCATACTCCGATGCTGATTGGGCTCGCTGTGTTGAGACACGCCGCTCCACTTATGGCTACTCTATCTTCCTTGGTGGTGTGCTAGTATCATGGAGTGCTAAAAAGCAACCAACAGTTGCTCGCTCAAGCTGTGAATCTGAGCATCGAGCCTTGGCAAATGCAGTCCAAGAGATCATTTGGCTCGCCCAACTCTTACGTGAGCTACGCATCTCCCAGACTTCTCGGCTCACTTTGTTATGTGATAATAAAAGTGTGTTATTCTTAAGCCAGAATCTAATAGCTCACAAGCGTGCCAAACACGTTGACATAGACTGTCATTTTGTGTGGGAACTCGTATCCAACAAACTTTTGGAAATAAGATATATACCTTCTTACCTATAGTTAGCTGATATTTTTACGAAGAGCTTACCCAGGCCATTGTTTGAATTACTGCGATCCAAGCTCCGTGTTCAGCTAAACCGCACACTTCGCTTGAGGGGGGTAATAGCGTAGATAAAAATAATAGTTGATACGCTAGAGTTGTATATATCTTATATATTTTGTATATCTTTACATATCTTTGTAGATATTTTATTTCCTTGTATATCTCATTGTACTGTTGTAACTCTCCTATAAAATGGTGGAAACATTGATCACCAATTTACGGTGAACCAAATATCACTCTCAAAAAAATAAATAATAAATTTAAAATGTATACACTTAAATGATAAAACTTACACTATTGCTTAATTAAATCTATACCATACAGGGAAAAAATCCTCAACATAAACAGAACTTATAATAACAATATACAGTTAAGGTAGAAACCTATACAGTTGATTTAAAAAATTATACAGTTGATTATTAAAAGTTATACAGTATGAACAAATATTATTCAAGGAGCTCTATTGTTGATAGCTCTGCAAAAAGAAGGCTCAATAGACCCAAGACCTCAAACAGATACTTGAAGAATACCACCACATATATGTTAAACATAGAAGTTGAGACTTGGTTATATAATTGATTAATCAAGGAGGAAACAATGCTGTCATTAGTTGGGTTAATTTATGCAAATCTATGATATTTAGATGTTAGTTTAGGGAAAGAATCAAAAGTTCTTACATATAAGAAGAATTATAGACGTTGAATAAGGCGTATCCCAATTGAACCACTATTGGACATATGTATTTCAATACTCAGTTCAGTAAATATAAGTGTACAAATGATTCTCGGATGAGGAGAGTTAACCTTTAACCAAATCACACACTCACTGTTTATCTTCTCTAACTCTCTCTTTTTCTTGTAGTTACATTGACGCCAAGGAACAATGAAAACGTATTAGTTTGTGCACAAGAAACATAACTGAAAGTACAAGGGTTCGAGCGCATGTGGCTGTTCAGAAGTCAGAACCAATATCTAAAAAACACTAGAGCAGTAATAAAATTAAATTTTAGCTGTGGAAAATTTGTGGTAAACATACTTCTTTGAAAGTATGGTTCTACAAGATTTGTGCCTTTAAAATCAAATCACACATTGCTATAAACCTAACAATCACTTCAAAGTGTGAAAATATTTGATGTATAACCTAACAATCTAATTATCATTGTGCTATGCCTCAATGTTTTCCATCGAAACCAAAACCAAAATCAAACACGAAAAATCTAAGTAGATTTTAAAGAAAAAATTACAATACCAAGCACTGAAACTCATAAGATTTGAAAAGTACCTGATTAGATTTTTTAAGTAATACTAGGAGTTTTGATGGCAGCATCGATTAAACTACTTCCAATTATAAATATTCCCCTATAAATTCAGTTGATGCAAACAAATCAGCGAAAGAAATTTCAGGAACAAATTCAAAAAAGCATGAAGCATCTCTTAGATTATAAAAAAATACCAGGCGACTCTGATGACGAAAATGCCAATTGATATCATGATTCCAATGGCGAAGTACGGCGGTTGGTCGGGATTCATAGAGAGATAAGCAGAAACAAAGAGAGAAGACGGCGAAAGTATAGGTAGGGTTTGCAGAGAAAGAATGGTGAGGGGATGGATTTTCAGAGAGAAAACGGGTTAGAAGGATTTCTGATAAATGAAAATCGGTTAAGAAAAATATTTATGCACCGGTCAAGGAAATGGGTTGGATCTGGGTGCAACCTTGCACCCAGTTGCATAGTATAAATTGCCTTGACTTTATTACTATCTACTACAAATTATACTCTTATATTATTGTTAGATACATTACGATAAAAATATTATTATAGATACAATAAATTAGGATGAGATATCTATTATATTACGGTTAAAATATTATTGATAGATACAATATATTAGGATAAGATAGCTAATACATTGCAGTGAAAATATTATTGATAGATACCAATATATTAGGATGAGATACCTAGTATATCCTTCCATAACCATATACTATGAGGATAAGTCTTTTTGAATACAAATATATATTAAACATTAATATTTTGAATACAGAAGTTTTGAATATATATATATATATATATATATATATATATATATATATATATATAAGCAAACCTAAACTTCCACTTTTGTTTTTAATTTTTTTTTTCAATTTTACTCTATTTAGAAATAATTCAATTTTAATTTTGACCGTCCAATTAATGCATTTGAAATCATCATAAAATTTCATTATACTAATATTAATAATAGATTTTGTTATTTAAATTTTACTTTTTTATTTTATATTATATAAATTTGCTAGATATGGGAGATATTTTTACTATATTTGACTAATTTTAAATTTTAGTAGTATTTGCGACCTCAGATGGAGGAGTTCTACCATATTCGTTCAGTGTAACTGAAAATTACTTCAACAATGTAGTCGAATATCAAGCTCTTATACTTGGCTTGGAGATGGCGGTAGATATAAAGCAACGACACCTTAGGGCATACGGAGATTCGTTGTTGATAATGAACCAGCTGCTTGGCTTATATGAGGTTAAGAAGCCTGAGCTATTTCCATACTATAACTATGCTCAAAGGCTTATGAATTGGCTTGGAGATGTAGAAATTGAACATCTACCAAGGAGCAGGAACAAGCAAGCCGATGCATTGGTGAAGCTAGCATCAACCATAGCAATGCCCAAAGCACATTAACAAGTTCCTATCTATAAAAGTTGGGTGGTACCTCTCTCTTCGAAAATGAAGATTGTGAAGAAGTTGAGTATTGTGCCATAGAGGTGTTCCATATTGAGAAAGAAGATTGGCGTCAACCGTATATTGATTACTTGAAGTATGATAAGCTTCCCAATGATCCACACCTAAGGATTGATGTCTGATGTAGAGCACCACGATTCTTCTGTTATAAAGATACACTCTATAGAAGATCGTTTGATGGTATTCTCTTGAGATACTTAAGTGATGAAGAAGCTCTTCGAGCTATAGAGGAAGTTCATTCTGGAGTATGTGACGCCCATTAGTATGGACCCAAGTTACATTTTAGAATCAAGAGGATGGGATATTATTGGCCTTCTATGGTGAAGGATTGTATAGATTATGCACAAAGATGTAAGCCATGTCACTTTCACACAAATCTCATTCATCAACCTCCTGAACCACTACATCCAACAGTTTCTTCATGGCCATTTGATGCATGGGGCTTAGATGTGGCGGGGCTATTGACGAAGTCTTCTGGAGGCCATCTTTATATTTTGGCTGCTAATGATTACTTTTCCAAGTGGGCAGAAGTTGTACCCTTGAGAGAAGTGAAGAAAGAAATTGTTGCCGATTTTATCCGTATCAACGTCATATATAGATATGGAGTGTCTCAATACATTATCACGAACAATGGAAGACCATTCAGTAACTCTTTGATTGATAAGCTTTGTGAGAAGTTTGACTTCAAGCAAATGAAGTCTTCTATGTACAATGCATCAGCTAATGGGCTCGCTGAAGCCTTCAACAAGATGCTATGTAATCTGTTGAAGAAGGTAGTCTCGAAATCAAAGCGAGACTATCATGAAAGGATTCATGAAGCCTTATGGGCGTATCGAACCACTTATAGAATGCCTACTCAAGCAACTCAGTATTCCTTAGTGTATGGGTTGAAGTTGTTGTGCCCCTTGAAAAGCAAATTCCATCTTTGAGAATAGCTATACAAGAAGGCTTGACTGAAGAGGAAAACGCACGACTGCGTCTTGAAGAGTTAGAAGCACTTGATGAAAAGAGGTTGGAAGAATAACAAAGACCTGAGTGCCAACAAGCTCGCCTTTTCAGAACATTCAACAAGAAAGTGAAGAGACGTTCTTTCCAAATCGGAGACTTAGTCCTTGCAATGAGAAGGCCTATTGTTATTTCTCACCGAGTTGGAAATAAATTCTTGCCCAAGTGGGACGGCTCACATATGGTGAAGGAAGTGTATAAAAATAGTGCATACAAGTTGATATCTAAAGATGGTATGAGAATTGACCCCATAAATGGTAAATTCTTGAAATGCGCATGAGCCTAAACTGCATGTTACTCCTGGTTCGCACGAGTATAAACTGTGTACGACACCCACCAAAAGTAATTATACATGGCTAAAATATTAATTCACCCTACTCAGGTATTTTAAGTGGTTAAAGCATTAAGTACCCTATTTTGTCTAAAGTGGTTAAAGAATAGTCAATCCTGGCCCGCATGAGTACAAAATGTGTAAGGCACCCCCTATTTCAAATCACATCATGTCCCTTTGAACTACGTCAACTTAGCACTCTGCTAAGTTCAGCCATAATTCAGGCCATTCGTATCAAGTTGGTGAGGCAAGCAATAAAATTCAGTCATGTTGATCAATAATGGAGTATCGCAATTTGTTCACTTCAACACAAAGGCGTCCGTGAACAAAATGCAAGGGGGCATTTGTAAGCACCTGAAATTTTATTGCCTATTAAATAAAAATATGTGGCAAATTAAATGAGTAAATTATTGATAATTGGGCTAGATCTAGTCAAATAAGCCCAAGTCAAATGGGCTGACTTAAATCAACAAGCCCAACAAATCAAATCCAGTTCAGCAGGCATAATTAAATTAAATATTCCCTCTGTCCCTAGGTAAGAGTTTCATTTTACCATTTTGGTTGTCCCACCCAAAGGATCCCATTTCCTTTTTTGGACATATGGGACCCACCCACACCCACTAATACAATTAAAACATGAGGCCCACACACCCACTAATACAATTACCCACTACACATTAAATAATAATACTCCTTAATCCACGTGCCCAAAAGCAAATGGGACTCTTACCAAGGGACGGAGGGAGTATGCTTAAATCCAACCCGGCAGGCTTAATTAAAGGAGAAAAAAACCCAACATATCTTTTCAAGGAGATTATATCTCACAAGTGGTTATTTCCTCCAATTATAAATAAGGACATTCAATCCTCATTCCAATCACACTAAAACATCCAAAGACGCAGACGCTTCTGAAGAGATCAAGAATACGAAAGTGCTCCCTTGAGATCTTCAAGCATCATCAAGTCATGAACGGCCTGCAATTCTAGATCAAGGTTCTAAGCACCTCTGATCCGGCGTTCTTCCAGGCAATCGCCTCAACTCAGAGATTAAGGTGTCAAGCCCCTCCAATCCGGCGTTCTTCCAATCAACCACCTCCAAACAGAAATTAAGGTGTCAAGCCCCTCCGATCCGGCATTCTTCCAACCAACCGCCTCATCAACCCCCTCCGATCCGGCGTTCTTCCAACCAGCCGCCTCTGATTAGAGATCAAGTTACCAAGCCCCTCTGATCCGGCGTTCTTCAAGTCAACAACCTCCGATCTAGCGTTGCTCAGAAACAACACTTTACCTGAGATCAAGGTGCTAAGCCCCTCAGATTCGACGTTTCTTCCAGTCAGACTCATCCAGCTATCTTTGTGAAGTCAACGGTATTCTACCAAATTGAATGATGTTCTTCATAAGAAGTCTTCAAGTTGATGTTCAATCCGAACAAAGACTTGATGCCTCCGGATCAACGTCAAGACTACACATCCGAGCTCGAACAAGCTTCTCTGAATATCCGACTCAGAAAGTTGATAAGAGTCACGAAAGTCAACTCAAGAGAGGAATCAGAGGATAAATAGAAGTTGTTCACTTAATTTTTAAGTTCAATCCACATTGGATTATCTTTGTAATCTCTTTTGTGTTTATTATTCAATAAATACAAAATTTTATTGTTACACTTATAATTTTGAAAAAAGAAAATTTTATTGTTGCATTTTAAATTGCTAAAATTCTGCATTTTAACCTCACTGCAAAAGATATTAGTAAACTGATATGAATTGATCAACTTAAAAGGCTCACAAAGTTTTAGAACTGATTTGCACATAACTACATTAGACTTTAATATTTAAACATTATATTAGATATAATTCAAATAAATATTATCTGGTTCTAACGTCATAAAATTAAGTGAAGTTATTTGCCTAAAAATAACACACCCCGTACAATGCACGGGTTCAGTTACTAGTATATTTGAAATTAATTACTAATATTTTTAATGTTACTTTAAAAATAAGAAAAATAAATAAATAATTTTTTATTATTAATTTTATATAATTAAATAATGCAAATATTCATGATTAATTACAAATTTATCATCAATTACGATAAATTAAATAATATAAGAATAACCATTGAAAAATAGGAGCAAGTGAGACCGTTACACATTTAATCCTAGTGATAAATTATTAGATTTATTAATATCTACTACAAATTATACTCTTATATTACTGTTAGATACATTGCGGTGAAAATATATTGATAGATACAATATATTAAGATGACATACCTAATATATCCCTCTGTAACCATATACTGTAAAGATAAGTCTTTCTGAATACCAATATATCAAACATTAATATTTTTGAATACATAAGTTTTGAATAATATATAATATTATATACCGAACGTAATATATTTAAATATATTGGCCATAAATATTTCTGAATACATATATTTTGAACCATAATAAATATAACAGATTTTAATATATTGAACATAAATATTTTTGAGTACATAAAATTTGAATAAAAATAAAAGTTAAAATTTTTGAACCGTGAATTTGGGAGGTTTGTTGCGATGTTTAAGGGAGTAAATCACGAAGATAGCTTTTTCTAGAATACAAATATATTAAATATTTATATTTCTGAATATATAAATTTTGAAAAGTATATTGGAAGATTATTCTTTTTTAATACAAATATATTAAATATTAATATTTTTGAATACATAAGTTATGAATAATACATAACATTATAAGATTTTATTGAACATAAATATTTGTGAATATACTATATATTTTGAACAATAATAAATATCATAAATTTTAATTTATTGCACACAAATGTGTTGAGCATAAATCTTTGAATACAACCTATTATTTGAATATCATGTGCGACTCTTTTTTATCATATTTGACTAATTCCAACCTATTTCTTTTTTTTATGAAGAGATTAATGGTTAATTAATTTTTTAATACAATAAATCTTATAATAAGGTTAAAAAGGATATTTGATGGGTTCAATTTGTGGTGGATATTATTTTAATTTGAATAATATATCTGCTAGTAATATAGATACATAAATTGTATATATAAATAATGGACCCATTTAAATTATTTTGTTAGGAATACATAATCTTGCATGATTAATATATAGAGAAAAATGCACTTTTTGTCCCACATGAAATATCCAGTTTCATTTTTGGTCATTTCCATTACACTTTTGGTCCCATTGCTCTATTTTTAAAATTCCTTCCATCATGCTAACAGAATGATGATGTGTCCATTAGATATATTTTCGACTAATTTAAGTTCATTTAATTTTTTTAGTCTTAATTTCATTCCTAACCCCCCACCTCCTACCCCTGTCTCTCTAACCCTAAAACTTCACAACTGCTACAACAACCCCAAAACCACCACCACCATCTCCTCCACCGCTGTCACCTCCACCATCGTCTCCCCAGCCTTCTCCATAACCTCCACCACCTCCATCTCCCACTCCGCCTCCTCCCCTACCACCACCATCTCCTCCACCGCTATCACCACCACCTTCGTCTCTTCCTCCTCCGCCGTCATCTCCCGTCTCCATCTCCACCATCCCTTCCACCGTCTCCCCGCCTCCTCCACGGCCTCCACCACCACTGCCTCCTCCCCCACCATCTGAACCGCCTCCATCACCTCCACTAATATCTCCTTGCCTCCGTCGTCGTCCACTACCACAAATCTACAATTCGTCTCCACCATCACCACAGATCTGTGCTTTCCTCATCGGAGATCGTTGCCAATTGAAAGTCGCAGATTGCTCACTATCATATGTCGCTGTTGCCGCTAATATCGTGTAACCATATGCCGCCATTGCAGATCTTATCCTTCTTTTAGAATCGCGCCGCTCACCACCGCGTGCTGTTGGGAAGCAGAGTGCCACTGTTACCCTCCCCCGTCTCCCAATTCCGGTTGCCAAGTCTTGCCCACGTCAGAGAAATTTGTCACAGCCCATCACCACTTCCCCTTCCCGACATCTGATGTGCTATCATAACACAAATCTGAAAAACTCATATACTTACACTTTCTCTCTCTATATACATTATTTTATACAATATTATTCCCTCTCTCTCTTCTATGTATACGCACGCACAATCTCCATTGCTGCAACTCTGATATCCTTCCTCTCTGAATTCATCCGGCAACAATGGTTGTTTATTTCGATGTCGGCCTCTCGAAGAGCGAAGACGCTGGACAGACCAACGACAGTCACCATCAGTACGAAGGGATCAAAAAATGTGCAGCGGATAAATTCAACCCCGCCGCGCAGCCTCCCTTCCGGATTACCGATATCCGGGCAGCGATTCCTCCGTATTGCTGGGTCAAAAATCCATGAAGCTCCTTCTTCTACGTCATTTGGGAAGTCGCCGCCTTGCTCGCCACCGCTGCCTATATCGACAGCTGGTGGTTTTGGCCGCTTTACTGGATTGCTCAGGGCACAATGTTTTGGGCATTATTCCTTCCGCATCTGACGATTTTTCTCCAAATTTTTTTTGCTCTAATGTTTGTTTGCGGTTAATCAAGATGGGTAGAGATTGGTGGAATGTGATAGATGTTGTTCAAAATAATAATAATAATAATTATTATTATTTTTTATTATTTTTTTTAATACTATAACGTTTTCCATCCAAAAAACAAACAACTTGGACTAAAAGTGCAACTTATGGGACCAAAAAATAAGGCTAGGGATAAAAAATAAAATTGGACATATCGTGTGAGACCAAAAGTGCATTTTCCCTTAATATGTGTGTGTGTGTGGGGGGGGGGAGTTAATGTTTAATTGAAACATATACTCCCTATGTATCCATTTACTTTTTGCACGTAGATTAATGAGTCATTTACTTTTTGGACGTAGATTAAGGAGTATTATTATTTTATATGTAGTGGGTAGTTGTATTAGTGGAAGGTGTGGGTCCCATATTTTATTTGTATTAGTAGAGGGTGTGGGTCTTATATGTCTAAAAAGGGGAAATGGATAAATTAAGGGTGGACGGCTCAAATTAGTAAAATTGATAGATTAAGGATAGATGGAGGGAGTACTAATTTTAATGAACTTACGCTAACTAATGTATTTTGCATTTGTAAAATAAAATATGGATTTACTTTATTCCATCATCGAAATTCAATTCAACTTTGATAGATTTAGCTAGAGATGTTAATACAATTTGGGACCGTAGGTCCGGCCCATTTAACCCGAAAAAATATAGGTTTAGGTTTGTATAAGTAGTGGCCCGTTTAAATCAGATCATTTTTGGCCTAGACTGATTAGCTCGCTGCCCTATAGGACTAACCAGTAGGTTAATAAGGTTGACCCGGTTAGCCTGATTAAATATTTTATAATAAAAAAGTACCTCCTTCGTCCCATAACACTTTTACGTTTACTGTTCCACGTTGTTTAAGAAAAGTTGCACTTTTTGATAAATTTTATTGACTAGAGGGTATTTTAGTATTTTTAGGTAATTAAAAAATATAAAGTAATGATATAGGTGTGAAAAAGGGAGATAAATTTTTTTTTGTCGCGTAATTTTGGCCATGTACAATTTGGTCCCCAAAAAGATAAGATTTGGGCATTTGTCCCATAAACTTTATAATTGCACCAATGTTGCCTCATTTCTCCGGAATTTGATATTTTTGCCAGAATTGATCACGTGCAGGTCACGTGATCATCAGATTTGACATTTTCGGGCAAGATAAAATATTTTTTTACCCCGTAAATTTTGCCATGTGCAATTTTTGCCCCAAAAAATATAAGATTTGAGCATTTATTCCTATATCTTTATAATTGCGCTAATTTTGCCCCATTTTTCTAGGAATTTGACATTTTCATCGGAATTATCACGTGCATGTCACGTTACCTTTAGATTTGGCATTTTTTGGTGAATTTGTTGATCTGGCGACACAGTGGCATTCCCGTCAAGAATAATAATAATATTTTTTTGATAATATAATTTAAAAAATACCCTCAATCGATGAACTCAGTTCTCACGTGCCCTCCACGTGCTTCCACCATCTTCACAAACTCTCTCTTCTTATTAATCAGGAGATCCTCCGTGTACCCTTTCACCACCGTGGGTGGCAACCGTTGGATCTTCCTCTACGGGGGCTTATCCCCAATGAACAAATCACAGTATACATTGCCTCGATCTGCACCCTTAGAAAATGTGAACAACCATAGGATATCAGAGCCATACAGAGGGAGGATAGAGTCGTTGGCGTTTTTAGCTCCGATTCAATCCTTCGCACCCCACCGAAGAATAACTATTTCATTATCAATCTCGTAATTCTAATTGGCTGGAGATCGATATCCAGTGTGCGCAACCCCACGTGGTAGACCATGATACCGATGACGCTGCTTTCCATTATGAAAATCCTAGAGAAATTGGTGAATTCTTTCGATCCATGGCTTGGCGTCGTGGCAGACGAGTGCTTGGGTTTTAGCCCACTGCACTGCGTCCATGAAGTCATCGTATGCCTCCGAAAGACGATTCTCTCGTGCTAGGTATTACTCGACGGAAGCGATGAGGGAAGGAACGTGAGCAACCATACGGTTGCATGACTCGGTGGTGCTCAAGAAAATAAATCCTTCATCGTGAAAGTAGATGATAAGGGGGAGCTTGGCGGCGGGAGCGAAAGATTTTACTGCTGCCGCCCATGGGGCTGAAAAGGTACACGGGGATCCCTTAATTGACAAGAAGATGAAGTTTGGGAAGATGGTGGAAACACATTGAGGGCACGTGAAAACTGAGGGCATCGATGGAGGGTTTTTTTTAATACTTTATTAATGAAGTTTGACCATGTACAATTTTTGCCAAAAAAAACGAAGTATTAATGAAGTTTGTCCCATTAACTTTATTATTTTTGTTGATGTGGATGCCATTGTGTCGCCATGTCAATAAATTCACTGAAAATGCCAAATTTGATAATCACGTGGCATAAATGTGATCGATTCCGATGAAAATGTCAAATTTTAGGGAAACGGGGCAATATTGGAGCAATTATAAATATATTGGGACAAATGCTCAAATCTTATCTTTTTTTGGGGCAAAAATTGTACATGACAAAACTTACGGAGCAAAAAATATTTTATCCCGCTAGGAAATGACAAATCCGATGATCACGTGACATGCACGTGATCAATTCCAACAAAAATATCAAATTTCGACAAAAACGGGGCAACATTGGTGCAATTACAAAGTTAATGGGACAAATGCCCAAATCTTATCTTTTTTGGGGCAAAAATTATACATGGCCAAACTTACGGGACAAAAAAATTATCCCCGTGAAAAATGAGTGACAAATTTGAAATTAAATTAACTTCTGAGATTTTTGGATAAAGTAATATTTCTTTTTTTGAGATGTGAAAGGTTTTGTATGACAAACAAATAAGGAAAGTGTGAAAGATTTTATGGGACGAGCGAGTAATTAATAACATACTTGTATTATTAAAAGTAATAATAATTTTTTATGTTATTAAATATTTTCTATTGTTAATTATATCTAATAGTAATTTAATACCCTCTAACTTACTATATTTTTGTTGGTTTATCATTTTAAATAAAATAATAATTTAGTAATAAAGTATATGAGACATTATAAAAAGTAATATTAAAAATAAACTATCTTAATTTACAAATAATATTAACGTATTTGGAATTCTAAAAATTCTTTTTTATTTTATACATATAAAATTATAAAATTTATACTCCATTATTAATATTAAAACAACATTTGATGTATTTTTAATGTTTAATTATGTTTCAAATTAAATTAATATTTTTTTATTTTTTTATTCATCGACTCGTTAGTGACGCGTTTAGTCCGGTGCCCGTTAGGGTTAGAATTATGTTTGCGTAAATGACAGCTCATTTAATATGGACCGTTAAATCCGTGGCCAGTTTAGCCCGTAGCACTATAGTTCTGGCCCTTTTGTTTATCTCTAACCCGTTTAACATATGAAATGTAAAAAATTTGGAGAGAAGAACCGGGTCCAAAAACGGTCGGACCAAGTTTGATTTTACATAAATTAAGCCGGATCACTAAACCCCACCCCTTAAAACACTTGTAACCTACAGCACAAATTTGTAATACTGTACAACAATCGCCATCTTCGAATTCTGGTATTCGCTGGTTCATACCAAAGGGAATTGAGAATTAAGGAACGGAATGAGGAAAAAAGTGGACGAACGCATCCGAACTCTGATTGAGAATGGCGTCAAATCCCGTCATCGCTCCATGTTCGTCATTATTGGTGATAAGTCCCGCGATCAGGTATGTTATGCACAACGTAGGGGCGATTATTTGTCTTTCCAACGTGTGAATATCTGTTTTCCTATTATTTTAATGCTCAGATGGTGGGTTCAGTTCATTAATGATTCGTTTTTTTCCGTTTCTTGAAACAGATTGTGAATTTGCAGTACATGTTGAGCAAATCGGTGACCAAGTCAAGGCCGAATGTGTTATGGTGCTATAAGGACAAACTCGAGCTTAGCAGGTTTTCCCCCCATTGAGTAATTATATGCTCTCGGTGATGAGCCGGGAGTTGATTCCAGTTACTGTACTTAAAGTGAAGATTAAAGTTGGAATTTATAGAAATGTTGATTCTGTCTTATCTGTTACAGTGTTACTGAAGATTCACATAGAAATGTTGTCATATTAGGATGAAATGGAGTTCATTGTTCTCTGAATGTTTTAAATTTTGGTGGATAAGTCTGATGATTTTCCATGTCGACTATATTTGTGCATTGCTCTTAAACATTTCAGGTTACCACTTATCTGGGGCATAGTTCTTCTGATACTGTCCTCTTTAATCAAATTTATAACTCTTGGATGTTTATCTACTATATTTTATTACTCTTTTTCTACCATTGGACTTGAATGCATGTTAATTTTGAATCTATTGGTGCAGTGCTTGTTACACAAAACTGATAGCTTTCTTCTTAAATGACAATTGGTTTAATCCTGTAGTTCTTTTGTTATGTAGTCATAAAAAAAAGATGGCCAAGCAAGAGAAGAAGCTCACGCAGAGGGGTTTGTTGGATCCTGAGAAGGTTGATCCTATTTCACTTTTTGTTGAAACTGCTGGCATTACTTATTGCCTATACAGAGATTCCGAGAGAATTCTTGGAAATACATTCGGCATGTGCATATTACAGGTACTGTCTGGAAAACACAGATGTCATTTGTTAGCAAAATATGACATTTACATAAATTCAATTTTATTTTGGTAGGATTTTGAAGCTTTGACACCTAATCTCTTGGCAAGGACTATTGAAACAGTTGAAGGTGGTGGATTGATAGTATTGTTGCTTCGCTCCCTGACCTCACTCACAAGTCTTTACACTATGGTTATGGTATTTTCTTAAACTCTAATTAAATTTTTTTATAATGTCAATAGGAGAAAATGATTCTTAGAACTAAGATTTTGACATGTTAAAGCAGATAATCAGTGGAATAATATCAATGACTCCATAACACAACAATTCCTACAATTTACTTGCCCCTTTTCTCCTCTTATTTTCTTTAGTGTTTGTTTTACTTTTGGTTGATTTATAGTTTCGGTGCTTTAATGATCTTGATTAATCCCAGGATGTTCATGAGAGATTCCGTACAGAATCACATTCTCTGGCGACTGGGCGCTTTAATGAACGCTTCTTACTATCACTTGCTTCATGCAAAGCTTGCATCTTCATGGATGACGAACTGAACATTCTACCAATTTCTTCCCATATGAAGTCAATCACATCGCTGCCTAATCAAGAGGTACACTGCTTGCTTTGTGGAAACATGATAGATTTGGGAAATGAAAAATGATTATCCATGTTCATTGCTTTCCATGGTAGTCAGGCATCATTTAGGTTAAATGTCGACCTTTGTTTCTTTCAGAATTTTATACAGTGCCATTTACCATGTGCCAACTGCACCTTTTCTGAAATTACTTCCTGAGTTACAGGCCCTATTGAATTATTGGTTTCAAATAAATTGGTAGTCCCTAATTATATGAATAATTATCCTCCTGGAGCCTCATGTGATTATTTCCTATTCATGCTTTGGTTTTCATAGGATATGGAAGGACTATCAGAAGCTGAAAGAGAACTTAAAAATTTAAAGGAGCAACTGAATGATGATTTTCCTGTTGGTCCTCTAATTAGAAAATGCTGCACAATGGACCAGGTAATAGTGGCTTGGTTTGGCTTCATAAACAATTCCTTTTGCAGTTTGATAAGTTATTACCCTAATTTTTTCAATAGGGTAGTCCTTAATTATATGAATAAATTGTGTAATTTTTGCCTAATTTTTTCAATAGGGCATCAAATAAGTTAGTAATCCCTAATTATATGAATAATTGTCCTCCTGAAGCCTCATGTCTATTTCCTATCCATGCTTTGGTTTTCATAGGATTTGGAAGGACTATAAAAATTTAAAGGAGCAACTGAATGATGATTTTCCTGTTGGTCCTCTTATTAGAAAATGCTGCACAATGGACCAGGTAATAGTGGCTTGGTTTGGCTTCATAAACAATTCTCTTTGCAGTTTGATAAATTATTACCCTAATTTTTAAAAATAGGGTAAAGCTGTCGTTTCTTTCCTTGATGCAATCCTGGACAAGAACCTCCGAAGCACAGTTGCTTTGCTTGCTAGTCGTGGACGAGGGAAGTCAGCTGCTCTTGGTCTGGCAATTGGGGCTGTTGCTGCAGGGTAACGTGTGAAAGTTGATATTCAATGCATGATAGTAATCTTTGTTCTTAACTTACCTCAGCTTCACTTTTCCATTAGCATTCTATACTAATTACGAATGCATGCGATTATAGGTATTCCAATATTTTTGTAACTGCACCAAGCCCAGAGAATTTGAAGACACTTTTTGAATTCATATGCAAGGGATTTGATTCGCTTGAGTACATGGTATGGCACTCACTCTTTCTCGTTGTTAATTAAGCAAAACCATATTCATTATTTTTCTTATTGCTTCACAACATCTGTTCCTATTAGTCATAAAGTGCAGAATTTATTTATCCAGTATAATTTTTACTGAGATTTTATGCAGATGCATATACATGAAATAAAAGTATTTATTGTGTTTTGATATACTGGTGCACCATCATTTTATAGGAGCACTTGGATTATGATGTTGTGAAGAGCACAAACCCTCAGTTTAAGAAAGCAACTGTGCGGATAAACATCTACAAACAACACCGACAGACTATTCAGGTGAATAGAATCGTGGCAGGAAAAAATTGCATGCACTTTCTAGAACTTGCACTTTCAAGTTTTAGCAAAGAAATAAAGAGAATGACTTTTATTTCTTGTGCAGTACATAGAGCCCCATGAACATGAAAAGCTCTCACAAGTGGAATTGCTAGTTGTTGATGAAGCAGCAGCTATACCTTTACCCATTGTGAAGTCCTTGCTTGGTCCTTACCTTGTATTCCTCTCATCAACTGTGAATGGGTACTGCATGTTCTTGTACTAAGTTGCTTATATGGTTTCTTTTCCCTATCATGTAAAAGACACTTTCTGTATCTTATGAGCCTCTTCGTGAAAGTTATTCTAGAGAAATTCCTGTCTTTGGATTGTTGAATAAACTGTAGATCAAAGTGATGCTAATTCTACTCCTTGTTTTGGTCAAAGCTACGAAGGTACAGGAAGGTCTTTATCTTTAAAACTGATAAAGCAACTTGAGGAGCAAAACCAGATACCAAGTAGAAGCATAGAGACACCTGTTTCAGGTATCTTACTTGATGGAGGAGTTGCTGATCTATTGTGATGTTTTACTGTTAATTTCTAATAAATTTCCATTTTATTTGAAATGTTTATGCTTCTGATCTTTCTGAACTTTGTATTTGGATTTTCTCGTAATTTCCTGTTTCAGAATTCTTATCAACTTTTGGCAGCATAATAAACAGCACTTATAACAGATTGTGGAAATGGTGCAAAGTAGGTAGTAGTTGGTATGACCAGTCATGAATATGAAGTAACTTTGGAAAATGTTGTGTAGATAAAAGAAACTATTACGTCATAGGAGGGCATAGCAATTATATTATTAGGCTTTAATTATTACAGTTCTTTATTGCTATTATAATTCAGTAAATCTACTTAGATTATCCATGATTAGTTTCCTTCTCTTTAACCTGTGGTGTATTTGCTAGCAATCAACTTGGCTTTAATTATGTTATTTTGTTGATCAAATCATTCTGAGATTATGAACTTTACATTATGTTCTACCTTTGCCTCTCTTTATTTTTGTTAATTGTTAGTAGCTGTTTCTGGATGTATTTCCAGATGACAGTGAGATCTGTGTTCTCCTGATGTGAGCTATACTCATAATGCTACCTCTGAAATGTTTATCTAGCTGGGATCATATCAATGTTAAGTGGTTCCAGATAATGTGTAGTTTGCCTATGTGTGGAGAGTGCAGGAAAAGTTTAATAATTGTATTTGGGACTTATATCCCAAGTTACATATATACGTAAATAATCCAATTATACAAAAAACAAAATAATTAGAAAAGTATACATTAATCACTTATATTTAGTATTGTTGAAAAATAGAGCATAATAAGCTGTAATTGTAGACTAACAGCTGTAATTGTAGACTAAACTAGTTGTCATATATTGAGCTAGCTGTAAATATGTTCTAGGGTGGCTGTAGGTGGCTGTAGGACGGCTGTAATTATGAAAGAAAGCACTATAAAATCAATGTCAATAGAAGAGAAAATTATTCCCTCAATTTATCTCTTTCAAGTTGGTATCAGAGCCAGCCCTTTCCTGCCCATATTTTTTGCCTTAACCTCTACCCTAAGCCAGAACCATGTCAGAAATTTCCAACGAATCCACCACAATTCCGCAGTCCTCAGTGACCAAAGATCTACCAAAAACAACCCCTGATTCACACCCTGTCCAAATCACCACCATCAAATTGAATGGTGATAACTTCTTGCGCTGGTCCCAATCAGTAAGAATGTATATTCGGGGTCGAGGAAAGATGGGATATCTAACGGGTGAACAGAAAAAACCATCGAAAGATGATCCAATGTTTGCTACATGGGATGCTGAAAATTCCATGGTAATGACGTGGCTGGTAAACTCCATGGAAGAGGAGATTGGTGCAAATTACATGTGTTTTCCTACGGCTAGTGAATTGTGGGAAAATATAAATCAGATGTATTCTGATTTAGGGAATCATTCCCAAATTTTTGAGTTAACACTCAAACTTGGTGAACTGCGACAAGGAGACGAAACAGTAACCAAGTATTTCAACTCTTTGAAGAGACTCTGGCAGGACCTTGATCTCTTTGATGCTCATGAGTGGAAGAATATTGAAGATGGACAACACCACAATAAAACAGTGGAAAATGGCCGTATTTTCAAGTTTTTGGCAGGTCTCAATGTCGAGTACGATGAGGTGCGGGGGAGAATCATTGGTAGGATGCCGCTGCCATCCCTCAGCGAAGTCTTCTCTGAAGTTAGGAGGGAGGAGAGTCGGAGGAATGTTATGCTCGGTAAGAAAGGACCTACTCCTGTTTTTGAAGGTTCTGCCCTCGCTTCTACAGCCCCAAACATACGCAAAGGGGCTGTCAATTTGCGTAAAATGGAGGAGAAACCAAGTGTATGGTGCGACTATTGCAACAAGCCGCGTCATACCCGAGAAACATGCTGGAAGATCCATGGCAAACCTGCCAACTTCAAGGGCAGAATTGGAGACAAAACTGGTCGGACTTTTCACTCCGCAAATGAGGCAGAAACTACTACCAGCGCCATTACCAAAGAGCAGTTGGATCAGCTTCTAGCACTGTTAAAATCTAATCCATCGTCCAGTAATCCTAATGTCTCTGTGGCACATACGGGTAACGAAATAAATGTTTTTTCTTGTGTTTTTGGAATTTCTGCTCCATGGATAATTGATTCTGGAGCATCTGATCATATGACCAACTCATTGAACTTGTTTAAAATTTACTCACCTTGTCTTGAAAATAGAAAAGTTAAGATTGCAGATGGGAGTTTTTCACCTGTTGTTGGAAAAGGTTTGGTCCAAATTTCTGAAAAAATAGACCTTAAGTCTGTTCTCTATGTACCTAAACTTACCTGCAATCTTTTATCAGTTAGCAAACTATCCAAAGACTCTAACTGTTGCGTGATTTTTTGTGACTCTCATTGTATTTTTCAGGACCGGAGCTCGGGGAGGACGATTGGCAGTGCTAGAATGGTTAATGATCTTTATTATTTTGAGAACATCTTACCTAGTAATAAAATTGTTCAAGGGCTTAGTAGTATTAGTTCCCTTTCTGTTCATGACCAAATAATGGTCTGGCATTGTCGTTTAGGCCACCCTAGTTTTTCATATATGAAATATTTGCTTCCAGATTTATTTAAAACAATGAGTCCATTAGATTTTCAATGTGAATGTTGTGTTCTTGCAAAAAGTCAACGTAGAACATATGTTCCTAGACCATACCTTGAGTCGAAACCTTTCTACTTATTTCACAGTGATGTGTGGGGACCTTCCAAGGTAACTACATCATCAGGAAAAAAATGGTTTGTAACTTTTACGGATGATCATACTCGACTCTGTTGGGTATTTTTGATGAAAGAAAAAAATGAGGTCGAAAAAATTTTTAAAGAATTTTACAATTTGATTGAAAACCAATTTCAAACAAAAATAAGCATTTTGCGAACCGATAATGGAAGAGAGTATTTCAATCAATATGTAAACATTTTTTTAAAACAAAAGGGTGTGTTACATCAATCGACCTGCCCTGATACTCCAGAACAAAATGGGGTGTCAGAAAGAAAAAATAAGCATTTACTGGAAGTTGCTAGGGCCATAATGTTCTACATGAATGTTCCAAAATACCTGTGGGGAGATGCAATTTTAACTGCAGCATATTTAATTAATAGGATGCCTACACGAGTCTTAAAGCACAAAACACCATTGGAATGCTTAAAAAAGTTTTTTCCGGAATCTCGGATAAATTCGGATTTACCACTAAAAATTTTTGGCTGCACTGCTTTTGTTCACATACCTAAGAGATCCCGATCAAAGTTAGACCCTAGGGCAGAAAAATGTATTTTTCTAGGCTATGCTGCAAATCGCAAAGGCTACAAATTTTTTAATCCCCTCACAAAACATTTTTTCATAACAATGGATGCCACTTTTATGGAAACAAAACCATTTTTTACCAAAAATTTGCTTCAGGGGGAGAATCTAGGGGAACCAAATTTTTGGGAACCCCTTCCAAATTTGGTTATTGACCAACCTGTCAAAAATGGGGAGCCTGAATCTACAATTATCAATAGTGAAATGGGTCTGTCGGAGAAGGAAATACTACGAATTGAAAAAAATCGAAATACTCTAGAACCCTTGGTTTATTCTAGGAGAAATGTCCCCAAAAAGGGTGAAGATAAATTAATCATTCCAGCACAAGCTTCATCGGAATCCTCGGACAACGGAACTGTGGAGACTCAAGGTACTTCTTTTCCTAACCCACCAAAAAATACTCCACCTATTTTTCACAAGCCTTCCAATGTCAATCTCGATAATCCAAACCCAATTGTCCCACAAGAAAATGACATTGATATTCCCATTGCCCTTAGGAAAGGTACTCGAACCTGCACCAAATATCCCATTGCCAGATACTTAACCTATGATCATTTGTCCAAAACAC
The DNA here is from genome assembly GCA_023678885.1 of Pogostemon cablin. Lineage (NCBI taxonomy): Eukaryota > Viridiplantae > Streptophyta > Magnoliopsida > Lamiales > Lamiaceae > Pogostemon > Pogostemon cablin. The sequence continues at coordinate 18,590,617 of CM042959.1, read as the reverse complement.
ATAAGGCATTTACTACTAATATCTCGAAACTTGTTGTGCCTAAAAACATTCAGGAAGCACTGAAGGATCAAGATTGGAGAGTAGCAGTGTTTGAAGAAATGAATGCCCTAAAAAGGAATGAGACTTGGGAAATTGTTGAAGCACCCAAGGATCAGAAGATAGTAGGGTGCAAGTGGGTCTTCACAATAAAAAGTAAGGCAGATGGTAGTGTAGAGAGATATAAGGCGAGGCTCGTAGCGAAAGGCTTTACACAGACATATGGAATTGATTACCAGGAAACATTTGCTCCTGTTGCAAAAATTAATTCAATTCGAGTTCTTCTGTCACTTGCAGTCAATCTCAATTGGCCTTTTCATCAGCTTGATGTTAAGAATGCCTTCTTAAATGGAGATCTAGATGAAGTGGTATTTATGAGTCCTCCTCCGGGGTTTGAAACAAAGTTTGGAGCTGGAAAGGTGTGTAGACTGAAAAAGTCCTTGTATGGCCTTAAGCAGTCCCCAAGAGCCTGGTTTGAACGTTTTTGCAACGCTGTAAAGCGTCTTGGTTATGTTCAAAGTCAAGCTGATCACACCATGTTTTATAAACACTCGAAGGAAGGAAAAATTGCCGTGTTGATTGTTTATGTTGATGATATCATTTTAACAGGAAGTGACTATGAAGAGCTTGGGGAGCTTAAAGGGAAGCTTGCAAAAGAGTTCGATATCAAGGACGTAGGAGTGTTGAAATACTTTCTTGGAATGGAGTTTGCAAGATCCAAGGAAGGTATATTTGTCAATCAACGCAAATATGTCCTTGATTTGTTAAGTGATACAGGTATGCTAGGATGTAAGCCAGCTGAGACGCCTATGGAGCCTAATGTCAAATTGCAACCAGCAGAAACAAAATTTGTGAAAGAAAAGGAGCGCTATCAGAGACTCGTTGGGAGGCTGATTTATTTATCTCACACTCGACCAGATATAGCCTTTCCGGTGAGTGTAGTTAGTCAATTCATGCACTCACCTGGGTCTGATCATTTTGAAGCAGTATACCGGATCCTAAGGTATTTGAAGGGAACACCGGGTAAAGGTCTTATATTTAAAAGACGAGGACACTTGCAAGTTGAAGCTTACACCGATGCAGATTGGGCGGGAAGTATAACTGATAGAAGGTCTACGTCGGGATACTGCTCATTTGTGGGTGGCAATTTAGTCACCTGGCGCAGCAAGAAACAGAATGTTGTAGCTCGAAGCAGTGCAGAGGCTGAGTTCAGAGCCTTAGCCCAAGGAATCTGTGAGGTTTTGTGGATCAAGAGATTACTACTGGAATTGAAGGTTATAGAGTTAATGCCTATGAAGTTGTACTGTGACAACAAAGCAGCCATTTCGATTGCACACAATCCAGTACTTCATGATCGCACAAAGCATGTGGAAGTCGACAAGCATTTCATCAAAGAAAAAATCAACAATAATGTGATTTGTGTGGATTATGTCCATACTAAGGAACAAGTGGCTGATCTACTTACGAAGGGACTACTCAAGAGACAGTTTGAGTGGTTAGTAAGCAAGCTGGGAATGGAAGACATCTTTAGCCCAGCTTGAGGGGGAGTGTTGAAAAATAGAGCATAATAAGCTGTAATTGTAGACTAACAGCTGTAATTGTAGACTAAACTAGTTGTCATATATTGAGCTAGCTGTAAATATGTTCTAGGGTGGCTGTAGGTGGCTGTAGGACGGCTGTAATTATGAAAGAAAGCACTATAAAATCAATGTCAATAGAAGAGAAAATTATTCCCTCAATTTATCTCTTTCAAGTAGTATAGCATTGCCAGTCTTCCTTGAATGTCATGCTGTTATAAACTTAAATAGAGTATATGCTTCACTTTAGGGAGAAAAGAGTTTCCATTTTCACTTTACTAGGTGTTTTCTACCATTCCAATTATACTCCTGATTAAAGATGCAAATATCTATGTTTGTAAATTCTCGTTATGCTCATCTATGCAAGCAAATGACCTAATGTTAATAAACTTCACTTGTAGGTCAGTTCTTCAAGAAGATTGAATTGAGTGAATCAATCAGATATGCCTCTGGTGATCCCATTGAATCCTGGCTTAATGCTTTACTATGTCTGGATGTAAAAAATTACATCCCTAGTATCAGCAGGTTGTATTTTGATTTTTGTTGTGTAGCTGGAAGGCCATTCTCTTCCCATTGAGATAATTTTTTGTTTTTCAGGTTGCCCCCACCTAACGAATGTGATCTCTACTATGTCAATCGAGATACACTCTTCTCCTTTCACAAGGACAGTGAATTATTCATGCAGGTTCATACACTAGAGTGTCAGTCCGTGCTTTTATTTCCGTCCTTGTTTATTATTAACATGTTGGTTTTTATTTGTTTCTGATGTTTATTTGTGAAGCGGATGATGGCTCTGTGTGTTGCTTCTCACTACAAGAATAATGCAGATGATTTGCAACTGATGGCTGATGCTCCAGCTCACCACTTGTTTGTTCTACTTGGTAAATATATTGTATGTGCTCTCTGTACGTCTTGCCAACATGATACTTGTGTGTTTACTACTTAAACTTATTATTCTGCAGGTCCTGTTGACGAATCCAAGAATCATCTCCCTGATATACTGTGTGTCATTCAGGTATGCCTTTCCTTGGATGACTTAAACAGATGATTTTTTTCCCCCTCATGCAGATGAAGTGATATTGTGATAGCCTAGCTGTCTAAAAATCAACACTTTTTTTTAATTAATTAATTAAAGAATTCAATCTTCTGAACAATTTACTGTTCTGGTTATGAAAATTCAAATTTTTCTTTTAATTTGTTTGACTAAATTCGTTGTTCTTAATGAAAACATTGTACTTTGACTGGCTTAGTATCAATAGGGGAACATTCATGGTAGTAAATGCTATGATTGTGAAGTTTGTGTGCATAAAAAATGTTTGTCCATCAAGTGTGGTGAATACACTGGGCATTGCCGCCTGTTTTCCTGAATTTAGTAAAAAAAAGCTGATAATAGTGTCGGTTCTCAGCGTATATGGTATTAAGGTCTTTTTATTTTCCCGTCATTACGTCCACTAGAGTTAATATTTGAGACCATGTGTTTCCTTAAACTGGCGTTTTTAGTCTGTGGTTTGCCTATAATCAATAGATTCCCTGGGTGCAATTTTTCCTTTAACCTTGAAGGTGGGGAGGTGGTGGGCTTGGGTGCAGCCGTTTTGTTTAAAAGTTCTAGACTTTTACTTTTTACTATTGTGTTTTCAAAAAATTTCCATTTTTTTAAAAAATGTTTTGCCCATGGACATGAGTTTCCACACTTTTGTTCCAGCTTTTTTCCTATAAAATTCTGTTCTTATTAATGAAACATGAGGCAAAAGCACTGAGGATTAAACTAAAAATTAAAATATATAAGCACAGCGAGCAAGTGAAAAACAAGTAGAAAAAGATAAAAGTTAGAAATAGCAGTGTATAAGGATTAAAGGTAGCAAATAAGTGCATGTGGAAAAAAAAACAGAAGTGCTTTCGGCAAAATATGCATTTTTTCCATGTTACAGGATTATTTATACTATTATCAGATGTACCTCTTGATGCTAATAATAGAATCTTTGTATGAACTTTTGTATAGATCTGCTTCGAGGGACAAATTTCTCGTAAATCTGCAATTAAAAGTTTAAATGATGGACGACAGCCATCTGGAGATGTAATTCCCTGGAAAATCTGTGAACAGTTCCGTGACACATATTTCCCAAGTCGTTCAGGTGCTCGGATTGTACGCATTGCCACACATCCAAGTGCAATGAGGGTAATACTAGTGTTAGTTTCTCTTAATAAGAGTGGATAATATTTTTCACCCCTTACCTCACATGTTTCAAATATTGTAGCTTGGCTATGGTTCAGCTGCTATTGAGCTTTTGTCAAGGTAAGATTTTTATTTTTCGGATAGTCTTTTCAAATGTGTCTTTGTGATGTTTTACGAAATAACTGAAAGGAGGCAAAAGAGTTTGCTGGATTTATAATATTCTAGGATCTGTGGCCATGCAACTTCATTGGGGTGATAGACTTTTCTATAAACTGACTCGTGCTATACAATTTAAATTTTCCTGAAGTTCTTGCGAGTAAATGGAAGCTTGTTGCATCTTGGATTTATGTCTTTTTAGAGAATGGAATCATTATCCGAATGTTACTTTTGAATTCAAAGGGAAGGAACTGCATGCTTATAATTTATTATCATATTCTCCTAGGGAGTGATTGGTATGATGGGATAATTATGATTGAATGGAATTGACTCATGAATGGAATAGAGATGGGAAAGGAATGAGTAATAATAATAATTTTCATGATTAGTATTGTTTAGGAATAATTTAAGTAATTGAAAATGTGTTCCTTGATTGATTCTAGTTCATGATTAGTATTTTTTAATTTAGTGTAAAAATTGCATATCTTATCTTATATGACAAAATTATCCTTTAACAAATATTTGTTTAAGAATTAATAAAATTCAGCAACATTTTTTATTTTAACATAAAATCTTTCAAAATTTTCGAAAATAAATACTTTTAAACCTAAATCCTGAAATTTACACAACTTATCATAAGCTTTAAATTTATATACATAATACTTCATCTATTATAGTACACCATATTTACTTAAAATAAAAAAGAATCTAACAAAATAAATACATAACAAATTGTAATATCATACAAAGCAACTAAAATCACTTGTTTAGAAAAAAAAAAAACACACACACACACACACACACACTTACTAACATCTAAAATTGTTCAATTTAAATTATAATCTGTTGATGTAAGTGTTAGTAATTTAGAACTAAGGAATACTATTATAAAATTATTATAAATAAACATAATATTGTAAATAAAATAAAATAAACAGATTTCTTAAAGAATGGGTTACATAAAACCCTGGTGATTTAGATGAATCTCTATTAGTTTTAGGCATACTCACTCCCTATGGAATTGAGATCCCGGTTAATAAAATATACCAATAGTAAGTTTAGGAATAACGGTTCTATTCCCAAACAATTCCATTATACCAATCATGACGTTAGAACATTCATTTTTAATTTATTTTCCATATATAAATATTTTTTTGACTTTTGAAAGGCTTTTCAATCGAGTTGTAATGCTTCTTGAAAGGTGAATGTGAAGGAAGTATTTTAATTGGTTTTACATTTTCCTTTCATGCTTCACTTAATTGTAGGTCTGACTGGACAATCTTTTATTAATTTATATTAATTATTTGCTAAGGACTACTGATAGCATGCATTTTGAAATGATTACGTAAATATTAACTATGAATGCTCAAGCGATTTTCCCCCTTATCAAGGTTGTGATGTGTCATATGCTTGCCAACTATGATAATAAAATTTCCTGGAGACATGTAGTGAAGTTTTGTTGCTCATAGGTACTTTGAGGGTCAGCTGACTGCAATCTCCGAAATAGATGCTGAAGAACTTCCAGATAATTCTCCAGTCAGAGTTGTGGAGGCTGCTGAAAAGGTCTTTCTCACTGTTTTCTTTAATCCTGTGATTATGCCTTTGGTTTAACTTATGTAGTGTTCTTGTAAGAAGGATGCATACCTCATGGCAGTATTAATTAAAGACTTTTCTCTTACCAATGCCCCTAGGGATGTGATATTTTACATATGTAGTTTTGCTAGTAATTCAGTCAGAATCTGCTTTGTGGGCACCACAAATGGGAGGAACAAATGTGAATTTGTGTATATTAGAGAAGCTACCAAGGCTAGAACAGGAATATTTTGTATATATCATTAGTTCAGAGCTATACTAACCGGCTAAAAATTGTGGATTACTTGTAGGCTTCTCTGCTTGAAGAAAATATAAAGCCAAGAACTGATCTTCCTCCACTGCTTGTACCTCTTCGTGAGCGGAGACCGGAGAAGCTCCAGTACCTTGGTGTCTCTTTTGGTCTTACGCTTGACCTTTTCCGCTTTTGGAGGAAGCATAATTTTGCTCCATTCTACATTGCCTCTGCTGCAGTAAGATTGTAACTTTAATTTTTGTGTTTTTATCTTCATTTTTTGTCAGTTGACATTTATCACTTCTGAAATCTGCCAAGTCAGTTTGATCAATTTTAATATCATTTCAATCATCAGAATGCTGTGACTGGTGAGCGCAGTTGCATGGTTGTGAAGCCATTACACAGTGATGACATTGAATCTAGTGGATCAGATGAGTTGGGCTCTTACAGCACCTTTTATCGAGGTCCGACAATTAATTTTCATATAAGTTGCTTTCTCTAAAGTCTGAGTTTATATTAATTTAAATTGAATCTGTATCCTTATCATATTGTTATCAGTGTTCAGAGAGAAATTTATTAAGCTTTTGTCTCGTACATTTCGTCAAATGGATCACAAGCTTGCTATGAGGTATGTCTGTCTTATGCTTGTTAGTTTTGGATCACTCTCCAGTGTTTTCATGCTTTTGGCTTTTGCAGGATTTTGGATCCAAAGAACATCTTCTCAGAGGTGGATAATGCTTCGACCCCTTCCTCTGAATATTTAAAATCAATAATTGAAACATTGTCATCCTATGCTATGGTGCATCTGGAAAGTTATACAAATAATCTTGCTCCATATCAAATGGTATGATCACACTGATGATGATACATTTTTATTTGCCTTAGCTGAAGCGAGAGCGAATTTACCTTGCCTTTTGTCATTATTTGCAAATAGTTTTTTATAGAAGTTATGCAAGGAAAATAGTGGGTTCAAAGTTTAATTAAATGGTTGCGTAAAATACAATCTAAAGTATGTAATTTTTTAGACGAACTAGGCACCTTACTTTTTGAAACTGCTTTTGTTGGTAATTATTAATTAGCATATGGCTTCTTGGTAATATGTGAAAAAAATTATTATGGTTTCCACGATGTTTTGATAACTCTAGATCATGTGTTCCATGGTGCAGCATGACTATGATGATGTGAAGCACACTGGTGTCTTTTTGAAATATATTGATATATGCACACTGAGCGCATATTGAGCATTTAGCTCACTTCAGTACCCTGACAGCACACATCATTACAATTTTGTGTGAATTCAAAGCAGTTGGTGTCTCACAATTCAAATCCTCTTACTGAAACTATATGGATAAAAGTTCGTAGGATGCAGTGAAAACAGAAGTAAATAAGATTAGTTTCTTGATTACCAAAGCATGTGTTAGAGGTCGATAAGAGTTACTTATAACTCCTTTTTTATGCTTCTCTCTTTTGTCTGTTAATTAAGTAAAGTGGATGGCTTTCTCTCTGAAATTTGATTCTAGCTATTAGTTAGCATCTTTACTTTTTTGTTTCTTTACTTGTCTTCCCGCCCTAATTGTATAATTTGTAGCATCATACGTTGTTTTGTTAGAAAGTCTTGAGGATTGACCACAAATTTATCAGTACTGTGTTTTGGGTATATATATATATATTCTTTGTTTCTTTTATATCTGTGCTTAATTAGTTACTTCTGAAAAGATCTGATGTGGTGGTGATGTAATGTGCTTTAAATCTGTTGATAACATAAAAAAAAAAAGAATAAAAGAAAAAAGCTCTGGAAAGATCAGACGTGTTGGTGATGTAATGTGCTTTAATTCTGTTGATACCGTCAAAAAATGAATAACGAGAAATAAGCTCAATTTTCTAGTTAAGGTTGTGTCCCTCCCTGTCAGGCTGGAGGCAAAATGAAGCCACCTTGTTACCCAATGCAACAACTTTTCAAGCATTATTGATAATAACTTTTGAATAGTCGACCATCTTGATATCCTTTCGTAGATCAATATGATTCACTTAGCTACGCAGTTACCCTAGATTGCCAACTACGTTGTGAAGGTAAAATTTTGAATCATTTTTTATGATGCAGACTGAACATTTTGTGGATGAACTAGCTCGTTCATACTTCTTGAAGAAGATTCCAGTTTCACTGTCATGTATCCAAGAATCTATTTTGCTCTGCTTTGGCTTGCAAGGAAAAAATGTCCCACATTGAGGTACTATCTTTCTAAGTTTATTCACGACATAATATACAGCTAATGATATCTCTAGGGAATATAGAGGCACATGGTGCTTTGATGTATTTTTCAAAAAATAAGTTTCAATTATGACAAATCTGTAAACAAAGCTCAATTGTGAAACTGTGGTCTTGTTAATTGCAACATCAGTATGTGCATTATCTGAATATCCTCCTTGAACAATTTAATTACTGATGCCACAGCAGGTGAGGGTGGTGTGCCAGCATCACCTAAAGTTATCATATCTGAGGCCAAACTTGACTTTCAGAATAAGAATTATGGAGTATGCAAAAATACATGATAATAGTGAATGATGTATTTTAATGTTTTCTATGTTTTTCCAACATTTTGTGGGAGGAAGTTGTTGACAATTTCTTGGTTGAATACTATCTAATGAAGCTCTCTTTGGAACTAGGCTTCTTTCTGTGAGCCAGGTAGTGAAGAGATTCAAAATGCATGTTGCTAGATTTGATTATCTTCTTACAACATTGCTGCTATGCGAGCCTGTTTGCTTATTTATTACTTTAATTGCATAACCTTTTATTTCTGGGTTGCGGCAGAACGTAATAATTAATACTCTCTCCGTCTCGGGTTTATCTTTACGGGTACTGTAATTATGTAGTTTAAGAAATGTTGTTTTTTGACTAACTTTATTGACTCTAAGGGTAATGTAATATTTTTAGGTAATGAATAAAGTGCAAAATGCTTTATGTGTGTTTATTGGATTGATGTGATGTTTCATTTTTCGGATGGTGAAGTTAATTGTGGGACAAATGGAAACATAGAGTGTGAAGATATTGTTGGGACGGAGGGAGTATCATTTACCATGTACAGAAAACTTAGAATCTAATCACTGATTAACCTGTTCTCTTTCCATGTATTAAATCCTCTTTGTACTCATTTTTGGTCTGCAGGGAGAGATGAAGTTGGAACATCAGCAAGTACTGTCTTTCTATCTGAATATGATGAAAAAGTTTTATAAATATTTGATTGGTAACACAACCAAAGAGACTCTACCAACCGTTTCTCGCCTAAAAGATGTAAGAAAACTCTTAAGATACAGCTGCTTATGATGGGTGAAAATCCCCATCCCTCCCCCCTCCCCCCCCCCCCCCCCCCCCCCCTTCTTTTCCTTGTTCTTTCTTACTGATTGCATTTTTTTTTTCAGATTTCATTCGAACCCCATCCGGTGTCTGTTGATGATGATCTGAACGATGCAGCAAAACAAGTTGAGGTCTGATGCCATTTTTTACTATTGTTATTCTTCAATTTCCCTGTTCTTAATCTTGGACAAGCAATGGTCTAACTCGAAACAATGCATTCAGGACGATATGAAATCAAAGGTCGTTGGTGGCCTAAACCCGGATCTCCTTCAACAGTACGCCATTGTTGACAAAGAAGCTGATTTTGAGAATGCCTTACAAAAAAGCAGTGGGAAGGTTGTCCCAGGCAGTGTAATTAGCATAAAATCCGAGCAGAAAAAAGTCGAGAAGCAGGGGATGCAGGTAGAGAACCAAAACAGTGAGAAGAAGAGGAATAAACATGACCATAGTCTCAAATCAAACAAGAAGAGGAAGTCCTAAATATATTATGCAAAGCAATATTTCTTCCCCCAATTTTCTAATTATAATCATCATCATTATTATTATTTTTGTACTAGCTAAGTTCAGGAAATGTTAGCGATGAACGTCTGTATTACAAGATGAGCAATCTGTTGTGGTCTTTACACTTTTTAGAAAGGAAGCCTGTTTTTATAAATGTACATTTTAATTCCTATGCTAGTTAGTACTCATACACACAACAATCTGTAACGTCGAGCTCAAGTTCGCTGTGCTTTGTAGCCCACTCATTTCTTTGGGTAAATTTGACTTGCACGTAGATAAATATAACTTTTGGGGTAACAATGCAAGAAAAATTAAGTTTTTTTTTTTTTTTTACTTAATTGAATAAAGTTTACAATATAGTTAATTTTGACTAAATCAGTTTTGTAGAATTGTAATATTGTAGAATTGTAAAATAGCAAGGATGTTGATATTATGTGTCGTTTAATTTTTGAAGGTGTTTTCAAATGCACTGGAAAGGAAACGAGAAGAAATTATTTTTATTTACTTAACAGAAAATAAAAATTTAGTAACGTGGACCCTGATTTTATTTGGTCGGATCGACAGCCTTCCTACATCTAGGGTTAAAATTTTAAATGCCCAAATAAATTTAACATTTTTTTTAATGCTAGTGATAATTTTTAAAATACCCTTGACTCAATTTATAAGTCGATTTAAAAGTTTAATAAATATGTACAATCGAGTCATAATGCATAAAATTATGTCACAAAATATTTACAAGAGAGTCATGGATATACTAAATCGAGTAATTAATATGTACCATCAGATCATTCATTTTAACTGGGTCGTATCGACTCAAGGTTATTTTTGATAAATTTGGCATTATTACTCCCTATCATCTATAGTGACTAATTTTCAAAAGTAGCTACATATTATCTAACACTACCAGGATAAAGAATAATCTCATGTAAGTAAAATATTATACGAACAGTTTCATGATTTGTCTTATATGGACAACAAAATTCCATGATTCGTTCCTATGCCTTCCACACTAGTTATTGCCTTATCTTATCTTAGAAGAGGACAACAACATCTCTTACAAATTTACAGTAGTTATTGCCTTATTTATAAGAGGACAACCTCATCTCTTACAAATTTAAAATGATTGTGTCGACTTATTAGAAATTGCAAGCACCGTAATTAAGCTTGTATGAGTATAAAATTAAACAGGATGCAACTGAATTAATATTTCAGTAGAAAGCAGTGCATCCACAAAATGCTATGCTCATATCAAACTACTACTACATATTAGCACATGCAAAAAGATTCTGAGTAGTGTCTTTTAAAACCATCATATGCACAGTGCATGTAATCTATTTTCAATCATGGTGTAGGTGATCAATGTTCACATCTCTGCGGCGAATGATTTGCCACAACCGCATGTTTGAGTTGCGTTTGGATTCTTGAAATTAAAGCCTCCACCAATGAGTGCATCGCTGCAGTCCAGTTGCATACCGAAAAGAAAGAGCAGGCTTTTGGGATCACAAACTGCATTACGGGGTTAGCACCATATCATCAGCTGATAGGAGAAAAACGCATCTAAAGAGCATCCAAAGATAAAAGCTTTGCAAACTGATAACATTCTGAACTAAGTGTGAGCTCCGAGTCCCCAAACAAGGGTGAGGTCACCTGTAACATTACACAAGGCAGTAAAATTCTATATCCACAGCTCATTCACGCGCACATATATATGCATGAAAAGAACTGATGGATAAGACCTTGTGGACTGCATAGGGAGTAGGATGTTTTACACTTGAACAAAGTTATTCCTTCTCAAGGATCAGTTTAAACAAACTAAATCAATACTTGGGTGTTATATGGTTGAGAAAAAGCAATAAAAGCAATTATACCTATATTAAAACCACTTTATTCCACAACAGAATCATCAGGTCTTGTGTTTTCTTTGCTCTCAAACTCCATAGTGTAAGACATGCCAGAGCATCCACCTTGTCTGACACCGATTCTGAGACACAGATCTTCATTTCGCTCGGCTCTCATCTTCTTTAAGTGCTTCAGAGCATTGTCTGTCAATGCAATAGCAGGAGCTAGTCCTCCATGTGGCAAAGGTGCTATAGTACACAAAAAGGTTGGCAGAAATAATCTAATGAATGCCCATGGTTATAAATTATCATTGACTACCACCCACAAAAAAAAGTATAAAACTAATGCATGAAGTATGCTCCACACACTAAGTGGCACATAATAAAACACTTGCCATAATAAGACGTCAAATTGCTCTCAACTATTCAAATTCTATTTCAACATATATAATCGTATCATCAAAAGATAACGGACTTCACAAAGCAGATTTTTTATTCATCTTAGCATTTTCCAATCAAATTTATGAGTAAGCTGGTTAGTACAGTGACAGATTCAAGAGCAGAAAACTCTCAATACAATTAAAATGAATAAATTAGATCATGACGCTAGAAGGATTCAACTAGCTTTATAAGAACCTTTTCAAGCATTTCAGCTATCTTTCTTTCCAATTTTAGAAGCTGATTTTGAATTTCAAATTCTAGTACTCGAGAGCCTAATACATATACACTTAAAAGCAACCTATAAACCTCTCGATGCCCATCCCTACCACACTCTATCATTCAGATTCCAATATACCACCCTCATTATTACTCAATCAAATTAATGAAAACACAACCTACAATAAGTTAATAACATTACACCACACCACACGTCTCGTATATAATTCACTCAAAACCAAAATAAACCTCCACTCATGTTCATTCTAGTTCTCAACAAGGTACTCGGCCTATAATACGGATATTTGGAGACAAAGTATGTGGGTGAATATTGAAGATCATCATATTACAGACTTCAGGAACTAGACAGTAGATACACAGAAAGATTAAAAAAAAAAATCCCAAATTTGCAGGCATCAAACCTATAGTCCTTCCAAATGATAAAAAATTAGGCATTCCCATGTACCGTTAGAGGCAAAACGCATAAAAGACAGTGATTGATCTCAACAAACAATCAAATCATCCGTACAAGGAGAAGACATCAACACAAACATGTACAACTTCCTAGGTTTATACTTCCCTCTTAATGATTCATAAAATACTCTCTTTGATTTCACCATTTTTACCTGCCCTTCATTTAAACTCATCCAAAACCTGAAGAACAGTCTATTAAAAGCGCACAATTAATGAACAAAACAAGAGATCATTTGATTAATTTATCTAGCTATTGCTCAACATACAGTAGTTTCAAGATTCACAAGCGAAACCCCCAGGGCATAGCTCAAGTGGTAGAGGGGAGGGTGGAAAAGTCTTCCAGCTGAGCTTGGTAACTACAGGGTGGGTGGGGGTTCGAATCCTGCCTTTGGCATGGATTTGGTCCCTTGCAAGCACAAGTTTAACAGTGAGCCCTCTCTATAAGCCACTTGAGCACATCCTGCGATTTACCTCCTTCACCAATCCCCAAGGCAGGGGCGGTGGGCCCCTAATGGTGGGGTACACCATTTTCAAGATTCACAAGCGAAAGAGTCGAAATCATGTGCGCATAAAAACAATCGTACATTCCACAGAAGCCGACTTGATTGACAAAAAAAAGGGGTGTTTTTGGGGCGGCACTATTGGCATTTTTCTAAAGGCACTCGAATAAAATGCAAAGAATTAAGTTATATAAAAAATTCAATCAATAAAACAAGTTTTCAGAAGGTTCTTCATATAGCGTTGCCAGTAGTTTCTCTTCCTATCCAGCAATAATTATTTACTTTAAATTAATGCTTGATTTTTAAAAGAAACAGAACTTAAAAGCATCTTATTCCATCATCTAATTGAGTTACTCTGCGCCACAAATTTCAGAAAGGTTGTACTAAAATTTAAATCTGAAACTTGAAAAATATAATGATGGTGGCGGCATCTGCTGCTGACCCATCTGTAATGATGTCATATATGCATGCTAAAATCTCATAAAATAGTAATAGGAAATCCACATTTAAAAAGATTTTAAAAAAGGAAAACTGAGAGAGTTGTATCTTAATATTTTTAAAACGTTGTCGAGAACAGATTACTACCCTGCGATCCCTTTTCAACTCCAGTCATCAGAAGCAATAATCATCAAGAATGAAGAATATATAAATATGCGTAGGTCAGAACTTTTACAGCCATGGATTTTGACTCAAAATCTTTAAGTACATGAATTGTGCATACCTGGTTGAATCAAAATCATTAGAAGGATGAAGCAGTCAGTGGTAATAGCCTGTCATCGTTCACCATTTTTTGATTTGTTAAAATGAGTTAGTTCCGTGAAGAGTCAAGCCTACAGCTCCAATCTTGATGATTCCTTTGTTTATCAAAGCTTCAATAACCGGCTTTGCATCTTCAAATCCTTGATTCTATGAACATTGAAAGCAAATGAATAGAAGTTCAATTTGGCAAAGAAAACAACCAAGTTTTATTAGACAGCCTCAATCTTTGTTACGTCTCTCGTTCCTCACATAATCCTCATCTTTATTCGCGTTTGCCACATTTTTCCAGACTGATTCGAAGGACAATTTGAGAACTTCCTGAGTATATCAAATTTAGAGTGTGAATATATTAATATATCACTACAAATATCTTTTTGTGGACAGTACTCATGTATAATTTTAGCATATAAATAGAGTATATAGCTTGCAAAGAGAATTCTTTTACCTAATTCAAATCCAAATTGAATAATTGATCCTGGAAAGAATACCTAATCCACCAAGCTAGCATCAACAAACTTCTTAAAATATTATAATCCCTCTTACATATTTCATTTTCTAAATATTAATAAGTTGTTGGGTTATCCCCTAAAACAAAAGTAATTACACCCCAAATTAAGCCTATAGCTCAAATTAATCCATACAATCAATAGAACAAACTTACAGAGTTATGATAGAAGGTGACAATGGGCATCCAATTGCAAAACATTGAGGAGGATGGGCTGCCATTGGTGACGCTGGAACAAACAAAGGTAAGAGGAAAATTTAAGCATTTAAACAAACTAAATCCAGAACATAGAATCGTGAATTGGGGGGGGGTGGGGGGTGGGGGGGAATTTATGGTTAGTCAAATGTATGGTGAGATGTTATGCAAGTATTATGCTTTTTCCAGTGCCTCAGGGAGAATACCATGCATGTTTAGATTCACAAAGAGCACAACCAAAAGGATTTAAAGGCATTCATAAACTCAATCCAATTTCTACCTAACTTTAAAAACAGGAAACACTAAATACGCAGACATGAAATCACAGGTTTAACAATGCACTGAGGGGGCATTCAGAAACTATATCAGTACTGCACTGGTATATATCAAAAGATATAACAAATTGTAGAGTTCTTCCATGCACTGAATACCAAAAGGAGTGAATAAACATTAAAATGTCTAATGTACATCGATTCTCTTTCAACTAAAATTCGGTATTTGAACTTAATGAATTAGAAAGAAGGGTTCGGAGTAGTGTTCACTGTTCAATTTTGTCACTTAAGAGCAGAATAGTTATTCAGCAATGGATATTTGTATCTTTAGAATAGGATTTACTCCTTGATTTTTCAACCAGACTTATAACTCAGCAATATTCATTCAGCAAATAGGCAAATAGGTCTGATATTCATAGTACTAACACTACGTGATTCAAATGGGTTTAAGTCTCGTGTTCATATATGTCTTATTGTAATTCTTACATAATTTGCTAAGCTATTTGTTATTGTGTTTTATACCGCAAGTAAAGTCTGTGTATGGTGTTCTTGGAGTGCAGACATCATCTTTCTCAAGGATAAGATGAAATTTTGAGAATCTAATAAAAATCCGTATGCTTAAGGAAAACAATAGTTACAATTAAAATATGAAAATAATTGCCCACTTAAATGGCAACAAGAAGAAAGGGCAACCAAAGCCAGCAAAAGATGAAGTAAGGATAATGGCTTAGTTTGGTCTGACATACGGTAAGAAATCAAGTTAATGACACCACTTCTAATACGAAATATAAACTAACTTATGTCTGTATGGCAGCACTGCAGCAAGAACATTTGGCAATGGTTGTAACTGAACAAGGGGGAAAAATTAGTGTCTCCTAACTGAACAAGGCGGAAAAATTAGTGTTTCCTGATGTGTACAATTCTTAGGAATCAGAAATGTGCTGCTTATAAACGAATTGAGAACATACATATGCCAATGTTATGAAGGCAAGAGCTGTGAGCGCCGCGAAATTGGAGTGAAGAAAACCTAATTTGGATTTTTTCCTCATTTTTGAAAATTGGAAATTGAAAGACAAAGCATGTGTAGAAATATGAATGTACCAATAGAAACTTAGAGATGGAGAGCAAGATTAAGGTTGAAGAAGGGAAGAGAAGAGGCTAAAAGAAGAAAGAAGAGAACAGATGAGGTGAAGGTCGAAGGGTGAGGAAGGCGGAGGAAAAAGGTTGAACCAACACGGGTGCGGAGTGAGAGAATCGTAGACACGTATTAGATAGGTGAGGAGGGGTTGACGCGTGTGAACTCTTGCTACCGGCCACTGATCGGTAACTGGCCAACTTACCGGCTATTCTCCTTTTATATATAGTGTATAGATGTAAGGAGGCACTAACGAAGCAAGTGTAGTGGGAGGCAGCAAAACTTGTTTCCAAAGTTTTTATTAATTAACAAAATACATAGTACAGAAAAGGTAAGGAAAAGCACAAAACCTTGGTATGCAGCGACAATGCAACGTTCTAAATACGCCAGTGATCAGTACTACTGAGTGCAGCAGCGATACTGCGTCGTGGTGCAGATATCACATTATGTAAGGTAGTGTAATTTCGTTTCTGCAAACAATAAAATTTGAACTCATTTCACATAAATGATCACTTTTTTATATGAAAGTTGCTGGTTTCAATAATAAGAGTCACAGAAATCTAAGAGGACCCACCCCAGTGACTGCAAATATATAAGGAAACTGTTTAGTCAGTATACAGCCCAAACTTCACAACTAAAGACTTAAAATTCTACGTAGAGAAAGATATCACTAAGCAGATCAATACGTTTAAATACTGTAAATTAAAGCAAGCACTCAGTTACATATTTCACGTAGTATATGATAGACATGGATTAAAACGAACACATCCTTCGGAAAGTACAGCAATGGCAAATGGCCATCTTCTCCTGTTATCCATTGGTTTGACGTTGGATACAACACACAAATTAAACTTAAAAGAATTGATAAAGTAATTTGGATAATTTTAATAGGCTTTGTTTTCATTCATAAAGAAATTTGTACATGGAATATTTGTTATTCTTTTGTTAAGAGTAAAAAACTTTATAAATTATTCAGACATTTCCGTATTTCAGGATTTAGAGATAGTGTTGGGCTTCCTATGGTGTCCGAAGAACTAAAAATCCCATAATATCAAACAAATAATTAGTTGTACAGTTCACTAAGTATCTCATGGGCGCGTATTAAAAATAGGCAAATCAGAGATCATAATAATTACTAATGGTCACTTTCTTTGACTCAGGTGTTAGTTTGGACATTCATATGACCATATAACTTTAACTTGAATGAATTGATACGTCATTTGAATTGTTTTCAAAGCCTGCATCAAAAAAACAAATATTATTACTTTATTCATTTATTAAGCAAGTGTGCTCTTCCACTTGTAGTACAGCCATATGCCTATGAATACAGAAAAAATAATGAAGCATAAATTACTTTGGTAATGTTTCAAACACTTGTATTTACATGTCATATTAATGTGCTATTTTTTTTTCAGGTCAAACTATATTAGCAACCAAAAGTCTATTATATACGCTGAATTGTTTATTTTATGAAACTTTAGAAGATGCTATTTGTAGGCATTTATGAACATGTCGCTGGCATAGGATAGAAGGAACTATTTTATCAAAAATCACAAGTACTGCTAATCCACTTTACTTTTTATTAAGGGAAAGAGTTGAATATTGTATTAGTGTCTATATTCATTGTATCATGTATATGTATTTTTTGCTTTGATTGCCTTCCATATATTATGGAGATCATGTACCACACTAATCGTATATAATACGACATTCTCCCATCATCACATCAGTGATGATCGCATAATCCTTGTCATATGGTATCAGCGGGTTTTCGGAACCCTAATTCTCCCTAATTCTTCCTTTCTGGCAATATTCTGCCCGCTTCTCCCTCTTGCCTTTCCTTCTCTTCTCCGTTCATCATGGCCGTCGCCGCTCCCGCTCCTTCTTCTCAGACGACGGCGATGATCAACCTGGTCCAAATTAAGCTTTCCTCCTCCACCTACCTGATGTGGAAACGACAATTTGTCTCCATGGCGACGACGTTCGAGATGTTGGATCTCTTGGATGGTTCTTCCTCCCCTCCCCCAGTAACCACCATTTCCGCCGCCGGTGAGGACATCCCCAATCCCACCTTCCCTTCTTGGACTCTGCGGGATCAGAAACTTCTAGGTGTACTGTTCGTGACGCTGGAGCCAGAGGCCATGGCTGAGGTGTTGGATTGCTGCACTGCTCGGTCTGCGTGGCAGGCGCTTGAATCAGCCTTCGCGCACGCCTCCACGTCGCGGGCCAACCAGTTGCGCGAGGAGCTACTGTCGCTTCGTCGCGATGATCTCTCGATCGCGGATTACGGCCGGCGATTCAAGCTGTTGTGTGACCAACTGGCTGCCATCCAAAAGCCTGTGGAGGAAAGTGACAAAAGCCACTGGTTCCTCCGGGGTCTTGGCTCTTCGTTCGCGAATTTCGCGGATACGAGAATGGCGATGACTCCCGTTCTTCTTTTTCGGGATCTTCTCCATCAGGCCGTGCAATACGATCTCATGGTTCGCTCTATGGAATGCCCTTCTGCTGTGAGCACTCCGGCAGCTTTTATTGCGGATGAGACCGCTTGTGAGGCCCGTCAGCCATCTGGTCAGAATAGGGGCCGGGGAGGCTTTCAATCGGCCCCTAATCAGCGACGCGGTGGGGGTGCTGGGCGTGGTGGCCGCCGCCCGTTTGTTCCCCGCTGCCAGTTGTGCCGTGGGGAACACTATGCCAACAAGTGTCCCCAATATTTGCAGCTTCAACAAGCCTCCCGAGGCCGTGCAGGCCCAGCAACCATGTCCTCCAGCGCCGACCTTGCTCAAGCTTTCCATGCGGCTTGCAACGTCTCTCCTCCGAGTGCAGCTGCTGATTGGTATGTGGATTCTGGCGCTTCCGCACACATGACTCCTCACACGACGCAATTGGACTCTTTTGAGCCATACTCTGGTAACAATTCAGTCACTGTTGGTAATGGGAATTCCTTGCATATTTCTTATATTGGTTGAGGTCGTATTATGCCTTATCTTGATTTATTGAATGTTCTGGTTGTTCCGGGTCTTACTAAGAACTTGCTCTCTATTAGCAAATTAACTTCAGATTGTGATGTTGATGTTGTGTTCTCTGATAAGAAATTTGATGTTCAGAATCGACCGGCAAAGACAATTCTAGCTCAAGGAAGGTGTGAGAATGGGCTGTATGTCTTGGAGCATGGTGCTGCGGCTCTTGTTGCTGCTCTTTATAATAAAAGTTTACGTGCTAGTTTTGATTTGTGGCATCTTCGTCTAGGCCATGTTTCACATAGTGCTATTTCTTTGTTGAATAAGTTGGGTCATTTATCTGTTACTTCAGTTTTACCGAACCCTACTGTTTGCACTTCTTGCCAATTGGCTAAAAGTAAGAAATTACCCTTCTCTTTAAATGAGAAGCATGCTACTTCTGTTCTTGACATGGTTCATTGCGATTTATGGGGACCTGCTCCCGTTGTTTCATCTGGTGGATATCGTTATTATGTCATGTTTGTGGATGATTACTCGCGTTTTTCGTGGATTTATCCGTTGCATACCAAATTTGAATTTTATGATGTGCTTGTTTGGTTTCATACGTTTGTCTGCACACAGTTTTTTCGCTCCATCAAGGTTTTTCAATCTGATGGAGGCACTGAGTTTGTGAACAACCGGGTGGCTGATTTTATGGCTAAACATGGCATTTTGCATCGTTTGTCTTGTCCTTATACTCCGCAGCAAAATGGACGGGCAGAACGGAAACACAGACACATCACAGAGACTGGCCTTTCGATGTTGTTTCATGCTTCTGCACCTGCATCCCTATGGTTTGATGCTTTTTCTACTGCCGTGTATGTGAATAACAGGTTGCCATCGACTGTTCTTCACAATATGTCTCCGTATGAAATGTTGTTTAACAGTGTTCCGGATTATGGTATTTTTAAGCCATTTGGTTGTCGGGTTTTCCCTTTCTTGCGTGACTATGCTGATAATAAACTTTCACCACGCAGTCGGGCTTGTATTTTTCTGGGGTATAGTGGTTCTTACAAGGGTTTTCGATGCTTCAATCCTGCTTCCGCACGCATCTACATTACTCGGCATGCTCAATTTGATGAGCGACTTTTCCCTTTCTCTGGGAATACTCCTCAGTCAGCACAAGACTTGCCAATTTCCAGTTTTTTGGATCATGTTGTTCCCACTGCTAGTGTATCAGGTTCTTCTGTTTCACCTCCACTTCACATGGATCCGGAAACATTTGATGTGCCACCTGCACCTCTTACTGAGCCCCTATCGCCTCCGGCTCCACTGGAGGCTCCCCCCGCTGCGGCTCCTCCGCCTTCGCCGGTGGCTCCACCGCCACCTCCACCACCGCGAGTACCATCTCACTCAATGGTCACTCGTGCAAAGGATGGCATTTTCAAGCCTCGGTATCCTTTTGATATGGCCTACACAGCTCTGCTTAGCTCTCTTACCACTGCTACTGAGCCTCGTGGTTTTAAATCGGCTTCCAAATTCCCTCATTGGATGGCTGCTATGCAAGAGGAGATTGACGCTCTAGCACTTAATGAAACTTGGGATTTGGTTCCACCGCCCCCCGGTGTGAACGTTGTTGGGTCCAAGTGGGTGTTTCGGACAAAGAATCGTTCGGATGGCTCTATTGAGCGGTATAAGGCTCGTCTGGTTGCTCAGGGTTTCACACAGATTCCTGGGTCGGACTTCCATCACACATTCAGTCCTGTAGTCAAGGCCACCACTGTTCGCCTTATTCTGGCTCTTGCTGTGCATCATCAGTGGCCTCTACATCAATTGGATGTGAAAAATACCTTCTTGAATGGGATCCTTTCTAAGCCAGTTTTTATGGCTCAGCCGCCTGGCTTTGTTGATTCTCGCAGTCCTACTCATGTGTGCCGGCTCAAGAAAGCTCTGTATGGCCTTAGACAAGCTCCGTTGGCCTGGTTTCAGCGGTTCAGTACTTACTTGTTGACTCTGGGATTTCGCCAATCGCATTGTGATCCCTCTTTGTTTTGCTTGAAGAAGGGGTCTTCTCTTCTGTATCTTCTCTTGTATGTTGATGATATTATTCTTACAGGAATGATCAGAATCTTCTTTGACAGTTTATTGCTCGCACCCATTCGGAGTTTGCTATAAAAGATCTTGGCAAGTTGACATATTTTTTGGGTTTGGAGGTCTCTTATACTTCTGATGGCATTTTCGTTGGTCAGACGAAGTATGCTCACGACATCTTGGATCGAGCTTCTATGCTTGTGTGCAAGCCTGTTTCCACCCCACTTGCTGCGCGAAGTTTATTGAAAAGCTCAGGAACGGCATTTGTTGATCCGACGCTTTATCGTTCGTTGGTAGGTGCCCTTCAGTATCTTACCATCACTTGGCCTGATCTCTCTTTTGCTGTCAACACTGTGAGCCAGTTTCTTCATTCTCCTACTGCCGATCACTTTGCTGCTGTCAAGCGCATCCTTCGCTATGTGAAGGGTACCATCTATTATGGTCTTAACTTCACTCACCATCCTGAGAAGATAATTGTGGGATATTCTGACGCTGATTGGGCGAGATGTTTGGAGACTCGTCGCTCCACCTATGGTTATTCGATTTTCTTTGGCGGTAATCTCGTTTCTTGGAGTGCTAAAAAGTAGCCTATGGTTGCTCGTTCAAGCTGTGAGTCGGAATATAGGGCCCTCGCTAACGCTGGTTCTGAAATTGATTGGTTGCTGAATTTACTTCATGAGATTCATCAGTCGTCCATGCCTCCGGCGACGCTTCTGTGTGACAACAAGAGTTCTGTATTTTTGAGTCAGAACCCAGTGGCCCACAAACGCGCCTAGCATATTGACATTGATTGTCATTTTATTCGTGAGCTGGTCTCTTCGGGTAAGTTACGCACTGATTTTGTTCCATCGCATTTACAGCTCGCTGATATTTTTACTAAGGCGTTACCTCAACCTGCCTTTACGTTCTTGCGCTCCAAGCTTTGCGTTTGCTTGCACCCCACGCAACGCTTGACGGGGGGTATTAAGGGAAAGAGTTGAATATTGTATTAGTGTCTATATTCATTGTATCATGTATATGAATTTTTTGCTTTGATTGCCTTCCATATATTATGGAGATCATGTACCACACTAATTGTATATAATACGACATTCTCTCATCATCACATCAGTGATGATCGCATAATCCTTGTCATACTTTTAACATGATTTGCTTTTCTATATACACATAATTACCAAACACTAAGTCATATTACGCAAACTGAAATATACTGATATTTTTTCCATCTTAATTTTTTACAACATGCTTAATTTGCTCTGCGCTTCATGTTTTATCTATTGTTTAATTTTTATATATTATACTCACTATTTGTCAACTGAAACAGTTAGGATGGTTGCAATAATTCATAATTACGACTCTAATAACCTGTTACAACGTAAAGGAAGTTCGAAATCTGCATTCCAATTCATGCAATAATTCATAATTACGACTCTAATAACCTGTTACAACGTAAAGGAAGTTCGAAATCTGCATTCCAATTCATGCAATAATTCATAATTACGACTCTAATAACCTGTTACAACGTAAAGGAAGTTCGAAATCTGCATTCCAATTCATGACCACAAGTAATCTGTTGGGTTTATCCGCCCAGCAGAGCCGGGCCCACTCAATCCACTAGCATGATATTGTCCGCTTTGGGCCGCCCACTGGCCCGCACGGTTTTACCACTCTGGGCTTCACACCCAAAAGGCCTCATGCTAGGGAGAGACTCTCTCAATTATAAACCCCTCGCCATTCCCATGTCTAACCGATGTGGGACATTGGTTGAAACCCAACCTGTTGGGTTTATCCGCCCAGCGGAGCCGGGCCCACTCAATCCACTAGCATGATATTGTCCGCTTTAGGCCGCCCACTGGCCCGCACGGTTTTACTACTCTGGGCTTCACACCCAAAAGACCTCATGCTAGGGAGAGTCTCTCTCAATTATAAACCCCTCGCCATCCCCATGTCTAACCGATGTGGGACTTTGGTTGACACCCAACCTGTTGGGTTTATCCGCCCAGCGAAGCCGGGCCCACTCAATCCACTAGCATGATATTGTCCACTTTGGGCCACCCACTGGCCCGCACGATTTTACCACTCTGGGCTTCACACCCAAAAGGCCTCATGCTAGGGAGAGTCCATCCCACATTTATAAACCCCTCGCCATCCCCATTTCTAACCGATGCGGGACTTTGGTTGACATCCAACCAACATTTTCCCCTCAAACAAAGTCCTGCAGCTAGACCATCCAGTTTGAGGTCCGAACATCCCACCAATCCCGGGTTGGGCCGATTAAGTCTGGGGCCTGGCTCTGATACCACTTGTTGGGTTTATCCGCCCAGGGAGCCGGACACACTCAATCCACTAGCATGATATTATCCGCTTTGGGCCGCCCACTGGCCCGCACGGTTTTACCACTCTGGGTATCACATCCAAAAGGCCTCATGCTAGGGAGAGTCCATCCCTCAATTATAAACCCCTCGCCATCCCCACTTCTAACCGATGTGGGACTTTGGTTGACACTCAACCAATATTTTCCCCTCAAACAAAGTCCTGCAGCTAGACCATCCAGTTTGAGGTCCGAACATCCCACCAACCCCGAGCTGGGCCGGTTAAGTCTGGGGCCTGGCTCTGATACCACTTGTTGGGTTTATCCGCCCAGGGAGCCGGGCACACTCAATCCACTAGCATGATATTATTCGCTTTGGGCCGCCCACTGGTCCGCACGGTTTTACCACTCTGGGTATCACACCCAAAAGGCCTCATGCTAGGGAGAGTCCATCCCTCAATTATAAACCCCTCGCAATCCCCACTTCTAACCGATGTGGGACTTTGGTTGACACTCAACCAGCCCGCACGGTTTTACCACTCTGGGTATCACACCCAAAAGGCCTCATGCTAGGGAGAGTCCATCCCTCAATTATAAACCCCTCGCCATCCCCACTTCTAACCGATGTGGGACTTTAGTTGACACTCAACCAACATTTTCCCCTCAAACAAAGTCCTGCAGCTAGACCATCCAGTTTGAGGTCCGAACATCCCACCAACCCCGGGCTGGGCCGGTTAAGTCTGGGGCCTGACTCTGATACCACTTGTTGGGTTTATCCGCCTAGGGAGCCGGGCACACTCAATCCACTAGCATGATATTGTCCGCTTTGGGCCGCCCACTGGCCCGCACGATTTTACCACTCTGTGTATCACACCAAAAAGGTCTCATGCTAGGGAGAGTCCATCCCTCAATTATAAACCCCTTGCCATCCCCACTTCTAACCGATGTGGGACTTTGGTTGACACCCAACCAACATTTCCCTCTCATACAAAGTCCCGTAGCTAGACCATCCAGTTTGAGGTCCGAACATCCCACCAACCCCGGGCTGGGCCGGTTAAGTCTGGCCAGTTACATGATCTATCAGAATTATTAAGGAATGACAATTTATTTTACTTGCACCACAATCTTTGGTGTTCAAAAAGGTAGATGAACCAAAGGGATAGCAACGGCAATGATACGCCGAACACAAGGAGTATAGTGAAATTCCACATTTGAATGATGTAGAAGTCAGTTTACAACCACTGCTCCGACCATAAGATTACGCCGTCAGGAGAACTAAAGCTGCATACAAGGAGCTGACCTCTTTTTGGACTAAGGTGGTAGAGAAAGTGCAGGTTACAGCGGTGATATTGAAGGCGAAAATGAAGCTGCGGAGGGCCAGGTATTTTCTTCACGCAAGGAGCGGACACAAATTAGAGAGATGGTCGGGGGATTGTGAGCACACGTGGGTAGAAATGCAATTAAAGGAGTGGGGGGGTGACAGAGATCCAGGGAGAGACACCACAAAATTTTAAGGAACAAAATAGAACTTGTAAATTGGAGTAAGGACAAAATTTTAAATCACAGAAAACATATGTCTCATGTTTCAAGCATTCACCAATTCAAAAAAGTTGAATGCATATGCTGACTCAACAAGCACAGCGGAAGACATCTCCACAGTTTTTTTTTCGATGGGAAATCTGAAACCTCTAAACGAATGAGCCATATTTGATTATGGATAAGAGGAAATAGAGAAAGAATGAGAAGAAATGAAATCAACTGCAAATCAGGGAATAAGATAGCGGAGCTCCAAACGCAAAAAAATGGCGTTAATCCGTGAGTTGGCGGCGGACGACGAAAGACTAACGGCTTTGGAGGAGGTTCGATTGTTGGAAGAAGATTGAAGATTGAATTGGATGAGTGACGTGAGTGAAGAGTGAATTAGTAGGGTAGGAAATATGGAGAAAGGAGGATGGTTGATAGACTTAGTGGGTGGAGAGAAAGAACTAATGTATTATTCTTTCTACTTTTTGATTGTGTTACAATGTCTTGTATTTATAGATGGGTAAGAAGCTTCTTAAGGCTTCCATGACTTTTCTAGATTATTTATTTTCTAGATCATGTGTTAATTTTCTAGACTATTCCAATTAATCACATGATAATACATTATTTAATTTTCTTTTCTAAGACTAGATAATTCTAGAAATTATGCACCATTCTTAATACTCCTCCTTGGGGCATATTTCTTGAATTCTGTAGAAATGTGCATCAATAATTTATCACTCCCCCTTGATGCACATTCGGATGATTCCGTTCGAGCTTCTCTCGTATTATCTCGAACCTTGATTTTGATAGCGCCATTGTGAATATATCCGCTAGTTGCTCTTCTGTTTCAATGTGCTTGAACTCGACTCCTCCATTATTAGTTGCTTCTTATAAGAAATGGTATTTGATGGCGATGTGTTTTTGTCCTGCTGTTAAGCATGAAATATTTTGCCATTGCTATTGCCGACTTGTTGTCGTAGTAGATCTCTGTAGGATCTCTTATTGTTCTCCCATCATATAGTTGCTGCACCCACTTGTCACTCCCTCGATACTCCTCCTTTAGAATAGTAACTCCGCCACAGTCATCTGTAGATTGTAGAACGCCAAGTTGTCCTTCTCCTCATTTTGTCTAGTTTTTCTTTGTCTGTATTAGACAAAGATGTTGTGACCGTTGGGACATGCTTTTATTTAGTTTTCTTTGTCTGTATTAGACAAAGATATTGTGTCCGTTGGGACATGCTTTTGTCAATGGTCTCCCATAGGCCCAATAGTTGTAGCCTTCATTTGAGAAGGTTTGGATTGGGATTTAGTGGATATTAGTTAGAGAGGACAATTTTGGAGGCTTAATAATGGTTTGAGTAGTAATGTGCGGAAGCTTAGTTTAACGCCCAGTTATTGATCTAACCGGGCTCTGATACCATGTTGGAAGAAGATTGAAGATTGAATTGGATGAGTGACGTGAGTGAAGAGTGAATTAGTAGGGTAGGAAATATGGAGAAAGGAGGATGGTTGATAGACTTAGTGGGTGGAGAGAAAGAACTAATGTATTATTTTTTCTACTTTTTGATTGTGTTACAATGTCTTGTATTTATAAATGGGTAAGAAGCTTCTCAAGGCTTCCATGACTTTTCTAGATTATTTATTTTCTAGATCATGTGTTAATTTTCTAGACTATTCCAATTAATCACATGATAATACATTATTTAATTTTCTTTTCTAAGACTAGATAATTCTAGAAATTATGCACCATTCTTAATATCGACCTCTCAAATCAAATGTGAACTTGGGATTATGCCTCGATTATGCCAAAGTAAGCGTAGACATAAATTTAAGCATCACGAAATAATGACAAAGCATTAACTACGAGAGCAACTCACCGGAGGGAAGCTCCGAAGGCTGTACTGGCGGCGGTGGTAGGTAAATCGACGGCGGGCTACGAAGAGTCGACGACTTCAGAAGGGGCTGTCAAATCAAATACAAAAATTAGGGTTGTACGAGGGAATCCAGTATAGCTAGAGGCGCCGTCGTTCTGGGAAATCACGGTACCACACTCAGCTGCTAAGAGCATCTGCATTGGTCTTAAAATAATGAGTTTAAACCAAAAATTTTACAACTCAAACCAACGTGGATGCATGAATTTAAAGCCAAAGTACCACCTACTTAAATCCAGTTCACTCAATGAACTCGGTTTATATGTCCTTTCTTAATTTAAATTCATTATTTAAATATAAAACAATTAAAAGATGTTTCCTTTAACACTCAGTTTAAACTGAAGTATAGATGTAGGTGATAATTTATTTTTATGGAAAAATGTGCAAAATGGGATGGAGGGGAGAGAGTGGGTTTAAACCACCACTACCAATGTGGATGCTCTAAGGTGGAAGGCATAGATATAACCCAATTAACGCGTGACTGTGTGGGAGAAAGAAGGGATGACCTTCAACCGACGGACATTGACCAAACTTACCGGCTATTCTCCTTTTATATATACGCGTCATTTACATTTGAAAATAATAAGGGTTATCCCTTACTTTACCCTAATTAAAGGGTGTAAAAGGGGGGTGTACATTGAAGGTTAGCCACTAAAGATAACACCAAGGGTTATCCCTTACTTTACCCTAGTTAAAGGGTATAAAAGGGGTGTGTACATTGAAGGTTAGCCACTAAAGATAACACCCGGGCCCTTGTCGGCCCGGTGTTATTTCCACTGTAGTGACGTATTAGTTATACGTCCAAATTGGACAGATAAAATTAAACCCGAGAGCTAAGCCATCTCAATCCCTTTTATGTCCTCATTTCAAAACAACAATGATGACCGTGCAGTTGCCGGAGGCGAAGAAAATCAGCGACACGTGGGTGAGCGCTCACGATAAGGGAGGAGGAGGAGGAGCAAGTGATAGATCACGTGAGGCTGGGCTTGCTAGCGGCCACCGTCGTGTGTGGGTTAAGCAGCGTCGTATCACTGGTATTGTTATCCTAATTATAATTCTATATCTTTTATACCCTAATTTACTTAAATACCCTTAATTTACTCGAATTATTTGAGTAATAAATCGAGTAACATATTCGAGTTAACACAATAAATTAAGTGAAAATATAATTCGAGTAAAAATACTTTATGGCTGCAGGATAAACAATATGGAGTGAAGGAGTGAATAATATTTGGGCTACAATAATTTTGGTCAAAAATAAGTTATTACAAAATAATCACAAAAGAAAAGGGATTGACGGTGGGAATAACATTAGAGTTAATATAATTTTGACAAAAAATAAATTATACATTGATTAAAAATTAGTCAAATATGTCAAAAATATCTTTCATATTTACTAAATTTATAGTATAAAATAAAAAAGTAAAATTTTAAAACATCTCCCATAATACAAAAAAGTTGTGTATTTAATTGATAAAAATAAAGTTGATGATTAAATTGAAATAATATGAAAAGGTTGTGATTTTGTTTTATGAAAAAAATAGTTAGTGATTACATTGAGAAAATGTCGTGTATTTTAATACAATGAACTCTTTTATAAATGTCACATTGATATTAAATAAAATTTCAAGAATTAATAAATTTCGAGTAATGTTATATAGAAAAAATAAGTAAAATTTTCGAGTAATTTTACATTTGAATAAAGAAATCTTCGAGTAAATGGATAATCGAATTACAAATCATTATTTTACTCGAATATATATTTTTTAAATGATAAAGTCTCTTGTGAGACGGGTTATTTGTGAGACAGGTTATTTGTGAGACATGTTGACCCATCATTAAAGTATGTTTATTGTATAGATAAAATATGTTTAATGATTATTAAGTATGTTTTTAAAGTATGTTAGATTATGTATTAAATTATGATTTTAGTGTGTTATAATATGATTTATTATTGACATACTTAACTATATAATAAGCATACTTTAGTGAAAGGTCGACCCGTCTTATATTCGTCTCATAAATAATCCATCTCACAAGAGAAGTATCTTTTTTAATAATACTTAAAAAAATTTAACTCATCAAATTTTATTGAAATTCACATTTCTCATTAATGTTCATTACTCGAAATTTATTAATTCTCTAATTGTCTTACTCGAATTTACTATCACTCGAATAAACCTTACTCAAATTACTCATTGTTTACTCAAATGGTCATATTACTCAAATTTGATTTACTCGAATAAGCCTATTATTCAAAATTTTCTTACTCGAATTTATCTTACTCAAATGATACTTTTTACTTGAATTTGCCACAATTACTTTTATTCGGGACGCCTTAGTCAAATTTCCATTACTTACTCGAAATTATTTTACTGATATTTGCTTTACTCGTTTTTTTTTTCCTGAAAATTGCTTTACTCAAGAATCAAAATTGACTATTACTCAGATTTTCTTACTCGAATT
Source organism: Pogostemon cablin (assembly GCA_023678885.1). NCBI lineage: Eukaryota > Viridiplantae > Streptophyta > Magnoliopsida > Lamiales > Lamiaceae > Pogostemon > Pogostemon cablin. The sequence goes on along the minus strand of CM042959.1, from coordinate 18,561,403 downwards.
TGCCTATTACATTTACTCGTATTTTCCTTGCTCATATTTGCTATCAATCGATTTACCTTACTCGAAATTTATTACTTGAATTTATTACTCAAAATTCTTTATTCTTATACTCACTCGATGTCACTATTACTCAAACTTGCCTTACTCAAACTGCCAATCACTCAACATTTATTACTCATAATATAAAAAAAATACTCATTTACTCGAAATAATTAAAAAATAAAAAATATATTACTCGAATTTATACCCAAAATTATAATCCTCAGTTTAAAATTAAATAATTAATTAAATTTACTCGAATTTAATTTTAGTCGCTCTTTGACTCGAATGTTTACTCAAAATTTTTATACATTTATTTAATTTACTCGTAGTATTACTCGAATTGTATTTACTCAAATATTCGAGTAATGGGCATTTTGGTAATTTCGGATAAAAAAGATATTTTGTTAAATATAGGGCAATAAAGTAATGGGTCCATTACTTATATGTACATTTTATATAGCTATATTACAAATAGATACAATACGTAAATTATATTAGTATGCACTACAAATTGAACCCATCAAATACCACTTTTAACCCTATTTTAAGTTTAATGTATGCAGAATCTCTCCATAAAAATAGGAACCACTTTTAACCCTATTTTAAATTTAATTGTATGCAAATATAATTTACCCATTAATCTCTCCACGAAAATAGGAAATATGTTGGAGATTAGTCAATTGACTAAAAGAGTCGAACATTTAAAAAATCCAGATAATAAAGTGAATACCCCTTTTGAATACCATGTAGAAAATTTATTTTCAATTTATTTCTGACTCAAAAATATGCATACTAAATCATAATATGCAGTTATAAAATAATTTGAATACCCATTTTGAATACCATTATAAATAATTTGTGGAATACCCATTCTAAATACCATTATGAATATTGACAAAATTTTTTTTGGATACAAGTATTCTGTATAAGTGTTATGAATATTTACCCAAAATTTTTTGAATACAAATGTTACGGATTTATAAATTATCAGTAATGTTTCCAAAATTTTCTGAATACAAATGTTATGGATTCAGAAATTATCATAATATTTTACCATAAATTATCCATGTCAACAATTTTCTCAAAAATATTCAAAATGGGATTTTCAGAAATATTCAAAATGTACCCAAAAAGATTCAGATGCAAGTGTAAACACTATATTTGCAGAAATCTAAATTAATGGACTTGTGGATATTTGTATTTAAAGTTTAAAAATAAATAGAAATAGGGAACATCCATATACTTTGTGTTCCGGGTGTATTCAGAATTTAATGATATATAGAATTAGAGTATTATTATTTGTGGTTCAGTTATTTAAAAGAAATGTAAATATGTCAAAGTCTTAATAAGTTCTGGATATTTTTGGTTATTTGGCTGGATGCTATACTGCTGGAGTCAGCTTGACACATAGAATATGAAACTCCACCTACAAACATTAAAACTGTAATGGAGCTATTTTTGCTACATATCACAAAACAAATATATTGACATTTCTAGATGCATATCACATCCCTGAATCCATATATAATACATGAAAATTTGAATATACAAAAAACTTAAATCAAAGTAATTGAACCTACATTGAAAGCTGAAATCGGCGATTAAAATTCCAGTAAATTGAACCCACATAAACAAAGAATTTCGAGTTTACAAGAATTGCATACAAAGAACTAAAACTCCGAATAGATGAAGAATTGAATATAGAGCAATTGAACCCTCATTGAACTTCGAAATCGAAAATGAAAAAGCCAGTGAAATGAATAGTCATTGAATAAAAGAATCAAACATAAAAAAAAGATAAATTGAATACGATTAATTCAACTGAATTGAAAGAATTGAATTCTGATATTTTCGTGGATGAAAAACCCAGCAAAATGAACATGAGTCATTAAATCAAAATCAAACATCTAGCAAATTAAACACAAAAGATTGAATACGATTGATTCAATTTGAATCGAATGACAACCTTATAGATGGAAGAATTGAATACGAAAAATTGATGCTACTCAATTGAGATGCATTGAAACCAATTTCTGAGATGTTCTTGAACTCTTCAACGAAATTCTGCCAACATTTTGGGATTATACTGGTGCCACACCCACCATTGCTTCAAATTAGGGTTTCTTGTCAACAAATATCCTTTGTCGTCATTCTATCTTCCGCTAACATCCGTGCAAAAATTGATTGAAAAAGAGGGGAAAATGGCTGGTGGGTGAGGAAAAGGGGTGAATAAAATTGGTGTGGATAATGGTAAATACATGCGGTGGTGGGGAAAAGGGTGAAAGAAACTAGTGTGATAATGGTGAGTACATAATTTTATTTGCGGCTCACTTCTTTAGATTCTCCAATTTTAATCCCATAGAACTGCATATGTCTGGCTCTCTGCGAACAGATGCTCCCTGCTCTTCTTCAATACCTCCTCTTGCGTAAAACGTGGAAGGTTATATTAAGAATTTTATCTTAATATATTGTATTTAATAATAATATTTTTATCCTAATGTATCTACCAATAATATTAAAATATATTTTGTACTAGGCAGTAATAAATCCTAAAGTAATTCTATATTGTCCGCAGAGCATTGCACCATTTTACCCTTGGCTGGCTTTGTGTGTCAGAATAATTCTTGCTAACACTACTCTTTTCACATGTCAACCCAATCATCTTGTTCTCTATCTTTGACTATTCAGTAATGGCATCATTTCATCACCCCCAAAAAATGCTAATTTGAGCCCCATTAAAGGGATGCATTGGTTTATGTTTTATGATTCGGAGGATTTATGGGTTTTTGGCCATCTGATGGGTTTTGTAAGCAACAAGACATTGTTTACTAGGGAGATAATGTTATCTCGAGCCACCACAGTCTTGCTGATATGGGGGATGGTGGAGGAAGTAATTGACTATGCGTGGTGTTGATGGTTGGGTGGAAAAGCAGTGTTTTGGAATTAGTATGGCCGTATGGCTTCTTCTAGCTTCTCTTTTTTGCTTATGTATCTCCGGGGAAAAGCATAATGCTCCCGGGTAGGAATAGCTGCAACTTTTGTCGTATAGAAAAGTATAAATGAAGGCATGTGCATACCATCTATGCCTTGTTTTTAATGATGTTCCTTTCTTTCAGTCCACAGGTTCTTTCTTTCATGACAAAAGTATCACACTAGGGAGCCTCATTGGCATTTCCATCATCCTAGAGCTCTCACGACGATCAACAAGGGGAAGACTAACAAGACGAAGACATGGTTTCTGTCTCTGTGCTCGATTAAGCACCGATGCAGTGAGCATGAACAACAGCGCCCCGTCTTGAAGCAGAAGCAACCCTAGCCCCGGGGGTTATGGGCCAGACGATTTCACTCGTGTAACGGATCCAAATTCATTATTCGCTCCTCCTCCACAATCAAGTGATTATGGTAGGGACTTATTGCATCATGAGAATGCTGAACTTCTCTCATGTTTATGTGGAAATCTTTCTCATTCATGTTGCATTTAGTTGTGGACACTGTTTTCTTCTACTTATCTACATTTATACTCTATTCTTTGATCGATAGTCCACATGACTCAAATTTCGAGTTACATTCAACTAAAATGCACATCTGAAATGTAATTTGTATAAGCATTTTAGTTGATTGAATAAAGTGTTTCTAAAAAATAATTTACAAGTATATTATGTATATATAAGTAAGTATTTTGTGAGATGTCTCACCGTCTCATATTTTAGGTTAATAATCACTTTAATTTAAAAATGTTACTTTTTAATGTATCATTTACTATTTTACGTGATAAACTTGTGATAAATCATGGTCATTTGTGAAGCTAATTTTCTAAAAGTGAAAAATCTTTACGTAACTAAACGTGCCTTTCTACTTGCTTATGTGTCTATCAGGGAGGGTTTATCGGCTGATGTGTAATTTTCTATGATTTTTTAACATTTGTACTTTTTTTAGTATTCTCGGTGCAATTTTTAGTAAATAATAAATACTTGTGTTTGACAAAATAGATTCTTTTAACAATGAATGGATTACTTCTCATTTATTATTATTCAAAAATTCTTCGCTTATCTTTTCACTTTTTATTAAAAATATTATTATATTTTATTTATAAATAATTTAAGATTATATATCTCTTCACTTTTTATTAAATACTCCCTTCGTCCCGTTCAAAGAATTACATTTGCTTTTTATACGTAGATTAACGAGTATTATTATTTTAAGTAAAGTGAGTAGATGTATTAGAGAGATGTGATGGATAATGGTGGGCTACTGGTAGGTAGGGCTGGGGAAAAATATCGAAATTTCGGTATACCGCCCTTACCATAACGAAAAATACCGATTTTACCGAAATTTTAGATATGCCGAAATTTTTGGTAAGGTATGATACCGTATTGAAAATTTTGGTACGATAAAGGTATATAAATGATCAATACCGCGGTATTTTGGTATATGCCGAAATACCGTAAAATATTCAATTTTTGAGTAATATGATACGATATTACCATATTATATGATACATACAATTATAATTATTATTTATGTATTATAATGTTTAATTAAATTATATATATACACTATTTTATTAAAGATTAAATCTAAAATCCTACGGTATATTTCTTCATAATTATAAATTATTGATAAAGTTCATTGACTAATTTCATGATATTAGTACTTCTTTTTTATTTAAGTATTCTATCTTATATGAAAATTTAAAAGTGTTGATTTTAATATAAGTTCCATGTATTTTTGTGTAGATTTCTTATGTACTATTTATTTAATGACAAACACTTGTGTAAAACGGGTTTAGATATATTAATTATGTAAACTCGATTACTGTTTAGTACATAAAAAATTACTCTTTAGCACATAAATTGTTACTTTTTAAATTAAAAAATTACTCTTCAAATTCTTTTAAATCACGATGTATCGATTACTTTAAGTACATAAAAAATTACTTTTTAGAGATACGAATTATTACTCTATAGTGTAAAAATTATTACTCTTCAAAGAGTAATTTTTTATATATTAAAGAGTAATAAGGCTTACCTGTAAACCCAGTTTTCATGAGACTTACTCTTATTTAATTTGGTCGTTTGTAGATTGTCGTATAATTTTGAATTTGTTATTTATTAGAGTTTGTTTTTATAGTTATCTTTCACTTTTCTAGTACATGTTTTTATTAGATTTATTGAATTTTAGATGTATAACGGCATAACAAACTATCTAATAGGATGGTATATACCGATATTTTAGGTATGGTATGGCATATCGAAATATTGGTAAGTAGAAGGTATACTATTTTCTTACACCGAAATATTGGTATACCGAACTAAGGTATACCGAGAGTTTAGGTAAGGTAACGGTATGATTTTTTATATACCGAAAATTTTGGTACGGTATATGGTATGACCAAAAATCTTCGGTATGTCATACCGCCCACCCCTACTGGTAGGCCCTTTTTACTAAAAGAAAAAAAGTTGCAATTTGAATGGGTAAAATATTACTATTAGGGTGGGATGGAAGGAGTATATTATTACATTTTATTTCATTGTACAAAAATCACTTTGTGATACATATGATGCCATACAATTTTTTTATAATAATTCACGATTATCATTTGACTTTTTATTAATAAAGTTACTTATTTTTTCTTCGTTCTAAGAAATTCCACATAAAAATTTGGGTCAACACATTTATTGTTCTGAAAAAGTAATAAAGATTTTAAAAGAAGCAGCAAGAATCATGCAAAAATGAAAAGGGGTTGTGATTAAAATGCAAAAATATTAGTGTATCCCTCTTTACATTCAAAATTTTAGTTAATTTAAAGATTAAATCAAAAAGCTCAATTCAAAAGGCTTTCTATTATAACTTTTGAATTTAACTTTTTTTGTTCACTTTTTAAATTTAGAGAGTCAACTAAACTCTTTAATTTTTAATTCTTTAATTAATTTACAACTTAATACTAATTAGAATTTTATAGGAATTTACGAAATGTGCAATTAATATATTATAACATAATTATATGATTGGATAAATAAAATATATAAATAAATAAATATGGAAAATTAAGTAAATAAAGAGTTAAATTTAAAGAGTGTGGTGGAGAATCTTGACAAATAAAAGTTCAAATTAATAGGTACTCTTTATTTTATATAAATACTAGTAATACACCCGCGCGATCCGCGAAAAAATTTTATGTAAAAATTATTGTATAAAAACTTATAATTAAAATAATATATATATATATATATATATATATATATATATATATATATATAAATGTAATAAAAAGCCATATTGCGATACTTATGTGAGATGGATTAAAGCATTGAGCATGATAAAATTTTATTGGAACCGTACAATGATGGATATTTTTCTTCTCATTAAGAATTTTGATTATTAAAGTTTTCGTAGGAGTATAAAAATTAAATTTACTTTATGTTTTCGTATCAAAGGGACAATGATATTCGTCTCTATAAAATTTTTCTTCTTTAATGAAAAGTAATAATATTTTTAATTAAAAAAATTATTTTAAAAAAATCTTAAAATGTTTAATAGTAAGACAGTCTCACATACTCCCTCCGTCCCGCACCAAGGGTGCATTTTGATTTTTTGCACGTAAATTAAGGAGTTTTATTATTTTATGTGTAGTGAGTAGTTGTATTAGTAGGAGTGTAGACCTTATATTTTAATTGTATTAGTGGGTGAGTGTGAGACCCATGTGTATAAAAATGAAAGATAACCCTTTGGATGGGACGGCCAAAATGGAAAAAAGTGACCCTTGGTGCGGGACGAAAAGAGTAAGTATTTGGTAAAAACTTCTAGGGCGTGTGTTTTCGAGAGCACAGGAGACCAACTCTAATTATTTATTTTTAATTTTTATAATCAAATTAAGAATTGTAACTCTTCTCATTTCCGACTAAAGATAAAGGAGTACTCCCTCCGTTCCATTTCAAAGTTTACGTTTGTTTTTTGCACGTAGATGAAGGAGTATAACATTTTAATAGATAGTGGGTAAAAAGATATAATATTTAATATAAATTGGGTAAGTGTATTAGTGTTGGATGATATATTAATTATTTTAGGTGGGTCCCATATTTTAAAAAGAAAAACATAAACATTGAAATGAGACGCGCAAAATAAAAACGTAAACATTGAAACGGGACAAATGGAGTACATTTTATTATTTTCATTTTTTTAAGGATCAACATGATTGATTAACATGTTAAAATCACTTGATTTTTGTTCATCATTATTAATATATTGTGAGGTAAGAAGACTTTTTAAATTTAATTTAGTTAAGTTTAAAGGTAATATATTAAATTTAAAGGTAATATTATACATTGCATAATAAAGTTAAATGTAATCCTAACACTTTTGCTTGGAAGATGAAAATTACTTTGGAGATAAAGACTCTTTAAATTTAACGCGAAAAATATAAATAACATTTACCTCTTCTACAAATTTTCTTTTTGAAAAAAAATCATTTAAGATTTCAAAAACAATAATAACAGCATACACTTGCAACATGAATAAAACACATGCAATTAGAAAATAAGTCCACCATGATTGCTTCCTCCCATGGCTAATGGCTATCTCATCCCATTTCTAGCTTGGCCAAATAAATCGCCCAAACATTCCTCTTCAAATGAGAACTAAAATTGAATTTAGATTCATGGATTACTTTCATAATAATAGTATAGTATTCTTACTGCTGAAAATTTGAAGGCTACTGCCGGTGCCCCTTTGAAAAACTTGGCAAAAAGCATTGTCACACTGGGATCAAAAGCATGAGCAGAAGTAGGAAAAAGTCCTGCCATTGGAACACATGTAATGCCAAAACAGAGAAGCAAATATGTATTTGGAATTTAGTAAACATGGAAAGGCACAGTCTCAAGTAGATTGATTAAACACTGAGATAGTTGCATGTAAACCTTGCTTGTATGCACCGGATGCATGGCATGGAGTGATTCTACAATCAGTACAGATCAAGGAAGCAAATGGACATTCTGGAAGATTGAAACTGATGGCAGTTGGCATGAGCTGATGTGGAGCGATTTGATTGGCCTTAAAGAGTTAGTTTTGGTCAAGTTCAGCTGGATTGAACAGTTGGAGTGTAAGGCTTCCTATTGGCTGATTAAACAGTTAATTAAGAGGTAGTTATAGCTGCAAAATCAACTGATCACTTAGTCCTATAAGTTGGAGTATTCATTCATGTGATCAATAAGATTCAGAGTTTTCATCATCTAGTTGGTGTGCGTTTTTGCTCTGTAATCTCTCATAGATAAAGAACACTCTTCCTCTCCCGTGGATGTAGATCTTACGATCGAACCACGTTGAATTCTATTTGCGTTTGATATCTTTTCTTCAAGTTTTAGCTTATCGTTTATCTAGTTTCATATATTCGGTTCATACTCAATCTTTTCGTATTTGGCTTCGAATCACGACAAACACAAATATATATTGAAGCAAACAAAAGATAATAGTCCATACAACTTCTGTTGGAGAGGTGAAGAGCAGTGATATCCTCTCCCAGAACTCGTATCCCGGGAGGCTTTCAATGGCCATGAAAGCAAAATATCCCCAGAGGACAGAGGTGGGATCATTCTCAAGACATGTATAGCAGCAACACAACCTCCAACCATAAGGGCTTGCAGCAAGTTCTTACCTCTACTGGAAGTAAATAATCAATCTCCTTCTACATGGTAGAAGAGAACAGATGATCGAACAGAAGATTCTACATGCTTCAGCAAGCGAAATCTCTGTACACACAGAGTAGTGGAGTATAGGTATTAACAGTAGAAATGAATTTAAAAGTATAGACACACTAACAAAAATCTCACCATAATGGCAAGCACTACGAAAATCCCTCAAAAGAGAACGTACTGCTCCTAATTTTTCCCCATCTCCGACTGCTTCGCACCAAGAATCAACCATTTCAGTAGTTACTTTTTTTTAAAGGCCTTTCTGCTTTTTCAGCTTCAAGATCAATACGCTTAGCTGTCTCAATACCATCATCATTATCTGCATCAATTTTAAGAGTCTCCTAAAATAATAGGAAATGAACATTAGCGATTAGAACCCATCATCGTTCATCACAAAAAAGAAGGATTTTGGGGCTCACATCCAAATCCTCGTCATCAAATTCCAAAAGCTCCTTATCATGTTCTTTTAAGGCATACATCAACATATTATAATTCGAAATCAATAGAGGAGGTTGATATAGAGTAGAATATTAATGTACATACCCTAAGTTTGAGAAGAGTGAAAAGGGCAGGGGTTTGGGAATAACAGCTTCATCTTGGTGCAACAATGTTTGAGCGAGACTGCACCAGCCAGGGGCTCACTCTCAAATTGTTGGAGTTTGTCAAATAAAAGGGGGGAGTTTCTATCCCACATCGGGTGGGAGAGAAAAGGGAGAGGGGCTCCTTAGGCTATATAAGGAGGCCCCTAGTCTCAATGTTAAGTGCACCAATCAAGTACACTTTAATCTTTGTATTTGATTCTAGGTAAAATTCCTTTCTTTGATTCTCGGTTGTGTGAGAATGGGAAGAAAGGTGAGAATTAGTCAAAGATTTGTAAGGGTGTAGGGATTGGGGTCGAGAGAGAAAAATTCTGTGTGATTGTAAAAATTTTTCACATAGTGGTATTTTCTCGGGTCCGTGGTTTTTCTCCGGTTTTGGAGTTTTCCACGTAAATTCTTGTGTTGTGCCTTTTATTTTCTTCTTTGTTTGTCCCTTAGGAATGAATGGGGATCTGCCTTATTCCAACAAGTGGTATCAGAGCCCGGTTTGGGTGCTTATAAAGTTCTTAGTATGCTCTGTGGTTGCAGCATAGTCTGACCTTCCACATCAGAAAAGACTTTATGAGAGGAAGAGGGTTATTCATTAGGCTAAGGGTGGCATGAAAGAAGTGGGAAAAAGCTGGTGATACAAGGGGGTCAGAAGAACAGCCGGATGCGGTGGCATCTTCTTTCTTGCGGTGAAATGCGCCGGACTGTGGCGATAGTGGCGTGGCAAGGGGTAGGATTTGTAGGTCAGCAGTGGCGGAGTTCTTGGACCTGCATTGCTGGGACTCCCGGTGGTGGAGTTGGCTTAACAGCGGCATGGGGTTTTCCATGGATGTCGGCTCAAGGAGGTTTGAAAGGAACGGGTTTTCCGGTAATGACTAGTGGCGTGGGGAAGCGACGATTCAACGGGGAAGATGGCGATGTGGTACTTGGTATCGGGTGGCGCTAGATCGATAAAGAATGGCGTGGAGTCAACCGACAAGTGGGGGAAAGCATCGTGAATTCCGGAAGGTTGGAATCGGCTTCAAGTGACAACACTTTTAGTAGGAAAATGGTTCGGACAAACCTGGTGTAGCTGGCGGTAAAAGGCAGCGACGTCATGTCGGTACAGATGGGTTTTGCTCAAGGTGGAGCAATGGTGCGGTAATTGCGGTGGAGCAATGGCACGGTAATTGCTTACGGTGGAGCAATGGTGACGTTTCTGGTCAAGGAGGAGCTGTTGCGGCAACAATTCTGAATGTTGAGTTAATATTATTGGGGATCCTTGTGACATGTTCAGTTGTCATGGAAAAGGTGTAATAATATTAGCTGGTCCACAAGTTTGCACACGGACATTGACTTGGCAGGTGATGTAGGGTGTGTGGTGGATGTATATCGATGGCTGATGGACTTCCAGGGGTAGCCAAGAGCTGGAAGTAGCACCATAAATATCAGCAGGTGTTTTCGATATGTGCCGCAGGAAATTCTTAGAATGGTTTATTCTAAGTGGTCTACTCATATGGTGGAGTAGGATTCTCGGGTTGAGAATTATTGTCGATAAAGACAATGAGTCTTCTTTTATTTGACAAGGTGGAGATTGTTGGAGTTTGTCAAATAAAAGGGGGAGTTTCTATCCCACATCGGGTGGGAGAGAAAAGGGAGAGGGGCTCCTTAGGCTATATAAGGAGGCCCCTAGTCTCAATGTTAAGTGCACCAATCAAGTACACTTTAATTTTTGTATTTGATTCTAGTTAAAATTCATTTCTTTGATTCTCGGTTGTGAGAATGGGAAGAAAGGTGAGAATTAGTCAAAGATTTGTAAGGGTGTAGGGATTGGGGTCGAGAGAGAGAAATTCCGTGTGATTGTAAAATTTTTTCACATAGTGGTATTTTCTCGGGTCCGTGGTTTTTCTCCGGTTTTGGAGTTTTCCACGCAAATTCTTGTGTTGTGCTTTTTATGTTCTTCTTTGTTTGTCCCTTAGGAATGAATGGGGATCTGCCTTATCCCAACACAAATAACTGAGACCGGGCTTCTGCATGACACACCACTTATTCACCTGTTATTGTTAATGAGTGAGGAATAGAGAGAGAGAGAGGGAAATTACAGCCACGTAGAGATCATATTCATGGGCGTCGCCGATGGGAAATCCTCCAACTTCCACTCTCCCAACCTACAAAAATTATGGACGCACGGACGTCAAAATAAAATTAAAATTGTTGTACAAAAGAATGAATAGCGGACATTGTTACGAGAGTAGGCATAACTCGAGCGAGGCTGCGCTTGGAGAGTTCGTCCACTATGAAATCTTTTGAAGCCATTGTAGCTTATCATTTAAATTTTTATAAATAACCCAACAAAGAAGAAACTAATCACATAATTATTGTGAGGCTGAGAAATTTGTACCTGAAACGGTATTTATGATGTATTCCCATAAGAAATCGAGAGCCACTATCGGAGAGTAGCAAACAGCCGCTGGTCTCCCTCAGTCCCGCCGTCGGCCAATCACCCAGCTCTGTCAACCGCCGGAAATCGTCAACGCCTTTCGCCGTATTTCGGGCTACCATCGGATCTACTGCTGCCTCCACTACAGATCCGAAGTGCCACCACGCCAAGATCTTCTGCCCTGCTCTCCATTACCAACAGCCATCGGAACCTAACGGAGTAGCCACCGTTCGTCGCTCACCGCACGCTGCCACCCGCAAATCACCCTCCACAGATCTGAACAATGGTGCCGGAGGCGTCGCTGCTGAGTAGAAGGTGGCGTGAGCGGTCTGCCAGGCGCCGTAGGGGTAGATACCAGGGATCTGACTTGGACGGAAAGATCTGCTTTGATGGATAAGAAGATTAATAAGGGTTTAGAGATCTGCCATCACGCCTCTTCGTAAATATTCCCTTTTCCCCTAAAATCCCACTCTTTGACCTCGTGTGCGCCGCCTACTAAATTTTAAATTTTATTTGGCATGCGCATCGGCAAAACCGATTGGCTGAGGGTAGATGGGTAGGGATGTAATCAAACCAAACCGTTCGCGAACTATTCGAGTCTCAGTTTGATTAAATGTTCGTTCAAACTCGTTCGTTAACCTTAACGAGCCAAACCAAACTTGAATTTTGGGTTCGAATAGTTTATCAAACCAAACTCAAACCTAAGGGTGTTCGGCTCGAAAGCTCGCGAACATATTCGTTTATAGACTCGTTATTGGCTCGCAAACGCGTTCGTAAATTTTATAGTTATTCTTTAGAATTATATATTATTATTTATTTATTAATATTCAATAATTAAATATTTTATATTAAATCACACAAATATGATAATAATTTAAGTGATTATTTAAATATTTAAATACTGTTTACCGTTTATAATTATATTTTGTTAGTTTGTTTATTTAATATTATGAATAACATTAAATGTTTATAAACGAAACATTCTTTTAATATCCAGGTACAAAATTATTTAAATGTTCATGAAAATATATTCATAAACAAGTTACTTTATATGTTCGTGAACATGTTCGCGAGTCTTAACAAATAGTTTGAATTCGAGCTCGAGTTCGATATTTTTTTCTTGACTAGTTCGAGCTCGGGTTCGAGTTCGATAATTTCTTAACAAACGATCCTCAAACCTAGTAGTGTTCGACTCAGCTCGGTTCGATTACATCCCTATAGATGGGGAGGCGCATAGGCTTAAAATTCTAATTCAAAAAATGCAAATGCAAGCGGGTGGGATTGTAATGTTTTTGTATTTTAGTGACTGTTGTTCATATGTTTTGGGAGGCTGTTCACATTTCCCTAAATTTCCCCAACTCACGCTACTTAATTACCACCGCCACAGCTGCTCTTATAATTTTTTAATTAAAAAATTCACTTTCTATATATGGAAGGATTATTGGGCGACAAAATCACTCCTTACTATTTTTGGCAACAACTTTGTTTATATATATATATATAGATATGAATATGCTTTTAGAGTTACTCTTAGTTTACTTCTTTCAATGTGATTTTGAAACTACCAAGTATTCTCAAGCAACTCAAAACATAAGGATTATGATTAAAACGTAAAAGTATTTAATGATCATAACTTCATTTGAAAGAGTTTGGAATGTCACGCTGCAAGATTTTAATGAAAGAAAATTAAGAGAGTAATTTCTCCATCCATTTGGCACCACGCTAGAAAAGATATAGTACTCCATCCGTCCCACAACAAGAGTGACGGGACTTTTTTGCACGTAGATCAAGAAATATAATATTTAATGGGTAGTTGGGGGTAGTTGAGGTGAGAGAAATAATATTTTAAGTGGATGTATTAGTGTGAAGTGTGGGATTATGGAGAGAGAAAAAATTAATTTGTGTGGGTCTCTTTTACTAAAAAGGGAAATGCACCTCTTGTATTGGGACGGACGAAAATGGTAAATTGCACTCCTTGTTGTGGGTCGAAGGGAGTATTTGATAGTGCATTGACATGAAATTGGTGAATCAAGATTCATGAGGGATGGTTATGTAAATATCCTTTCCACATGGACAAAATCTCATCAACTGGTCTAGGATTAACATCTTGTACCATAATTTACTTATACCAGTAATTAAGAACAGGGCCGGTCCGGTCCAGTCCACGAAATTATGTTTGGGTCTCTTACTTTTATGCAAATCATAAATCATCTGATTTTTTTTTTTGGCAAATCATATGTACCAATTTGTTTCTTTTATAAATCTTCAAATGATGATTTTTTTTCATAATAAAAAAATTATCTATATCTTTGAGTTTCAATAAATTCCTCTTTTTTCTTCTTTTTCTTATGTTTTTCATATTCGAATGGGTATTTTCGATGAGTATGCATCTCAAATTACCAATTAACTATTAAGAATAATTTATAAAAATAAAATCAAATCAATGGAATCATAAAACAAATTTGAATAAAAATATATAGATTTAAAAAGTACTATTGTAAAATTAAAATTACTTATTCGAAAAGAACAATGATGAACGATTCTTCTCAAAAATGTTGTAAAAGTTTCTACTCACCAAATATCGTAGAGAAAGAAAATAAAAATTTAATAAAAGATTAGAGAAAGAAAATAAGGATTTAAGAAAAGAAAATAAAGGTTTGCTCACGATGAATTGAAAATAATTAAGAAAAGAACAATGAGGATATTTAAAAGAATAAAAAAAGAAATAAAGATTTTTTTTATATCAGTGGCAGATTAATTGCAAATTTAACTGGAGATTATTCCGGCAGATTAATTGGTGATTAGTCAAAATAAATTGTGGAGCAAAAATTTATACTTGAAAAAATTCGATCCTGTGTAGGAGGCAAAATAAAAGAAGCTTAAAGCTAGTTGAGTCCATTAAAACCATTATATATAAATCAACTTTAAAATATATATATTAAATATATACATATATGTATAAAAAAATAGGAATCCTCGTTGGGGTAGGACCCTGTGAGGCGGCACCTCCGGCACCACCCTAGGGCCGCCCCTGATTAAGAATCGAATTTTATTACTGCAGTGTGAGAGCAACTTAGTAAAATGAGAGGTTCCATATATAAAGTGGATAGTGATTTAATCTTTATTAATCAATTAAGTTATCATGATTTAGCTCCCCACAATTTTACTGGGGCAGAATATAGGGGCATTTGGGATGAACAATTCCATCCTTGTACCAAGTATTAATATCCTTTCACGGAGTATATGATTACTCATGAATTGGATAGATATATTTATTTGAGATGTATAGACCTTAAATAACAATAAAATTATTAAGATAGTTACTACTTTCTCTATCTCAAAAAGTATTTCACGTATCTGTGTAGTGGTTGTCAATATTATAGCTTTCAACGGCAGGAGATAACCTAAGCGCGCGTATTTTTACATGAACTACGATTGTGTCCGAACTGATAGCAGTGTACAATTTGTCATCTTTTATGTTCTTTTCTGTCTCAAGTAGAAGCTTCAACGTATAATTCGGTAGCTTATACACACACTAGTACAGATCTAGTTAGTACTCCCTCCGGTATTGATGCCTTTTTTTATGCAGAAATTAAGAATTATAATATTTTAATGTATAGTAGATTAAATGTGGATTAAATATATATTCTATTTTAATGTGTAGTTGGTAGTTATATTAGTGGTGTGTAGGGTTGTGTGGACCCATGTGAATATATTAATTGTTTTTTGGATTAGTTGATCATATATATTTAAAAAGGAAATATGTCAATTTTTATAAAAAAAAAGAAAGTATGTCAATTTTTTTGGACCAAATTATGCAATGTCACATTCTCTCCCATATAATCAATTCCGAATAAATTTATCCTACTGAATAAAAATTTCCTAACCTGATTTAATTAATGGATGAATTTTAATCAATTAGATATAAATTTATCCTACCGAATAAAAATTTCCTAACCTGATTTAATTAATGGATGAATTTTAATCAGTTATCTTAGTAATCAGTGTGTATGCAGTAGCTGACTATTTTTTTTTTCCATAAAAACAATATGAATGGAGCAACACAAATATGTAATAGATTAATATAGTTCTGAATTTTGACAATTACAACACTTTCTTACACCATACATTTATCCTTCCTCGAAGGGAGAGGGAGAAAGAGACTAATCAATATTATTCTTGAATGAATTATAAGTTGGGATAGTTATTTGCACCCCAAATTTACTAAACAAACCCCAATTGTTAAATATACTCCATTAAAAATTACAATAAATATACATTAATAACTAAACATACCTCACACATGACTATTTTATCCTTTTAATTAGAATTAGTAAATGATAAATTTTTCATGAATAAATCCCTTAAATAAAATACTTCATTTAATTAATTAAAAGAAATTAAAAAGTTAAAATAATAATTGTAATCAAATGAATAAAATAAAAAAAAAACGTGAATATAAAAAAATTAGTATTAAAATATTTAAGGAAATAAAATTATTAGATTTAAAAATTTACTAATAAAAAAAAAATATATACGAAAAAATTCAACAAAAATATATATACTCCGTAGATCTGGAGTCGAAGAAGAAAGGGTTCATTACTCGTAGGTACAATTTATATATCCATATTATTAGCACGTACAATATTCAAATTAAAATACTATCCACTAAAAATTGAACATATCAAATACCCATTTTAACCATATTATAAGTTTATTGTATTAAAAAATTAATTAATCATTAATCTCTCCTTAATAATAGGAAATAGGTTGTGATTAGTCAATCCGATAAAAAAAATTCAATATCGATGCACTTATAAAATAAATTTAATACTCATTCTGAATACCACATAGAATTTTGTATTAAATTTATTTCGGACCCTTTTGAATACACATCAAGTAAATTGTATGCCGTAATATTTTACTCAATGTTAATTTATTTCTAACCCTTTTGAATACCCATTGATGAGTGTGTAAATTCACAAGTTTTGCATCATATTTTGTGCTAGTTTTGGAGAGTTTTGAGGTGGAAATAGGTGGAAAACCTATATATATTGTGAATTAGCATGAATCAGGTGTTAGTAGAGCTATTTAAGTGGTTTTCATAGTAAAATCGGAGTGGAAGTACCAAGAATCGAAGAGACAAAGTCGAGACCACGCGAACCGCCAAGGAGAGAGGTGGTTCGACCTGATGGAGGAGGGTTCGACCTCTCCTACAAGTCGAACAAGCGTTGAAAAGTGTGTAGAAGGAGGGTTCGACCACGACTCAAGGGGTTCGACCTGTCTATCAGGTCGAACCAGTTCGCGAGAAGATGGGTTCGACCACGACGTTGGGGTTCGACCTGACGGTTGGTCGAACCAGGAGCAGAAATTATCCAGTGGTGAGGTTCGACCTGTGGTTCGACCAAAGAGGGAGAGGTTCGACCTGTACAAGAGGTCGAACCAAGTGCAGAGTACTTCCAGTAGGTGGGTTCGACCTGTGGTTCGACCTGCGGCCAGTGGTTCGACTTGTTTGACGAGGTCGAACCGTCGTGTGGGAACTTATCTTATCCGGATTTTCGAGACCAAAACGCGTGGGATCACTTGAAAAGCCCATTCCAAGCCCTAGAGACGTGATTATAAGTATAAAAGGAGGCTCATGCAGTCGAGGAAATCATCACGAAAGAAAGAAGAAAGGAGTCATCATCAACAACACATTACAAGAGGAGAGTAGGAGAGCTGTGACAGAGGTTCAGCTGGAGATTCAAGTAAGATTGGTCCAACTAACCATGATTGTTCCTAGATCAATCATGGGCTAGAGCCACTTCGGTAGTTCTAGGGTTATGAATGTTTCATGAGTTGATTTGTATTTCGTGTGTATACTCCGTACAACACTACTTGTGGTTTATTTTATATAAGATTGCACGTTTTTAATCCATACTCATAGTTGTTTTGTGCATCAATAATCGTTGTGTAGAGTCTGAATACATAACATGGTTATTTGTTGAGTGCGTTCACTAATGAGCAGTGTTTATTGTTATAATTCTAAGTGAAGATTGTTATAATTCTAAGTGAAGGGATTCCGAGGTTTTATTAGAACCTTCTTATATGAATGTTTGTTAATTGAATTGAATTAGGGTTAACAATTAGGATTAAGAGTATAACTTTATAGTACCTAAAAAGGGAGATCAAATCGGGTTAGAGTACTAAGTGCACACGAAATAATTGATTATGATAGTACCTAGAAAGGGAGGTAAAGGATACGTCTTGCTCTGAGGATACTCACACGTGTCAAAAGCTTATATATTTGTGTCTATAGAATAGATTTGCATGGTATAGCGATGCGTCCATAAACCACAAGGCAGAGTCGGACATCGACACACGAAAGTATGAATTAACGAATGAAACTGGATGGCCTGACGAACTACCTATCATCTTATTTGATCACAACTACTATTTTCTTGTTCTTGTTAATTATTTGCTATTTTAATTATTATTTAGTTTACAAATCTACAAATATAATTCTCAACATAGTCATAATTGCTAGAAAATAACAGAAGTAATATTTATCCGTCCCGTGGATTCGATATTTAACTTGGTCACCTTCGAAACTATAATTGATATCCTTCATACTTGGGGATTAAAGTTGTGTGTTGAGAAAACGCCCAACAAGTTTTTGGCGTCGTTGCCGGGGACGGCTTAAAATATCTTTTTGTTATTTCTAGTTTATTAGGGCTATTTTTCTTGTTTTGCTATTTTAATTCTAGTTCTTTTTAGGTGCATGCTCACGAGATCAAAGAAAGGCAAACTTGAACCCTATAATCCTGAAATCGGAGTATCGTCAAGAAAGAAGAAGAAGAAGAAGAAGAGCAAGGCAAAGACTATTGATCCAACTGAAGCTCTGAATATTGGAGTTGGAGTTGACGAGCAGAATTCACAGACGATTGAAGCTACAACTGAAGTTAATTCGGGAGTAAGGACAGTCAACATGGCAGCGAATCCGGATAATCTAGCCATCCGAGAGATTTTCAGAAACAATGGGGCTGGAAATATTGGGCTTCTAGGAGCGAGGGGAACTAACTCAGCTTTTGATCTTCATCCCGCTCTTATTAGCATGATAGAAAGGAACTCCTTTTCAGAATGGTCTTTCGAGGATCCGCAGCAGCATCTGAACAAGTTCTTGGGCTATGCAAGTACTCAAAAAGACGCAGGAGAACATGAAGATGCTAGGAAGATCCTTTTGTTTAAATTTTCGCTTACTGAAAAGGCGAGAGATTGGTACGATACTATCAACGTAGCTGAGTGCACCACTTGGGAGCAACTGCAGTTAAGGTTCTTGGAGAGGTACATGCCACCTTCAAAGGTGTTTAAGATGAAGCAAGATATTAACCAATTTGCTATGGGTGGAGGTGAAAAATTTCATGAAGCATGGGATAGATTCAAGGACATGCTTAGGAAGTGTCCTCAACATGGGTTATCTAAAGCTCAATATATCAGTATATTCTACAATGGATTGGACTGTGATTCACGAGTGTTATTGGATGCTTCTTCTAATGGAGCATTGCTTACAAAGTCATCCGTAGAGGCCGAAAAGTTGTTTGAAGATATTTCGATGAATTCGAGGGATTGGCCAACTGATAGAGTTAGAGGTACTTATGTCCTTGGGAAGGTAGCTAAGGTTGAACAAGCAATGGTGAAAACAAGTAGAGAGGATGAGTTCGTCTCTAGCTTGTCCAATATTAACAAGCTACTTGAATCCCAACAGAAGCAAATCAGCGAATTATCTCAGCGCGTACCAATCATACAGCAGGAGTTAAAGAATGATGGACCAATCCAAGAGGAGTTGGAAGAGGCACACTATGTCATGGGTCAAAGTATTCAAGGGACTATGTATCCAGATCAAGGAAATCGGAACTACCAAGGGAACTATCGAGGAAACTTTAATAATCGTGGTCCCCCGGGTGGTTATCAACAGCCTAGGAGGCCGGAGTTCTCATGGAGCAATCTGAATAATATGATTCAACCTCCGATGGGTGTTGATCCGGGTGCTAAGGTGAAAGAAGGGAAACCGGGTCTTGAGGATACTGTAAACAGGTATATAGCCAAGAATGATGAAAGAGTGAACCGCCTTGAGGCCAAACTTGAAAAGAAAATCGATGCAAACCATGAGGTTATATCTAAGCAGGTAAAGGACCTTACGTCGCTGATGGGGGAGATGGCAGGAAGTGTTAACAAGCTTACTCAAACTCTTGAGAAGGGGAAGTTCCCGTCTCAAAGTATTGAGAATCAAAGGTCCTGCAACGCCATCACATTGAGATCGGAAACGCAGTACGAGGGACCTATGAGGCCAGAATCAAATTTGGACATGTCTAAGGCCCGGTTCGACCATGGTTCGACCAACATTGAAGGTCGAACCATAAAGCAGAGGTCGAACCAACGCACTGGACACGATCAGGAGGCATTGCAGCATCGGTTCGACCAAACTGCAGATGGTTTGACCTGGCATACAGGTCGAACCATGGTCGAACCTGACAACTCGGAGCACTCTATTTTTCTAGAACACCGGTTCGACCAAATTAATCATGGTTTGACCTGTCCAATAGGTCAAACCCAGGTCGAACCGCACCACTTGGAGCACTCTGTTTTGTCGCAGCAATGGTTCGACCACGACGATCATGGTTCGACCTATCAAACAGGTCGAACCTTGGTCGAACCAGACGGCGGAAGGAGTACAGTAGGCCGGTTCGACCTAGGTGCCCGTGGTTCGACCTACTCAATAGGTCGAACCCAGGTCGAACCTCAATTTCAAAAAGAGAGCCATTGTCTAGAAGGTAGGTTCGACCGGTACGTGCCTTGTTTGACATGTTCCACAGGTCGAACCCTGGTCGAACCACACCAGAAATTGCCTGTTGCTACTCCGATCACTCTCGATGATGTTGATGCTACTCTAGTGGTTTGGAATGAGCAAAGTACAGACATAATAGCTGAGAAAAAGTGAGAGAGAGCCAAGCGATTGAGAGTCGAAAAGGAGAAAGCGGAGAAGGTTGATCGTGATGAATGGGGGATTCCCAAAACAATGATACCTCCGCCGTTTCCTTACAAGCTTGTGAAGAAGGGATTAGAAGAGAAGTTCAAGAAGTTTCAGAGATAATGAACAAAATAAGCTTGAGCATTCCTTTCTCAGAGGCAATCATGGAGATGCCGTACTATGCCCAATTTCTTAAAGACATATTGTTGAAGAAGGGGAGCTTAACCGGAATTGAAACGGTGAATTTATCTGAGAATTGCAGCTCAATCATCCAAAGAAAGCTGCCACAAAAGATGAAGGATCTGGGGAGCTTCACTATTCTATGTGAGATCGGAAAGGGGCCGGCTCGGCGAGCTTTGTGTGATCTAGGGACAAGCATCAATTTGATGCCTTTGTCCATCTTTCAGAGGCTTGGTTTGGGGGAGTTGACCCCTACAACAGTGGTTCTCCAATTGGCGGACATGTCGATGACGTTTCCAAAAGGTATAATTGAAGACGTTCTCGTCAAAGTGGAGAAGCTAGTCTTTCCTGTGGACTTTCTCTTGCTAGAGATGGAAGAAGATAAGGATAATATCCCTTTAATCTTGGGGAGACCATTCCTTGCTACTGCTGGAGCTATGATTGATGTTCAGAAAGGAGAGCTTAGATTGCGAATGGACAAAGAAGAAGTTCTTTTCAACTTGGACAAAGCAATGAAGATGCCCATGGAGTCGCAGTGTTATAGTATTGACGTGGTGGAGGAGATTGTGAAGGAGGATATGTCTCTGATCCTGTCAACGGACCCTCTTGAGACATGTTTGATGGAGTCTCTTCCTTATCCCACTATGGAGCTTGACGGACTCTCCAACGAGGTATGTATAAAATATCTTGAGAACTTACTTACTTTGGGTGATGCTAGGTATGCATTGGAGAAAGCTAAGGCTGAAGAAGCGAAAGGGTCTAGGAAGTACTTGTCGTTGGAGAGAGAGAGCACTCCGATGGAAGAAAAGAAAGAGGAGTTGAAACCGTTATCGGAGCACTTGACGTATGCTTATCTTGGTGACAATGAAAAAGATCCATCAGGTGATTCGGAATTCAAGAGGAAGATTGACCCGGAGGAGTCTACACAATCATGGAATGAAGGTAAATCTAATGATCATATTTTTGTGAGCGAGAAAGGTGTCGTGCTAACTATAGACAAAGGAAGAGAAGATGATGCCTACTTGAAGCCTCCTAACTTACCACCGGATACCAACAAATTTGAAAGTCCTTACTCTTGTTCTTATCCTGACTTTGATCTTGATGGAAATAGGAGTTATTCCAAAATTGAGTGGAAGATTGACAGGAATGAGAAAAGAAAGTTTGTGGAAGGAGATTCTACTGATCGTATGGTGCATAAGAATGGTAAGGTGGAAATTGTGTATAATAAGAGGGGGAGAAAGTATTGGAAGGTGAGGATGCGACATGATCATCCTCTGATCAAGTAGTCTTCTAAGCGGTAATCCGTCGTGACTCTCCGACGTTAAATATGAGCGTCTGTTGGGGGCTTTTTCTTCCATTTTATTGTTTTATTTTATTCGTGTGTGTAAGAAATTGTTATATTTGAAGTGCTTACTTATCGGCAATTACATCTCTTTGCAAATTTATTTTCAACTATAGTTTCTACTATGTTTGGGGGGTGTGATGTACTTACCTCAATAAGCACCGATAGTATAATATTTTCTTTGTGATGTTTGTTAGGGGAGTTGGTTTTTGCGCCATATTTAAAATTTTAATCGATTTTGATGTGACAATTTTTTACAACTTGCCTAATGTTCCGTGGTGTTTTGTTGTTTCGTATTTTGAGTGATTGCGGAGTTACTCATGAATAATATTTTGTGGAACAATTTTTGATGAAGTTGTACTCTAGTTGGTACCTAATGATTCGTATTGAAGTTTGAAGTGTGTAGGAATTGAAGAACACTCAGTTTGGAAGCTTAGAAGGATGGTTCGACCAAAGCCAGAGTAGGTTCAACCAGTGCCAGGAGGTCGAACCCAGCTGAAGAAATCGAACCAGCAATGCAAAAATCATCCAGAGAGGTGGTTCGACCTCATGCAAGATGGTTCGACCAGATCAACAGGTCGAACCTAGGTCGAACCAGTGATAGTAGAATTTCAGAAGTGCGGTTCGACCACGACGTTCTTGGTTCGACCTGTTCAGCAAGTCGAACCAAGGTCGAACCGGTGACATAAAACTTACAGAAGGGTGGTTCAACTTAAACCGATATGGTTCGACCTGTTCCAGTAGGTCGAACCCAAGCCGAACCGAAGGAGAAGGTGTTCAGAATGTTGATTCAACCACGATGAAGTTGATTCGACCTCTTCCACAGGTCGAAGCAAGGTCGAACCAAGCCAGGAAAGTGTGTTCTTAATCCCATCCTTCTATGATGCATGAATTGGGATGTAGAGATACTTGTATGGTTGATTGGGTATGAGTTTATTGATTTTGTGCATTCATATGTTCATGTGTTAATTTCTATTGATGAAAAGCATGTATAATTTGATAAGTATATTGAGTTCTTGTGAAATTGATCTTAATTATGTGCTATGAGGAGTACTAGGATTTACCTATGTGAGGATTTGAGCCTTGATAATCATGCTTGATCATGATTGCTTTATTCTTGAGAGGATCATTCATATGAACGTATTCTAGAACTTGGCTTAGAGTCTTGTGTGAAACTTGTGATTGATCAATTGCTAGGACATGATCTTAGGCCATTATTTTGTGATTAAGTTACTTAGCCAAATTTTGTCCTTCCTAATGATCTTATTAACCTTTGGATGCCCCGTTGAGCCGTTAAAGCTTTTTCTTTGGTAGCCGAAGTAAATAACCTTATAAACCTTTACTTGAGCCTTGATTAACCTATTCACTGGTAGAGAGAGTTGAGGTGATTAAGTGTTGCAAGAAGAAAAAGGAAGATAGAATATGGTTGGATAAAAAGAATATGGTTAAATCTTGTTTAGGGGTAGTGCCCGAAACTGGTACCTCGATTGTTTTTATACATGGTGTGTGAAGCTTAGCAGCTGATGGCCTATACATGAGAAGAAGGATAGTGCCTAAAATCGGTACCCGAGTTGTCCAACGAAAAGATGATGTTGATGCCATGAAATGAAGGAAAATTCAGGAATTTTACTAGTTCAAGAGACGACATTGGAGGAGAACTTACTGTAAGAAGAAGAAATCAAGAACCTCCAAGGTAACTCTCTACTAGTGTCTTAAGTCACTTTACCTAAATTTTCCTACCTTTTTCCAAAGAGCCAATATTACAACCCAAAAACAAGTCCTTTGTGATCCTAGTGAAGAGTTGATTATAAGTTGATTTTTTAGACCTTTGCCAAGCTTATGGTTACGCGTGAATATGGATTGATATGAGTGTTTATATTAACCTATATAGTGCCTCACGCACTTGAGTGAAATAGAATAAATACTTATCTTGTGAGCGAGATTATTTAGTACTCCGAATGATGTGTGATTGAATTGGTTTTGCATGAGTGATATACATGAAGCAATTAATACTTGTTTGATTTAATGAAGTTGCATGTGTGATATGTGTTGTACTTGAATCTTGGTGAATTATACACGACTCCTGTGGTTTGATTTGGTTGCCTCGGGAAGAGCAACATGTAAGTTTGGGGGTTTGATGTGTGTGTAAATTCACAAGTTTGGCACCATGTTTTGTGCTAGTTTTGGAGAGTTTTGAGGTGGAAATAGGTGGAAAACCTATATATATTGTGAATTAGCATGAATCAGGTGTTAGTGGAGCTATTTAAGTGGTTTTCATAGCAAAATCGGAGTGGAAGTACCAAGAATCGAAGAGACAAAGTCGAGACCACGCGAACCGCCAAGGAGAGAGGTGGTTCGACCTGATGGAGGAGGGTTCGACCTCTCCTACAAGTCGAACAAGCGTTGAAAAGTGTGTAGAAGGAGGGTTCGACCACGACTCAAGGGGTTCGACCTGTCTATCAGGTTGAACCAATTCGCGAGAAGATGGGTTCGACCACGACGTTGGGGTTCGACCTGACGGTTGGTCGAACCAGGAGCAGAAATTATCCAGTGGTGAGGTTCGACCTGTGGTTCGACCAAAGAGGGAGAGGTTCGACCTGTACAAGAGGTCGAACCAAGTGCAGAGTACTTCCAGTAGGTGGGTTCGACCTGTGGTTCGACCTGCGGCCAGTGGTTCGACTTGTTTGACGAGGTCGAACCATCGTGTGGGAACTTATCTTATCCGGATTTTCGAGACCAAAACGCGTGGGATCACTTGAAAAGCCCATTCCAAGCCCTAGAGACGTGATTATAAGTATAAAAGGAGGCTCATGCAGTCGAGGAAATCATCACGAAAAGAAAGAAGAAAGGAGTCATCATCAACAACACATTACAAGAGGAGAGTAGGAGAGCTGTGACAGAGGTTCAGCTGGAGATTCAAGTAAGATTGGTCCAACTAACCATGATTGTTCCTAGATCAATCATGGGCTAGAGCCACTTCGGTAGTTTTAGGGTTATGAAGGTTTCATAAGTTGATTTGTATTTCGTGTGTATACTCTGTACAACACTACTTGTGGTTTATTTTATATAAGATTGCACGTTTTTAATCCATACTCATAGTTGTTTTATGCATCAATAATCGTTGTGTAGAGTCTGAATACATAACATGGTTATTGGTTGAGTGCGTTCACTAATAAGCAGGGTTTATTGTTATAATTCTAAGTGAAGGGATTCCGAGATTTTATTAGAACCGTCTTATATGAATGTTTGTTAATTTAATTGAATTCGGGTTAACAAGTAGGATTAAGAGTATAACTTTATAGTACCTAAAAAGGGAGATCAAATCGGGTTAGAGTACTAAGTGCACGGGAAATAATTGATTATGATAGTACCTAGAAATGGAGGTAAAGGATACGTCTTGCTCTGAGGATACTCACACGTGTCAAAAGCTTATCTATTTGTATCTATAGAATAGATTTGCATGGTATAGCGATGCCTCCATAAATCACAAGGCAGAGTCGGACATCGACACACGAAAGTATGAATTAACGAATGAAACTGGATAGCCTGACGAACTACCTATCATCTTATTTGATCACAACTACTATTTTCTTATTCTTGTTAATTATTTGCTATTTTAATTATTATTTAGTTTACAAACCTACAAATATAATTCTCAACATAGTCATAATTGCTAGAAAATAACAGAAGTAATATTTATCCGTCACGTGGATTCGATATTTAACTTGGTCACCTTCGAAACTACAATTGATATCCTTCATACTTGGGGATTAAAGTTGTGTGTTGAGAAAACGCCCAACACCCATCAAGTAAATTGTATTCAAATTTTTTGCATCGTGAATTTGGTGATGCAATGCGTAAAACCATTTGAAACCCTTTTTAGTTATTTTGAATTCCTTTTCTGCCATTTGAAACCCTTTTCTGCTATTCTGAATCACAATAATACGTTTAATACCCCCATCAAATTCAATACATAAATTGAATACCCATTCTAAATAACATAAAACCTTTTTGAATACTTGCGACTTTGATGTGTATATGTATTTTTTGCATACTATCACGTAATCATATCAAAGCTGTCCAAGCCCTTCAATCGGATCATTATCATCCAGACGAACAGAAAATACAAGAATTGGAGTAATACTAATAGAAATTCAAAGTTGATAGCCCTCAAATCAATCTAAACAAAAACTGGACCCTTAATAGTTAATACTACAACTTAAGAGATCATAGATACTAACACATAAGCACAACAGTGGAGCAACGTCCAGATATAAAAAATCTGGAAAACATCTGACGCAACAGCTACAGATGCTGTGGAGGTATGAACATCAAGTTTGATGATGCAGGACCTATGTGAGTATGTGAAGAATCAGAAACAGGGTGCACCCTGAGTTGAGAAGCCGCTGCATCCGGTGGAGGAATTAGTGCAAAGCTGCTCTGAAATCGGGCGAAAGCGTGTGGTCGGATGAATCGGGCTAATCCAGCGAGCTCGTGATATTGACGGTGGCTCGTCGGCTGGGCTAAACAGTGGAGGGCAGTCGAGCAATGGCCGTCGGCAGCACGTCGGTGGTGGTGAGTCGATGTTGAGCGGTCGACGGGACTGTGGCTGCGGATTTGTCGGTGATTCAGGCAATGGTTGACGACAAATTTTGCTTCCAATCGAAAAGATCGGTGGCTCGGCGGTGAATCTGGACGCGAGCAACGATGGCTGGAGTCCAATTTCGGCGGCAGCGGCGCACGATCCTCGATCGAGAGATTGGCGAATGTTGGGTGCTGGCGGCGTGCGATCGTTGGTGGCGGCAAGCTCCTGTGGCAATCGACAACGAACAACTCTCGATTTGGCTGGGTAGCGACTTTCAGCAGATTGTACAACCTCGATTTCGGCTTGAGGAAACTGGGCAAGGAATTTCAATAGGAGAAAGAAAGAATTTTCATCTTTATTGAGGAGAGAGAAACAGCCTTTTGAACCATGAAAGAGGAGCAGCAGTTCACGTTTCCTCTTGAGGAGAGAAATTTTCTCAAAGTTAAACAGAAGGGAAGAGAAAAAAAATTAAAATTATTAATTGGGATTATATTTTTTATAGGGATATATTGGGTATCTCATCCTAATATATTTTATCTGTTAATAATATTTTCATCGTATTGTATCTAATAGTAATATGAATGTATAATTTGTATTGGAGAATAATAAATCCAAGAAGAAAAATATAAAATAAAAATTAATATATATATATGAAAAAAATTATATTTAAATCAATTTGGAAAAAAAAATTAAATTAAAAATTCATTTTAATGATTTGTTTTCTCAAATTCACGTTTTTTTTAATAATTTTTTAAAACGTAAATTTGTTTAATAATTAACGTAAAAAATAATTATTTCTAAAATAAAAAAATTAAAGAAATGGATATAATTCACGTTTTCAAAAACAAATCAAATAATTCACGTTTTTAAAAACATATTAAATAATCACTTTTTCAAATAAACTCACGTTTTTAATAAATTTTTTTCTCAAATTCATATTTTTAAATTTTATTTATTTAATTACAAATATTATTTAACTTTTTAATTTCTTTTAATTAATACATATTTTATTTAAGGATTTTTATTTAAAAAAAATAGTATCATATGTTCAATTCTAATTAAAGGTTAAAAAGGTCATGCATGAGTATGTTTAGTAATTGATGATTATTTATTATAATTTTAGTGAGGTGTATTTAGCAATTAGGGTTTATTTAGTAGATTTGAGGGTGCAAATAGCCGCCCTTATAAGTTTTCTGATCTTTCTTTATTCTTTTGTCTTTCATGTGTCTTTTGAGGTATAAAAATATGATAATATATGTCTCACTCACTAACAAACACCACACAATTGAGCTTCTGAAATGTTTCTGTAAAGTACTACGTTTGATAAAATATTTAACATTCGATACTATGTAATTAGCCCCAGCCCCGTTCATATTCTTCTATAACAAATAACACTACCTGAAAATAACACTTTTCGAGTAAGTGCAGATTTTGATTGAAATTGAGGAACATAGGTTGCAGAGAGTAATAACCAATATTCAATTGCAATTCACGACGATCCCGATCACGTGTTGGGTGGACTTCGTACCAGTAAAATATTATACAACTCTTTCCAAAAGAGTAATACCCAGTGTTCTGAAGAATAATACTTTTTGAACAAACCCTACAATTGATTGCATGAAAGTATTAATTTAAGAGTCCAACTGCCATGCACCGGGTTTACGGTGCACTTGGACGATTTTAACCGTTAAATTATATTTTAATTCGATCTCTACTATTAAATATAATAAAATAATTAATTTTAAAAAAAAAACTATCTACTTCTCTATTTTTAACTAACCAACTGCAGGTGCACCGGTGCACCCGGAATAACCCTTAATTTAAACATAATTATATACGTACATTAATTGTTCCGAGAAATTACATCAAATATATATAAGTTTATTAAATAATACTCCCTCCGTCCCCTTGATAAGTGTTCGTTTACTTTTTGCACATGGATTAATGAGATATAATATTTTAAAGTGTAATGAGGTGAGAGAAATAATATTTTAATGGGAAGTGGGTAGTTGTATTTATGTTGAGGGTGGGTCTCATGTGTAGTGGGTTGGGTTAGGTCCCGCAAGACAAGGCTCATGTCTAACACAAGACCCACCAAAGACAAATAATAAAAGATATAGGACTAAAACATCATTGTCATGCCACAGACTAGACGGCTCGCCTACGTCACCTATAAACCAGCAAGGGCCGCGGCTCGAACCTCTCTCCCTCCGCACTTGGCTCCATATCATTATCCCTATAAAGATCTCACATGTTACATCCAAAATACACTTTGAAGGGAATGAATGAGATTAAGCAACACCAATTAATGACAAAAACAGTAGACATGTAGATGCATTCTCCGGCACGACAAAGCAAAAGAAAATCAAAACCTAGTCCATTTAGGAAAGAATTTTCCAGTTTTCATTAGCAGGGAATAAATAAACTCAAAAGTGTAATCACCATAAAGTTAAGACGAGGGCACAACTAAGAGACGCCTTGGAGAATGGCAAACTCACCATAAAGTTAAAGACGCAGGCACGACTAAGAGACGCCTTGGAAGGACAAACGGTCTCTTATAGTACCAAAAATTGATGAAGCAGCCGCATTTTGTGCAAAAAGTTAGTTTCAATCTCCCAAGCAGTTCACCATCCTTAGCTTGAGATGCTGCGGGATAATATCAATTTTGGTTCTCTAGGATATGCAAAATCCAACTTTAGTTATAAGGATTGGTAAATTTTCAAAAGTGGTCCTCCAGTGTTCGTTTTTAGTCTTTTTTATCCACTTTTGGTCCTTTTTGTCCACTTTTAGTCCTTATTTGGCTTATCTTAGAGGACCAAAAGTGGACAAAAAGGATCAAAAGTGGACCAAAATGACCAAAAGCGGACATCGGAGGACCACTTTTGAGAAATTACCAAACTTGAGGACTAAAGTTGGATTTGACATATTCTAGATGATCAAAATTGATATTTTCCTAGATACGGCCTCTGCAGCTTCCTTTGCCATTCCGATTTTAGCATAAGCCTGTTTGTGAATTACACAACGGAAGTAAAAAGATACACAATCAATTATTTGCATTGTTAAGGGTTTACCTCAGCTTTCTCTTTGGGATCAGAAAGTTTTGGTATATATTTTAGTGCTTCATGCTGCCCGACCCGGCCACCCTGAACGTTAGCAGCTTGCATGATGTGAGTGTTTGGAATTGGCTCTTTTATATATATTGTGGGCTTAAGGAATTCTCTTCACCACACCCTTGCGGAGTAAAACTCTTTCTAGGGTTTCTTTCTTTTTAAGTAATGGAGCAGACTATGTTGAACAGTTCCCTTTTTAAATAATGGTGCAACTTTGACACAGTTTCACAATTTTAGTCATCAACATTTGTCTTCATCATCTGGAACGCTACGCTGCTCTTCTGGGTAGTCTTTGCTCGGTGACAAGTCATTTATCTTACATGATTTGAGAGAGTAATTTAGCAAATTTTATTTAAAATGTGAGTTAAATTGATTTATGATATTACAAACCTGAAAACGGACGGTAAGCTTAGGGTTTAAGGAAAGAGGAAATGCATGACAGTACTCTGCGGAGAGAAATACTTTTGTATCCTATAGAAAACTTTTTATGTCCAACTTGACAAAAATAGAATTTACTCGAAGAGTAAAAGGTGAGCAGTGGCAGATCCAGGAATTTTTTTTCGGGATATGATATGTAATTATAAAAATATTACTCATTTCGTCCACATAAGTAACACGTGTTTTTTGTATGCAAAGATTAAGAAAAATTAATTTTTATGGTTAAAGTTGTTTCGATGTGTGTAAAAAAATGAGTATATTTAGATAATTTAATGAAAATATTGTATAGAATTATTGAGATATATGTAAAAAATTGATATTATTGAAATGCATTTCGTATATTTTTAGAAACAGGGGAGTATTCTCGTTGATGGGTGGGGGGCTAGAGCCCCCAAACCTTGAAAATCTCTCTTAGTATAGTATACATATTATTTTAGTTAATAATGATTAATTAGTCTTCCTAATAATAATTTTAATTTCTCAAACTTTCTTCTAATTATTTGTGCAAAATTAATCAAACCTTACACATTAATAAAGAAACATCTACCACTTTTTATCACAACTTTTATAATTTCTCAAATTGAATCAATGAAAATTATTGTCTACACTTCTTTTTTTAGTTATTAACATTCAAAATTGTATGAAAATATCTCTAAAAATATATTTATAGCAAGTAATACTTTTATATTGAACAATTTTGTACTCCCATCCTCCCACAATTATCATCACACTTTATAATTTTATTCGTCTCATAATAACTTGCATCACTAAAAAAATAACATCACACTTTAAACTACATTTTAATTTTTAAAAATAATACTTTCACCTAATACATGTTCCATACTTTACACTTTACTATTTAGAAAGACTACGTTATTCTTACAAAATCAATAAAGTTAGTAAAAAAAATTCTGTATCGACAGCGTCGAAAAAAATTTGTGTTATTCTTAAATAATCAATAAAGCTAATAAAAAAATTCTCACATCTTCTATATCAATAGTATCGATGATAGTTAAAAAAAATTAGCCCCCCAAAAAAATTAGTCTAGCTCAGCCCCTGTTTAGAAATGTACATTTGAGCTGAGGCGATTCAAAAGTAATGTGTGAAGTAATTAGAGAGATGAAGGGAGTATTTGATATTCAAAATCGTATAATATATAAATAACACTCTAAAATTATAAATATTGGTGACACCTTCTAATTTTTATTTGTAAAAAACAATGTAAGACATTATTATCATGAATTTATAGTGTAAATTTATTAAAATATTAATAAATTGTGTATAAATTTGTATTAATTAAATAATTTGGGGTACAAATTAATAAATATACGAATATTTATACATATAAATATATATAAAAAATTAAAAAAGAAATTAGGGGTGGGGGTTGGGGTTTTGGGGGTACAGTCGTACCCCTTGTACCCCTATATTCGCCACTGGGTTCGAGTAATGGAGTGAGTAAAACAGACTTATTATCCAAAAAATGTCTGAATAGATCAAAATGTCCTTTACTCGAATGCATTCGAGTAAAAGATTCGAGTTATTGAGCGAGTAAAGTTGATTTATTGTCAAAAAAGAAAAGGTAAAATTTTTTAATAATAGTATTTCGAATAATCATTTTGAGTTAAAATTAAGTAATTTTTAATTTTTGAGTGATAATTTTCTAGTAATACCATTACTCGAATATTCGAGTAATAATTCGAGTACAATCGAGTAAATGTCTAAAAATTTTCGAGTAAAACCTTCGAGTAAGTAATAACCATTACTTGAATTTTCAATTAAAGAATTCGAGTAATAATTCGAGTAAAACTGAGAAAATGTCTAAAACTTTCTGAGTAATAATTTTTTAGTAATTGTTTGTTTAATTTTTTAATTTAGGAGTGGATTAAGGAGTATTATTATTTTAGGTATAGTGGGTAGTTGTATTAGTAGTGAGTATGGGTCACACTTTTACTAAGATAGAAAAATGAGGACTTTTGAATGGGACGCCCAATATATAAAATTGGGACCTTTCGGTGGTGGGATGGAGGAAGTATCACTTTATAGGACTTTTTCTCAATGGATCATAAAAGTAACTTGAATAATTATCAAAACACTATATTAACTCTAGCTAATAATGTACACCCTCCATCCCGTCATAATAATTACATTTGTTGCAAAAAGAATATATTATTTTAATGAATATTGAGGTGAGAGAAATAATATAATTTTATTGTGTAGTGGATAGTTATTAGTGTAGTGTACTTAGTCCCATAGAACCTGCATACACCTATTAATACAATTATATAAAGCTCACACACTAGTATAATTATACAACTATATCCACTGTACACTAAATAATAATACTTTTTAATTCACTTGAAAAAATAAAAATTCATTCTAAAAAATGACCGAGGGATAGCGTCTGCTTTTAATAAATATTTTCCTTTTCCTCTTTCATCAACCTTAGCAAATTTCACATCAAACTCTCCCATTATACAACTTGTCTATACATTTCTAGGGATGTAATCGAACCGAGCCGAGTCGAACACTACTAGGTTTGAGGATCGTTTGTTAAGAAATTATCGAACTCGAGCCCGAGCTCGAACTCGTCAAGAAAAAAAATATCGAACTCGAGCTCGAATTCAAACTATTTGTTAAGACTCGCGAACATGTTCACGAACACATAAAGTAACTTGTTTATGAATATATTTTCATGAATATTTAAATAATTTTGTGCCTGGATATTAAAAAAATATTCCGTTTATAAACATTTAATATTATTCATAATATTAAATAAACAAACTAACAAAATATAATAATAAACGGTAAAAAGTATTTAAATATTTAAATAATCACTTAAGTTATTATCATATTTGTGTGGTTTAATATAAAATATTTAATTATTGAATATTAATAAATAAATAATAATATATAATTCTAAAGAATAACTATAAAATTTACGAACGCGTTTGCGAGCCATTAGGGAGCCTATAAACGAATATGTTCGCGAGCTTTCGAGCCGAATACCCTTAGGCTTGAGTTTGGTTTGATAAACTATACGAACCCAAAATTCAAGTTTGGTTTGGCTCGTTAAGGTTAACGAACGAGTTCGAACGAACATTTAATCAAACCGAGACTCGAATAGTTCGCGAACGGTTTGGTTTGGTTACATCCCTATACATTTCACCTATCCCCTCAATGCGGACACATCTCCCCAAATCCTACTCTACAGCTAATGCTAATTACTCCCTCACTCTCGTC
The DNA here is from genome assembly GCA_023678885.1 of Pogostemon cablin. Taxonomy (NCBI): domain Eukaryota; kingdom Viridiplantae; phylum Streptophyta; class Magnoliopsida; order Lamiales; family Lamiaceae; genus Pogostemon; species Pogostemon cablin. Next base: position 18,527,763 of record CM042959.1, on the reverse strand, counting down.
ACAAGAGTTAGATTTTAAGGACAAATCTCCCAAAATCCTACTCTACACCTAATGCCAAATACTCCCCGTCTTACATTTTATTGACTAAGAAATTCCATTATAAGGAAGGGCTACATTTTCTTTTTTAATGGATAAGACCCATGGGAGTATTGGAAACAAAGACAAGATAAACTGATCCCACCACCGGAGTATGAAACAAGACAAGATAAACAAGATCAGCGTCCCCACTCTCAGTAGAAAAAGACTTTGTTATAGAACTTTAGGATTCCAATCAACCCAATTTTCCTCGGAAGAGGCTCACAGAGAAACTCTACAATTTATAAAAGCATTCATAAATATCCAATTCAAATCCCAGAATTAAGACTAAACACTATAATAATAATCTAATATATCCAACAATTAAAAAAAACCACTCACTGAATAATAGTAATAGTAATAAAGGAAGGGGAAAAGGATATTGGGAGTTTGCTTGAAAATTTCTCTTGATTCGAAAAGACAGCGAAACCTGCGACCCCAAAACGACTCCGCCATCTCCGCCTCCTCTTCCACCCTCTTCTTATCCAAACTTATGGGCCAACTCCACTGTCGCCGGGATCATCGGCACCAATGATTCCGGCTTAATTACTCACTCTGTTTTTGAATTTCAGACTTGTTCTGAAATCAAACAGATAACCCTCTTTTTCTTCTGCGTCTTCCCCACCCAAATCCATATTTTGTCCCAGCAAATCTCTATTCCAATCATACCCCTCATCCGCATCTTGTTCGTCACCCAAATTCCACCCCATATTATAACTATATGCACTAACCATCTCCTTATCTTGCCCTGTATTTTTTAACGTTCTACTCACATATTTGTTGGGTTTGTTATAGCGACCCGGGTGAATGCAGCGGAATTTAAAATTTTTCATAATTAATAAATCATATTTATTAAATACATGAAAAGGTTTCACCCAGGATGTTCAAAAACGATAATAGGATCCGGTGTTAAAATATATTGAAAGAAATCTACGTAAAGATTATTCTTACCCTCGTAGACTTTCTTCCAATTGATGCAAGGAGTGAGGGAATCAATTCCCGGATTGTGGCTAAGACTCCGTACTTCTCAATAAGAGATCCAAGTATATCCCCTCTAAAGTAATCCACCAATTAAATAAACAACACAAATTTTACGCTTCGCTAGTAGTATAAAACTTGTGAATTGGAACAACAAAATTGGATTTTAGATAATGTATAGATGGATGTGTACCGAAGCTTTTCTAGAGACTTGTACAAATCAAAAGCCAATTCAATTATGAATCTTAATATCTAAATATTCTCTACAAAGTATATATAGAGAATAATAGGCACAAAATTGGATCCACTAAAAGAACAACTCTTCGACAAAAAGTAAGCATGATGTGTTTCCACATCAAAATGCACTTAGCTTTTGATTCCACTAATTGCAATAATACTAACTTTTCAATCCACTAACTCTCCACTATCTAAAATTTATTATTATTATTATTCTAATTAAATAATCAAATTATTTAATTATAATAATAAATAGTTAACAATTTAACTATTGTTCCAATTGATAAAAGTTGTTAATTCAAATTAAGGTGTGATCCTTTAGGTTCCCTACTAACTCTAGTAGTAGGCTTACAACACTTGTAACTTATAAATAACAATTATTATATTAATTAATTCAATTAATTAATTCACTTGAAATTAACTAATTAATTTCATGAACCTACTAATCACGGTAACATCTAGCAAGTAGCGTGATCTTCTAGTATTAGGTGAATAGCGAGTAAACCTGTAAATTAACGAGTGACATACACGTACGGTCTTTCTAACAATTAATCTCCCGATTGAGTCTAGAGTAGGAATATTAGTCGAAACTCTATTAACTCAATAACTGTGTTTTTATTTCATGTTACAATGATTCATTGTGAATCTATATTCTTATTGCCTTGGCCAAGGTCTTTGAATCATTAACAATGAAATACACAGGAGATTCTCTTGTCCTAGACAAGTGTTAGATTCTATCTTAGCCACACATAAGTCTCCATGTACATCAATATAATACCCAACATATCCCCTTTATGATTGCTAAACAATCAGAAGATAAATCTAAGTATTAGATGAAGTACACAAGACTACCATGGTGCTTCAAGTCTAAAGACTAATCGTGTACTATCGTAATTAGAAAATTCTAATTTCGACATATCCAATAAGAATTTTCTACGGACCATGTTCGATAAACTTATTCTCTAATAAGTATCTACATATATGAATTTGTGTCACAACACTAATATTGATGGAATACAATATTCTCGTCCAACGAGTATTCATCATATGTACGAGTCTTTACTGAATTATTCTTTGTCCCATTTAGAAAAATTCTTGACTCGGAACCATGTTTAAGACCAAAGCTCTGTGTATAAATTCCATGATCACCATCATATGCGTAACCATACATTTTAGCTTTAATTAGTCTAAGGACTTTATCTAATAAGCATTTGTTATAATGCATAAAATAGATAAATTAAAACAGCCTTTAATAATATAATTTCCAATGAGATTGCTTATATTCAAAATATAAAGAGTATAAATATCCAATCTAATTGGTGCGCTGGGCATACTACTCTAACAATATTTCAATCCAATCTAACCCTAAAATAAATCTTTTTTTCATAAAATAGAATCCTGAAGATGTAAAATTATGACCAACACTTCTGTTTAACGTTTCTACAAAATCAAATTCGTGGAACGTTTTTCGCTTCTTTTTTTTTATTTAATTTTAAATTGTGATTAGAGTATATTTCACCCTTATTAGTTTAGAACATATTTTAAACCTTAGGGTTAATTATGAGGATATATTTGTAATTTTATTCTTGTGGACTATGGTATATTTATAGGGTTTAGGTGTATTGCTGTAATTTCATCCTTATATTTTAGGCTATAATTTTAATTTTATTTGAGTGATGCTTATGTGCGCCTGGGTACACATCGTGCGCCTTTAGAATTTAGTATTATGAATAATGGTACATTATTTTTCTCTAGTTAATAAGGTACACTATTTTGTTCAAAAAGGTATATATACTTTTTATTAGTATTTTTTATTTTTCTTTAGAAAATAAAGGGTGCACATCTTTATATTAAAGGGTATACAATTTAACACAAAATTCTAAAAGCGCACGGAGTGTGTCCCGTGCGCCGGATGCACACAAGTTTTTGTCATTTTATTTTTATGATTTAGGGGTATTTTCATTATTTTAAAGTATGGTGGTTTTTTAAAAATAATAATAAAATTAAAATGCGAAAACAAATTAATTGAAGAGGGGCACATGTTAATTAATTAGGAAGACATTAATTGGGAAGAAGTGTGTATCACAAGTTCCACCCATGGAAGTTGCTCTCATTCATTTTTATTTAATTCTTTTATCGTGTAGAATAATTAATATAAAAATTAATTAATTATATAATTAAAAATTAACTTAATTTTTTAAATATAATTATATATTTATATTAATACTTTTATTTATTACAAAGTGTATTAATAAATATGAGTTGATATTCCATATGTGTACTTTTAGTCTATATTATAATACATAATATTTTTAATAATTGTATACTTTTTTCATATTATATTTTCATTAAAAAATTAACATAGTAAAACTTTTTATTCTATAGTGTATACATGACTTTTAATAATTGTATATTTTTTTACACTCAATTTTTCATTAAAAAAATTAACAAAACTAACAGAAAATTCGCTAACAAAGTATACATTTTTGTTTATAATTGAAATATTTTTATTTATAATTGTATAAGTTTCTGAAAGTTGGTGCATCGTATTATAAAGTACACCCGAGTGCATAGAATATTAGCCTTTAAATATAATGATAGTGTAGTTATTACATTATAAAATATAAAATATAAATTATAATATTAATAGTTAACTTTATGTATTAATAGAATACCTATAAAGACAATTTTTTAAAAAAGTGTATTAAAATTGTTTAGAACTTTCCCTTTTTAAACACATGAATTAAACTCTTCAAAAAGCAATTTTTTATATATTGTGGAAAAGTAATTAGTAAAAACAGAATGTGTGAACACGATTCACACTAAAATCGCTCATGTATTAAATGGACGGTTAAGATTAGAATTGAATGGTCTCTAATGAATGACTGGAGAATGTAACTTGCATTCTTTGCTGGTTACTATAATGTAGGTAATAGTCTTATTTTTTACTTTATTTTTTTAACGTAGTTTAAACAAATCATTAATGTGTAAGTATGATAATAATATAGAAAAAAAAATTAATTATTACTTTTTTCAATATGTATAACATTCTATTTTATATGTATCACATTTATTTTATGAAAATAAAAGTATTAATTATTCAATTAAAATATTTTATAAATAATTTATTAAATAGATAAGAAGTAATAATATTTTAATAAAAAGTGATAATAATATGATAAAAGAAACGTGATATTCATCCAATTAAAATATTTCATGAACAATTGACAAGACAGATAAAAAGTGATCGTAAATTATTATTTTTTTAATGAAAGTGATAACAATTTTAATAAAAAGTGATATTTGATTAAGAAAAATCGTCAAATTAAATTATTTCATGATAAGTAATATAACAAATAAAAAGTGATAACATTCTTATTGAAAAAGTGATACATGATCAATGAAAAGTGATTATCATCCAATTCAATTATTTTTATGACAATTTGTTAAATAAATAAAAAGTTATAACATTTTTATTGAAAATGTGATGCATGATCAATGAAAAGTGATAACTATCAAATTCAATTACTTTTATAATAATTAGTTAAATGAATAAAAAGTTATAATATTTTTAATGAAAAATATTAATCAATATAAATAGTGAAAATTGTTTAATTGTAATATTTTAAGAATAATTTGTAAGATAAATAAAAAGCTGACAACATCTATAATAAAAAGTAGGGATGGCAATGGGGCGGGGCAGGCTGGGTATTTAGGTGGCCCGGCCCGCCCCTTGCTCTTATCCCTCGCCCCGTGCCCTGTTGCGGGGCAGCTATTGAGGACCCATGCCCCGGCCCGAGGACTCGCCCCGACCCCTTTTTTTTATATCATTTTTTTTATAAATTATAATACATTAAAATAGAAAATTTTAAATTAAAATAAAATAAAATAAATTTAAATTTTAAATTAAATAATTAAACTTTATTTTTATTTTAAAATTTTTTATTACATTATATATTTAATGATATATATAATATTGTAATAAAGTATTTTGTAATAGTTATATATAATTACCATATATGATTTTTTATTTAAATTAAATAAAAAGGTAAGTATAATATTTACTCCTATTATATATCAATAAATTATATTATAATAAATATAATAAATATTTTAAATAAAATTTTTTAATATTTTAATATGGGTTGGATCGGGACGAGGTTAGAACTCAAACTCGAATTGGGCGGGGCGGGGCATGGCGAGCTGAAAGCGGGACATGCCAAATTGTCATCCCTAATAAAAAGTAGTAGAATTATTTTTTTTATAAAAATAAAATATAAATACAAAGTACTTTTAATAATTATAATATAGTCTATTCTGAAATTGAGAAAAAAAATGAAAATGAAACTAGAAGTAAAGAATGACTTAGGGCGTTTAAATTAGTTGATCAATGGTCATTAGCGGCAGCGGGTAGAGGTCAGCACCTTTATTTTAATTTATATTTAAATATTTATTTATTGTAAATGGAGGATCCATGAGACGCACAAGACATACTCTCTCTCTCTATATATAGTAAATCAAGTTTTTTATTTTTCCGCCCAAATAATTCAATTTCGATATCTTCCCAATTTCTTATATTTTCTTCAATTTATCATATATCTATTCCATTTCTCATATTTTCTTCAATTTATCAAATATTATCATTTATCATATATCTTTCTATTTTCATATTTTCTTTAATTTATCACATGTTATCATTTATTGCGTTACATTCTGATATCTTCTCAATTTTCTTATATTTTCTTTAATTTATCACATATTTTTGCATCATTCTCATCTAACATATTTAATCTAATTATAATTAAAGATTATAACCTTCCATTTGTCAAATAATATTAAAGAATAATTACTAATAAGTACACACTTTATACCCCTAATTATTATAAGATACATTAATTTAAAATAATTACTGTCACATACAAAATATTAAAGTAAAATACCAAATATAACTCTAAACTCATACACTTTTAAACCACAAACTCTAAACCCTCACCCACCGCCGGACCGCCACCGCCCGGTCGCTGGACCAACGCCGGGCCGCCTGAATTCTGCCGGACCGCCGCCGGCCGGTCGCCGGAGCTCCGCCGGACCGCCACCGGAGCTCTGCCAGATCACCCCACTTTTTTGCTGCACACACTTTTTTTTACTGCACACACTTTTTTTACTTCACACATTTTTGTTATACATAACATTTATGTGCAGCACATTGTAGGGGTAATATTAGAATATCACTATATATTTATGTAGTTAGTAGTTATATTTTTGTATGTTTGTATCTCATAGTAATTAAGAATTTTTTTGTGTACCTAGTAGTAATCCTCCCTAATATTAATTACATTTATTTTCATTATCGTATCTTAATTAAATACTGTCAAACACACTCTAACATGATTATAACTAGGTGGGCTAGCCCACCTGGACACTTGGCTCCTCACAAAAGTGAGTGACCTACTAATATATTTTGATAGATATTTTTCTCTTTGGAAAATTATTTATCGTTACAGTTGTTACCGTTCATATGGATGAATATGATTTTATGATGGTGAAATTAAAATATTACGTAAATTGACTGAAACGCTAACGATGGATGATAATCAGAATTGTTCATGGAATGTTTCTATAATTTCAAGAAATTATTAACTCTATTTCATTGAAAGATGGTCTTAAATTTGAAAAAAATTTAAATATATTGTTTCGCAATATTATATCTTTTATACATAAAAAAACCTAAACAATAAAGAGTACACAAAAAAACTAAAAAAATAATAAGAAAAACAAATTTTATTTATTTATTTATTTATGATGTTAAATCGCCCATGAAAATCAAATAATGATATAAAAGATGTTTATATAATATATTTGATCATTTCACAAAATAATATTATATGGAGTATATATATAAGATGTTTATAATAAATTTAATCGTTCACAGAATAATATTTATATGTTTTAATTTTTTTAAATCCATCCCATGCGCACGAGTAAATTTTGCTTAGTCAATCTTAAATCGAACCCTTTTATTTACCGTAATTACAAATATCATTATTACACTTTCCATATAATTTATATTCCATCAACCAATTAAAAATTGACATGTACTTTTTTTTTAAGTAAATCTTTAGTATACTAAAGAAGGGTTTGGTTTTTATGATGTATCAACCTATGAACAATTCAAGGATGACTTGCCATTTTTTAGATTTTTGAATTTTTTAAAGTTTGTAATGAATTAAAATTAAAATAAATAATTAAATAAAAAAATGTGTAAAAATTTGATTGGCAAGTGTAATTCAAACACAAGAGATGAGATTGATTTCAAAAGTGATCAATAAACATCCAATCACATATTTTATATTTCATTTTTTATTTCCCCAAATTTTCAAAAGTTTATACCTTTTAAAAATTAAATTTATTATTAATGAAAATTATATCAAATTAATTGTCATATTACGATCTTTAAAATGACATACATATTGATATATATATAAAAGAAAATTATTAAATATATAATTAAACGAATGGTATTATAATTGATTTTTGTATTAAAATAAATTAAATCATATATTTATACAATAATACTCAATTTAAATTTTACAATTTAAATACATTTTGCTCTTTTTTTATTTTCAAAAGTATAAAGTTTAAGAATTTTTCATTTTATAAAATATATCTTTTAATGAAAAAGGAGAATATTTTTTTTAAATAATAAATACAGTAAATTATACTCATATATGTTAGGTGAGAGTTATATCATTCAAGTTTTAATAAATTCAATAATATATATCAAAAAAATAATATGATTCATTTATAATTATTAATAGTTATATTAAAACTGTCAAATATTTGTGTGAGGTGGGTCCCGGTATAAAATTTATGGTTTATATTTTATTATACTCGTATAATTTAGTGTTTTTAACTAAAATTTTAAAGAGGAATACATAATTTACACTACTGTATAAAACTAACTTATTAAAAATATATATCTCAACTATTCAAGTTTCAAATAACTATTTAAGAAACCTATAATATACTTAAAATTATATGTGTAGAAAAATAAAAATAATTTTTAAAAGATACATATTTTTTGTATTTTCTTAAATATATTTATTAAGTATTTAGTGTTAATATTCTTTTATATTTATATCTTATAGTAATAATAGCAATTAAAATAGTAAATAAAAAAAATATTTTTATGCAATTAAATATTACATTTTTCTTCTCATAAAAATATTCATTCTCTTTTCATTTATTTTGTCTTATAAATTACTAAGAAGAAATCCCGTCTTAATCCAAAAAAAAAAATTAATATAAATTTTGCCATTCATTTTTAGTACACACAATATGTGTTTATAATTTATTTATATTATTTAAAAATAAATTTCAAAAACTCAATAATATTAGTGATAAAGTAAATTTTGTGAAACAATATGTGAATGATTATTCAATACGAAAAGAATATATAATATGTGTACATTAATTTTATAATCAAGAGCATGAAATAACATAAGCTCATAATTATAGAGAAAGGGGGATTGATAATGATTATAAATCTAACTTATATTAAAGGTGGATAGAAATTTGAATTTGATAAGGTGGCAATATTAATTCAGGAGGTGGCATATTCTTAGTATTTTGAAAAAAAAAATCTCACTTAATTAGGAATTCGGTTCCAAATTTGTTATTTTAATGTATTTAGGGGCTCATTTGCAATTATTTTTTTAAAGATTTAAGGACAAAAATAACACACAACGTCGCAAAGCACAGATTCATTCCAATATTCTCTCTCTATCCATAATCTCGTCCCTCTCTCCACCCTATTCTCTCAACTTCCGCCATCGACAAAAGGTAAGTTTCCTCCGCAATCGTCCAATTCTTTCGGCGATCGTCATTGATACAGAAGAATCCCAACTTGCCAGCCTTCCGGCGAATGACATCAATAAACAGAAGAATCTCTACCGCCTCCTCTCTCCGCCCTAATCTCGCCAGCGCCGAAGAAGGATAAAGCTCCTCCTCTATCATCTTAGTCGGCGAAAGCACGGTGGTGGCAAGCAGAATAAGGTAGACTGCCTCTCTTTCTCACTTTGGGTCTTTTTGGTGTTTTTGTTTTGATGCTAATATGGATATGAAATCTATTGTTTGTGATAATGTAATGTGCGAGATGATATAATAATATGGATCTGAAATCTAATGACAAATCGAAGTAGTTCATAGATTTAATGTTTGAATTGGTGAAATTTTGAATGTGGAACAGTGGAAGGGATCTTAATGGTCTTAATGGTGTTAGAATTGGGAAATGGAAAATATTTGGTGAAGATTGTGGAAAAAAATTATATCGTGTAGTGGAGGTGTGAAATTAGGTGGAAAATCTTTGGTGATGATGGTGGAGAAAGATTATATCAGATAAGATTATATCAGATAGTAAAATTTTAGAGATAAAGATTTGATTAGTTCGAAACGTTTAGACTTCCTATATAGGAAAAAGATTCTTCTTTCTTCAGATATAACTGCCTCAATATATTTCTCATGATTACACAATTTCATATCATTCTCCTATACAGGGAAAAAAAATTCTTTCTTCACATATAACTGCCTCAATATATTTCTCATGATTACACAATTTCATATCATTCTCATAAAAAATAGATTATTATTATTATTATTTTAAGCATGAAACCCATATTTAAAACTTCAAATGGCCTCAAAATAAATAAATGGTAGCTGATAGGCTTTTTCTGCGCACTATAATTAAATCCTCAAGTGTAAGGATATCAATTGTAGCAGCAAGCACCCAAGTTAAATTATCGATCCCACTGAGACAGCTAATTATTTATTTTACTATTAAAACTAATTAATCAGAATTGAGTAACCAATATTCAGAGTATTGTAGTGAATTAATTATCTAAATTACTGAAAATATAAATAACTAAATTAATTAAAAGGCAATAAAATAAAAGCAAGTTTCTAATCAAGAGATGACGAACAGTTCTAAGGTATCAGGTAGAGACCAATTAATTTGGGTTATTAAACTTACGATTGTTCATTCATGCAGTTTCACTGAAAATATACCACATATCCCTGTTATCCCACCGAATATGATTCGATTCAAAGTTAACAGTCTAATCTGGTTTAAATCCTAAGGTGCGCAAATATTACCAAGCCTTATTCCTAGATACTAATCAAAGCAAGCAACAATACCTCCGGATGGTAAGCCTGACTAACAAGATATTTTCTGGAATTACTACAAGGTTCTATTCACTTCCTACTTGATTGTCTAATTGCATTGTTCCACTAAACTAATCAAGTATTTGATTTACCAGTTCATGGAATTAAAGTGCTTATAGCGGAGCTACTCTAATCCCTAACAGATAGACAATACCAATCATGAACGCACACAAGCTAACACAATAATCCAAGCATTATAGCGGATGTCATGAATATATTATGAAGACGTTACGAAGCAGAAAAGCATGTCTTAATAAAATAAGTAAAATAAAAAGCTCAACTGCATAAAATCCCAATCTTTGGTCTAAATCCCCAAATCAATTAAATCAATCCATCAAACCTTAGGACTGTATATAAAATTAGCCCATGAGGTCACAAGCAACACTCATGGCTAAGCAATTCATACCAAAAATCAAAGTAAAAGGAAGGAAAAGATAGGAATTATGAAACCCTAGTGTAGACGTAGTCTTTCGTTCCTTCTCCGTCTCTCCAATTGCTCGATTCTCCCTCAATTAGCACTTGAAACCCTTGTGGAATTGGACGGAGGATGAAATCAGGTTGTAAATCTGATATGGAGGTGTTGGAGGTGTGAATTGATGATGGATTATGGATGGGCTCTCTCCAATTTGTGTCTTGATCTTCCTAATTGTTTCTTGGACTGATGCAGGGCTTTTTCGCGATCAAAACTGCTTCAGAATCACGACTTGAGGGTATATATACGCTGCTGCATCGAACAGGTCTCGTCTGGGCCCGATTTTGGGCCGCTCGGCACCTTGCTCGGGCCGAGCTCATGGCCGAGCGGCCCCCAAACCAGCCGAGCAGCATATGGTTGGAATGGGGTCGTCATGTAGGTTCTGAAGCAACCCAACTCGGCTGGAAATTCGCACAAAGTTGGTCCCGCTCGAGCCGAGCAGCCTCCCGAGCTGCGGAGACTGCACTGCGCGACTTCACCGTTTTAAGCATAACTTCTTCACACGGACTCCAATTTGAATGATTTTTGCGCTCACGTGTTCCTATTTTCCTTGGCTTTCTATACATATAAAGAACTCTGAGAAACTCCAACATTTGTATATGTAAAAAGTCATGCAAAGTGGCTGCTCGATACAGCATGTGCGACGTTAGCACTTTGATCATAACTTTCTCGTTTGGAATCCAATTGGGGTGTTCTTTATGTCATAATGACTCTCTCTTCTGTGGCTTTCCAACCATATATCACATGATCAATTTGGACTTCTAAAATAATACAGAAAATTTATGCAACGTGGACTGTATTTTTCAGCATTCCTTCTCACTTTCAGTCCTCATTCCAACTTTGAACTTTTGATCATGTTTTACCCTTCAAAACTCAACAAAACACCTTAGTAGCATCTTAATTATGCAAGATATGAAAACCATGCCATTCTATACAAAATCATGGCCACATTCTATCAAAAATGGTGTAATGTGAGACCTAAAATACGTGAAATTCCACTCTCAACAAACCCCCAAACTTACCTGTTGCTCGTCCCGAGGCAACGACATATAAAATCAATAGAGTAATTGAGAGGAAATTTCACAACTTCACATCCAAGAAAATATAACAATTCAAAAATCATACTTCAAATACTAAGATAACCATCCATCTAAGAACATACAATTCAAATCAACTACCTCACTTTTTCGGAATGCTCATCCACCATTCTCATGGGTAGTATTTACGCTCATCGCTCAAGTGTGAGATATAAACTTTAGGGTAAGGTGTTTACACTCAAAGTCAATTCAAACACACGCGTAACCATAAGCTTGACAATCATCTCAACTCTCGACTAAAGGGATAATTTCAACAATAGGATCACAAAGGTCTTGCATTAGGTTGTAATGTTGGCTCTTTGGTAAAGGTAGGGAGTATATGGATATCGTGACTCAATCACTAGTAGAGAATCAAAGAAGACTTACAGCTTTTCAACAAACAGCTTTACTTTCTTCTTTCTTCTTCAACGCTCTTCAATGCTTCTTGCAATTTGATTCCTCCTTCACTTTTGAACACCACATCCTTACTTGAAATTTTTTTTTCTTCTTCCCTCTTTTCTTTTCTCTTTTTTTTTTTTTCAAATAAGGGTACCAGTTTCAGGCACTACCCTTTTCATGGGGTACCAGTTTCGGGCACTACCCCTTTATGCAACAATTTAACCACTCTTTTCAACAATTTTCATCACTTCCAACTTATTCTCCTTTTATGTTTCTTCACAAGACACCAAATTGACTCCTTCAACTCTCTACTAGGTAGGTTTTTTTTTTTTTTAAAGCTAACAAGGGATCAACTGGCTTATCACGTAGGCTTCCAACAAATATGACTTTTCAGGCTCAAAAGGGTTAACTACGGATAATTTAAATAGGTAGGATAATAATTTGGCTAGTGACTAATAAAAAACAAAGATGGCCTAAGATCATTTCCTATTGTCTAATCGAATAGGTAGCTTCAAGCAAGATATAAAGCCAAGTTCTAGAATACGTGTGTATGAACGACACTCACAAGAATAAACTAAATCATGCAATTAGTCATGATTTCAAAAGGCTCAAAATCTCACATGGCTATAGGAATGAACGAGCAATCCTAATAAAGTTACATAGCTAATCTTCCTTGCACATAATCAAATTTCAAGCATCTCAATATCAAAGCACAATCTCAAATTGCTTCTCAACAATCACGCATATAATCAAGTGCTAAGAAAAATCAGAAAATCATTATAGAGAACCAAAAATCAACTATACCAACACTAGGATTAACAAATACGAAACAAAACAATAACACGAAACCTGAAAAATCGCAAAAAATCGAACCCTCAATATTCTCAAATAAATCAAAAATATTAAGAATCAGCAAAAAATCGACTCTCCAAGCAACAACACAATGTAAAAATTCTATTTCGACACTGCAAGACAAGGTATGTACGTTACCCCCCCAAACTTAGATTAAACGAAGTGAGAAACTAAGTTTGCAAAGAAGTATATACCGCAGTCAAGCAACACCTAATAAAACTCCTACACCAACACAGACATATAAAAGCAATAAAACGGAAGGGACAGCCCCCAACAAGCGCTCATGTTTAACGTCGGAGAGTCACGACGGGATACCTCTTTTCAACTACTGGATCGGAGGATAGTCTTCTCGCATTCTTACTTTTAAGTATTTCCATCCTCTCTTATTCGCAGCGCCAACCATCTCACCCTTCTTTGTCACTGAAATATGACTCTTTAAATACTTTTCCTCCCATGACTGGCTTGATTCCTTCTTGTCAATCTTCCATTCTATTGTAGGCTCACCCTGTTTAGCAAAACAAGGATCAAACAAGTTAGAATTTACAACACTAATATAAGAAGAAAAATATGGAGGTAAGTTTGAAGGCTTCAAATATGGATCATCAATCTTTCCTGCAACCAAAGGATTATCAAACATCACATTAGAGTTAGTAGTAGGAAAAGTAAGAGATACGCCTGGTCCTGCGATCTCCTCTACCACTTCAATGCTTTGGCTCTTTTGCTTCTCTTCCTTAGCAGCAGGCTTCATCTCCTCTTTAACAGTGGACTTCTTATTCTGATTCACTATGTCAGCAGTGGTCTTTCTTATCTGTTCATCCCTTGCATCACCTAATGCAAGTAACTTCTCAAGATAGTTAATACATGCATCATTGGACAAACTCTCAAACTCTGCATCAGGCAGGGTGAAGTCCTCTACTACTTCCACAGACTTGCATTGCTGCTTATCTGTAGGCCACTGCATCTCTTTATTCAAAGAGAAAAAAAACGTGTTTAAATAAATCTAAAAAATTAAATATATATATCCTAATTAAATTAGCAATAAAAGAAAAATAAATAATTAAACTGTCCCCGGCAACGGCGCCAAAAACTTGATAGGCTTTTTCTGCGCACTATAATTAAATCCTCAAGTGTAAGGATATCAATTGTAGCAGCAAGCACCCAAGTTAAATTATTGATCCCACTGAGACAGCTAATTATTTATTTTACTATTAAAACTAATTAATCAGAATTGAGTAACCAATATTCAGAGTATTGTAGTGAATTAATTATCTAAATTACTGAAAATATAAATAACTAAATTAATTAAAAGGCAATAAAATAAAAGCAAGTTTCTAATCAAGAGATGACGAACAGTTCTAAGGTATCAGGTAGAGACCAATTAATTTGGGTTATTAAACTTACGATTGTTCATTCATGCAGTTTCACTGAAAATACACCACATATCCCTGTTATCCCACCGAATATGATTCGATTCAAAGTTAACAGTCTAATCTGGTTTAAATCCTAAGGTGCGCAAATATTACCAAGCCTTATTCCTAGATACTAATCAAAGCAAGCAACAATACCTCCGGATGGTAAGCCTGACTAACAAGATATTTTCTGGAATTACTACAAGGTTCTATTCACTTCCTACTTGATTGTCTAATTGCATTGTTCCACTAAACTAATCAAGTATTTGATTTACCAGTTCATGGAATTAAAGTGCTTATAGCGGAGCTACTCTAATCCCTAACAGATAGACAATACCAATCATGAACGCACACAAGCTAACACAATAATCCAAGCATTATAGCGGATGTCATGAATATATTATGAAGACGTTACGAAGCAGAAAAGCATGTCTTAATAAAATAAGTAAAATCAAAAGCTCAACTGCATAAAATCCCAATCTTTGGTCTAAATCCCCAAATCAATTAAATCAATCCATCAAACCTTAAGACTGTATATAAAATTAGCCCATGAGGTCACAAGCAACACTCATGGCTAAGCAATTCATACCAAAAATCAAAGTAAAAGGAAGAAAAAGATAGGAATTATGAAACCCTAGTGTAGACGTAGTCTTTCGTTCCTTCTCCGTCTCTCCAATTGCTCGATTCTCCCTCAATTAGCACTTGAAACCCTTGTGGAATTGGACGGAGGATGAAATCAGGTTGTAAATCTGATATGGAGGTGTTGGAGGTGTGAATTGATGATGGATTATGGATGGGCTCTCTCCAATTTGTGTCTTGATCTCCCTAATTGTTTCTTGGACTGATGCAGGGCTTTTTCGCGATCAAAACTGCTTCAGAATCACGACTTGAGGGTATATATACGCTGCTGCATCGAACAGGTCTCGTCTGGGCCCGATTTTGGGCCGCTCGGCACCTTGCTCGGGCCGAGCTCATGGCCGAGCGGCCCCCAAACCAGCCGAGCAGTATATGGTTGGAATGGGACCGTCATGTAGGTTCTGAAGCAACCCAACTCGGCTGGAAATTCGCACAAAGTTGGTCCCGCTCGAGCCGAGCAGCCTCCCGAACTGCGGAGACTGCACTGCGCGACTTCACCGTTTTAAGCATAACTTCTTCACACGGACTCCAATTTGAATGATTTTTGCGCTCACGTGTTCCTCTTTTCCTTGGCTTTCTATCCATATAAAGAACTCTGAGAAACTCTAACATTTGAATATGTAAAAAGTCATGCAAAGTGGCTGCTCGGTACAGCATGTTCGACGTTAGCAATTTGATCATAACTTTCTCGTTTGGAATCCAATTGGGGTGTTCTTTATGTCATAATGACCCTATCTTCTGTGGCTTTCCAACCATATATCACATGATCAATTTGGACTTCTACAATAATACAGAAAATTTATGCAACGTGGACTGTATTTTTCAGCATTCCTTCTCACTTTCACTCCTCATTCCAACTTTGAACTTTTGATCATGTTTTACCCTTCAAAACTCAACAAAACACCTTAGTAGCATCTTAATTATGCAAGATATGAAAACCATGCCATTCTATACAAAATCATGGCCACATTCTATCAAAAATGGTGTAATGTGAGACCTAAAATACGTGAAATTCCACTCTCAACAGTAGCCATCTGTTTAGTTTGTTTGTATCAGATTGTGGATTGGATGAAAATCAAAGTTCAGACTCTTGGGATGAAATCAAAAGTTAAAGATGGTGGAGTTGGAGGCAGATTGCTTAGCTAATTTGTAATTGGTGAAAGGAGAAAGGAAAGAGCGAGGCTAAAGTGAGCGTGAAAAATGCCCACAAAGGATAATATTTGACAAAATTGTAAATAATAAGTGAGCGTGAAACATAAAATTGTAAGAGTGATGCCCAAAAATGATAATATTTGACAAAATTGTAAATATTTTATTTGTGACGTATATATTGAAAATTTATATAAACTATAATTGTGCCAGTGAAACAATACACGTCTTAGAGTTTGATAGTAAAAGAAAAAAAAAGAGACAAGTAACATGAAAAATTGGATTATTGTAAATCAAAGATATTAAAAAAAAATAGCGACAAATAAAATGAAAAATTGGATTATTGTAAATGAAAGATATTTGAGTTTTATAGGAAAAAAAGATAGTAACATGAAAAATATTTGAATAACATAGAAATTGATTTTAGAGTTTGATAGTAACAAGTAACATGAGAAATTGGATTATTGTAAATAAAATATATTAAAAAAAATATAGACAAGTAACATGAAAAATTGGATTATTGTAAATGAAAGATATTTGAGTTTTATAGGAAAAAAATAACATGAAAAATATTTGAATAACATAGAAATTGGTGAAATATGAATATGAATATATAAAATTAATTAATAAGACAGTGATGTTCATTTCATTTAAAATACTTCAATTTTATGAATGAGAAAGTGTTTGTTTGATAGGATAATATAACAATTTTTTAATTTGATAAATCAGCTTCTAATATTTTGGTATATATATTTTTTAATATATCAAACCGATTTTATCTATTATATACTATAGTATTTTTTTCAAATGGCATTAAAGAAAGAGCGAAGTCACGAAAGATAAATTGTGAACCAGCTTATCACATATATATAAAGACAGAGTATGAAAATTATATAAGCTATAATTCAAACAATGTAAGAGTTCACATGTTTTAGATTTTGATAGTAAAAAAATATAGATATGAATAAAATGAAAATGTAAATGAATATAAATAAAAAATATTGAATGACATAATGGTTGAAAAAAAAGTATGGGAAAGAAAGAGCGAAGTTGTCAAAGATAAATTGTGAATCAGCTTATCACATATACATTGACAGTATGAAAATTATATAAGCTATAATTCTAACAATGAAAGAGTTCACGTGTGTATATATGAATAAATTGAAAAAGTAAATGAATATAAAAAAATTTGTATTTAAGATTTTTTTTTGTTTTAAGTTTTTGTTACTTTATATTTTATTAGAGTAATTTATGTTTCTAAATACTTCTTAATGTATTAAATTTTAGAATATTATTTAAATGACCGTTCCATTTGGATATCAATAAATTTTGCCCTAATCAAATTTCTTAGTTGCACATTTGGATATTACTATCCTTCAATATTTGTTCCATTACTCTAACATTACTCTAATTAAACACATAGTTAGGATACTCCAACCAAACACTTTATGAAATCTTAATAATAAAGATATTTATATCTTATTAATTATGAATATTTTAATTTAATTATTTTTAAATACATTTAGCAAATTTAGAGATACGAATATTCGATTTTATAAAAAGATTAATGATCCCGCGTAACGTGTTACGCGGGCTTCGTACTAGTGGTGCTCTGTACGTAAATGATACTCTCTCCATCCGTTCAAAAGAAGCTATTTTTGCTATTTTGGTCATCCACCCTAAATAGGGTCATTTCCTTTTTTTTACTTACATGGACTCACACACATCTATTAATACAATTAAAATATGGGGCATACACTCTCACTAATACGACTACTTACTACACATTAAATAATAATATTCTTAATTAATCTGCATGCACAAAAGTAAAAAACCTCGTACAAAGGGAGTAATAAATTTGGAGTAATAAATTTGCTATTTTGCATGGTATATGGATTCTCAAAATTAAT
This sequence comes from Pogostemon cablin, assembly GCA_023678885.1. Classification (NCBI taxonomy): domain Eukaryota; kingdom Viridiplantae; phylum Streptophyta; class Magnoliopsida; order Lamiales; family Lamiaceae; genus Pogostemon; species Pogostemon cablin. The sequence continues at coordinate 18,509,351 of CM042959.1, read as the reverse complement.
TGAGATAGTATATTCATACATGCTATATAAATACCTTGTCTTTTTTTAAAAATAACGCCATCACATCATTTTCAGTTTTTCACATTCGATTGTTTGCGACAAAGGGAAGAACAAATATCATTATTTGATCAATGGCAAAGTTCAATAATGGATTTTTTTTTTCTTATTTTATCAGTTTTGTATAGTCCAAAACTTCAAACCCATATATATATATACTAGGCCCCTTGAGAATTTGTGAACAATTATTGTATATAGAATATAATTATTATATAATATACTCCCTTCATTCCGGCACAAGAGGTGTGTTTCTTTTTTGCACGTAGATTAAGAGAATTAATATTTAATGGGTAGTTGAGGATAGTCAAGGTGAAATAAATAATATTTTAATGTATAGTGGGTATGTGTATTAGTGTGGTGTGTGGGTCCTACGGAAATATAATAATTGTTTTGTGTGGGTCCTATTTATTAAAAAGGAAATACACCTCTTATATTAGGACGGACGAAAATGACAAAATGCAGGGACGGAGAGTAATACTTTCCTAGCGGATGAAGTGCTCCTTTCATTCCTTTTTATTTTTATACATTTACACTGTTTTTCTATTTTTATTTTTTTCTTTTCATTTTTTATTGCTATGCTCAGTAATTTCCTATTGTTTTTTTATTTTTATTTTTTTCTTCATTTTTTATTGCTATGCTCGGTAATTTCCACATTGTATTTTTGTTTTTTTTTTCTTTTGATCTTTTCTTTCACTATTTCTTTTATTTATTCATTTAAATTACTTTAAAATTATTATTTTACATATTTAATTTTTTATTAAAAAAATATTATTGCATTCATATATTTAAATTGCTGCAAATAAAGTAATTAAAAATCGAACCCTGACCAAAATTCCTAGGTCCATCACTCACATATATTGAATGAAATTATTGCATTATATATTGAATGAAATTATTGCATTTCTCTATATTGTTTTGTATAACCATCACTCTTTAGAATAAGAATTAGAATTAGGAAAAGCTTGTGTGAGCCCGGCCACACGGGAGCACATTGTGTGTGCCTTAAGAATTTTATGCTAAATTGTATACCTTTTAGTATAAAAATGTGTACCATTTATTTTACAAGGCAAAAATTTGTTTGCGTCTGGGCGCACGGAAGCACACTCTGTGTGCCTTTAGAATTTTGTGTAAAATTGTATACCCTTTAGTATAAAGATGTGTACCCTTTATTTTCTGAAGAAAAATAAAAAATATTAATGAAAAGTAGTGTATACGCTTTAAAACAAAATGGTGTACCCTTATTAATTAAAGTGTATATCCTTTAGAATAAAATAATGTACCCTTATCCATAATACTAAATTCTAAAGGCGCACAGCGTGCGCTCGGGCGCACCACAAGCCTCACTCTTAGAATTATTAATATGGATGATAGATATATTATTTTTCTAAAAAAAATCACAAAATGTATATAGGAAAGTAATATTTTTCAAAAAGAGTTACTCATATATATGGTTGTAATTATACGTATTTACAATGGGTTGATTTCAAGAAAAATCATTGAACTTTATTTTGCAACTTATTTTCAGGAAAAAAAAAATCTTTAAGTATTAATGTAAAAAGAACAATAAGAATTGATGAAAAATCTGATTGAATCCTCCCATTGCAACAATACTTAAAGATAAGGGTTCATTTTGCAATTTTTCAGAAGTGTGGATTAATTTGTAAAAATAAAAAGAATATATATATATATATATATATATATATGTATATATATATATATATATATATATATATTTCATGTAACCCTATTTACAATAGTAAAAAAATATTTGTATTGTGCATGTGGTAGTATATATTTTTATAGTTAGATTAAAATTTGTTTTGCAGTTGCAGCACATACAATTGATGGAGAAAAGAAAATAAAAGAGCAAAATCCATGCAGTGTAGTTTCGAACTATAAATTGTGTCCAATTGTAGGCACTTGAATTTTATTGCCTATTAAAGGAAAACATGTGGCAAATTAATGCAATAATTATCAATTAATTATTTATTTATTAAGGGATTTAAATAAATCTATTCCTAAAATAAATGAGTAAATAATTGATAATTAGGCTAGATCCAGTCAAATAAGTCTGACTTAAAGCCTAAGCAAGTGAAAGGCCCAAGCCCGCAGAATTAGGTCAAATCAGCCCTGGACCAATCAGACTGCGAGTTATTTATGGGACGTCCTCACCCTTCACCTATATAAGGAGCCCACCTCCATTCATTCCAGACACACACTAAAATATCTGAAGACATAGAAACTTGTGAAGAGATCAAGAATACGAGCAGTGCTCCCTTGAGATCTTCAAGCATCTTCAAGTCAAGAACCGCCTCCAATCAGAGATCAAGGTGTCAAGCCCCTCTGATTCGGCGTTCTTCCAGCCAACTGCCTGCGATCAGAGATCAAGGAGCCAAGCCCCTCCGATCCGGCGTTCTTCAAGTCAACAGTCTCCAATCAGAGATCAAGGTTCTACACCCCTTCCAATCAGAGATCAAGGTTCTACACCCCTCTGATCCAGCGTGCTCAGAAACAACACTCAACCTGAGATCAAGGTGCTAAGCCCCTCAGATTTGATGTTTCTTACAGCCAACGACTTTCTCCACAGAAAGCTCTCCAGTCAGCGTTTAATCCGAACAAAGACTCAACGTCTCCGGATCAACGTTACAAGACTACACATCCGAGCTCGGACAAGCTTCATCTGAAGATCCGGCTCAACACACATGCTGTCAATACAGTCAGCATACACTCCAGTCAAAAAAGTCAAAGTCAACACACACAAGTCAAGTCAAAGTCAAGTAAAGCCAAATTGGTTCGAGAGAAGAATCAGAAGATTAATTGAGATTGTAATCCATTTACATATCTTATAAATTAAATCCATCTGAAATTATCCTTGTACTCAATTTGTATTTATTTTATCATAAATACAAAATTTGTTATTACAAATTTTGGCACGCCCAGTGGGACAGTCTCTACCTCTCATCTCTTTTCTCAACAAGCTTGAAGATACAAAGTATGACTCTTTTTAGGATCACGATAAAAAGGTCATCTACCTCAAAGCCTTTAGAGCTACAAGCTGTGAAGACGTAAGTTAGGACTCCGCTAAAAATTGCGATACGAAGGACTACTGCATCAAACCCTCAAGAGTTGCAAACTGAAAAGTTGAAGTCGTTACAAGAAGTATGTCTGAAGGCTCCTCAAAGACAAATCGTAAGGTGTGGATTACTCTTAATAAGCCATTGCACAACGATAAAGATGGTGAAGATGACTCTATCTGCTCAACTCCTTGCTCCACGCCAAGCTCACCACCTGCCTCAATTGAAGCTGCAGTGATGACGACAAATGCTATGACTATTGAGGATCAACTCACAAGTATGATGAAAGCCATTGAAGGACTCAACAAGCAAATGGAAGCTCAAGATTTAAAAATCTCCAAAGCCAGCTGAGGATAAGATACAAGTTTCAACTGACAGAACGCTTCCTATCAACCAACATCGTGATAAATACGATAAAAGATAAGTTTGAAGGGAGCTCTAAATCTTCTTCAACCTACGTCAAGCCATATACAAAGAGGATTGACAACTTGAGGACGCCAACTGACTACCAAACTCCCAAGCTTCAACAATTCGATTACAAAGGCAATTCAAGACAATATGTGGCACACTTTGTCGAGACATGCAATGATGCTGGGACCTACGAAAATCACATGGTGAGACAATTTGTCCGATCTCTAAAAGGAAATACCTTCGATTGGTACATCGACTTGGAAGCTAACTCCATTGATAGTTGGGGGCAAATGAAAAAAATATTCCTCAACCGCTTCTATAGCACACGAAGAACTATTAGCATGATGGAGCTAACAAATACTCATCAAATTGGTGAAGAATATGTCATCGATTATATCAATAGATGGAGAAGTCTAAGCCTCAATTGCAAAGAAAAGCTATCAAAAACTTCAGCTATAGAAATGTGCATTCAAGGGATACAATGGAATCTTAGCTACATACTCCAAGGAATTCGACCTAAAACTTTTGAAGAGTTGGTTACAAGAGCTCACGACATGGAGTTGAGTTTGACATCAAATGATATCGAATGACCCTCTAATCAAGACTCTTATGAGTTTGAAGACATGCCTTTTGATGAGCTCGTGGAAGAGGAACTGCAAATAAAGACTGCAATTTCTATAAAAATTCACAGAAATAAAGTTGAAGCAATAGAAAGCAGCGTATCCCAAGATTGAGGGCAATGAATGCATGACAAACTCAAGTCAAAGCTCCTTGACATGAGCAAAAACTGTCTACATTATGCTCCTTGATACGAGCTTAAACTATCTAAAAGGCCCCATGCCAAGCACCTTGATATGAGTGAAAACTGTCTACATGCTATGCTCCTTGGTAAGTGCTTAAACTATCTATAAGCTACGCTTCTTGATATGAGTAATAAACTATCTACACATCAAATCAAATCTCCTTGAGAAGAGACTAAACTCTCTACACATTACGCTCCTTGACACGAGCTAAAACTGTCCACAAATCAAATCCATTGCTCCTTGATATAAGCCTAAACTATCTAACACAAATTAAATACCACGTTCCTCGATACGAGAGAAAAGTGTCCACACAATACTTCTCGACACAAGAGAAAACTGTCCACACAAAATTCCTCGACATGAGTGAAAAATGTCCACACAAGGCTCCTTGACATGAGTATAAACTGTTTACAAGTTCAAATTTAAAACTCATTGACACGAGTATAAAATGTCAACAAATTCAAGTTCAACGCTCCATAACGCACGAGCCTAAACTGCATGTTACTCCTGACCTGCATCAATATAAAATGTGTATGGCACCCCCATCCAAACTAAATCATGTTTCTTTGAACTACGTTATGAATTGATCCTCTTCAAAGAGGTACGTAGGCAGCTTAGTACTCTGCTAAGTTCAGTCATAATTCAGGCTATTCATATCAAGTTGGTGAGGCAAGCAATAAAATTCAATCATGTTGATCAAGAATGGATTATCGCAATTTGTTCACTTTAACATAAAGGCGTCCATGAACAAAATAATAAAGGCCATTTATAGGCACTTGAATTTTATTGCCTATTAAAGGAAAATATGTGGTAAATTAATGCAATAATTATCAATTAATTATTTATTTATTAAGGGATTTAAATAAATCTATTCCAAAAATAAATGAGTAAATAATTGATAATTAGGCCAGATCCAGTCAAATAAGTCTGACTTAAAGCCCAAGCAAGTGAAAGGCCCAAGCCCGCAGAATTAGGTCAAATCAGCCCTGGACCAATCAGACTGTGAGTTATTTATGGGGCGTCCTCACCCTTCACCTATATAAGGAGCCCTCCTCCATTCATTCCAGACGCGTAGACACTTATGAAGAGATCAAGAATACGAGCCGTGCTCCCTTGATATCTTCAAGCATCTTGATGAGTGTAGAAATCACATGAATTTAGGGTTCAATTATAGCATGGTTCCATACAATTATGCTTAGTTTGAGTGTTTAAGTGTCCTAGATTGCGCGATATTTGTAAATATTTAGAGAATTTGTACTTTGGTGGAATTTGTGTAATTTTCAGGTATAAATGAATTCTAGAGGTGAAGAGGAAGATGTAGGAAAAAGCGGATCTCAATTCGGAGTTAAAACGAGGGAGAACGAACCAAAGACAACACAAAAAAGACAACACTATTCAGAAAAGTGTTGTCTATTCAGAAGTGCAAGAAATGTACAGAGAGCTGAAATTTTGCAAGAAAACACGGGCAGATGCATAAAAACACGGGCGTGTTTTTATGCAAAAGTGTCAAAACTCAAGTGCGACTTCCAGACTTTCTCAGGGGGTATAAATACCCCCAATTACACCATTTGCACCAGAAAAATCGAGGGTTTGGCAGGGGCAGCTGCCCCTCACACACTCCAACACCATATTCCACACGCACTACAATTTACATCCAAATTTCACTCCATTTTTCACCATTTTCACCTTCATCTTCACACATTCCATCTATCCATCACAAATCTAAGGAGGATTGAGGCTTGAAGAGTGGGATTTTGCAACTTGAAGGGAAGATTCAACCCAAATCCAAATAGGGAAGAAATTTACCTTTATTTTGTATTTTCTTTGTCTTGTTTTGAAACAATGGATGTATGTAAGCATTTTGTGGATGTTTTCATAATGTTTATTGTTGGCTAGACCTCTAGTGAGGCTAGCCACAAGATGGATTAGGGTTTTTTGGATTTGTTAGATTTTAATGGTATTTTGATATGATATATGGAATTTCCTACATGATTTATGATTCACTTTATTTGTATTATGATGTGTGTGATTGAAATCACTATTTATGATGTTAGGATAGCCATTCCGATATTGTAACTAGGGTTTTGATTGAATCATGTTATAATATGAATTTTGTATGTTAGTATGTGAAGTATGTGGTAGCATCTTTGTATACTTTGAACACTCCTGTTGGGACACTTAGTTAATTGATCTAAGTAGGTTATTAATTGAGTGAGAAGAACCAATCTTATAATCATAGTACCCTTGAGGGAATTGAGAGTAAGGGACAATCTTTTGTGCTATAAACTTGTAATGAATTGAGAACCTAATCACCTTGGCCATAGGGATTAGGGGAACATTTGTGATTGCTTCTATTCCAATTGTCATTGATATTTGCCATTTAAATTTAACAAGTACATGTAATATCCTTAATCTTGAATATGGTTAGCCTTGCACCTCTTTGGATTGTTACTTCATCCATCTCACTGTCATCCATCTTCCATTACATGTGTATATTTTCTATCCTTTAATTGCTTTTTTAGGTAGATTGTAGTGTTAATCATCTCCCTCCTTTTATTGATTAGTCCTTCTAGAGTGAAATATCTTTCGAATACAGATACATCACTTTCTCCCTTGGGTTCGATATTAAAAATTTTGCACTTGGTCACCACGTCTACACACAACGATAGAGTACGCTTACTCTTATCAATTTGTACCAAAATTGAGACTAAGTTCATGGCGCCGTTGCCGGGGAGAAAGGCTTCGGTGTAACGTGTTTGAATTTGTTAGCTCTACTTAGGACATTTTTTTTTATTTTTGCTTTTATTTTTGCTTTGGAAAAGTTTGTTCTTACTTGTTCTTCTTGATAGGTACATCAACCTTGAAAGAAGGAGAGAAGGAGCAAAACCAAAAATAGTAAGTGGAGAAGAATTGTAGTAGATCTTGAGAACAAGAGTAAAAATGAATCAATACTACAATAATGGAATATACGAGGGATGGCAAGGAGCTTACAATGTGAATACATTTCAACCATATCAAGGAAATACTTATTCCATACCAAATTGTTACAACAATCAAGTTCCTACGGTTACTCCTCTATCCGAAAATAATGCCTTGATGGAAATGCTTAGAAGATATGCTTATGGAAGTGATACAAGGCAAAGTTTTCAACCAAGTCTTTCAAGCTATGAGCCTCAAAATGCCTACTCAATGCCTACTTCCAACTTTAATGGGGGACAAATGTGGAACATGCCCAATTACCAAATGAAAAATGAAACATGTATGCACAACGGGTATGTCCGAGAAATTTTTCAAGAAGAGTGTCCACCATATGATAAGGGGAAACCTTCATTGCAAGATCAATTAAGTCAAATAATGAAAATGCTTGAAGAAGGAAGGGAAGAAAGAAAGAGAAAAGTTGAGGAAGAGGAGAGGAGATTTGAGGACATTGAACGCCAATTAAGTCAAATGATACAAGAACGGAACACTCTTCATGAAATGGAGAATTTTGATGAAAATATTGAAGAAGAGTTATATGTAGAAGAGTGTTCGGGGGATTATGAAGAAGACTCAAGAGATGCTGAGCTTATTGAGGATAAGGAAGATAAGGGAAAAGAAAGCTTAGAGGAGGAAAGTGAGAGGAGTAAAGAGCATAAGGTAGAAGAGAGCTTTGAGAATGAAGAGATTATCCAAGATTTCTTGTCTCTTGTTGATGAGAAAAATTCAAGTGAAGATGAAGAATCAAGTGATGAGTATGAATTCGATGAAGTGGAACAAGGTCTAAGAGCACTTGATGATGAGTTTGGGAGTGAAATGAGCATTTCTACATCTTTTAACTCTTCAAGTTGCATTGAATTTCAAAATATTGTTTATATTGACTTTGTTTTACCTATTGATTCTTCTCAATGCCTTAGGTACAAAAGAGAGCTTGAAGAAGTGTTGGGAACTTACTTGATAAAAAGGAATAAGTGGTGGTCGAGAAAAGAGCGGTTAATGGAATGCAAGCTCAAGCGAGTTGAATTTCTAAAGCCAATCTCGAAGGATGCTACCGAGGTCGTTACTTGCCACAAATGCCTAATAGAGGAAGAAGCACAAAGATTAAAATTTGATGGCAAGAACGAACGATATCCTTGGCCATTTCGATGAGTTTTCCATATCTCGTCCGGCTTGAAGACGTTAAACTTAGCGCTGGATGGGAGGCAACCCATCATTATCTTTATTTCTTTCATTTAATTTCTTTTCTTAGTTGTTCTTAGTTTTTATCGTGTTTCTTGTCTTTTTTAGGAACATGAAGGAGCTTCCGGTGATGGTCTTGAGGAGAAGAAAGAAGTGCAACAAAATTGGTAACAAAACTCTATTCAAACTAAAATTCAACTCTTAGTTAAATTTAAGTTTGGGGGTCGGGATAGTTCATTTTGTTACATGCTCGTATTGCTCTTTGTTGTACATTTTTAACCCGCGCACTTTTTGTTCCTCTTATTTTTGTGAGCCGTTCCTTGATTGCTTATTATTGAATCTTCTCTTGTGGAGTTAATTTGGTGATTGTTTGAGACTATGAGATTGAGTTAGATCATGTGGTTGAATAGATATGAGCTTGTGTACTTGTTATGGTTGGGAATTTGCTTGTGTGATGCTTGTTTTTTACACTATTGATGAACCGTGAGATTTTGAGCCTTGAATGTACAAATATTATGTGATTCATTTTTTTATGTGTGCATCATTCATGTGTATGTATTCTAGAACTTGCCATTCGTCTTGCTTGAGGCTACATTGTGTGGAGATTGTTGAAAATGATCTTAGGTCATCCTTGAAAATTGAAGTCACTAGCCAAATAATATCCTTACCATAACATTGTTCCCTTGTAAACCATTTTGAGCCTATGAAGCCTATTCTTTGATTATTAGCTCATTACAAGCTAATAAAACCCACTTAAGCCTTTACATAAAACCTTTTGTGTGGGTGATTGTTGGAGATGGTTATTAAAGGAGGTTATGAAGAGAAAAGCAAAAATTGTGCTTGGAAAGGAAATTAAGAATTTTGTGCTTGAAATATAATGAGAGCTAGTGAATGATGATGTGTAAGCAAGAAAATAAAATGAATGAAGCTCTAAAAAAAAAAAGAGCATAAGAGCTATAAAAAAGAAAGAAAAGCTCAAATTTATATGGCAAAAGATATGGAGAAAAAGAGCTACAAAAAGAAATGCTTAAGTTCAAGAGTTAAGAAGGGAAGGGATGTGAAGTACATGAAAAGTGAATTTATGATTAAGGAGTAGTGCTTGACGAGAAGGGAGACGTCTTTTCTAATCATCCACATACATATTTGAGTCACTTTTATCCATATATCCCTACCCCTACCAAAGAGCCTTCATTACATCCAAATATAAAGTCCTATTTGATTCAATGATTGACACACTTCAATAGTGATGTAGAGTTTGAGACTTGTGGCAAGCTTATGGTAATGCGTACATGTGAATAGATTATGAGTGTAAATATGTCCACAATTTCCACTATGAGTGTGAGTGCATAAACTACCTTGAAAGGATTAGTGAGAATGAGAATTGTACTTGCATTATTCCCACCATGATTTGAGCATAAGTTTATTGATATTTAAGTCATGTAGTTTGATTTGATTGATTAGTTGAAAATGATTATACTATTTCTTTGATCCATTCTCCAATTCACTCAATTTCTACCCTCATGTTCTTTTTCTTTTCTTCGTTGTTCGGGGACGAACAATACTTTAAGTTTGGGGGGTTGATGAGTGTAGAAATCACATGAATTTAGGGTCCAATTATAGCATGGTTCCATACAATTATGCTTAGTTTGAGTGTTTAAGTGTCCTAGATTGCGCGATATTTGTAAATATTTGGAGAATTTGTACTTTGGTGGAATTTTTGTAATTTTCAGGTATAAATGAATTCTAGAGGTGAAGAGGAAGATGTAGGAAAAAGCGGATCTCAATTCGGAGTTAAAACGAGGGAGAACGAACCAAAGACAACACAAAAAAGACAACACTATTCAGAAAAGTGTTGTCTATTCAGAAGTGCAAGAAATGTACAGAGAGCTGAAATTTTGCAAGAAAACACGGGCAGATGCATAAAAACACGGGCGTGTTTTTATGCAAAAGTGTCAAAACTCAAGTGCGACTTCCAGACTTTCTCAGGGGGTATAAATACCCCCAATTACACCATTTGCACCAGAAAAATCGAGGGTTTGGCAGGGGCAGCTGCCCCTCACACACTCCAACACCATCTTCCATACACACTACCATTTACATCCAAATTTCACTCCATTTTCCACCATTTTCACCTTCATCTTCACACATTCCATCTATCCATCACAAATCTAAGGAGGATTGAGGCTTGAAGAGTGGGATTTTGCAACTTGAAGGGAAGATTCAACCCAAATCCAAATAGGGAAGAAATTTACCTTTATTTTGTATTTTCTTTGTCTTGTTTTGAAACAATGGATGTATGTAAGCATTTTGTGGATGTTTTCATAATGTTTATTGTTGGCTAGACCTCTAGTGAGGCTAGCCACAAGATGGATTAGGGCTTTTTGGATTTATTGGATTTTAATGGTATTTTGATATGATATATGGAATTTCCTACATGATTTATGATTCACTTTATTTGTATTATGATGTGTGTGATTGAAATCACTATTTATGATGTTAGGATGGCCATTCCGATATTGTAACTATGGTTTTGATTGAATCATGTTATAATATGAATTTTGTATGTTAGTATGTGAAGTATGCGGTAGCATCTTTGTATACTTTGAACACTCCTGTTGGGACACTTAGTTAATGGATCTAAGTAGGTTATTAATTGAGTGAGAAGAACCAATCTTATAATCATAGTACCCTTGAGGGAATTGAGAGTAAGGGACAATCTTTTGTGCTATAAACTTGTAATGAATTGAGAACCTAATCACCTTGGCCATAGGGATTAGGGGAACATTTGTGATTGCTTCTATTCCAATTGTCATTGATATTTGCCATTTAAATTTAACAAGTACATGTAATATCCTTAATCTTGAATGTGGTTAGCCTTGCACCTCTTTGGATTGTTACTTTATCCATCTCACCGTCATCCATCTTCCATTACATGTGTATATTTTCTATCCTTTAATTGCTTTTTTAGGTAGATTGTAGTGTTAATCATCTCCCTCCTTTTATTGATTAGTCCTTCTAGAGTGAAATATCTTTCGAATACGGATACATCACTTTCTCCCTTGGGTTCGATATTAAAAATTTTGCACTTGGTCACCACGTCTACACACAACGATAGAGTATGCTTACTCTTATCAATTTGTACCAAAATTGAGACTAAGTTCACATCTTCAAATCAAGAACCACCTCCGATCATAGATCAAGGTGTCAAGCCCCTCCAATTCGGCGTTCTTCCAGCCAACCGCCTGCGATCAGAGATCAAGGTGCCAAGCCCCTCCGATCCAGCGTTCTTCAAGTCAACAGCCTCCGAGCAGAGATCAAGGTTCTACATCCCTCCGATCCAGCATGGTCAGAAACAACACTCGACCTGATATCAAGGTGCTAAGCTCCTCATATTCAACGTTTCTTACAGTCAACGACTTTCTCCACAGAAAGCTCTACAGTCAATGTTTAATCCAAACAAAGGCTCAACACCTCCGGATCAACGTTACAAGACTACACATCCGAGCTCGGACAGGCTACATCTGAAGATCCAGCTCAACACACACGCTGTCAATACAGTCAGCATACACTCCAGTCAAAGAAGTCAAAGTCAACACACACAAGTCAAGTCAAAGTCAAGTAAAGCCAAATTGGTTCGAGAGAAGAATCAGATGATTAATTGAGATTGTAACCCGTTTACATATCTTATAAATTAAATCCATCTGAAATTATCCTTGTACTCAATTTGTATTTATTTTACCATAAATTTGTTGTTACACCAATTTTTTAGTGCAAAGAGAAAATGCACTAAATTATACGATGGAACTAGAATTTGCGGCCGAAGGAGCGCTAATCTTAACGTGTATTTGTATTTATAAATGATTATCCTTCATTAATTAATAAAATTAAATAAAATTGAGATTGATTGGAATTTTTTTTTTCAATTTCTTTCTAAATAAAGGTATTAATTGCACCTCTTTGGAAATATTGGAAACCTACGTTTAATAGGTGTCGAAGTCAAGAAATAACAATGTCTTCTAAACGTAGTGTTACATTTCCTACTACACGTATTAGATAAGTGATATGTGTGCTGAGGAAAAAATCTCAATCATTGTCCCTAGGGTTCAAGCTTTCCTTTTAGGGTATATGTTTTATTATATCATACTTATCAATCATCCAATGGTACGTATGAGATGCAACAATAAAACGTAACAGAAGAATCGAACCACTTCTATACATACTACTTGTGATAGTGGTAATAAGTGGTATCTTATCCATTAATAGTGGTAATAAGTGGTTTCTTATCCATATATCGGTGAAATGGATTAATTCTAATTCTATGCTATTAATTTTGGTCCTCTATATTTGGCTTAATCCAACTTCGGTTTTCAAATTTGGTAAATTTTCATTCTTGGTCCTCCAATATTCGATTTTAATCATTTTTATCAACTTTTGATCCTTTTTACACCGAAAATTCCTTAAAGTCACAGTAAAATTGAGTGCGAGATGCACGCGCCGGAAAATTTTGAAATTAGACATTTATTTTTTACATAATCCAAATTCTGTTCCCTCGGATATGCTAGTGTCCGATTTTAGTCATTTTGTCTAGTTTTGGTTCCTTATTAGCTAAAAATTACTAAATGTCGTTTGGAATTTGGGCATGAGATGCACGCGCCAAATAAATTTTTTGCTATCTCCGATTGTTTTTGCTTGCTTGGCAGTTTCACTTAATTTCATTCTTCATAAATACGTTCTTGGCATGTTTCGTCTTCTTGGCTAAGGAAGTTGTCATCTGGAATTCTCTAAATCCTAAACCTCAAAAACTTTCTCTTCATCTATTTCCTCTCTTTATTAGCTTCGCTGATCTCCTTGACGGCAGTTATCGTCGCCGCTTCAGCATTCTCTTCCTTCACTGCTTGGTTCGACTGCATAATCGATGAATCGATTGTAGCACATTGAATTAATCAAATCAAGTGGATATTTAATTAAATTTTTCGGTGTGGATTTTATGTCGATCCTGTTTATAAACATCAACTTCAAGGATGACATCAACCACCGAATGATGTTGATCTTGTGCCTCAGATAATGGTTTATTAGCTCATCGTCGGTCAGACAAAACGGAAACAGCCTTTAGACAAAAACTCCAATTTCATGACGTCCCACACAAATCCATAAATCACATTAATCAACAAAATTCGCCCAATTTTAAGCAGCAGCAATAACACTAAAAAAATTAGCAAATTAGTAAATAAATGGCAGAGCTAAATCCCTAAAATTAATCCATTTCGGTATAAATTAAAATTGGACTATATAATATCTAACTTTCAAATTTAGCAAACTTGGGGACTGAATTTGTATTACGCCAAATATAAAGGACCAAGTTCGAAATTTGCCGGTGCGTGAATCTCAAGCTCTATTTTCCGACGATATTTAGTAATTTTCGGCGAAAAAATAAATAAAAGTAGACAAAAATTACTAAAATTGGACACTTGAGGACCAAGATTGAGAATTTATCAAACCTAGGGACTGAAGTTGGATTTAGCCAAACATAGAGGACAAAAATTGATATTTTTCCCAAAGTATAAATACTCCCCGCTTCCAGTTGAATGAGTATCATTTGCTTTTTGCACGTGAATTAAAGATTATTATTATTTAATGTGTAATGGATAGCTGTATTAGTGAAGGTGTGGGTCCCATATTTTGATTGTATTCGTGGGTGTATGTATGGGTCTCATCTGTTTAAAAAAGAAAGAGACATTCTTTGAGATAGACGCCCAAAATGAAGAAAAAGAAAATAACTCTTTTAAGCGGACAAGAAAGTAATAAAGATAAGGGATTTTGATATTAAATTTAATTTAAATTGGCAGGGAAAAAAATTAATTAAACTGAAGTGATTTGATTAGATTAAATAAATATATCTAGGAAGGACAATCTCAAAATACAAGAATCACTCTTTCACTATAACACCAAATTGATTATATAGTTGGGATGACCTAAAAACTTAATATTTTCATAATTAGTCAATAATAAGGATATATATATATATATATATATATATATATATATATATATATATATATATATATATATATATATATATATATATATATATATATATATATATATATATATATATATATATATATATATATATATCACTACAAAAACTGTTTTTTAACAACGGAATATTCCGTTGCTAAAAACCTTAATTCCATTATTAAATTGGCTTACCAACAGATTAGCAACGGAATCCATTGGTAAAATTCTGTTGGTAAAGTGATGGTTGATAATTTTTTAGCAACAAAAAATCAATTCCGTTGGTAATCCACTGCTAATAATTCCGTTGGTAATTTATATAATGATTCTCTTAGTAATCCGTTGGTAATTAGCAACGGATTGAATTCCGTTGCTAAAATAGAGAATAAATATGTTGGCATTCCGTTGCTAAAACAAAAATGTCATTTTTGTTGCTAATCCATTGCTAATTATCAACGGATTGAATTTCGTTTCTAAATTTGGTTGCTAAAAAATACTTTTTTTGTAGTGTATACATATAATCTCTAGTTATTTCCCTAGCCAAATAAAAACTAAATACGATTGAGGGATTTAATTTAGCAATTACATTTAATCAAGAAATGACCAATTCTAGCCAACAAACACACATGTAAGTTCATTTAGATTATGTTGCATATACTCTATAACTATAATCGAAAATGTCAATATAATCAAATATGCTACTGCCCAAAAATATTAGTAACAATTAAATAATTATGGATTTAACGTTTAATTATCACATATCACTTTCACAAATTGATTAAGTGATCAAGTTAAACAATTCATCAAACAATATAATCGAGCACACAGGGTTATGAATGAAGATGATAAAAAGTGAAAGAGAATGAAAAACTAGATTATCTCACATATATTTGTTGAACCAAATATTCGATCATTCAGCTAGATTAACGATCTAGTGTTCCATAAAAATACAAAGAGTTATCCATGACAGAGTTACAACATTGAATGATAAAAACACACTAGAGAATTGAAAGTGAAAAATGTAGGAAAATGAAAAAAGGAGAACAAGGAAAAAGAAAATCATTAACTTGAAAGAGAAAGTAGTAATTTATGAATTTAAAGTTGAAAATTAGTAATTTATTGGATGCTGTGTTTTATTGATTCTTGTAATGATACATGAATTATTGTAAATTAGTAATTTATCTTTAAACGTGAGACTATTACTTTGGTTTATATCCTGTGAAGATGCATTTTGAGGATGGATTTTAAAGAATTATTATTCTAGGCTTACTCTACGTTCCTATAACGGTATTCTTGCTAATCATTGAAGGTGTTTCTTCGTCTAGGTTAATTACATGCCTGTTGTATCACTTTCACCAATTTGATATCCGGTCCGATCATGAAACACTTTTCACATGTATTTAACACTCATCTACCGCGCACAACAAAAGTTACATACATTCATCACTCAACCATATCATTAATTCAAAAATCATATACAATCAACAACTATTGATCGCCACACTCACCACGTACTCAATCATCACAAAATAATCTTATGCATCCATCATTCAATTATCATTAATCCATCTCTTAAAAGCACAAGCATTTTGCCAACTATCAATACTACTCAACATGAATCCACTCAACAACATCTTACACTTAAATTATTTATTTTTTAAGCAACGAAATTTACTAACGAAATTTAATCTGATGATAATTATCAATGAATTGCCAATAAAAATTATATTTTTCTTCTAACAATTGAATACCAACAAAATACTAACGGATTTATTTTATTTTTATCAACAGAATAAAATTCATTGTTATTTACTGACGAAATCATTATATAAATTACCAACGAAATTATTAACAACGGATTACAAACGAAAATATTTTATTAACATAATTGAATATTTATTGCTAGAATTTTTTCAACCATCATTTACTTGATGGAAAATTATCAACGGATTTCATTGTTAATGTAAACCAATTTAACAATGAAATTAGGACTTTTACCAACGAAATATTTCATTGGTAAAAATCCTCGCCTTCTCTTATGCAGGCTTTTTTGGAACGCAGATGTAATCTCGCCACTATTTTTTATCTAGTATTTAAGTCTCTTAATTTGAACATTTTGGATATGTTCAATAATGTTAGGGTAACTTGAATTTGCATAAAATGTGGTAAGAAAAAGAGCATGTGTTATAAAAAAATCTAACACTAATTTAATTTCAAATTGTTAACATGTAGGCGAGTAACATTAATGACTGTACCAGCGAGTAAACTCCACTAACGAGTTTGATCATCCCTATAAAGATCTCACAAGTTACATCCAAAATACACTTATTTCGAATTAATAACAAAAACAGTATACATGTAGATGCATTCTCGATACAAGCATCAGTAAATTAGAGAGAACAAACGGCATGGCAAAGCAAAATAAAATCTTTAGGAAATAATTTTCCAGTTTTCATTAGAACGGAATAAATAAACTCAAAAGCGTAATCACCATAAAGTTAAAAATGTGGGCACAACTAAGAGACGCCTTGAAATGGCAACTCACCATAAAGTTAAAGACGCAGGCACGACTAAGAGACACCTTGGAAGGACAAACGGTCTCTTAGAGTATCAAAAATTGATGAAGCAGCCGCATTTTGTGCAAAAGTTAGTTTCAATCTCCCAAGCAGTTCACCATCCTTAGCTTGAGATGCTGCCTCTGCAGCTTCCTTTGCCATTCCGATTTTAGCATAAGCCTGTTTGTGAATTACACAACGGAAAGTAAAGCACATTCTGCCAGTGAAAAGATACACAATCAATTATTTGCATTGTTAATGGTTTACCTCAGCTTTCTCTTTGGGATCAGAAAGTTTTGGTATGTATTTTAGTGCTTCATCTTTCTCACCAGCATCTATACAAGCCTCGACAAATGGTCGATAACCTATACACAGCAGCATAGCATTTCAGTGCCATGAAAATGAGATGAACTTACAACTTTGAAGTTGTTTAATATAGTGAATCGGTCAAAAGTATAATCTTTGCCCACTTGAAACGAACACATGCTTGATGTTAACTTCACATATATTTCTGTGCTTTAGCCTTTTCAAGTAGAAAAACCACTCGAGCAGAACAACCATAGGCAAAATATCACACACACAAATGGTTGTACTGTTCTTAAATCTTGTCATATTCAAAATTTCTGAAGCAATCGTATAAAAGAATAAAAATATCTTCGTATTGTATAAGGGCAAAGACCATAATATTAGAACACAGAAAACAAACATTAACATAAGACCAAGATTACAACTCCATATGAAATCAACATGGAACAGAGAACAATTACCAATTGGAGGCCTTTTCTCTTTTGAAAATCGTTCCAATGCATCCCAGTCTCGAATTGTAGCCAGAGCCAAGACTTTAAGCCAATACCATCGCTTATCCGAAACCTTAATCATGTTGATAGTATTTCAGACAATTCATTGTGCCAAAACAAACTGTAGATAGACATCTGTGTACTAAAAGCAAGACAACGCTTGGCATTTGTTGCATACTTGCATAACCTCTTGCTTCATGGTTAGGTGAGAGCAACATATAGGTTTTAGAATATACAAACCTTAAATTCGTTTTTAACTCTGTTAGCAGCTCGATGATTTCCTAGAGCAATACATGTTCGAATTGTGTCACTGATACTTGAATCCACAAAAACAGCTTGCTTTGTAGTCACCTCCAACTCATGCTGAATTCTGCAGTTAATATGTAAAGTTTGAGAAGGGAGCTACACAAGTGCCGCATCATAAAACAGAAGAGTGATAAGAAAGGGATGCAAACAGAGGAAATAAAGGATCAGAGAACCTAGTAGCTATAGAGTAAAACATGAAAAGAGCCATTACAATTGCAGTCACAAGTGTAGACTGACTTCAATAGTGAGAAGAAAGTACTAGAAAAGACCTAAAATAGAATATATTAAACATGTGTACAAGCAAGGAGAGCGCCAAAGCTCTTTTTACATGGGTATTATAAAAGAAAAAAATTAGACCTTAAAGAAGTCATGACATGTTCAAATAAACATGAGAACACTGAACAGGTGTTTTAACAAAACATGATACCAAATTGTGATATATTAGATCCACAGTGATTAAAGCTTAGTTATAAAATTTTGGTTTTATTTTATAACATAGCTGATTCTTTTAAGCTTTAGACCTTAAAGAAGTCATGACATGTTCAAATAAACATGAGAACACTGAACAGGTGTTTTAACAAAACATGATACCAAATTGTGATATATTAGATCCACAGTGATTAAAGCTTAGTTATAAAATTTTGGTTTTATTTTATAATAACATAGCTGATTCTTTTAAGCCATCAAAAGAAATTAAATAGTTCACAAGATATTGTCTACCATTGCAATTGTGTAATGTTCTTGCAGTAAATATTACTATAAAAGAGATGGCATCAGACAACTCCATTCAATCTTACAAACTGAATGAGGTTGGGGAAATAATAAGCATCATATATAGCAAATTAGCAATTAGTGCAAAGATCATCAAAATCTTGTATATTGTAAGAAGAATGACATGGTAGATTAACAAATTATTTGTGTTATTATTAACAAGCCCAGACAGAAACTGCTAAATGCGTGAATCAATAATAACCTTAAAAGTTTAGCATGTTCCTCAGCTGCCTTGGACTCAAATATATGTTCTTTGGTTTCTGCAAAACAATCACGGGCCTTTTCTATTAGTTTAACACGTGGTCCATGAAGAGAGGACCCTTTGCCAGCCATTGGATTTTTCGCAAGATCCCAAGATTCTTTCAACAAGAGGAAAGCCACATCCTGCAAAATCATGAAGCAATTTTACTACAATAAAACAGAAGAGAATGCGAAAGAAAGCAGATATGAATTATTGTACCATTTGAAACTCGTTTTCATGAGATTAGGGCAAATATTCTAATTATCTAACGCATCAGATGTCTAATTTTAACAACCACGGCCCATGATTTTATCCCTTTCCATCCACACTAATAAAAAAAAACGCAGTTTCACATAAATGCCCACGGTTTTGGCACATTAAATTCATCAGACTTTTTACTTTTTACTCCTATTTACTTCATCCCCATTCAAATATCACATCTATCAGGATAAGACCTTTTCTTATTCATCTTGCACAAGGGAAGAAAGCTTCTTTGGATATTAAGGTAATTATTTTCCCCTAGGAATAATTTCTCATTTCTAACAAATTTTCCTTATTGGTGACAGAATGACGTACTTTAAATGAAGTTTAGTTCAGCTATGAATTGATAGATGTAATAGATGAGGTTGGATTACAACAAATAGTTTAAGCACTTGTCCAGTATAATTTGTCAGAATAACAGCAAACTCAGAAAATAAATAAGAAACAAAAATTCTAAATTAAGCTGCAAGCCTGCAATTGTCTATATTCAAGGGTAATAATTAATCAAAAACACAATAGTAAGTATCATAATCCATTGAAGTAGAAATTTGATAACAATCTTCATTAATAAAACACTGATACCACGCTACCATGTAAAGACATATTTGATTAGATGAATTACCTCAGCCCAACAACTAATAAAATTGTTCATCAATCATCATTCATACCATAAATAATGTTACAAGACCACTTATACTGAATAATGAAAAACAGTGTAGGACTCCAGCAAAACAGTACAAAACGATAAGGTATCTCTAGGTCATTTGAAATAACCAACTGCGTCAACAACCCCTTGGATGTTCTAGAAAGGAAAGAAAGCAAAATCCTTTTAACTTAGTCCTATAAATATTAAAGAGTCAGCTTTTCATGACCATCATTTGCTGCTCGAGGTATCAATCGACTATTTAAAAAAGGTGATAGACATTTAATTTCATTAAAAAAATTAACCTGAAGTTGCCCAGCAGAATCAAAAAAGTACTTCAAGAACTCAGGCTTGTAACTCCTGGAAGAAGATCGAACGATTAGAAAGATATACAACAGAAATAATAGAGGTTTACCACTGTTGTACAGATATTTTGGGGATACCCTTGGGTCCCAGGTCCCTTACCGTGCATAAGTGACAAAAAGATCTCGTGCGAGACGTCTGGCCTGTATCGTTCCAAAAAACTCCAACGGTGCTCTCTGCAAAATTAAATAACACACCCAATGAACTATGATCATGAAATTTAATCGAACAATCTAATACAGAGGTTTCTCTAAGGAAATTTATTTTAAACTTCACTGCACCTTATGCCAAATATGAAACAAGACAAGATAAACAAGATCAGTATCCCCGCTTTCAGTAGCCTTCACAAGTGCAGAATCATCTTCTCCTATGCTTAGCAAGAGAGGAATCTGGAAGAAAAAAAAATGTTATCGCTTGTACACAGGCTCTTGGAAAGTATATAAAAAGAATGGACTTTAAACTTAACGACACCAAGTTGTGTATAGCATAAAAGTCAATTATGCTTTTTAAAGGTTTATACTTGTATAAAGAAATACATACAGAAAACGGCATACAGAAATAATACAAGGAAAAAGCCCAACTCTACCTGTTTGGAGAAACGCGGCTCATGTTCAACTAGCATAGCAGCTAACTTTCTACGGCCACACTTATCAGCATGAGCAGCCACCGCTGCATAAGATATTCCTTTGCATAACTTCAGCTGAGATTCCATAAGTAATACTTCAAACAGATGATTATGACAACAAAATCTAATTTCAGAAACTAGTTAAGAGGTGTGAGTATTATGATTTGGGTAATTTCTTAGTAATCTTCTAGCACTATCAGACATGATCAGGTTGCCGCAAAAGTCAAAACCAAACTACATTTACCCAAATATTTTTCAAGAAATAAAAGAATGTGTCATAAATTCGGAATTAATTAAATGTAACTGCTTTATGGCAAACTCACCCTCGTTTAAAATTGCATCTCAAATTTCAATTGTAAAATGGGGGGTGAAACAAAGTATGATTTCAACAAACAACTAGGAAAAACCAAACCTTGTCAAGTAAAGTTTCTAGAAGACTGGTATCTGGAACCGCCGCGGATGATGATATCTTTGTACAAGTCCAGTGCATTAACACAACTTCCTACTCAAAAAACCAAAATTAAAATTATTTCTTCGCAAATTCAGTGAAAATTTTAAGGATTTAACAGTTAACAAATAATATTTTTGCATCTAAGAAATCTGAGAAGCATGCTCGGAATATGCTACAAATTCAAGACCAGCTACTTTCTTCTGTACAGACTCCAAACAGAGGTCGGAGAGAGAAAATCAAAGTAATGTTCAAATGCGCTTCAGGTTGCCAAACAAACATATACAAAGTAAACCTCATTTCAGTACACATGCAATCCCATAAGAAGAACACTACTTCACTTCGATGGCATCCAGTCATTTTCATTTCAAACCGCTTAAGAACTCATATAAGTTCACATGCAATCCCATAATCCATATACTTCAGCATTAAGTTATTTTAATTTCACATCGATTTGAAAAATTCAAGTTTTTAATAAAATCTTATCGTATTATAATAGAAAAGACCCATCTATTCTAATATTATTAAAAGCAAACATAAACCACAATAAAGAACAATTTAAAATCAAGTTACTTAAAATGGTAAAGCTACAAGTTGCCTGCTCAGATTCACAATAAAATAAACAAACATATACCACACAGAAAAATATTCTGATACTAATTGAATTATTCAAATCAATGGGATTACATATGTAATATCAGTGTTGATGACTTACTTGGTTTAAGCCGAGATATTCTGATATCCTCAAAGCTAGAAGGTGTTTGTGAGCATTTATCAGACGATTAATCAGAACGGAGGGAGTAAGTAACTGAAAAGAAAACATTAAAGGAAACATGGAAACAAATTATTGAAAGATGATAAGGCTATAACATAAACTTTAAGAATGAAGTACCAAGAATTTAAAACCTTGTACTGCTGAAGGCTTAGAGGAATGCCAGTGTTGACATGGCGTACAGCATTCAAAACACGCAGCATTTTAGACATCTCTTGTATGCCGTCACGTTGAAAATGGCTGCCAAAGCCAACTGGGTATCATTAACAAGAAAAAAAATCAGAAAAGAATGTTCTTTCAAGAGCACAGACAGAAATATAGAAGAATTCGCGCAAATAATACTGCAGTAAATTTAGTTGTGTAAGAATTCAGAAACAAATAAATGCATGCAAGAAACTATGCCACCAACATGACAAGATGAACAATTAAAACTAACATATACCTAAAGCTCCATAACTTAAGGGTAGTAAGCAGCAGAAATTGACAAAACCAGTAATGCAATGTATACCTACTTTTTTGCAGCAAGCGATCCACATAGATATTTATATGGTGGTACAAACAATATACCTAACAGAGTATAGGCTTTTGAAGACTGCGGTATTGATAAAGTTCAGAGAATTATTTGTTATAAAATATTGAAAATCTTGTGTTCACATGAGAAGTCATATCTGTATTGTTAACTTTTATTTGTCATTTGACTTTTGAAAGGCAGAAAGAAAGCAATAGGCTTGAAAACACACATTTACATTAATAAATTCAGCACCAAACCTACCTAGAAAAGGTTTGCCCATAGCTTGCAGCCCTCAATAGCGTCCTTTGCAGTGTAACATCAAATTCATAGCCAGCAGCATCAATACAAGCCTCAACAGCTTCAGGCAGAGAAGAGCGGATCAATCTTAAATTTTCATCAGCCTGAAATTTTGTAAAACATCAGAGTTCCAACAATTATAAATGTTAGGATAGAATAGCAAGCCTAAATGTTATTTTAGAAGCCTAAAGTTCAGATACCCTCTAACCAACACCTACAATCTGAATACTGAACAATTATTTACAATTTTCAATATTTATTTCTAAGAAAATAATTAATCCTCATCCTGCCTACTAATTATTATTATGGCCATGATGGGCTGATGCCTGATGGCGCCATGATGAATCTCAGGAGCCTCACAACAAAATTATTGTTCAGGAGGAAACTTAACTTGCTGAAAACCATTTAATAAATCCACAAAGCTTAAGCCCCAATTGTTGAAAATAAGAAAATCCACTTACAAGGGAAAAGAATTTTTAAATTCTAAGAATGGAAAGACTACCTTAGCACTTCGCCTGTCAAAATGCTCTAGGGCATCATACAGTAAAGCAGGAGGAGAGGTACTTCCTATCTGAAAGATAGATACTGTGGAGTCTGGAACTCGATGTAGAAATTCCATGATAGTGGTAGACAGGATCCGAACCCCATCACATTCTGGGATAAGAATTATAGGCTCATCATATATATAGCGTACTGGATCACCATAAGGGCCCACCATTAGTAGCATATCATCCCAGTAAAGTAAAATGCTATCCAATCCACACCAAGCTAGTTGTTCAGGGGGCAGGGCTGACTGAAATCGTAGAAGTGGTAGAAAACATTAGATAGACTAGAATGTGCAATTTGAAGTGTCCTAAAAGTGATCAATTACAATTTTATACTTTAACACCCCGAGGTGTTCTTTTCTTATAAGTGACTATATTCTCATCAAACCAGAAGAAGCTACAAAATTTCATGATCTTAACTTCATAAATGATTTTAGTTGATGCCGAATGAAGAGGACGTTGACCTAGTCCCTTTCAATCTGAAATCAACTAAAATTCAGTTTTGGTATTTATAGGAGATTAGAAAAACTATAAATAAGTTCATTTTGAACATGTAGATAGTTTCAGGAAAAAAGGCTCTTTATACATTCATATGACATGTTAGACGAATACATAAATTAAAATTCTAAAAAATATCGCTTACAATCAGTTGGAATGACCTAACAAAGCTAACTCCTCAAGGCTCAAGCAGGCTTCAAAGGAAGCCAAAAATTTGCAAAAAATATCCTAAGGATAAAGTTAATCAAACAAAGAGATGCGGAGATCAACATCTTCATTCTCTATATTAGAGCTGAAACAAGACATAGTCATGCCAAAAAAAAAATAACACTGCGCAAGGATAACTAGCAACAAGCACCAAGAAATTGATTAGCGATCCACAATTTTCCATTATTACCAGACGTTACGTACTAATCTTTCAGAAAGGTATATCCAACTTGGCGCAGATATACAGATTTTAGCTTTAGCCAACCGTGTCTTCACATTCACCACCACAAAATCAAGGTTCAAATTATTGAGTAAAAATTGACAATCAAATCAAAAAATCTTAGCTAAAAAGCACAATATCAGATTATACCTCACAAGCATACTCGATGATAACATCCGAAAAATCTGAGGACATGACCAGAAGTCTTCCATCATGAGTGAATGAGGCAATATACTCCCCTCTCCTCGAGACTACCATCTTCTGCAAAGGCCCAATCTCCGGTCCCAGGGGCTGCACTCCATCCTCTTCGACCAACAACACATGGTCCCCGACCCCTAGAAGCACCTCCACATCACCCGATTTCGTGTATTGCGGCTCGATCACCGTCATACAATGGGGAAGCTCCTCCAAATTACAATCCGCCAATTTAACCGTTTTCGGGACCTTAAAATCCGGGACCGCAAAAATTTCGAAAGCTTCGTTGATACAAACGACGCCGTTCCCCCAAAAGACGCACTCGACGACGCTGTTCTCGAAGCACTCTTTGCCCAAAGAGTAGGTGTTAATCAACTCCGCGTGGATATTGTAGGAGTAAACGGTGCCGTCTTGAGTGACGCAGACTAAAGTTAGGTCATCGGTCCACGACATGCCTATGAGGCGGCCGCCGGGGTTTTTCCAGACAGTTTCCGATACAAGGAGGCCGGAGGATGTGAAGATGCGGAGCTTCCGGAGGGCGGATTCGGCGTAGAGCTGGACGATTTTAGCGTCGTCGCGGATGACGGCAATAGGGCCGCCGAAGGAGGCGCAAGCGAGTTTGTTGCGCGTAAGATCGATGTGCTTCCACTGCATATGGTAGAGCTCCGGCTTCCGGTAGTACCGATTGTAGAGGAGCTGCCATTCCGCCGCTACCGAAACTCCGGCCATGTCGACGGAACAATTATCCTATTGAGTTAGATGATTGATCTTTTTCTTTTGGTTTAGGTTCACATGGATCCACAGGACCACAGGCAACAAAATTGAAGGAGAAAGAACAAATGGGGTAACGGAGTGGGACTATCGCATAAGTCAATTGCACGATTACTCGCAAATTTCACTTTTTTTTCCTTTAAATTTGCCAGCTACTAACACGAGATTGGAGAATGCCTTTATAAACCCTGAAATTTTTTTAGAGCGAGGCTCACGTGGCCAGAAAGTGTCCCCAAATTCAATTTAAATTCTAGCAGTACATATAGTTAAATATTCCTTCCGTCCACTTTTAAAATATCTATTTTATTATTTTTGGTCTCCGCTTCAAAAATATATATTTCCTCTATGGTTAGTAACTGTTAGGTACAAAATTATCTACCTACTTACTATGTAGTACATTGAGTTTTAGTTCTCATATTACACATACTTTCATATTAGTGTTAACAAGCATTTTTAAAGGAAACTTTAATATATTCTCGTATATCTATATATCCAGATATTTTCTCATCTACAATTCTCATCTTCCTTTCTGAACCCAACGAAAATTCTTCTCCATCAATTTCAACCCAAATCCTCTCTTTCCTCTCCACCACCACCACAATGAATTTCCTTACCAGCTTATTCAAATCCGCCGCCAATCCCAAATCCGATCACCCGAAAATCGCCGAGGACAAGCCCTCCACCACCGATCTCTTCGCCCGTTCGCCACTGAGAGCTCTCGCCGGCAGATATGACTTCACCGGCGGCTGCCGACGCCGCTTTCTTGTCCAGGAGATTTCTCTCCCAGGCAGCAACGATCGACGGGCGACTGCAACGGACCGGCGGTGAGAAGCGACAGATCCGGCGGTCTCGATGGTTGGCAGCAACGCTGGAGGTTAAGCAATGGACGGTGGTCGCTAGTGGAGAGTTCGATTTTCGGCGTTGGCTCTGCGACGGTTAAGATTGGCAGCGATGGTAGTGAACACGACGGCGATTAGCGTTTAGAAGGGAAGGAATTTTATGTGATATTTTCCTGGCAGTAGGAACATAACTTTCTGCTTCTTAATCAAAGTGGAAATTGGGCTTGATGAAGTGGCAGTGTAGAGGTGATTTTTGTGGGCGCCGCCAACAGGTACACCTTCCTCTCTGCCGTGGTATACGCCACCGCTGATCTTCTCGCTGTACACCAATGTACAGATGTTGTATTCGCTGTATACCAATGTACAGTAAGTAAACAATTGAATAATTTTTTTTGAATTGGGTAGGGTGTTGTAATTTTTTGTTAAATCTAATGATTTTAGTGTTAGGGTGACAGAATCTGATTGTTAGTTGAGAAGTTTTCACAAATTTTATATTTGAACATGGGTGTACATAAATACTCTTACTTATTATTCAAGTTGTATAATCTTCTGTTGGTATTTTTTATCATCAGTGTACAATAAAAGCAGGAGGAAAACGATTGTTCATGCGTGTATTTTTGTCTATTGAATTGCTTAACATTGATGTATTTTGAACATTAGTGTTCATTGTTGTATTTTGAACATTAGTGTACGGTCGATTGTGTGTTCGTGTTGTTGACATGGTTCGTCTGTATCCGTGTTCGCATCTGTGTACACCGAATTGTACATTGTTGTACACCAAATTGTACATATGTGTTAAGTTTACTAAGGGTAAACTTGAAAAAATGAAATATTAGAATGTATCCCTTAGTACTTCAATTTGATTTTGTATCTCTTAGTAATTAGTCTATGAAAACACGTACCTATCAGTAATAAACCATTTCCTGTATTTAGTAAAAAAGTACACAATATGGCCACAACTTCCCTCTAATACAACTACTCAATTTACATATAATAATAATACTCCTTAATTCACGTGTAAAAAGTAAATTGATACATTAGAATCGGACGGATGGAGTAAAATATAGAGGGGAATTGGGAGAGTTGGGGACACTGTGTCCGGGACACAGGAACTTTTGCTATTTTTTTTATTATAATTTTAATTTATACCTGTCTTGATTTCAATTTTTAGTTTGCTCACACATATTATTAGAAATCCATTATGATTTACTTCATCTCATGGTAAAACTTATATTTTTATTTTGATTTATTCCAGTTAAGTTTACATTTATTTTTTTATCAGTTTGGACTCACACAAAATAATTAATTATTTCATATAGGGCGCACACAACACTAATCCAACTACCCAATTTACATTAAATATATTATTTCTCTCACCTCACTACAAATTAAAATATTATATCTTTTAATGTACACGCAAAAATAAATATAGACGTTTATGCGGGACGGAGGAAATACTTTAGTGTGTGAAAATGGTGTGATAGTATATAAAAATGATTTGGTAATTGATCAGAATGGCTATCTCCTGTATTTTGCGCTCAAATGATGTATTTATACACCTGGAATCTTTTAGAGCACGTGCACATTAAAATTTCACGTTCTGGTTAGGGATGTCAAAAGTGGCCCGACCCGCCCTGGCCCGTGACATTTGGGGCGGACCCGACTTGGCCCGTATTGAGAATGGGGAGGGTCCGGATAACAATAATGGCCCGGTTTGGCCCATTTGGTAGGGATGCCAAAAGTGGCCCGGCCCCCGCCCAGACCCGACCTGTCCCGTGATATTTGAGGCGGACCCAATCTGGTCCGTATTGACAATGGGGCGAGTCCGAGTAACAATAATGGCCCAGTTTGGCCCGTTCGGATCCGTTCGCTCTATTAAATATATACGTTATATAATATATTGTATGTATAATATGTATATTTTATTTATATTTTTGTATTATATACATTATTTATAAGATGTATTTGCTTAATTAATCAATTAAAGTAGAAAATACATGATATTACTATTTATATAATAATTACTATTTTAATTAAATAATATAATTTACATATTTTTTATAATAATTATAAATACTTAAAATAAAATAAATAAATAAAATGGGTCAAAAATGGGGCGGACCCATCCCGCGACAAAAAAAATGGGTCTGGGTCCAGGTACTCAACTACCCAGCTCGTCTCAGTCCATTGACATCCCTAGTTGAGCATTGAAGGCACCAAGTTTATCCCCGAAAGTGATGGTAGGCAAGTCATTAGTAAAATAAACATTAAAAAAAAGAGATATATGTATTGTTTGTATGGATATTAAGTATAGATTTTATAATATATAATGGGTTGAGAAATGAAGTATAATATTTTGAAATATAGTGAATATATTTGTATGTGTATGTGTATTGAGTTTGTGTTTCATGAAGATATTATTATTTTGTGTAGATTTATTTATTTATAAAAAGAGTAATGTAGTTTTTATTGTGGGATGTTGAAAATTAATAAACGTAACTTTTGCGTCTCTCCTTTCAAATTACTATAATACACTTAACCGTCTTGAGACTTTAAGGACGGAGGCAGAATCTCTTTCTTGGGATTAAGACAAAAACTTGTGGGTCAAGGACAAATAGTAGTTTCATCGAAACATAAAAATTTAATATTAATTTTTATCGTTAATTAATATAAACATGTTTGTTAGGGACACTGTATTCTCATGGGACATAAGAATCTAATATTAATTTTTGTTATTAATTACTCACTCCATCCCGGAGAAGTTGGGATAATTTTTTTTTGGCACGAAGATTAAGAAATATAATAATTTAATGTATCCGGAAGAAGTTGGGATAATTTTTTTTGGCACGGAGATTAAGAAATATAATAATTTAATGTAAAGTGAAGTAAAATGAAGTGGGAGAAATAATATTTAATGTATAGTGGGTAGTTGTATTAGAGGTGATATGTGGGGCCATGAGAATAGATTAATTGTTTTTGTGTGGGTCCCATGTATTAAAAATAAAATGTATCAACTTTAGTGGAACAAATCAAAAAAAAAAGTGTGTCAACTTTTATGGGACGAGAGAATAATATTTTATTCTTGTATTCCAGGTGACCGGATAACAACTCTTACTAAAATAAAATGAAAAATAATTAAAATGGGAAAAATGAGAGTTGCAATATTCTAATCATATTGGCCGGCCCATTAAATTTCCATAAAACCCTCCGTAAACCCTATCACCCCATCGCCGTCTCCCGCACAAAATGGCAGCTTCAATCAAGCTTCTCAATCACCGCACCCCTGCGCTGCAGATCCTCCTGCGCCGCCATCTCCTCCCCTCAATTCAGCACACCTTCCCAATCCCCACCCACTCATCTCATCCCACCACCGATTCATCATCTCCCGCCGACATCCGTCGGAGTTTCCAATTGCCGATCGTTTCTCCAGCGATTCAAATCGAGGCGGCCCGCGCGTACTCTCCCAAAGACTACAGCGACGATGACTGTATAGAGGTGGACGACGACGACGTTTTCGATGATTTCGACGATGGAAGTGATATGGAGGAGGTGAGTGGAATGGAGTATGATGATAGCGATGAAGAAGATGAGGAGCGCCCAATTCGGAAGTGAAGTCAATTTATTCCTTTTAATTATTTCATATATCTACACTTTTTTAATTTTTGTTTTTTTAAATGAAGTGCAAATGGCGTCTTATATACTGTTGTAGTTAGAACATGAGGATGTAAGACATGAGTTTGAGAGAGAGAGGATGCCTGTCTGCTCTAATAAATTCTATCTATATGTTTCTGTTTTGTTGTACTCTTCCTTTTAGTTCCCCATTTAGCAACTTTTTTTTTACGAGGGAAGTTGAATTTATTTATTTATTTATTTATTTATTTATATTTGGAAGGATAGCCATAGAATAGTTGGAAATTGAAGGGAAAAGTAACATCAAGGTCGCGTTATTGCCAACGAAATATTACTAGAGGCCTCAAAATAAATAATTGTGAAATTCTTATTATATCTGTTCCTAAACTTACAGACGCTGTACTCAAACCAACTCAATTTTCTATTCACACCCAAATACATTCTTCAATTTGTCACCGTCAAAACCATCGCCGCATTCACTTCTTCCAGTTTGGCATTTTCCGGCAGTTTGAAGCGGCGGTGGCACCTTTCCTCCTGCTCCTTGCTCCTCTCTCCACTGATTTGCTGAATTAAGCCATCGTCAACCTCCACCTTCACTCCCTCCTTCTTCAACCCCGTAACGTCCACCTTGAACACGTGGGCCTCTGCTGTCTCCTTCCAGTTGATGCGAGCATTTGCCATCGCCGCGGTGGAGGAAGGAAAATTCCTGACGACATTGGAGTGTCTTAAGGATCCCAAAAGTCCAAAGAAAACGGGTCGAAGACTTTGACATCCTCTAATGAATGATCAAATAATGATTTTTGAAAGACTGAGACATTTCTCTAATGAATGATCAAATATCAGAGGATGTTAGTGGGCCCATCGACACAGCTCACCACGTGGTTAGAGATATTTATTTCCATTAATGGACTTGGGCTATTCTCATTGAATACTTTACCCGTATTTTAAAAAAAAATCATATTTCAACTAAAGGTCCGATTCTATGAAATAAAAAAAAAAAGACAGTTCCAAGGTAGTCTTTGTCATAATAAATTAATCTTTCTTAATATTTCATTAATATTATTAAAATTTTAATTAAAGTGGATAACTAATTTAATTTTAATAAATTAATTAAATGATATGAATTATATAAAAAATTAACGTAGATTAATATTATTAAAAAATATGGTGCACAATTCTTATAACAATTCTAGAAATCTCTAGCAAAATTAAGAAAAAGATAGAATTAAGTGGAGTAATCTAGATTATAGTATAAAAACTCCAAATATTGTAGAATAGTATGGAATTATCTAGAACACTTAATTATCTAGAATTGTGATGAGTGATCCATTAGAGGATCTAGAACCATCATGTTGTACCTATAAATAGGGGACATTGTAACTCCATATGTGAATGAAAAACTACAAACATTCTTCCTAAATTCTAAGCCTTTCAACTCCCATATTCTCTACATTCACTAATCCAAACCTCTAGCCTAAATCACTAACCACTCACATACAAACCTTCCATCCCAATACCACCAACCTCATATCCCATATCCTAAATACCATCAGTGGCATCAGAGCCTCGTTCGATATAATCGGGCGTCAATATGGCCGACACATTCCGCACTATTCCAATTCCAATCTTTCGTGGTGACAACTACGATTTTTGGGAGATCAAAATGAAGACCTATCTTTGTGCTCAAGATTTGTGGGATATTGTTGATGTTGGATATACAACACCTAAGGATATCTCCACATTGAATGAGTTACAAAGAAAGGAAATTAAGGAGAATCAAAAGAGGGATTCTCAAGCACTTCTAGCTCTACAGATGAGCTTGGCAGACGAATACTTTCCGAGGATAATGGGAGCATAAACGTCTAAAGAAGCGTGGGATAAGTTGAAGGAGGAGTTCCAAGGCAACGAAAAGGTACGCGCTACTAAACTTCAAACTTTAAGAAGAAAGTTTGAGAATTTGAAGATGTTAGATTCTGAGACTGCTAAGGATTATTATGCTAGAGTAAATGAAGTAGTTACTCAACTACGATCCTATTGAGAAGATATTCCTGAAAATAAAATAGTTGCTAAAATATTAATAACTTGCACAGAAAAATATGATCCCATAGTAGCAGCTATTGAGGAGTCTAAGGACCTAACAAAAATAACAGCCACAGAATTAATGGGATCTTTAGAAGCTCATGAAAAAAGATTAGAAAGGCATTATGAAAAGGACATTGATAATGCCTTTCAATCTAAAGTAAATTTGCAGTCTCAGAATAATAAGAAGAATGATGAAAAAACTAAGGAGGACAATAATAAGTTCCCACCATGTCGTGTTTGTAAAAGAAGAAACCATTTAGAAAAAGATTGTTGGTTTAAGGATAAACCACAAAATCAAAAGAAATTTGGACGAGGAGGAAAAATTAATCGATTTAATCGTAGGCACCAAGTTAATTTCTCCGAAAGTTCAGAAAATGGAGATTATATGTTTTATGTCTGCCAAGCTTCATCTAAAGAAGAGAAAGACACTTGGTATTTGGATAGTGGTTGTAGCAACCACATGACTAAAAATAAGGATATCTTTTGTGAACTTGAAAAAGTTAACACAAAAGTAAAACTTGGAAATGGTGCTTTTATGGAGGCAACTGGTAAGGGAACCATTGTCATAGACACTAATAAAGGGAAAAGGTACATTAGTGAAGTCCTCCTAGTCCCAACAATAGATCAAAACCTACTAAGTGTGGGACAAATGATCGAGAAAGGTTACTCGCTACATTTTGAGGGAAATACTTGCACAATCTATGATAAGAAGGATAAATCCCTCATAATCACTAAAGTCCAAATGAGCGACAATAGATGTTTTCCCATCCAATGGAGATATGCAAACAACGTTACGATGAAAGCTCAAGTGGATGATGCCTGGCTGTGGCATAGAAGGTTCGGGCATTTCAATCTACAAGGATTGAAGTTTCTAAAACTGAAGAATATGATGCGGGACTTGCCATCAATAAAAGAGCTCAACAGAGTCTGTGAAGGGTGCATGCTCGGGAAACAACATCGACTATCATTTCCATCCGAAAAATCTTGGAGAGCAAAGAAGCCATTGGAGCTCGTGCACACTGATATCTGTGGTCCGATGCGCACTCTATCACACGATAAAAATAGGTACTTCATCCTATTTATTGATGATTTTACAAGAATGACATGGGTCTATTTTCTGCGAGAAAAATCACAAGTTTTCGATATTTTCAAAAAATTCAAGACCTATGTCGAAAAACAAAGTGGCTACAAGATCAAGACTATACGGAGTGATCATGGAAAGGAATATACTTCCAACCAATTCACAAAGTTCTGTGAAGATGAAGGCGTGGAGCACCAACTCACAGTAGGATACGCTCCTGAACAAAATGGCATATCAGAAAGAAAGAACAGGACCGTGATGGAGATGGCAAGATCTATGCTAACGGAGAAGGGTCTTCCAAAAACGTACTGGGCAGAGGCCATGAGTACTGCTGTCTATCTCCTCAACAGATGTCCAACTAAGGCAGTATAAGACAAGACACCAGTTGAAGCATGGAGTGGACGGAAACCATCGGCGAAGCATTTAAGAGTCTTCGGGTGTATCTGCTATGTCCACATCCCCAAAGAGAAAAAGAGCAAGCTCGATGAGAAGATAGAGAAGGGAATATTTCTGGGCTATAGTACTCAATCAAAAGGTTATCGAGTCTATAGCTTGGAAAATAAAAAGCTAATCATCAGTCGGGACGTAATGTTCGATGAAGACGCAGCTTACAACTGGGAGACAGATCAAATTGAAAGAAGAAACATCTATTTTCCAGCGCCAGCCCAACAACAAGAAGATAAAGCCGATCCACAGGATGTGCCGAGACAAGCCACAACTGAAGACGGAGCCGCATCTCCAGAATCCATTCCAAGGAAGTTTCGATCTTTGACAGAGATCTACGAAAGATGCAATTTCACAACTGTGGAGCCAAACACCTATGAAGAAACTTCCAGAGAAGACATTTGGAGAAAAACAATGGAGGAGGAGATACGCATGATCGAGAAGAATAAGACGTGGGAGCTCACAGATCTTCCCAAAGACAAAGAGGCCATAGGAGTTAAGTGGGTCTACAAAACAAAACTTAACTCTGATGGTTCAATACAAAAACACAAGGCAAGGCTTGTCGCTAAGGGATACGCTCAACAATATGGAGTCGACTACAATGAGACATTCGCTCCAGTTGCCAGACTTGACACAGTTTGAGCATTGATCGCGCTAGCAGCACAAAAGAGTTGGAAAATCTACCAGCTCGACGTCAAATCAGTATTTCTCAATGGATATCTCGATGAAGAGATCTATGTGGAGCAACCTCAAGGGTTCGTAATACAAGGGCACGAAGACAAAGTCCTCAAACTAAAGAAAGCTCTCTTTGGGTTAAAGCAAGCCCCACGAGCTTGGTACAGCGGAATTGATGACTACTTTACTGAACTTGGATTCAGGAGGAGCATGAGTGAGCCAACACTATACATCAAGACCCAAGGTACGGAAGGCACACTCATTGTCTCTCTATATGTTGATGATCTAATATATACAGGGAACAACGAGACAATGATCAAGGAGTTTAAAGAAGACATGATGAAGAAGTTCGAGATGACGGATTTGGGCTTGATGCAATATTTTCTCGGCATCAAGATAGATCAACGAGAAGATGGTATCTTCATCTCTCAAAAGAAGTACACAGAAAGCCTATTGAAGAAGTTCAAGATGGAGGGTTGCAAGACCGTAGCAACCCCAATCGACAACAATAAAGCTCTACAAAAGGAAGATGGCTCACCAAAAGCAGACAACTCAAAATTTCGAAGCCTAGTTGGAAGCCTACTCTATTTGACGGCGACTCGACCAGACATAATGTATGCAACGAACTTCCTCTCAAGATTCATGCAAGATCCAAGTCAAACTCACTACGGAGCAGTAAAGAGAATACTCTGATATCTTCAAGGAACGAAGAATTTCGGCATCTGGTATGCATCAACTCCTGACTCTAAACTAACAGGCTATACGGACAGTGATTGGGCAGGATTAGTTGATGACATGCGAAGCACATCTGGCTACGCATTCACAATGGGTTCAGGAATATTTTCCTGGGCATCTAAGAAGCAAGCTACATTTGCACAATCATCAGCTGAAGCTGAGTATATAGCAGCTGCAATGACTACAAGCCAAGCAATATGGTTAAAGTGAATACTTGAAGATATGGGAGAGCCACAAGAAGAAGCTACAAACATCTACTGCGACAGCAAATCAGCAATAGCTATGACAAAAAATCCAATGTTCCACAGCAGAACTAAGTACATCAAGATAAAGTATCACTTCATAAGAGAAGCAGAAGCCAACAAAGAAATCGAGCTGAAGCATTGCAAGACTGAAGAACAGCTTGCAGATATATTAACAAAAGCACTACCACGAGGAAAGTTCGAGATATTACGAGAGCTTATCGGAGTACAAGAAATATGCACCAAGAAGGAGTATTAAATAATATGGTGCACAATTCTTATAACAATTCTAGAAATCTCTAGCAAAATTAAGAAAAAGATATAATTAAGTGGAGTAATCTAGATTATAGCATAAAAACTCCAAATATTGTAGAATAGTATGGAATTATCTAGAACACTTAATTATCTAGAATTGTGATGATTGATCCATTAGAGGATCTAGAACCATCATGTTGTACCTATAAATAGGGGACATTGTAACTCCATATGTGAATGAAAAACTACAAACATTCTTCCTAAATTCTAAGCCTTTCAACTCCCCTATTCTCTACATTCACTAATCCAAACCTCTAGCCTAAATCACTAACCACTCACATACAAACCTTCCATCCCAATACCACCAACCTCATATCCCATATCCTAAATACCATCAAATATATTTAAAAATTTATGTTTTAATTTAATAAAAATCAAAGATTTATAAAAATAAACATTGTATATTATAAAAATTGACATAAATTAAAGATCGACATAAATTATATCCATATAAAATTTAATGAATATTAATATTTAATTTTACAAAAATCATAATATTGAATTAATATTTAATATCCAAATTAACGTTTAAATATTAAATTATATTAATAAAGTTCAATGGAATAAAATATTTTATTTAGGTAATTACTAAATCAATTAAAAAGAAAAAATAAAAGAATAATTGAATATTTTTTATTATCGAGTGGGTTTTAAATTAGAGAATAACTAACAGTCTTTCAATCTTTTTTCGTTAATTATTATTAATTATTCAACTACTCAGAAAGACTACTCAGTCTTTCCTCTTTTCTATCAACTATTGAACTATTCATTCTTTCAATTCTCATTCAGAACTATTCAACTACTAGATTTTTTCTTTTTTTTTTATGAATTACTCGGGCTTTCAATCTTTTTCACTAATTATTATATTTAACTATTCAATCCTTTATGCTCCGTCTTTTAATCTTAATATTTTTTTGTTAGTTATTTAACTACTCGGTCTTTCAATCTTAATATTTTCTGTTAATTATTTAACCATTCGGTCATTTCTGCTCGATCTTTTAATCCTAATATTTTATGTTAATTATTTAACTACTCGGTCTTTCAATTTTAATCTTTTCTGTTAACTATTTAACTACTTGATCTTTTAATCTTAATATTTTCTGTTAATTATTGAATTATTTGAGCTTTCCTCTTTTCTGCCAATTATTATACTCGATCTTTCCCAATCTTTTCTGCTAATCTTTCTTCACTCGGTCTTTCCTAATTTTTTACTCGGGCTTTTATCTGACTGCACGCCAGTCAAGAAAAAAAGGTCAAATGGTTTTTTAAGTTAAATCAAGGGCAAATATGTCAAATTAGATTAAAAGTGGGCATTTTTGCTTTTTTTCAACTGAATTGGGCATTTTTTTAATTAGTAATATATGACAGTGGGTCTGTATGCTTATCCACCTTAAGAAAAATCATATGGGAAAAATCATGTGGGAAAAATCAAAGTAGAAAAATAGTACATCATGTATTAAAATCAGAAAAATCAAAATAAGAAAAGGGTACATGATGCATTAAGGGGCTGCTTGGTTGAGGTAGTGGAATTACTAGAAAAATCATATGAAAAAAATTAAAGAAAAAGAGCACATGGTTTATTAAATTCATTCTTGTCTCATTAAGAAGAAAAAAAAAACTTTTAACTAAGAAAATCTTGTGAAAAAAAAATTTTAGTTAAAGGAAAAATAATACAATATTGGTCTTCATAACCCAATTTTCAAGATTGTTTAGAATTTATCTGTAATACCTAAGTTTCTCACTACTAGTGTGTCAATATAATTTAATTTGTATTATGTGTATTTTATAATTATGTGACAATTGTTTCTCAATTTTATTTATCTTTACATTTTATTTGAGACATCTGTGATAATAATGGTGACAATATGTGAATATATGTGTGTATAAATATTTACGTGTATTAATTTGGATATATGAGTAAATTATTTTATGTGTATAAATACACTTTTCTTAATTATTAAGTATCACACGTATTTTTATTATAATAATAATAATATAATATATATAATAAAAAAAGTCAAAATTGGTGGCTGCAATTTGAAAGTTGAGATGGCATTAGCAGCCAAATTAGAAATTTGGTATTCAAATGGCTGCACAGCCATAATTTTGATTATTAAAAAAAAATTAATTGATTTAAGTTGTCGGCCACTCAATTCCCCATCATCTATCTATATATATGTGTGCGGGTGTTGAGGAGGTGATTACCTCACACCAAAGTCAATCGAGAAAAAAAAAATTGAGAGAGAGGGAAGGGTTCGTGCCGGAGCGGGAAGGAAGAAATTGGCTTTAGTTCTTCACGAGTCTATAGTGTTACTATTGGCGGAGTTCAAGTAAGTAGAAGTCCAACTACAATGCATAAATATGTTGTGTGCAAATTATTTGTGATTAATATGTGATAATTATGTTGTGAATTATTTGTGATTAGTTTAATTATGTTATGAATTATTTGGGATTAATTGATTATACAAGTTGTGGATTCATGTAATTTGAAATAATATTATTGTATTATATATCTGTGTGATCGGGAACTGTTAAAAATATATCCGTATGACTTGAGAAGATGTTGGTTATAAGGATCTGTGTGATCCAAGATGGAGTTGTTATTATAAGAGATCCGTGTGATCCAAGGAGAAGTGGATTTGTGTGAATTAAATTAAGTTGTTATTTTATTTATGATTAAATATTGATATTAATGTCATAAATGATTTATGATGTATATTTAATTGCACTGGTTGCATACCATGCATAATCATGAAAAATGTTTTCCCCAAAATTAATAAGATACTAATGGTGTGTGCGGCCACTATATATGCATCTCTGTCAGGGTTCGGAAAAATCGTTCCCGACATTTTTGTTAGGGGTTCGGAAAAATCGTCCCCACCACTTTGTCAGAGTTCGAAAAAATCGTTCTCAGTACTATTTTCGGGGTTCGGAAAAATCGTCCCCATTGAGCTCATTTGGGGTGCATATTATAAGTGTGTCGTGGGGATCCCGCAACGTGAACAGTTTTCAAAATAAAGGAGACCAATTAGAAGATCAGAAAATAAATGCATTTTCATGCATTGTCATGCATGATTTCTACTTACTGAGATTTTTGTCTCACTAGTTTATGCATTGTAGGTGAGCCTGATAATATTTGAGTATGTGGGTGGTGTATTGTGAAAGCTGTGGAGCTCCTACAAGGTTTCGAGTGGATGTACATAGATGACGACCTGTTGGGCTAGATCGTGTGTTTATTTTATTTCCACTGATATTTTATTATGTAATATAAAAAGTATTGTCACCAGTTTGTGTGGATTGATGTGGTGTCAGAAACCAGTTGCGTATGTTGAACTGGTGTGACCGTTTGGATAATATATATTATGTGAGGAAAAAAAATATGTGCAAATTTTATGATGATGATGTTTATGTTAATTAAAGAATTATAAGTTATGAAAAGTGGGTCGTGACATTATCGCTTTCATTCATGAATATAATAAGGGCCAATATAAAAATATTCCTTTATTTAATTAAATTATCAATATTAACAACAAACAACTTATATAATAAATCTAATTAATATACACTTTTTGGATTTTAGTGCCCCTAATATTCAACTTATAATATCCAATGTGTCTTATGAGTGAGTATGTCGGTACAAATATCGGTTCTGATGTCGGTACAGATCTCGTGTTATTTTCTATGTCGATACGAATCTCGTGTCGATTTTGATGTCGGTACAGATTCTGTGTCGGTTATCATATTAGCGATCGGTAGGCGGCAGCAGTAACCGGTGGGAAGGGGGGAGGTAAGAGGGGTGGGGATTAGGGATTAGGGATGACAACGGGTAGGGTACCCGCTTATTTTGCGGTACCCATACCAGTATCAGATTAAAAAAATAACTACCCGTATCCGCATCCGTCCCGTTTAAAAAAATTATTATGGTACCCGTACCCATTTCATTACCGTTTATCAATACCCGCGGGTACCTGTACCCATTTAATATTCATTTATTTTATATATATTTATATTTTTTTACTATCTAAATAAATATAATAATAAAAATTACATTATTATTAATTAAATATACAATAAATATAGTATAAATTCTATTATTTTAAATAAATATTTAATAAATATGATTAAATAAAACTTATAACTATTAATTAAATATATA
Organism: Pogostemon cablin; assembly: GCA_023678885.1. Lineage (NCBI taxonomy): Eukaryota > Viridiplantae > Streptophyta > Magnoliopsida > Lamiales > Lamiaceae > Pogostemon > Pogostemon cablin. The sequence continues at coordinate 18,469,611 of CM042959.1, read as the reverse complement.
AAATATCTTACAATATATAAATGGGTTAATTACGTTAAAAGTCCCGATCTTTTCACCGATTGCGAATTAGTCCAAACTTTTCAATATTTACAAACAAGTATTCGACCTTAAGTTCTTTTTTCAAATCAAGCCACCGGGCAGCTGAAGGCCTGCCCGGTGCTGACGTGTTACTATTCTTGACCACAATGGGGACTCTACCCCTGCAATGTTCAATTTGACCAACGTGAATTCCACCCTATGCTTTAAACACCGTCAACCGTCACCACCGTGCGAAGCCAGCCTTATTGTCCAGTAGCTCTCCAAATCATTAACATGAGAAAAATACTCACTCTCCAAGCAGAGGCAGCAGTGGTCATGGCGGAGGTCAATCGTAAACCCATCTCCGTCGCTTGTCACCTCCAAACTGGAGGCGCCGCTACAGCATCTGCAAACTGCAACCTTCAGTAATACCCAAGGTGGTCGTACTCCAGCTCCAAAGAGTTCAAAGACAACACCCGTCATCGTTCTAATATGTGCCCTATTTGCGATCTGGCTTTCAACGCTGCAATTCGGTACATCATACGCCTAAATTGCATACGCTGGCGCAACGAAGAGGCTGGGCTAGAAGACGGCCGCTGAGGCAGAGATGACGATGGAAATTCCATCGTTGATTTAATCAGAGGAGATAGAGGTGGAGGTGGAGGCGGAGTGCATCATCTGTTTATTCTAGTTTGGGGTGGGGGAGAGAATTAGAGTGCAGCAATGGATTCACCTACATAGCCACAAGATTCGTCGCCTCCTCCAATGCTTGCGATGAATGAAGGGCGGCAAGGAGAGATCACAGAGCCAAGCAGTGGCGAAGAATTCGAGAAGAGAGAAAGAACAGGGTGGTGGTTGCGGTGGTTGTGAGTAATCGGCGAGACGATGAATTGGGTTATTAGGCATGAAGAAAGCGGCGGTGGCCATGGAGGTCGGCGGCGGAGGTGACCGTGAAGTGACAGACATTTATATGGCATGATCTCGTGATGATGATGAAGCAGAAGCACCGTTGTTGTTCATCGTGATTTTGAAATTGATGTTGGATAGCTTTGGCTGCTGCAGGCTTCGACCATGGTGATGGTACACATGGAGTCAAATAAAGAAGAAAGGGAGAAAGTTTAAGAGAGAGAAAATGTGTGTGTGGAAGAGAATATAGGTTAAAAAATTATAATTTTTTAAATTTTTTTTTGTACAGGTGGCGTGAGGTGGCATTTTAAAATATACCATACAAATGACACATCTGCACCGGGCAGGCCTTCAGCTGCCAGGTGGCTCGATTTGAAAAAATGACTTAAGGTCGAGTACTTATTTGTAAATATTGAAAAGTTTGGACTAATTTGCAATCAGCAAAAAGGTCGGGACTTTTAACGTAATTATCCCTATATAAATTATATAATATATATTTAATTTTATTTAAAATATATATATATGTAATCGGGGTACCCGCGGGTTTTGAGGCATTACCCGTACCCGTCCCAAACTCGTTTAAACTACCCGTACCCTACTCATTAGGGTTTGGGTAGACCGGGTATCCGGAAATACCCGTCCCATTGCCATCCCTAGTGGGGATTGGTTGGGTGGCGTGTGGGAGGTGAGTTAGTCTTTTGTAAACCGAGTTTACGTTATGAACCCTTGTAAATCTTGTGTTCTTCCTTGATTTAAACACTTTAATAATACGTAGTACATAGAGTATATAGGATTGGAAAGGAATACCACATAATTTACACCGTGAACCCAATTTATAGAGTGTATGTGGTGGGAGGTTGGCATTTTAAGGAGCATTTTTGTTAGTATTTGATATTAGTATTTGAGGAGCATTAGTATTGTTATTCATTGGATGCATTTTTGGACATATATGCCTATTGAAAAATAAATAAATAAAAAAAATCTTAGCTTATTCATGTAAATTGCAAAAATGCCCTCGAAGGCTTTTTATGTGTGTTTTTCCTAGTAAGGTAGGTTTCCATGTTGGAATCCAGATGAAATCCTGCGCACGTTAGCACGTGGGTGGCCACACACGTAATCCGAAACCTCAGTTTCACACAAGGAAAATATGACCGTTATAGATTTTCCTCCCAAATCTGAAAAAACAAAAGCAGGAGTTATTTCAAAATTCAACAACATAATTATCAACATTAGATCACACCAATCTACCACATTTAATCACTCCCCATCAGCAATGCCAAACCCCAATTAGCCGACATTTCTTTTCCGATTCAGAAAAGAAGAAATCGCAATCGAGGAGCTAAGATTTTGGGGGTGGGTTTTGGCAATGGGGAAGAGGAGTGCGGATGAGATGAAGAGTGAGGTTTTGCAGGTGGTGGAGGAAGAACAGGGGAGCAGAAATCAGGATTGTGAGAATCAGATCGAGATTCAGCATCCTTATGCGTTTCACGTTTCTGGGCCTCGCAATGTTCCTTCTATTAACTGGAGAGATCTCATCAGTTCTACTTGGTTAGCATTGATCTTTAATTCCCTTTGCTTTAATTTTGGATTTGCATGATGATTTAAAAGTTGAAATGTGGGCTTGCTTTTGAATGTATGTATGAGTATTGGGTTATGTTTCTTGTTTATGTGGGTTTGAGGGTTTATGGAGGCTTTCAGTTGATTTTGAATTTGAGCTTACTTGACATTATGATCTGTTTCTGCTCTTGTTATTGGTGAAATTAGGTGTGGATGGTTGGATTTGCGTTGATCTTCATTGATTTTTGTTATCATATTCTCGATTTGATTCACTCCAGTAATCTGTGATTCACATTATACAGATCAACTATATATTTTTTTTTTGGGGGGGGGGGGGGGGTTGGAATTCTTTGCTCTTTTCTGCAACTACTTAGTCTGCAGATTCGAGTTCAATTGCAGTTGTAAGATCGCACACGCTATTTGGTTCAACTCTTTAAAAAGCAATACAATGTGATGTAAGAATAGTTCTTTCTTGAATCTCTCTTGTTGGTTGAAGGATTTGATGATGATTTTCAAATTTATATCGCCAAGTATAGTAGTATTTGTGTAGATTAATCAGGGCTTGAAATCCTTTCTTTGTCGATTTGAAATTCATTCATTTTAAATCCATCAAACCAAATGCAACCTCGTATTTAAAGTTCAGAAAGTCAAGTTTCTTATGAAGTTAACAATTTTAAGAACTGATCATGATTCCTGTGATTCGAATAAACAGGAAGGATACGAAGTACAAAAGAACGGTAATTGCCTGCTTTATACAAGCAGTTTACTTGCTCGAGCTTGATAGACAAGAAAACAGACCCGAGGAGACTGCCCTCGCCCCTAAATGGTGGATACCTTTCAAGTACAAACTTGTTGAAAGCCTCGTAGACGAAAGGGATGGATCCATATTCGGTGCAATACTAGAATGGGATCGAGCTGCTGCATTGGCAGATTTTGTACTGTTGAGGCCGAGTGGAGCACCAAGGGCTGTTTTGGCTCTCCGAGGAACCCTCCTTAAGGGCCCAACAATCAGACGGGATATTGAGGATGATCTCCGCTTCTTAGCTTGGGAAAGCTTAAAAGGATCAGTGAGATTTACCTGTGCTTTCAAGGCATTGAAATTGATTTCTGAGAAGTACGGAAGCAGCAATGTATGCGTTGCAGGGCATTCGTTGGGGGCTGGCTTCGCTCTCCAAGTAGGAAAAGCACTAGCCAAAGAGGGGATATTTGTGGAGGCTCATTTGTTTAATCCTCCATCGGTTTCACTAGCTTCAAGTCTAAGAAACGTGGGGGAAAAAGCCGGGACAATGTGGAAGAGGGTCAAGTCGATGCTTCCTTCTACCTTAGAAACTCCGGAAAATGGAAATGAAGAAGCGAAAAGCATGAAGTTGGGATCAAAGCAATGGGTACCTCATTTGTATGTAAACAATAGTGACTATATTTGCTGCTATTACAGTGATCCAGTCGGGGCAGAGAGCAGCAATGGTGCTGAAAAGGAGAACAGGGAACCACCACCAAAAAATTCACCATGCTCAGCCAAGCTTTTCGTTTTCTCAAAGGGGAAGCAAAAGTTTCTTGAAGCACATGGTTTGGAGCAGTGGTGGTCCGATGATTTGGAATTGCAGATGGCTGTCAACAATAGTAAGCTGATCAGTAGGCAGCTTAAGTCCTTGTACAGCCTACCACCTCCACAACAATCACCCAGCAAGAGTTGATCAACGAGTAGCTCGTCTCCTTTGCACCTGATACACCCGGTGCACTCCATTGCAAATTCACATGTCAGGCGCGCGTGCGCTGTTATAGATTTACATCCACAGAATGCACCAGGTACGGAGTGAAGTCATAAGGTCCATTAAAGTCTTCGTCTTTGTTTTCGTTTAAAGAATCGACTATACGAGTTCCTCTAAGGGTTACTCAGATAGGAACAAATGAATAACAGGAACATCTGGTGTATGTGTTGGAATGATTCTCAGACATTCTTTGTTCTTTTAATGGATTGTGTTTCATTGGAACATTGCGTTAGCCAGTTTCAACACATGATGTTTATGTACTTATCATTGGTTAGTTAATTATATTTTTTTAATTTTCCTTTCAGAATTGCTGATTAAAGTAGAAGATGAAACACAATTCATTCAATTGAGTATTGACCATTGCATACTTGTAATTGTCATATACTCCATCGCATGTTAATTAAGTTCTACAAATCAAATGAATTATATTATCTTAGTGAAAGAATAATCAAATATATTACCAAATTAAACTTCATGGGACTAAAAAGTAAAAACACACATAATACTAATCCAACAAAAAAATTGAAATAAAATAAAAACGACTCCACTGGGGATCGAACCCAGAATCTCTGGTTCCGTAGACCAGCGCCTTATCCATTGGGCCATGGAATCACTTCATACTGTACGAATCAAGAGTGACAATATGTTGGTTAATTACCCAAGATAGAGGGACGAGGCCAATAAGAAGGTAGAAGTTTCGTATCCATCGTTTACGGCTAGGACTACTGGGATTCTTTTTATTTTTTTATTCTTAGAAATTACAATGACAAAAAAAGGACCACACTTTTAAAAGAACCCCACCTTTGAAATATATTACATATTGGATGTGTTTTGCAACTATTTTTAAAAGTGTAGTAATTTTTTGGCAATTTTTCGAAGGTGTAGATTAAATTACAATAGAAATAAAGTTTGTGATTTTTCTTGTAATTATTAATCATAATACAAAAGAAAAGTAACACGATTTTTGTTGACTAGGCATTATTTCACTCTTTTGAAATGCTAGGATTTTTCTTTATAATCTTTTATACGAATACAATGGGGATATCACTGTTTATTTATAATAGTGAAAACATAGTCATCTAGTTAATCGGTTTATGATTAATATTTGTGCTAAAAAACATATATACAGGTCTAAACCTTCAACATCTATAATAATATATTTCACCTTCCCCAATTACCTTCCTTAAGCTGTTGGATATGGAAGATCCATCACTCAAATGGGTTACGGTGTCCATTAGTCTCCACATTCTAATAACAATCGAACCACCTCGTTCAGTCCTTTGCATCTTTAAAATAATGCTAATGCACTTTTCCTCACTAAGAAAATCCAGTTGCTTATAAACGTGTCAAGTATATAGACATTGATTGGTAGTCGTTTTAGCTTTTCTTTCATTATCTTGTGTAATTTTTGAACACATATAGTAGTATTCCTCCATTACCTTATTAATGGTGATCAATCTCATACCTATTTCTTACCACACAAGATCATCTTTTGTTAAATTTTAGATCTATGTAAATCTCCTATTACACATGTATATTAGATGAATGAATGATAAGCGGGTGGGAATAAAAAATTTAAACCTATTTTCATAGAGGGTTTATAATTTCCTTTTAGAGTCTAGTTTAATTTCATCTCTCCCCTACACGTCATTCAACCCACGGTTTGAAATATATAAAAAATGTATCAGGAGATCTGGACCAATTCCCTTACACATATATATCATGATGATTGCAATTATGTTGATATAAGCATTCAAGATTAATTATGTTGATATAATATTCATCATTTATAAAAACAAAAAAAGTAGTAGTTCAATTAAGAATTGCAAAAGATCAATCGATATAAAATCCAGACATATATATATATATTACATGCATCGATCAAACTTCTCAGTATTACACAAAAGTTCACCATAATTTTCTCACATATATACATGCATACACATACATATACATACATACATATATACACAGATGACATAGTTTGTATGTATGCATCGGATCATCACATGAAGCTGGAGAGATCATAATCATAAACGCAGACCTCTTGCTGACTCATCATGCTATTATAACATGAATCATAAGTCGTAGTAGAGTCGGAAAACGAGTCGAGCCCCATAAGCAGTGCCTCTAAATCCACACAACCAGCTCCCATGAAGGACTCCGGGGAGCCCTCCAATGGGGTGCTGAAGCAGGACGAGTCGAACGACGACATGTCCTGATCGTAGTACTCGGCCTGCATGTTTGTAGGGCTGGTTGGTACTGCCCTAGTCGGGGCGGAAGAGGATGCTCCGTTTCCGGTGAGCTGTTGCACCAGATTCTTGAAGTTGGAGGAGTCTGTGATGAAGACTTTGGGCCTTAAAATCTTGATCAACTTGTTGTGGATTTGTGGCTTGTTTTGATCAACTTGTTTGGGAGTTTTGGTGGGTGGATGTGGGGATTTCTTCTTCCCCATGTTCTTGTAGGAGAGAGAGGGTGAAGAGAGAGAAAGTGTGTGGTTGGAAATGCTACTGTTTGGCCTTGAAATTCACTAATGCATCTTTGCTTGTAACGGAGGAATATATTGGAGACAACAAGAGATATATATTAGTAATATCATATGATTTTAATTAATTAGGGCTTGTATCTATTATTACCACCTAGCTAGAAACACACTTGATTCAATTAAAAACCCTCTCCTGCCCTCATGGGGTTGAAAAAAAGAGTATCTTATTATTAGGGTAGGGCAAAATATCCAATTTTCAGCATTCTCATTTAGTAGTAAATTTGTTGAATACTTCCTGTTACATCGAAATGTCTCTATTTTACTATATTGTGTGTCTCATTCAAAGATCTACATTTTTTTATTTTTAATAAAAAAGCTCTACATATGGTCTACCACTTACTACTAATACAATTACCCACCACACATAAAATAATAATACTTCTTAATTCAAGTGCAAAAAACAAATGAGAATTTATGAATGAGACGGAGAGAGTATAATAAATTAACTTAAATTTCAGTTATATTTTAATTTAATATTATACTCACATAATTACAAAATCTTTTCTGTCAAAAAAATAAAAATTACAAAATCTTTTATGATGTCGTCCTATGGGGATGTGTTTGGCGAAGTGATAAAAACTAATAACAGTTCAATCAAACTATTTCGAATTATTTGTAGAATGGATGAAAAGTGACATCATTAATGAAAGACAAATATTTGAAGGAGATTGTCTACTGAATGAATTTCATAAAATGAATAAAAAGTGATAATCTTTTAATAAAATGTGTAGTATAAATACAGGGCCGGCCCTGACATTTCAGGGGCCCTTGGCGAACTAAAAAAGTGGGGCCCTATAATCTACTTCCTCAGTCTCATGCACGTTAAAAATTACGTTTTCCATTTTAGTTGTCCAAGTTAAGATTTACGTTTATTTTTTTATCAAGTTGTGCCAACACAAAACAATTAATTATTTCACGTAGGTCCACACACAATATAAATACTACTCCTACTACCCACTTTATATTAAATATTATTTTTTATCACTTTACTACACATTAAAATATAATATCTCTTAATCTACTGCAAAAAGTAAACGTAAATATTAACGCGAGATTGAGGGAGTATTTATCTTTTTAGTTGTGTGCACTTTCCATCACATGTAACGGTTATTCCCATCTTTATTTCGTCCTTCATACTCAAAAAAATAAATATGACTAATGCGATAACCTCAAAACTACATTTAATATAATAATTGACATTCATTTTATATTAACATACATAGTATATATTACAATTTATTTATTTTATCTAAACATATTAGACTATTTTAGAGAAAGTTTTTTTTTTTAAAAAAAAAGCAATTACTAAAGTCAATTTTTAAGTCATGAAAAAATAAGTGTGAACACTCGTTCATCACATGAGAACTATTAATATATAAAATCTTTAAATTATATTTCCCGTGTCAATATTTACTCCACACTTTTCATTTTCGTTCATTCTAAAAGCTGTGCACATTTCCAAATAACAATTCACACAATACCATATTATTATAAAATTACCACTTTTATTTTACCTTAAATAACTATACATATTTTTCTTATTAAATTAATTAAACACCCATCATTTACCCTACTTTATAGATACACTTAAAATAAAAAAATAATAAAAATTCTTAATCTCTACGCACAAAAACACCTAATTATATTTAAAATATAATTTATTTTATTAATACATTTGATAAAAACATATAAAATAATTAGTAAATATATATATATGTATATATATATTTTTTTTGTGGGGCCCCTCAAAATTGGGGGCCCCTGGCCGTCGCTCCTCGCGACATACCCCAGGGCCGACCCTGTATAAATAAAAAGTAATAACATATTAAGTGTAATTAATTAAGAAAGAATAAAACACTTTATATGAAAAGTAGTATAGTACATAAGAAACGACCCAAGACTTGCTACCCGTAGTTGGATCTAAAAGTATTATGTCCCTGATATGATCATATGAATGAAATTTATTGAAATTTTGTTAATAATAGTTGTGTGAATTATTAAATTATAATAATTTATGTTATATAGGTTTAATGTTTATTATTATGATTTAGAATATTTAAGGATAATTTTTATAATTTTTTAAAAGGATAATTTATATATGCATTGTGAACTTGGTTCACACTATACTTAGTGAACTTGGTTCACGCTATACTTACTCGTCTCAAAAATAGTATTTTTATATACTCTTCAGTTATCACTTTTTTTTTTTTTTTAAATGTGTAGAATATACTTAACAGATTATTGCTGTGTGTGCGTTTTTCTTTTTTCTTTATTTTTCTTTTTAACAATTAATTATGATATTTTCATCATAATTTCGAACTAATTAACTCGTATGCCGAAAGCTTATAGTTGGGGCAACCCCATTAAGCTTCACTATCAAACAATTAAAACATTAAAAATTATCAAAGTCATTATTGTTTAAGACAGAAAGATGCCGAAAATGATGTTTATTGTATGATTAAATATATCACTCACCGTCGAATTAATGTGAACTGAAGCAATCAAATATGCCAACATTTGTAGTTATATGGATGTCCACACCCCATTTTCTCCATTAATGAGGATTTAAATTCTTTTTGAGTTAAAATCATTTTTGGTCCCATAACTATAAGGAATTTTTGATTCTATCCCAAAAAAGATAAAATTTTCAATTTCGACCCGTAACTCTTGAAATTGACCAATTTTGATCCCAAAATCGCCGGAATCTTTTTTTGGCCGGAAATTCGCACGTGCACTGCACATGATCACCAAAATTGGGGCGTTAATTGATCACTGAACTCTACTGGACAATCACGCCTGAATATGGGCCATCCAACCCCTCCAAGCTCACTCCAACATTAATATTTTGGACCAGGAATTGGTCATCGGGTCAAACCAGTGGGTTATGCCGGAACCCTTATCGGCGACGATGAGTTTCTCAGCTGTAGCGGCGTTTGTAGGCATCGCCATCGTGTCTCTCAAATACACCGGCATTAGGTTGCAACTGCGGCACCAACACATTCTGAGATCGTAAATCTCAATGGCCAAAGGATCGTCGCCAAAATCGCAACCTCCGCCGGCAATTATAACGGAGTTCCCCACCCACGCGATGATCGGATCTCTCCTCCACACGATAGGGGGATCCACGTGGTGGCAGATGAGATTCAGGGGATCGAAGGAGAAAGAGAATCACGTGAGGGAGAGCATGTAGAGAAAATTAGAGTGAGAGGATTTAAGGTCGGAAATGTGGTCGATCGGCGGGCGAGAGATTTTGATCCAGATGTCGGATCGTGGATCGTAAGCGCGAGAGGTGGTGGTGGATAGAGAGTGGAGAATGAGCCAGGGGCGCGACTTGTTGAGGTGGCGGAGGGAGGAGGATACGGAGGAGCGGGAGACGTGCGAGGCGGAGACCAGATGAAGGAGCGGCACGTGTGAGAGAACGGTCTCCAGTATATCGCCATGAAATTGGTCTTCTTCCATTGCCTGATCTTCGTTTGCCGCCATTAGAGATGGCTTAGAGACCTCTGATTCGAATATCTGTAAATTATTGTTAAAGGAAGTGATGATATCCAAGCGGTGGTGGTGGGGAATAAATGTTGGAGTGAACTTGGAGAGCTTGGATGAGCTGATGCGAATTTCCGGCCAAGAAATATGTTTTCGGCGACTTTGAGACCAAAATTGGCCAATTTCAGAAATTATGGGACGAAATTGAAAATTTTATTTTTTTTGGAACAGAATCAAAAATTCTTTATAGTTATGAAATCAAAAATAATTTTAACTCAATTCTTTTTTGTTAGAATATATATATATACTAGTATAAAATCCGTGTATTTACACGGGATGTAAAGTTAAAAATTTTTTAAAGTACAAATTATAAATTTAATATGATTATTTAATTTTTATAATTAAATTCATAGGTTTAAAATCTACTTTTGGAATTATTCTGTGATGCACTGGTACACCTACAGATTTATAAGGTAAAACTAAGGGGTAGTGGGTAGTTATTAAGTTTTTTTTTAATTATTTTATTTTATTGTTTGGTGAGAATTAAATAAAAAAGTAATCTAAAGGTTGAGATTCCTCAGGTGCACCCGTGTCCCACAATCCATGATATTTAAAAATTGAAAAATTATTGATTAACTATATTAAAATATAAGGTTATTTTAAGGTGCATCGGTGCACCTGAGGGGTTATAGGATGAAAATTAAGGTGTAGTGGGTAGTTATTGTATTTTTTAATTATTTTATTTTATTTAATGGTTAGGATTAAATAAAATTTTGATCTTACAGTTTAGATTATCCAGATGCATTGGTGCACCGATTGCACTACAATGTAACTCTAAAATATAATACTCATCCCAAACCATTCGTAACGTTAAATTCCATTCCAAAGAGTAAAATTCAAATCTTAATTATATATTTTTTATTGGTTAGGAATAGATAATTAAACCAATCAATAAAAATATATCCAACTTATTATTATTATTTATGTATATCTTCAAATTAAACACCACCTTTAATTATACTTTTTATTGTTTAGGAATAGATATTTTATTTTTTATTTTAATATATCACATTTAATCCTTCTATTTTATTATTATTATTATTATATTACTAATGTATATATTTATATTTGGAGTTAACTACGTAAAAATTTTCAAAAGATTAAAAAATTTACATACTAACAATTGAAAAAAAAAACTAAAACCAAAATAAATTAAGAGTGAGGCTCTTGTGCACCCGGGCGCACGGAACACATTCCGTGCGCCTTTACAATTTTCATGCCCCTTTACAATTTAAACCCCTAGCAATACATAGGTTTAAATAGGATTGGAGGGGAGGGTTGTGTTCACATGGGGACACGGAGCATCTTTCCGTGTCCCCGGGCGCACAGGAGCTTTTGCCATAAATTAAATAAAAAAAATCAAAAGAGAATTTAAATAATATAAAAGAAACGGTAAAAATAAATAAAAAATCAAAAGTGAAATCATAAATAAGTTAGTTAGAAAATTTATAAAATTAACCATGAAAATAAAGTTAATTAAAGTTTATAAATTACACACTAAAGTAACTAAACGATTAACAAAAAATTAAATAACAAAACTGAACTAAAAAAATTTAAATAACAGCAAAAAGAAATTATAAAATATAAAAGAACAACTTTGAATATATAAAACTATATGCTCATCTATAAAAGTCACTTTCAAACATGCAACTTCCTTTGAATTTGTTCTACGTGAAATCGATCATTATCAATAACCCTAATAGAATTAAAACCAAAATAAATAAATAAATAAAATATAATCAAAATGAAACCATAACAAAATTAATTTAAAAAAATTATAAAATTAACTATGAAAAAAAAGTTAATTACGTAAAAAATTTCAAAAGATTAAAAATTACATACTAATAACCATGAAAATAAAGTTAATTAAAGTTTATAAATTACATACTAAAGTAACTAAACTATTAACAAAAAATTAAATAACAAAACAGAACTAAAAAAAATTAAATAACAACAAAAAGAAATTATAAAATATAAAAGAAACAACAAAAATTAATCAATAATAATAATAAAAAAAGATACCTTTCTTTAGAAGTTGAAGAAAGCTTTTGTTCGTTATAATGAATAAATTATGTGTGTAGAACAAATGAATAAAGAGTTTTATTTATAGTTGGGGAGGAGATAAAATTTTCAAATCTTAAAATAAATATATGTATTTATCTATATTAAAATTTATTTAATGGTAATTAATTTGATTTGATAATATTATATTCAAATCTTAAAATAAATACATATATTTATCTACATTAAATTTTAATTAATAATTAAAATAATTGAGATTAATTCTGGTGACGACACGTCATCAAAATTAAACTTTTATATATATATATATATATATATATATATATATATATATATATATATATATATATATATATGCATAAAAAATTATGTACACTAATTACACAAATCTAGTATCCTTACACACATACATTTGTAGAGAGGTGCGTTACTCTGCAAAATTCACCTAGCCACTTTGTTTTATACTCCTTCCGTCTCACACTTAAATGTACGAATATTATAAATACGTAGTTTAAAAAAAATATTTTTGACCAATTTTATTGACTTACTAAGAGTATTGTGGTAATTTAAAGTAATAAATAGTATAAAAAATATGTTATGTATGTTAAGTGAGAGTGAAAATTTTGAAATTAAGATGACTTTTGAGGTTATGGACTGATATGATTTTTTTTTTATGAAGATAAGTGTGGAATAGACAAAAATAAAAAATGTGAAGATAAAAGGTGAGATGGAAGGAATAATTGTTAGTGTTTATAATAGTATTAGTACTAATATTTTATATTTCGTGTGATTGACGAATAAATAAGGGAATAAAATTCAACCATTGTCTCTTAAAGTTGAATTTTTTTAGGGTATAATAATTTCTTTTTTTCTACTTGTCACTCATCTAATGACGTGGCAATGATACAACGTACGAATACTGTATCGGTGTAACTATTTACCACAAAATATTGTGATATATTACTGGTGAGGGCTTAATTAAGGAAAATTAATGACGTGGATGAGGGTGAAACATAATTTTGTTTATTTAATTAATTAAATTGTGAGTTAGACCAACATCTAAGGCACGTATGCTGAGAAAAAAACTATTTATTGCCAATTTGTCTTCTGCTTAATCTAATATATATATATATATATATTAAAACACTCAACACACGTGTGTGTGTTTCTCTTGATAAAGAGACACGTAATTGGATGATTTTCTGAAAATACAATTCCGAAATATATCTTAAGAGTCAGCCACTATATGTAGAGGAGGTTTTCCACAAATTCATCAATCAATTTAAGGGAGAAAAAGGAAAAAAGAATAAAATTAATTAATAAGCAAATTTTTTTTTTTTTAAATCAGTTTCTATCACGCGAAATTTTATTGAATGTCAAATGATGATTACGTGGGAGGATGACTTAAAACATACACGTAGTAAATCTGTGATCATATCACTACTCATAATTTCTCCCTACAAGCATTTGCCTTCCGTAATGACCTGAATAAGTGTTTGAACTTGTTTGATAAGTAATCAAGTTGAAGCTAAACGAGCTTTTATCGAATTAAGTACGAGTCAAGTTCAAGTAATTTGATATTTTACACTTACTTCACATATTTTTCATGAATCGAGCTCAAACCAAACTTTTAATTTTATCAAACATAAAAGTCTTTTCAAATTTTGATATTATTATCAAACTGATCTCAAACGATTTTTTACCAAACAATCTCAAGTCTAGTATAGAGCATTTTTGTTTGATTTCACACCTTGTTTTAAATGAATTCTTTGGTGTCTCACATTACATATGCATTTAATCATAACTTATAGTTTCCCTTATTTCATCTGGAATTATGTCCATCTCGATCTTTTATGAATTAAATTTGAATATTACATATAGAAAATTAGCAGAACAAAAAGATTAGATTAGATTAAAATAGTAAAATTGATGATGAAAGAGGAGCAATTTTTTAGTACCTAATAAAGACAGATTAAATTATATTTATATATTAAACATCATAATCTGAATCTTGAATTTTGGAGCTGGCTGTCTTTCCTCCATAATTTATGTAACATTTCACACATCACTGTCCATTTATGCCACCTTATTCGGCGATTAATTCTTTCAAGGCAATGCAGTATTCGTTTCAGCAAACACTCCGAAGAAGATAGATAAGAATCGATAACATTTTAATGCATGCTATTGATGAAAAATAATAATAACTCAGATTAATTAGTATTTGATGAACAGTTGTGGTATAATATGAAAAATGATAACATTTTTATTAAAAAGTAATAACTAATTAAGAAAAATTAAAATGATTTTCACCGTTTAATAAAAATTGATAACTAACATAAAGACCACAAATTAACTTAAGACAGCAAACTCCAGAACCTTATCAGTTATCAGGTTAGAGTCAGTAAATAGGCCACTAAATTGTTGTTTCCAGAATTCAAAAAAGAAATGGATATCCTGCTTTTTGGAGCATTGTGAAATTACACAATTCATCAACCAATTCCTATATTCCTAATTTCTTTTTCTTTTTTTTAATACACCAGTACTCGATCCTAGATCGACTAATTCAGGAGAGGCCCAAAATTCACAGTCCACTAGTAGTGATCCCCATATCATTTCAAGCCAAAATTTTGTGCTATGTATGGATTGGTCCTACAATTATTGATCGAACCGATATATTTCGAACCTTAGACCTTAGCAAATTTCACCCTTAGCACCTCATGCTCTCACGAATTACCTAATTTCCTATATTCATAAGTTAAATACATACTACACCCTGGTGCACGGTGCACCACACAAACCCCATACACTACTACAGAATACACTTACACATGTATATATGCGGAAAATCTACCGTAGACTGTATAACCGGCACATTTCACTAGGTGTAGTATCTACGATCAAAAGGAAACAAGAAGAAACGAGGGGGGAAAAAGGAAAAGCAATTTCTATAGATAGATATACAAATTTCTTTGAAAAACAACATATTGTTCCTCAATCTGATCAAATCAACCACCCCACTGTATTACACTGTTCAGTAATGTTCAGATATTCAGATAATGTACATGTCGTCACCATGAAGATATGAAATAAGTGAGACATCTAATCAAGCAAGGAAAAGGCGTTGCCGCATTATAAGAGGATCAAAATTACTACACTAAAGACGTAAACTCAGCAGTTGTATAAGATTTAAGAAAAAGAGCATGAATCAGATGGATGATTTAGAGTATACCATTTGCAGCAGTATCTGTTGAAATATTATCTGGGTAGATTCACTTGATTTAATATATTGATCCGCGTCATGATTCATTTCCTGTTAAGGATGCACCAATCTTTTGCATCAGAGGATAAACGGGGCTAAACTCCTTATCCCTTCGTGCTCCTATCTTCACAGCATAATCATCCAAAGTTGCTTTGATGCCTTTCCAAATCTGATCTTCCCCTTGTGAATCCATCCACAAAGAATACTGGAGAGGTGTAAGCTTGTTTCTTTGTAGAGGAGACAGCAAATCATCAGGGCCCCTTGAATATAGATGATGTAGTATGACGCTTGGGGGAAGATCTTGGAGGAGAGGTGATGATCCCATTTGAGACGTTTCCAAGAAAAGAATGGGCCGAAAAGCTCGAAGGGCTCGATACGGTACACCGAGCTGCTCAACCGGGAACAAATTTTGAGCTACTGCCAATTCAAGTTCAGCCATATCCCGAGCCATTCTCAGCTTTCCTGATTCAGACAACGGCCGAACAAGAGAGGCATGTCTTACGAAGAATACCAAAATGCGAGAGGCCATGCTCCTTACTAGCCTTGTGCATATAGTTTCTGCTCCAATGGATCTAGATCCTGAAGAAGGCAAAAGCCTGGACAAAAATTCTGCCCGAAAATGGAGAATATTTTTTTGCAGTTCCTCCATGTAAGGAGATGCATTGTTATCCATAGCAGCATCTATTCCAAGGGTACCAAAATTTTGTTCGTGTATTTGCAAGATACAGGACTCAACTCGGTCGAGCATGGCTTGAAATAGGGACGACACTGAATCTCCCGCAACACCATAAATTGTACCAAGTGCTGGAGATAGAACATCAGCAGCAACAGAAGGCATTCCAGATACCATTGAAGTTATACGTGTATGAACTTCTTGGAGATGTTTACACAACATGAAGTTCTTCAGTTGCGCCGGAGTTGCTGGTCCAGTTATTTGGCGGGCCTCAGGGCCTGTAGATATCTGCCATCAAAAAGAACTTGTAAATCACAATGAAGCAGAAGAAGTTCAAACAATTAACCATAGCTTCACATATGGAGAACTCACAGAATTAGGCCAGTTGCAAATTGCAAAATCATTTAAATTACATGACAACACTGAGAAAAACAAATCTTGGGGTAGGCAGGGTGGTTATGAGAAATAAGGTAAAACTTTTTAATACCATATATAAAACCAGTTCCACAGTATCAGTATGCATAGAAAGTACAGATAGATTTTGTGATTATTGGTCATATTCAATGCGCAATTAAATGAAATGTTACCAGGTATTCTGCTTTCTCTGCAAGTAGAAGCAGAACTTTGCTGATTTTGCGCAAGACTCGTAGAGTCAAATGTGCATCCATCTGAACAGCTTCAATTTCTTCCTGAATGCGTGATATAATCCTTGAAATGTGTTCTTTGGAGGGGATATTTCCACGGCTTGACATTGGAAATACAGAATTTACAAGATCAGACAGTCTACTCAAGCAAAGGGTTAAAAATGCTGTCTCGAAATTTCTAATGGCAGCTACCATTTGTTCCTTGCCTTCTAAAGTCAGAGCTGGTGGAACTCCCTTGACATCTGTATCACGAGATATTCTTTCAAGGAGGTTCTCAATCATCGGTAACAGCTTTGGATACCCAACAGTAAATACTTCCTTGACAAAGCTCGATGCAGTGAAAACAGACTTCATTTGGCTTGCAAATGACTTCACTAAAGCATCCCAAACACGATCAGTTATTGTTGGATCACCTTCCTAAAACAGCATAAGCAAAAATAAGTACCAGATAAAAGAATGCTAGCAGTCACAAATCCCTTTCGCAATAGATAAGGAAAAAAACATAATAATGACACAAATGATGATGGCATCTAGTTTCGAAGTAGTGTAAAAAGGACGCTCATGCTTCTATCGCCCATTAGTAATTATAGAATCAGAACGGAACTACACACCATAAGATATTTTTGTTTTTATGAATTATATCATCAACATCATTTCTTTAAGCAAAGTATCACTTTTATGAAAACTGAAGAAATAATTGCTCAAACTTCTTCCAGAAAGACAAGATTTGCAACTTTAAACCATTTTAGTACAAGGAAGTGGAGAAAATAGGAAGATGTATTAATGTTGCATCCTTCATCTAAGTAAGAGGTGTACGCAACACTGTGTATGTTTGATCTAACTCCTCAAACAAGGTTGAGTTTTGATATCCTACAAAAATTCTACTTCTGGATTCGGAAACCCAGTATTCAGAGACTGATACATCTAATCATTAAAAACATTACACCACCAAAAGTAAAATAATAATACTGCACCTTTCTCCTTTTACATCATTTGACATAAAAGTTAAAATTTTAACACATCAAATACCAAAAACAAAAACACATCATTACTATTTACCAGGAATTCATAACCCACTCTACCCTTATGGCTGTTATTCGAGCTGAGTGAGCCCGAGTATTCAAAGAGGATGTTAGAGTGTGACCTGATTAAGTATTAAGCGATTCAACTCTCTATCAGCTTAAGCTTTTAGATGAGGTGGTCGTTTAACATGGTATCAGAGCCCATGGTTAACAAAGGTCCAGGGTTCGAATCTCACCGCCACCCATTTATGAAAAAATTCTACATGCAAGGCTTGAGGCAAAAATTCCCCGCCTGCATGTGAGGGGGCGTGTTAGAGTGTGACCTGATTAAGTATTAAACGATTCAACTCTCTATCAGCTTAAGCTTTTAGATGAGGTGGTCGTTTAACAGAGGAAATGTCCCTAGGCGAAATGCATGAAAAGGAATCTATCTTAGCGGAACTAGGGCAGTATTACTGTTATTATTATTATTATTTACTTTATAGTACATTTATTATTATTATTGGGTGCTCGCAAGCTTTTTGAGTCAAGCTCAGCTTGGCTCATTAGCTTATCGGGGGTAATTTATTAACTCGAGCTTAAGCTCGAGTTAGGCTCGAGTGCTAGTGTAATGAGCCGAGCCGAGTCGGCTGAGTTTCCGAGCTGTTTGTTTTTTTCAACAGTACTGTGACTACGCTCACCCAAGATTTTGAAAATAGGTTTCCAAAAATTGCTCTGCACATCCCCTTGGAGTTGTTTGGTTCAGAAAATGGGAAAAAGAAATACTATACCCTTGATATGGTGTAGTCATCAAATTGGAGGAAAGAACACATTTTTGATAATTTACAAGTCTAATCCTTCCTCTGATGTTTTAGATGTACATATATAATTGCAACAGGCTTAAACATAGTACTTCTTCCCCTCCCTTTTCCTCAACCACCTACAACTAAAGGCATGGAAAGGACATTCCAATTCCCTACCCGCTTCCCGCCTCCAATTTCTCCCCCCAGCCTTCCCTGTGAGACATACAATGTCTTAATTTCAAAGCAAAAGCAGCCAGAAATGAGATCAGGACTTTCAAGGATAGCAACCGTTCAAACATTGTTCCATCTGAAAAGAGCATCATAGTTTCATGTACAAATAGTGCACCGGATAAATGAGGTACTCAATGGCCCTACCATAGTACCATAACACAGCACACTCGCATAATAGAAGATTATTTTATGGCAATAAACGAGTATAAACATACAGAAGGAGCAAGCTTCTCAAATAAGCTTTATGAGTGGATCACTGGATCATGATTACATAATTACATGAACAGTTTTCAGATAAAATAATTAAAAATTACGAGACTGTCTTAATAGCACTCCAGACCAGACCATCTACAACCAGAGCCGCATCAGACCACTAAACAAGCTTTGAAAAGCTAGCACACTTCCCCAGATTTTTATTATTTAAGATGCTATCTTACTCTCTACTAGCTGCAATCTTAGTTTGCAGGACTTGAATCTTTTGGACTAGGGTTCAGTGAATGATTGAGACAATGAGAGAAGCACTCCCACCATCAAGCAATGATTCATTCATCAAGAGCCATCCACCACAGACTTTCTTCAATCACAATTAGAATTTGTAAGCAACAGCACTAGTTATTTGACAGATTTCCCATGCACAAAACTTAGTCATCTATCCAAGAAACCAGTCCAACAACAGTGAAATCAAATTAGATTGGTATATGTTCTGAGAGATGGATTATCCAAAGCAAATGTGTACACAATTCACTCACAATAAAGCCAATCAAAGATTTTTTTCTTTCAAAGGAACTTCTGCATGCCACATATCACTCACAATTTTTGGTTATTTGATATCACTGGATAGCAAAATCTTAAAAACCCTCTTAAGAAATCCTATTGTTAAGAATTTCAATTTACGTTTTTTCCAAAGACAACAAAGTCATCAAGCCTAACACATAAAGAAAATTTACAGTTAAACTAATAGCTATACAAAATGGAAGGAGAAAAAAAAAAAACTACAACAATAATACAGACAAGGAAATCCATTAAATAAATCAAGAACAAGAAGGGGGAGTTGATTCACTCACCTGCATAACCTCGTCCAGCAACAAAACATGCGTGAATGGATCCCTCTTCTTTGACAACACCCTTTGCAAGTGCCAAACCGCAAGCATTATAGAATGAAGCTTGTCCATACAACCACTCATCCTCTGCCACAGAGCCTCTCTTGCCTTCGCCCCACCCCCAATCTGTGGCGTCCCATGCCTCTGTACACCTCCTGGACCTCCACCACCATAGCCCCCACCTCCTGAAATCGCCTTCATATCCAATGCATTACTCACGCTCTTCACCCCCATTTGTTTATACTCGCTCACCAACCCATCCACCGTCCCCCTTAACTCGCCCATATTATAGAACACCTGCAAACCCAACCCAACTTCCGGTTGATTCAAACTCTCAAGACCCTTTTCCAATACCTTCATCCCCTCTTCTCGTATGTTGGAACCCATCTCAATAACCCATTTCAACTCAGAATCCACTACATCAATTCCCGTTAAATGGGACTCGTTATAAAGAGTCAGAATCTCACAGTGTAATTGTGCTGCTTTGGAGAGATCCCATTTGGATGCATCGGGCTGCGAATTCACAAGATTCCTAAGCTTCTGGATCAGACGAAGAATTCGGAGAGTATTCTGAAGTAGCAAGGAAGTGGAATGAAGGTTGGTAAGCTGGACGGTCTGTGTAGAGATAGCGCGGTGAGGATCGGAAAGTTCGGAGCGCGCACGGCGAAGTGATGATTGGAGAGAAGAAATGGAGGATCGGAGAGAGGAGAGAGAGGATTCGGTGGCCTTAATGGAGGAGAGCTGGTGGAGTAGATCATGGTAACGGGAGAGGACCTCGTGGCGGAGCTGGGTGTCAAGGAGGCGGAGGCCCTCCTGGAGTTTTTCGATCCTGGAAGCGGCGGATCCGGAGGAAAGGGCGGAGGAGGAGAATTGGGTGGGGTTGAAGTCAGGAGAGAGGAAGGCGGAGAAGATAGGGTCGGAGGAGAAGGTTTCTAAGGGGGAAGAAGTGGGGGAGAGAGGGGAGGAGGGAGTGGCGGCGGCGACGGTGGTTTTGAAGGTGGCGGTGCGTTGGAGTGGGGATCTGGAGATGGCCGGCGAAGCCATGGCGGAGAGATCTGCCGTTGATAATTCTGATAAAAACTTATATGCTGCTATCAACACTCCAAGCTCATTCTGCAACTAAACCCCAATTAAATTTAATTTAAAAATACTTTGTTTTTATTTTTATTAACAACATGAATCTGATAATCAATTGAAATATTAAATGATTAAATAAATAACTATTCCATGAACGATGGAAAAATGGTCGCTCAACGTTATGGTGAGAGCATTTAGTTACTTTTTTTTTATTATAAATAATAAAAAATAAAGAAAAAAAAGTTAGACGAAGTTTCTTGTGAGACGTTACTTACTTGAGATACTTTGAGAAACGCGTTAAAATGTGTATATAATTTAGATAAAATATGTTTAATGGTTGTTAAAGTGTATATAATTTAGATAAAGTAAGTTTAATGGTTGTTAAAGTATGTTTTCTCAAGTATGCTGCATTATGCATTAAATGTATGATTTTAGCATGTTATAATATAATTTATTATTGTCATACTTTAACTACAAATTAACATATTTTATCCATACAATAATCATACTATACTGATGGGTCGACCGGTCTCACAAATAATCCGTCTCACAAGAGAGTTTCTCAAAAAGTTATTGTCAAAATCTATTGTGAGATTGCTAGTATAATTAGTAGTTAGTTCACCAAGCACACATACACCCTTCTATCTCCAAGTTTTCTTATTACTCCTTACCTATTCGTTAGTATAGTTAGTAGTTAGTTCACCAAGCACACATACACCCTTCTATATCCAAGCCTTCTTATTACTCCTTACCTATTCATTCTAAAAAAGAATCAACCCTTCCATCTCCAAGCCTTCTTATTACTCCTTACCTATTCGTTCTCAAAGAAAATCAACCCTTCTACCTTCTATTTCCAAACCTTCTTATTACTCATTTCCTATTTGTTCTCAAAGAGAATCAACTCTTCTATCTCCAAGCCTTCTTATTGCTCCTCACATATTCAATCCCTGAGAGAATCGAACGTGGGTCATTCACATTAGTGAGGATCCCAGTGACCACGTGTTCTAGCCCACCTGGTTATTGTGAGTTTGCCTTTATAAGTGACGGTTTGTAAATCGTATTAAAACAAAATCTAAAGAATAAGCTATTGTCAAAATCTCTTGTGAGACTGTTTTTATAAGTGACGATTTGCAAATCATGTTAAAATAAAATCTTTTGTAAGACCGTTCTTATGAGAGACAATTTGCAAAACATGTTAAAGTATACTACCTCCGTCCCATAAACAAGTTCCGGATTACTGTAGCTTTTGTGAGAGCTTTTTCAAAAAAGTGTGAACTTGTTTATGGGACGGGGGGAGTACTTGTTATATAAATAAAGTAGTAAACTATGTTTTATCGTTAGTTAAAGTATGTTTTTCAAATTAATGATGAATGATAATTAAAATATAATTTTAGAGTGTTATAATACAATTTAAGAGTGTAATTTGGGTGGAACCAATCTCACCGGATCTTCTGTGTCATTTTGGTGGAACATGTGGTCTCTTCCCTTCTTAATTAATTTTCTTCCTTTATTACTGTTTTCTTTTTTTCTTTTTAGATTTACTATATTTAAATAACTATTATACCATAAACTCAATGAGTAAAATATACCCTGAATCATAGGGTGAAATTACAATTATACCCTAAATCCTATAGGTAAAATTACAATTATACCCTAAACCCTAGAGGTGAATATACCCTAAATCACAATGGTAAAATTACAATTATACCCTAAACTCTAGGAGTGAAATATACCATAAACCACATGGGTTAAATTACAATTATATCCTTAGAATTAATCTTAAAACCCTAAGAATAAATAATAAGTAAATTTCAGGAGTAAAATATACCATAAATCATAAGTTGATAACAATTATACCCCTAAAATCAAATTAAAATCAAAAGAAACAAACAGAAAACAGCGACAGCTAATTAAGCAAATTGGAGGAATGGGATGAGAAAGGGGCTTTAAAAGACATTCACAAGACTTTATAGGATAAGTCTAGACAAGGGTAGAGTCATTAATGAATTGGGAAATTGGGTAGAAGGGAAGTGGAGTTGGAACCTCAAATGGAGGAGGAATTTGAGGGCTTCTGAATCTGATATCTTACATAAATTTTTGCAGCTTATCAATGATATTCCACTTACACCAGTTCGTGAAGATGCTTGGGAATGGAGGAAGAATACAAAGGCAGAATACACGGTGAAAGATACATATGCCACACTAATGCGTATGAAATCATCGACGATGGCAGAAGGACTCGAACCGAAGGTGATAAAATATACGTGGTATAAAAGCATTCCTAATAAAGTACAGGTACACGTGTGGAGAACATCGACGAACATGATACCAACAAAAACAAATCTACAAAGAAAAAGAAGTTGGCCAGCAGGAGAGGGAGTGGAGTGTAGCATGTGCAAGGTGAAAGCAGAAAACACCAAACACTTGTTCGTGGAATGTCCAATGCGCACAACACATGGGCTGGAATTCTCAATTGGCTCGATCATTCTGGTCATCTACCTTCAAAACTAAGCAAGAACATGTTGTGTTATATCAACCTGGAGTAGAGTAGCAAGATCAAAAAAATTTTGGCGACAATCTAGGTGTGCACCATTTGGACAGTTTGGAAGAACATGAATTATCTTGTCTTTCAAAACTTGGAGGCAAATGCAAGCAAAACGATAGAGGACATTAAAATTAGACCGTGGAATTGGTTGAAGTAGAAAAATTACAAATTGATTAGAGATGAGAGTTTTATTAACTGGATGAAGAAGGGTATTAGCTGTTTTTAAATTTATTTTCATGATAAGTTATGGAATATTAATTGTATGGTATACTGTATATTGGATATGGGTAAATCTCTTGCCCCATATACTTATAATAATAAAAGTTTTTCTTACAAAAAAAAAAGCAAATGGGAGGAATGGAGGTGAGGTTAAAGATAACCCCTATAAGTTGTAAAATTTGGATTTGGTGAACTAACTCCACCCTAGTTATTGCCATCATAATTTAATACTAACATACTTTAACTATCAATAAATATCAACTCATCTCATTCCCTGTTTCACATGTTCCTGCCTCACAACGGATTTTACTTTTCATTTCTTAAAACTTGACATTTGAGATTTTTTGCAACGAGTTTACCAACAAGTGTTTATATGATGAAATGTAACGGAGTTTAAATTTGACTATGAGCATCCTAGTGTTTGAGTTATTCACAACGTATTAATTATGTGAAACTGAGTGTAGGTGTCATTTTTTGGAAAATTTATGTTGCAAATATGTCAAGAGTTCTACTCTTCAAAATGTCATGGTAGACTATATCAGCTTTTGTACAAAAGAGTAACTGTGAGTCGTAAAGAAATAACCTTAGATTCGAATTATCCTTTGTAGGTTGAGTTCATCTTGTCGAATCGTAGCGTGAGGCCATACAATCTTCCTCCTACCACACGAGGTTTCGATAGATAGGTGAATGGATGCTATATTCCATTCCCTACCACACGATACTGAGGTTTCGATAGATAGGCCCAGTCGACGAAGCTCACCATCAAAGAGGCAGAGAAGAACATCTTGGCTGTTCCTGCAAAGGAAATCTGAGGCTTCTATAATTCTAAGTCTCTTCAGAGTATCTTCTCATCTCTTTCTTATTTCAACTATCATTTTACTCCTACATGTATCAACTTGATTTTTGCTACGTGGATAAATGAAGAGCAAAAGTTGGGGTATGTTGATGTGATAAGCTAATGTTCTCTTGTACGTATATATATCATGCATCTTGTCCAAAATGATTCTACAAAGAAATGTAAAAACACTACCTACCCATTCTTACATTTGATGTTCATATTCTGAATCTATTCACTACTTTCACCAACAAAATCTGCCGGTTGTCTATGTGAATTTCCAGAAAAATCAACTAGAGGATGTCTTGTTCTTCCCTGCCAAAATCATGGAAATCTGGAGTCCCCGACTGAACGCTTGGTTAAAGAGGAGACGTGTCTGGAACTCAGAGACGAACGGGAACCACGACAAAACAACGATAGGCATGAATATAACGAGCCCCATTACTGCCTCGTACGCTCTGGCCAACTCCCTGACTGAATCCCAGATCCCGATACCTTTCAGACAAGATCTGCATGCTTGAGCAATCTGCAGTCGGGGAGTAATCAGACAATGTAGTTTTGATCATAAACACTTAACACAGGAGACCAACAGTTCCTGGTTTTCTTAGACACTAGTACTGCTATTTCTGATTCACATTTGATATATAATAATGACAGTAGCAAACTTACCAGAATAAGAGCCCATCCAGTGGGCATGAAGGCCAAGATAGCAGCAAATAAATCACTAAAAACAAGGTTACAGACCACGAACAATACGGTCATGACTGATACGAATCCAAGGAACAGCAGTGCTTTCAGAATCCTGAACATAAGCTGAAAGTCTGTACCAAATTTCCGTCTTCCCATTGAGACCATCTGTCCAAAAAACAAAGAAGTTGCATTGGATCAACACACCGGGCGAAATCAACCACCTTAACTTGCAGGTTAGATTGGATAACATAAAAAGTAGAATCTTGAACAGGGGGTTAAATACTAAATAAAAATCTATTTATAGTGAATTTGTATTATGGACTGCATTGTAATACTGTACCTTCAAAACCAGTAAGGCAGTTGCCATAACAAACCAAGATAGTCCAAACACCTAAGGAAATTATTTTCAAGGGGAATAATTTAGAAAGTAAAAGAGAAGTATTAAAAATAAAATGATAGGAGCAATGATAGAATTATTGGTTTTTACCAAGATATTTTTGCTCCCACGAGATATCTTAAGTTGATAGACTATCCCATATTGGTAGATGAAAAACCGAAATGCAAGGATAATTTCAAGAACTCGGCCACGTATATTTGTGTATCTCAAGTGTTCCTGTTCGTCATTCCACCACGATTCCCAACTTTTATCAGGTGAAATCCCAATGCCTCCACGGTTTCCCATCCACCTTTTCCAGTCAGTCCAATCATCCACGGTTTTTTGCCACTCAAACCCGGAAGGATTGAAAATAAAAGGAGCAAATAACCAGGAAGCTACAAGGAACCACATTGAAAAAGTAATGAAGAAGTACAATGAAGAGCTCCTAGAAGAATGGCCATAGACCTCGTAAACAATCAACAGTATGAAGAGCTCTAACCCTTTCACAAAGTGACTACGAGAATACAATCTGTAATTATCAGCGAATTTGGCATGAAAAACAACAAAACCGCGACCTGTAGCTCGGTATTTAGAACCACCATGTAAAAGCGTTCTACCATAATAATGTGTTTTTGTTCCAAGCTGGAACGTGAAGAACACAGAGGCCAGCTGCAGCTGCATGACAATAACATCACCAATAGCACTGCGAAATCCTCTTTCAAGTCCAATCTCCATTGCCATGGGTAGCACAAGTAACAAACCAAGTTGAAAGAAAGCCTGGGAAGCCAAAGCCTCTTCAAGAGCTTTGCTCTGATGAATAGATGGGTCATCCAAAAGACGTCTTTCCAACCCACTCAAAACCATGTACACTCGTCCATATAAGAACATATAGACCGTGAGCACGGTAACCTGAAAGAAATTTCCAATCCACCTTTATGAAGTTCCTCAATTTTGAACAACCGGCTTTCACCAAATGGACAGTTTTATGTAAATTATAGTAGTCATTTTAATTTCCATAGATTTACTTATGAGTTATTCTCAAAATTGTCTAGGAAAGGTGGTCTATACAAGAACGCAAGTCCTTAGACCATGTCTACGGCCACTCTAAAAAATATTGAACAGAAAAACGAATTAGATGTATTCAAATAATATTTGAGATATTCTACCTCTCAAACTATGTAAGAAGATGAACTAGATCTCCCTCAAATAATTTAAAAAAAAATTATAACTCAACTCTAGACAAGAAACAGCATAACTGAACCCGAAAACTCATCAATAAATTGTCAAAAAATATTCACATACCAACTGTAAAGGGGTGTTTTCAATACATTTAAGTGCTTATAATCTCTTATTCTTCTGGTGATAGGCAGATTTAAGGGTTTTTAAATGAAATGCTTCTACGAAATAATCTCCTATAAAGTTGAGGAGAGAATGCCTCAATCTGCTTCTGCTTCTACTCTAATAAAATGTACACACATAAAATATCTGAACAAGAAATCCAACCTACTTTTTAAAAAAAAAATGCAACACTGCCATTTTTTGCTTTTAGTCATTTTTTCTCACAATCACAAATCAAAGCACTTCATCAACAGCATAATTAAATCCCTCCTCTACAATACAGGACAGCAATTTTTATTTTTATTTTTTTGTGGGAGGTGGGGGGTGATCAGAAGTAAAGCAAATATTCTTGATTAAAGTTGAGATATGTTTACAGGGATGAGAAATACAATAAAAAGAGAGTTGTGGATTCTACAGTCAATAAAGTAAGGTGTTAATGTATTTTGATAAAATTAATAGTATACAGAAAATTTCATCAGGTTATAAGCCAACCCAAGGCTTTTGTAGTTCTAACTATATACTGACTCATTATCTACGGAAACTTGAAACATCAAACTTCTCACACTCATATCCACATGTATTGATGTGACTAATTAGACTTGTATATCTATAATTGCTAATCTAGTTGGGCTTGATGATCTTTCAGTACTGAAAAAATAAAGACCAATTTATGATATACTTTGTCAACTAATAAAGCAACTATATGACAGACACATCATGAGAAAAAATGATAATAAATAGAATTCACATACCATGCCACTGAAGTAAAAACCAACTGTTGTGAAGTAGAAAGACAGCATCCGGTAAAAATCAAATCGACGACCAAGTCGATATACATCTCGACTTAGCGTCTGCTCTCCATTTCCATTTGCAACCTTTGCCTCAAATTGAGATATCTGATTCATACCAACATCTCGGCCCTTGCCCACTTGGATATATTCATGATGTGTTACATAGCCACGACGTAGTGTTGAATTATAGCCTGAATTCAGTAAAATAAGTAACTAAAGATCAGATAAAGAAAAAAAATAACAATTTATCCATATAAGCTAAGCGCTCAAGCAGACATTACCAGAAAATATGTCTTCACTCAAGTTAATTGTTTTTGAAGCTTTGCTCATGCCCCCCCTTGTCAAGTGAAAGATTCTGTCAAAGATATCAGGATGCCCATAGTGGAATCTTACCCTGAAAAATGAAAAGGATAATTAGAACATTATAAAGCAAACTTCCAATTAGATTCAAAAGCTATCAAGAAAAGGAATGTTTATTACCAAACACTGAATTAGATTTATGAAAGCAGTGAATCGAAATGGGGAAAACATTTTTACCATCACCAAGCTCAAGATGATATTTTGATCAGCAGATATTATAATATGATCAAAGTTAGGTTTTCAGAAATGCTAATGTAGCAAGACTAAATAATACTCGATACTGCCAGTAAAATTGAAGTACAAGAAAAAAACACAGTGAACATTTGAATGACAGGAAATTCATTGAATATCTTGCTTCCCACATTTGCGTACTGCCAATTGAAATCTTCTCAAATATATTGTGCATATTAGCTTTTCAGCCAGTCTGTCCGAAAATTGAGATCAATCATCCATAAAAATAATAGCTTAATGCCAAAATATCAGACTATAATAATTTCATGAAGAGCTACGAACACATGAGATTAAAGACAAGTTCAAGCCATTGACTAATGGAAGAAACAGCGCAGCTCACAGAAACCACGGGTATATTTGATGCGCCCACCATCTATGTGTCATTCATCAGCAGGGTGTTTATTCCAAATAACCACAGCTATGGAAAATCTGCTCTTTATGCATTACCAGTGGACAAGTTAAGGGGTTCCCATCATGGGAAGGGAGCACTTTCATTGAAGAGGTGAGCATATTTTTTGCACATTTTGATATTTCTACACATGCAATCCAGTTTTCCAAGAGCATTATAGCTATACCAAGTTAACCATCATAAGTTCATAACATAGGTGCAACCTAAATATAATCAGTGACTAGGAAAGTAATTTGCCTTAAAAATCACAGGTTACCTCAGGGGATTTGCCAGAATTCTTTGCCCAATTGTCACAAAACTGGTTTCTTGATTGGACATGAACCAAGCCAGTGAAGAAACACTATGATCAAAAAAAAAATGTAAGCATATTTGCAGCACTTTTTACATGCACATTCTACAAATTGTTGTACTTTAACCCTAAAGGAGAAAATACGGACCTTCCTGTGAAAATGTGTTCTCTTATTCCTAATATCGTTGGTCTCCGTTCTCCATGATGAGTTTTTAAAAATTCCTCCAAAACATTTCGCATCTTAAAAGCTTCCTCAAAATAATTATCCTGTGGGAAAAACAATCATGTGGTGTAATCTTTAAGTGGGCTATCATTATAATAGATTTCTTTTATTTTTTTTCAAGAGTGAAAATTAAGTCTGTCTAATAAACCATAAAATACAATCATAATTTCCTCTCGCAAACAGATAACATCCAGCGCAAAGACCAACTCAAGCTCCCCAGATACATCCCAAAGTCTATCCCTATGAAAAACAAGCAGTGCCATCTTTTCTGACTGACAGAAACTACAAGTGATCCCTTCAACTGATACACCCTTCCAAACTCATAAATTAACAATTTCGGAATGAATTGCATGAATCCATTTATTTTTTGTTTTAAATTTGTGAAGAAATTGCCTACAATTGACCGTTGAGTTTATTAATCAGATATCTATTATTTTGTCATGGCCCACAAATTTGTAAATCCATTCACTCTGGCTATGTGATTTAACTTGATCTTCTCGTACGAGATATATGTCATAGCATCCTATATTATCTTCATACATAACGTAATCACATTTGAGGAAGCCTTTCCTAGACTGGGTCTGGGGAAAACTGAGGGTGAAATTGGAGTGGACCTTTCTCTTTAGCAACCTTTATTGTATAGTGGAGAGTGGGACGGGTGGGGGATTTGTAGGACATATACAATGACCAAAGAAGAGAATTAACATATTAAATGAACTTTCTAAAAGGGGTTGTTGCATTTCCAATTAACAAATAGCTAGCAAAGAAGAAAAAGCATCACGATTTGTAGCTCTAAATAGAAATTAAGGTTGAATGTGAGAAGAAGAACAAGTATGCATACTGCAGTAATGAGCATAAGATCACTGGAACAAACTATTATAGCCAATTTTCGTTGGTGTTGTAGCAGGTTTAATGTTATGTGAGGATTGAGAATTTAGCAGATCAAAGTAACAAGGATAGGAGAACAAGGAATATCATTGAAAATTTTGAATTTAATTAGATATTCTCTCAACGACACAAGTACAAATGTAAATTATAAAATATGGGTGAATATTGCATTCTCTAAAAATGACCCCAACAAATACAGTGGCTCATGCACTCACTTCCTACTTTTCTTCACAACCGAAACGAAGGAAAATCTTTTGCTTAGTTCTTTGTTGGAAATACCAAGAGAGTGGTGATATGTATGCAAGGACAAAGAGAAAATATTTACTGACCTGATTCATGTCTATGGTTTGTAAGGCTTCTCCACGAGTAAATATGATAGCATGATTTTGATTCTCAGGTTTCCCTTCACCAATTTCTGTTGGAGGACCTGGAAGCTTGATACGATAGATTTCCTGGCATTGTAGTAAATAAGTAATGTAATGAAACAAGTGTTCATATCGAGTCAAATGCCACAGGCATTAAAAAAAAAATCTGGATGTATATGATTGCATAAATTTTTTGCTGCACTTCCAGTTAGATTAATCCTGTACCTCATCCAACTTTTCCCCACCCTTCACCAATACTGAATAATAAACCTTCTCAGTTTTTCCGTTAATTGACTCCTCTCTCTCATCTATATAAGCAACACGTAGTGATGGATACCTTGAACACCCAATCAAATTAAGAAGATAAAAAAAGTTGTCAGTAAATCATACATGTGTCTGTGTTTAATTAAGGATTTAATCTTCACATCACAACTTACGCCAGCATAAGATTCAAAATATTGACATAACAACTCCTGTCTTGAGGATCACTAGATTTTTTCTGATTACCATAAACCTGACATGATACAACATAAGTGAATTTCAGGTCCGCTAAAGCTTGTGCTCGTTCCTTGAGTTTTCTGTAGTCTCTATGATTTATATCAATAGCCCTATATCCACCAAAAATGGCTGCAAAGTAACGTGAAAATGTTGATTAAAAGGTGTCAAACAAAAAAATCCAAAGATTTATTTACTGACAGATACTGGTAAAGGATGAAGTTTTCTGGTGATAAAATATTTAGAGGTCTCCACCAACCATTATCATCAGCAAAATCCAAAAAACATTGGAGTTCCAAAGTCTCCCGGTAATACATCATCCCCCTGACTGTTTGTTAAAAGAAAAAAGTGATTAGAAAATTGGTCAAGGAACATGTAAATTGTTACATAAAGTTGATGGCATCTGAGGGTGTCTAACCTGTCCGAGCAAGAGTCTGTCCCCTGTATGATACCCATTCACGATCCAATTCTGATCGATCTTTATTGGAATAAAGTTTGGAATCAGTAATCCGCTCCTCATAATTTTTCCATTCATCTACATAAGGAAATAAAGTGTTCAATGGATAAATGAACCATCACAATCATTATCATTATATAGAAACAATGAACTTATACTTACCAGGATAAATTTTCTGTAGATAAAACAGGGTTGTAATGCCATCCTCATTTTCCTTGTTGAGCTCATCCGTAGAATAGAGAACAGATTCTTTATAGTAAGGAGTTAAAATGCTGAAATATAAGTTATGCTCACGATTAGCTCACACACATACTAGCATGTAATCCAGAAATGAAAGAGACGAGAAACGCTGCCAACACTGTTCTCTAATTTAGTCATTTCTATTCATATACAGCCTATCATAACACCTCAAATATTGAATTGAGCTTAGAATAGATAAGATTATTTTAAAATGAAGAATAACCTTGAATCTGGTATTTAATTCACGCGAATAGATTTTACTTTAAATCATTTATCAGAAGATAATGGATCATAAGGACATTGTTAGAGATGAGTTAGGTAATTAAGGCATTTGGCTCCTCGTTCCATACTTGTATGCTGTTATCGTGATAAATTGATTGCTTATCTCGATCTACTTCTAAAATTACAATACAAGGCTCTAACTTATTCAATCAACAGTATTTCTGTTATATAATCATGATAATAGCATATTTATGTAGTTGCGAACCAGTAAGAAACAGATTTTGGAATTCTACTCTGAGAAAATGGTTGAATTCACCAATTTACGTGGAATCTAAAGATTGTGAGTGTTTTCTGTATTTGTGCAAATCCTTATCATAAATATCTTTCAAATGGGAATCTTGATCTTTAAGGGGCACAATGTTTGAGCCTTACTTTGATATTTAGAATCCATTTTCGTGTTTTTGTTCTCTGCAGACCAGACACTGGAAATGAGTAAATTTTGGCCAAACTGAAAGATATCTTAATAAGAAAATGATATAAATTCACTCAATTATACTATGGAATTGGTTCTTTATTCTTCTCCAAGACTCCATCTTAATTCATGGACTCTTGCGATGCTGATGTTATTTTGTCTAGTTATTCTTGCACCATATGAATTTGCTATGTGATAATATTTAGATCGGATAACAGATTTTCATTTTAGTCTTCTCTTCCTCCAACTGAATTGCTATTGTGAGAGAGAATTCAAGGTGTTTTTCTTTGTTGTAGACTTTGGAGTTGGACTTAACAACTAATTTGACATAGCAACAACTATGTCAGATTGACATAATTATGATTTAGTAAACAAGTTTTATCTGAGGCTTTCAAGATGAAAACTAACCTAAAAGAGAGCATGTTACGAACTTTTGGAGCAGTAGGCATGATCATAAATAAAGAGTTTGCAAAGAAAGTAATCCTTCGACGAGCTTCCAAATTCATGGGGACGTCGATTGCTGATTCTTTCACTGTCAAAAGCAAATGAAGCCTGACAACCTGTGCAATAGAATGTGAAACAAAGAAGGTAAGAGACACAAAAATAACAAGGGAGAACAAATTAAAGGAGTCAGAGAAGACATAAAAACTAATAATTGCTAATACCTTTTCCATCCATGACCTACTTTGTAAGAGATCAATGTTCACCCTTTCAAACTTCTGCTCTCTTTTTTCATCTAGATGGATTTGATGGGCTTTCTCCACCCTACACAAAGATGGAACATGTACATCTCAAAATATTGAAAATAAACTACTCCCTCCGTCCCACAAAGTTTTCACCTTTTTCATTTTCGTCCGTTCCACAAAAGTTTTCACCTTCCTAAAAAGGTAAAAAAATTCAAAATAACTAACCTTCCTCATACACTTTATTTACCAAAAAAAAAAAAAAAAAACCACACTACCTAACACACCTAACATACTTTATCATTTATTTATTACCTAAAAAATACCATAATACTCCTAAAAGTTGCACTTATCTTAATCTATGTGCAAAGTCAAAGGTAAAAACTTTTATGGGACGGAAGGAGTAGTTGGTATAGCTGCTAAAGAGGAATTCACTGATCAACATACTCTTGGCCATTTTTCATTACATCTTGAATGATAATCTCTACAATATCCTGGAGTTTGTTAATGATCTGAGAACGATACAGCTGTCTATCATCCTCATAGTCTCGCATCTACAAATTTCAGGGGAGAAAATCAATAAAACCATACACTCACAAGTGAGACTTGAACTATCCAGATCTTTATAATAGTGACTAAGAGCACAAGCATCAAATTATGGCACTTACAAGTAGGTCAAGAAATTTGTCCAGTTTATCACTCAGCAATGGTAGCCCACTCGTCTTAAATTCCATCAAGAAACTTCTCTGTTGGATGCTCATTTCAACTTCTTGACATATTTGCCAAATAATTCTAGAAAAGATGGACCAGCATTATAGACCATTCATATAAGTAGGCAAAGGTGACAAAATTTTATTATTTTTTTATCAAATCAGATCAAAAGACAATCACTAGTTTTGAGAGTCGAGTTGTCACAGAAAGGTAAGAAAACAAGTAATACTTCTTACTTCTTATCCACTTCATCCAACAGAAGGGCGAGAAGCAAGTCTCTCAGCGTTTCATAACATTCAATTATTGCAAAGTACATGAAATCATCGTTCTTAATTTTCCTGATGAGATCAGCATCTTCCTTCTCCTTGAAATCTTTTGCCATGTCCAACGCTATTGGAATCTAATATCATTTATAAGAGAATAAATCCACAAAAGAAGCACTTATAAGTTCGAGAAGTAAATACTAGAACAGATTTACCTTACTAGCAAGCAAGAAAGGAGGCCACTGGACAACAGATACATCACTTGACGAATATGGCACAAGAAGCAGATTTTTCTCCCTGGAAAATGATACACAGCATGAAAGCAAGAACTTAATCCCACAAATTACTCAATCTAGCTAAAATCATCTTAAGAAAATATATAATATCCTATCACACAGAAAAAACCAACCTATGGCTGATCAAATCTTCATTTCTCATAGATAATATGAACTCATTCCACATCTGAGAGAATTTTGCAATGTTTATTCTCTCCAATGTGTCATCCTGCAATAGCAATTTCTTAATATTCAAGACAGACAGCATCGATGTCTAAATGCCTAAGCACACAACTTCAACGAACCGAGGAAATGTGATATATGTTAAATAAGAAACAAAGTTTAAAAAGCATATTGGAGCACCATATTATAACAAGAATATCTACAGACCCGTTGATGTTGATTTATTTCTTCTTTGGAATATGGAACAAGACGCCTGCTGAAAGCTGCTGGAACAGAGTCGAATCTTGCTCTTAACATACCAAGAGTTCTTATCTACAATTAAAAATGTTAAAAAAAAAAATCAAGAAAATTTTTCATCAAGAGTTTACTTTTTACTATTCCAAGTCTTAAGAATGATAGAATAATCAATTACCTCACCAAGGTGGCTGAATGCTCCATAAATCCCACCGATGACAGTTGAGAAGATAGCATACCATATTTGTGTATCCATGAAATAGACCTTTGTGCAAATAATTTTTTCTAGTGTTTGAGAACAACATAATCAGAGAAAGTTCACATTGATTATGATTTTCGTTACATACCAGAACGACTGGAGCCCATATTGCAATAACAACAGCAATATTATGAGTAACTGCATAATTTTTATGTTCAGATTAGTCAGGCCACAGCATAGAAAGAAAACAGAAGTAACCTATGTAAGAGGATGGTACCATTTGGGAAGAATTCGTGCCAATCATAGTTGCTGACTTTGAGATCCATGATAATCCTTGTTGGTTGAATCAATGGCAATATCTAAGCCAAGAGAAAAAATGAGTTAGACAAGTATTTGCATCTTTAAGAGTAAAAATATCAAGAAAATAAGGCTGATATCCAACAACTTAATTGGAAAAGTATATCATTAACAGTGTTATTTTATAATCAGAAAGAATTTTCTAACTTATATCATACTACTCCCAGGAATAGCATCTGGAGAGAGGTGAAGAATGTGGATCAGAGGCTCCCTTCTTCAGTATTCCGTAAACTCCTCCATTATGATCAAAGTGAACTAGAGGAAAGTTTTTGGGTTCTAAAAGGGTGAAGCAGGGTGATCTCCTTCCGCTCTTTCTTTCGGGACAAGTAGTCCCAAAAGAATTCATTGAGGACAGGTTACAAAACAATAATCCAGTCTCTTTCCAACAGATTTGTTTTCGAGGAACAGCTTTGAGCAAGATTTCAAAATAGGTAGCAGGATTGAAAAAAATAAAATTAGTCGACTGTCATTTCAACAGTTTTTCAAGCTCAAGGAGCCAGGCTCTTTTTTTTTTTCCAAGGAATTCTAGATAATGATTTATCTGATTTGAAAACAAAAGGACTTTTTAATTTTTTTCAGGTGGAAACAGTCATGCTCATCTCGCACCTATAAAAGGGGTGGTTTAACCTAAAGAAATTGGAGGAATATCTGGAGAATTTGCAGCAAAAAATAATAATATAATGGGAACTGATGGTGGCATCTTGAGGAGGAAAGTGATTCTTTAAGGTGTGGAGTTCTTAAAAGTAATACGGTATGCAAAAGATCAACTGGGGAAGTAAGATTTGCCGTTATAACCACCTTCTGAGGCCCATAGAAATGCATTTCTGGAGTTCTGAATTTTCATCAATTAGCAACGGTGCCAGGGGTAGCAAACTACAATTAAGGTGAGGTTTTGGGAGAATATTTTACACACCCCACTTAATATCAAAATTTTAAAATTGTGAACTCATTGTGTCTTTCATATCTATGCATATAAGGCCTCATGCTCTTCATCCACGATATCAACGGACTTCCACATCTTGAGAAACCTTAATGATTGTAAAAAAAAGATTCGTGTTCTTTGCTTGGGGCAACTTGAATTCTTGAAGGTATTATTAGGTGAGGTTGAAGATTATGTTTGGAGGTGCATTTTAGATTCATCCGGTATGTTTTCACATACTCTTTTTCCCTTTCTACAAAATCAGTATGGAAGGTTCCTGTCCCTAGGACGGTTCACATTATTTCATGGTTGCCGCTATTGGGTAAAATTGCTTACTATTGACATGTTACAATTACAAAGACACTTTTCATTCATCTATCAACCCCCAATTGAGTATCTTGTTAGGGAACCATTCAGGAGACCTGGATTACGTCTTTATGCACTCTCATTTTCACTTGGTACACATTGTAGATGAATGAAGTGTGTGCAATAATAAATACTAAACCCTACTCTCCTTTAATAAACCCGCAGGTATCATTGCCAATCATTTACAATGGTGTGATGGAAGATATTACACCACTTGTAACAAAGCATCTCCATCCCTTTGAACATGGAATCCATGCAGAGTGTCATCAAACACATGTTTATAATTCAAACTGTCTATTTATTGATTTTGGTTCAGAGTTTCTAAACAAGCTATGAAATGTACATAGAACAATTCTGGATGAAAGATATCTAATAGCCAAGATTCGAGAAAGATGTGGCACATTTAAAAGCATCAATAACAACACCTAAGCCATTAAACTGCTATTTAGGGACAGCATTGTAAAAGCTATCCGAAGTTAGAATCGGCACCTTAATTCTCATTAAACAAGTGAAATGTGGAGTATGGTAATGAAAGAATAATGTCCAGGAAAATGCATGGCAGATTGATAACAAGAATAGTTATAAGTTTTGAAATATTAAATAACCATCGGATATAGTTATCCACAAATAGATGTTCATTTCCATTTTTCTGAACTTAAGTAAAGCTTACCTCAACATAATAGCTGAATGCAAGCTTGCTTATTATCAGGGTAATCCAAAAGAGTGTGTATCTGCATGAAAGAAGGCCATCATTAAAAATGGGAGATCATAAACTCCATCATATGCGATCTATGTGCCCGAAGGATTATGTTTCATAAAGTAATGCACTTATGATTTCAACTACTGAACAAAATGTGGTGTTCAAATGTGTAGAATCCCATTTATGTCACAATTATAGTAAAATATATCAGCAATACAATTATAGAGACCAAAGATGAGGGATGAGTTAGAAAATAAAAAAGGAAACATTAACATGCAATACAATTATAGAGACCAAAGATGAGGGATGAGTTAGAAAATAAAAAAGGAAACATTAACATGTATATATATGGCTTGAGAAATGAGTTACGAGGATAATTATGTAGATTTGTTATCTTACTTTAGAAGGGAGAAAGTGTCTTCATGCATTCCTCTCCCCACATACAGCTTTGTCTTGAATATAAGCGTGAAACATTAATTCATAAAGTACAAGATAATGTTCATTAGTAAAACAAATTACCAGGAAATGTACCTGAGACCACCACATTAGGACATTAATAATACGCCAATTTGATCTCTCCATAGATCTCCGCAGAAAAGGAAATAAAAATAGCATAGCTGCTAATATATTGGGTATCAAGTAAATTGCAACACAGTAGTTATAGAGTGTCTGAGGCTGCCAATCTCCTCCCAAATTTTTGAAGAATCTTATTATTCCGCTTGGATTTTGAACAGACCTGGAATACGTCACTGGCATGACTATAAGCCAAAATACAGCAACTGCAAATCTCAGTAGATACCGGAGTATCTGGTTAAATTTCAGGCTCCTCCAGGCATTGACGCTGAGGACTATATCCAGGACAGCTGTAGAATAGGTGGTCAAAATTATATGTATCTGTCTACAGATCAAAGGCAGTGCTGCTCGAACTTGACCAAATGAATAACCACATATATTAAAATGGCAATCCGGAGAAAGAGAGAAAATATAACACTTACCTTGCAGAAAATTCAAAATAGCAGCTGTTACAAAGATGCTCAAAACACTTTGAAGCACATCTGCATCGAAAATGGCATTCGAAGATGCACTTTGATGCCATGCAATGATAATCATAGCCTGAAGCATAGAGAATGATAGTTAAGGCGAATATGCCAGGGAATATGAGACATGTAAAATTTTTCTCTTTCTTATTTCATAAAGCTTTGTACACAAGGTCAAAAGTATACATCAGCACAGTCATGCTAGGCTTTTAAATACACTGACTCAACAACAAACCTACAGCAAGTTCGATCAATCCTCATGATTGCAAGCTTAATATGTGCAGTATGTGCAAAAATTAGTAAATCAACCTGAGAAGCATTTTTTATTCCAATAAGAAACCAAAACCTGAATGTAAGCATTCATACATATAAATGAAGAAAGAATAGTCAAATTAAATGCATTTCCAGAAAAATCACATAATATAAGCAATAAACCTGTGCTACTAAATTTTTCCTGCTTTGGGATAAATTATTTAGGATTAAATGTATTGTTGGAAGTCCATTTACAATTAACAGATGTTTCATAATAATTAATTCCATGCATCTTGCACCAAGCCTTTATTTTTATTTTTTGTTTCTTGAAGGAGTCTTTGATTTTTACTTTGAACCAAATCATGTCAGATATTTAAGAAAATAGTAGCATTTCAAGTACCTGGAGAGCCAATGTGAAAAAAATCCACATTCTATCAAAACTTCTGTAAAGGTGCCAAAATGTTCGTAGTTCGACAAAATTGGTTTTCGGCTTTCTATTTCCTACAGCCTGATTATTTCCCTGTGAATATGAAATGGATCAGTGCCAGAAAATTCCTAAATTACCATAAAAAGACGTAAAAGAATAAATATTACTCCTGGAGAATTACAGTGTACAGTTCAACAAGTAAATCTTTTATCAGAAATTCTTTTGACTTATCAGATAATTCTTTAAGTTCAATTGTATGAGTTCAAGATCTGAAAAGAAATCATCCTGCTCACAAAGTTCTAAATGACCAAGATTTCTAGTTCTACTTTTGAAGATAGATGTTAAAAAAAGTACTCAAGCCACTCCCATCAGCAATCCAAAGTTTTCCTTATCAGCCATTTCTATAAGGAGATCAATCCAAAAAACATAGCCACAGAAGAAAATTCTACGTTTTCCAGGCCGAATGCTCAACACCTCAATCAGGAACTTAGTTTTTGGGTCTTGCCATACTTATTGGCATAATTGTTGGTGAGGGGAATAATCATGAGGCAGACTGCTTCGGATCTCTTTCTTGAGTGATTCCACCAGTTAGTTTTTGCTTGTAACCATTTTCTCACTTTTAAAGATCCTGACTGAAGTAAATGAAGTAAGAAAAGCACAGGAACACCATACAGAATATTATAAAGTATCACCATTTTAGTTTGGAAATATAACAGCATTTTACTAATAAGATGCATCTACACACATGTTTAGTTCCCCCACTTCACAGCCATGGCCATTCACAAAACGAAAGAAGACATCAAATCAAATGATTACTTCTTCCATGTACAAAAGCCATCCCTGAAGCTGAAAGCTATCTTTTTACTTCAATATATCCTAAGTCGTGTATGATAGTCTTTGATGAGAAAAATTAATAGTCAGTAGCATCAAAGCATTGAATTAATGTTTATACCTTGTTTTCAGGCTTTAACACATCTGAGTGCACAAAGAAATCAGCCTTGAGATCCAAAGGCCACCCCAACTTAAAACTGTTCTGCGTCCTGACAAAAAGAATAAGGGAAACCAATAAAGATAATAGAAGCTCAGGAATATAGATATCCAGCTAAGTTAAAATTACAGGTTCTAGTAATGAATATAGTTACCAGAAGTATTCGTTAAGATCATCATAGTTCCTCCATGCTGAATGGCTTGCTTTCCCATTTTTGTTTCTCCTAGCTTCCTACAAAATTGAAGTTGAATAAACAAGAAACCAAAATAAAAATATATATTACATAACCATATGTGAGGAAAGACTTTACCTTCTGCATAACCTCATAAATAGGCGTCACAACATCCTTCAAAAATGCCTCCTCACCCTCTGATGCTATTTGTGATGTAGCTCCATTCACATGTTGGACATTGCTAAATAGGGTTCCGTACATCTCATGTGCCATCTAAAATTTGGAGATCGCAAAATGTTACTTAAATGACAGATTCATGAACATTGAGGCAATTAAACGTAAAAATCAAAATAAGTGCATCCAGCTCAAGTTGATTACAAAGGGAGTGTTTGGTTTAGAGGTATAGAAATAAAGATGGTACTGTCTCTATGGTGCTCTGTTGATTGTTGGGTTGGAATAAATAAAATTTTTTGGTGATGGGGAATCAGGAATGGGTATAAAAATAGTAATTTAATTCCATACTGTATGGGAATCAACCAAAGTGCCCAAATATGAGTTGAATGAAAGTCACCCCCTTCTGCTATCCAAGTGATTCTTTTTTCCCATTCCCTGCTTCTAACCAAACACCCCCTAAGTACTAACAGTAAACAGGCAAGTTGAAAGCAGCAATGGACTCCAAATTAGTCAAGCTGAGCTGATTAAAGAAATTAATTTTGTTATCAAATTATAACTTAAGCAGCAGAACATAGATTGGACATACAGATGCAATTCAGAAATGACCTAATCGGACACATTAAAATGTATACAAAGATCCAAGCAGAAAATAGAACGGGAACAATTTAGAGTAATGCCTCATTGCATTGATGTGTTACTAGTTACAACATCAGGATAGTGAATAGTGTTTAAATAATTTTCAATTGTATTTAGATTATAATTTAGTATCCCTATGGCTGTCCTGAGATCATATATTAACCAAAATCATAATCTTCTCATATGCTGATGCTCTCCGAAACAAATTGTTACACATCAAGGACAAAGATTTGGCAAATATCAGCATCAAATATTCAAGAAAGAAAATGTATTGTAATAAAACATAAAAATATTCAAGCAAATGATGCAAAACCAGTTATCAGTAGAGCATAATATTTATACAAAGGTTAATATATGAAAGGTACACCATAACATTCATTACACACAGATGAATATAAAGGGCACGTCAGGAAAAATATAGCATATCCATACCTGGTGAAAAATATAGCATAAGCATTCTGGCATAAACCGAATATTTGAAGCTTCACCCCATATAAGTAGATAAAGACCGATGTAAAGAAGCTGTGATTGTTGCCTCCTGTCGTCCAGTGGAAACCTTTAAGCAGAAAGATAATTTTGACTATCACGTGGTTATCCAATGGTGAAATAGGTGATGATCGGATAATGTATCCATAAAAGGACAGCTTACTCCAGATTTGGTTCAGTGTGCAAGTATTCACACCACGACCGATAGTTCTTGAAAATCTTTTCCATCAACCTCAGAACTGTACTGCTATCCAACTGTAGAACTACTTATTAGCATGATATATACACATGAAATAAGAGGTGAGCATCAGATTATGCGTACACTAGTTTATTTGCCAATAGGGCTGTTGAGCAACAAATGAACACTAACCAGCTCATAGTCTAGAAGGTTCTTGTTCCTCACATCCATATTAGCAAGAAGCAGTATCAAGTGCTCCCGCTGATTTGCTACATTTCCTTTCTTCATTACACCAATAGGAATAAAACTTAGTCAGTTTACGTGGACATAAGAATCAATTTTAGTCATAAATGAAAATATGGAAAAACTGAAAAGGGGAGAGCCAGGAGTAGCTGAGACCATAATATTTTACTTCGATCACCATCAGTTATATTATTAGTTATTTGGGGTTTAAATCATTTTTGAATAGTTCTCTTCCTGACATAGCAACCTATGATTTTATAATTGCTATAAAGGTAAATATGCCACACTATGGGTGGCCTTGCTGGCAACTTGCACACGAGTACTAATTAACAACTTATAGTTTGTAACGTTTGTGCTTCGACCGATACTCATATGATGAACATTTCAAGAGGCATTTTCTTGTAGTGGCGTGTGCCAAAAAATTTCAACACTATTAACAAAGATGCTAGGACATTAGAAATAGTTGGAAGTAATGTTTTAAACATAAAACAGGTATTCAACTCTACCTGAAAACCAAAGCGCAAAGAAAGCCATTCTAGAATGTCGTTAACCGTTCCATCCTTTCCTTCAGGCCTTTGAAACACAGGAAGATTATCCACACAACGGATAGCACGAAGTGCTGCTTTTATCTGAATACAAACACAAGGAAAGAAACCACGGTAATTTCAATCCTATATTAATCTAGAGATTAAAAAAAAAATTAAAATACACATGAATCTTCATAACTCATTAAAACAACCTCAGGGAGTTCCATAATTGCTGGTTTGACACCAACTGTATACAAAGGCAGGATGTTATAATGCTCATACTGTTCTTTTTTCTCTTCAACATCTTTGGCATACAACTGAGTCTGTATTTAAAACATCAGTAGAAACATGTTATACGAAAGTTCTCAAGGGCTGAAGGGCATTAATAGTTCAAACTTGAAAGTACAGAATATACAACAGAAACCAAACCTTATCATCAATTTTTGTTGGAGGTACTACTGTCCGCAGCACATCATACAGCACGGTAGCAATCTGATAGATCTTAGCCATTTCTTCCCTATAGATTCAATAACATATGTTCATGTAAAAAGGCAACTAAATTGCTCAGAATTTATCTTCAGTAGCATTAGAAAAATATACAACTTACGGTTTTTTTGTATATTGGCCATCTCGAATATTTTTCTCATAAAAGATCTGATAATATCTCTGGATTTCTTTAGGATCGGTGTTTGCTAGACTGGGTTTTGTCTCTTCTTCTTCCTGCAACCATTAAAAATTCAAATATTTTTAGAATGAATTCAAGAATCAATATGAAGATGAGAGGCAGAAATCATGAACATATAAAAACATTTAGAAACACAACATTACCAAGAAATCAAGAATGCATTATACTTTGTAAAACAAGACAGGTAAATAAAAAATAGAAAACAGAAATCAACACCACATTCTACCTTTTCGAGTCTGTGTAGTAAATATGTCTTAAACTGCCGAATACCACGGCCACTTGATGTTGGATCCATCCGGTGTGCTTTCTCAAATGCATGGAAGCGGCCTAATTGAATATATATTACCAAACAAGGAAGAACTAGTTAATTCTAGGTGAGAAGCACAAAATGATCATGTGAGGTTATACACATTTCCAAATTACAATTGACAAAATTGTTGAAATGAAAAAAATTGATGTAATTAAATCATATGTTAAAATGAGTACGAAGGTAGTCTGCAATGTCCTCATAAAGCATTCTAATTATCGTGTTTAAATCATTTTATTATTCCAAGTTGAGAGCATGTATAATTGATCTTGAGAAAACCAATGAAAGGGCAGCTTCTGATTGAAGCAAACGTATCCTTTGGATGGAACCCAACTACTTAACATTTCATAATAATTGTTCAACCTGTATTTGTGTTTGACTAATTGAAAGAGCTGCATTGGTTCATTTTATTACTGAATTCTAGGAAGCAAATAGTCAACTGAGTGACTCAGTGTGAAAAATATAATCTGTACGCCAGTATATAAGCTTCCAGTAAGGGAACAGCCCCTCGCAGATGGTTAAATATTTTGATTATAAAAGAACCTATTTTCACCAAGTAGTGCCAGTTTCTCGTA
The DNA here is from genome assembly GCA_023678885.1 of Pogostemon cablin. Classification (NCBI taxonomy): domain Eukaryota; kingdom Viridiplantae; phylum Streptophyta; class Magnoliopsida; order Lamiales; family Lamiaceae; genus Pogostemon; species Pogostemon cablin. The sequence continues at coordinate 18,425,441 of CM042959.1, read as the reverse complement.
AATGACTAAGTGAGAGATATAAAAACTGGGTGTCAGTGTATAAGTTTTTTTAGAGACTGCATTGAATCAAGGTAAACTATCTATAAAATGAACAAAGTTCCTAAATTGATGAGTATCTTGCTTTAGCTTAAAAGACAAAAGAGAGTTGGCCAAACTTTATGCTACTAGTCTTGAAGACGTGCTACGCACGTCGCATGCACGTTATACATCTATTACGTTATTCATCATCTTCAATAATATCCTTCAGGTGATTTTCACTTACCTTCACAAAATACTAATAATAGATATTATTCATTCAAAACTATATGGTGTTTCGTGATGGAGTTGTATTTATATAATAATAAGTAAATAATAAATTGAGTATGAATATTATATATAGTCCCAAAAATATTACTTTTAATGTATTAGTCATGATATACAGATAAATACTATATTTTTTATTAGTCTTGTTTACAAATTAAAAAAAAGAATAAAAATACTACTTAATATGTCAACTTTTGAAATAAAAAATGTACTCTTTAAAATGACATTATTCGACTACATGAAAATGAAAATGAATATAAAAATTAAGTTTAGTCTTCTTTCAAAAATAAATAAAATACTACATTTTGAAACAACTTTTTACTTAAATTAATGATAAATTTTTGCTACATATATATTTATCTTAATTTTTAATAATTTAAATAGAATAGTTATAACCTTTTTTTATTTATAAGAGTGTCACATTAAAAGAAACCGTTACTTAATATTGAATACTTTTATTTTCTTTTCGTAATAGCTTATGCAATGAAAAAAATTAATATGAGAACTTAAACTATACATCTTTCCTCATTACAAGATTTATCTTATCATCAAGCATTCTGCTAAACCACATAATTGTGGAAATACTTAATTTGTTTATAGCGAGTGAAATAAAGGGTGGTGGAAATTATATAGAATCTATTGACTATCACATTTATATATATAATCCATTAATTCTACATTTTCCTTTGTAATAATCAGTTCGAATGTGTCAATCTACCTCTCTTGGTGTTACCAAGCATGCCTCACTTTTAAAACATTACATACATGCACAATGTGCAAAGTTATGCCTTACCAACTAAAGTTGGATGTGTATGTTAATTGAAGAGAATATTGAGAGACAATTTAGTTGGTTTTAAAATTCTTGTTCGAACATTTGAAGATAATATTAAGGGACAATGCAGATACATTTAATAATATTTTAAGCTAATGAAATTATTAATTAATACTAATAACTACACTAAAATATTTTACTCCATTTTATGCTTAGCTTTTACTCTCAAATTCTTATTATAATTCTTAGAATTTTATTATCTTTTATATTTATAATAATAGATCAATTTTAATTATAGAAATATTATTTTTTATGTCTACTCATGATATTCCTTCTTAGATTTGTAGGAGTTCTTATTTATTCAAATTTAAAGTTGGACAAAATAATCACAACTTTTTCCAAATTCTTCTTTTCGTTGCAATCCTTTTTTTTATATATAATTTATGTAGTTTTAATATGACAATAGTCTAATTCGTATATTAGCACGTATAAATGGTAGTAACAAAAATGATGCAATATTAAAGAATTATTAAAAAAAATCATGATAATTAAGGGAGGGTGAGTCTATTACATGGGGGCAATGCTTGGAAATTATGGTCTCACAAAGAGATTTTACGATTCAGGACAAACTTTCCAAGTACTTCAGCAGAAATGATAAAGAAAATCATGACAATTAAGGGAGGGTGGGTCTATTACATGGGGGCAATGCTTGGAAATTATGGTCTCACAAAGAGATTTTACGATTCAGGACAAACTTTCCAAGCACTTCAGCAAAAATGATAAAGAATTATTAAAAAAAATCATGACAATTAAGGGAGGGTGAGTCTATTACATGGGAGCAATGCTCGAAAATTATGATCTCACAAAGAGATTTTTTACGATTCAGGACAAACTTTCAAAAATGATTACTACATCTGAACCTTCTAAAGCCCCCCCTAACTTCTCATCCTCATTATATCCATTCACCTTAACATAAAAAAAAAAAAACAAACAAACAAATTAGACATATTATCAAAAGAACTTCAAGGAATGCATGTGAATTTTGGAAGACTTATTCACAAATGATCACTCCTTATTTTATAGTGTTTAGTTTGTCTATTCATATTACTCATTTAATAACTTTGTGAATGTATTTATTTAAAGTTCAAAGGTTGTGTGCATTATTTTATGATTTAATGTAGTTTAATGTTACACATTATTTTATTAATTAATATTAATTATGATTATGAATTTTAATATGATAAATAAAGGGTAAAAATGTAAAAAAAAAATATAGGGAAGGATAAAGTAGGAAAAAATGTTAACACTTGCTAAGCTACTTTTAATATATTATGATTATGATTATGATAGTCTACAGAGAACATGAACTTTTTTATATGGTGCAACAATTTCTTTTCTATTTTGTTTAAGAAGACAACAGAGAAGCAACCGACCATTGAGATGTGTTAAAATAGTATAATTACAAAAGACTTTGTTGATAAATGCACACAACAAATCTGTCAACAACAAACCTGATAGTGAGTACACCTATCACAACATTATTATCCAATTAAAAGAATCAATCGAAGCTCTCATCTATAAAATGGTCAAAATATGAGCAGTCGAACCACTGAATACTACAACGAAACCAGAAAAACTTAAAAATTAAGCATGAAAACAGAGCTACATACATGCAGGGGCGGATCCAAGAAATTTTTTTCGGGGGTACGACGTAATTATAAAAATATTACTCTCTCCGTAAGTAACATGTGTTTTTTGTATGCATAAATTAAGAAAAATTAATTTTTATATTTAAAGTTGCTTAGACGTGTGTAAAAAATGAGTATTTTAGATAATTTAATGAAAATATGTATAAAGTTATTGAAATATGTGTAAAAAAATGGATATTATTGAGATGTATTTATACCATTTTTAGGAAAGTATATTTGTGCTGAAGTGGATAAAAAAAAGTGTGAAGTAATTAGAGGGATGGAGGGAGTATTTGATATTCAAAATCGTATAATAATTAAATAATATCCTAAAATTATAATTATTGTTGACACCATCTATTTTTTATTTGTAAAAAGCAATGTAAGACATTATTATTATGAGTTTATAGTGTAAATTTATTAAAAATTATGATAAATTGTTTATAAATTTATATTAATTAAATAATTTGGAATACAAATTAATTAATATATAACTATTATATATATAAATATATATATAAAAAATTTTAAAAAGAAATTAGGAGTGGGGGTGGGGGTGGGGGTGGGGGTAGGGGGGTTTTGGGGGTACAGCCGTACCCCTTGTACCCCCCTGTATCCGCCCCTACATACATGATCACTCAAATTTAGACTGTGTTACTGTGTGTGTGTGTGTGTGTGAACTTTATCTTACATAAATAAGCAACACGAGGGTTCCCCTTCTCAACTTCATTGGCTACACGAAGGATAGGGGCAATGGAGGCCAAGGACGAGGGCACCAGCTCACTGTCGACGGCGGCGCTGTCATCGCTGTGGTCCACCATTGTAGGAGCTCTGGATGTCTTCCTGGAGAGCGATCTTCGTGGGCCCAACTCATCCTTGGTCCCACTGGAACTGGCCATGTCGACGCCACTCCCTTTTCACTACTTCCACACCGCCAGCAAGTAAAATGAAATCTTGGTCGTGAAGGTTTGTTTTCCCGCGGGATTGGGAAGGTGTGGGGGAACTAAACGATTTCTTTTTGGTTTCTTTTTTCTTTTGCTGCTTTTGATTCCTCTTGGATGAAGAAAAGAATGTGGGGTAGGAAAACTGAGAGACGTTTGTCTTTGGTGTGAGCATAATGGAGGTGCTTTTGGCTTTGGTTTGCTTTAATGGTGATGGCACTACGAGAGGAGCTTTTTGGTGCAGAGTTTTGTAGTTGCTTTATGGTTTGTTTAATGGAAAAATCAGATGAGCACTTTTGACGAGGAAGGGAAGACTTGCTCGGGAGGACTGTGTATGAATTATTTCCCATTTTGATTTTTGAGTATATTCATTCCCCCTTCTCTTTCTCCACCCGCCTCTCTTCTCTCCTACTTGGAAAATCAATGTTTTCTACCCCCTTTCTCATGGGCCAATACTCATACAAGATCTCTCAAGTGAAATCATTTTTGAATTTTCTTAAATATAGTGTTCTAATCTTATCATATTATCCTTTTTCATTATAGAATATGTGTTATCCCTGATGTTTATACAATAAATCCCTATAATGATGCAATAAATTATTATATAAATAATTTATAATATAAATAAAAAGTTATACTTTCTGAGTAAAGGTCTTTTTTTGCGTAGATTAAGGAGTATTATTATTTTATGCGTAGCGGGTAGTTGTATTAGTAGTGAGTGATGAGTCATATGTGGGGCCCTTTTATTAAAATGGGTAAATGAGGGTCTTTGAGTGGGACACTCAATATAGTCAAATGGGGACCTTTAGATGTGTTAAACGACCACCTCATCTAAAAGGTTAAGCTGATAGAGAGGAGAGTCGTTTAATATTTAATTAAGACACTCTAACACGCCCCCTCACATGCAGGCAGGGAATTTTTGCTTCAAGTCTTGCATGTGGAATTTTTCTCGTAAATGGGTGGCGGTGAGGTTCGAACCCTAGACCTTTGTTAACTATGGGTTCTGATACCATGTTAAACGACCATATAAAATGGAGGTATTCAAAATGTTTATGTCTTTTATAGCTATGGTTGATCGACAATTTGATCAAAAAGTAAAGATTGTTAGGAGTGACAATGGGACGAGTTTAATTGTCTGATAGATTATTTTCTATCAAATGGGATTTTATTTCAAACCACATGTATGGGGACCCCACAACAAAATGGCAGAGTCGAATGCAAATATCGTCATATTTTGACAGTGACAAGGGCTTTGCGTTTTCAAAGCAATCTTCCTATATATTTTTGGGGTGAGTGTGTCTTAACAGCCTCACATTTGATCAATCGCAGACCCTCGAGTATTCTTCAGAATAAAATTCCATATGAAATTCTTTTCAATACTTTGCCATCATTTGATGAATTGAGAGTATTAGGTTGCTTGTTATGCTCATAATCAATGGGCTAAGAGTGATAAATTCGCAAGTCGGAGTCGAAAATGTATTTTTGTTGGGTATCCTTTTGGAAAGAAAGGATGGAGAATTTTTTATCTAGATAATAAAAGTTTTTTTTGTTTATCGGGATGTTAAGTTCTTTGAAAATCAATTCCCCTTTGCTGAGATTGTTTCTCCTCCAATTCAATCTGAGAATAATTTTTAGCTGCATGAATTTTGGCGAAGATGATTTTGACTATCAAATTTTGGAGAATTCTAAACCATGGTCCAGTGAACTTGAACCCACAAATGAATCCTCACCATTACATGTAGTTGAGTCTACTTCAACTAGTAGATCCCAAACTGGCACAAATATTAAAAGAAATTCAGATACTCCCACATCTGCATGAGACACTATTGAAGTTGCTTTGGATTCTACCAATGACACTCACATGGGACATGGATTCCATGAAAAAGTTCCGTTCACTCGGTTACGTGATTATGTTGCAAGCACTGTTATCTCAAAAAGTACATCTACTCTCACTCAAAGTTCACCAGCGTCATCTACTTCCTCAGGTAATTCCTTTCCTATAACACATTATATTAATTGTGAAAAAATTTTTACAAGCCATCGAAAATTTCTTGCTGTTGTTACTGCCGGTCGTGAACCAAAATCATTTAAAGAGGCCATGACAGATGAAGGGTGGCGTCATGCTATGCAATCGAAAATTCGTGCTTTAGAGGATAACGGTACTTGGACTATGGAAAAATTACCTCCTGGTAAACATGCTATTGGTAGTCAATGGATTTATAAAATCAAGTACAACTCTGATGGTAGTATTGAACAACTTAAAGCTCGTTTGGTTGTTCTTGGTAATCATCAAACTACTGGGATCGATTATAACGAGACTTTTGCACCTGTTGCAAGATGGTCATGATTCGTACTTCCTTAACCATTGCAGCATCCAAAAATTGGGAGTTGCATCAGATGGACGTACATAATGCTTTTTTGCATGGTGATCTCACCGAGGAAGTCTATATGAAACTCCCTCCAGGTTTCAGGTCTTCTAAATCTGATATGGTGTGTCGACTTCGAAAATCTCCTTATGGTTTAAAGCAGGCTCCAAGGTGTTGGTTTGTTAGACTTGTTACTGCTTTAAAAGAATATGGCTTTCTACAATCCTATGCCGATTATTCCTTATTTACTTATACCATGGGTGGGATTCAAATCAACGTCTTGATGTATGTTGATGATTTAATAATTTTTGGGAATAATTCTGCTGCCTTGAGAACTTTTAAGAAATATTTAAGCACATGTTTTCATATGAAAGATTTGGGAGTTTTCAAATATTTTCTCGGGATTGAGGTGGCACGAAATCCAGATGGTATATTTCTTTGTCAACGCAAATATTTTCTTGACATTATTTCTGAGACTGGTCATTTAGGTTCCAAGCCTGCATCTTTTCCTATTGAGCAAAATCATCACCTTGCTCATGCTTCAGAAGATTCCTTATCTAATCCGGAACCTTATCGTCGTTTGGTTGGTCGTTTGATCTATTTAACAGTCACTCGTCCTGATTTGGCATTCTCTGTTCACGTCTTATCATAATTCCTAAAAGAACCAAGGCCTGAGCATTGGAAAGCTGCTTTGCATGTTGTTCGTTATTTGAAGAGTACTCCTGGACAAGGTATTTTGCTTCAAGCTGATAGCTCTCTCTCTTTGACAGATTGGTGTGATTCAGACTGGGCTGCTTGTCCTCTTACTCGTCGCTCTCTCACAGGTTGGCTTGTGTTTCTTGGTCATTCCCCTATTTCATGGAAAACTAAGAAACAACATATTGTGGCACGTTCTTCTGCAGAGGCTGAATATCGTTACATGGCTTCTCTTACTTGTGAATTGAAATGGTTGAAGGGTCTTCTTCTTAGCTTGGAAATTAAACATGCTGCTGCTATTACTTTATATTGTGACAGTCAGTCAGCTTTACAAATTGCTCAAAATTCCGTCTTCCATGAACGAACAAAGCACATTGAAGTAGATTGTCACTTTGTCTGTGATGCTATTAAGGATTTAACTATTCTTCATTCGTATGTTCCTACAACAGTTCAATTGACAGACATTTTTACCAAGCCTTTAGGGTCACGTCAATTTCAGTTTCTACTTTCCAATTTGGGCATTTGTAATCCTAATGCGCCAACTTGAGGGGGGTATTAAGTTATATTTAGATGTTATTCCATGTAGAAATTAGATTGGCATTATAGTAGGAATATATGATCAACAAATATGATCTTCCTTAAGTTTAGGAATTAGATTGATTTGTTTTGATTTACTTGGTGTATATATGTAAGACCATACGTATCAAATGACATATAATTTCTTCCTCATGAAAATATTTGTTATTCCCGTGTTTTAATTTTAACTTTCTTAAGATGGGATGGAGGAAGTAATATTTTATAGCGAAAGTAATAACTAATTAAAAAATATAAAATGATTTTCTTCAAGATGGGACAGAGGAAGTAATATTTTATAGCGAAAGTGATAACTAATTAAGAAAATATAAAATAATTTTATGGTGAGACGGTCTTATACAAGACTTGGCAAATAAACTATCATTTTTTTATTAATTTAAATATTACTTTTTGTTATAATTCTATCACTTTTTATCTCTCACAAGTATTTTTCTATTATGTAAAGTTATATTTAACTTAAATTTGAAATATTTTTAATAATAAATAAATAAATGATAAAGTATATGTATAAATTTAAAATAAAATTTTATTATAAGGTTATTGATATAGTTTATTTTGATGAGATGTCAAAAATGGGTCGTGCAAGAACAATTCTTAAATCCCACACACAAACAAAGAAAAAACAACAAACGAAAATGGGTCTTGTGGATTTTAAAGCCTCTTGCTTTCCATGGATTACTATGTGTGTGAATCTGATGTGAACTGAAGCTCTTTTTATTTTATTTGTATTTTGTGTTTAGGGCCCTTTGTGATCCGGTCAATGTATTATTTTGATTACTTTGGGGTTATTGGTAGTTTTGTGTTTTTCTATGCTTAAGTTATGATCATGCATGATATGACACTGTCTGCATGTTATCTTGATGTGAATTGTGTATATGTTGATTTATGAACACAGATCAACTGAAGGGAGGGGGTGCTTGATTGTGGTGTATGTTTTGTTTTATGAACACATATCACAACTAAGGGGGTGGGGAATTGAGGTATATTAATTCCTATTATTGATGCTTGATTGATTTAATGGGGATCAAAATTCCTCAATCACTCCAATTGATTCAATAACTATTCTCCACCCTTTAATCACTTTTCACATACTCATTATCATTCCGACTGAAGAATTAAACAGCCCCTGAATTGTGTATCAGCTGTCACAAATCAACACGAACGCTGTCCCTGGCCGGAATTTAGACGACTTTTATTGACTTACAAAAAAAACCTTGTTCTTGAGTTGGAATATTGACTCTTATTGACTTTTGTTGAAGAAGATGAGTTCCCTCTCTATCAAAAGAAAGCAAAAAAATGAAAAAAAAATCTTGTTCTTTGTGTGGATTTATTTTCTGAGTTTAGAAATATGAGGTTTTTGTTATGACAAACTCTCTTGTGAGACTTCATCTATGTAAGACGTATTTGAGACGGGTACCCATTTGTGATTTAACCCGTAATCATTTATGTTTTTTTAATAAATTAATTTTTTAAATCCCTTGAAATCTTCCAATTAGTGTAGATGAGGAGAGATAAAAGTCTTTCCAAATTCCAACACACCTCCATGGATGATAGAAAGAAGAAACAGAGAAATGAAGAGTCCACTTTGACATTGGGGAGTCCAGAGATCCGATTTCTTCCATTCTCTACACCAAAAACTTGTCATCTTCACTGTCTCCATTCGCGTTTTGATGAAAAGTTTGGGAACAAATCTCCAATATCAAAGGTAATGTTGCTTCCATTTAATTTTCTAATATATTATTGTGGATAATGAAGCCCTAATTCTGAGATACTATTATAGAGATTATGGGGTGATTAACCATAACTTGTAGTCGGGTTGACCAATTCAAGAATTTATCGAACCACAGGGAGGAAGACACTAGTGCTTAAGCAATATCATGTTTTTCATAATTTTATAGAGATGATTCATCAAAGGATTGGTTGTTCAACAAGTAATTAAAATCAATCAATGCAAGCAATGATAAATAAACAAGATGGATGGATGAAAAGTAGTTTATCAAATTGATTAAAAGTGAGATTAACAACATTTAAGAAGTGGAAATCCTAGGATACATGCACCAAATTCATATGAATCATGAGTATTAGACTAAGGGTCAACACTAAGTTCACCTAAACTCCCTCTCAAGATGGATAGGATATGGAATAAAGCTTAATGGATTGGTTCTCACTCAAACAATTTCAACTAGGTACTAAGCTTGAAATGAGAGTCCCTTCACACGATTAATCAACCTTTCGATCAAACCAAGCAGATGTCCTATTAAAAGATTCTAAATTCCAAAGGATTTCTCAATCTCTTTACAATTTATAGTGCACATGATGTGTATGACAACATGATTCAATTAATTATCCTAAATATGCAATTGATTTTTCAATCTAATCACATGTTTAAAACAACAAACCACACAAATCATCATAAACATCAAGATCTAAAGCATCAATGATAGAAAATCAATTAACCCAATCAACATATGAATTCAAATACATAAATCCCAAAATTATCCAACAACTCTCATGTTGTTAATCTCACAAGGGAGATTAGCCTACCATATTCAAAAGGAAATTAACATAGACATTAAGATCCTTACAAATCATGATGAAATTATGAGGTTTAACTACAAAGTATGGATGAAAACTCCCGTGAAGTGCTTCAATGATGATCTCCTTCCTTCCCTTGCAATTCTCCTATCTTCCTTGCTTCTTTTCCTCAATTGTATGAAGGTTTTGATGGTGGGATGATGGTAGATGGAATGGATGGTGAATGGATGAAGATGATGGTGTGAATAGAAGGAAATGGTGTATGATCTAGGTGTAGAGGTGAAACCCTTGTGTGGAATATCCAATCTCCCTTCTTATACCCTCTCCAAGTTGGGCCACGAATTTAATATTAGTTGGGTTTTTTAAACACACTTACACACATTGGCAGATGAAAATCTGGATTTTTGGCCCAAAAACATGCAACTCAAGCCAACTCGAGTTGCAACATGAGTCGAGTTGGATGTGTGTAACTCGAGCTGACCTAGCTCGACTCGTGTTGGCAACTCGTGCATCCGCCTGTTCGGTCAAGTTGCGGGACTCTGAAATTGAAAAGCCTTCAAAAGGCAACTCGACTCGAGTTGCAAGTCGAGTAACGACTTGACAACTCTAGTAAGATCACTGTATGATTTTTGGTCGTTGCCCTGCTTCCAACTCGATTAGAGTTGCAAGTCGAGTTGGACCTTGCAACTCGAGTAAGCTCTCTGGACGATTTCTGGACCCCAACTCGACCTTCTCTCAACTCGAGTTGCAAGTTGAGTTGGACCTTGTAACTCGAGTTGGGTCTTTTCAGCCCCGTTTCTTGCTCGTTTCAGCTCCCGTTCTATTTTTGCTCCGTTTTTACCTGTTTTACATACGTTTAAGCTCATTCTCACACATTTTTATAAAAACACATAACACAACCAAATTATGTATAAAATATGGATAAAATCATACGAAAATGGACATAAAAATACACTAAAATTTAGGTAAAAATATCACTCATCACACCCCCCAAACTTAAAGTGTTTCTCGTCCTTAAGCAATGAAAATGATAAACCAAGAGTGGAGATTTTCACCTAGGAAAATACTAAACGAATATAAGTAAAAACACATCAATAGCAATAAGAACCACAACTTATGCTAAGTCATCCTACAACGTTAAATTCATGACATGAGAAATTAACAAGTCAATCAAAAGAGAATAAAGTGTAATATATTCCCTTTTTGGTCCAAGCCTCACATCGGATATCAATTTCACTCAACACTCTATGAAGTGGGGTAAATCAACACTCATCAATCGATTGGCTCGACTCGCTATAAGCTTGCTCGTGGACTACATTCACAAACCTCTAAAGTTTCCATTAGTGATCAGAAAGGTCTTTCATTAAGGATGTAATGATAGGCTCTTTGGTAGGGTAGGAAGAATATAGGTAAAAGTGACTAATCATGTGTAAGTAATCGAAGAGATTGCCAATTTCTCCAACTTCTTCACTTCTCTTTCTTCCTTTCTTATCCTTGTTAATCACAAGCACTAATCATCAATTTTCCTTAGATTGAGCTTCTTTCAATGCATGCTTCCGTCTTCGAACTTTTAAATACTTAAGCATTTTGTTATTGCTTTGCTCATTTTCTTATTATGAGGTTGCATGTCCATTCTTGTTTGTACTTTTTTCATCCTTTCTTACTTGTTTACTATTTCATTTCTTCTTTTACTTTCTTTTCATACCTTTCTAGCTACCATCTCATCAATTACTCACATAAAAGGGTAAATATATAAGGCTTATGTGGGTAATTAAGGCTTGTAATGTGCTAAATTCATAATAAAAAGGCTTTAAGGCTCAAAGTGGTTAACTAGGGATGATGTTCATGGTAGGAAAATATATGGCAATAGCTATTAGTGACAAGGATAACCTTAGATCATGTCACTAATCTCTACTAATCGGGCTCGTTCCCGTAGTCCTTGAGCAAGTTCGAGCTTATCAACGGTCAATCGATCCACTCATGAAGAAAAACCATGTATGCACAGTTGAGGCTCAAATGCTCACAAGCTCATGCATTGGACCTTAAGGAACTTATTACACCACATTCATCTCAAAATTGAACAAGTTAAGTAAAACATGTCACAATTCGAAAGTGTAGAGATTCTTAATCATAACTTGTTATGACTTATCACAACAGCATGTCATCATTCATATTCAAAAATGAATCACAACATTCCAAAAATAAACCACCAAACAACCCTAGACAAAAATAAGAAACACACAAAATATATAAGAAAAGACTCACCAATAAGAAACAATACAAAAACACATAACATACAAAAATAAAAACTGCATCCATCATTAAACAATGAAGCGCACATTCTACATCATCCATAATCAAGTAAGCTCACAATCATCCCCATCTTTGATTGAAAATTAAACCTCCCAAAACATAACACATGAAGCAACATGCTAATCACATAAATCAAAATCAACATAAATTATGCTAAGCACATAGAAGTGGTAGGGTGTAGAGTGAACTCCCTCAATAGGCATTTGGTAGTAGACATTGTTAGCCCTGAGCTCAATTTGTGCTTCCAATACCCTTCATACATGCTCAACAAAACCATTAGCTCAACAATTTTAATAAAAAAATGGATTATCATGCACTTCAATCATCACCAATCATACCAAAATCCAACCAAAACTCATGAGAAAAATTTAAAATTGACCCAATTTTACAAGAAGACCTCTCATCATATCAAGCACATCAAGTTGTGAGTCACACCACGCACTCTCCCCCCAAACTTAAATCGAAACAAGTTGAGACTTAAGTTTGCAAAAAGTGGTGGGACTTACTCTTGTAGTTTCCATCTATGAGCTTCTTGTTGAGAAGCATATGCATCCATTAACTTGAGTTATGTCCACCATGCACTAGCCCCCAAACTTAACTCGAGACACGAGTCGAGAATTAAGTTTGCAAAAAGTGGTGTGACATGCTTACTCGAATCTATGAACTACCTCTCTTTTCTTCAATACACATTTTTCTCACAAGCTCAATCTACCTACAAAACCAAAAATGCAAAACAAGTAAAAGAAACTATTTATAAACCTAAACTACCAAAAGGATACTAGCTTTCAAGAGGTGAAGGTATCAACATATACCAACTCCCTGTGAGAAGGAAAATGGTATGTTTCACCCTTTGACCGTTAACCACAAAAGAATTTCCATCCAATCCTTCAAGCTTCAAGGAACCATCATCTCTAGCCTCATTCACCAAGTATGGACCGGTTCATTTTGAACGAAGTTTTTCGGGAAATAATTTAAGTCTTGAATTGAACAATAACACCTTATCTCTCGGAATGAACTCTTTTATTTTGATCCTTTCATCATGCCATCTTTTAAGCTTTTCCTTCAAAATCCTTGAGCTTAAGTAGGCTTCTTCTCGAAACTCCTCTAGTTCAACCAATTGGAGATATCTTTTCTTTTCGGATTCTTTCTCATCAAAATTCAACCTCCTAAGGGCCCATAATGCCTTGTGCTCTAACTCCCCGGGTAAGTGACAATCTTTTCTATAAACAAGCTTGTATGGTGAAAATTCAAGAGCAGTCTTATAAGCCGTTCGATAAGCCCATAAAGCATCATCTAACTTAGAAGACCAATCTTTTCGATTTCTATTGACCGTTTTCTCAAGAACAAGCTTCACTTGCCTATTTGACACCTCCGCCAAGCCATTTGTTTGAGGATGGTAAGGTGTAGAAACCTTATGCTTCACTCCATAGCCATTTAAGAGCTTCTCAATAAGCTTGTTGATGAAGTGAGATCCCCCATCACTAATTATGGCCTTTGGCACCCCAAATCTAGCAAAGATGTTCTTCTTTAAGAAAGCTTTGACCACTAAAACATCATTTGTCCTTGTCGGGATTGCTTCCACCCATTTGGAAACGTAATCCACCGCAAGCAATATGTAAAGGTAACCATTGGAAGGCGAAAATGGGCCCATAAAGTCCATCCCCCTGATGCACGTTTTCTTTGCACACAAAATTAATCCCCAAGTATTAAGGATATCAATTGCAGCTTAAGCAAGCGACCAAGTGAATATCGAACCCAAAGGATGACGTATTATTAATTTAATTATTTACTAAATTAATTAAGACAAGGCAATTCAGTTTTAGGATTTAATTATTAAACTAATAAATAATTAAGTAAAATAACAAATTAAATAAAATATCACTCGAAAAATACGAAAGAATGTGGATGATGGTTGGGGGTGATCCCCTCTTGTGGGGTGTAGTATTGTTGTGGCCTCTCTCCAATTCATGACAATCTCTATGATATGATCTACACCCCCTTTTATACTTGTGAGCTCTCCTTATAGGCCTTGGATGGGCTTTTACTTGAGACATACGCCAAATTTGGTAAAAGAAATCCGAAACTACCAAAAATAGAACCCAGCAATATTTTGTTAGACCAAACCTTCTTGGTCGAGCAAGGCCTCCAAGTCGAGCAACTGGTCGAGCAAGCTCTCTATAAGTTTTTGGTCATTTTGCTCGAGTTTCCCTCTTCCGTTCGACCAAGACGATTCTGCTCGAACGGATCTCCTTTGGTCGAGCAAGCTTGTGCAATCTCACCGTTTCGCGTATAACTTCCATATCCGAGCTCCGATTTAAGTGATTCTTACGTTCTAGCGATCCTCTCTTCCTTGCCTTTCTATCCATATAAAGAACTCTCAGAAACTCCAAGATTTGAATCTGTAACAAGTCATAGAAAGTAGCACAGCCGTTCTGTTTGGCACAGCTTGCGCGACGTCACGAATTTGATCATAACATTCTCGTTTGGAATCGGATTGAAGTGTTGTTTACGCCAAAACGACCCTCTCTTCTATAGCTTTCCAACCATATATCGCACTTTCAATCCAGAGCTCCACACGAACACAGAATAAGTATACAATTTGGACGTGCATTTCAGAGCATTCTTGCACAAATTGCACATTTTCTCCAACTTGGTACTTTTGACCCCTTTTTCCACCTAAAACACAATAAAACACCTCAAGTGCACCTTTTTCTCTAATATAATGAATATAAGATACTTGTGCTAGTATACAATAACAATACTTATCAAAAAGATGTTAGATTGGACACTAAAACACGCTTATTTTTACTCTCAATACCCCCATACATCAAACACTTCCAACTTAAAAAATGTTCCTCATGGGCATCTCATCATGTTGCCCTATACTTCTAATCCTTTGGCACCGATCACATCCCTTGATATACTCCTTGCAATCTCTGAATAAAGTTGACCAAAACAAACCCGACTGTAGAATCTTTGGCCCCGTCTTTTGAAACCCAAAATGTCCTCCACATGGTGAACTATGACACATTTCCATGACACTTAACTTCTCCTCCTCAGGGATACACTTCCTTATGACCCATCCAGATAATTCTTAAACAAAAGAGGATCATCCCATAAGTACTCCTTGACATCATGATAGAACTTCTTCCTTTGAGATTCAGTGCGATGATCTGGCTTGAGGCCACAAGCTAAATAAATCACGTAATCTGCATACCACGGCCTCCCGGTCTCACACAAAGTATCCTTTGAAAATCAACTTGAAGAATCTCTTCATCCGAAAATACATCCATAATGAACTCCATAGTTCCCTCTTCATCAACATTTTTCAAGCATGACAAGTGGTCGGCTATGACATTTTTTACTCCCTTCTTGTCACGTATCTCCACATCAAACTCCTGCAACAAAAGAACCCAACGGATTAGTCTAGGTTTAGCATCTTTCTTACTCATCAAATACCTAATGGCGGTATGATCCGTATAAATAATTATTTTTGTGCCAACTAGATATGGACGAAATTTTTCAAAATCATAAACCACGGATAAAAACTCTTTTTCCATTGTGGTGTAATTCTTTTGATTGGCATTGAACATCTTTGAGGCATAGTAGATAGCTCGAAACTTCTTCTCCATCACTTGACCTAGCACCACTCCCAATGCATTGTCACTTGCATCACAATGGAGTTCAAAAGGCATACTCCAATAGGGAGAAATGAGGATTGGTGAAGAAATTAGAGCTTCTTTGAGCACCCTAAAAGCATCAAGACATTCATCATTAAACTTAAACGGAGCATTTTTTTCAAGCAATTTACACAAAAGTTTGGCTATACTAGAAAAATCTTTTATAAAACGTCGATAGAACCCAGCGTAGCCAAGGAACGATCTAACCCCTTTTTCATTTTTAGGTGGGGAAAGATGTTCAATGGCTACAATCTTCGCCCTATCAACTCTCAAACCTTTCTTCAAAATATGATGCCCAAGTACGGTACCCTCTTGAATCATAAAATGGCATTTTTCCCAATTCAAGACTAGGTTCGTATCTTGACATCGCTGCAAAACCATTGAAAGATTAGCCAAGCATATATCAAATGAAGATTCAAATATGGAAAAGTCATCCATAAACACTTCTATTATGTTTTCAATCAATCCCCCAAAGATGGCCATCATACAACGTTGAAAGGTAGTGGGGATATTGCACAACCCAAAAGGCAACTTATAAAAAGCAAATGTGCCATACGGACAAGTAAAAGTTATTTTCTCTTGATCCTATGGGGCTATCATGATTTGGTTGTACCCCGAGTAACCATCTAGAAAATAATAATACTTGTATCCCGCCAACCTATCAAGCATTTGATCAATAAAAGGTAAAGAGAAATGATCTTTATGAGTATTTTCATTAAGCTTCCTATAATCACAACAAACTCTCTGCCCCGTTTTCACCCTTGTAGCAAGTTCTTCATCAAATTCTGTTTTAATAATGGTTAATCCCCCTTTCTTAGTCACAACATGCAAAGGACTCATATGAGGACTATCACTTATGGCATACACAATATTAGCATCTAATCATTTCAAAACTTCCTTTCCAACAACTTCTTGCATAATAGGGTTCAAACGACATTGAGGTTGCACACAAGTCTTATCCTCATCAATCAACCTAATGTGATGAATGCAAATAGTGGGGCCTATACCTTTCAAATCATCAAGACTCCAACCAATAGCACTTTTGTGCTCTCTAAGCACCCTCAATAATTTGTCAAGTTCTAAAGGTAAAGAGATGATGATACGATTACCGGAAAGGTCTTGTTGTTCTCCAAATACGCATATATAAGGTGATCGGGTAAAGGCTTCAATTCCTCTTTCCCCTTTTCCACTTTGGGCTCTTCACTTTCAACTTCCAATGGAAGATATTTCCTTTTTCCATAGTACATCATCTTAGCTTCATCTTCTTGCATTTCCCTACAAGCATTCAAATCATGTAAGCAATCATTTATATCATCATCTTCTAGACAGTAGAAAAAAGAGTTAGAGTTAAGAGATAAAGTAAGAGAATGGCTTATGCTTGTCTCGAGAGGATCTTTAGATAAGAAGAATGGCAAGTTCTCTTGAACAACTTCATCAATCATTTCAATTCTTCTACATTCTTCAATCTTATCTGGATGCCTCATAGCACTACTTAACAAAAACACCACTTCTTCTTCATTTACTCTCAATGTCAACTCCCCCTTGTTCACATCAATTAAAGCTCTTCACGTGGCTAAAAATAGATGACCCAAAATCAACGGGATATTTGTATCTTCGTCCATATCAAGAACCACAAAATCCACCAGGAATATGAACTTTCCAACCTTAACAAGAACATCCTCAACTACTCCCTTAGGATAGGTCAAAGACCTATCTGCAAGTTGCAACGTGACGGATGTAGGCTTCACTTCCCCTATACCAAGCTTCTTGAAAATAGACATGGGCATCAAATTCATACTAGCCCCAAAATCACAAAGAGCTTTGTGCACTTCACTTTTACCCATCTCATAAGGTATCACAAAACTACCCGGATCCTTGAGCTTTGGAGGCAACTTCTTTTGAATTATGGCACTACAATCTTCCGTCAAGTTGATGGTCTCATTCTTCGCTAAGCTCCTCTTTCTTGACATTATATCTTTTAAAAACTTAGCATAGTGAGACATTTGTCTCAAGGCATCCGCAAATGGTATGTTGATGTGGATCTTCTTGAAGATTTCCAAAAACTTTGCAAACTTCTCATCCAATCCCTTCTTCAAAAACCGATGTGGAAAGGGGATAGGTACTTGTGTTTTTGGAATTCTCCAACTATCCCTTTCCACTTCGATTTCTTCTTCTTTTCTTTTCATAGCCTTAGTCCATTCCAATTTTTTCTCAACAACTTCTGGTTTAACTAATTTCGATTCCTCATGTGCTTTCACTTCACCTTCACTTTCTTCCACTAGTTTTTCCTCAATCAACTCTTCTTCATTACCTTTCTCTTCTACCCCGTCACTTTCCATAGGAATTGAAAGGCCCCTCATAATTAGTTTCAATCCTCAAAGTAATTGCCTTACATTGTTCCTTTGGATTCACAATGGTGGTAGAAGGAAATTTTTCTTCCTCATTCACGCTTAACGCATTGGCAATTTGCCCCACTTGATACTTCAAGGCTTTGAACCTCTTATCATTAGCTTTATCAGCCTTTCTTCTCAATTTATCTTGAGCTCGTCTTGTCTCATCTTGAGCTTTATTAGATGCAATCAACTTCTCAATAAACTCTTCGGTTGTTGCCTTACCCTCTTGATTTGGTACTTTAGCTCCCGAATGATACCCCGGAGAATAAGCAATCGCATTGCTCTGGTTTGAATAAGAGAAGTTATCTTGCCTCCTTTGTTGTTGTGGGTATGAACTTCCACTACCTTAACTATTGAAGTCTCTTTTCCTTGGTGGATAGTTTCCTTGGTTGTGGTTGAAATTACCTTGATAATTATTTTGATTGTTACCTTGGTAATTCCTTCCTTGCATGTATTGCACATCTTCCACATGTGGTATTGTCATAGCCCATTGTTCCCCACTAACACTATTCGGATGAAGAAATCCTTGCTCTACTTGCCCTTCCACCATGTTAACTCCTTGATTCACACCTTGACTCAAGCTCATTTGTCTAACAATCTCCGGTGCTATCATTTCAACACTTGGCATACTTGATTCCACACTAGTACTCTTCACACTAAATTGTTGGCCTTAATCGAAACTCTCAAACCCATAGCATCCACTAACTCTCTCCAATGGATATTGGTAGACATTTGTAGCAATCTCATCAAAAATCCTTATAGCCCTTTCCGGAGTCACTCCAAGTACGGATCCACCCGCCGAAGCAACAATAAGCACTCTTTGACTGGTAGAAAAACCCCACTTATTGATTTTTTGCAAAACCATGTTGTGGACACTTGCGTAGTATATCCTTAAATCGTTCCCACGTTTCATAAAAGCTCTCTTGAGGCATTTGCTTGAATTGAGTGATCAAGCTCTTCATTTGAAGTGTCTTGGAAGGTGGAAAGCACTTATTCAAGAACATTTGTGCAAGCTCATCCCATGTGTTGCACGTACCGGAGTAATAGTGGAGAGCCATGTTCTAGCACGATCTCTCAATGAAAATGAAAACAATCTCATCTTAAGACAATTATCGCTCACCCCTTCATCTTCACCGTGTTAGCAATCTCTATGAATTGGGCTAGATGTGCATTAGGATCCTCATTCGGTAAACCACCAAATTGTTGGTCTCTCACCATATTGATTAGTCCCGCCTTAATCTCAAAATTGTTGGTGTTGATCGGTGGACCCATCATTTGTGGCATTGCCCTTGGTATAAAGAAATCTCAGATCACCCTTGAATCAACATGAGACCCTCGATGCACCGGAGGTGGTCGTGGTGGCGGCGCATAAGCTTGTTGTGGAGGTGCATAAGCATGTGGAAAACCTTGTTGAAGCATGGCTTGTTGCACCATTTGTTGAAGCAAAGCTTGATTGTTAAGCCCTCCAAAATTTTGTTGAACTTGTTGAGGAGGATTAACATTGACTTGGGGTGCTTGTGCGTTGTTGTTGAGAGTGGAATTTTGCGCATTTTATGTGTGCACATTACACCATTTTACTTAGGAAAGTCATCGTTTTGCATGAAATTATGTACGTTTAAGTATTTACATGATTTTGAGGCTACTAAGGTGTTTTTGTGAGTTTTGAAGGGTAAAACAGGATCAAAAGTTCAGAGTTGTAATGAAGAGTGTAACGTGTGAAGGAATGCTGAAAACACACGTCCATGTTGCATACTTTTTCTATATTCGTGTAGATGTTCAAATTAATTATGTGATATATGGTTGGAAAGCTACAAAAGAGAGGGTCATTTTGACATAAAGAACACCCCAATCGGATTCCAAACGAGAAAGTTATGATCAAAGTGATAACGTTGCGCATGCTGTGCCGAACAGCCACTTTGAATGACTTTTTACACATACAAATGTTAGAGTTTCTATGATTTCCTTTTATGGATAGAAAGCCAAGGAAGAGAGGATCGCATGAGCCCAAAATCACTCAAATCGGAGTTCGTATGAGGAAGTTATGCTCAAAATGGTGAGATCGTGCAGTGCAGTCTCTGCCACTCGGCTGGTAGCTCGGGGCGAGCCAGCCTGGCTCGGCAGCCATTTTCCGATGAGCGGGGTCCGAATGGGGCCCAAATGACGTGGCAAATCACCCTGCATCAGCTTGACCCCCGCTCGGCTAGGTCCGCACCCAGCTCGGGCCGAGCTGGGTGCCGAGCGGCCCAAAATCTGGCCCAGACGAGGCCTGTTCGACACAACACTGTATTTATACCTCCAGATCATGTTTTTGGAGCAGAATCGATGCAAAACAGCCCTACAATAGTTCAAGAGAGATTAAGGGAGATCAATACACGAATTAGAGAGAACCCTCTCACACCCATCACAATCCATCGTGAATTACACTCCATATCAGATTCACATATGATTTCATCTTCCATCCACTTCCAAGAGAGTTTCAAGTGCTTATTGAGGGAGAATCGAGCAATTGGAGAGACGAAGAAGGAACGAGAGACTACGCTTAAGCTAGGGTTTCATAATTCTTATCTTTCCCTTCCTTTTACTTTGATTTTTTGTATGAATTGCTTAGCCATGAGTGTTGCTTGTGACCTCATGGGCTAATTCCTTATACAGTTGAGCTTTTGATTTTACTTATTTTATTTAGACTAGCTTATCTGTTTCGTAACGTCTTCATAGTAAATTCATGACATCCACTATAATACTTGAATTATTATATTAGCTTGTGTGCGTTCATGTTTAGTATTGTCTATCTGTTAGGGGTTGAAGTAGTTCCACTATAAACACTTTAATTCCATGAACTGGTAAATCAAATACTTGATTTGTTTAGTGGAACAATGCAATTAGACAATCAAGTAGGAAGTGAATAGAACCTTGTTGTAATTCTGAAAAATATCTTGTTAGTCAGGCTTACCATCCGGAGGTATTGTTGTTTGCTTTAATTAGTATATAGGAATAAGGCTTGGTAATATTCGCGCACCTTAGGATTTAAATCAGAATATACTGTTAGCTTAAAATCGGATCATATCTGGTGGGTTAATAGGGTTATGTGGTGTATTTTCAGTAAAACTGCATGAATGAACAGTTGAAGGTCTAGTAACTCAAATTAATTGGTCAATACCTAATACCTTAGAGTTGTTCGCCATCTCTTAATTTAAAACTTGCTTTTATTGTATTGTTTTTAATTATTCAGCAATTTATTATTACAGTATTTTAGTTAATTAATTCAAAACTTGGAAATTTGGTTACTCAATTCTTATTAAATAGTAATTTATAGAATAAATAGATAATTAACTATCTCAGTGGGATCGATAATTTAACTTGGGAACTTGCTGCTACAATTAACATCCTTATACATGAGGATTAAATTGGAGTGCGCAGAAAAAGCTTATCAAGTTTATGGCGCCGTTGTGCCTAGGACAGTTTTAATTGTTTATTTCTCTTTTATTACTAATTTAATTAGAATGTTTTCCTTTGAGATTTAATTGTCTTTAACTTGAATTTTTCTTGAATGATGCATGCTTACTAGATCGAAGACAGGATTGAAAGATCTTGAATTTGATCCGGAGATAGACGCTTCTGCAAGAAAAAGAAGAGGAACATGAAAAAATCTTAAAGCACCTCCTAATGCTGCTAAGGTACCACCTCCGAAGAAGAAAACGAGCACACCGGATTCGAAAGCAGTCGTAGAAGAGAAAGGAAATGAGCAGATAGAAAATCAGGTTATCCCAGAAGAGGCTGAATCAGAAACAGAAACAAAATCAGAATCAGAAACAACAAAAATGGGAGATAGAACTCATGAGGATGACATCGTCATCCGGGAGATATTCAAGTCTACCATTCTAGGAGGATCAGGTGTAGTTGGAGTCGTTCAAGCTAATAAAGCGAACGATATAAGGCCAGCCCTGATTAATATGATGGAGAAAATCCCCTTTGCCGGAGGCATTTTTTACGAGCCCTACAGTCATCTTAAACGTTTCAACAGCTACATGGATACAGTGAAAGCTGCTGATGCTACTAATGATAGATGGAAGATGAGGCTTTTTCAGTTTTCATTGGTTGATAAGGCAAGGGAGTGGTATGATAAGCTGAAGGGAGACAGCTGTTCAAACTGGACTGAGTTGCAGCAGTTGTTTGTGGATCGATTTATGCCACCGAGTAAGATTCTATTACTGAAACAGGAGATCAATCAATTCAAGCAGAGAAGAGATGAATCGTTTGGAGAGGCTTGGGAAAGATTTACTGATGCGTTGAGGAGATGCCCTCAGTATGGATTCAAAAAGTCTCAACTCATCAGTGTCTTCTATAATGGCCTTGACAACGAATCGAGAGTGTTGGTTGATGCTTCTGCTGGAGGAACAATCTTTGGCAAAACATCTAATGTTGTGGAAAAATTGTTTGATGATATTTCTATGAACTCAAGGGATTGGCCATCTGAAAGGATCCGAGGTACTTACATACTCGGTAAAGTTGCAAAGGTTGAGGAGAAATTTTCTAAAGCTGATAAGAATGATAAGGCTGTCGCTCAATTGGAACAGATGAACAAACACCTGGTTACTCTGATATCAGGTAATAATGGGGGAGGCAATCGAGGGCCTGCTAGTGATGATGTGGTGATGAACCTTCAAGAGGTTGAGGATGCTAATTGGGCTATGGGGCAGAGTCTTCAAGGTTCGAAAGCTCCTCAGAATTGGCAAGGAAATATGTATCCTCAAGGTAATTCAAACCAAAGGAAAAACCAAGGAGGAGGTCCTAGCAATCAAGGAAGCAATTGGCAGAATCAGAGGCATGAGAACTTTTCTTATTCAAATCCGAGTAATGAAATTTCATATCCTCCTAATTTTGACCATGGTGCCAAGACTGAAGAAGGGAAGACCGGTATTGATGAAGTGTTAGCAAGGTATATGAAGAAGACTGATGGAGATATTGACAAGATCAATAACTGCATTGTTCTCATGGATTCGAATATGACAAAGCAGCATGAAGAAGTCAATAAGCAGTTGCAGAGTCTCACATATTCTATGGGTCAGATCTCCACTATGGTAAATCAACAGCAGCAGCAGATTCAGAAAGGGAAGTTTCCTTCAGATATAGAAATCAACCGAAAGGAGTTCCATGCGATCACTTTGAGATCTGGGAAGCAGTGTAAAGGTACGAAACTGATGCAGGACGTCACAGAACTGATGCAGAATGATACAGAACAGAAGTAGGATGAAACATGGATGGAGCAGAATCAAGCTACCGCCGCTCGGCCACCAACTCAGGCCGAGCCACCTCTCGCCAATGTCGAGTCGCCACCGAGTGGGATGCTGGATGGTTCAGACGTGCCCTCCAGTTTGGTTGGAACCTAGCTCATCTCAGTTGCCCCTCAGCTCAAGCAGAGTGAGCCGGCAAGCTACCCTCTGGGATTTCCTGCACATCCAAATTCTGTACCAGCCAGTCTGATTTGGAAATCGCTGATAAAAAATGGCAGAAAGCAAAGAAACTGAGAGAAACGGAAGTGGTATTCGAGAAAAATAGTTTGGGACTTCCGATAATAAAGGTACCAATTCCTTTTTCTCAGAGATTCTTGTCGAAGAGCCTTGGTGAGAAGTTCTGGAAGTTTGATGATGTTATGAGGGATGTCCAAGTCACTATTCCTTTTTCGGAAGCATTGGAAGAGATGCCACATTACGCAAGGTTCATCAAGGAACTTATCTCCAGAAAGAGGAAGCTTAACAGTGTGGAGACTGTGAATTTGACGGAGAATTGTAGCTCCATTATTCAGAAGAAGCTTTCAGAAAAATTGAAGGATCCAGGGAGCCTCATTATTCCCTGTGAGATAGGAAAAGGACTATCTAGAAGAGCACTTTATGATCTAGGAGCTAGCATAAATTTGATGTCCTTCTCAGTGTTCAAGAAGCTTAGTTTGGGGGAGTTTAAACCTACATCTGTTGCTTTACAGTTAGTAGACCGGTCGTTGACGTACCCTGAAAGAGTTATTGAAGATGTGCTAGTGAAGGTGTCAAATTTGACTTTTCCTGTGGACTTTCTTGTTCTAGATATGGAGGATGACAAGGATGGAGCGCCTCTGATCTTGGGGCGTTCATTCCTTGCAACTGGAAGGGCTCTTATAGATGTGTTCAAAGGAGAGTTAAGGCTGAGGGCTAATGATAAGGAGATCATCTTTTCTTTGAATAAGAAGATGCAGTGGCCTACAGATCAGCAGCACTGCAAGTCTGTGGAAGTAGTAGAGGACTTCACCCTGTCTGATGCAGAGTTTGAGAGTTTATCTAACGATTCATGTATTGACTATCTTGAGAAGTTACTTGCATTAGGTGATGCCAGGGATGATCAGATAAGAAAGACCACTGCTGACATTATGAATCAGAATAAGAAGTTCATTGTTCAAGAGGAGATGAAGCCTGCTGCTAAGGAAGAGAAGTATGAGAGCCGAAGAGTTGAAGTGGTAGAGGAGATCGCAGGACCAAGTGTATCTCTTACTTTTCCTACTACTAACTCTAATATGATATTTGATAATCTTTTGGTTGCAGGAAAGATAGATGATCCATATCTGAAGCCTCCGAACATACCTCCGAATTTTTATTCTTATATTGGTGTTGAAAATTCTAACTTGTTTGATCCTTGTTTTGCTACGCAGGTTGAGCCTACAATTGAGTGGAGGATTGACAAGAAGGAATCAAGCCAGTCATGGGAGGAAAGGAATTCAAAGAGTTCTGTTTTAGTGACAAAGAAGGGTGGTGAGATGGTTGGTACGGAAAATAAGAAAGGATTGAGGTACTTGAAAGTAAGGATGCGAGAAAACTGTCCTCCAAGTTAGTAGTCAAACAGAGGTATCCCGTCATGACTCTACGACGCTAAACGTGAGCGCTTGTTGGGGGCCGTCCCTCCCATTTTTATTGCTTTTATATGTCTGTGCTGGTGTCGGAATTTTATTAGATGTTGCTCGACTGTGGTATATACTTCTTTACAAACTTAGCTTCCTATTTCGTTTGATCCAAGTTTGGGGGGTACCATACATACCTTATCTTGCAATGTCGAAATAGAATTTTTGCATGATGTTGTTGCTTGGAGGGTCGATTTTTTACGGATTCTTAATATTTTTGATTTATTTGAGAATGTTGAGGGTTCGATTTTTTGTGATTTTCTAGGTTTCGTGTCTTGTTTTATGGTGTTTATTGCTTGTTGGTCCTAGTGTTAGTATAGTCGATTTATGGATCTCTGTGATGATTTTTTGATTTTTTCTTAGCACTTGAGGGTATTATATTGTGTTCTATTACTATTTATGGGATGGATGATATTGGATTGTTGATTAGGAGTTCATGGTGTTATTCATAGAGTTATGTGTTATTGATTCATGTTGTATGATTGTACTTGAGAAACAATTTGAGATTGTGCTTTGGTATTGAGATGCTTGAAATTTGATTATGTGCAAGGAAGATTAGCTATATAGCTTTATTAGGAGTGCTCGTTCATTCGTACAGCCATGTGAGATTTTGAGCCTTTTGAAATCATGACAAGTTGTATGATTTAGTTTATTCTTGTGAGTGTCGACACACGTATTCTAGAACTTGACTTTGTATCTTGCTTGAAGCTACGTGTTTGACTAGATAATAGAAAATGATCTTAGGCCATCTTTGTTTTTTATTAGTCACTAGCCATATTATTATCCTACCTATTGAAATGATCCGTAGTCAACCCTTTTGAGTCTAAAAACCTTATTTGTTGGAAGCTTACGTGATTAGCCAATTGATCCTTTTGCTAGCCTTTGAAAAATTCCTACCTAGTAGAGAGTTGAAGGAGTCAAGTTGGTGTATGGTGAAGAAGAATATAAGGAGAAGTAATTTGGAAGTGATGAAAATTATTGAAGAGAGTGGTTAAAATTTTTCATGAAGGGGGGTAGTGCCCGAAACTGGTACCCCATGAAAAGGGTAGTGCCCAAAACTGGTACACTTATTTGAAAAAAAAAAGAAAAAAAAAGAAAAAAATTCAAGTAAGGAAGTTGTGCTTGAAAGTGAAGGATGAAACGAACTGCAAGAAACATTGAAGAGCATTGAAGGAGAAAGACGAAAGTGAAGTTGTTTGTTGAAAAGTTGTAAGTCTTCTTTGATTCTCTACTAGTGAATGAGTCACTTAATCCATATATTCCTACCTGTACCAAAGAGCCAACCTTACACCCTGATACAAGACCTTTGTGATCCTATTGTCGAAATTATTCCTTTAGTCGAGAGTTGAGATGATTGCCAAGCTTATGGTTACGCGTGTGTTTGAGTTGATTTTGAGTGTAAACACCTTACCCTAAAGTGTATATCTCACACTTGAGTGATGAGCGTAAATAATACCCGTGAGAATGGGTGGATGAGCATTCCAAAAAGGTGAAGTAGTTGATCTGAATTGTATGTTTTTAGATGGATGGTTATCTTAGTATTTAAAGTATGATGTTCGAATTGTTGTATTGTCTTGGTTGTTTTCTATTGTGAAATTTCCTCTTAAATACTCTACTGTTTTTCTATGTCGTTGCCTCGGAACGAACAACAAGTAAGTTTAGGAGTTTGTTGAGAGTGGAATTTCGCGCATTTTATTTGTGCACATTACACCATTTTGCTTAGGAAAGTCATCATTTTTGCATGGAATTATTTACGTTTAAGTATTTACATGATTTTGAGGCTACTAAGGTATTTTTGTGAGTTTTGAAGGGTAAAACAGGATCAAAAGTTCAGAGTTGGAATGAAGAGTGTAACGTGTGAAGGAATGCTGAAAAACACATGTCCACGTTGCATACTTTTTCTATATTCGTGTAGATGTTCAAATTGATTATGTGATATATGGTTGGAAAGCTACAAAAGAAAGGGTCATTTTGACATAAAGAACACCCCAATCGGATTCCAAACGAGAAAGTTATGATCAAAGTGATAACGTCGCGCATGTTGTGCCTGATTAGCCATAATATAGTGGTAATGACCAATTCAAGAAATTATCGAACCCAAGGGAGGTAGGCACTAGTGCTTAAGCGATCTCACGTTTGTTGTAATTTTATAGAGACGAATCATCAATGGGATTGGTTGTAAACAAATAAATGATAAGTAATCAAAGCAAGCAATGATCAAACGAACAAGATGATGATGGAAAGTGGTTTACCAAATTGATTAAAAGTGAGATTAACAACAATCAAGAAATGGTAATTTTAGGAATTATGTATCAAATTCATATGTATCATGGATTGAAGACTAAGGGCCAACACTAAAATCACCTAAACTCCCTCTCGAGATGGATAGGATATGAATATCAAATAGCTCAATGGATTGGTTTTCACTTAAACAATTCCAACTAGGTACTAAGCTTAAATGAGAGTCCCTTCACACAATTAATCAATCTCTCGATCAAACCAATCACATGTCCTACCAAAGGGTTCTAAACTATGAAGGATTTCTCAATCTCTTCACAATCTATAATGCACATGAAGTGTTTGATGAAATGATTCACTTAATTATCTTAAGCATATAATTGATTTCTCAATCTAATCACATATCTAGAACAACTAAACACACAAATCATCAATACAATTCAAGTAATTAATAATCAATGGTAGAAAATCATAGATCAAATCAACATATGAATTTAAATACACAAATTCCCAAAATTATCCAACAACTCTCATGTTGCTAATCTCACAAGGGAGATTAGCCTACAATATTAAAAAGGAAATGAACATAGACATTAATATCCTTACAAAACATGATGAAACTATGAGGTTTAATACAAGAAATGAATGGAAACTCCCTTGATGTCACTTCAATGGTGATTTCCTTCCTTCCCTTGTTATCTTCCTCTCTTCCTTGCTTCTTTTCTTCAATTGGATGATGATTTTGATGGTAGGATGATTGTAGATCTAATGGATGGTGAATGGATGGAGATGAAGGTGTAAAATGGAGAGAATTGTGTGTGATGTGTGTATGGAAGAGTGGAATTTCGGATCTCCCTTTGCATATTGAAGTATTGGGTATTTATACCCCTTGGGAGGCTTCTAGAAGGATTCTGATTTTTTTCTGATCCCTGACACGACACGAGTCGTGTGGCGAACACGGCCATAAGGTGCCCGTATTGCGTGAACTGATGCTCCCGCACGACCATCGCTTACAGGCCAGTGTTGGCTACACGGGTCGTGTGCTGCAACACGAGTCGAGCTCCGCAACACGGCCAAGTGGTGGTCGTGTTGGATGAATAGGTGTCGCCGCACGGCCATCGCTTACAGGGCCGTGTTGGCTACACGGCCCGTGTTGGTGCTGGCTCCTGTATTTCTTCACTGTTTTGGCTCGTTCTCCCTCGTTTCAACTCCGAATTGAGATCCGCTTTTTCCTACGTCTTTCTTATCATATCTAGCATCAAATAAAAAGTGAAAATTATAGATTTAAGCTCATTCACACACATTTCCATAAAACACAAAACACAACCAAATAGAACATAAAATACGGATAAAATAATACGAAAACACATATAAAAAGACACTAAAATCTAGGTGAAAATATCACTCATCACACCCCCAAACTTAAATTGTTGTGCGTCCCCGCACAACGAAAATGATAAACCAAGGAGAGTGATTTTCACCTAGGAAAAGACTAAACGAACATAAGTAACAACACATCAATAATAATAAGAATCACAATTTATGCTAAGTCATCCTACAACATTAGATTCATGACATGAAGAATTAACAAGTTCAATCTAAAGAGAATGATAGTGTAATACAGTCCCTTTTTAGTCCAAGCCTCACATAGATATCAATTTCACTCAACACTCTTTAAAGTAGGGTAAAACAACACTCATCAATCGATTGGCTCGACTCGCTATAAGCTTGCTCGTGGACTACATTCACAAACCACTAAAGTTTCCATTAGTGATCAAAAAGGTCTTTAATTTGAATGTAATGATAGGCTCTTTGGTAAGGTAGGAAGAATGTAGGTAATATTGACTAAACAAGTGTAAGTAATCGAAGAGATGATCAACTTCCTCAACTTCTCCACTTTTCTTTCTTCCTTTCTTGTCTTTGGTACTCATAAGCTCTACTTATCAACTTTCCTTGGATTTCTTGAGCTTCTTATGATTCATGCTTCCTTCTTTTGACTTTTAAGTACTTGAGCATATTGTTATTGCTTTGCTCATTTTCTTATTTTGAGGTTGCATGTCCATTCTTTCTTGTGCTCTTTTTCATCCTTTTTCTTGCTTGTTTACCATTTCCTTTTTTCTTTTTCTTCCTTATCAAACCTTTCTAGTTACCATCTCCTCAATCACCCACACAAATGGTATATATGTAAGGCTTAAGTGGGTAATCATGGCTTGTAATGTGCTTATATCACAATAAATATGCTTTAAGGCTCAAAGTGGTTGACTAGGGATGATGTTCAAGGTAGGAAAATATATGGTAATGACTATAAATGACAAGGATGGCCTTAGATCATTTCACTAATCTCCACAAATCGGGCTCGTTCCTATAGTCCTTGAGCAAGTTCTAGCTTATCAAAACTCAATCGATCCACTCATGAAGGAAAAAAAAACATGTATGCACGGTTGAGGCTCAAATTCTCACAAGCTTATGCATTGGACCTTAAGAAACTTATTACACCACATTCATCTCAAAATTGAACAAGTTAATTAAAACATGTCACAATTCGAAAGTATAGAGATTCTTAATCATAACTTGTCATCACTTACTACCACAACATATCACCACTCATGTTCAAAAATGACTCACAACATCCCAAAACAAACCACCAAACAAAACTTAAACACGAATAATAAAAACAACTACACACAAAAACAAAATAAAGACTCAACAAACAAGAAACAAAACAAAATCACAAATCAAGCAAGAATAAAAATCACCATCATTAAACAATGAAGCACGTATTCAACTCATCCATAACAATGTAAGCTCACAATCATCCCAACTTTTATTGAAAAGGAAATCCTAAATTACGAAAGTAAACATCCCAAAAACATAACACATGAAGTAGCATGCTAATCCATTCAATCCAAATCAAAATCAATTAGAAGTTATAAGGTGTAGAGTACTCCCTCAATAGGTATTTGGTAAGGAAAGCGTTTGCTGCAAGCTCCATTCGTGCTTCCAATACCCTTCATTCATACTCAAAACTCATACAACACCATTAGCTCAACAATTGCCTTAAAAATATGGATTCACAAGCACTTCAACACCACCAATCATACCAAAATCCAACCAAACTCATGAGAAAATTTTAAAATTGAGTGAATTTTACAAGGAGACCTATTATCATCAATATCATCATATCAAGCACACTCAAGTGGTGAGTCACACCACGCACTCTCCCCCCAAACTTAAATCGAACTTAGAAGTGAGAATTAAGTTTGCAAAAAGTGGAGGGACTTACCCTTGTAGTTTTCATTGATGATCTTCTTGTGGAGAAGTAAACGCATCCACACGACTCAAGCTATGTTCACCATGCACTTTCCCCCCAAACTTGACTCGATACAAGAGTCGAGAATTAAGTTTGCAACAAATGGTGATATTTTTACTCAAATCCATGAAGCACTTCTCTTTTCTTCAATGTGCATTTTTCTCACGAGCACAATCCACCTACAAGACCAAAATCAACAAAAAGCATCAAAATAACAAAAGAATGGGTTGCCTCCCATTTAGCGCTAAGTTTAACGTCTTCAAGCTGGACGGAATTTTACGATCATTGGACCAAAGGATGGTCCATCCCACTTTCTCCTCGCATCCTCACTTTGAACATTAGCTTGGCCCTCTTCTTATCCACTAATTCAACTTCTCCATTCTTGCTCACGAGCATCAAATCGTCATCAAGAAGTGATTCTAATGGACTTCCTCGTTCTCCTTTGTCAATCTTCCAATCAAGCTCCGATGCTTTCATCCTATCAACATCATAAGAAGATAAGTTAGAATTGGACATTTTCATATAATCATGAAGAAATGAGTTTAAATTGTCAAAGAGGAGAGAATCATGATCCATTAAATCATCCGGAGGCTTTAAGTGAGACTTGGCTCCTTTTTCCTTCTTGCACATGAACGTGACACTCTTTCCTTTTGAGCTCAAGGATAACTCTTCTCTACCAACATCAATTCTTGCTCTTCCCGTAGCTAGAAATGGCCTTCCCAAAATGAGTGAAACTTTGGGGTCCGCCTTCACTTCCGAAATCATGAAGTCGACCGGGAAAGCTAGCCCCTTCACCTTTACCTCCACGTCTTCAACAATTCCTAGTGGCTTCACAACCTCACCATTGACAACTTCAAGACGGATAGTAGTAGGCTTTAGCTTTCTAATTGCAAGGTCTTTGAACGTGGCAGAGACATCACGTTGACACTTGCCCCCAAGTCACACAATGCATCAAGGGTGTGTTTTCCTTCAAAATCACAAGGGATTATGAACTTCCCCGGATCACCAACCTTCGTAGGCCCCCCTTTTAGCATCGACTCACTTGTTTTGGGTTGCTCCTCTTTCTTTTTCTCCTCATACTTCTTCTTGAGCGACTTGACATACTCCTCAAATTCCTTCTTCTTTTCCTCTTTTACAAATATTTGTGGATAGGGAATAGGGAATGGAGTGATTGGAATACCACAATAGTCACGTTTGTACTCCTCTTCTTTGATCTTCTCCTCAACTTTCTTTTCCTCTTGCACCCTCTTCCACTTAGGTATCCATTTAGGCCCCTTCTCTTCTTTCTTCTTTATCTCTTCCATTTCTTCAACAACCTTGCTTTCCACCAACCCTTCTTCAACCTTTCGTTTCTCCTTCATATCAACCAATAAACATTGAGCTTTGGGATTCACTTCGGTTGTAGCCGGAAACTTTCCTTTTTGTTGAGCACTCAATGAACTTGCCATTTGTCCAACATTGTACTCCAAAGCTTTGCATCTTCTTTTATTATTTTCCTCAATAGCTTTGAATCTTCTTTCATTAGCTTCATCTCTAGCTTTGTTTGAGGCAATCATTTGTTCAAGTAGCTCATCAATAGATGCTCTCCCCTCATTGTTTGGTGCCTTATCCCCCGGTTGATATCCCGGAGGATACGCAACCGCATTGCTCGGGTTTGAGTTGGAGAAGTTGTTTTGCCTTTGTTGTTGTGGGTATGAGCTTCCACTACTTTGACCATTAAAACCCCCTTGCCTTGGTGGATAGTTTCCTTGACTTTGGTTGAAACTACCTTGGAAATTATTTTGATAATTCCCTTGGTAGTTTCTTCCTTGCATGTACGACACATCCTCAACACGTGGCATAGAGTTGGCCCATTGTTCCCCACTAACACCATTTGGAGGAAGCACACTTTGATCCATTTGGCCATCAACCATATTAACTCCTTGATTAGTCACTCCTTGTTTCAAACTCATTTGCTTCATTACCTCCGCTACTATCATTTCCATGCTTGGCGTTTGTGGCTCAACATTCACACTCTTCACACTCGAGTGTTGCCCTTGATCATAGCTCTCAAACCCATAGCATCCACTTACCCTCTCCGATGGCCATTGGTACACATTTGTAGCAATCTCTTCAAAAAAATTTATGGCCCTTTCCGGAGTTACTCCAAGTACGGATCCACCCGCCGAAGCATCAACAAGCACTCTTTGCCCATTCACAAGTCCTTGATAGAAAAATCCAACTTGTTGATTCTCAGGGAAACCATGTTGTGGACACTTGCGTAGCATATCCTTAAACCTTTCCCACGCTTCATAAAAACTCTCTTGAGGCATTCGCTTGAATTGAGTGATCAAGCTCTTCATTTGAAGCGTCTTGGAAGGTGGGAAGTATTTGTTCAAAAATATTTGTGCTAGCTCGTCCCAAGTATTGCACGTACCGGGAGTAAGAGTGGAGAGCCATGTTCGAGCTCTATCTCTCAAAGAAAACGGAAATAACCTCATTTTGATGCAATCCTCGCTCACCCCATTCATCTTCACGGTGTTAGCATTCGTTGATGAGCATTAGGATCTTCATTCGGAGTTCCACTAAATTGTTGCTCTCTCACCAATGAAATCAAGCCCATTTTAAATTCAAAGTTGTTGGCATCAATTGGTGGTCCCATCATTTGTGGCATTGTCCTCGGCATGAAGAAATCCCGGATCACCCTTTGATCATTTTGAATTACATGTTGCACCGGAGGTGTGATAGGGGTTTTCTCAACACACAAATTAATCCTCAAGTATAAGGATATCAATTGTAGTCGCGAAGATGACCAAGTTACAATATCGAACCCAAGGGACGGTTAAATATCAATTTTGTTATCTTCTAGTATATTTTAGACTATGTTTGGTAATTGTAAAGGTTTAATGGATAATAACTTCTAATCGAAATAGCAAAAAGAAATAGTAAGATTAGAGAAAAGTGAGTTGTGATCAATAAGAATAATAGGTAGTTCGTCGGGTCATCCAGTTTCACTAGCAATTCGTATTTTCATGTAATGGTGTCCGACTCTGCCCTGTGGTTTGTGGACGCATCACTAAACCATGCATATCTACTCTATAGACACAAGTAAATATGCGTGTAACACGTGTGAATAACCTCGGAGCAAGAGATATACTTCACCCCCCTTTCTAGGTACTATCATAATCAATTATCTTCTACGTCTAGAATCTAACTCGATTTGATCTCCCTTTTTAGGTACTATAAAGTTATACTCTTCATCCTATTCATCAACCCGAATTTAATTCAATTCATGAATATTCATATAAGACGGTTCTAATAAGACTTCGGAATCCCTTCACTTAGAATTATAACAATAAACCCTGCTCAGTAGTGAACGCACTCAATCAATAACCATGTTATGTATTCAGACTCTACACAACGATCATTGATGTACAAAACGACTATGAGTATGGATTAAATATGCAATCTTATATAAAACAAACCACAAGTAGTGTTGTACGGAGTTTTACACACGAAATACGAATTACATCATGAAACTTTCATAACCCTAGAACTACCAAGGTGGTTCTAGCCCATGATTGATCTAGGAACAATCATGGTTAGATTGATCATTCTTACTTGAACCTTCAGCGAACCTCTGTCACAGCCCTCCGGATGGATCACCACCTCTACTCTTGTCTCTCTTATGATTGATGATCAAAAGCTCTCTTTATTCTCTGTATGAGCCTCCTTTTATACTTGTAATCACGTCTCTAGGGCTTGGAATGGGCTTTCTAAGTGATCTCACGCGTTTCGGCCTCGAAAATCCGGATAAGGTAAGTTCTCGTGCATAGGTTCAACCACGTCAAACAGGTCGAACAACTGACCACAGGTCAAACCCCAGGTCGAACCCTGCTACTGGAAGAATTCTACACAGGTTCGACCTTCTGGACAGGTCGAACCACTTAGGCCTTGGTCGAACCCCAGGTCGAACCTCATCACTGGACAACTCCCGCTCCCGATTCGACCAACTGGCAAGTCGAACTCAAACGTCGTGGTCGAATCCTCTTTCCTGCGAACTGGTTCGACCATGGTTCGACCTGATGGACAGGTCGAACCACTCGAGTCGTGGTCGAATCCTCTTCTGCAAGCTCAGCAATGTTGGTTCGACCTGCTGGAGAGGTCGAACCCTCCTCCAACCAGGTCGAACCCACCTAATTCTTGGGCGGTTCGCATGGCTTCGACTCCGTCTCTTCGATTCTTGGCTCTTTCACTCCATTTTTGCTAAGAAAACACTCAAATAGCTCCACTAACACCTGATTCATGCTAATTCACAATATATATAGGTTTTCCACCTATTTCCACATCAAAACTCTCCAAAACTAACACAAAACATAGCGCCAAACTTGTGAATTTACACACTCGTGGTACATATGCTTGTTGTGGAGGAGCATAAGCTTGTTGAAAACCTTGTTGAATCATAGCTTGTTGCACCATTTGTTGAATTAAAGCTTGATTATTAAACTCCCCAAATTGTTGATAAGCTTGTTGAGGAAGATTGGCATTAGCTTGATCTTGCAAATTTTGCAATCCGCCTCCATCATTCCTAACATTACCGCGTTCATCTTGATTGTTTTCCATCTGATCACTCTTTTTGGTATTGTTCTCCTTTCTTCTTCTTCGAAAAGTGTGTTCAATTTCTAAGTCAATAGGTTCAACTTGTTCCCCTTTTGATCTTGTTTGCATACACCTTCAAAATAAAAGAAGTTAGAACAAGATTTTCAAAGCAAAATACAAATAATAAATACAAAAAAAATGTCTCTAGTAAGATCGCTCTAAACGTTCATTCTTTAAGCTACTAGCAACCGTTACCTCCCCGGCAACGGCGCCATTTGATTAGCCATAATATAGTGGTAATGACCAATTCAAGAAATTATCGAACCCAAGGGAGGTAGGCACTAGTGCTTAAGCGATCTCACGTTTGTTGTAATTTTATAGAGACGAATCATCAATGGGATTGGTTGTAAACAAATAAATGATAAGTAATCAAAGCAAGCAATGATCAAACGAACAAGATGATGATGGAAAGTGGTTTACCAAATTGATTAAAAGTGAGATTAACAACAATCAAGAAGTGGTAATTCTAGGAATTATGTATCAAATTCATATGTATCATGGATTGAAGACTAAGGGCCAACACTAAAATCACCTAAACTCCCTCTCGAGATGGATAGGATATGAATATCAAATAGCTCAATGGATTGGTTCTCACTTAAACAATTCCAACTAGTTACTAAGCTTAAATGAGAGTCCCTTCACACAATTAATCAATCTCTCGATCAAACCAATCACATGTCCTACCAAAGGGTTCTAAACTATGAAGGACTTCTCAATCTCTTCACAATCTATAATGCACATGAAGTGTTTGATGAAATTATTCACTTAATTATCCTAAGCATATAATTGATTTCTCAATCTAATCACATATCTAGAACAACTAAACACACAAATCATCAATACAATTCAAGCAATTAATAATCAATGGTAGAAAATCATAGATCAAATCAACATATGAATTTAAATACACAAATCCCCAAAATTATCCAACAACTCTCATGTTGCTAATCTCACAAGGGAGATTAGCCTACCATATTAAAAAGGAAATGAACATAGACATTAATATCCTTACAAAACATGATGAAACTATGAGGTTTAATACAAGAAATGAATGGAAACTCCCTTGATGTCACTTCAATGGTGATTTCCTTCCTTCCCTTGTTATCTTCCTCTCTTCCTTGCTTCTTTTCTTCAATTGGATGATGATTTTGATGGTAGGATGATTGTAGATCTAATGGATGGTGAATGGATGGAGATGAAGGTGTAAAATGGAGAGAATTGTGTGTGATGTGTGTATGGAAGAGTGGAATTTCGGATCTCCCTTTGCATATTGAAGTATTGGGTATTTATACCCCTTGGGAGGCTTCTAGAAGGATTCTGATTTTTTTCTGATTCCTGACACGACACGAGTCGTGTGGCGCAACACGGCCATAAGGTGCCCGTATTGCGTGAACTGATGCTCCCGCACGGCCATCGCTAACAGGCCAGTGTTGGCTACACGGGTCGTGTGCTGCAACACGAGTCGAGCTCCGCAACACGGCCAAGTGGTGGTCGTGTTGGATGAATAGGTGTCGCCGCATGGCCATCGCTTACAGGGCCGTGTTGGCTACACGGCCCGTGTTGGTGCTGGCTCCTGTATTTCTTCACTGTTTTTGCTCGTTCTCCCTCGTTTCAACTCCGAATTGAGATCCGTTTTTTCCTACGTCTTCCTTATCATATCTAGCATCAAATAAAAAGTAAAAATTATAGATTTAAGCTCATTCACACACATTTTCATAAAACACAAAACACAACTAAATAGAACATAAAATACGGATAAAATAATACGAAAACACATAAAAAGACACTAAAATCTAGGTGAAAATATCACTCATCAGTGCCGAACAACCAATTTGCATGACTTTTTACACATACAAATGTTGGTGTTTCTATGATTTCCTTATATGGATAGAAAGCCAAGGAAGAGAGGATCGCATGAGCCCAAAAATTACTCAAATCAGAGTTCGTATGAGGAAGTTATGCTCAAAATGGTGAGATCGTGCAGTGCAGTCTCTACCGCTCGGCTGGTAGCTCGGGGCGAGCCAGCCTGGCTCGGCAGCCATTTTCCGGCGAGCGGGGTCCGAATGGGGCCC
The DNA here is from genome assembly GCA_023678885.1 of Pogostemon cablin. Lineage (NCBI taxonomy): Eukaryota > Viridiplantae > Streptophyta > Magnoliopsida > Lamiales > Lamiaceae > Pogostemon > Pogostemon cablin. The sequence goes on along the minus strand of CM042959.1, from coordinate 18,387,980 downwards.
AAATGACATGGCAAACCACCCTGCATCAGCTTGACCCACGCTCGGCTAGGTCCATACCCAGCTCGGGCCGAGCTGGGTGCTGAGCGGCCCAAAATCTGGCCCAGATAAGGCCTGTTCGATACAGCACTGTATTTATACCTCCAGATCGTGTTTTTGGAGTAGAATCGACGCAAAACAGCCCTGCAACAGTTCAAGAGAGATTAAGGGAGATTAATACGCGAATTGGAGAGAACCCACTCACACCCATCACAATCCATCGTGAATTACACTCCATATCAGATTCACATCTGATTTAATCTTCCATCCACTTCCAAGAGGGTTCCAAGTGCTAATTGAGGGAGAATCGAGCAATTAGAGAGACAGAGAAGGAACGAGAGACTACGCTTACGCTAAGGTTTCATAATTCTTATCTTTCCCTTCCTTTTACTTTGATTTTTGGTATGAATTGCTTAGCCATGAGTGTTGCTTGTGATCTCATGGGCTAATTCCTTATACAGTTCTAGGGTTTGATAGATTGATTTAATTGATTTGGGGATTTAGACCAAAGATTGGGATTTTATGCAGTTGAGCTTTTGATTTTACTTATTTTATTTAGACTTGTTTATCTGCTTTATAATGTCTTCATAGTAAATTCATGACATCCACTATAATGCTTGAATTATTATGTTAGCTTGTGTGCGTTCATGATTAGTATTGTCTATCTGTTAGGGGTTGAAGTAATTCCGCTATAAATACTTTAATTTCATGAACTGGTAAATCAAATACTTAATTTGTTTAGTGGAACAATGCAATTAGACAATCAAGTAGGAAGTGAATAGAACCTTGTAGTAATTCCGAAAAATATCTTGTTAGTCAGGCTTACCATCCGGAGGTATTGTTGCTTACTTTGATTAGTATCTAGGAATAAGGCTTGGTAATATTCGCGCACCTTAGGATTTAAACCAGAATATACTGTTAGCTTAAAATCAGATCATATCTGGTGGGTTAACAGAGTTATGTGGTGTATTTTCAGTAAAACTGCATAAATGAACAGTTGAAGGTCAAGGAACTCAAATTAATTGGTCAATACCTGATACCTTAGAGTTGTTCGTCATCTCTTGAATTAAAACTTGCTTTTATTTTATTGCTTTTAAGTATTCAGCAATTTATTATTTCAGTATTTTAGCTAATTAATTCAAAACTTGAAAATTTGGTTACTCAATTCTTATTAAATAGTAATTTATAGAATAAATAGATAATTAACTGTCTCAATGGGATCGATAATTTAACTTGGGAACTTGCTGCTACAATTGACATCCTTATACTTGAGGATTAAGTTAGAGTGCGTAGAAAAAGCTTATCAGTTATCTTGCACATTTTGCACTCCGTCTCCATCATACTCAACGTCAACACGTTCATCTTGATTGTTCTCCATTAGATCACTCTTTTTGGTTTTGCTCTCCTTTCTTCTTCTTCGAAAAGTATGTTCAATCTCCAAGTCAATCGGTTATACTTGATTCCCCTTGGATCTTGTGTGCATACACCTTCAAAAATAAGAGAAGTTAGAACAAAATTTTCTAAAACAAATAAGATAAACAATAAAACAAAAATATCTCTATTAAGATTACTTAAAATGATCCTTCTTCAAGCTACTAGCAACCGTTGCCTCCCTGGCAACGACGCCATTTGATTAACCATAACTTGTAGTCGGGTTGATCAATTCAAGAATTTATCGAACTACTGGGAGGAAGGCACTAGTGCTTAATCGATATCATATTTTCGTAATTTTATAAAGATGATTCATCAAAGGATTGGTTGTTCAACAAGTAATTAAAATCAATCAATGCAAGCAATGATCAATAAACAAGATGGATGGATGAAAAGTGGTTTACCAAATTGATTAAAAGTGAGATTAACAACATTTAAGAAGTGAAAATCCTAGGATACATGCACCAAATTCATATGAATCATGGGTATTAGACTAAGGGCCAACACTAAGTTCACTTAAACTCCCTCTCAAGATGGATAGGATATGGAATAAAGCTTAATGGATTGGTTCTCACTCAAACAATTCCAACTAGGTACTAAGCTTGAAATGAGAGTCCCTTCACACGATTAATCAACCTCTCGATCAAACAAAGCGGATGTCCTATCAAAGGGTTCTAAATTCCAAAGGGTTTCTCAATCTCTTTACAATTTATAATGCACATGATGTGTATGACAACATGATTCAATTAATTATCCTAAATATACAATTGACTTCTCAATCTAATCACATGTTTAAAACAACAAACCACACAAATCATCATAAACATCAAGATCTAAAGCATCAATGATAAAAAAATCAATTAACCCAATCAACATATGAATTCAAATACATAAATCCCAAAATTATCCAACAACTCTCATGTTGCTAATCTCACAAGGGAAATTAGCATACCATATTCAAAAGGAAATTAACATAGACATTAAGATCCTTACAAATCATGATGAAATTATGAGGTTTAACTACAAAGTATGGATGAAAACTCTCTTGAAGTGCTTCAATGGTGATCTCCTTCCTTCCCTTGCAATTCTCCTATCTTCCTTGCTTCTTTTCCTCAATTGTATGAAGGTTTTGATGGTGGGATGATGGTAGATGGAATGGATGGTGAATGGATGGAGATGATGGTATGAATGGAAGGAAATGGTGTGTGATCTAGGTGTAGAGGTGAAACCCTTGTGTGGAATATCCAATCTCCTTTCTTATACTCTCTCCAAGTTGGGCCACGAATTTAATATTAGTTGGGATTCTTACATACACTTACATACATTGGCTGGTGAAAATCCAGATTTTTGGCCTAAAAATATGCAACTCGATTTGACCTTAGCCAAATCGAGTTGCAGCATGAGTAGAGTTGGATGTGTGTAACTCGAGCCGACCTAGCTCGACTCGTGTTGGTAACTCATGCATCCACCTGTTCGGTCGAGTTGCGAGGCCCTGAAACTGAAAAACCTTCTGAAGGCAGCTCGACTCGAGTTGCAAGTCGAGTAACAACTTGACAACTCGAGTAAGCTCACTGTATGATTTTTGTCGCTGTCCTGCTCCCAACTCGACTCGAGTTGCAAGTCGAGTTGGACCTTGCAACTCGAGTAAGCTCTCTGGACGATTTTTGGACCCCAAATCGACCTTCCCTCAACTCGAGTTGCAAGTCAAGTTGGACCTTGCAACTCGAGTTAGGTCTTTTCAGTCCCGTTTCTTGCTCGTTTCAGCTTTCGTTCTATTTTTGCTCCGTTTTCACCTATTTTACATACGTTTAAACTCATTCTCACATATTTTCATAAAAGCACATAACACAATCAAATTATGTATAAAATATGGATAAAATAATATAAAAACAAACATAAAAAAACACTAAAATTTAGGTAAAAATATCACTCATCATGGAGTTTAATGATTATGTATTAGTGTGGGTACTTATGGGGGGGGGGGGGGGTTAAAGTTTGGGTTGGCGAGGAGTAACTATGGCGGCTTCCACGGAGATCGTGGATGGATTTGGGCTCGTACGTGGAATAGAAGCGGTGCTCCGGGTGTGTTGACGGTTAAGACTGATTTATGATTATTAGTAAGGAAGGGGTACTTTCATTTCTTAAAATCTAAAAAGAGAATAAGAAAGATTTTAATTCTTTTAGATTTTTCTCTCAATAAATTTCTACATCTTTTGTAATGTTAACTTGGATCCATGTTCTGTTATTGTATTTCTTCATGAAATTATTGTTGTTAAATTAATCTAATGTTTGATCAGTTTTTGTTTCACTATGATGTTACATTTTTTATCTAATGTACAATAACACACAAAAATTAAATACTGTAATCGATCCCTGACATACTATAATATTCGTACACCGTGATGCACTACCTTTCTCACTTCATCGTATTTAATTATATTTACATACTATAATACGAAAATAACACACAATAATTCAAACTGAGTACACTTGTAGCTAACATACTATTAACATAAATATGACATACTATAATACAGAAATGATGTACTACAACATCAACTAAATATACTTTCATCTAACATACAATACAACACTGCAGAAATTAATTACATACTTTAGCTGACTGACGACATACTATAACGCGAAAATGACATACTATAAGATATATGCAATACACTTTACATTAGATATTTTAACACAAATATATAAATAAATATTATAACACGGGAACAACTACTACGATATCAATGAAATATTGTTTCAACTAACATACAATAACACAAAAATTACATACTACAATGCGAATTTGACATACTATAAAAGAAACATAAAATACTTTTAGCTGGCATACTATAGCAGATACATTGCACATAATAACATGGAAACGATGCACTATAACATCACTGAAATATATTTCCAGTTAATTCACAATAATACAAAAATTATATACTACAACCCATCAACGACATACTATAACCAGCAAAGATACTATAACACAAAAATTATATAGTATAATCCATCCATGACATACTATATAACACATGTAATGTACACGAGCATTGATAATTAAATAAATTGAATTCATCCTATAAATTTAAGAACTACTAAAATAATGGCATTGACTAATTATAATTAATCCCATAAATTTAGGAACTACTAAAGATAAGAGGTTTGACTAATCATAATTATAATATATTTGGAGTAGATTTTTAAATTATAAATAATATGATTGGTTAACCCATCTCACGACCTGCCTTTTTTATGACCCGCCTTACAAGAGAGTTTCTCGTTATAATTAGGTTTTTGCTAATATATTTTTATTTTGTTTTGAATTAAATTCATGTCATGTGAGTTGGCATTTATTTATTTTTTTTAAATTTCTTTATTAAGTTAAAGCTGATGTGGCAATTTGATTGGTCATTATTCAATGTGAGTTAGCATTTGATAATTCTGCTGGATTATCCTAATTTTAAAGGCCAAGTGCGCATTTTTCACCGCACGTGAAAATTTTGAATTCCAGTCAAAATTGGGCTGAAATCGACGAAATCATGAAGTTATGAGATTAAATTGAAAAATTATTTTTTTTGGAATGGATATCAAATTTGAGAGAAGTTATGGGGATGAGAGTGCATTTAACTAAAAATTATAGCACAAAATATCCAGCATAACAAATGAAGCACCAAAACTCCTTGTGTTATCAAAATTTTGTATGAATACCCAAGTTCCCTTGTGTCTTAGAAGAACCTCCTTGTGTAAAATTTTGAGCTAAATACCTATTAATTTTAAGGGATTGTTACTGATACGTACACGTTTGTAAAGTCTAATTATTAATAAATACATTGATTTAATATAATTACTTATAGATACATAAGGATTAATTTATTTTTCAACATTACCCCGTACATTCTTTAATCGCGCTTTAAGAAGAGATTTCAGGAACTATCCTATCTTCTATTTCTCACTCCAAATTGCACGCTAATATATAGTAAAGTAAAAAAAGTATATTATACCCTCTTACGATATTTACCCTCCAGATGCACGCCAATGTATATTATCGTCTTTGTATATTTTTTTTACAAGTTTCTTTTTTGTGATTTAATGAATATTAAATGTATAGTACGACTGTTCAGTACATTACAGTACATTCATTTTTGTTTATTAACTAATCAAAATTAAGAATGATTAATTAACTACATTGTGCACACGTGTGTACAAATTAAGAGTTTTTTCATTGTTTCTCTCCGAAAATTATTTATCGCAGACGAATATACAATGATATATATTAAAATAAAGAGTATTCTTTGTTTCTCTCTTCGAAAATTATTTTTGTCACATGAATGCACAGTGATGTATATTCATATCAATACTTAATTGCGTTCTTTTTATTCTCTCCGGATGATACACACTGATATTCAGTAAGCATGGGTATTATGGGTAAAATAAAATAAAATTTTATATTTATAAGTAATTTTTTAAATCAAATGTATGGTTTAATAATATCTAAATACGTTTTGTACCTAAAATTTATTGACCCTAATTTAAAAGTTAAATTAGATGCCTTTTTTCTCTTAAAAGTGTTGTCTATGCTCCAACTACAACATCCAGAGACAATGATACTAAACTATGAGGGCTTGCCTGAGGTGAAGTGTTTATTGTAGGGCTAAAACTTGCATGTTTTCAAACACCGTGTCCCTAAACCTCAGGTTTTTCAAAAGTTGTAACTATGAGGGCTTGCCTGAGGTGAAGTGTTTATCGTCGGTCTAAAAATTGCATGTTTTCAAACACCATGTCCCTAAATCTTAGGTTTTTCAAAAGTGGAGTATTTTTTAGTATTAAATGTTATACCTTTTAATATAAGAATTTATACTCTTTATTTTCTGAGAAAAAAATTATCTTTTTTAATCAAATATTTATATTATTTATATTTTAACTGACCTTTTCATTAAAAAAAATTATACAATTGTTAGTTAAAATAAAAATGTTATACCCCTTATATATTTTGTGTGTAGAGACATAAGAGATCAATTCTAAAAGTCTTTTTTTCTTAGAACGGAGAGGACACGAGAATGAACCAATCAAAGCACGAATAGCAGAGCAGAGCCAAAATTTGGTTTCATTAACCATGAGAGTTAAATCTCATTCAATTATAGAAAATAAAATAATTAAATTAAATTACATAAAAGAGGAATTTCAAAAGATAAAAAGGAAGAAACTAGATATTAATGATTTTGGCACATGCCAATCATGAACTAAAAAAAATAGAAATTTAATAACAAGGATCATTACATATATTTATGTAATTTGCAAACAACATATTTAAAAAGGCGTTGATATTAAGTGAACCGGTGCACTCATATATATAATTTTTTATTTTATTTTGTATACATGTTATTCTATTTTGTATACGTATTTCTTAATAATTGTATACTTTTTTCACACTAAATTTTTCATTAAAAAGACTAGCATCAATATATGTATAACTTTTTATTCAATAGTGTATATATATTTTTTAATAATTGTATATTTTTTTACACTCAAATTTTCATTAAAAAATCTAACAATTAAATTGTATACATTTTTGTTCATAATTGTATATGTTTTTATTTATATTTGTATACGTTTTTTAAAGTGATTGCAACCTATCTTAGGGTGCAACACAGTATAATTAGTCTTTTAAAAGATAACCTAAATAGATATTGTCTACTTTAATTCTCATCCATTATATTCTATTTCACGATTCTTAGCAGTTCACCACTATCCACATACTTCTTAAATACATATTTTAATAAACTAAAATTAAATTCATATGAAATTATGTTTGTATCAAATTACTGCCAAGCTTCTAAACTGGTACAAGATCTTGATGTAGATCCATTATAAATTTATAAGAAACTAATTAGACCAGCTAGTTTCATTTTGCACGGTGTCTGTCGGAAAAGGTTGGAGATACAAATTAGAATAGGCAAAAAAGAGGGGTAATTGGGTCGAGTGGAGTGTCCATTTCACTAAAGACGTTCTATAGAAAAAGTGCAATCTACATGGGTCAAGTGGGATACCACACGGGTCAAGTGAGAAGGCAAAAAAGTTTTGGCAAGTGTTAGATGGCTACACGGGTCGGGTGGGGTGCCACTCGGATCGTATGAAATGACATGGTTTTCCATATATAGAACTCACTAGACTGAATCAACATGCGCCTCGTCGAGGGGGTGCTTCCGTAGGTCAAAATCGGGATTTCGATCAGCTCCGAGTTCGTGTTTGTGTGTATTTTTTTTGCGGAAAAAGCCTTGTTTTTGAAGTAACTCATGATAACTCTTTAGGTCATTTAATTTCATTCCAACAAAAGGGATTTAAGGCAGTACTTGTAAAAATATGAACACAGAGAATATAATTGTGAAAACGTTTTTATATCCTGATGTAAAAAAAGTACAGTCATAATACAAATATATATATATACAACTAGGGAGCTAATTTAGTCCTATAAATCTGTTATGTGGAAATGAATGAAAAAATTAATTGATTCTAATTCCTATAATATAGTATGCCATATATAAAATAGCAGAGAATCATAAATTGATTCTTTCACTCCCCCTCAAGTTAGCGCGTGAAGATTACAAACGCCCAACTTGTCGACAAGAAATCTGAAGCGTGTTGGCCCTAATGCCTTTGTAAAGAGATCAGCAACTTGATCTTCCGTGTGAATTTTTCGTGGAAATATTTCATTGGATTCAACACGCTCTCGGACAAAGTAACAATTCATTTCTACGTAATCCGTTCTTTCATGAAAAACGGGATTGTTAGCAATGTGGCAGACTGCTTGGTTGTCACAAAATAGAGTCGTGGCAGTGGTTTGAGTGGCTTCTATGTCTTTAAGCAACCACCAAAGCTATAAAATTTCACTTACGGTAGTTGCCATTGCTCTATATTCTGCTTCAGCCAAAAATCGAGATACAACAGATTGCTTTTTTGTTTGCCAAGAAATTGGAGCACCACCCAAAGTGATAAAATATCCAGTAGATGAACGTCGTGTCATAGAACATCCGCCCCAATCAGCATCACAGTAAGCCTCGAGCTTGAAGTCATCATTTGCTGGGAAAAAATCCCTTGCCCTGCTGTAAACTTGAGGAACCGAAGGATCCGCATTGCTGCCTCCATGTGTGTACGTCGAGGTGCCGTGATAAATTGGCTAAGGTAGTTTACCGCAAATTGAATGTCTGGACGAGTAACAGTAAGGTACAAGAGTCGTCCAATTAATCATTGAAAATGAAGTGAATCCACGCAAGGGTTATCGTCTTCATTTGTCAAATGCAGGTTTTGCTCCATTGGGAATGCGCTCGGTCGACTGCCTTGTAAACCACTTTCCTCCAAATATAAAATGTATATTTCCTTTGACTCAAAACTATTCTCTTTCCTGAACGAGCAACTTCGATGCCAAGAAAATACTTTAAAGGCCTCAAATCTTTTATGATGAACAGTGTATCCAAGTGTTTCTTAACTTTTGCAATCAACCCATCATTATTGCCGACCAAAATAACATCATCAACATATATTAGTGCTGCCACAAAAATATCATCTCTCTTAATAATGAAGAGTGAATGATCTGCTCGTGATTGTCTAAAACCAAAGTCAATTAAGGCACGACTGAACTTGTGACACCAATTTCTTAAAGCTTGTCGCAATCCATATAGTGATTTACGGAGCTTGCAAACACACATTTCTCCCTTCTTCTTAAAGCCTTGTAGAATTTTCATATACACTTCTTCTAATAAATCGCCATGTAAAAAGGCATTATTTATATCAAGCTGGTGTATGGCCCAATTTTTCTTTGCAACTATGGCAATAAGACTCCTCATCGTAACTAATTTCGCAACTGGCGCAAAAGTATCATCGAAATCAATCCCCTCAATTTGAGTGAATCATTTAGCCACCAATTGTGCTTTATAACGTTCCACTTCTCCATTTGGTTTATATTTAATTTTATAAACCCATTTTGAGTCAATGGCCTTCTTTCCTGGCGGTAGTGATTCTAAAGTCCATGTGTCATTTTGCTCCAAAGCCTTTATCTCATTTTTCATCCCTCGCACCATCGTTTGTCTTTCACCGCTTGATGAAAATATTTAGGCTCATCACGCGAAGTGATGGCCGCAAGGTAAGCTTTGTAAGTGATAAAAAATTTCTCATATGAAACAAAATGTGCTAAAGGATATACCTCTGAAGTTTCTAAACTCGAAATGGGTTGCGAATGATCAATGGAAGTAGGCAGATCAGTCTCATACAATTCAAGGTGTTTCGATTGTCTTTTGGCCCTTTCACTTCTTCGCGGCACTTCTATCTGTGGTTGCTCATTATTGGATTCAATTTCTTCCATGGACATGTTCTCTTGTCCATCAATCTCAGCAGTAATGGAGTCGGAACCCATTATGCAAGCCAATTTATCAAGGCTATCTATGTTTTGTTTGTGAGTAGAGCTCTTATTTTTATTTCCAAAAATTTCAAAATCATGAGCATCCCGCTCTTGCTTTCTAATATTATTCAAGATTTCTATTGAGCCTTCAGAACCCATATATTTGAATGGAAAGACATTTTCAAAAAATCTTACATCACGAGAAGTATATATTTGTTGATTCTCCAAATCATAAATACGGTATCCCTTTTGAGAATGTGGATAACCAACAAAAACACACCTTTTACCCTTTCATCAAATTTATCTCTACCCTTCTTATTATCCTTAGCATAAGCCAAACACCCAAATATGCGCATGTGATCATAAGATGGAAGTTTCCGAATAAAATCTCATATGGAGTTTTGTGTTGAAGAACACGTGAAGGCAACCTATTTATAATATAAGTGGCAATTAATACACATTCTCCCCAAAAACTAATTGGCAAACTTGCCTCGAAACGTAAGGCTCTAGCAACTTCTAATATGTGTATATGTTTTCGTTCGACTACCCCATTTTGTTGAGGTGTATCGGTGCAAGATGTTTCAAGGGAAATTCCATTATCATTATAGTAATTCAACATGAGTCCAGATTGAAATTCAGCCCGATTATCTGTTGGAATTCGCTTGACATTTTTCCCAAACTGATTTTTCACCATATTGCAAAACATAATTAAAAAATGACAGACATCAGATTTGTGTTTTATGAGAAAGACCCATACACCTCTACTAAAATCATCAACCACAGATAAAAAATAATGTGCACCAGTAAATGAAGGAGTATGATACCTTCCCCAAATATCGCAATGAATAGTTCAAAATAAGATGTAGTGCGTATGCTGCTTTTTGGAAATGGAAGTCTTATCATCTTAGCCCTTAACAGGAATCACAATGCTCATCGTTCTTTTGAAAATCATTATTCAAATGATGTGATTTCAAGCTTGAAGCATGTCTTAATCTTTTATGCCAAGTCTTTAAATCCACGTCAACTAACATGGCAATATTTTCTTTTCTTATCGGCTCCAAGCAATACAAACCATTGCAATTTTCTACCCATCCCAATCAACGTCCTCGAAGGTAACTCCTGCATAACACAATGATCAGGAAAAAAGGTGAGAACACAATTTAAATCTCTCGTGAGACGGTTAACTGAGAGTAAATTGCATTCAAATTTAGAAATATGTAAAACACCATTTAGTTTCATCATGTTGGGCAATTTGGTGTTACCAACACTCATAACCGGAACCTTTTCTCCATTTGGAATTTTAACGGGTGTATCAGCCCCAAATTCTGTTTGATTAGCAAGTATGCTACTATCACATGTAATGTGATCCGTGGCCCCCGAATCAATTATCCAATTTCTTGAATTATTGATCTTACCAGCCATATTAACCGTAATTTTTCTTCATTAGTTGAAGTTTCTACATTTTTTCCCTGCATGTTAAAATAATCCCAATATTTTGTTAATTGTTCTGTTGAGATGCCGGGTATTGGACATGTAGCAGCAACCATGTGAGCTCCTTTTGTGATGTTCTTTTGTTTCTTTCATGGCTCATTCCTTTTATCCCGCTCACGGTATTCCTTTTCTCCAGGTTTGGGATATCCGATAAGTTTATAACATTCATCAATCGTATGGTAAAGCCTCCCGCAATGCGAGCATTGCTTGACTTCCTTTTGATTGACATGACAATTCCCCATCTCTTGTCGATGATTTCCCGTCTCTTGTCGATGAGCAATCTGAAAAGCTGCAGCGTCAATGTTGGACCTTCCAGAGGATGTAATTTGTTTCTGACTCTCATCTTCTGAAACGATGTGAAAAGCGGCTCCAAGAGAAACCATGGTCTTGTACTTAGAATCTGAGTTTTCACAGTGCCAAATTCCTCATCCAATCCCATAAGAAATTCATAAAGTCTTTCTTTCTCCCTCATCTCTGTCAGTTGTTTGCCAATATAACAGGTACATTTTTTACACTTGCATTTGGGTATTGGTGAAGTGGCCTGGAATTCATCCCATAGCCCTTTTAGTTTTGTGTAATAGGCAGAAATAGACAATTTTCCTTGTCACGTGAGAGTTATTTCACGTTTTAACTCAAATGCTCTTGGTGCACTTGCACTGCCAAAACGTTCCCTCAAATCTTCCCAGACCTCTTGAGCTATCTTGGCATGCTTTACACTGGTGCGTATTTCTTTATTCATGGAAGTTTGGAGCCAACCCCTTATCATGGCGTTGCATCGTTTCCATAGCAACAGATCTGATGAGCTTTCATCTGGGATAGGAATAGTCCCATCAATAAAACCATATTTGTTCTTTGCATAGAGGGCATTGCTCATTTCGTCTGCCCAATCTGCATAATTATCATCGCAAAGTAAATCAATGGTGAAGACAATATTTGGATTATCAGATCCAGAAATAAAATATGGTGACATTACGTCAACCACGGTAGATCCATATGATTTTTCAGTGGTTTGTTTATCCTTTTCATCCATGATATATGTGAGTGAAAATGGGGGGAAAATTAGGTGAGAAGTTTATTGTGCGGAAGCTGATTGATCGTTTTTCTGCTCCGGTGCTATGTAAAAATATGAACACAGAGAATATAATTGTGAAAACGTTTGTATATCCTGATGTCAAAAAAATACAGTCACAATACAAATATATATATACAACTAGGGAGCTAATTTAATCCTATAATATGTTGTGTGAAAAGGAATGAAAAAATGAATTTATCCTAATTCCTATAATATAGTATGCCATATATAAAATAGCAGAGAATCATAAATTGATTCTTTCAGTACTAGTTGAGAAGAATGGAGGAAGTTTCTATCAAGGATGGAATTACAATACCGTTATATTTTGGTGTTGCAACTAATGCGAATAATTGGATTAAAGACACGAAGATATAGATAAAAATATACTCCCTCCGTCCCAGGTTAAGAGGGTCATTTTACCATTTTGGTCGTCTCACCCAAAGAGTCACATTTCCTTTTTTGGACACATGAGACCCACACACACCCACTAATACAATTAAAACAGCCCACTAATACAACTATCCACTACACATTAAATAATAATACTCCTTAATACACGTGCCCAAAAGCAAATGAGACTCTTAAGTTGGGACGGAGGGAGTATACCCTAAAAAAAGAAATATGAATAATAAGTGCAAATGTTTGTATTTTCTTCTTACGTACATGTCACCCATAGGTATGTACTATTAATATCAAAATATAGCCCCAGGGCATAGCTCAAGTGGTAGAGGGGAGGGTGGAAAGGCCTTCCAACTGAGCTTGGTTGCTGCGGGGTGGGGGTTCGAATCCTGCATTTGGCATGAATTTGGCCCCTTGCAAGTACAAGTTAAACAGTGAGCCCTCTCTATAAGTCACTTGAGGCACATCCTGCGATTTACTTCCTCCACCAATCCTCAGAGCAGGGCGGTGGGGGCGGTGGGTACACCATTTATTAATATCAAAATATACATAATGACAGTTAGAGAAATGGTGTATGATACACATTGCATTTAATATTCATTAATTACACACATATATATATGAAGCTAGCTAGCGTTAATATCATTGACTACTACACCCATATCTTGATCTATATATGCAGACCATAGACTGCATGCTGTCATCCAACACCCTCACCTAAATCTTAAGTGTCTTTCCGACCACCTCCTCCAACCAAAAATCTCAAAATGGCCACCCCAAAAAAGTTGGAGCTCGTTAAAAAAGCTCGAATTCCAAGCAACACCGAGCAAAATTGGTGTCGGGCATTGTCCGGAGGCACCGCCGGCACCGCAATCGTACTTCAAATGGTTCGACCACCGTCGGAGGTCTCACTTTTGTATCAAGTACTCGAAAAAGTTAGACAGAAGCACCCTATCCTCACCTTCAAACTCCACTACAACCCCACCACAAAGGAGTTCTCATTCGTCACCACAAGTTTGACCACCACCGTAGAACTCCACGATGTCCAAACGACAACACAGCTCCGAGTGTCAGTTACTCTTAGAATGTGGGTGAACTTAAAATCGTTCCCGTCGGAGGGCATTGATGTAATGTACGCGAGCGTTTATGCGTTGTCGGAAAGCAAATGCGCGGTGGTGCTGCGTCTGCACGTGTCAGTATGCGAGCTGGTGGCGGAAGCGGAGGGGGGTGGAATGAAGGATGCTACAAAGAAGGAGGGTGAGGGAGAGATGGCATTTGGTGCCACGGGGGTTGGGAAAGAAGACAATCTGGGCTCATGGTGTGGATATGTTAGGGTATTCTGTGAACTCATTAAGGCTGACTAACTTGATGTTCAACAGCACCAAACGACCCAGGTATTCCCAGGTTGTGAGACTGCAAATGAACACACACGAAACTGCACCCCTTCTTGCTGTAAGTGCCCAACTCCTCCATATCCAAATTTCAATTTAATTTTTTAAAATATTTCTTCATTGAATGCTTTCAACTACCTTGTTCAAGCTGTTATGAACCTGTAATTTGGAATGGATGAAAAGGGAATTTATATACTTAAATGGATGTGATAGGTAGTGATGCATGAATTAATTACAACAACAAAATAGTTTGGAAATTACCTACGTGATGTACCTATTAAATGTTTGTCCTAATTTACACCAGATTTTATAAATGGATTTCTATTAAAATAATATACTATAATTAATCCTAGTAATTTACATATTGATTATAACAAATATAAATATATAGCTAGTGAACTAAGAAATGAAATGAAAAACTAAAAAATGGAATAGGTGATCCTATTTTGGGTACGTTTATTTAAATGTGATTATCTATTTTATAATGGTATTTCATCTCTTATTTCATGTATCATAATCAACACCCAAATTATCTTTATGTGTAAAGGGTTTATTGATCATTAATTAGAGTATAATATTTTAATTAAAAAGAAATTATAAAATACCAAGCAAAATTGTGGAATAAGGAATTCCAACGTTTATTATATTATAAATTGTTCATAAAATAGTTCACTGCACCACTATCACTTTTTTATCAATTAAGTATCACTTTTCATTAATAATATTAGTATTATTTTTCATCTGTCTCACATAAAGACTTACGGAAAATAATTGATTTGGTTTTTGTAGGGGTGCAAATTGAGAGGGATAAAGCTATATGGAGCGTTAGCAGCCGCAGCACTAATAGCAGCACATTCAAGTAGACCAGATTCCACAAAGCTAAAGAAAAAATATGGTGTGGTTACTCTCATGGATTCCCGCTCTCTTCTTCAACCCCCTCTATCCTCTCACCATTTCGGATTCTACCACTTACCACTCCTCAACATCCACACCATCACCGGAACCGAAACATTATGGGATTTAGCTGAAAAAACGCATGGAGAGTTCGCAGGTTACAAGAAAAACAACAAGCATTTCTCCGATTTGGGTGACATAAACTTCCTTATGGCTAGAGCAATGGATAACCCAAGTCATACGGCCTCGTCTTTGCTCCGGACTTCCATCATCTCTGACATGATAAACACACAAGAAACTCACAAAACACTCAAGAATCAAAAACACATAAAATAATAGAACTTGAAATGTAAAACTTTCAAGAAGATGTATAGTGGTTCGGTTATGAATAACCTACATCCACTTTGGGGAGAAAAATTTTTATTATCACTCAATGCTTACAACTCAGATTGGATTGATCTCAATCTGCAACAAGAAGAAAGAAAACGAAGCTGCAAAACTGTCAAACTCAAAGTGAAGAAGTGTTGTGATCAAGCTATTTTGAGACCTTATATCTTACTACTCCCTTAACCTATTGATCCGGTTAAACCTCCACTAGATAGTCCTCACTTAGTAGTTGAGATGCAGCCATCTAGCCGGTTCCAAGTAGCTTGATAAATCACTCAAAAACCACTCCAAAGTTGGCTGCTCAACACTGCACCAGTTGTATTGTTTGAATTGTTGTAACAACTCTAACTGCTTCCAGCTTGCATGCAACACATTATGATCATTCTTCAGCCTCCAATGAACATAATCCACATATGAAACACCCCATGCATGCATTTATTGTTATCAATCTCCACCTTAGATGCATGCATGCTTAAATTTAAACCCTTCTCCCCATTTTGCTGCTTTTAAGGAGCAGCAATCTGTATGTCTGAAAACATACCAACTAAAGTCTTGCACAGCTCAAATTTTATTGCTGGCAATGCTTTAGTAAGTCCATCAGCTGGATTCACAGTTGTATCAATCTTCCTTACTTCAACAAATCCACTATCCACCATATCTCTCACAAAGTATAGCTTAACATCAATGTGTTTGGTCCTTTCATGATATCCCTGATGTTTAGCTAAGTGTATTGCAATTTGATTGTCACAATACACCACTACAGTATCCTGATATTCCCCCAATTCTTTCAGCAAACCAACAAGCCATACTCCTTCTTTAATTGCTTCTGTCAAAGCAATAAACTCAGCTTCTGTAGTTGATAATGCCACTACAGACTGATGGCTTGCCTTCCAACTCACTGATATACCATACATATTAAACACATACCCTGTAAGAGACTTCCTAGAATCCAAATTTGCTGCAAAATCAGCATCAACATATCCAATGACAGCTCTTGATTTTGCTTCCCCTTTTGAAATTTTAAACCAACTTATTCAGTTCCCTTGACATACCTCAATGCCCATTTGACTGCCTCCCAATGCTGCTTCCCTGGACAACTTAAGAATCTACTAATCAAGCTCATTACATAAGTAAGATCAGGCCTACTACAAACCATAGCATGCATAAGACTGCCCACTGAACTTGCATATGGAATCCTACTCATTTCAGCTATTTTTCTGTCTGATTTAGCTCCATCAAGTAGAGACAGACTTAACCCTTGCTTGACAGGTGTTGTAACAGGCTTGCACTGATCTATATTGTACCTTTTAAGTACTTTAACAAGGTAAGATTGCTATTTCAACACAAGTATTCCAGCTAGTCTGTCTCTGCTTATTTCCATACCTAGTATCATCTTAGCTTCACCAAGATCCTTCATCTCAAACTCTAATTTGAGTAATCACTTTACTACATCAATGCCTTGAGTGCTCTTACAAGCAATCAAGATATCATCCACATAGAGTAGTAAGTATGTGTAACAACTGTTTTCCTCCTTGATGTATACACAGTTGTCATAGAGACTTCTCTGAAATTCATTGGCAACTATATACTCATCAAATCTCAAGTACCACTGTCTAGGACTTTGTTTAAGTCCATACAGAGACTTGAGTAGTAAACAGGCCTTTCTATCAGCCCTCTCAACTGTAACACCCTCTGGTATCTTCATGTAGATACTTTCTTCCAACTTCCCATGTAGAAATGCAGTAGTTACATCCATCTGATGAAGCTCAAGATCATATTGATTCACTAGTGCTAGTAATACTCTGATTGAACAATGTTTAACCATAGGTGAGAAGATCTCATTGTAATCCACCCCTTCCTTCTGTGAAAAATCCTTAGCTACTAACCTAGCCTTGTATCTGACTCCACCTTCAGCTGCATGTGTTGGTTTTCTCTTGAAAATCCACTTACTTCCAACTAACTTCTGAGATTTTGGCTTGTCAATAATTCTCCATGTTCCATTCTTATTCAGAGACAATAATTCTTCTTCCATGGCTATTAGCTACTTATTACAATCTTGACTTGCCAATGCCTCAGTGTAGTTTCTTAGTTCATAAGCTTTAATTTCAGTTGCTGTATATAGTGCAAATGACACTATATCAGCTTCCACATACCTTGCAGGTGGCACTATAGTCCTTTTCTGTCTGTCTCTTGCAAGTTGATAGGTATTAGGTTGTTCTTTGACTCTTGATACTCCATTTGTATCTCTGTTAGTGGAGTTCTCTTCACTTTCACCTGATCTGTTCATGTTTTGAGGCTCCACTCAAGCTCAGACTCTCTTCTCTGATCATCCTTGATCAATGACATCTTATCTTCAATAAAAACAACATCTATACTGACCAAGAGTCTGTTCTTTTCATAATACCACAGTTTATACCCCTTTACACCTTTTGGATAACCAATCATAATACATTTAAATGCTCTAGGTTCCAA